>CAUJLX010000001.1:0-1423824 GCA_963280985.1 Strongyloides venezuelensis | reverse complement strand
CCTAAAGAAGTTAAAGCTAAACCAACAGAAGAGAAACCCAAAGATGAAATCAAGAAAGATGATTCTAAGAAACCTCTTGATGCTAGTTAAACCAACAGAAGAGAAACCCAAAGATGATACTAAGAAGGCCTGTTAAAGCTAAACCAACAGAAGAGAAACCTAAAGATGAAATCAAGAAAGATGATTACAAGAAACCTCTTGATGCTAAAGTTGAAACCAACAGAAGAGAAACCTAAAGATGATACTAAGAAGGCTCCTGAAGTTAAAAAGCTAAACTAACAGAAGAGAAACCCAAAAGATGAAATCAAGAAAGATGATTCTAAGAAGCCTCTTGATGCTAAAGTTAAACCAACAGAAGAGAAACCTAAAGATGAAATCAAGAAAGATGACTAAAGAAGGCTCTTGAAGTTAAAGCTAAACCAACAGAAGAGAAACCCTAAAGATGATACTAAGAAGCCTCTTGATGTTAAAGCTAAACCAACAGAAGAGAAACCTAAAGATGAAATCAAGAAAGATGATTCTAAGAAGGCTCTTGATGCTAAAGTTAAACCAACAGAAGAGAAACCTAAAGATGATACTAAGAAGCCTCTTGATGCTAAAGCTAAACCAACAGAAGAGAAACCCAAAGATGATACTAAAAAGGCTCCTGAAGTTAAAGCTAAACCAACAGAAGAGAAACCCAAAGATGAAATCAAGAAAGATGATTCTAAGAAACCTCTTGATGCTAAAGCTAAACCAACAGAGAAACCCAAAGATGATACTAAAAAGGCTCCTGAAGTTAAAGCTAAACCAACAGAAGAGAAACCCAAAGATGAAATCAAGAAAGATGATTCTAAGAAACCTCTTGATGTTAAAGTTAAACCAACAGAAGAGAAACCTAAAGAAAGATGATTCTAAGAAACAGCTCTTGATGCTAAAGCTAAACCAACAGAAGAGAAACCTAAAGATGAAATCAAGAAAGATGATTCTAAGAAGCCTCTTGATGCTAAAGCTAAACCAACAGAAGAGAAACCCAAAGATGATACTAAAAAGGCTCCTGAAGTTAAAGCTAAACCAACAGAAGAGAAACCCAAAGATGAAATCAAGAAAGATGATTCTAAGAAACCTCTTGATGCTAAAGTTAAACCAACAGAAGAGAAACCCAAAGATGAAATCAAGAAAGATGATTCTAAGAAACCTCTTGATGCTAAAGCTAAACCAACAGAAGAGAAACCCAAAGATGATTCTAAGAAGGCTCTTGATGCTAAAGTTAAACCAACAGAAGAGAACCCAAAGATGAAATCAAGAAAGATGATTCTAAGAAGGCTCTTGATGCTTAAAGCTAAACCAACAGAAGAGAAACCAAAGATGAAATCAAGAAAGATGATTCTAAGAAGGCTCCTGATGCTAAAGTTAAACCAACAGAAGAGAAACCCAAAGATGAAATCAAGAAAGATGATTCTAAGAAACCACTTGATGCTAAAGTTAAACCAACAGAAGAGAAACCTAAAGATGATACTAAAGGCTCCTGAAGTTAAAGCTAAACCAACAGAAGAGAAACCTAAAGATGACAAGAAAGATGATTCTAAGAAGCCTCTTGATGCTAAAGCTAAACCAACAGAAGAGAAACCCAAAGATGAAATCAAGAAAGATGATTCTAAGAAGCCTCTTGATGCTAAAGCTAAACCAACAGAAGAGAAACCCAAAGATGATACTAAGAAAGATGATTCTGAAGAAACCTCTTGATGTTAAAGCTAAACCAACAGAAGAGAAACCTAAAGATGAAATCAAGAAAGATGATTCTAAGAAACCTCTTGATGCTAAAGTTAAACCAACAGAAGAGAAACCTAAAGATGATACTAAGAAACTCTTGATGCTAAAGCTAAACCAACAGAAGAGAAACCCAAAGATGATACTAAGAAGGCTCCTGAAGTTAAAGCTAAACCAACAGAAGAGAAACCCAAAGATGAAATCAAGAAAGATGATTCTAAGAAACTTCTTGATGCTAAAGTTAAACCAACAGAAGAGAAACCCAAAGATGAAATCAAGAAAGATGATTCTAAGAAACTTCTTGATGCTAAAGCTAAACCAACAGAAGAGAAACCCAAAGATGATACTAAGAAGGCTCCTGAAGTTAAAGCTAAACCAACAGAAGAGAAACCTAAAGATGAAATCAAGAAAGATGATTCTAAGAAGCCTCTTGATGCTAAAGTTAAACCAACAGAAGAGAAACCTAAAGATGAAATCAAGAAAGATGATTCTAAGAATGCTCCTTGATGCTAAAGTTAAACCAACAGAAGAGAAACCTAAAGATGATACTAAGAAGGCTCCTGATGCTAAAGCTAAACCAACAGAAGAGAAACCTAAAGATGATACTAAGAAGCCCTCTTGATGCTAAAGCTAAACCAACAGAAGAGAAACCCAAAGATGAAATCTAAGAAAGATGATTCTAAGAAGCCTCTTGATGCTAAAGCTAAACCAACAGAAGAGAAACCCAAAGATGAAATCAAGAAAGATGATTCTAAGAAGCCTCTTGATGCTAAAGCTAAACCAACAGAAGAGAAACCTAAAGATGAAATCAAGAAAGATGATTCTAAGAAACCTCTTGATGCTAAAGCTTAAACCAACAGAAGAGAAACCTAAAGATGATACTAAGAAGCCTCTTGATGCTAAAGCTAAACCAACAGAAGAGAAACCTAAAGATGATACTAAAAAGGCTCCTGAAGTTAAAGCTAAACCAACAGAAGAGAAACCCAAAGATGAAATCAAGAAAGATGATTCTAAGAAACCTCTTGATGCTAAAGTTAAACCAACAGAAGAAACCTAAAGATGAAATCAAAAAAGATGATTCTAAGAAGCCTCTTGATGCTAAAGCTAAACCAACAGAAGAGAAACCCAAAGATGATACTAAAAAGGCTCCTGAAGTTAAAGCTAAACCAACAGAAGAGAAACCCAAAGATGAAATCAAGAAAGATGATTCTAAGAAACCTCTTGATGCTAAAGTTAAACCAACAGAAGAGAAACCTAAAGATGATACTAAAAAGGCTCCTGAAGTTAAAGCTAAACCAACAGAAGAGAAACCCAAAGATGATACTAAAAAGGCTCCTGAAGTTAAAGCTAAACCAACAGAAGAGAAACCCAAAGATGAAATCAAGAAAGATGATTCTAAGAAACCTCTTGATGCTAAAGCTAAACCAACAGAAGAGAAACCCAAAAGATGAAATCAAGAAAGATGATTCTAAGAAGCCTCTTGATGCTAAAGTTAAACCAACAGAAGAGAAACCTAAAGATGATACTAAAGAAGCCTCTTGATGCTAAAGCTAAACCAACAGAAGAGAAACCCAAAGATGATACTAAAAAGGCTCCTGAAGTTAAAGCTAAACCAACAGAAGAGAAACCAAAGATGAAATCAAGAAAGATGATTCTAAGAAGCCTCTTGATGCTAAAGCTAAACCAACAGAAGAGAAACCTAAAGATGATTCTAAGAAGCCTCTTGATGCTAAAGCTAAACCAACAGAAGAGAAACCTAAAGATGATACTAAGAAGCCTCTTGATGCTAAAGCTAAACCAACAGAAGAGAAACCCAAAGATGATACTAAAAAGGCTCCTGAAGTTAAAGCTAAACCAACAGAAGAGAAACCTAAAGATGAAATCAAGAAAGATGATTCTAAGAAACCTCTTGATGCTAAAGTTAAACCAACAGAAGAGAAACCCAAAGATGAAATCAAGAAAGATGATTCTAAGAAGCCTCTTGATGCTAAAGTTAAACCAACAGAAGAGAAACCTAAAGATGATACTAAGAAGGCTCCTGAAGTTAAAGCTAAACCAACAGAAGAGAAACCTAAAGATGAAATCAAGAAAGATGATACTAAGAAGGCTCTTGATGCTAAAGCTAAACCAACAGAAGAGAAACCCAAAGATGAAATCAAGAAAGATGATTCTAAGAAACTTCTTGATGCTAAAGTTAAACCAACAGAAGAGAAACCCAAAGATGAAATCAAGAAAGATGATTCTAAGAAACCTCTTGATGCTAAAGTTAAACCAACAGAAGAGAAACCTAAAGATGATACTAAGAAGGCTCCTGAAGTTAAAGCTAAACCAACAGAAGAGAAACCCAAAGATGATACTAAAAAGGCTCCTGAAGTTAAAGCTAAACCAACAGAAGAGAAACCCAAAGATGAAATCAAGAAAGATGATTCTAAGAAACCTCTTGATGCTAAAGTTAAACCAACAGAAGAGAAACCCAAAGATGAAATCAAGAAAGATGATTCTAAGAAGCCTCTTGATGCTAAAGCTAAACCAACAGAAGAGAAACCTAAAGATGAAATTAAGAAAGATGATTCTAAGAAGCCTCTTGATGCTAAAGTTAAACCAACAGAAGAGAAACCTAAAGATGATACTAAGAAGCCTCTTGATGCTAAAGCTAAACCAACAGAAGAGAAACCCAAAGATGAAATCAAGAAAGATGATTCTAAGAAGCCTCCTGATGCTAAAGCTAAACCAACAGAAGAGAAACCTAAAGATGAAATCAAGAAAGATGATTCTAAGAAACCTCTTGATGCTAAAGTTAAACCAACAGAAGAGAAACCCAAAGATAAAGATGATTCTAAGAAGCCTCTTGATGCTAAAGTTAAACCAACAGAAGAGAAACCTAAAGATGATACTAAGAAGCTTCTTGATGCTTAAAGCTAAACCAACAGAAGAGAAACCCAAAGATGATACTAAGAAGGCTCCTGAAGTTAAAGCTAAACCAACAGAAGAGAAACCTAAAGATGAAATCAAGAAAGATGATTCTAAGAAACCTCTTGATGCTAAAGTTAAACCAACAGAAGAGAAACCTAAAGATGATACTAAGAAGCCTCTTGATGTTAAAGCTAAACCAACAGAAGAGAAACCCAAAGATGATACTAAGAAAGGCTCCTGAAGTTAAAGCTAAACCAACAGAAGAGAAACCCAAAGATGAAATCAAGAAAGATGATTCTAAGAAACCTCTTGATGCTAAAGTTAAACCAACAGAAGAGAAACCTAAAGATGATACTAAAAGGCCTCCTGAAGCTAAAGCTAAACCAACAGAAGAGAAACCCAAAGATGATACTAAAAAGGCTCCTGAAGTTAAAGCTAAACCAACAGAAGAGAAACCCAAAGATGAAATCAAGAAAGATGATTCTAAGAAGCCTCTTGATGCTAAAGCTAAACCAACAGAAGAGAAACCTAAAGATGAAATCAAGAAAGATGATTCTAAGAAGCCTCTTGATGCTAAAGTTAAACCAACAGAAGAGAAACCTAAAGATGATACTAAAAAGGTTCCTGATACTAAACCAACAGAAGAGAAACCCAAAGATGATACTAAAAAGGCTCCTGAAGTTAAAGCTAAACCAACAGAAGAGAAACCCAAAAGATGAAATCAAGAAAGATGATTCTAAGAAACTTCTCTTGATGTTAAAGCTAAACCAACAGAAGAGAAACCCAAAGATGAAATCAAGAAAAGATGATTCTAAGAAGCCTCTTGATGCTAAAGCTAAACCAACAGAAGAGAAACCCAAAGATGATACTAAAAAGGCTCCTGAAGTTAAAGCTAAACCAACAGAAGAGAAACCTAAAGATGAAATCAAAAAAGATGATTCTAAGAAACCTCTTGATGCTAAAGCTAAACCAACAGAAGAGAAACCTAAAGATGAAATCAAGAAAGATGACTCTAAGAAGCCTCTTGATGCTAAAGCTAAACCAACAGAAGAGAAACCTAAAGATGAAATCAAGAAAGATGATTCTAAGAAGCCTCTTGATGCTAAAGTTAAACCAACAGAAGAGAAACCTAAAGATGATACTAAAAAGGTTCCTGAAGTTAAAGCTAAACCAACAGAAGAGAAACCCAAAGATGATACTAAAAAGGCTCCTGAAGTTAAAGCTAAACCAACAGAAGAGAAACCCAAAGATGAAATCAAGAAAGATGATTCTAAGAAGCCTCTTGATGCTAAAGCTAAACCAACAGAAGAGAACCTCAAAGATGATACTAAGAAAGGCTCCTTGATGCTAAAGTTAAACCAACAGAAGAGAAACCCAAAGATGAAATCAAGAAAGATGATTCTAAGAAGCCTCTTGATGTTAAAGCTAAACCAACAGAAGAGAAACCTAAAGATGATACTAAAAAGATGATTCTAAGAAACCTCTTGATGCTAAAGCTAAACCAACAGAAGAGAAACCCAAAGATGAAATCAAGAAAGATGATTCTAAGAAACCTCTTGATGCTAAAGCTAAACCAACAGAAGAGAAACCCAAAGATGAAATCAAGAAAGATGATTCTAAGAAGCCTCTTGATGCTAAAGCTAAACCAACAGAAGAGAAACCCAAAGATGATACTAAGAAGGCTCCTGAAGTTAAAGCTAAACCAACAGAAGAGAAACCCAAAGATGAAATCAAGAAAGATGATTCTAAGAAGCCTCTTGATGCTAAAGCTAAACCAACAGAAGAGAAACCTAAAGATGAAATCAAGAAAGATGATTCTAAGAAGCCTCTTGATGCTAAAGTTAAACCAACAGAAGAGAAACCTAAAGATGATACTAAAAAGGTTCCTGAAGTTAAAGCTAAACCAACAGAAGAGAAACCCAAAGATGAAATCAAGAAAGATGATTCTAAGAAGCCTCTTGATGCTAAAGCTAAACCAACAGAAGAGAAACCCAAAGATGAAATCAAGAAAGATGATTCTAAGAAACCTCTTGATGCTAAAGTTAAACCAACAGAAGAGAAAACCAAAGATGATACTAAGAAGGCTCCTGAAGTTAAAGCTAAACCAACAGAAGAGAAACCTAAAGATGAAATCAAGAAAGATGATTCTAAGAAACCTCTTGATGCTAAAGTTAAACCAACAGAAGAGAAACCTAAAGATGATACTAAGAAGCCTCTTGATGCTAAAGCTAAACCAACAGAAGAGAAACCCAAAGATGATACTAAAAAGGCTCCTGAAGTTAAAGCTAAACCAACAGAAGAGAAACCTAAAGATGAAATCAAGAAAGATGATTCTAAGAAACCTCTTGATGCTAAAGTTAAACCAACAGAAGAGAAACCTAAAGATGATACTAAAAAGGCTCCTGAAGTTAAAGCTAAACCAACAGAAGAGAAACCCAAAGATGATACTAAGAAAGGCTCCTGAAGTTAAAGCTAAACCAACAGAAGAGAAACCTAAAGATGAAATCAAGAAAGATGATTCTAAGAAGCCTCTTGATGCTAAAGTTAAACCAACAGAAGAGAAACCTAAAGATGAAATCAAGAAAGATGATTCTAAGAAGCCTCTTGATGCTAAAGTTAAACCAACAGAAGAGAAACCTAAAGATGATACTAAAAGGTTCCTGAAGTTAAAGCTAAACCAACAGAAGAGAAACCCAAAGATGATACTAAAAAGGCTCCTGAAGTTAAAGCTAAACCAACAGAAGAGAAACCCAAAGATGAAATCAAGAAAGATGATTCTAAGAAACCTCTTGATGCTAAAGCTAAACCAACAGAAGAGAAACCTAAAGATGAAATCAAGAAAGATGACTCTAAGAAGCCTCTTGATGCTAAAGCTAAACCAACAGAAGAGAAACCTAAAGATGAAATCAAGAAAGATGATTCTAAGAAGCCTCTTGATGCTAAAGCTAAACCAACAGAAGAGAAACCCAAAGATGATACTAAAAAGCCTCTTGATGCTAAAGCTAAACCAACAGAAGAGAAAACCAAAGATGATACTAAAAAGGCTCCTGAAGTTAAAGCTAAACCAACAGAAGAGAAACCCAAAGATGAAATCAAGAAAGATGATTCTAAGAAACCACTTGATGCTAAAGTTAAACCAACAGAAGAGAAACCTAAAGATGATACTAAAAAGGCTCCTGAAGTTAAAGCTAAACCAACAGAAGAGAAACCTAAAGATGAAATCAAGAAAGATGATTCTAAGAAACCTCTTGATGCTAAAGTTAAACCAACAGAAGAGAAACCTAAAGATGATACTAAGAAGGCTCCTGAAGTTAAAGCTAAACCAACAGAAGAGAAACCCAAAGATGATACTAAAAAGGCTCCTGAAGTTAAAGCTAAACCAACAGAAGAGAAACCTAAAGATGAAATCAAGAAAGATGATTCTAAGAAACCTCTTGATGCTAAAGTTAAACCAACAGAAGAGAAACCTAAAGATGATACTAAGAAGCCTCTTGATGCTAAAGCTAAACCAACAGAAGAGAAAACCAAAGATGATACTAAAAAGGCTCCTGAAGTTAAAGCTAAACCAACAGAAGAGAAACCCAAAGATGAAATCAAGAAAGATGATTCTAAGAAACCTCTTGATGCTAAAGTTAAACCAACAGAAGAGAAACCCAAAGATGATACTAAAAAAGGCTCCTGAAGTTAAAGCTAAACCAACAGAAGAGAAACCTAAAGATGAAATCAAGAAAGATGATTCTAAGAAACCTCTTGATGCTAAAGTTAAACCAACAGAAGAGAAACCTAAAGATGATACTAAGAAGGCTCCTGAAGTTAAAGCTAAACCAACAGAAGAGAAACCCAAAGATGATACTAAAAAGGCTCCTGAAGTTAAAGCTAAACCAACAGAAGAGAAACCCAAAGATGAAATCAAGAAAGATGATTCTAAGAAACCTCTTGATGCTAAAGTTAAACCAACAGAAGAGAAACCCAAAGATGATACTAAAAAGGCTCCTGAAGTTAAAGCTAAACCAACAGAAGAGAAACCTAAAGATGAAATCAAGAAAGATGATTCTAAGAAACCTCTTGATGCTAAAGTTAAACCAACAGAAGAGAAACCCAAAGATGATACTAAAAAGGCTCCTGAAGTTAAAGCTAAACCAACAGAAGAGAAACCCAAAGATGATACTAAAAAGTCTCCTGAAGTTAAAGCTAAACCAACAGAAGAGAAACCAAAAGATGAAATCAAGAAAGATGATTCTAAGAAACCACTTGATGCTAAAGTTAAACCAACAGAAGAGAAACCCAAAGATGATACTAAAAAGGCTCCTGAAGTTAAAGCTAAACCAACAGAAGAGAAACCTAAAGATGAAATCAAGAAAGATGATTCTAAGAAACCTCTTGATGCTAAAGTTAAACCAACAGAAGAGAAACCTAAAGATGAAATTTCTAAAAAGGCTCCTGAAGTTAAAGCTAAACCAACAGAAGAGAAACCCAAAGATGAAATCAAGAAAGATGATTCTAAGAAACCTCTTGATGTTAAAGCTAAACCAACAGAAGAGAAACCTAAAGATGATACTAAGAAGGCTTCTGAGGTTAAAGCTAAACCAACAGAAGAGAAACCTAAAGATGAAATCAAGAAAGATGATTCCAAGAAACCTCTTGATGCTAAAGTTAAACCAACAGAAGAGAAACCTAAAGATGATACTAAAAAGGTTCCTGAAGTTAAAGCTAAACCAACAGAAGAGAAACCCAAAGATGATACTAAAAAGGCTCCTGAAGTTAAAGCTAAACAAACAGAAGAGAAACCTAAAGATGAAATCAAGAAAGATGATTCTAAGAAACCTCTTGATGCTAAAGTTAAACCAACAGAAGAGAAACCCAAAGATGATACTAAAAAGGTTCCTGAAGTTAAAGCTAAACCAACAGAAGAGAAACCCAAAGATGAAATCAAGAAAGATGATTCTAAGAAGCCTCTTGATGCTAAAGCTAAACCAACAGAAGAGAAACCTAAAGATGAAATCAAGAAAGATGATTCTAAGAAGCCTCTTGATGCTAAAGTTAAACCAACAGAAGAGAAACCTAAAGATGATTCTAAGAAACCTCTTGATGCTAAAGTTAAACCAACAGAAGAGAAACCCAAAGATGATACTAAAAAGGCTCCTGAAGTTAAAGCTAAACCAACAGAAGAGAAACCCAAAGATGATACTAAAAAGTCTCCTGAAGTTAAAGCTAAACCAACAGAAGAGAAACCCAAAGATGAAATCAAGAAAGATGATTCTAAGAAACCTCTTGATGCTAAAGTTAAACCAACAGAAGAGAAACCTAAAGATGATACTAAGAAGGCTTCTGAGGTTAAAGCTAAACCAACAGAAGAGAAACCTAAAGATGAAATCAAGAAAGATGATTCTAAGAAACCTCTTGATGCTAAAGTTAAACCAACAGAAGAGAAACCTAAAGATGATACTAAAAAGGTTCCTGAAGTTAAAGCTAAACCAACAGAAGAGAAACCCAAAGATGATACTAAAAAGGCTCCTGAAGTTAAAGCTAAACCAACAGAAGAGAAACCCAAAGATGAAATCAAGAAAGATGATTCTAAGAAACCTCTTGATGCTAAAGCTAAACCAACAGAAGAGAAACCTAAAGATGATACTAAAAGGCTCCTGAAGTTAAAGCTAAACCAACAGAAGAGAAACCAAAAGATGAAATCAAGAAAGATGATTCTAAGAAACCACTTGATGCTAAAGTTAAACCAACAGAAGAGAAACCCAAAGATGATACTAAAAAGGCTCCTGAAGTTAAAGCTAAACCAACAGAAGAGAAACCTAAAGATGAAATCAAGAAAGATGATTCTAAGAAACCTCTTGATGTTAAAGCTAAACCAACAGAAGAGAAACCTAAAGATGAAATCAAGAAAGATGATTCTAAGAAACCTCTTGATGTTAAAGCTAAACCAACAGAAGAGAAACCTAAAGATGAAATCAAGAAAGATGATTCTAAGAAACCTCTTGATGCTAAAGTTAAAACCAACAGAAGAGAAACCCAAAGATGATACTAAAAAGGCTCCTGAAGTTAAAGCTAAACCAACAGAAGAGAAACCCAAAGATGAAATCAAGAAAGATGATTCTAAGAAACCTCTTGATGTTAAAGCTAAACCAACAGAAGAGAAACCTAAAGATGAAATCAAGAAAGATGATTCTAAGAAACCTCTTGATGCTAAAGTTAAACCAACAGAAGAGAAACCTAAAGATGATACTAAAAAGGCTCCTGAAGTTAAAGCTAAACCAACAGAAGAGAAACCTAAAGATGAAATCAAGAAAGATGATTCTAAGAAACCTCTTGATGTTAAAGCTAAACCAACAGAAGAGAAACCTAAAGATGAAATCAAGAAAGATGATTCTAAGAAACCTCTTGATGTTAAAGCTAAACTAACAGAAGAGAAACCCAAAGATGATACTAAAAAGGCTCCTGAAGTTAAAGCTAAACCAACAGAAGAGAAACCTAAAGATGAAATCAAGAAAGATGATTCTAAGAAACCTCTTGATGCTAAAGTTAAACCAACAGAAGAGAAACCTAAAGATGATACTAAGAAGGCTTCTGAGGTTAAAGCTAAACCAACAGAAGAGAAACCTAAAGATGAAATCAAGAAAGATGATTCTAAGAAACCTCTTGATGCTAAAGTTAAACCAACAGAAGAGAAACCTAAAGATGATTCTAAGAAGCCTCTTGATGCTAAAGCTAAACCAACAGAAGAGAAACCCAAAGATGATACTAAAAAGGTTCCTGAGGTCAAAGCTAAACCAACAGAAGAGAAACCCAAAGATGAAATCAAGAAAGATGATTCTAAGAAGCCTCTTGATGCTAAAGTTAAACCAACAGAAGAGAAACCTAAAGATGATACTAAGAAGGCTTCTGAGGTTAAAGCTAAACCAACAGAAGAGAAACCTAAAGATGATACTAAAAAGGTTCCTGAGGTCAAAGCTAAACCAACAGAAGAGAAACCCAAAGATGAAATCAAGAAAGATGATTCTAAGAAGCCTCTTGATGCTAAAGTTAAACCAACAGAAGAGAAACCTAAAGATGATACTAAGAAGGCTTCTGAGGTTAAAGTTAAACCAACAGAAGAGAAACCTAAAGATGAAATTAAGAAAGACGATTCTAAAAAGGCTCCTGAAGTTAAAGCTAAACCAACAGAAGAGAAACCTAAAGATGAAATCAAGAAAGATGATTCTAAGAAGCCTCTTGATGTTAAAGCTAAACCAACAGAAGAGAAACCTAAAGATGATACTAAGAAGGCTTCTGAGGTTAAAGCTAAACCAACAGAAGAGAAACCTAAAGATGAAATCAAGAAAGATGATTCTAAGAAACCTCTTGATGCTAAAGTTAAACCAACAGAAGAGAAACCTAAAGATGAAATCAAGAAAGATGATTCTAAGAAACCTCTTGATGTTAAAGCTAAACCAACAGAAGAGAAACCTAAAGATGATACTAAAAAGGCTCCTGAAGTTAAAGCTAAACCAACAGAAGAGAAACCTAAAGATGAAATCAAGAAAGATGATTCTAAGAAACCTCTTGATGCTAAAGTTAAACCAACAGAAGAGAAACCTAAAGATGATACTAAGAAGGCTTCTGAGGTTAAAGCTAAACCAACAGAAGAGAAACCTAAAGATGAAATCAAGAAAGATGATTCTAAGAAACCTCTTGATGCTAAAGTTAAACCAACAGAAGAGAAACCTAAAGATGATTCTAAGAAGCCTCTTGATGCTAAAGCTAAACCAACAGAAGAGAAACCTAAAGATGATACTAAAAAGGTTCCTGAGGTCAAAGCTAAACCAACAGAAGAGAAACCCAAAGATGAAATCAAGAAAGATGATTCTAAGAAGCCTCTTGATGCTAAAGTTAAACCAACAGAAGAGAAACCTAAAGATGATACTAAAAAAGGCTCCTGAAGTTAAAGCTAAACCAACAGAAGAGAAACCTAAAGATGATACTAAAAAGGCTTCCTGAGGTCAAAGCTAAACCAACAGAAGAGAAACCCAAAGATGAAATCAAGAAAGATGATTCTAAGAAGCCTCTTGATGCTAAAGTTAAACCAACAGAAGAGAAACCTAAAGATTATACTAAGAAGGCTTCTGAGGTTAAAGTTAAACCAACAGAAGAGAAACCTAAAGATGATACTAAAAAGGCTCCTGAAGCTAAAGTTAAACCAACAGAAGAGAAACCCAAAGATGAAATCAAGAAAGATGATTCTAAGAAGCCTCTTGATGCTAAAGTTAAACCAACAGAAGAGAAACCTAAAGATGATACTAAGAAGGCTTCTGAGGTTAAAGCTAAACCAACAGAAGAGAAACCTAAAGATGAAATCAAGAAAGATGATTCTAAGAAACCTCTTGATGCTAAAGTTAAACCAACAGAAGAGAAACCTAAAGATGATACTAAGAAGGCTTCTGAGGTTAAAGCTAAACCAACAGAAGAGAAACCTAAAGATGATACTAAAAAGGCTCCTGAAGTTAAAGCTAAACCAACAGAAGAGAAACCTAAAGATGAAATCAAGAAAGATGATTCTAAGAAACCTCTTGATGCTAAAGTTAAACCAACAGAAGAGAAACCTAAAGATGATACTAAGAAGGCTTCTGAGGTTAAAGCTAAACCAACAGAAGAGAAACCTAAAGATGAAATCAAGAAAGATGATTCTAAGAAACCTCTTGATGCTAAAGTTAAACCAACAGAAGAGAAACCTAAAGATGATTCTAAGAAGCCTCTTGATGCTAAAGCTAAACCAACAGAAGAGAAACCCAAAGATGATACTAAAAAGGTTCCTGAGGTCAAAGCTAAACCAACAGAAGAGAAACCCAAAGATAAAATCAAGAAAGATGATTCTAAGAAGCCTCTTGATGCTAAAGTTAAACCAACAGAAGAGAAACCTAAAGATGATACTAAGAAGGCTTCTGAGGTTAAAGCTAAACCAACAGAAGAGAAACCTAAAGATGATACTAAAAAGGCTCCTGAAGTTAAAGCTAAACCAACAGAAGAGAAACCTAAAGATGAAATCAAGAAAGATGATTCTAAGAAGCCTCTTGATGCTAAAGTTAAACCAACAGAAGAGAAACCTAAAGATGATACTAAGAAGGCTTCTGAGGTTAAAGTTAAACCAACAGAAGAGAAACCTAAAGATGATACTAAAAAGGCTCCTGAAGCTAAAGCTAAACCAACAGAAGAGAAACCCAAAGATGAAATCAAGAAAGATGATTCTAAGAAGCCTCTTGATGCTAAAGTTAAACCAACAGAAGAGAAACCTAAAGATGATACTAAGAAGGCTCCTGAAGTTAAAGCTAAACCAACAGAAGAGAAACCTAAAGATGAAATCAAGAAAGATGATTCTAAGAAACCTCTTGATGCTAAAGTTAAACCAACAGAAGAGAAACCTAAAGATGATACTAAGAAGGCTTCTGAGGTTAAAGCTAAACCAACAGAAGAGAAACCTAAAGATGAAATCAAGAAAGATGATTCTAAGAAACCTCTTGATGCTAAAGTTAAACCAACAGAAGAGAAACCTAAAGATGATACTAAGAAGGCTTCTGAGGTTAAAGCTAAACCAACAGAAGAGAAACCTAAAGATGAAATCAAGAAAGATGATTCTAAGAAACCTCTTGATGCTAAAGTTAAACCAACAGAAGAGAAACCTAAAGATGATTCTAAGAAGCCTCTTGATGCTAAAGTTAAACCAACAGAAGAGAAACCCAAAGATGATACTAAAATGGTTCCTGAGGTCAAAGCTAAACCAACAGAAGAGAAACCCAAAGATGAAATCAAGAAAGATGATTCTAAGAAGCCTCTTGATGCTAAAGTTAAACCAACAGAAGAGAAACCTAAAGATGAAATTAAGAAAGACGATTCTGAGGCTCTGAAGTTAAAGCTAAACCAACAGAAGAGAAACCTAAAGATGAAATTAAGAAAGACGATTCTAAAAGGCTCCTGAAGTTAAAGCTAAACCAACAGAAGAGAAACCTAAAGATGAAATCAAGAAAGATGATTCTATGAAGCCTCTTGATGCTAAAGTTAAACCAACAGAAGAGAAACCTAAAGATGATACTAAGAAGGCTCCTGAAGTTAAAGCTAAACCAACAGAAGAGAAACCTAAAGATGAAATCAAGAAAGATGATTATAAGAAGCCTCTTGATGCTAAAGTTAAACCAACAGAAGAGAAACCTAAAGATGATACTAAAAAGGTTCCTGAGGTCAAAGCTAAACCAACAGAAGAGAAACCCAAAGATGAAATCAAGAAAGATGATTCTAAGAAGCCTCTTAATGCTAAAGTTAAACCAACAGAAGAGAAACCTAAAGATGAAATTAAGAAAAGACGATTCTAAAAAGGCTCCTGAAGTTAAAGCTAAACCAACAGAAGAGAAACCCAAAGATGAAATCAAGAAAGATGATTTTAAGAAGTCTCTTGATGCTAAAGTTAAACCAACAGAAGAGAAACCTAAAGATGATACTAAGAAGGCTCTTGATGTTAAAGCTAAACCAACAGAAGAGAAACCTAAAGATGAAATCAAGAAAGATAATTCTAAGAAACCTCTTGATGCTAAAGTTAAACCAACAGAAGAGAAACCCAAAGATGAAATCAAGAAAGATGATTCTAAGAAACCTCTTGATGCTAAAGCTAAACCAACAGAAGAGAAACCCAAAGATGAAATCAAGAAAGATGATTCTAAGAAGCCTCTTGATGCTAAAGTTAAACCAACAGAAGAGAAACCTAAAGATGACACTAAGAAGGCACCTGAAGTTAAAGCTAAACCAACAGAAGAGAAACCCAAAGATGAAATCAAGAAAGATGATTCTAAGAAGCCTCTTGATGCTAAAGTTAAACCAACAGAAGAGAAACCTAAAGATGATACTAAAAAGGTTCCTGAGGTCAAAGCTAAACCAACAGAAGAGAAACCCAAAGATGAAATCAAGAAAGATGATTCTAAGAAGCCTCTTGATGCTAAAGTTAAACCAACAGAAGAGAAACCTAAAGATGATACTAAGAAGGCTCTTGATGTTAAAGTTAAACCAACAGAAGAGAAACCTAAAGATGATACTAAGAAGGCTCCTTGATGTTAAAGCTAAACCAACAGAAGAGAAACCTAAAGATGAAATTAAGAAAGACGATTCTAAGAAGCCTCTTGATGCTAAAGTTAAACCAACAGAAGAGAAACCTAAAGATGATACTAAGAAGGCCTCTGAGGTTAAAGCTAAACCAACAGAAGAGAAACCTAAGAATGAAATTAAAAAAGATGATTCTAAGAAAGCTCCTGAAGTGAATGCTAAACCAACTGAAGAGAAAAATGTGGATAAGGTAAAGAATGATGTTATCGATGTTTTAATGCTGTCTAAAGAAGATATAGTCATTCCAACAGATAAAAAATATAACGATGAAGTCCATAAAGATTTTGTTGATATTTTAGATACAATAATTGATATTGATAAAAAACCAAATGATGCTAAACAGAAAGATGAAAGTAAAATTAATTCTGATGATATAACTATTGAACAGAAACCTGTAGGAAAGGTTAAAAAAATAAAATCAAAAGATTCTTCTGATGTCTCAAAGAAAAAATGTAAGATAAAAGATAAATCTTCTAATGAGAAAAATAAAGCCGAAATTCCGGATGGTAAAGGGAAAATCTTGGAAAAATATAATGATGAAGTCGAGTATATTGATATTGAAGATAAAAAATGTAATCGAATTATGAATGAAGAAGATTCGAATTATGCTGTTGAATTATCATCTGACGGTACCACAGTTATTGATGTAAACGAAGTGATAAGAATTAAAGAATTGAATGTTGAAAACGATAAAACAATAAATCAACTAGAAAGTGATGAAAGCAAAGAAACTAATCTCGACTTTGTAATTAATGATAATATAGTCATTGATGACAAATACTCAAATTGTATTGACGATTTTGAAAAAATTGTATACAAAGAAGAAACTCTTGAAGATTATAATGATTACGAAGAAGTAAAAATAAAAATTAAGAAAAGACAGCCTAGAAGAGGTTTTGCTTTGAGACCATCTTCGAAGATATATGGAAGGAGAGGCGATACTATAATATTAGAATGTGAATTATATCATGAAGATGACAAAGTTTCATGGAAATACAATAACTCTGACGTCTCTGATTATAGAATAACAATTAAAGATATGCTATATTTCTCAAAATTAATATTCAAAGATGTTCTTCCTTCTGATAGTAACTCTATTGTTGAGTATACAACAAATGATGGTGAAAATGATATTACATATCAATCATGTCTACAGATTGACGAAATACCTATTGATTTTGTTAAATATTTAGATAGAAAATATGTTGGTGAGGAAAATGGTTCAATTGAAATATCAGTTGAATTAACATATGCAACTGATAATTTTAGTTGGTTTATTAATAAACATAAAATTATTGAAAATGAAAAATACAAATTATCTGTAATAAATAAAATATATATATTGTATATTGAAAATCTTGAATATGATGATTGCGGATTAATAGAATTTGTTGCAAATAATGGACTTAGTTGTTGTGGTAATCTTGAAATTTATGGAAAACCATTTATAATAGAGAAAATTAATAATGAAAGAAATATTACTGGAGACATAGATGATAAAATCACTCACACATGGAATATTCAATCTCATCCAGAACCTGATTGTGAAATTTACTTTAATGATAATATTGTTGATTTAGGTATTCGCTTTAATGTAGAAGTTTTTGATAACAAAATACTTGCTGACAAAACGAAATGCCTCTAGAAAAGATAATGGTGAATATAAACTTCGTGTATTCAATAAATATGGAGAAGATTATGATATTTTCCATATATTTATTAATGATGTTCCTTTGCCACCATCTGCATTATATTTAAATTCAATTAAAAATGAAATTATTATTATTTCTTGGTCACTCCCTGAAAATAGTGATGAATCTATTATATTAGGCTATGTTATTGAAATTAAGGAAGCTGATAGAAGAGTTTTTAAGAAAGTTGGTCAAACTAGTGGAAACGATTTGGAATATATAATTGAAAACCTTGATATAAACACTGAATATCTAATTAGGGTAGCAGCAAAAAATAAATATGGTATTAGTGAGTTTACAGAACCAATATTGGCTAGAACAAATTCACCATACAAAGCACCAATAATAACATCACCACCAATAATTAAAAATATTATTAATAATAGTTGTGAATTAGAATGGGAAGAGTGTACTGATAATGGTGGTTCAGAAATTTATTGCTATGACGTTTTTGGAAATGAAAATGACAAAGAATGGTTCAAAATTAACTCATCACCTATATTTACATGCAATTTTATAGTAAGAGGACTAAAATATTCAGACGATGATAATTTAAATTATTATAAATTCAAAATAGAAGCAACAAATTTAGCAGGAATGACATCGAAATGTGATTTAGTTTCTGAAACTATAACCATGTGTAAGAAAATTTCAAAACCTAAGAAAATTACAAGTGTTCCAGTTGTTACAATTGTAAGTTGTGACTCTGTAACGGTTGATTGGATTTGTTCTGAATCACCAGAAGATTGTCCTTCATATATTGTTTATTTTAAAAATGAAGATTCTGGAACAGATACTTGGAAATCCATTAAAGCAAAATCGCCACCAATATTAATTAATGAATTAAAAGAAGGAATTAGTTACATATTTAAGGTATGTGGGAAGAATAATGAAGGTGAAGGAGAATGTAGTGAAATATGCAAGTCAGTTAGAATGCTTGCAAATGAATCACCACTATTTACAAAAATGCTTAGAAATGTCTCTATTGCTAAAAAATCATCTTTACAATTAGAATGTCATGCTATAGGTGAACCATCACCATCATATATTTGGTACCATAATAATGATGAAATAATTCCAAGTGAGGTTAATGATTATGAAATTTTAATTGAAGGTTTCTCAACAACATTAAAAGTTGATAGAATAAAAGAAAAGCATTCTGGAGAATATAAATGTATAGCAATAAATGAACATGGAGAGGACGAAACTAAATGTAAATTAAGTGTTGTCGAAGTTAGAGCACACTTTGTTTCAACATTCCCTGAATTTATTACTATTGAAGAAGGATCAACTTTCGAGCTTGTTTGTGAGTTATCTGATGATGATGCTTGTGTTACTTGGTTTAAGAATGGAAAAAGGATTAATGAATCTGCAATTGCAAAATATGATATTATTGTTGATGGTCCATTTAGAATATTAAGGGTAAAAGAAGCAACTATTTTTGATAGTTGTGATTATACTTGTGTGACTTCTGAAGGTAGAAGAGCTATGGGTGAAGTTGAAGTATTTGAAAAACCACCATATATTGAAATTGGACCACAAGATTATACTGTTACATCATTTGGTGAAACAGTAAAACTTTCTTGTATAACAAGTTCACCAGCAAGAGTTGTTAAATGGTATAAGAATGGAAAAGAAGTCTGGCCACAATCAGGTAAAATATTCATGAATAAAGAAGATTGTCTATGTTACCTTGATATTTATGATTTTAACGAAAGAGATATTGGTGAATATAATGTAGTTATTGGATCTGACTGCGATGATATATCAGCACCAGCTCATATTAACATGCTAGTTCAACCGGAAATTAAAATTATATCATACAATGGTGATTCAGAAATTCATGTTGGTAAAGATTTGTTTATACAAGTAGAACTTAATGGTGTACCAAAGCCAAAATTGTTGGTAACATTAAATAATGAAAATATAAAACTTATGGGCGGTAAAATTGAAGAATATGAGAATGAAGCTACAATCAGACTCACTCATCTCGAAAGAATGCATAATGGAATTTTTAAACTTATTGCTGAAAATGATGTTGGTATAGAAGAAAAAGGATCAATAATAAACGTTATTGATATTCCATCGCCACCAACAAATTTAAGAATAAGTGATATTAGATCTACAAAAGTTAAATTAACTTGGGAATATCCTAAAGATGATGGTGGTTGTCAAATCGATTATTTGCTTGTTGAAAGAAAGACAGCAGAACATACCAGATGGAGAGTTATTCATAGATTAAAATCATTTAAAGAGCAATATTTAGTTGAAGATTTGTATCCTGATGAAATATATGCTTTCCGTATTGTTGCTGTAAATGATGTTGGAAGATCTGATTCATCAAATGTTGTTGATTGTATAACACTAGATGACGATTCAGAAGATATTTCACTAATTGAAACATTTATTGTTGACCAATTTTTACAACCACCTAATAGACCAAATATAGTTACTAATGGATTTTTCGCTGAAGTATTATGGGATGAAATAATACTTGCTGATGAGTATGTTGTGGAACGTAAAGAGGAAGATGATCAACTATGGATTGAGTTATGTATCACAGACAAATGTCATTATCAAGATAGAAGTTGTAGATCAACAGGAAGATATTTTTATAGAATATCAAGTAAATCCGGAAATAAAAGAAGTCTTCCTGGTGAAGAAACAGAATTTGTATTTTTATTACCTGTGAAAGTATCTGAAAAAGATGATTTATCTGATAACCAAATTTCTGAAAATACAGATAATATGGAAAATGAGCAAGGATTAATTATTAATGATACCATTAATAAAAATGAAAACAATAATATTGATATATCACAAATAGAATCTAAAGATGATATTAAATTTTTGGAAGAGGAACCCAAAATTAATATTGAATCAATTAATGAAGAACCTAAGACTGATGTTGTTAAAAAAAAAAAAGTTGTAAAAAAGCTAAAAAAGAAAAAGGAAGTTGTTGAAGATGGAGAGAATCTTGTTAAAGAGGAAGAAATAAAAGAGGTGATCCCTGTCGAAATTGAAAAACTTGAAGTATTTGAAAATGAAACATCAATAGTTGTTGAGAGTGGATGTAATACAAAATTAATCTCTTACTTAAAGTCAGGAACACCAATAGATAGTAAATGGTATAAAAACGACCAAGAAAAAACTCCCGATTGTTATGTTACATTTGATAAAGAAAGTATATATTCAATAAAGAAGGCTTCTGAAGTTGATTGTGGTGTATATAAATGTGTTTGGTATGATTCTTCGTCTACAGTTGAACAAACATTTAATGTATCAATTAAAGGTATGTTTTATTTTTTTTAACCATTTAAAAACATTTTTAGGAGTCCCTACACTTGATATTTGCAATTCTACTGTTGACATAAAATCTGGTACCTCAGGTAAACTCCATGCTAATTACAATGGATGCCCAGAACCGAAAATATCATGGTTATTTAACGACAAAAAAATTATAGAAAATAATTTAATTAAAATGGTAACAAAAAGCAGGGGAATCTACACTTTTGATAAATGATGCATTAGAAGAGTATGCTGGTATTTATACAGTAAATGCAACCAATGAACATGGTTCAGTCGATAAACAAATTCAATTAAATATTTATGGCCCGCCTTCATCACCAATTGGGCCATTATTTATTACCAAAAAGGATGAAAATTCTGTAACATTATCATGGAATCAGCCCACTAGTGATGGTGGATCAACAATACTAGGATATTGTGTTGAAAAGAAAGAAACTACAAAATCATCGTGGATATTTGTTGATAGAACAACGCAAACAAATTTTAATATTAAAGAATTAAAAAATAATGTCAAATATGATTATCGTGTATCAGCAGAAAATAAATTTGGAACAGGTTCATATCTTGAGAGCAGTACTAATATAATTGATAATAATAAAAAAGAATCTAGTAGTGATAAGAAAAAATTAAAAAAGACTAAAGGTTAGTATAAGAAGATGTTAATTTAATATTTTAATAACTTTTAGTGTAGTAATTAATCCAAACCATTACAAAAAAAATTTTCCTTAAACTAATGTTTGTTGCTTTCTCTAATACAAATGTACTGCTTTATACCTACCTTCTTAAACTATATTCAATTTGACGATTGCTGTTTTTGACAAAACTAAAAATTTTCAATAACAAAACTTATTGATACGACATATATTATTATACAATTTGAATGAACGATTTTCGATTTATAATTTACTAAATGTTTATAAAACTTTTTATTATAAATACTTTTATTTATTATTTAAAATATTGTGTAAAAATAATTCTTTTTAAAAAATTATCTACAACGTTATAGAAAAATATTCTGTAATGAGTTATTTTTTTCATAACGACAATAAGTGTGTTTTAATGAAATTTATTATAAATATTAAGTGAATTATTTGGATAAAAAGTAGTTGTTTGAAGTTTTGAGTTCCATTTTAAACAAACTGATTTAGATATAATTTGTATTATCAGACCATTTTGTTGTTATTTCCTTTGTTGTATTTTGTTTATTCATCTTGAGCTGCTATAACAAAATTGTCAGCAATTATATTAATTAATAATATGAAGACTAAAATTTCTGATATTATTCCAGTTAAAGCTATAATTTTATCCATGTCCATTGAAGTGATATTATTGCTATACTCTACCGTTTTTAATGATTCTCAGTATTTCTAATATATGTATAAATAAGGATATTACATTTTTAAAATTTTAACTTTTTTATAATCTATTCCACATTATGTAATTGAATCCCAAAAAAGGAACTATAGCTATGAAATCGTCTAAATATAGAGATTTTAAAGCACACTTTTTAAATTATTATAAATAGATGAAGCCAATATTCAAGCATCAAAAATAATATAAATGATTCTTATTGCAAAAATAGAACTTTCTACTCTTCTCTCTCATATTTTTTCGAGAACTACGGCAGTTTTTATTATGTTAGAATACTGTTTGAATATTTATTGGAATATATTAATTTACTAGAAATACAGAAATAATTCTAGAACTAAGGCTTAACACAAATATTTCAACCAATATTGGATAAGCTAGCTCGAAAAATTAACTTGACCAAAAGTTTTTGATTTAAGTAAAAGATAATTGCATCTTTAACTAGAATTTTAAAATCGTAATTTATTTAGTGAATTATAGTTTTCTATTTTCCTTTTGATATTATATTACATTTTACTATTCTACATAACACATAGATATTTATCTAAACTTAATTTCGGTAAAAAAAGAAAACATAGATATCAGGCGGCTTATGATAACACGAGATTCAGAGGATTAAAATATATATAAACAAATAATTTGTGGACACCTTTGAAAACATTAACCTTTCTTCATCTTTTTAATATATATTAGTTCTTTTAGAATATAAAAAATGTTACAATTGTACAACTTTTGACAAGGCACAAGAGGAATCATTTCTTAAAATTGATCATTTAACAATAAATATTTCTGATCACCAAAATTGACTTTTAAAAATGATGTTTTCAAATTATTTGGGTCAAATAATTGAATGATTTGATAACAATAATCTTCATTTTTCATATATCATAAGTTGTCTTCTATTATTTCTTTTTGCAATATTTGTTAGTCATAGTGCGTCTTTATTAAATAATTTGCCTTTATATCTCTAGGCAAAACTAACAACCATACTAATAGTTATTTATGAACAATAGTATAAGGAAAACATATTTATTGTAATTACTAACCTTATTTACCACGTCTAATAAAACAAAATTACTTTTAAAACAGCTACACTAAAATAAATTATTATAAATAAAGCTTTATAAATTTTATACACCCAAATCATACATATAACATATCTTAATAACCAATTTTTTGGGCTTTAATTTTATGTTAAAGATTTAAAACAAACAAAGAATTTCTTATATTTTTCTAAACAAATGCTACTAATTATTAATGTAAATTATATTATTTTAAAATATGTTTTTAATGATTATTATATAAATTTTTTAATAGATAAGAGTATAATGAAGATTTCTTTTCAACTTTTATATGTAGAGTCGAATTCATTCCAATTTTTATATTATAAGGCCTTGATTAAATAATTAAATATTGAAAAAAAAACTTTTATTACGGTTGTTTACCAATATAAGAGTTCGAGTATATTAATTTAATAATCTAATATTTTTATTGATCAGAATAAATTTGTAAAGTTTTATTGAAATCAAAATAGAAAAAATTTCATGACAATTAATTTTTGAAATTTATTATAACAACTATTTTAACGGAGTTAAATATTTATACTTTGTCTTTAACATGAAATATTAGATCATGAACAAAATCCAACAATGTTATTATAATCTGATAGTGAAGTATAGTAAATTATAATGGAATCATTTTATTTAATATGTACAATATTTTAAACATTCCAAAAAGCCATTATTTTAAAGTAACGTATTTCACAATTTTTTATCAAAATTTATCTTACTTTACCTTATGTGTAAATATGTTATTGTTAATAATGAATGTGTAGTAAGAAAATAATTGTAAGATACAGCGCCAAAAATTTCAATATCTGTCCTATATCATTTTTGTAAATTAACAAAGAGCGTCACATAAATAATTCTTATTTTTTCTAATTTTAGGTGATGAAATTAAGCTAATTAAGATTACTGTACCATTAACTGATAAAGAGGCATTCGAAAATGATTATGAATCAACATTATATTTAGAAACCAATAAAATTAATAGCAAAACAGTAATAAAATGGTATAAGGATGACATCGAAATTATCATGAACAGCAATAAATACAGCAGTGAAATTGAAAATAAAATAATTAAATTATCTATTAAAAATATCAAAATTAGTGATAATGGAAATTATATGTGTAAAATTTTTGATGGCAAAAATGAGGTTTCATCATATTGTAAATTAATTGTTAGAAGAAAAGACTCAAATGATTTAATGATTAATAACACTGAAATTCCAATATTTGAACTCCAACTTAGAGATACAACAGTTAATGTTGGTGATATTATTGTGTTAAATGTAACAAATACAACAATGCTTGAACCTGATGAAGTTAATTGGTATAAAGAAAGTAATAAAATATCACATGATAATCAAAAATATTTTATATCAAATGATAAAGGTATTTTTTTATAAAGAATGCTATTATAAACCTATATATATTTTAAAATTTTAGGAAAATATACATTAGAAATAAAAAAAGCACAAATTAGTGATAGTGGATGTTACAAAGCCATTGGAATAAATAAAAACAGAAAGTGTACTTCAACATGTCAAGTTACAGTGACAGATAATAATTTATTGACACCTCCTCAATTTACTAATTCATTGAAGAATGAAAATATAGAGGAAAATAATTTAATTAAGTTTGAAGTTGATTTAAATGGCTCCCCACCATTAAAAGTAAAATGGCTTAAAGATAATAATCCAATAATTCAGAATGATAGAATAAAAGTTGTAGATTGTGAAAAATTTAATAAGTTTTCTTTAGAAATTCTCCAAACATTAAAAAGTGATACAGGTAATTATAAATGTATTGCATCTAATGACGTAGGAGAAGCAGAAACAAATTGTATTCTTCAAATACAAGGTATGTCTTATTTAACATTATAACAAAAATATTTATAGAAATAAAATCTGTTAAACAACAAATAACAAATCCATCACCACCTACATTCACTTCTCCATTATCAGACATTCGTGAATTTCCTGAGATGGTTGAAATGTCGATTATATGTATTGTTACTGGAGAACCACAACCATCTATAAAATGGTATAAAGATAATGAACCCATAAGCAAGCATAATGAGACAACATTTAATAATGGTGTTGCTTCATTAATTATTAGAATGCCTAAGATTTCAGATTCTGGAGTTTATACATGTGAAGCAATAAATGATATAGGAGTTGCAAAATGTTCAGGAATTATTAACATAAAAGGTAGAAATCTTTTTACTCTTTTAAACGTTTTTATTTATTATTTTTAGAAGTAAATCAAATAACACAAATAGCACCCAAATTTATTGAAGAATTAGCAAATGTTTCTGTTATGGAAGGTGATGAAATTATATTAAAATGTCAATTAATTGGAAAACCTACACCATATATAACATGGTATAAAGATGGTTTAAAACTTTTAATGAATAATAGAATACTTCAATATATTGATAGACATGGAAATGTTAAATTAAATATCATTGGAGCACAACTAGATGATAGTGGAGAATATACATGTGAAGCACAAAACCTTGATAAAAAAAATAATTTAAAAGATTTTACTCATTGTAACGTTTGTGTAAATGGAAATGATTTAACTTTAGATTCCTCAACAACCTCTTTAAATACAAATAATAGAATTTTAAAAGATTCCAAAGTTATGGAAATAAAAAATAATCAACCCCCAGTAATAGTAAAAGAACCACCATCATTAATTAAGACTCATGAAGGTAACAAAGAATTAATTGAAATAGAAATTGATAAAAATAATGATACGTACATACAATGGTTATTTGAAGATAAACCATTAGTTCAATCAAATACCATGAAAACATATTTTGATGGTAGAATTGCATTTTTGAAATTTTTCCAAGCTAATAAACTACAACAAGGAGTTTATAAATTTATTGCATCAAATAAATTTGGTACCGCATCAAGTGAAATTGAAATTATTGTTGAATCAATAGAATGTGATAATGATTATATATCGAAAATGCCACTTTTTACAAAAAAACTCAAAAATATAATGGTTAAACTTCATGATAAAATAATTCTAGAATGTGAAATAAATGGTACATCTGATGTTATTATAAAATGGCTTTTAAATGGAAAAATATTAAATTCATCTCAAAATATAATATTCCATAATTATTCTAAAGACAATCTATCTATAAATAAAGTTGAATTTATTGATATAACGAAAGATGAAATAGGAACATTAACTTGTTTAGCAATTAACAAATATGGAGAATGTAACAATTCATGTGAAATTATTCTTATTAAAGATGAATATAATGAAGATATAAATGATAAAGGAAATATTATAATGGAAAAACCTTTAATAATTGAAAATTTGCAAAATCAAACAGTTAATGAAGGTGATACCGCAGTATTAAATTGTAAAATAAACAATATATTGCATTCAAATATTTGCTATTTTAAAAATGGAATAGAAATATTTTCCTCAACTAAATATCAATATGAATTTAATGAAAACGGTAACATTTCATTAAAAATTAAAAATTGTAGTAAGAATGATGAAGGCTTGTATACTTGTTCAATATCTAATAATTTTGGTAATGAAATAACTACATCCAATTTATTTATTGAAAAAAACTTAGATGATAGTAGAGATCAATTATTAACTTTGACAGAAAATGAAAACATTGAAATAAGAAGTGAAAAAGAATTTCCACCTAAATTTACTAGAACACCTTTATCAACTATAAATATTGGAGAAGGAAAAAAACTTGATGTTATTATTAAAGCTATCGGAAATCCAATTCCCCATATCAAGTGGATGAAAGATGGGAAAATTTTAAAACGATCAAATAAAATCTATCAAACATGGTTAACCGGAAATGGTGAAGCTGTCTTAAGTATTCATTGTCCTGTATTAAAATCATCAGGAATATTTACATGCATAGCAGAGAATGTCCATGGAAAGGAGGCATTTGATTTTAATATTATCGTTATGAGATCTGCATACGATTTATCTTCAAACATAAATGAAATACCAATGTTTACCAAAGAATTAGATGATATTGGTGTTATGGTTTGTGATTCAATTGAGCTTGAATGTGAATTAACAGGTTTTCCTGAACCATCAGTTGAATGGATATATATAGATGATAATGGAAATGTTGAAAAAATTAATACAAATCAAGCAATATGGGAAGAATTAAGAGTAAAAAATAGTTTAAAACTTTTTAATAAATGTATAACAAAGAAACAACAAGGAACATATCAATGTATAGCAACTAATAAAAATGGTACCGCTCTTACTCAATGCTATCTTCTTGTCGGGATAAAAACTGATGAGGTAGCAAAACCTCCTAAAATAATACAAAAACTCTGTGATCAATTTTCTTTAATTGGAGGTAGTGTTGAATTTGATATTGAATATGATGGTTATCCTACAATAAATGTGTTATGGTACAAAAATGGTAAAAGAATAAAAGAAAATATAAATTGTTTTAGTCAAACCACTGATAATAATAAAAGTAAATTAATTATAAATAATGTTACAGTTGATGATTTTGGATGCTATAGCGTTAGTCTAACAAATATCCATGGTCAACTTGAACATGTATGTTATTTGAAGTTTGGTGAGAAACCAGAAAAGATTAACGAAAATGATAAAATTTTCTCACAAGATGATGAATATTTATCTAAAAGTACAGTTAAAATTAAACCAACAGAAAAATCTAATAAGAATAATAGGAAAAAATTTCGAAATCTTGTACATCTAAAAAAAGGAACACCACCAACATTTATAGTTGGGCTTTCTGATATGAATCTTAAGGCTGGAGATTGTGCTACTGTTAGTGGTAAATTAAGTAACAAAAAATCTAAAAAAAGGCATCATAGAGATAGAGTTTATGACGAATCAAAAGAAGAAATTAACACAATTTGTAATGATAAAAATTCTGTTATTAATAAAGACGAAAAAAATACTGAGGAATTAAGTAATCTACGAAATCCCAACAGAATACAAGATAATTTACCAGCATTAGAAGATATTAGAAGAAGTATTTTAACTAGAAATACAAGAATATGTAGACCAAAATTTTTTGTTAAACCTAAACCCAAAAAAATTTTAGATGAATTTAAATCTTTAAGACTTAAATGTGGTATAAGTGCAAATCCTGTTGCAACAGTAAGTTGGGATAAAAATGGAATAATTTTAGAATCAGGGAATAAATATTCTATATATAATGATGGCAATTTTTATTTCCTTGAAGTTCATAATCTTTCAATATGTGATAGTGGATTTTATAATTGTTCAGTTTTTAATACAGAAGGTTTTGTATCATGTAGTAGCGAAATTGAAATTAAACAAGCAAATGAGGATAAAAAATTAAATTTTATTAAAAAAAGAGGAAAGAATTTTTGTAAACCAAATTTTGAAGAAAAATTTTCAGAAGAAATAACAATTGATTATGATCATGAGTTTTCACTAGAATGTATCGTATCAGGATATCCTGTTCCAGAAGTAATATGGTATAAAGATGGACATGAAATTATACCACATAAAAATCAATTTGAAATATTATATGATGGCGAACATACTTCATTAAATTTTCTAAATATTGACTCTTCTAAAAATGGTAAATATATTTGTAAAGCGATGAATTCTGAAGGATCTACATATTGTGGTACCACAATAAATGTCACTGAAAACAATAATGTTATTTTAAAAGATAAACTTAATATAATTAAACCAAAATTTAAATCTTCATCATCAATTGTTAAATGTATTGATGGTAATGAGGCAAAATTAATTGCAAAACTTGAAGAAGGTTCCAATCCTTTAGGATATCAATGGATTCATAATAAAGTTTTAATTCAAGATTCTTCTGCTTTTAAATATTCTAGAGATAACAATAATTTAATTCTTACAATAAGAGATCCATTTCCAGAAGATGCAGGAATATATACATGTCATGCACAAAATTCTGCTGGTTATGATAGAACTGATATTGAATTAAAAATTGTTGAACAACTCTCAAAAATATGTGATATGGAAGAAAAGCCATCGATAAAACCATTGACAAAAAAGTATTTATTTAAAGAAGATTCAACTGGTGAAATAATATTTAATGTTTCTGGAAATCCTGAACCTGTAATATCATGGTTAAATAAAAACAAACAACAAATATTGGCTTCATCTAAATATGAAATGATTTGTAAGGGAAACGATTTTATTTTAAGAATACATAATATAACAGCAGAGGATAGTGGAACTTTTTATTTAATAGCAGTTAACGCTGTTGGAACTGCAGTTGAAAAAGCAGTGATTAATATTGCTCCTAAAGCAACAACTACTGATAATGAAATTACACCTGTGTTTGTAAAGAAATTAAATGATTCTTATAATTTTGATATTGGAGAGGAAAATATAAAGTTAACAGTACAATACAATGGAATTCCTGAACCTGATGTTCATTGGTATTTTAATAATGAAAGAATAAGAACAGTTGATCTAAGTTACAAAATAATTACCTATAAAATGAAATCAACATTAACAATTCTTAAATTTGACAAAAACTGTGTTGGTGAATATCTTTGTACCATAAGAAATAAATGTGGTGAGGATTTATCAAGAAGTATTGTTAAAATAAAAGGTTAGTTTCTTTTTTAATTGTCTTATTGTCGTTATACACATTTTTTGTTTTTTTTTAATTAACATTAATTTTAAATGCAAAATGTCATATTTTTTAATATTGTTTATGCTATATAGCAGTAATTTTATTTATAAAAATAATTTAGGTGTATCAATTGATAACGAAATACTAAGAAAATGTTCAATAAAAAAAGAAACGAAACCATCAATAATTAGAAAATAGATTTTAAATCAATATGATAAATTAAACCAACAAAAAATTAAATTCTTATTGCTTATAAAAGAAGATTAATTTAGAAATTTCAATTTAAGAGTGTTATAGTTTGCGTCATAGATCAATTATATAATAGATGTTGTCTCCTTTAATGAATATTTTGAGAAAATTAATTTATTTGCTTTATCTGGCCAAAGGTAAAATAAATGCACTAACTCAATATATTATATTTTTTTTCGATTGTAATTTGATAATGAGTTTCTTTAAAAAATAAAATATTTTAAAAATTGTTGGTGATTTGTTAAAACAATTAAGGAACAAAGAATCTATCTTATGTTTAATAATTCAATTAATAAGAAAAAATATAATCATAGTCGAATTATATATTAATTTTCTCCAGTTTTTTTCCGTTAGTTCTCCGCCAACACAAAGTGACATATAACGATTATTAGTATTATTATATCATTATTAGTATATGGAATACACTTTCTAAGGGTGTTTTTTAGAAGTTAACAATGAAGGAAGCCTGTTTTTTTTAAAAAAAAATGTTAATTACAATTAAAAGTAATCATTAATGATGAAAAATCTCTCCTCTCTCTTTGTTTTTACTGAGTGCTCATGCGATATTCATTTAAATTCAATTTTCTAAGTGTATAATTTATTTGTATGATCAAATTCATTTATTGCTTTATCTTGCGTTATTGAATATAGCTTTAAGAAATTTAAGTATTATCGGGCAAATTTGTTAAATGTGATTACAATATAAATTGCCATTTTATATTATAATCGTAGTTTTGTGCATACGTTTCAGTTTGTAATTTCAACAAACTCTTCTTATCATCAATAAAATATATTATTTTTCTTATTATCAATTTAACAGTATGGACATATTTAACAAATTAATATTCACAAAAAAGACCATGCTACATAATTTTAGTATTTAGCTTGTATCGAGGAACTAACGGAAAACTACCAAATTTTTTTATAGGACGAACATTTTTACAAATCATAGTATACATTAAGACACGTCTTATAAAATTTATTCATAGAATGTTCTTGGATATTTCTAGTTATATAACAATCTTATTTATCCCCCTTTGTGTTTTCTTGTGATTTATAGTACCTGCTGGGTGTAAAGGAGGTGATAAGAAAAAGACTTGTAATGATGGTAAACTCAAGGACGCAAGATCAAATGAGATATGTAAGAAGAAGAAACCGTCCAAGAAAATAACTGAAAAAAAGAAAATAGTTGACAAAAAAGATGTCCAACCAGTTAATGATGAAAAAGAAGCTGCAATTAAAAAAATATCTGCAAACAGGGATTCAGAAAAAAAGAAGGCTGTCTTACAAAGTGATAAACAAAAAAACTGTCAAGACACAAGCTGATGGGATAAAAGAGGAGGATGAAGGTCAGAAAAAAGAAGCACTTAAAACTTAGGACAGTAAAAAAGTATCACGTAAAAAGGTTTCAACAAAGAAAGAAGAGAAGAAAACGGATGACAAAAATGAAAGTGATAAAAAAAAGAGGAAGAAAAGAAAGAAAAAGATAAAGAGAAGAAGGATGGAGACAATAAAGATGGGGATAAAAAGGAAGTGGACAAAAAAGAAGGTGATACAAAAAAACTGAAGGAAAAATTATGAAGAAAGTAAGGGAGATGATACAGATGGTGGTACAAAAAAGGAGAAATTAAGAAAGAAAGTGATAGAAAAGAGGAAAGTAAAAAAGAAGATGAAAATAGCAATGTCGATGCAAAAAACGCTACAGAATCTAATGATATCAAACTTAGTCTTGAGAAGAATGTCTTTGAAAAAGCACAAGGAAAAGTAGTTCTTTAACTTGAAAACAAATCTAATGTTAAACGTGCTATCAAAATTAAATGTTCCGATAACAGTACATACAAAGTAAATCCTGTATTCCAATACTTGAACCTGGAAAGAAATTAAATGTTGAAACTATACGTTCTAGCACACCAAAAAAAATTGGACAAGATAGTTATACTTAATACTCCAGCTACTCTTAGTGGAAATACACCACAAAATGAATTCAAGAGGAATGCAAAGTATCTTACGTCTACTATTCCACTTACAGTAGCTAGTTAAATTATAAAAAAATTTCAAAGAATCCCATCTTATGTAGATCTGCATAAGACAATCCATCAAACGGTACACGAAATTTATAAGCAGGAAATTATTTTATTAAAGATTAAAACGTTAAACAAAATAATATGCAATATTGATCGTCTATTATATTTATTGACTCATCTCCCACCTTCTTTGATAACGTTGCTTCTCTGATTCCACAAATTCTTTGGTATTTTATATTCTTACTTCCTTTGACCATGTTCATCTGGAACAATTAACATAGAGATATACCACCTGAATCACAACTTTAAATCTACTACTACAAATGCCTTTGAAGTTCACATCTATTCAGTTCGCTAGTATATTAAAATATGGTTACTACTACCACTAAGTACATTCCAAGATTAATAAACTTAAAGTTCAGACAAATTAAAAACTAAAGCTAGAGTAAGTACTAAAATGGTAATTGAGTTCAAAAGTTAGAATTTTATACTATACAAAATTTTCTCTTAATTAATCAATTACTCGTTATATAAAGATAGTGTGTTTTATTTGTCTTTCGCTTTCCAAAATCTTTATTTAAATTTTTTAAAATTTATATATGTCAAAATGCCTTCTATAATATCTGTACATACATGAGAATTGTCTATCAAATAAAAATAAATTATTAATTTTTGTTGTGTTTTCATTGTAAAAAAATATCATTGCTTTACCACTTTTTTCTTTTAGATTAATCAACACTTGATTTAATTTACGACTTTTAAAAGGTTATTTAATAAGTTTCAACAAGAGAAATATACTTTATTTGTAAAACCGAAGTTTTCTTTTTGAAATTTACTAAGTTTAATTTCTTCCTGATATTATACTGTATTTCTTTAGTAATTGTGACTGTGCCTTCGAGTTGTCTCTTGATTGGTTGGCGTTGATATCTTTATCAAAGTGTATCAAGGATAGAATGTACAGGGATATAGTTGAGATGGTTTGTGGGACCAAGTGATTTCTGAGAATCTAAGGGTTAAGGAGTTCGGTTTAGAGGCATCATAAGTATAAGAGAATGAATCCAGATTGAATAACTACTCTGGAAAAGTTATAAAACAGAGAATGTGAATTCTGATAGATTCAAAGTGACTTCTTAGTCAAATCAGAAGGTCCAAATAATTCATGGATAAAAAGTGTAGATGCATATCACATATTCGGGTTCAAATGATTTTTTATTTAAATATTTGCATTCAGAAATTTCTTGAATCAAAAATATAAATTTTATGAATTTGTAAAACCTGAGGTTTCACGGATCAAAAATGTAAACTCTAACGATTTTTATGTCAAAACACCAGATTAATAAGTAAAATGTTATGTTATTTAGTCCTTGTAGATAACCCAGCTATTGCATCGTTATTAACTTAAACTTGGGTCTATACGTACTCACCTGTTGGGCGAGTTTTACCAATATGTGTATTACTCACCTATGAGGCAAGTATGTATAAACCCCATTCTACCACTATTAATATCAATTTCCATTATTCTACCAGTAATTTCGAGATTTATTGATTGAGAAGAATTCGATATAGAATTGTTTATCTTTCAACACTATTCATCAAATAATTCGCTTTCAGTTTCCTTTACATCTTTAATATATTCGGTTATATTTTCTACGAAATTTTTATTTTTTTGTAAATTTTTAATAATCTCTTGACAAACTACTTTCATTTCAATAGTTTGATTTTTTTGTTGCCTAATTTAAATAATTTTCTTTTGCAATTTCTGTAAGATATCTACCAGCACTAAAATTTTTTCCCCATTAATTCTGTCAGTTCTTTTCGCCTTTGTAATATTAAATCTAACAATTTGTCAAGTAATAATTCTAATTCAGATGCAAGTTTTTTTTAATGTCACTTCTATTTATAAATATTTTGTATTTTATAAGATTATTTATTAGCAAATTTGAATCTGATTTACTAAGCATTATTTTACTTTTTAAAGCTGGGTATATTTTTTCCATTAGTGGTTTTAAGTTTTCATAATACTCTTGTAATATTCTTTTCCATTTATCTTCGTTACATTCATTGAAATCTAGTAAATTAACATTATTCATAGAGTTATTTATAAATTTTATCAATTTCTTTTTTTATTATTTGATCATTAAACATTAACTCTACTTGTTTGACATGTTTCTTATAGGCAGAATGTCATGAATGCGTTTTAGAAAATTTTCAAAAAAAGTTATTTCGTGTTCTTCACCTTTCCATTGGTGAAATAGATTTTGTTTCCAGACTTTCCCAGTCAACATTTAAATTGAATAATTCCAAGATTCAGAAAGGTTAAAAGATGTATTAAAATCTTTTAAACATTCTTCATCATTCAATGTCTTCTTCTTATTAATAACTTTTAATAACATTTTTATTATTTCTTTTGACATTGAATTAATTAATTTTATCATTCTTTTTTCTAGATATCCTGGATCAGTTTGCCATAAATTTTCTATACAATCTTCACACATTTACGTAAAATCGAGAACATTTTCAATATAATCAATCTTACCATAGTATTTTTCTTCAAGTATTTCAAAATAATCCCAATAATGACCTGGATCTTCATTTGTGTTTCTACGTTTTTCCGATGATTTATTTCTTCTATTTAATCAAAAGATATCGCTCTTTGACAAGAGATCTATTTTCTTCAATACTTGCATTATTGTACGTTGTTATTGTTTCTTTACCAATAACATCATTAAACACATTTTGTAAAGTTCCTAGTGCTGAAACTCCATCAATAGTATCTTTTACGGCAACAACATTTATTGATGTTTTATATGTATTCATATCTAAAGGAACCTCTTCATTTTTAATAAGCACGACATGAAGTAATGTTGGCTTTGATGGATCAAATTCATTTGATATCTCTACTCTTCCACGCTAAAAATAGAAATAATTATTAATAATAAATTAACGACATTATATTTACCTGTTCACTACGACTTATGAGCAATATTTTTGTGTCTTTATCACAAAAATCACAAATAGACTGAAGATTTTGTAATTTTTTTTAACGAGATTTAAACTTAATATATGCGTAGCTATTCTTAATATAAATCCTCTTTTTGAATCGGGTGATTTGTTATTTGTTGCCATATTTCAAACCTATATACACAAAACTATAAATGACATAAAATTTAAAAAATTTACTTATTATAATCAGTGGTCAATTATAAAAACTTGTAATATTTATGCACTTTCTAGTTACCATAGAAATTTTATTTAATTTCATTTTTCTGTAAATTTAGTATAAAAATAAAATCAATAGTATATATTAATAATAAATAATTATTTTTATGTTGATTCTTAAAATGACTGATAAAAAAACTTTAACATCAATAGACTATAAATGTATATAAAACAAAAAATGTGGGAAACAGTTTCAAATCTAATGATGTTACTATAAAAAAATATTTTTATGCTTATTTATTTTACTTGGTTGTAGTAGATTTTTAATTCATGCATAAAATTGATTTTTTAATCATGGTTTTTTTAAACAATTTTGCTTGATAAAAAAATCATTACTATTTCTTATCATTGATGATATTATTTTTTTTAATTAGTGTTAATTAGTTTAACGCTAAATAACACTAAATTTTTTTGTAATAATTAACAACAGGGTAACCATTTTTTTAAAAAAAATTCTTTTAAAAAAATAATCTATTCTAATTTTATCCTTATATGCCATTTATATTGTACAATACCTAAATATAACTAATAAAAGTAACTACAACTTTTTTCTAATATTTATAAACATTGTTAAAGTTTTTCTTGATTATAAAGTGTACTTGTGAAAAATTTTTATATATAAAGAGGTATTTAAATTACGTAAGTCATTATTATTTTTGGTGACAAAAAAATCATGAATAACATCATTCAGATTTCTAATATTACTAAAGTGTCTTTTTCTACTATATTTATTACATGTTCAGTTATTCTTCTTCCTCTACTACTATTTTTTTATGCAAAAAGGATAAAATATTTTATTAAATGGTATGTTTTAATGTAAATATTTTATTATAATTAACGAATTATTTAGTAGTTATTATGATAAATCTTCTCCAAATAAAGATGAGGAAACATATGCTGTTGAGGATGCCAGACTTAGCCGTTCTGAACGAATGGCAGCATTAAATTATGTTGATTTGGATTACTTTGATGTTGGGGATAGAACCTTAGATAGTACAATTTGTTCTATGGGTAGCAGTCATCTTAGTCGTCATTCTATCAATATTTCTAAAAGTTTCATTGATGAAAATAACACAACAGATAAAAAATTGGAAAATTTAGATGTCTCATCACAATTAGAAGCATTCGAGACACCACCATCAGCGTTTAGAAATATCCTTCCTAAAACTAGGAAACCAGTTCCAATACCTGAAAGATTAAAGTGAATTGTATTTCTGATTTAAAGGCAACATTATCTAAAAAAATATGATGTTCTCATATTAACTACTGGCTTTTATTTATCTTTATTTTCTTCATATTTCTATGTAGAAAACAATACTATTTCTATCCTGTCAATATATTTTTTTATTTGAAAAAAACAATACAAAATAAAATTTACTTACCCTTTTACAATTGTTAAATATACATTTTTAAATGATAAAAGGTTTATTAACATTCCTCTTTATTTAGTCTTTGTTAGATGAAGAAATTTAAAAAAAAAGCAATTACTATTCACAGTTAAATTAAGATTTATTATAGATTAAATTACACCTGGTATAAATATAATTAATAAATTAAAGGTTTAAAAATAAAGTGGAAAATTGAAATAAAAATTTATGATAAAATATCGAGAGTAATATGTGATTATCGTGAAAATAAATTTGTAAATTATAGTTTTATCGGTTGTCAATATTATGTTTTTGCAGTTCATAAAAAATATTTTAGAAGAAAACTTTTGGTGGAAACGTATTTGAAGTGTTGATAATAGTTTTTGATTTTAAAAATCGTAATTACTCCTATTGAGAAAAATAATAAATGAATGTTTTTTTAGTGTATCTTCATTGTTAACGAAACATTTTTTCAATGTGTCACTATCAACAAAATACTGACAGTAGAGTTATTTCATTTTAAATTTACTAAATAAGAAAACTTTTGTAAAGACAAATATTATTGTTATATCAAAAAATTTGTTTTTTTATATTGTTTTTAATGAACTATTTCAATTATATAGTTTCTCTACAATATATTTATTACGATTTAATTTTCAACATTAACTTTCTAAGCATTATACTAAAAAAAATTATTTTTAAAATACTATACAAGTAAAAATATGTTAGTATTAATTAAAAAAATCAAAATAAATTTTCAAGCAAAAAATTTATTTTTTATTCCAAACAAATAATAAAATTAAAGTGGTTAATATCCAAAAAATGTAAAAGCGAAATTTAATTATAAAAGATAAGTATCTAATTTAACAAGTTGTTCATACCAAATACTGTCATAAATAAAGTTTATGCTAACTACTCTAGCTTTATACAATGATTTTATCTCATTATCCACTTTATCAATTGACGTATTAGTCAACACAATTATATCGTTATTATCATAAAGTTGCGCCTTTCTATTATATACAACTGCACCAAAATTATTAAGAATTCTAGTCATGTTAATACAAAAATTTTTCTGATCACAATCTTTGAAGAAAGTTTGTTCTACCAAAAATGATAAATTATTTAATAAGTTCGCTGGATCTTTAATACAATGAGACAATGAATATAAGCGACTAGGGTCGTTGGTTTTATAACTTATATGAATGTGGTTATATGCAATTATCCTTCTACCACATGATAAAGATTCAAGGACAGTTATATCTTCAAAATACTTTTGACGACTCCATAATTTTGAACTAATAGGATGAAAAACTGCTTCATTAAGAAAAGTTGTATATTCCACACAAAAACCTGATTTTTTTAGTAAATTTAACGAATCAGAATCTTTTAAATTTATGTAAAATATAATCTAATAAAAAAATAACTAATTAGTAATATCAAAGTAAACATACTCGTCGATCAAAATCATAGTTTATTCTGTTGTAGCACTGAACAAAATTTACTCCATCAAGTATATAACTATCCCCATTTGTAAGTTCTCTTCCTATATACTTGCTTCTACAAATATTAAACATTAAATAACAAAAAAAAAACATACATTTCTTTTTCAGCAGTTTTAATGAACTTTTTAAATTTTCTTACTTTCAATTCATCAATTATTGAATCCAATTTTTTAAATTTATTCTCCATTAAAAAGTTATACCATTAAAGAAAGACAAAATAAACAAACAAGTAAGTAAAAAATAATGCCTCCATTTTTACATAACAGCTTCTTTTTCTATTGGATTTCTGTCGCGATCCTGCGACGAAAGGTAGGAAAAAGTGTTTACTTTATGTGTAAATCATTGTAATGTCAAAAGCTTTTTCATACGTGTTTTTTGAGGATATTATCTTCGAATTTATATTGATTTTTATTTTTTAGTATATAATGGTTTGGTTTGAGGATATCTTTATATGAAGCTGATTCTGAATGTAAATTAGATAAGGTATTATTTATTGTTTATCTTCACCGTAATTATGGTAAGTTTTATTAACATCATATTTTAGTTACCCATTTTTTATAGAAAAAGAATTCCCAAAACTGTTCCTATGGAAGAGTTATGGATATTATTTGATCTATCATTTTTTAACACATCATTCGTTTCAGTAAAGGTTTGAGAAAATACTGTTCCACTACAACAATTTAGTAGTATTTGTAAATTTTCCTTTTTATATATTTAATTGTTTATTATTCTTATAATTAGACAAGAACCCTCTCTGCCTTTCTATCTATTTTATTGTTAGTGATGATAAATCAATTGAAATTATAACATTGATTGAGGAACGTGATGAGACTGTATTTGTCTATAAAGTGCCAACCGCATTCAAAAAATTTGATGTTGATAATGGATATATTGAAACAGAATGGAGTGGTATTTAAAAAGAAGAGAAAGCTATTTACGCACGAAAACTTATTGCCGAACGTAACGCTGAAAAAAAGTGAACTTGAGTAGATTGAAATTAAGGAAGAAGAATTTCGCAGGAGAATGGACGGTAAGATAATGCATGAAGCTAAAAAACATGCTAAAGAGCTTGAGATATTATAGGCAGCAGCTGCAATAAAAAAACAAAAGCAAGAGAGTGCTGCATATAAAAAAAAAGATTTTAGAGCAAATGGCACTTGAAAGAAAAGGTGAGCAACTTGAAGAAGAAGAGCGTCTCAGAAGTATGAATGCTGTAGAAACTCTTAAGTCAGCTGTCTCCAAGGTTACGTTTATACCAACAGATGTTTGTCGTGTTCAAATACGTTTTCCAGATGGTAAAACTATTGTAAAAGAGTTTCAATCAAAAGATAAACTTCAAGTTTTGGAAGATTTCATTAAAATGAAAAAAGGATAACTGCTGACTTTGCTATTGTTCAAGCATACCCCAGGAAAGGGTTATTAGAGTTTGAAACGGATTTCTTGGAACTTCAACTTGCACCATCAATAACAGTTCTTGTCACCCATATAAGTTTATTTTTTAAATACTTTTTTCATTTCACATAGTTGGTTTATTTTATTAATTTCACAAAAGGGATTTCTAAGAAATTTCTAGTGTTATCATTATATACTTATATATATATATATATATATATAATTTATAGAAATAATTTTTTCTTTTTTTATAATTCTCTGTTTAATTGTTTATTAATTCAGAATGAGAATAAAATAATGTCAATGCCGCTGATTAGAAGTAGAAATGTTAGTTTCACGCTCAAGATATTTGTTTTTAACCCTTTAATCGTTATTCTTAGCTTTTTTCTAACTTTTGTTGGTTTCTCTCTAATTATGGTACAACAATAAATACTCAAGAACAACAACAACAACAGTAAAGTAGTGGTGATCCTAGTAATGGTGCTGATAAAAAGAAAAAACCAATCATACTACAGTTAATACTCCCAAAGTTTGTCACCGTGGAAATTAAGATTTTTACGGAATTCTGAAAGTGATAAACTAGATGATGATAAAAGAAACTTTCAATTTCAATAATATTGGTCATTTATAAGGTTGTTGATTAATTTATATTTCTTACGCGTGCCCATTAATTGATATTCTAATAAAAGATTCAGTTTTTAATTTTTTTAAGTATCTATCGTCTAGTCAAACTTTTTGTTTAAATTGTTTATTATTAAAACACTAATTACAGTTGAAAATACCAACTAAATTCAGTCTCGTAAAAGGATGCCATTTTTATCTATCTATGTTTTAGATGGACTAACGATTTAAAAAATTTCAATAACAATTTATAAAATAGAGATATAAACCATCAATATAAAAGGAAATGTTAGTAAATTTTATTTAAATTACATCCTAAGAAGTAAATATTAAGAATATAATTATAGATTGAAAAATTAAGTTATTTTGCCGATGAGAAGTTGAAATTTAATATTTGGGTAATTAATATTATTATATGATAATTTTTATGTAATAATTATATTTAAAGTACTCCCGATTTTTATAATAAAACATTATCTAGTTAATATATTTTAACAGACATTTCATGAAATAACAACAACTACGTATTGTTTTATCCATAAGCATTTTCTTATATTGCACTAGAATAAAAAGAAGTATGAAGCTAATTTACTTAACATTTCTATAACATTTATTATATTCAAGTAAACAAAAGATTGTATAGTTTTTTATAGTTTTACCCTGACCTCCAAAAATGGAAGCAATTGAAATCAGCAGGGATTCTAGATTTAATTGCACTGATTTAGGTAGATTAGTATGTACACTGACTCTGATATATAATCACCTGCAGGTGGTTATTGAGAATATGCTATGAGGTAATAATATAGAGCTATTCATGATCTTAATTAAGGTAACGCTTTCCTGACAAGAGACTTTTCCCTTTGCACTTTTCTGTGTGTAAAATAGAAACTGTTCTCTCAGATAGAATAAAACATTAACTGGTTGGTGATATATTTCTTCAGTAAAAATTAAATAAATAAGCTAGAAATACAATTTTCTACCATATTTTTTTAAATTTATTTTTATATTTGATCTTTGACCGATATTTGTCAATTTAATTTTTTTCTCTTTTTTCACAAAAATATTTTATAAGAAAGAAAAACACAATTCCAAATTTCCCGTCAAAATAATTACCAGTATGCATTAAAATTTTATTTATGACGAGTATATGCGTCATCAGGTCGTGAAAAGGGTTAACATTGGTAAAACGATAATATTCAAAAATTGAAACACGGCCAACTTCAAAAATAAACCCGATGGAGTTAAATTCTTATAAGAGATGTCATTTTTAGGAAACAAAAGGCATTTAATTTTTACGGTTAAGAACGTTCGGTTAATATCCTTACAAAGAATTTGCAGACATTTCATCACATCCATAGACAATCCTTATTATTATGATAAATCAAAATTTAAAAAGCAATTTTATATTCTTGAAAATAAACTTGAACTAATGGATGAAAAACGGAAGAAATATCATAATATAGTATGTTTTTAATTCTAATAAAATTTACTTTTATTTAGCTTATCCAAAAAACAAAATCAAAATTGACTTATTTAAAAAATTGTATATGTAATGAAAAAAGTGACCTTATAGCAGCAGGTTCATTTGTAACTAAACTGACAACGACAATCAATTCTGACGTTGATCTAGTCTTTATAGTTTCTGATGATGAATCAAATATTTTTCAAGAAGACTTCAAAAATAATATAAGTTTTAGGAGTAAATTTATGAAAACTGTTAGTAAACTCGTTATAAAAGATCAAAAACTTTGGGATACAAAAGTTGACAAAATGTTTATTTTACTTCATGCAAAAGTTCCTATAATAAAACTTGAATTTAGAGATGGAACAAAATTTGATATACAATTTTGTAATTATCAAACATTAAAAAACACCAATTTAATTAGATATTATGCTGAATCAGATCCGAGATATAGAAAAGTTTACAACTATGTTAAAGTTTTGGCATCAAATTTGAATATAATAGGTGGGGAAAAAGGATTATTAACAAGTTATCAAATTTCTATTCTCGTAGCACATTTTTTGCAAATGTCTTTTAAAAACCAACAAGCTGTTTTACCTGTAATACCTCAATTGTATTCATCTTTTGTTTCTCCACATCATTCATCAAAAGAAGTAATAGAAAATCTTAGTAAACCTGTCGATATAAGTGGAATTCAACCTCTCATCAATCCAAAGCCTTTAGCATCTCATCTAGCCATTCAATTTATAGATTATTTTGCTAATTTTGATTTTATCTCATATGCTATTTTCATAAACAAAAGATATCCTATACATATGTTTCAAGTTGATCCGTCACCAAAACTCCAAATTTTTGATTCATATTCCAATGAAAGTATATCAAATAGTCATCGTGCCTTAAATGCATTTTCTACTAATATGAAAAATTTACAAAGGTTAATGAAACTTGGTTATTTTATTGATCCTTTCCCTAATTTCAATAAGGAAAATTATTAGTCAGGAATAGATTATTATGGAACGAGATGGCATTATACAAATATAGTTTAATATTAATTTATCTTTTGTTAAATATTATTTCTCAAATTTTTATTATAGTTGAACGTCAAGTTAAACTTTTTTATTGCTCAATTGATTTTAATAAACTTATTATAAAATAATTGTTAACTAATGATTTATTAATGTTTTGTGAAAATAAAAGAATATGGTTACTTTTTTAGTTCATTTTTTATATTTCTACTACGCACACAGCTCTGACACTGAAAACTAATTCAATTTTCGGTAATACCTTTAGATAAAGAGAAAAAATTTATCTTTTGTTTAAAATTGTCGTCACAATTATTGGTGTTTCACAATATATTCCTGGTAAGTTTAAATTCATAAGCGTCTCTCCTGTTTAAAAAAATTTAAATTGATAATAGTAAAATAACAAAATTACCAGTAAAATAATGTGACAAATTAAATTGGAGTTTTATCAATGTATAGCTAAAATAAATTAATAAACATTTATGTTTTATTAATTTTTGAAGTAGTTAATGAAAATATTTTTATTATTTTAATAGATCAAGAAGAGCTTCGTCAAACATGTAAAACATTACTAAATAATTTTAAGAACTGTCATAACTATTTAAATATTTCAAATTTATTAATTTTTAAAAAGAAGTTAACTATATATACTATTTTTTTAGAACTCTTATTCGCACACTAAAATTGTAAACATTAATAAGATAGGTCCAATTTACAGAATATTACTCACTTATTCATATGTGTTTAAGAAATCTTATATTACTTTTGTAATTAAAATTTTTTAAAACTACAGTACTTTTACATAATTTATTGTTATTTCACATATCTCAGCATAATTATTATCCAATAAAGAGGTTACTAAGAATCTTTTAGATTAGTTTTATATTTAATTTTTTTTTTATACTTTTAATTTTCCAAAATACGGCAGATAAGAATCGAAAACAATGTAACTATATGATTGCTTATTATTAAGAAACATTATTAATATTTTGATATACAAAAAAGCGTTTTTCATTAAACATAAAAAAATATGAACAATAAGATGTATTTAACTAATTATTATATTTCTTTGAAACCTTTTTCTATATGGACATAATAATAAAAAAGTCTAAGAAATTATTTTACTAAAAGTTCTTCATTAAAAATTTCATGTATTTTAAAAAATGATCTTTCCGTTTTTTTAACAAGTAATTAAGATTTGTAATGGCCATAATAGTTTAAAACTTCTCCTAAAACCAAGATTCCATAAAACTACTTGAAACTAAAAGTTTTAATTTTATTAGTTACAAAAGTAAAATGACATCATATTTATTTGTTAAAAAAATAAGGTTACTATTTACTAGAAATTAGAAGATAATTCTAATTTTCATAATTACACATGGTATTATATAGAATTAATGTAAAGGCAATTTTACTAGAACAAAAAAAAATGTGTACAAATTATTTTTATCAATCGATCTTTTGTGGAACACCATTAGTTTTGATGACAGCTATTGACAAAAGATATATTTCTTTCTCTTTGTCTAAAGGTGATGCCGAAAATTGAATTGTTTTTCAGTGTTAGAACTGTGTGTGTATATTTCGAATAATAAGGAAGTAAATATCTAAAAAAAAGTTATTTTGTTTATTTAGCATAAACTTTGTACTATTAAATATAAGATATTAATGATAGTTTAAATTAAAATATTATGATATATTATTATTTTATTGTATTATTCGAGATTTTAAAGTTGTATACATTGACGCCCGTTTAGTCCATTCAAAAAAATGATTATCCATTTCAATTTTACTAAAGAGAGAATTCAATGTTTTATATAATTTCTGATAATTAATACATTCAAAATATGGAGCATTTCCAATATTTGATCCAAAGTCACCAAAACATTTTGGCATTATTGAACATAATTCTTGTGGTTTTATAATTGATTTTTTCGCTAATATGTCGTCTTCATTTGCATATGATCTCCATGGCAATCCACCTTCCCCTAATTCAATGCAACTATAAAATAGAGACCATATATCATTTTGTGGAGTATGCTCGTATCGTTTATGTAATTCAATTGATACATAACGCATTGATCCTCTAAATCCAACTGTTTTACGTGATGGTCGAATTTTACCATTTCCATCCAAATATTTCCTTGCCATTCCAAAATCTATAAGATATATTGTTGATATTGAATCTGGACTACCGCCAATTACTAAATTTTCCGGCTTCACATCCCTGTGTAAATATCCATTGTTGTGTAAAAGTTCTAAAGCCGACATTGCTTGAATAGCTATCTTAACAACAGAAATTGGTGAAAAGACTTTGCTTTTTTGTAAATTTCTAATTTCTGACATATTCTTTCCTAATCGTTCTAATCCTATATATACGTAGTCTTTGTAATTTCCACTAGCCAATAACAATGGAATATTCGGCTTACCACGTAATTTCATTAGTATATTCCTTTCCATTATCAATAGCTCTGGTTCATAATTTTCATGGACAACTTTTAAAATCAAATTCTTTCTATTGGCTTTCTAAATTTAAATAAATAAAAACATAAATATTAAAAATTTAATAATTCTTACTTCATCAACGGCTAAATATATCTGACCATAATTACCACCGTTTACAACCTTCTCGATAACATATCTATCATATATTTTTGTATTTTTACAGATTAAAATTTTCTTCTTTTTTTTTAAATTGTATGCTGCCGTACTCGTATGGCACTGGAAAATGGGTAGCAGATCGTAATTTTACAATCTCAGACATTTAACAACATATATAAAGACAATACAATAATTTTTAATTATAAAACGAACGATTAGTTAGAAATTTTAATTAAACAATAATTTACAAATATGGAGAGTACTCGTAGAAAAAATGAATAAATTATTTTATATTAAATATTACTAATTAGTTATCGTTTTAAAAAATTTCATCGTCAATAAATTCAACATCTGTTTGATAATCTGAAGTCTCCATTGTATTCTTATTGTAAAAGGAAGAATATTCAATTGGTAAAACTTCTCTATGTGAAAAAGAAGATATGGAAATCCTAGTTACTGATTCTTCTGGAAATTCCACATAGCTAAAAATTATTTGAAATATCAATGTTATTATTTGTATAGGTATTGAAAAAATTTTCCAAATACACGAATAGTTAACCTCACCAGCCTTATTTACCGGTTTAATAGTACAATTACCTGGAAAAATCATTTAAAAAATATTTACATTGTACCTTTTTATGACTCACATTCTGAACCTCCAAATACACTTGAAACACTCTCTTTATCACTTGAAAAAAAAGATTCATCAATCTCATCATCCTCATATAAAATGGGTATAGGAGCTGTTTTGAGAATGTCGTTATTATACCAACGTCCCAACCAATTCCTTACGTATTGAATTAAATTTACATAATTTCTTATTATTCTATAAATAAATAGACCCTTTCTTTCTGACATAGGATCATGTCTTGATACAGGAATTTCCCCAAAAATAATAAGAAGTGATAATAGTACACGTTGTAATGTTATTAAATAAAAATTAATGACAATTGAAAATAGTTTAAATAATCCATTAAATCCAAATAAAAAGATATTTGACGCAAGTGAGGTAATTAATTTTACCGACATTTTAAATAATATAATAACGACTTACTATATAATTTTTATTTATCTCTAAAATAATAAAAACATCTAAATTTTAATAATATATTTAGTTAAAAGAAATTGAATAAATTAATGATATTTTTTCCCAATATCATAGTTATATACATTCAAATAACGCATGAACAACAAAAGGATGACAAAATAAAAAGCAAAGTACAAATCAAGCATCGTATATTCCTACTCTTGTTAATGGTGAATGAATTACCCTTTAAATATTTACATTGGTATTTGGTCAACGGTTTAAAAAAAAGACCCTATTGTTAATTATATTAATTTGCTAAAGATTTTTGTTCTATTTGAGTAAGAAGAAAAAATACATTAATAACTGAAACATTTATAATATTTTCATTCATTTATAAATGTGATTTTTTTGTTGTAATAATGTTTGTATATAACCAACGGAAGTTGTTTGTTTGTCATATTTAAATTATTTACAATAATTATGCCAAAAAGCCTTATTTGCTTGATTTATCTATCACAGATTCCCGCAACGAATTTACTAAATTACAATTCAAATGTGGAGTAATGTTTTACGCCTTTTCAAAAGAATTTTTTTAACGCTAGCTAATTCTTATTGGAATTCGTATATTTCCCTTAAATAATGGCTTTAGTTCCAGTTTTAAAGAAAGATGATGTCCCTGTTAATTTGGAACCTTCCATGAGTGGGAAAGAATTCAATGCTCTGATTTTTCCACCTCCAGATATAAGAAGTAAGTGTATTCAGAGTAAATCATTGTTATTATTTTTTAGGTATAATTGATAAGACAGCCTCTTTTGTTGCACAACATGGTGAACATTTTGAGACTAAAATTAAAGAAAAGGAAAGAGAAAATAAAAAATTTAAATTTATGTTTTCAAATGATCCTTACCATGTTTACTATAGATTTCAGATAGATTCTTTTAAAAAAACTGGAACATCTATGAGTATTAATAAATTGAAGGAGAGTAAGAGTGAAAATGAAGCTGAAGAAGTGAAGACTAAATTTGTTTTTACCCCAAAAGATCCCCCTAGACCTTATAGATTTTCTGATGACCCATGTACTTTGAATTCCTATGATTTAGCCGTGATGAGACTTGTTGCTAGATACACTGCAATGCATGGTAGGAATTTTTCAACACAATTGATGAATCGTGAAGTAAGAAATCTTGCTTTTGACTTTCTTAAAAGTCATCATCCTAACCATCCATATTATCAGAAATTAGTTGATCAATATCGTATAGTTTTGGCCATGCCTAAAGCTGCAAAAACTGCACTAATAGAAGATATGAAGTTTGATAAAGTTCATGAGTCTCTCGAGTATCGCCTACGTTACATTGAATGGGAAAGCAAGCAGAAAAATGGACAAGTATCTGAGGAAGAAGCTGAAAGAAAAGCATATCAACAAATTGATTGGCATTCATTTGTTATTGTTAAAACATTAGATTTTGAAAAGGATGATTTAATGTCGTTACCTAAATTCTGTAATAAATTAAATCTAAGTAGTCGGGTCTCTGTACTTAACACTGTTTTGTCAGAAGAAGATGAAAATGGTGTTGATAGTACTCAGTATAATGGTTATTTGAATCCTGTACCAAGTGTTGCTAATGAAAATGGTAATGAAAATAATGATGACGGTGCAATGGAAATTGAAGAAGAAAGCCAAGTACTTCCGGAACTTGGAAAAGACATTATAATTCGTGAATTTGATCCAAAGAAACATCTGAGAAATGTCGTTAAACAAAATGAAGCATTCATTATATCTCCTTTAACTAATGAAAAAGTTTCAGTCGATAAACTTCATGAGCATGTACGATATAATACAGTAACACCTCAATTTAAAGAACAACGTGAGAGAGAATTATCAATGAGAAATGAAGATTCTGCAATAGCACCTGATTGTGATGTAAGTGAAAATATAAAGGCAATGGCACAAAAAAGAAAAGAAATCTTGAATGAAGAAATAAAGGCAAAGAAAGCAAAAGAGAATACTATAAAGTTAGCCGATATAATTGCTAAAGATAAAGCAGCTGCACAGGAACAAACTTCATCTTATCTTTCTAGTATAGGTATCAAGCCAACAATTCCCATTCCACCAATAATTCAACATCAACCTGAAACTACGAGTTATTTTCAAGCAATACCTCCAATCCAACAAACTGTTCCGTTGGCAAATGTTGGTGGATTTTACTACCCTCCTCAGGAGAATGTAAATGTAGTTGAGAGTTATGTTGGTTTTATGCCAAATCCTCCTGTTGTTGATAATTCTACTCTTATTCCACCAATGAAAAAATCAAAGATGGAAAGTGATTTATTGCCTGAAGAAGAGTTCTTGAAAATTTCTCCACCAATAATTGAAGTTTCTATTGACATTCCAAATCAAGAAGAAAATGGGTTAAAGGGACAAGTACTACATATATCTATTGAGGTTAAAAGTACTGTAGGTGATTTGAAAGGCAAAGTAAGCACTTCTATTAATATTCCAACATCAAAAATCAAGCTTTCACATGAAGGAGTGTTTCTTAAAGATGCTCAAAGCATAGCTGCGTATAATTTGAAAAATGGCTCTTTTTTGAATTTATCACTAAAAGAACGTGGTGGAAAGAAAAAGTAGTACCATTAATATTCTTCTTCTTATATTTAAATAAATTCTTGTATGTAGGTATATGTTATTAAGAGTGGAACTTATTTATTCTATTCCGTTTAGGAATTTTTATAAAATAAGAATTCGAAAAAATCTGGTTAAAATATATGGTTTAATGTGTTGTCATCAAAATTTTTCACTATTTTCCTAAATTAATGCTTTTACAGGACATTTGCTTATTTTTTGAAGATATAATGTATTGAACATCTCAACTACTTGGGCACAAAAGGTAATCATGAATATTTTAACAATTATTTTTATACGCTTCAAGTATTTTGTTGGTGTTCTGTGTTGATTTTTTTAGTAAGATATTAATATTAAGTTTTATGGTAGATTTAAATATTCAAAGCACGGTTTAAAAAATAATTATTATGTCGAAAATTAATCGTCTTTATGTAAATATATTTCTAATTTAAATTTTACTGTTTTTGAATATATCCTTGGTAAATATTGATTTTTCCAGATATATATTTATTTTTTTGTAGTTTAATACTACAGATTACATAAAAATGTGTATTTGTGATAAGCATTTTATATTATATAACTAAAATGTTTCAACATAAACTTTTATCTCGATAAAAAATGTTCATTCCTTAATAATAGAAATAATTCTTGGAAAAAAAAGTGTTGAAAATGGTTTTAAACACGAATCTTGAGTTTTTTCTAATTTTGATCTTTAATTCTTTTAAAAGTATTTTTTAATATAATTTTGATCATGCAAGATACTAAATTTCTGTTAATTTCAGGAATTTAGGAAGTTTTTATCACTTAAATACTTATGTCTTCAAATACTTCTATTTTAAAAGGTTTAAGAATACTAGAAAATTATATATGTGATGATGACGCTACACTTTTAATTGAAATGATTAAAAAAGATCTGAGTCAACATAGTGAAAGTTTAAAAAATCGTACTGTTATTCATTATGGATATAAATTTAACTACGATTCTAATTCTGCTTTCCATAAAACAATCCCAATTCCACCACAAATTCTTGAAATTATAGATAAATTAAAAAACGACAATTTGGTGATAATTAATGAAATTCCCGATCAAGTAACGGTAAACATTTATGAAGAAAGTCAAGGTATACCATATCATATAGATACGCATTCCGCATTTGGAGAGCAAATATTTTCTTTAAGTTTATTATCTGATGTAGTAATGCAATTTAAAAATTGCGCCAATCCTACCAATTTAACCAACATATTATTGAAAAAAAATTCTTTATTGATAATGGAAGATGAATCTCGATATGCATTTAAGCATGGAATTTTAACTAGAAAGTATGATACAAATCCTAATACAAAAGAATCTATGAAAAGAAAAAAAAGAATTTCAATAACATTTAGAAAAATAAAAGAAAGTAAATGTCAATGTAAATTTATGGAATTCTGTGACTGGGACCGAAGCAGTAAAATTTTATCTTAAATATAAAATATAAATAATTTTAACTATGATTATGAATCTAAATTTATGTGATCATTTAAAAGTTCTCTATAAATATAGGTTAAATATAAGTGATAATAGTTAATAGGAAATTTCATTATTGATAACATATTGTAATATCCATATTAAATAATATCCGTTTGGAAAAATTGACTAAATGCTACTACATTATTATATCTAATCCTTACTTCTACTTTTACTTCTTCCTCTTGATTTTGATTTTGACTTCGTATTTTCTGCTGATAAATGATCATACATTTGTAATTTATATCTATAGAAAGCACCCAAAATAGAACCATAGGATAAGAAAGATTCAGAACAAACAAAAAAGATATTAAAATAAATTAGAACAATATTTGATTTGGTTGTTACATATTTAAGTGTATCTAAATTCGATCCCATTTCTATAATTGTTGCGAGGAGCTTTATCGAAGCAACACCTATACCAATAAAGGTAAATAATTTAGAATTTTCATTTTCCACATTAATAAGTAGAAATATTATTGCAATTGCAACAAAACTTAATGTTACTCCAAATGGTCTTACAAGTTCTAATACTTTTATAGTTAACGGAAGCTTACTAAACGATATTTTCTCCATATCAGGACATATCACCGTTGAGCAAGAACTTTTGTCTATAAATAATCATATAAATGTCCTACCTATTTAATAAACTTACGTATCTGTACTAAAAAAAATATCATAAGAATTCTAACAACAACAAAAGAAATTATTAATAATATGACATTGTAGTATAAAATTCTGTCCTCCTTTTTGGCTGGAATTTCCGTAAGAAACTTATGAGCACTTTTACCAAATTTCCTCATTTGTTAACTTTAAAGTATTTTACCTATTTTCCCATATTAAATCATAAATATTGGAAAAAAATTTGAAAAATAGATGCCTTTAAAAATTTAAATATCTTGTCTTTTTATTGTCGATTAACAAGATTCAAATTTCTGTTGTCGCATTTTCATTTACTGTGAAAAATTAAATATAGTATCTATTTTTTTAATTAAATATAATTCATAAAAATTTTCACTCACAAAAAATGTCTCGAGAAATTGAAAAATATTTGTATGTTGAAATATTGTAATATTTTTTTATATATTTATTTTCCTTCACTTAAATAAATATTTTTAAGTGTTACCATAAATGGAAATATTTACATTTTTAAAAAATGTATATGCAATTTTTTAACATTCCAGTTTTATCAGAAGTTCTAATCATTTCACGATTTCCCTGTATATATTGGAGAATCGTCTAAAAATACTTTTATTATTTAATCACATTTAGGATTAATTTTTAAACTAAAATTACATATTTTGCACATTTATTATGATGGGATTTTTTTTTTAATTTTTATTTTTAAAATATAAAATGTTAGGAACATTTTTTGTCGAATGAATATAATAAATAACCCTAAACTTTTATATATCTATATTTTTTCAATACTTACCAATGGTAATTTTAGATGACCTCGACTAATATTGCTATCCCAAATGAAGATGATAAAGGTAAACTACTAGAAGCATCTTATGTTCAAGATGTATATGAAAATATAGCGGATCATTTTGACAAAACTCGGTACTCTCAATGGAAAGCTGTTAGTGAATTTTTAAATTCTCTTCAACCTTACTCTCTTGTTTATGATGTTGGATGTGGAAATGGAAAATATCTTGTTAGAGAAGATAAACTTATTAAAATTGGAAGTGATTTATGTTATAATTTATGTCAAATTGCCAATAGTAAAGGATGTCATGTTTTGCAGGCAGACATTTTAAAGTTACCTCTTTTACCAGAGTCAGGGGATGCCGTTATATCAATTGCAGTAATTCATCATCTATCAACAGATACTCGCAGACAAGAAGCTATTAAACAAATAGCTAAAATTTTAAAAGTGGGCGGAAAAGGTTGTGTAACTGTGTGGGCTATGAATCAAAAAGGTTCACGATATGAATTGATGCGGTCAAAAAAAAGTGACGAAGAAATGGATGTAGATAATGATGGTATGCTTCGTGTTCATAGTGGTAAACAATTTAAACAACAAGATATGTTAGTTCCCTGGAAAAAAGATAAGGAAGGTGAAAAACAATATCTAAGATATTATCACATGTTTGTTGAGAATGAATTAGAAAATCTTATCAATTCTGTTGAAGGATTAAAAGTTCAAAATTGTATATGGGAACAAGGAAATTGGATTGCCACTTTTGAAAAAATATGTTAATCCCTTAGATCAAATTTCCACTTTATTTTTCCATTAAATATTAATATTTCTATTTAAATTGAAAACATAATATATATTTATTATTTTTACTTAACAATTATACATAATGAAAATAATAATTATAATAAATTACTTTTGAAGAAGTTAATAACACCGCAATTTTAACGAAAAGATAAGTATAAGAGAAAGAAATAAATAAATTACATACTCCATCATATTAAACATTATTAAAAAGGTAAATATATGTGAATATACGACTTACATTACTTAGCAACTGATTAAATGTTATTATCAAGTTTAAGCTTATATATGTAAAATTTCATTCTCGATGTGCGTAAACCCAAGAAAATATCTTACAACGAATTAAAGAAGCTCAATTGAAAGTGAAATAAACTATTCTATTTCATTTTTATATTTTATATACTACCACGGAGATGTCTCGTCGTGACGCTGGTATAGGAAAGGTTTACATTGGAGGGTTACCGGATGATGCTAAAACATATGAATTAGAGGATGTCTTTTGTAAATATGGGAAAATTCGTAAAGTTTGGATTGCCAGAAGACCCCCAGGATTTGCTTTTGTTGAGTTTATGGATAATCGAGATGCAGAAGATGCTGTTAGAAAACTAGATGGATCGTGAGTTTCTTGAAATTTTTAGTGTTATTTTTTTATTGTAGAAAAATTTGCGGGGTTCGAGTCCGTGTAGAATTGGCTCACGGTAATAATCGTATTAAAAATGAAAGTTCTAATCGTCGTAGATACAATCGTCGTAGTAGAAGTCCAAGGTATAGTAGGTAAGTTATTTTAAAAGAAAGTGTAGCATTATTTTCATTTTACGCTTCCTCCTTTTAAACAATCTTCGTTATTATCGATTGTATTACTTTTAGCAATAGCTTCATCTCTACATCATCACAATCCTTTTTCTGCCCCTTCTAATTTAATCTTTGTCATCATTTGTAAGTCATGTTCATTTACTGCTGTAACAAATTATTTCTTACATAAGATGTGATAATTGAATCTTTAATCATTACGAAGCAAGAATTTGTATGGTTAAAAGAGTAAAAATTTATGAAAAGTATTGGAATTGCTATATATTTATTAATCAACACTGCGCAATTGGTTAAATTATGCACCACAATACATATCTTAATTTTTTTCTACTGTTTTGTGGTGTAATTGCATGCCATTTATTTCATCATAATATTTTGAACAAATGAAAATATCTCAAAGTTGACATTTTACATGAAAACAGATGAATGATAGGATATGATGAGAAGGGAAGAGGAAGCTATATATCCCATCTCAATTTATTATTTTGAATCCCGTAAAATAATAGCATTAGAATGAAATGAAGTTATCAGTTTTCATGAAATACCTTCCTTACTTCCATAACATTCTAGAAATTTCTTAATATATGTTAAAAAACTCAAATTCTTCATTTAAATCTAATTGCGAGTTACATTTTATGAAGAAGGAATGTAAATGAAATGTGTTTTGGAATTATTCATGAAAGAGGCACGATAAAATAATGTAAAAAATTTGAAAAAAACTTCCAAGAATTAGGATATCTATCTAACTATTATTTTTTAGGTATTCAAGATCAAGAAGTAGATCTCGTAGCCCCCCGAGGAAAAGTTCAAAATCGGAAACACCAGTATCTGATAAGAAATCACCATCATGTACAAAGGATATATCTCGTGAAAATACTCGTTCAAGGTATTCTATCTTTTTTATATATCATTTATTTAATTTTACTCAGATCACATACACCAGTTTCAGAAAACAATTCAGAACATTCAAACAGATCTCGTAGTCCAAGCTCTGAAAGTCAATCTGATTAGCACTTTCAAAAATCTTATTACAGATACTTTTAATATGTTTCTTTTTTTTATTCTCAATTCAAAGGTATATATAGAATATATTTTTTAGTTGGAAAATTGGTTTTAATAAATCTACTTTTGACATCTTTTGCCAAAGAAAGTATTTAGTTTTTAAAAACTTTATTTTTTTTATTTTATTTCGTGTCGTATTTTTATCTTAAATAAATTTTTATAATAAAAATACTTGTTCAAATTGTATGGTGGTCTATACTCTGTTATATCTTCTTAAATCTATATCTTTTTTTTGAACAACTTCTTCAATGTCATCTCCTGGGACTTTGTGATGACTGTTATCTGGTTGTAATGTAGTATTTATATCTAAATTTTTTCTAAATCTATCGTCATTTGTATTATCAGTTGGATGGGTTATATCATCGGCAGTTGGACGAATAACATCATCTGTATCGATTGGGTTATCGACAGGTCCTTGATAATAGAAATCGGTATTGCCTATTCCCAATAATGATCTAGCCATCGTATTAAGTATATCATTATGAAGAATTGCAGCAATCTTGGGAAATGTGTTATCAAGTTCTCCCTTAACAAAATCTGGAAGTTGGCGATAAACAACTATAAGTTTATTCATTTCTAATTTAATGTTTTGCAAATTCAATCCTCCACTAATAATTCTTTTACCTGTTTCTACTACCTTCAAAAATAGTAATATATTTAAGTTATATAAAATAATAATACCTCAGTAACAAAGTCTTTTGCTTTACCACTTAAACCGCCATAAGCTTCTTTATACCAGTTTATTATTCCTTCTGCTTTTTGGTATAAAATTGAAGATCTCCCTTCAAGAGCTTGTAGAATGTCACCAGAAGAATTAAATTGATTCAATTTTCCAATAATTTCAGAAAAAATGTTCCTATCTTTTGCTGTTAAATCATTATAAAATTTTCTTGCTTCTTGTGGTATAATTTCTGAAAAAAAATCTCAACTCATAAATCAGTAAATATTTTAACTACCGTCAATTTTTTTTTGAACATCAGAGCCAAAGAGTTCGGAAATATCACAGAAACCAATAGTAACATAAAAAGTTAAAAAATATAAAATAAAACCAACTCTCATTTCAATATAATTATATTTTAAATAAATAATAATCTATTCTTATTTTACAACTTTTATGTTATCAAAAAAGTGTAAAAATATTTTTATCACTATATCTATTCAAAAAAATTTATGAATCATACTTTAGCTAATGCTTTACGTAACACAAATGAATGAGAAAACCTTTTGCTCTTGTCTCATTAATTTAAAAAGTTTTGATTAATGTGTTTTTGAGATTTCAATGGTAATTAATCTACTCTTCTTTTGTGATAAATATTTATGACAATTAAAATATTCATACTCAATATACTAAAAGGTATTTAAAGTGAAAGTAGGAAATTAAAATAATATAAAATATATAGGAAAAACTACATTTTAAAAGCAACATTCTATCCATTAATCAGCGATTTTATCCTTTGAGCTTTTATATAAAATTATATATACCTTAATTTAACAAAACCTACACTTATAAAAAATAATTTTTTAACAAAACTCTTTTTCCGTTAATTATTAAAAAAATAGAATGGAACAAGAAATAATAATAACTTTTATTAAATATTTAAAAAATATTTTTACCTTATTTACAAGGAAAAAATTTAGATCAATCGTTATGGTATCATGGTTACAGTATCTTTACAAAATGACGACTGTAAATTTACAATACTTTTTTATTTGTTAACAAAAAGATTTAAATTTTTTAAAATAAAAAATAAAAAAAGATTTCTAGGTATGCTACTCGCATAGATACTCTAAATTTACTTCAAAAAATTTATTTCTAAAAATAGCTTTATATTATATACCATTTCATCATAATAACAAATAAAAATTTACAAGAAGGTGTTGTTTCTAATTGTTGTCTACTTTAAAAAGCATTAATTTATCTATCTTCTAAAGAGTATCATTAAAGCATTCTTTCTCAACCTCTCTTTCTTTCATGTTCTTAAAAAACTTTCACAATCCTTATCAAATTTGTCAAAGTTTTAAAAAGTGTTACAGAAAGTTTTGAAATAATTAAATGAAGAATCGTGTCATCAAAAGAACAGAATTTTTTTAATGATTCCATAACAAGAATTTGACCAGGATGGAATATCTAATAATTAATAAATCATCAGATATATCAATATTCAATTAAAATTCCTAAGAAATTCTATTAAAAAAAATTTGCCATTAATAACATTTATTTTATATATAACGATTTATTGGTTGGAAGGATGAGTATTTATAAATGAATCTACATCACGAACACCACCACAATGTGCTTCAAGACGAGAGATCAAAGTTCTAACAAAATATGACTGAATACTCAATCCTACAATTTTTTGATTTTCACTCGTTCTAACTCTAATAACTTGCATTCTAGAAGATTTCTTTTGATTATCTTTTGATGTATTTGATGAAGTATTTGTATTAGAACCAGTTAAAACTTCTTCAATTATTGGCCAAACAGAAAGAACGCTTCCTGATAAGACAAAAAACGTCCTAGTTCTTCTACCAATCTCACAATATGTTCCTGCTTCTTCTGTTTTGCATTTACCGTGGAAATATTTATGTTGACAATATGTAGCAGAATTAACATATAAAGTTTTCCAAATTGGTTCTGCTTCATCATTAGAAATCTTTTTAAATCGTTTTGTTAGTTCAGAAAATCTTTCCAATTTGTGGATACGACCAGATTGTGGTTTAGTTATTGAAAAAAGATGTTCATCATTATCATAATTTTTCTTTCCACCAATCTCACATAATAATACAACTTGTTGTTTTCCTAAAGCTCCAAGGGGAGCAATGTAAAATCCATCATTTTCATTTGTATGTACTTTACGAACACTTAATGCCTCTTCCCAGCTCATTCCTCTTTCGACGCCAATTTTATGCATCTCAACTCTAAATGTGTTATAATTTAATTTCCCAGTAAAAGTACGAGTCTCCAGACGTTGAACTTTATTTTCACCTGTTCCGACATCCATAATACCCATATCATAAGTTCCATCATACTTTGCTTGTCTAATCAATTCTTCCAAAATAAGAGTAAAATATTCGAAAAGAGCATTTTGTGCATGAACAGGTAAACCTAGAAGTCGATTTAAAAATTTTGCTATAGAATTTCCATCCCTTTCGATTGAATATTGTCCTAATTTATTAACACTAAGAATACCAACACCTTCAAGATACTGTCGCATATCAGAAAAGAAGTTACCAGGTTTGTAATTTTCAGGTGGTTCCATAAAAGGTGGATTAATAACTCCAACAACAGATTTTAAGCAAACTTCAAGAGCTGCTCTTCCATATTTATTATCAAGGTTAAATTGTGATAAATCTCTACTTTCAGTTGCTCTTCTATCGCCATGTGTCAAGGCACCCAGAGATTCCAAGCGTTTAGCGACAATTGAAGCAAACCTTTTCTCTCCAGCCAATTCAGATATAAGAAATAGGTACTCAGGGGCACTGACTTGGTTACTACGATGAGTTCTACCAAATTGTTGAATGGCTTTATCGGCAGACCATGGAAGTTCCATAGTAATGTGAACTCTTCGTCTTTTATTTTCTGCTCTCCTATCGGCTTGAAGTGAAATACCGGAAGAGGCTGCCTCAGAAATAATAGCAATTAATTTCTCACCTTTCATAAATTTGTGTTTCTCTTCCACATTCATTAATTCAACTGTTGCATCAGTACCAACGTGTCTTTGTTGGTACTCAACTTCACCATTTTCTTTTGTAACAACTCTACCTTTTCTACCAGTCATTTCAGCTACAAATTCAGGTCCACCGAGTTCATCTATCAATTGATCTAATGTGTTTGGAGGGAGTTTCGATCCTAATCTTTCAACGGCAGCAAGAAGTTCTGTTTTTATCATTCCTAGATTGTTAGCAGTTACTTCAACATCATCGTCATCAATAATCTTAGAAGATTGTATAAAAACTTCAGCAGATGATTTCATAGCATCAGAAGCCATTTCTTCTTTCCTCCTAACGATATCAGCTATTTTATCTAGTCTTTTTTGCTTTTTTCTTCGTCGTTTCTCGCGTTTTTTCTTTTCACGCTCCTTTTCTTCTTTCTTTTTTAAACGTCGTTGTTCCCTCTCTTCAACTTTCGATAATTTACCTTGACTTTCTTCAATAACATTTTGTTTATCAGCCCAAGGATCATTAGTGGAGAAGTCATGCAAAAATGGATTAAAGTTATCATCTTCTTTCTCGTGTTCTTCAGTTTCACTATCACTGCCCTTGTCATTATTTGTACTACTATCATCCGTATCACTATGACTATCACTTTCACTGTTATCAGACATTTCCTCATCTGACGTTTCGGCTTCGGCTAGTAACAATTTCTTCCACGCTTCATGATCACCTCCTATATCTAAATCACTATCACTGGAACTAGCATCTGAATCACTTTCATCCTCTGACGTTTCATTATGTTCACTTTCTAATTTCCTTCGTTTAGTGTTTTTAGTTCTTTCATTATCGTCATCACCATCAAAATCATTGAAGAAATCTTCAATTGGATTCTTTTTCCTTTTGTTATTTTTCTTTGACTTATTTCCTGATCCCAACATTTTGTCAAAGTCCGAGAATATGTCATATTTTCCGGAAAATGAAATGTCTTGTGTAGGAAAATGTTTTTCAATTAAACCCTGAAACACGGCTTTTGCTGTCGAGACAAATTCAGTTAACTCTCCACCATTTTCTTCTAATTGCTCAAGTGTCCTTGCCTCACCGGTACTTTGCAAACCAATAACAACACATTTATTATTTTTTAAAGCTTCTTTTGCAATATTAACACAGGCTTGTACTTTTGCAGCTATACAAAGATATTTGAAAAACCGTTGATGTGCTGCCCAAAATTGTCCCCATACCAATTTTTGCGATACTCTTTCATCATCATTAAGAACAGAAAGTGCTTTTTGAAAATACCTACGTACATCCAACCATACTTTGACACTTTCATCATACGCATAAATAAAATCATTAGACAAAGCAACTTCTTCAACACGAAATGTCACACCACGAAAAGAAAGTTGTCTGGCAAGGTATAAACCACGTTGCTTCATATCCATTGCCACAAGTTCCATTGCACCAACACCTCTTTTTTCAACGGCATTAATAAAATCATTAAATTCAGGGAAACTTTGTCCTTTACCCCATAGACCAAGTCTAGTCATATATGCCATATTTTTGGGTTCAGTGGCACCAGTAGCGGAAGCATAGACAATTCTTGCATTTGGTAACAGTTTCTGAAGTTCCATAACAACTTTACCAGTTTTAGTTGGTTTTGATCCAGCAGTAGGGCATAAATTTTTTGCTTTATGACATTCATCAAAAACAATAAGACCATCGAAATCAGGTCCAAACCATTGTAATAATTGTTTTAATCTAGTACGATATTTACTTTTTGCAGTCCTACATTCACCTATTAATGAAGAATATGTAGCAAAAATCACACCCTTTTTGAAATTATTATTTTCTGGACCATTGATTTTTGCATATTTTAATTTGTTAAGCGGAACGACAGGAATATCTACAGCACCAATATCACGCAAATCTCTTTCAGTATCCCAACGTAAATCACTAGATACTGAAAGCCACAACGCCTTCTTCCTACCACGTAAATAATTTTCATAAATAATACTAGCAATTGTTCTACCTTTTCCAACACCAGCACCATCACCAATAAGATAACCAGCTCTTTCACCATTTGGAAATTTATTTATATGCATTTGGCAAGCATAAATAACAACTTCTAATTGTAAGGCAGAAATTCTACCTTCGTCAATATTTATTTCAGGAATTTCCACTTGGTATCTTATTTCGGGTGGTGAGACACTACTTAAAGAAGATGTTTCAACAACACAATCTGGATGAGGATTACCACTCCTCAATTTGGCTGGTTTATACTCTGAATAAGTTTCTGCATGACCTAAAGTCTCATCTTCCTCCTCAAATACCGTTTCTTTAGCTTTTACTGCACCCATTTTTAATGCATTTTTCATTTCTTCTTTTGTAGTGGCCATTTTTATGTTAGCTTTCATCTTTTGAAGATCATTTAGTATAGGTTGTCTGACAATCATGCTATGTTGAAGCCTTCCACTGGGATAAATTAATTTTTTAATTCCATTTGGATTTGTATAAACTGTGAATGGAATACTCCTATTACTACTTTGATTTACTCCAACTCTATTTATGGGTACCTTTGGTTGGTGATATATTCCATTACCACGAGTTAAACCCATTTGTACAGGAGATAAAGGTGCAGAAGAAGTTCCATTATGGTGATGATTTGGTATGTTAATTTTCGGCATTGTTGAAACCTGTGGAATTAATTTTGGTGCATCATCGTGATTATTTATTCTTGTTTTTTTAATAAATTGTATTGGTCGTTGGAAGTTACTTTGACCCATCGAGATATTCTCTTTAACAATATAAATTTTTCCGTTATTATCTCTAAAAGTTTTCCTTCCAAGAATTGAATTTTTGCTAATTTGTAATTTTTGTGCATTTATAGCTCTTGGAGGAACAATATTTTGTTGTCCACTACCTATCCTTATTTGTTCTACTGTTCTAGGTATCCTACTAACCTGGATTCTCTGATAAGTTAGATTCCGCGATGGAACAGGTGTTACGGTCATTGGAGAAATCTGTCGTTCATTAACAGTTCTAACTGACTCTATACGAGAAATTGGGCGAGATGCCTTATCTTGACTATTCACAGAGCCAATGTAGATGTTGTTTGATGAATAATTTTTCCTTAAAGGTACTAATTTTGGGGGCAAAGAATCATCTGTCACTACAAATAAAACTGTATAATTGATTCTCTAAATAAAATAAACTTACATTCAGGACTCGGAATTGAACTCTTCCTTAAAATATTATTACTTTTATATTGAAAGCTATTTGAATTATCAAAGTTTTTCTTAATAATTACTTTGGGTTGTTCAGTTTTAACAGGTTGTAGCAAAAAGTTTGAATCATTCACTACACTTGTATTATTAGCAAAAACATCGCTTGGTTCGTTTAATAAAGAATTTTTAGATGAATCCTCATCAAATAATTCATTAAATGTAATATCAGAACTACCTGAATCATCGGGAGTTAAATTTGTACTTGGTTCTACAGGACTATTTGAGGCACGTATTTGTTCTAAAAAAGTCCCACCTTCTATTGGTTTAAGGAACATATCAAGATTTTCGAAATCTGACTCACATATAACAGGCGTAGAATTATTACTATTTAAACCGCAATCCATTATTGGAGCATTTTCATGTTCTTTTGAATACACGTAATTATTTGAGTTATTAGAATCAAGCACAGTTTCATTAGTATTATTTTTTACCCCATTATTTACGATAGCAAAATTGGGAGAGCTTTTGCCATCTTGCGATTCTGGGAATGGAGAATTTGGTTCCGATAAATATTCATCTAATCCAGATTCAGCAAGTGCAACTGAGAGCAAATCATCCATTAATATTAATTATCCGCTCCACTTTGAAAACGGAAAAATATACGACTCTATAAACATATGTTAATGTAGAAAATATACTTTATAAAAAATAAAATTTAAAATAAAATCGGTCCTAGAAAGAATCATTGTACATGATGTGGAACAACATCTATCGTTTTACATATTTCGCAATCAAACAAAAATTTATTGACTATACTACGAGGAAATTCCAATATTCCACATCATCCAGAGGGTCTCTATTTCTAATGAGTTGAATTATTCTAAAGTATAATTAGTATATATAGAGCTTCCGTTAACATTTGTTTTTTCTAAATTAATTCTACAATAGTGCTATATATAGGGATAAGCTTATACTTTAAAAGAGATGTAAATAGGCCAATCTTGCACTAGTGTTCTCAGTTTATTTAGCTAAGTGACCGTGATGACACCGGAATACTCCTTCTTTAAATTACTAATAGTTATGATACGTATGACAGGACATATGTAATAGTGGTTTACGATGGTTTTAGCAATTTTTAACACTTGTTTATAACAAAAAAAACGTCAAAAATTGGCGCATCTAAAAGATCACGTGGCTCAGAGTGTGCCTGTCTACGTGTGGCTGTATATGCTTATAGGAATTACAAATCTGATTTGATCATGTATTAATATTACAAAAAATTTTTTATTATTAAAAATCTATATACACGCGTCTGTGCGTAAAGCATTACAATTTTATACATTACCCGCTAGAAAAAAAAGTGCCGCAACGGGTACATGCATAAAATGTGATATATACTATAGATTATCTAACAGACTCTCTCTGGGTTAATTTTTATACAGCGAGAAGCTAAAAAAGCAGCAGTCAAAAATGCAAAAATAGAAAGGTTAGAGTGCTTCTAAATGCAATGGAGCACACAGCAGTCTTTATTATCAAACACTTGGATTGACATTATCATGACAGAGGTTGGGCAGTAGTTTTTACATACGAAAAAGACAACTCGAAAAGACGCACCCAACAGGGGGGTGGGTTGTTAGAGACAAAGGATTTTATGTTTGTATCACATTACTATGAGTAGTTTAATTGACGTGGTAGGAGTATTTTCGTTGTGGGATAACTATGGCAAACAATACTAGTCCCATAGATTTTATACTATTTCTTCACAGGTGTTATTTGAGGAAAAAATGGTTGTTATTTGAAATTTTTTCTACGTATAAATTTCTAATAAATGTTGTTTTCACTAGTTTTAAGGGCAGATGTTTATTATATTGAGAAGGCACTTGTTAGGTAAACGTTTTAGTAAAAAAATGCATATTTCTAAACTCATGAAGTATATGGAATACAAAAACATTGTGAAATGACGTTGTATTACCTCATTTTTACTATTTTTTTAAAAAATATTGTCAATAAGTTTTCTTAGGTGTGTCCTTCAAAATGAAATGTTTTTTCTTCTAAAGATTAAATTAATATTGAGGTAGGATTGAATCAATCATAGACTTAATAAATTGTAAAATACAAAGAATTTGTTCAATTTTATTTGTAATGGTTAAAAAAAGTATATTGATAATTAATATAAATACGAGGGAGAAGTGCTATTGTTGTTTAGGGAATAATTATATTTATTTGGTTTTGGTGCGTATATTTAATGTTATGAAAAACAGTGGTGGCATAATATAAACATGGGTAGAATGTTTATTATTTGACAGAAATCCATATTAAAAATAAAAAATGAACTAATATAAATTAAATTTTAAACAATGGAATATTTATAAAGGAGGACAGGGAATTTGGCTTACAAATAATTTGCCTTGTTATATGATCTTGTAAATAAAAAAATAAAAACAAAGCGGTACTGTAATAGTTACGACGTGTTATGTAGCAAAAATAAATGTTTTTTAAAATATTAATTTTTACATTGAAATAAAATTTTGTAACAGTGAATTTTTATCTTCAAATATCAATGGAATGTTTTAGTTTGTTATTTGTTAGTACATTAGATTTCAAAATATTTTTTGTTTATCATTTAAATAGAATTGTAGTAAGGAAATATTCATTTTGCGAGTTGGAAAATTAGTTATAATTTCTTACTATAAATATAAATAATGGAGTACATTTTTTTATAACACACATTCAACATGATTTTTTACTCTATAAGTAACCGCATATTTGTACAATTCCAACAAAAAAAAGTTGTAAATTGAAATTGAATTTTAACCCAATAATGATTTTTAGAATTAAACAACTGCTTTTAAAAATAAATTTTATTTGATATTATTATTTAATGATATAAAATGAATGGTAAATGAAGTCGGGAAAGTCATGATACAGAAAATCAGAGAAATACTATTTAATTAATGTGTAATTTAAATAACATCCAAAATGCTTTTAATTTGTGGAAATTTTGAAAAATGTGTGGAAATATATACTTTTACTATTAAATATTAGGAAGATTTTTAGTCATCTATGCTGGTATCCAATATATGGTGCATCAAATGATCATTAATTTAAAAAAGTAGCAATATGTTTTATTGTTCCAAAAGACAGTTTTAAATGTAACATATGGATGAAACAGATGCATTTTTTTCATTAAATCATTAAAAGGAACGCCATTAATGGGTGGTTTGTGTAAGTTAAATGAAATAATTACTATCTCTATTGTAATTAATACTCATTCTTCTTTCAAATCGTATTTGCAAAATCAGTGATTTGCGTTTTGAATCATCCACAACAAAATTGATTTTAGACTATTATTAGTTCTCTAACTGCGTTGCTATTATTCGATAGGTTTAAAATATCTATAGTAAAAGCAAAATATTGTAATTTATATACGTTATATATTTATATATATATATGTATTTCTTTTGGCTACTATTTACTGTTTTTAAACATATTTAATTTTCTTTACATTATTACATATTTAACACACTTTTAATATTTTTTTAAAAGAAAAGTTTATACACTCTATTGATTCATTAAGAAAATCCAGTTTATTTAAAATTGGTTACATTTACCAGTACAATAGTTAAAACATCTTAAGATTGTGGCGGGAAATTAATAAATTATGTTATAGTACTGATGTGGTTTGTATTATTTACGATTCATGCCGAAAATTAGTACTTTCTCCTTATCCTGGCAACTTTTAAATATGCATACGATACACATTTATCCAAAGCTCTAAGTCGTGCTACTAGCTATTATTTCGTTTGAACGTATAGGGTTAATTTTTGTATAGTTTTTTTATTCTAGAATTTTGTTTGTATTAAAAAAATTTTTTCTTCTGATTTTTTACTTCAAATCAACTGGTTTTCATTTTAGGCATTAAAATAAAATATATTTGCTTTAAAGAATCGCAATCATTCAGTCTTTCAATACATAAAATACGCGATTTATTTGAATATGATAGTTACCAACACCAATGTTAAAAGGTGTTTAAATCTAAAGTCTGAGGTTCCAGAAAAGAATAAATGTACGCCTAAAAGAAGGGGTATAAGATATACGGAAGATGTAATATATGTAGAAGAAGAGAAAGAAGTATCTGTTTTTTCGGAAGAAGTGATGATAGTGAATGAAGACAATTCAAAAGATACCTCGGATAAGGAGGGAGTTGTTCATAAAAAAGATGATAAAAAGGATGAAGCAAGTGAAAATATAAAAGAGTAAGTGATTGGAAAGTAATATTGTTATGAATATAATCTCTAAATTTAGTGATGAAAAAAGATCCGCTGATGTACATACTACTGTAAATAAAGATAAAGAGATAAAACTACCATCTGCTACTAATATTCTTACTCGTAAAAAGGCATCCTCTCGAAGTAAAAAAGGAAATCGATGTAAGGAAAATCGGCCACCGAAAATAATTAAAGATGAGTCTTCATCAAATCACAAAATTACGGAGTATTTTCAAGTTCGTAAAAGCACGAGGAAGACCGCATCACAAATAGAGGTATGTTTTATTAATTATTGCGCATATATGTATATATATTGCTGGGTAATAATTGTATTAATTAGTAAAATTACCGATTTTTATTACATTAGTTTTTGTTACCTTACTCATAAAATAAAAATCTTATTATTTTTACTACTTTAGAAGGAAAAGAAAACACAGCTAGAATATGAAATATGTTCACGAGTTAATGAAGAATTTCTTGAGGTCTTTACTGATAAAATAAAAGGTCGAGGTTGTAGAACGAAAAAATTGTTTAAAAGGGGTGATTTTGTTATTGAATATATTGGTACACTTCTTTCAGCTAAAGCTGCCAAAAAGTTGGAAAAAGAGTACAAAAAAGATGAGTCACTGGGCTCATACATGTATTATTTCAATCATAAAGGGCAAAACTGGTGTGTAGATGCCACAAAAGAATCGCCTTTTAAGGCTAGACTGATTAATCACTCCTGTCTACGTCCAAATCTGAAAACTAAAGTTGTGGATATTGGAGATAAATTTCATTTAATTATGATTGCTCTACGGGATATTGATGTTGGCGAAGAATTATTATATGACTATGGAGATCGTACCCCTGAAAGTGTTGCTAATAATCCTTGGCTAAAAAATTCATAACCTTTATTATTATTATTATGTATTAACATGAAGTTGAGTTTCTTATTTTTTCTCATTTTTAATTTTGATTTTAATAAACAAATACATCTAATTTTTAATTTTAATTTGGACGAGACTAAAATTACTCAGGAAACTAACAATTTATGCCTATGTTAAACCAGAATGTTAATTTATGTAGAATCTTTAGATTTGAATTTCGTTATTTATAGTATTTTACACATGGTAAAATCAACTTATAAGGGTGTTTCTGCCAATTCAAATATCTTTATGTGGTAAGTATATGCTGAGATAGTAATAAATTTATTTCTAGTTGTATATCATACAATTATGCATTACAGATTATTTACTAAAGTGATTACTCAGGTTATCATAAAATTTAATTTATTTGAAACATTACCCATATACTTTTTTATTATAGATATTGGGGATTTTATAAAACATTTATTGAAAATATCGAAAAATGATTTTTTAGAGTATTAAAATGAGGCGAATCACGTCATGAAATATTTTTACAAATATTGGGATAAGTAATATGATACATCTTTTTTGTATGTATTTTACGTATTTTTTTTCAAAATGTTATTTTACTGTAGATGGTAGTCAGGTAGATATAAGACCTATAAATACTTGGCATGACAGTGAGAATCAAGAAAATGCAAGTTATTGTGTCACTAACAAGAATTATAATAAGGGAATTTTAATATTATTGAAGAAATACAATAAGATGGTAAATGTATAACTGTAAATTCTAATATACAATGTAGTAAAGAATCTAACATCAATTATCTTCTAAAAACGAAGCAAATGTCGTTGAAGGGTATTTCATATTTATACAAAATATTAGGAAAATTATGATATTTCTAATAATTATTAGAGATTTATGAAAATTCTTTATATTACATTTGTCTATTATAGTTTTTTTATTACTTTCAAGTGAATATTTTTAAAATGCGTTTTATGAAGAAGGTGCCTTAAAAGTACACTTAAATTATGAGTAGTAAACATTTTTATAAAACATATTAGTTTTCTATATCAACAATATAATAAAAGATAGGTGCAAAATATTAATTTCTTAAAAATATTATTCACAATACAAGATTACATGAAAAATGCTTACTTTTTTAGGACATTTACTATGAACTTTTTGTAAAAATAATTTTGAAAATAGAACCAAAACATTAAATTCTATATGTAGATTAATTGAAAGAAGTTTAAGATAATTTTGAAATTCCTCTAACAATTTTATACACGTTAATAAACATAAGTAATAAAGTAAATCAAAGTGCGATTGCAAAAGCAAATAAAATTTTGAAATATGATAAAAAATCAAAAGATTGCATGATAATAAGATCGTTTTTAATACATTAATAAATATACAAATAAGATAAGTACCATATTGGTAGCGTGTTTTTTACCAATATGACAAAAATATTTTTCAATAACTACAATAATTTATTTACACTTCTTATGATAAAATATTTATTCAAATTTTTATTTTCTCATCCACTATATTTAAGATGATTTACTTTTTTCTTCTTCTGTAATAAACATTACATATGTAGATATAAAATAAAACTGTTTATTAAAATTATCGTGCTTCATATGTTCTCAGATATTTGTCATAAATTGTGGTCTTTAAACGTCACATTTTGGTTATATGTATACCACAAAAAAATAATACTCCTCTACAAATGTTAACATAAAACATATCTAAGATTAATGCTAATTACATAAAAGTTTCTCTTTTAAGTTTTGTTTTTTAGCTTTTTTAGATATGACAAATGCTGTACTTCATGTAATTGTGGTTGGATTTCATCACAAGAAAGGTTGCCAGGTAAGATAATTGATTATCATTTAGTTTGTTAAAATTTTAGATTGAATATTGTTATCCACCAATTAATAGTAGTTGTTCACCTAAAGAAGAAGATATTCCTAAAGAGTGGGTTAATTTGCCATCTCTTGCCTTACCTGATGGTGCACATAATGTAGATAAAGGTTGTTTTAATGATTTTCATCTCTATTTATTGTAACATTTTTATTTAAAATATAGATGTTGTATATTTTTTGTTGCCTTCTCTTGATGAACATAATCGTTCTGTATTTGGTATATCATGTTATCGACAAATTGCAGCAGATGTATGTATTATAATAATAATAAAACTATTATATTAACATAATTTCCAGGAACTAGTTGCTAAAGAAAAAGATGTTACTAGAAGTACAGTACAAAAATCTGTTTGTATTATATCAAGAATTCCATTGTATGGTTCACTATTGTCAAAATTAGAAATTATAACTGAGGCATATTTCAATGAAAAAGATTTTTCTAAAGTTGATGTTCTTAAACAAATGTATAAAAATTTAAGTGATATGTTTCATATGGATATAAAGAATGATGAAACATTAATTGAAGCCGCAGGTATATAAATTAAAAAAACCAATACATAAATGATAGTATATACTTATATAATTTCATTTTTTTAGATATCCCATTAAATTGTATGTTGAATACATTTAAAGGAAGAGTTTTAATGCTTTTTAAACTTATATTGCTTGAAAAAAAAGTAAGTCTTTGATGTTTTAAAAAATAATAAACTTTTTTAGGTTATGTTTAATATTTTTCCAACACATAAACTTGGTAATTCACTTTTTGGACTAATATCTTTATTTCCATCATTAACACAGTATGGACTTTTTGAAGCTGCTCATTATTCTGTTCTCCAGAGGAAAAGTAATCTTGTTGAAAGCGTAAGTGAAGAAGAAAAATCAAAAATATCTAGTTGTAATACAATGGTCGTAGATGATTTTGGTTTTCCATTAAGTTTATTTGTTAAAGGATATCTTTTTCATCCATATCTTAGTATTTGTTATATGGATATGATAAAAAGCGATAATGTTCGTGCTTTTTGCATTGGAACAACAAATACTTTATTTAACCATCGTCGTGAATTATTTGATATTATGATAACATTAAATGAAGATGATGATTTAGTGATCGATTATCTAGAATCTGATTTGAAAAAGAAGTTACATTTAACAACAGCAGATTTAAGGTTTGCTGATTATATTGCTAAACAATCATCATATCAAGGAAGTGAAATTTCCTGGGAAGGTAGTGATGATTGGATTCGTTTTCAATTTAGAGCATATCTTCTTTCTCTATTATCAACAAGCATATCAGAAGACAAGGATCTATTAGATGATTTTAATACTGATTTTATAAACGAATGGAAATGCACCTTAAATTACAGAATTTGGCTCTCAAAGACTCATCTAGGCTTTGATGGAGTTGTTCCAGGTCATCCTTTTGCTAGACAATTAAATATTGGTGATTTAAAATTAAAAATGAGTCAGCATATAACGGATAGTGAAGGTGGACGGAGAATTGTCAATAATATTGCTACAACAAGTAAGTATGTTAGTGATGCTGGCAGCAAAATGAAATCAAGCATCTCCTCTTGGTTCAAAGGAGGATAAAACCATTTTTCTATATTGTATGATATTTTAGTAATCTAAAAAATATAAGTACGGTGTACAACATAAGATACTCAAATAAAGAAATATTTTTTTAAAAGACAAATTAAAAAGATAAAAATAACAATTAAAATTATATATGGTATCTTTTTAAACTATTAATGCGGAAAATTAGATTATTTTTTAATGTGTTGATTTTCTAATGGATAATTAAACAGGTTGCCATCAATAAATGAATATTTTTCCATTGAAAGTTTTATTTTTAATTTCCAAAGATTATTTGACAATTACTTTCTAAAATATTAGTATTTCTGGATAATGACCTTTTTAAAGAGTATTTATCTCCCATTACTACTTCATCTATTATTATTTATTCTAAGAATTCAGTGTAAAGAATGTGATAGTGATAAAGAGTGTACTAAAGTATGGTCTACATCTTATTGTAAAAGTGGAAAATGCTCATGTAGAGATAATTATATTAGAAGAAGATCAAGTAACAAAGCTGGTTGGACATGTCTTTCATTGATGGATGCTAGTAAATTATTATATTAATATATATGTAACTTTTTTTTACTTAAGATACAGGTATGATTGGACCACCAGCAACTTGTCCATATCCAGAAGGAACAGGATATCAATTTATATTACAGGGAGATTTACCAACAGCCGTTGGAAAGGCTGTTTTTTGTAGTACTAAAAAAGGAATTGGCTGTCCTGTTGCAGGATATGAATGTATCCAAGTAATATCTCTCTTTGTGCGCGATAAAACATTTGATGGTATTTGCTGTCCAGGAAAAGGTAAATTGATAATAGTTTTAATTATTTAAATAACACGTTTTTTATTTAAGATATAATTTGTTCTCAAAGACGGCAATCATTTGCAGATGTAGAAGACGATGAAGATGGTTGGTTACAGAGATGGCATTATATAGGTGACGATTGTAGATCCTTTAAATGGAATCCTGAAATTAAATCAACTGCTAATATTTTTATCACCAAAGAAGAATGTCTTTCAACATGCCTAGGATTATAATTTTTTTAATTTTAAAATAATAATAAAATTTTTTTACCATAATTATCATGACAAACATATAGTATTTCTTTCTTTATCTTCTTTACCTTAATTTTATTCTTTTATAATGAAAACAAAATATGGTGAAATTATCTTATTTTGATTAACATTACTATAAGAAATTATATTTAATGATTAAAAGATGCAATGATATTAACAAACCAATTGTTGATTTTGGAGATAAAACAACCTAGCAATGACTCATCAAAAATAATTTAAAGCATTTGTTTAAATGGAAAGTTTTTTTTCTGTGAAAAATTCTATTCGTAAATCTGTAAGAAATTCTTTTAAAAAGAAAATTTCCAAAACCGAGTCTTTAGACTCTAGAAAAACAAATGATTTAACGATCTCGGAGAAAGATATTGAGAATTTAAATTGTGGGAAATTCAAAGCATTACGAAAGGTACGTTTCATTGTAATCTAACACATTTAAATCATTTAATAATTGCAGTTTGTTATAATCTTGAGTCTTTTTAAGAGTAGAGTACCAAAGAAAACACATAAGGTGATATTTAAAAAATATGATAATGTTTTTAATGGTAAGGAAGCAGTTGAATGTTTATCTAATCACGTTCTACCTAAAATTGACTCAACTGGAATTAATTATATCATGAAAGCTAAAAAATTAATCGTTTACTTTTTAAAAGAAAGATTTTTGATATGCATTAGTAACAATTTTATTATTCATAACAATTCATATACTTTTTCCGATGATGATATTTATTGGTAAGTATTTTCTACTGAAAATTTTCTAGTAATTCATTTTTAGTATCAATGAAAATTATGTAGTTCCAGAAATGCCATTAAATATTAAAGATGAGTAAATAAGTAACAAGCTTACAACTAAATTATTTACATTTTTTGTATATAGAATTTTTAATTGTACTGGTAAATTATTTTCATTTGAATTTTTTTACAGTTGAAAAATAAATTTTTTGAAAGAAATTAGTTTTTAACAACAGATACTCTTATTTATTTTGTGGAAAAATATCCCTTTGAGAGAAAAGTTGTAATTAGTTGTGTATGATTGCTCTAATATATACGTAATTATTATTAATATTTAACTGATTATTATGGAACATCAATATGGATTACTGTTAATTTTAATCTTAGCAGGTTTTGCTCAAATATATCTCATTCACAGTTCAACTTCAGATGCTAAGTATTATTTGCACACGTATGATTATGTATTAAATTTAACTAATTTTTGATGTAAATTTTTAGAATTGTAAAAGATATTTTTAAGTGTATTGATAAATATTTGCCATTTGTTAGAAGGTATTATTCACCCAAAATTTTAGCTATAATTGATTCAAAAAATGTTGAAAATTCAAGTGACAAAGAAAGATACTATGGATGTAAGTGATGTCAATTATTTTTTAGTTATTTGTTTTTTAGTGTCTAAAAGAGTCAGAGATCCTCGTCCTCCTTTCGTAAAATTTCGAGTGGGGCAGGTTGTAGCAACAAAGAAATACAATATACGAGGTGTTGTTGTTGGTTGGGATGAGAAAGCATCAGCTCCAGAGAAATGGTTAAAAGAGCATGATCCAGAAGGTCATTATAAGAATGATAAAATGCCATTTTATGCAGTATTGGTAACTACTAGAGATGTTGTATTACCTTCCTTAATGTATGTTGCTGAGGTAGAATTACAAGAATCAGAGGGTAGAGTATTTCATCCATCAATCTCAAAATACTTAGGAGTCTTCGACGGTTATTCTCGTTATAAATTAAAAAATGAACTTGCAACAATATATCCAAATGATGAAAAAGTATAATTTGTATATTTCTTTTATAAATCATTGTTGAGTTTTTAATAAAAAATATGCTCTTTGTGAAAATACAATTCCAGTTTTGCGATATAAAATAAATTTTCGATAAGACAAAAGAACTATATTATAATAATGAGAACTTTCATAATGACTTTTAATAGTTATTTCTTATAGTTTTTTTTTTAATTTATATAATTGAAAATTAAATCTTAAAAATATTTTATCTATGATTGAGATTAATTAGCGTGTTAATAAAAACATCAACGGTAGGTGGATGTATTTTGATATATTGATAAACATGTGAAGGATATTTAATATTATTTAAGATAAATTAAAATAATCACTAACTATTATTCTTTATGACGTGAATAATTTTTTTAAGTTAATATTGTTTATTATAAAATGAGTAGAAAATAACGTTTTAATTATTAAAATTTTTGTACTAATAATAATAGTATCTTTTTACTACTAATGAATATTTATCAAGTAAGACCATAATAATATTTAATTTTTTTACTATTTTTTTGCTTAGTACTATATAAAAATTTGTTATGTTGCGGGATATAAGAAAGGAGGTTATATTATAATTTAAGTCAAATAAGATATCCTTTAGTAAGAAGCTCTCGTTAACTATCATCACATCTTCTGACATAACACTTTAATATCATATCTAATTCATTCGTTAGTTGTTAGTTATAACAAAAATTGTAGATAAATTTATGTGAACAAGTATTTGGGGCTAACTGATATTGTTATAGAGGTAACAATGAAAGACCGTTTTAGATTTAGCTTACACCTTTAAATAAACAATATATCTCTACAAAATATATTAAAATAACTTGGAACAATTTTAGAAGATGATTGCTGTATATCACTGAATGTGCATCTGTTATTTTAAGAACTTTTTAAATATAAAATAAAATTATTATCATTGATAACTGTTTTGTTTCTTGTGGTCAAGAGAGTAGTTCGTTTTGCAATAACTTGAAATATTTTTGACCACTAGAAAATATAATAACTCAAAAATTGCAATTTTTATTAATTTATTCTTTTTACTTCAAATATACAAAATTATATATAAAACATTTATACAATATTTCTTATTACTATGTAATTATATTTTTAAATGTATTATTATATATTTTTTAAAATGTTTTTTTAGATTGTTAACGAGCTGAATTATTTAGCTAAAAAAATACATTATTACTTTTTTTTTAATGTTTATCATATAATTTAATATCATTATTAACATAAAACAATTGCCTGTCTATTAAATAAACAAATATTCTATGGCTCTAAGACGCCAAAGGCAACTGGAAAGAAAATATTCTAGTTTTCGGTATGTGATTCTAAACTTTTTTTTTCTTATTATATATTAATTAAATTTTTTAAAGTAAATTCACTTCAACGGAAGATAGAAACTATCGAAATAGAACTTCGAGATCAGCTTATCGTGATGAAAGTGTAACTTCACACTCAGATAAGCATGGAAGAAGTTGCAGTACCGAAATTATTACAGTATGTTTTTGTGCTGTTTTATATTTAGTGTTAATTATAATATTTTAGGGATCAGAGACAAGATCATATCCTGTATATGTTGCTTTGCAAGACTTTTCACCAGAGGAAGGTGATATAGATTTTATTCCAATTGTGGAAGGGCAAATTGTTGAAGTTCTTGATAGTAAAAATGCATCCAAGTGGTTGGTAAGAACAAAAGCAAGACCTTCAAGAACTGGTTGGATTCCTGGATCATACTTTGAAACTCCAACACAATTTTATAAACAAAGGAAAATTACAAGAGAATTAAGTGAACCAAATCCTTCATTATCACCAGAAGATGAAGCTATCCAAAAAAGAGATCAAGCGTATGGTGATTTATTAAAAGTTGAAGAAGAATTTGTTCAAAGTTTAGGAAATTTAATCGATGATTTTATAAAAGTTTTTGATTCACCAAGAGTTCCAGAGATAATTAAGGATAAGAAAAATGAGTTAACATCATGTATAAAAGAATTGTATAATTTTCATGCACACGTTTTATTAAAAGGACTTGAATACTACTCAGATAGTCCTGGGAAAGTTGGTCATACATTTTTAAGATTAGAAAAAGACTTTGATAACCATATTGTTTTTGAAAAAGATTATGAAAATATTAAAAAATTAATCGAAGTTGCAGAAATTAAAGACTTTTTACAAGTATGATTTATTAAAACTTTATCTTAAATATTATTTATTTTTAGATAATTTCAGATAAAACAACAGCTGGATTAAAAACTTATCAAGGATACTTAGATGAAATTGTTAATATTATATCACAATATGAAAATTTTTTTAAAGAAATTATAAAATATTCACAACGTGCCAACTGTTCAACAAAATCCATGGGAAAAGCATTAGAAATTATAAAATCTATTCATAAACGAAGTAATGATTTAACTACATTGGAAAAAATTGAAAATTATAGTGGAGATGTTACAAGATTAGGAGAAATTCTACGTCAAGATACATTCCAAGTATGGGAGAGAGAAACTCTCATTGAAGATCAAATTTTATTCTTATTTAAAAATAAAATAATGATGGTAATACATAATAAGGATAAAGATACATACAAAAATTATGCAACATTACGATTAGATAAATATACTGTTCGTGAGCATACTCTTGATATTAATTCATTTGTCATTCAACCTAATGAATCAGGATTACCTTTCTTTAGGTTGAAACCCATTGATACTAAAAATCATGATATTATAATAAAAGCTTGGGTAAATGATATAAAAGGAATGCAAGAAAATTTAGGTATGTTTTATATTTAAAAAAAATTTATTGACTAATTCAAGTACACATTCACAAGCTTAATATACTATATTTTTATGTTCTTTTTTTTTGAATATATTTTAACATTACATTAATCCCTTTCAACAAAATTTTTACTACAAATTATACATCTTTTTTTATTGATTGAATATTGTTAGGCTAATATATAATTTTTACACCTGATCCATTCATCAAGAAATAAATAGCATTAGATTATAATAAACAAATGTAAATATCCTTTCTGCGCCTACATTCTTGTTATTCAATTTATTTAAAACAACCTATTGGCATTTATTTATTTTTTTTTATTGACGTGACGAATCTTTTGTTACTTAACAAAACGTCTGTTTACGTTAAAGAAGAATAATTTCATATTTACTAATTAGTTAAGACTTATCTACTATGTCTGGCGCAGGAATGTAAAAATTTATGCCAATGTTATTATCTTATTCATATTTATCTATATATCTGCCTAAACATATTAATATATCTTTTTAATCAAAAGCTCTCCCTGACCATTGTTATAATTGTTAAAAGCAAACTCGTTTAGTATCAATTGATAGAAAAACATATCATTTTGCTAACATATATAACTTCAATACAACTAATAATTGAATATATTGTATATTGAAATCAACACTTGCAGGATTGCTAAGATATATTTATAATAATGTATCTTTATCTCTTACTCTTATATTTTACTATCAATTCTTATTACTCTTATAATTTACCAACTTCTCGACACTCCTTAACATTATTATATTTCCGTATACCTAATTTCACTTGACTATTTAAATTTGTATGTCATTCTTCGTTTTTATTCTACATCTATATAAATAACGTATATATATTCCAATATCTCAGGATCACTCCCACTCATAATATATAACCTCCATACGATAAATTAATTTATAAAAGTAAAATATGCGATACAATGAACAAGTGAAAGTAAACTGAAGGAGAATTGAGAATGAAATGTTGCTTACGTCCTAAGAAAATAAAGATAATCAACTGATAATACATAATTAACCTGTCTTTCTTTTTTTTTATGGATCCATCATTGGTTTAAACTATAAACCATATCCTTTTTTGAATTATCTTTCTTTAATATAATAATTAACTTATTTCAACATAATTTTTTATTCGTTAATTTTTCTTTGATTTATTGTATATATTTAATTATTAAAATTTTTTAATAATTAACTTTGTTTAACTTATCAATATTTTATTTTGTTGTTACATATATTTAACTTATTTAATTTGTATAAAAATTTACTCTATAGGTTCCTTGCTTTTAAGCAATGGTTCTACGAACATTTTATATTATTGAGCTTGAGGATGCTGATGAAGGTGGACTTGAATTAGTTGATCCTTCTTGGTGTAAGTAAAAATAATAAGAAAAAGTTTTTTCAGTCTGTGAAAGTGAAAGATTAAATGAAAATAGTGATAGTACTATAATTAATAGTTGTAATGATTTTGATGGAACCATAAGTGATATTAAAACTGAATTTTCTGAAATTATAGGATCAAAACGTAGCAGTATATGGAATGGTTCTAATGGTGCTTATTTTTTTTCATTTATATTTTTAATCCTAATATATTTAATTTTCTAATATTTTAATTTGTTTTAAATTTAGATCCTGACGAAGGACCTTCTAGTGCGAAAAAAACGAAAAGTCCTCCAGTTATCTCACCAACAGCTTCATCTGCCTCAATTTGCTCAGGATTTTCCGGAACCAGTTCTTTCGGAACAGAATGGTCACAAACAGGGTCAAATCTTGAATTTATTAGTGCTTCAGGGAAAATTTGTAAAACTCAGTATGGGTTTAGAAGCTTTTTAAGTCAAGGTGGAGCAAAACTTTGTTTAAAAGTTACTGGATATCCCTTACCTGAAATTACATGGTATAAAATTTAATTTATTAATAAATTTTTATAATTATTTTTAGGTATAAAGATGATGTTCTAATTCATGAAACAGATAGAATTAAATTTTATAGTGATGCTGAAGGTCATTTTGCATTATGTTTTGAAGGTATTCTTGAATCAGATACAGGTAGATACACATGTATTGCTCAAAATGAATTTGGTAGTGCTTCAACAAGTGCACAATTTAGAGTTATAAAAGCTGAAAAAGAAGCAGCACCACCTGCTTTTGTAACAAAACTTAAAGATCAAGAATGTGTTGAAGGTGACATTGTATGTCTTGAAGCAGAGGTTGATGGATGGCCTGAACCAGACATAGTTTGGTTGATGGATGATTCACCTATCCAACAAAGTTCAGATTTTAAAATATTGTATGATGGAAAAAATGCTAGTTTAGAGATTAGAGATGCTCAACCTGATGATAGTGGAGTTTATACTTTAAAAATTCAAAATGAGTACGGCACTGCTCATAGTGATGCTATACTTCATGTTGAAGCAGATCCTGATAAAAATTATGTTGCACCTGAATTCCAATCAGTTATTGATGATGTTGAAGCTGACGAGGGCGATACAGTTAAATTTAAAGCTGTTATGACTGGTGATCCAGAACCTGATATTGTTTGGATAGTAAATGGTATTCCATTAACAGAATCTGAAAAAATAAAAATGATCCAAGAAGATGGTATCTGTATTCTTACTATTAAAGATGTTACACGATTTTTTGATGGTAAAGTTACATGTCAAGCAAAAAATAGGCTTGGTGTTAGTGATTGTGAGGCTAGATTAAAAATAAGAATACCACCAGCTGCTCCTAATTTTGAAAGAAATTTAGAAAGCAAACTTGTCCAAGAGAAAGAAACAATTACTTTTGAATGTGAAGTAAGCGGTTGGGAGGAACCTAATGTTCAATTTTTCCTTAATGGTAAACAATTGATTAATGGTGAAAATAAAATTCAAATTATTAAAAACAATACTTATTATAAAATTATTATAACTGAATGTTCTATGGAGTTACATGATGGAGAATTAGTTGGGAGAGCTATCAATCAGCATGGAACTGCTGAAAGCAGAGCAAGAATTACAATTGAACCACCAGATGAGAGTTCTAAATGTCCTCCAACATTCTTAAAAGATATTGAAGATCTAAAAGTTAATGAAGGTGAAAGAGCAATATTTGAGACAACAGTTAAAGCTTACCCACTTGCTAATGTTACATGGTTTGTTAATGGAAATCTTGTTAATTCAAGTACACCTGGTATTCAAATAGAAGTTAATGATTGTGATCATAAATTGATAGTTGATTCTACTCAATTTGCTGGAAATGTTTTATGTAGAGCTGAAAATAATATTGGTAAATATGAAACTAAAGCCCGGTTAATTGTTATACCTAAAGTTGTTCCAAAACGTGCTCCAGAAATTATAGAAAACCTTAAAGACGTTACTGAAATGGAAACAAAAACTGCTATTTTTGAAGTTAGAGTAAGTGGAGATCCTCAATTTGAGTGGTATCTTAATGGTGAAAAACTTTATGAAAATGATACAATTAAAATTCGCGAGTTTGATGGAAGTTCAAAGTTAGAAATTTCGAATCTTAAACTTGAAGAAAGTGGGAATATCAAGGTTATTGCTAAGAATGAAGTCGGACAAGTTATTAGTGAAAGTAGATTAAATGTTCAACAAAAACCAAAAGCTCCGGAATTTATTAGAACACCAGAAGGTGATAGTAGTGAAAGAGGAAAAGAACAGAAATTTTATGCTCTTGCAACAGGTTACCCCCAACCTACATATACATGGTTTATAAATAGTAGAAAAGTTATACCAACAACTGCTGAAGCTAGAGTTGAAAGTGGTGAAGATAAAACATCCATTCTAGTTATTGATACTACACATATGGAAGATGTATTAAAAATTGAGGTTATTGCTGAGAATGATGCAGGTATTGCTAAATTTGAATTAACAATGGAAGTTAAAAGATATGAACAAAGAATGGAAAGTAAAAGTGAATGTAAAGTTGAAGAAATTAAAACTGCCAAGGTTCATGAAGAAAATATTAAGGAAGAAAATACTTCAAAATTATTTAAATCAAGTAGTAGTAGTAGTACAATTCTTGAAGAAAGATATCACGAAGAAGGAATGACCACAACAGGTATACCAACAACTGGTGTAGCTGTTATACCAGCAATTTTAGTTCCTGTAGCTTTAGTTAATGTTGGTTCTTTAAGTAGTTTAAATAGTAATATAGTTGAAGAAATTGAAACTCTTGAAACAACAACTACAACTCAAAAAAATAATATAACAACTACAACAACAAAAAAAGAAATGAAGATTATAAGAACATTATCTGATCAAAATATTACCAGAGGTGATTGGGCTAATTTTGGTACTGTTATTGAAAATGCATCAAATGTTGTATGGCTTTTTAATAACTCTATCTTAACACCTGGACCTGGTGTAAAAATATCAAGTACTGAGGCATATGAATATAATTTATCTATGGATACAACGGATTGTTCCACAGGAGATGTTACCTGTAGAGCAGAAACTCAAACAGATGAAGGTACAAAAGTAGTTGAACAAACTGTTAAGTTAGTTGTTGATGAAAAAATTGAAAAACCTGAAATAAGTGAAGGTTTAAAAAATATTAATATAACGGAAGGTGAAAGTTTTATTGTTGATGTTATTGTAAATAATAAGGCACAATTTGTCTGGACATTAAATGGTGTTATAATGGAAGATGGTAGACAAGGTGTCCATATTAAAGATAATACAAATAAAAGTACATTAATAGTTGATGAGGCACAACAATCACATACTGGTGAATTAAAAGTTACAGCACAAAATGAAGCAGGAAAAAGTGAAAGCAAAGCTGATATTGTTGTTGAAAAAAAACAAACACCTGCTAGAATTGAAAAAGGATTAGAACCAAAGGAAGTTAATGAAGGAGAGGAAGTTGAATACTCTATTAAAGTTTCAGGTTTCCCAGAACCTACTGTTAAATTTTATAAAAATGGAAATGTTATTGAAAGTGGAAATGATGCTGTTATTCAGAAAAGTGGTAGTGAAATTAAATTGAAACTTTCGAGTGTTAAAAAAGGTGACAGTAGTAAGATTGAGGCAGTTGTTGAAAACAAATGTGGAAAGGACAAATCAACAGCTGAACTTAAAGTTATACCAACACCAATAAAGCCAACAATTAAGTCTCCATTATATGATAAAACTGTTGAAGAGGGTACTCCAGTACGTTATGATATTGAATTAGAGGAGTATGATGGTTCAACTACATTAGATTGGTATCTAAATGAAAGAAAGCTTGAAAGTGATGGGAATGTAAATATTGTTGATCATGAAAATGGATCATTCCATATAAATATAAGATCACCAACAGAATCAATGACAGGGACCTTAAAATGTGTTGCTAAAAATAAGGCTGGAGAGTGTAGTTCAACTGGCAAGGTACGTTTAAAAAAGTTTTCTATTTTTTAATCCTTAAATCCCATAAATCCATAACATATGTAATAATTTAAATTTCTAACAATTTTGTTTAGTTGAATGTCCTAAAACCAAAACCACCCGGTTCTCCTCCTCAGTTTACTAAAGAGTTACAAGAGAAAGATGTTGTTGAAGGTGAATCAGTTAAATTTAGTACTATTGTTTCTGGGGATTTTCCAATAGCAATAACCTGGTACTTAAATGATAATGTAGTTGTAGCAGTTGAAGACCAAATTAAAGTAAAATATGAAGAAGATACTGGTAAAACATCAATAAGAATATATAAACCAACAATAGATCAGGTTTGTTATATCACTTCAAATTACAATTTTTTTTTCTTCCCTAATATTCATTAATATCATTTTCTAAAATTAACTTTTACTCACCTTTTAATGCAATGATTAATGGTAGCTGTTATCTAATATTAAAATTTCAGAATGGACAAATCAAAGTTAAAGCACAAAATGCATTTGGTGAAGCTATTGCAACAACGCAACTTAAAGTTTCTAAAAAACTTGAACTTCCTAAATTTACAAATGACATGAAATCTATGCAAGTCGTTGAAGGAACCCCTGCAACATTTAGTTGTAGTGTAGAAGGAGAACCAAAACCTCAATGTGAATGGGAATTTAATGGTAAACCAGTAACTGAAAATGATAATGTAATTTTCTCACAAACAGATGATACATATACTTTAACATTTCTTGAACCAACTCTTGAAACAGCTGGAGAGGTAGCAATTGTAGCAAAAAATGGTGCTGGTGTTAAAAAACAAATTGCTACATTGAGTGTAAGAGAATTAGGTTGTGCACCAACTTTCGCTGAAGAATTAAAGAATATTTTGGTTAATGAAAATGAAACCGTTTTAATGACAGCTAAATTAAGTAAATGTAAACCAGAACCAACAATTACATTCTTAAAAGATGGTGTTCCAATACCAGAGAATGATGAACATATCAAAACTTCAAAAACTGATGACGGGTACTTGAAAGTATACATTCTTCAAGTCAAAACATCAGATCAATCAAGAATTACGATTAAAGCTGAAAATTCATTTGGTGTTGGAGAAACTACTGCAAGTATAGGTGTTGAAAAAATTCGTGCACAAAAGAAACCAGAATTTATGAGTGATATTCCTCCTCAAACTATTAGAGAAGGGGAAAGTTTAACAACAAAAGTTATTATTAGTGGTAACCCTGATCCATTTGTTAAGTGGTATATTAATAATCAATTAGTTTGTAAAACTGAAGATACAGAATTAACTTCAGATCAAGGAGTCTATTCAATGACAATTCATGGCTGTAGTACTGATATGACTGGAACAATTAAATGTGTAGCATATAATAAAATGGGTGAAAACTTTAGAGAAGGACAATTAACTGTGATAGCACCAATTCCTGTAGAGTTTGAATCATCACTTTGTGATGCAACATGTAGAGAAGGGGATACACTTAAATTGAAAGCTGTCCTATTAGGTGAACCAATGCCTGAGGTATCATGGTATATTAATGGAAAAAAACTAGAAGAAACACAAAATATTAAAATTCACCAAGATGGTACTACTTATACTGTAACTATAAAAGATATAACACTTGATTTTACTGGCGAAGTTATTTGTAGAGCTACAAATGAATATGGTAGTGCTGAATCAAAAGCAATGCTACTTGTATTACCACGTGGTGATCCACCAGACTTTTTAGAATGGCTTAGTAATATTAAAGCAAGAGAAAATTCAACAGTTATTCATAAAGTTATATTTACTGGTGATCCGAAACCAATATTAACGTGGTTTATAAATAATGAAAAAGTTGTGGAAGATGATAATATAAATATTGTAACAAATGACAATATAAGTATTCTAACAATCAAGAAATTTAATCCATATAAACATTGTGGTGAAATAATTTGTAAAGCAGAAAATGAAGCTGGTGAAGTTAGTTGTACAGCAACGATGGCACATTACACATCTGATATGTACTCTGAATCTGAAAGTGAAGCCATGGCAGATGATGTTATAACAGGTGATGAGGGAACTGATATTCAAAGTGATGTTGAAGAGGAGTATAGAGTTCCAACACCTATAATGGCACCAATGTTTATTAAAAAAATGAAAGATGTTAAAGCCAATAAAGGACAACAAGCTATTTTTGAATGTGTTGTACCAAATACAAAAGGTATAGTATGTAAATGGTTAAAAGATGGTAAAGAAGTTGAACTTATTGCTAGAATAAGAGTTGTTTCTCAAGTTATTGAGGAAGGAAAATTAGAACAACTTATTATTGATGATTGCCTACCAGATGATGGTGGTGAATATGTATGTGTTATTGAAAATGAAGGTGGTAATGATAAATGTGTAGCAAAATTAGAAGTAGTTGATACACGTGTTAAACCACAATTTATTTCACAACTTCAAGACCAAGAATGTAAATGGAAAGAAAATGCTACTTTTGAGTGTACAGTAACAGGAGATATAACATCATCATGTAAATGGTATAAGGATGAAGTACTCATTGAAAAGAATGAACATTATTCAATTACTTCTAATGGAGATGGTTCTCAAAAGCTTATAATATCTTCCACAAAACTTGCTGATTCAGGTACATATAAATGTGTAATTGAAGAGGAGACAGGAAATATTGAGACATCAGCAAAATTAAAAGTTAAAAGTAAGTTTATGAAAAAAAAATTTCATTACACTTTTTCTAAAAATATATTCTATCCTATTATAATTTCACATTTCTTACCTTCTAGCTATCCCACCATCCTTTACGAAAGAATTATCTTCACAAACACTTTCCTTGCATGAAAAACTTGTCCTTCAATGTAGTGTAACTGGTCTTCCACAACCAATGGTAGAATTTTATGCTAATGGTGAGAGAATTCAAACTGGTAGTGGGGTTTCTGTTCAACATGATGCTACCAATACCCATTGGAGGGTTGTTATTAATTCAATTGAAAAAGAATTATTCACAACATTTATTGCTGAAGCTAAAAGTGAAGCTGGAACGGCAGAATCTAAATGTCTAATAACAGAAAAAGTTACAAATGAACCACCAGAGTTTGGTAAAAAACTACAGAATATTAAAGTTAAAGAAAAAGAAACTGTTGAGATGTCTGTTAGTGTTAAAGGAAAACCTGAACCTAATGTTACATTTAAAAAAGATGGTAAAGATATTGAAATTGATAATGAGCATGTATTTGTTAAAAAAGAATCTGAAAATACATATAGTCTCGTTATAAATGAAGCTCGTATGGAGGATATTGGAACATATTCATGTATTGCTACAAATATTGCTGGTGAATCAGAGACATCATGTAATTTTGGTATTGAAAAAGATATTGATGAAGAAAACTTGCTTCCTGAACCACTATTTATTGAACCATTAAAATCATGTCAAGTTAATGAAAATGAAACTGTTGAGTTACTTTGTAAAATCAATGAAGAATCCCAACCAACAATTAAATGGTTTAAAGACAATTCTCCAGTCAAAATTGGTGATCATATTACTGAAGAACATTTACCTGATGGTTCATTGAAACTTAAAATTATTAATGCTACTATCGATGATATTGGAGAATACAAATGTGAAGCTATTAACAAAAAAGGTAAAGCCATTACAGATTCCAAACTTGAAGTTAAACATGCTGAAGAAAAGACACTTGACGATGATTCTAATTTAGCTGAACCAATGTTCATTGAGCCATTGAAACCTTGTCAAGTTTTCGAAAATGAGACTGTCAGCATGGAATGTAAAGTTAATGAGGAATCAAATTCAGATATCCACTGGTATAAGAACAACACACCAATAAAGACTGGAGACCATATAATTGAGGAACATCTTCCAGATGGAAGCTTAAGACTCAATATTCATAAAGCTAAAATCGAAGATACTGGTGTTTACAAGTGTGAGGCAGTTAATAGAATTGGTAAAGCTACAACCGATTCATCACTTGATGTTAAATATGCAGATGAAAAATCAACTGATGATGATAGTTTGATTGTAGAACCACTATTTATTGAACCATTAAAATCATGTCAAGTTAATGAAAATGAAACTGTTGAGTTACTTTGTAAAATCAATGAAGAATCACAACCAACAATTAAATGGTTTAAAGACAATTCTCCAGTCAAAATTGGTGATCATATTACTGAAGAACATTTACCTGATGGTTCATTGAAACTTAAAATTATTAATGCTACTATCGATGATATTGGAGAATACAAATGTGAAGCTATTAACAAAAAAGGTAAAGCCATTACAGATTCCAAACTTGAAGTTAAACATGCTGAAGAAAAGACACTTGACGATGATTCTAATTTAGCTGAACCAATGTTCATTGAGCCATTGAAACCTTGTCAAGTTTTCGAAAATGAGACTGTCAGCATGGAATGTAAAGTTAATGAGGAATCAAATCCAGATATCCACTGGTATAAGAACAACACACCAATAAAGACTGGAGACCATATAATTGAGGAACATCTTCCAGATGGAAGCTTAAGACTCAATATTCATAAAGCTAAAATCGAAGATACTGGTGTTTACAAGTGTGAGGCAGTTAATAGAATTGGTAAAGCTACAACCGATTCATCACTTGATGTTAAATATGCAGATGAAAAATCAACTGATGATGATAGTTTGATTGTAGAACCACTATTTATTGAACCATTAAAATCATGTCAAGTTAATGAAAATGAAACTGTTGAGTTACTTTGTAAAATCAATGAAGAATCTCAACCAACAATTAAATGGTTTAAAGACAATTCTCCAGTCAAAATTGGTGATCATATTACTGAAGAACATTTACCTGATGGTTCATTGAAACTTAAAATTATTAATGCTACTATCGATGATATTGGAGAATACAAATGTGAAGCTATTAACAAAAAAGGTAAAGCTATTACAGATTCCAAACTTGAAGTTAAACATGCTGAAGAAAAGACACTTGACGATGATTCTAATTTAGCTGAACCAGTTTTTCTAGAAAATCTTCAACCTCAATCAATTCTCCCAGGAGATACAGTTGAATTATATTGTAGAATTAATGAAGATTCTAAGGCAACAATACAATGGTTGAAAAATGGTGTACCAATTGAGATTACTCCTAATATAAAAGAAGAATATCTTCGAAATGGAGTTTTAAAATTAACTATTCAAAATGCTACTTCTGAAGACGTTGGTGTTTACCAATGTGTTGGAGTTAACAAAAAAGGAAAAGCAACCACTGATAGTAAATTAGAACTTAAATATGCCAACGAACAAACAATTGAAGCTAATATGAATGAAGAATTTGTTGAAGAATTCAATGAATTGACAACTGGAGAAGAAGGTTTGTGGAAGAAAATTATTTATCCATTTTATCGCATGCATATTTTTATTAATTAATATATAATATTTTAATTTAAATTTTTAGAAAGAGCTAAGGTTGCCGATAATCGTGGACCACCAGAGTTTGTTGAACTTATTAGAAGTTGTACAATTGAACCTGGTAGTGATGCCGTTCTAACATGTAAAGTAAAAGGTGAACCAAGACCAGATATTAGTTGGAGTAAAGATGGTAAAAAAATTGTTGAATCAGATAAAATTAAAATTGAGTATGCTAAAGATAATGGCATTAAATTAACAATCCATAATGCAACTTTACAAGATAGTGGTGAATATAGATGTGATGCCACAAATGAATTAGGTGCTGCCTGGTCTGAGGGACCAATTCTAGTAACAGAAGAAAAAATTACTGATGGTGAAGCACCAGATTTCCTTCAACCAATAAGACCGGTGACAGTTGTCGAAGGACAAAAAGCTGTACTTGAAGGAAAATTGATTGGAAAACCAAAACCAACTGTTAAATGGTATAAAAATGGTAAAGAGATTAAACCTGACAATGAAAGAATAATAATTGAAGATCTTGAAGATGGTACACAACGTTTAATAGTAAATGCAACATTAATGTCAGATAATGATGAATATCGTTGTGAAGGAACAAATGAATATGGTGATGTATGGGCTGATGCAACATTAAAAATAACACCTAAAGACACAATATGCTCATTCAATAAAGGATTAGAGGACCAAGAACTTAAAAAAGGTTCTGACTTGATTTTAGAAATTCAGGTTGATGGAAAGCCGAAAGATGTTAAATTTTATAAAGATGATAAAGAACTTGATAAATGTGAAGATATGGGTAATGGTAAATATAGATTGATCATTGAAAATGTTAAAGACGGTGATTTTGGAAACTATTCTGTTAGAGTATCCAATGATGCTGGTGTTATTGAATCCACAGCTAAAATTAGTTGTAAAGCAACAGAAAAACCATCTATAACACAAAAACTTGTTCCATTTTCTGCTAAAGAAGGAGATGAAGTAAAATTTGCTATTGAAGTAAAAGGCCCAGTAGATTCAATTGAATGGAAAAAGAACGGTGTAAGCATGGGACCAGGTAAAGATTTGGGTAATGGAAAATATGTACTCATAATTCCATCAGTCAAGAAGGATGATGCTGGAGATATCAGCGTTGTCGTTAAGAACGAAGGTGGTAGTGCTGACGATTCAACTAAATTAACTGTTAAAGGTGAACCGATAACTTTTAAGAAGGGTCTCCAAGATAAGGAAGCTAAGAAGGGTGATGAAGTTCTTCTTGATATCGAAACATCTAAAAAGCCAAAACAAGTTAGATTTTATAAAAATGGAAAAGAAATCCCATCTAAAGATCTTGGAAGCAACAAGTATTGTATTGAAATACCATCAGCTGATAAGGATGATGAAGCATCTTTCACAGTTAAAATTACAGATGATGATGGTAATGAAATTGAATCAAGTTGCAAACTTACTGTTAAATTACCAGCTGAAAAACCTGTTATTGTTAAAGGACTTGTTCCATTTTCTGCTAAAGAAGGAGATGAAGTAAAATTTGCCATTGAAGTAAAAGGCCCAGTAGATTCAATTAAATGGAAAAAGAATGGTGTAAGCATGGGACCAGGTAAAGATTTGGGTAATGGAAAATATGTACTCATAATTCCATCAGTCAAGAAGGATGATGCTGGAGATATCAGCGTTGTCGTTAAGAACGAAGGTGGTAGTGCTGACGATTCAACTAAATTGACTGTTAAAGGTGAACCGATAACTTTTAAGAAGGGTCTCCAAGATAAGGAAGCTAAGAAGGGTGATAAAGTTCTTCTTGATATCGAAACATCTAAAAAGCCAAAACAAGTTAGATTTTATAAAAATGGAAAAGAAATCCCATCTAAAGATCTTGGAAGCAACAAGTATTGTATTGAAATACCATCAGCTGATAAGGATGATGAAGCATCTTTCACAGTTAAAGTTACAGATGATGATGGTAATGAAATTGAATCAAGTTGCAAACTTACTGTTAAATTACCAGCTGAAAAACCTGTTATTGTTAAAGGACTTGTTCCATTTTCTGCTGAAGAAGGAGATGAAGTAAAATTTGCTATTGAAGTAAAAGGCCCAGTAGATTCAATTGAATGGAAAAAGAATGGTGTAAGCATGGGACCAGGTAAAGATTTGGGTAATGGAAAATATGTACTCATAATTCCATCAGTCAAGAAGGATGATGCTGGAGATATCAGCGTTGTCGTTAAGAACGAAGGTGATAGTGCTGATGATTCAACTAAATTGACTGTTAAAGGTGAACCGATAACTTTTAAGAAGGGTCTCCAAGATAAGGAAGCTAAGAAGGGTGATAAAGTTCTTCTTGATATCGAAACATCCAAAAAGCCAAAACAAGTTAGATTTTATAAAAATGGAAAAGAAATCCCATCTAAAGATCTTGGAAGCAACAAGTATTGTATTGAAATACCATCAGCTGATAAGGATGATGAAGCATCTTTCACAGTTAAAGTTACAGATGATGATGGTAATAAAATTGAATCAAGTTGCAAACTTACTGTTAAATTACCAGCTGAACCAATAAATATTGTCAAAGGTTTAGAAGACTTATTTATTCCTGAAGGAAAACCAATTAACCTTGAAGTTAAAACAACTGGAAAACCTAAACAAGTTAAATGGTACAAAAATGGACAAGAAAGTAATGAAAATAATAAAAAGATCAATGATAACACATTTGTCTTTGATATTCCTTCATCTACAATGAATGATTCAGGAGTATATGAAGTTGAATTTGCTAATGAAGAAATGACAATAAAAACTAAAGGTACTGTAACAGTTGAAAGAGAACCCAAATTCACAAAGGGACTAGAAGATAAAACTGTTAAAGAAGGTGAAGAAGTTATATTTGAAGCTGAGACAACAGAGAAAGTAAGAATTGTAAAATGGTTTAAAAATGGAAAAGAGATTAAGGAAACTAAAAGAATTAGTATTATTAGTAGTGAAAATTCTTATAAATTATTAATAAAGAATACTGAAACGGATGATTTCGGTAGTTATAAGATTGTACTAGAAAACAGTGCCGGAAAAATTGAAAGTGCAGCTAAATTAACAGTTCTTTCTGGAAGTGACGTTGAACCTAAGATCGTTAAAGGTCTTATTCCAGCAACCATTGAAGTTGGCGATGAACATTCGTTTAGAGTTGAAGTTTCTGCACCTGTAAAAATTGTTAAGTGGTACAGAAATGGTGAAGAAATAAAAGAATGTTCTGGCATTAAATTAAAAACAATTAATCCTAAAAAATATGAACTTCTTATTAAATCAGCATGGGCTGAAGATAGTGGAGAATATAAAGTTATATTATCTAATGATGCAGGTGAATGTTTATCAGTTGCTGATCTTGGTGTGACAACTCCAGAAATAGTTAAGATTATTGATGGTTTAAAAGACCAAGATATCAATGAAGGGGAGGCACTCCAATTAAAAGCAAAAATTTCTGGTAAACCAAAAGAAGTTAAATGGTATAAGAATGGTGAAGTCATAACTCCAGATAATGATATGCAAATTGGAGAGAATAATGGTGAATATACATTAACTATACCAACATCTAAATCTACTGATGGTGGTTTGTATAGAATTGTATTTACTCATGACAAGGGAGAAATACCTTCAAGTTGTTCTGTATATGTTAAACCTAAAAAGAAGGAATTTGAAGGTACATCACCAGATTTCTTGGGGCAATTACCTGATATAATAGTTCCAGAAGGTGAAACACTTGTCCTCAAATGTCAAGTATCTGGTAATCCAATGCCTGACCTTAAATGGTTTAAAAATGGTGTTGATGTGCAAAAATCTGATAGAATTTCTATAAGATTAGCACTTGATGGTACTGCCTCCTTGAGAATATTAGATTCTACAAAAGATGATGCTGGAAAATATTCGATTGTTGCTAAAAATAAGTTTGGAGAAAAAGAAAGCTCATGTAATGCTTCAGTTATTGATGAGAATGAAATTCCTGGTCCACCTAAATTTATCATACCTCTAAAAACAACTGACGGAAAAGTTGGGGAAAAAGTTGAATTTAGTGTTAAAGTTAGAGGATTCCCTAAACCAGAAGTTAAATTTATTATTAATGATATTGAAGCTAAAAATAATGATAATTATATGATTGAGGATTTAGGAAGTGGTCATTGGATATTAACTGTAAAATCTGTTACTGAAGATGATTTTGGTACAATACGTGCCATTGCTACAAATGAATTTGGACAAGTTGATTGTTATGCACAATTCTCTGAATCAATGAGTAGGACATTTAAACCAAGAGATGAGGAAGGATATGAACCAAGATGGAATGTTCCATTATGGGATAGAAGACTTCCTAATGGTCATCCGGCATCATTTGAATGTCATGTTGATGCTAAACCAAAAGCTGAAATTACTTGGCTATTTAATGATACTATAATTACCAGTGATATGAAAGGAATTGAATTTACCAATACACCTGATGGTTGTTGTAAATTAAGAATTTTACATTTAACAGAAGAATTCGTTGGAATGTATACATGTATTGCTAAAAATACATATGGTGTTGCTGATACAAGAGCTAATTTAAATATTGAAGAGGAACATATTGAAGAGATTGAACATAAAAGAGAATACCCACCAAGATTTAATCCTCAATTAGAAGATGTTATTCTTGAAATCGGAAAAACAATTACTTTAGAAACTGTTGTTGATGCAATACCTATGCCAAATATTTCATGGTATAAAGATGGTTTACCAATTAAAGCTACTTCTAATATGAAAATTGATTTTGATGAAGTGAGTGGAAGATGTGTGCTTACAATAAATAATGCCAATCAAGAAAATACTGGAGCATACAGATGTATAGCTACAAATGTTCATGGAACTACAAATACAGCCTGTTTAGTAGGTATTAAGACACCTAAAATTGAATTTATTAAAGAAGGTGAAGAACCATTCTTCACTAAAGGATTAATTGATAAATGGGTTGATCGTGGTGGAGAACTATCCATGACATGTACAGTAACTGGTGCACCATTCCCAGAAATAAAATTTTATAGGAATGGTGTTCTTCTTAGATCGAATAATAAAGTAAAAATTGAAATTCTTCCAGATGGTGTTTGTAATCTTACTGTCTCTGATTGTACACTTTCTGATGAAGGAATTTATAGATGTGAAGCTGAAAATAAATATGGAAAAGCAAAAACACAATCAACTGTTCATGTAGAAGTTAATTTGAAAAATATTGACAGAAATATCAAAGAAGAAGGTGAGGCACCAAGATTTATTATTCCATTAGAAGATGGTACAATTGAATTGGATAGTACAATTGAATTGAATTGTAAAGTTACTGGAAAACCAATACCAATTGTTAAATGGAGTAAGGATGGTGTACCGTTATTTGATGATAATAGATTTGAATGGGATAATAATCCATCAAATGGAACATATTCATTAAAAATCAAAAATTCTAAAAATAGTGATGAAGGAACATATCGTTGTATTGCTACAAATGATGAAGGATCTGCTAATACAAAAGCATTCGTTAAAATTGATGATAGTGAATTTTCGAGAAGAACACCAATTGGTTCAGATAAAGCACAACCACCTAGAATTGTTTTAAATATTGGTGATACCAGAGCTAATGAAGGAAGTCCCCTTAAATTAGTATGTAAAATTGAAGCTTCGCCACTACCAGAAATTGTTTGGTATAGAAATGGTGAAAAAGTTATTCCAAATGATGACTATCAAATATCATTAAATGACGATGGTACAGCAACATTATATATACCCAAATGTACAATGGATGATGATGGAATTTATCGTGTTATTGTATCAAATATTCATGGTACTGCCCAAAGTAAAGGTAATGCAATTGTTAGAAAAATGCTTGGTACATTAAATGGTCTACCAGTATCACCTTATAGATCACCATCACCTTCATACGATACTGGTAAAGCTCCAAAAGTTATTATTCCATTAGATAATATTAAAATTACTGATAGACAATCTTTCAAACTTAAATGTAAATTTAGTGGTGAACGTATACAAATTAAATGGTTTAAAGATGGTGAAAGACTTTATTCATTTGGTAGAACACAAGTATTTGAAAATATTGATGGAAATTCAGAGTTAGAGGTTCTTTCTGCTTCACGTTTTGATGCAGGATGTTATCGTTGTGTCGCTGAGAATGAGTATGGTTCTGCTAGAACTACATGTGATGTTATTGTTGAAGCTAAAGGAAGAAAAACATCGAGAGATTATACTAATGATTTATCATCTGGAAATGCTCCTGGTTTTATAACACCATTAACAATTAAAAGAGTTAAAGTTGGAGAAGATGTTACTTTTGAATGTTTACCTTATGGTAAACCATTCCCAGATATTAAATGGCTTAAAGATGGCCTTGATTTATCAAATAGTAGTGATGTTACTATTGATTCTGAATCAGAAGGAAAGCAACGTCTAACTATAAAATCAGTTAAATTTGATTCTGAAGGATATTATCGTTGTGTTGCATCAAACAGTTGTGGAACAGCAAGTACTAAGGCAGAACTTGTTGTAACGGGTATGTTTAAATGATAAATTAAAATTTTATTAATAAAAGAGATCACTAAAAATTAAAGAAGAAATATTAATTTGCAAACAGCAACTGTATGATATGGGTGACTATTTTTGTTACTTCTAATATTAGCCCATTTCCCACTTTTTAACATTACCAAACTAGACATATTCTGTCCATCTCTAGGCATATATTTATCCCAATTTTGATAATTTTTAAAATCATTACCATCAACCCATACCCAATTCAATTTTTTCTTTTCCCCCACCAATTCCACCAAGTAAAATTTTATGTAAATGTGGTGAGTGTTTTAAAGACAATTCTAGAAGCGTAAAAATTAAATGAAGTGGAAGAATGGTAAAAACTTACTTAAAATAAACTCGTTTTCTTCTTTTGAATTAATTGATGCTAAAGAACCCTCTTCACCATGGATCATAGCTTCTTCTCGACACAAATTTTCACCTCTCCCCAATGATGAAGTTCTTATAATTTTGTAGCAAGCATTATTGAAATTAAACAAAGTCCATGATTTAGGGCAATCAATTGACATTTTAATTGGTTGAATTAAATTTTTCTGACATACAAATTGTGATGGTACCATACAATCTGAATTAACCCATAAACCATTTTCTAAAATTTTTAAACATCCTAATGATGGGGAAGCATTGGATAATGAATTAAAAGCATCAAAATTTGTAAAAGTTATAGGATAAATTCCATTCCATTTTAAGATATAACTTTTTTTAGCTTCTTTTGATAATAAAGCTGATAACCATTTTGAACCAAAAAATGAATAATAATCACGTATAAAATTATTTTGATGTTTTGTTTCTATACTCAATAAATTAGCATTAAAATTTTTAGAACAATATTCTTTAGCATCAAAATAATTCATTTTCCTTCCAACCATATAGTAACATGATTGAGAAATTTTATCAAAATCCCATTGTTTAGGACAAATAGATAATAATGATGAGGTAGTAAAAATAATTAATAAATTTAAAAAAATAAAAATTATTTCCCAATAACAAATCATTTTTCTATGTAATTTTATTCACATTTATTCAATATATGTTCACTTTTACTTACTTTTTATTAATAAATAAACTTGCTCATTTTATTTCATTATATATTCTCGGAAGTCTTCAGCCCATTTTTCATTAAATTCCTTCCCCTTCCTATATACTCTTTGTTGATTGAAATAACAGGTTAACTTCAAAATGATAATTATATATATACATGTATATGCTGAATCTAAGAAAAAGAAAAGTAATTTAGAAATGTTATAATTTGTCTTCAGAGTATAACAAGTTACGAACTATATATTTCTGACCGTAACTTTTGTTATATTGCTTTACGATATACGTAATTAAATAAAAGAAATGTAATAATTGATGAGATTAAAAGATATAAATATATAAAAGATATTTATTAGATATATTAATTATTAAATATAATAGAAAATCAAAGGGGAAAAAATTTTATTTTATAATAATTAATTTATCAATTGCACAACAAATAATAATATAAATTTTTATAGGAGATCGTAATTTATCAAAAAAACCTGTAGAAGGAAATGATTTGATACTTGAAGAATATAAACCAAGAATTAGGAGAGGTTTACATAATATGTCAATACATCAAGGAAATACTATTGAACTTCAAGTATGTGTTACAGGAAATCCAACCCCAACAATTAAATGGTTTAAGGATGACGAAGAAGTTAAAAATGATGATGATGATGGAAGAAGAGTTATCTGGACTGATGAACGTGGTATTCATCACATGCTTATACTTAATGCATCTCCTGATGATGAGGGTGAATATTCATTGGTGGCTGAAAATAAATTAGGTACTGCAAAAACTGAATGTTGTATTGGTATTATAAGACCAAAAACTTATGATGAAAATGAACGTGGAGGAATGCCATTCCCTCCTGGATTTATAAGACAATTAAAAAATAAACATGTATTTACACATCTACCAACAATATTTGATTGCCTGGTTGTTGGTCACCCACCACCAGAAGTTGAATGGTTCCATAATGGAATTAAAATAATACCTAATGGAAGATATAAAATACAAAGCTGTGGAGGTGGAAGTCATGCATTAATAATTATTGATACACTACCTGAAGATGCTGGTGAATATGTAGCTGTTGCAAAAAATTCACATGGATCTGCATCATCATCAGCTGTTTTAGATGTCACAGTACCACATTTAGATAAAATTAAATTTAATGATTTGATTGATGTAACGCCATATTTAACAGAAGAGTATGGTTTTAAAAAAATAAACTTTTCAAGTTTCCCAACCCCTCCAGATCGTGGTCCATTTATCAAAGAAGTTACAGGTCATTATTTAACTCTTTCATGGATTCCAACTAAGAGATCTCCACCCAGATATCCTCAAGTCACTTATTGTATTGAAATTAGAGAGTTACCAGAAAAAGATTGGACATTATTAGATTATAATATTCCAGAACCTGTATGTAAGGTACGCAATCTTGAACTTGGTAAAAGTTACCAATTCCGTGTTCGTGCTGAAAATATCTATGGAATATCTGAACCATCACCAGCTTCACCACCATCTAGGTTAATGGCACCACCACAACCAGTTTTAGATAAAAATAAAAAAATTATTCCCCTTCTTGATCCATATGCTGAGAAAGCTTTAAATGACTCATATGCTGAACAGTATGCTTGTGCACCATATTTCGCACCCGGTGTCATTGAAAAAAGATATTGTGCAGAAAATGATACATTAATATTATGTCTTAATTATGCTGGGTACCCAGATCCAAATATTGAATGGAAATTCCGTGGTTGGCCATTAGACGTATCTTCTCCAACATCCACAGTTAGAATTATTAATCATGCTGGGACTGAGACATTATTAAGTATTGCTGGATTTTCTAAAGATAATATTGGACAATATCAATGTGTAGCAAAAAATCAATGGGGAGAAGCTCAACAAAATATATTTGTAGAATTAGCTAGTAAGTTTTACAATTTATTTTAATTGTCGTGATATTTTTTTATTGGCGTTTTTTTTCTTTTTTACTTTATCCACACTTTAATAATAATTCATTTTCCTTTTTTTTAACTTTATCTTTTTTTTCAGCTCGTCCAAATTTTATACAACCATTAACTGACCAAGTTATTAGCGATCGTAAACCCTTAAGACTTGATGTGCGTGTTGAAGGAAGCCCTTTTCCAGACTTAAAATGGATGAAAGAATGGAGACCATTGGTACAATCTGCAAGGGTCAAATTTATACAAGATGGACCATATCTATGCTCTTTAATAATAACAGATCCTATTTGGCGTGACTCTGGTATTTATTCTTTGATTGCTGTTAATGAAGCAGGACAAGCAACAAGTAGTTGCACTGTTACAGTAGAAGGTTTGCCTTTTAATTAATTCACAACTTACCTGTTTGTCTTTGTATTATGTGTATTCAAACATAACAAATATTTTCACTTTTTTATTTATTCACTTAAATTTGGTGAAGAAAATTATATTTTTTAGGAAAAATTTTTAACCTTAGAGGTATTTCATTGCTTTTTTTTTATTAAAAGTTGCATTTTTATTGTCCAAGTGTTTAAAAAGTCTTTTGACCTTTAAAAATAATTGTTCTAATAACATTATTTAACTTTTAATTTTTTTAGCACATGCAAATTGTGAGGAGACTTCAATGAAATGTAAAAATGAATATGTTAAAATAAGAGCCTTAAACGACATTGTTGAATGCGATGAAGAAGAATGTAAAAAGGAGTAAATCACTACATTGATAATATATGACCAAAATTTGAAAATAATAGTACATAATTTTTTCAGTACAAATCTAGCTTTGTGTATATCTTTTCCGGTCTTCAAAAGTAACTAAAAAATACGACTTAATTTTTTACAACATATTTTATGATGCATATACTTTTAATCATTTTACTGTCCAAATCAGTGCCGGGGTATGGATAGAAATGAGATATCATTGTATAACAGTACATTGATGAGACATTATATAGATTTAATTTTATAGATATAGTATATGGTAATTTTATTGTAGATTTATGCTCATTATCAATGATTTTATTTTCTTTTATATTCAATTAACGATAACAAATAAAACGCTTTACTAAATAAAAATTCTTTCTAATAAACAACTAAGTTAATAAAAAAGGAATTTATTACTTTTAAGTAAGTAGTATATTTTATAATCTTAATAAATCTTGTATCTATTTTAAGATAATATGATTTTGTAATGCATAGAAATTATTTAAAATAAAAGGGTTACAAATAATTATTGTTTAAAAAAAGAATTAAAACTATTTCTAAACAAAGATATTTGAAAAAAGTCCATTTTTTTCTACTTAAAAATATATTAAACATTAAATCAAAATAACACATGTTATTTTATATAAATTTTATTTAAAAATAATCATATGATCAAATTTCAGAAAACATTATTTAACAAAATAAACAATGTAAAAATAAATTTGTTCATCCTTGACAACAACCATTGAACCATTCATTCCCCTCTCTAATATAATTAATTTTCTCTTTTACACAGCTATCTTCTTAACATATAATGTTGTCATCCATAATAAACGATAATATAAAAAATAAATGAAGAATTTTTCAGTTAAACATCTTTTGAAGGTAGTTTTAAATGTACAAAAAAATGAATTAATATTTGTTGATTGATATAGGAACACTTGATTGTAAGGATTCTACTTTTGGAAGGGAACGTGCCTCAATTATTAATTGACCTTTAGAATTTAAATTTGTCTGAAGACTTCTCATGTCAATTGTTGAGGGAATAGAAATTTCATGTGAAAAACTGTTATTAAAATGATTTGTGTGAGTATCTTCTTTATGAGAAGCATTAATGAAGAGATTGTTTCCTTTAAGCTCAACATGAATTTCTTCTGGTTTAAAATCTCTCATATTGATAACAGAATAAAAATTTCCCTGACTATCAAAGTGATTATTTGTAAAATTTCCATGGCATCCAGGTGCAATGTTACTATGAATTTCATTCATTCTAACACGCCACTCATCTGTGAATGGATCAAGATTATGTAATTCCATCATTTTCTTATTAAATTCATTAAAATGATGTACATGTTCAGGGAAATGTTGTTTGAGGAGTGATGTTGCAGGATTTGGAAATGTTGATGTCGCGGAGTCACCAAAAGTTTTTTTGTGAAATTCATCAAAATTTTGCATTGGATCTCTAGGATCAGTTGTTTTAAACTCGTGATGTTGATGTAATACAGACATTTTTTGTAGCAAAATACTAATGAAAAAGTTAATTAAAATATAAAGTAAAATAATATAACAACTTACTTATATAATAATTAATTCTGAAATATTGAAAGCACTCCTCTTTAAAAATTATTTTATTTTTCACTATTGTTGTCATTTATAAAGTAAAATATGTAATGGTTCAGTTATCTCGATTGCGTAAGCATATGCTCACTTGAAACGTCATTATGATATTGTGTTATCTCTAAACATTACGTGGGTACAATAATTGAATATCAAATGAAAAATAAAGTTAAGAAACATGAAAACAACACCGTTTAATTAAAAAAAAGCGACTAGTGAAACATTTTACATACGTGATTTTTTAAATTTTAAAATATTTTAATCATTTATCAAATATTCATATACTTTATTTTATTTGAAAGCAACTGATATTAAATGCATATTCTTTTTTTTCATTGAGAAGAATTAATAAACGTTGATATTTTATTATATTTTTAAATATACAAATATATACATTACTTTGATATTTGAATTGAAAGATCATAAAATATAACTTTAAGATATTCAACAAAATATTTTCTAACTAATTCAAATTTTATTTTTGTAACCAGTTAAAGAAAATTGGTAAAACATAAAAATCACAATAAAACAAATTTTGTCTTTTAATGAAAACATCATAAATATTAAAATTAGGTTGAGTGAATTATGCAAATAACATGACGTGGAATAACCAGGCTTTACACTCTTTGAAAGTATAAATATTTAATTATAATCAATATTAAACTTTACTTCAACTATGATTAACTGATATTTAGTCGTAAAATTTATTATCTACAAATTAATTGCTAAATTTTACTTTCTAATTTCTCTTTCAATGTTAGTTACAAATCATTTTAAAAAAATTTTTAAGAAAATATTAAAGTCAAAGAGTAATATTATTTATTTAATTTTCATTTGAGAAATGTTAATTTTCCACTAAAAATTAGTCCCTTTTAGTGTTTGGTAAAATACATTTTAATCGGATAGTATTCAAATTTGTTATCAAGGAATTATCAGAAGATATTTTGATTTTGAAATGATAAAAGTGGTAAATTTTACTTTATACCACAATGACCATACTACTAGCGATAAAAAGTTTACATGCACTTTGTTATGTAATATTTAATTAAATTTAGAAAAAAATCCTCAAGTAATTGTCCACATTTCTTCTTTATTAAATAAATAAAGTTTTATTCCAAATCTAGTAATGTTCTGTTACACCTAAAGGGACACCATATTGAACTACTCATAAATTTCTAACCCCAGGGTTGAAATATCACATTATTTCAAAGTGAACTTTGTTTGTTAATTCGACAATTTACCTTGAACAATTCTAACATCTGTTCAGACCTTAAGATATTTCAAAAATGATTCTCTTCATGAGAATATAATTATGGCAATAAATAAACCATCAAAGTAAGAAATTAGTTTCATTTGAGAAGACAATTTATCTAAATAACAAAGAATTTTAATGATGCATTTAACTTTATCGAAGTATTTTGCTGTTTTTAAATATACACTCATTAACTGGAGGATGAGAAAAAAACTTCCCTAGAAATCAAATATGTTAATATTAAATCTTACAATAATAAGCAATATCAAACAGATTGTACATGATAAATAAAACATAAACAACTCATTAATATATCTTGTTGAAATATTGGTCTACTTCATGAGATTGAATTTCTTTGCAATTCAACGTAGTGAATTCACCTTGTAGCCTTTTTTAAAACTTTTTTTAACATTTCATTCATATATATTTACAATTGAAATATTTAGTCATAGTTCAATTAAATATAATCTAATATTTATGACAAGATATAAAAACATAAATACAAAACTTTCATCTGATAGAGAACCAAAAACCACAAGATTGGTAAACATTTTAATCAGCTTTTTACAACTATAATAATTTAAAAGGCTATTTCTATACAGATTAAGAAAGTGGTCAACAAACGTTTCCCCTTCCCCCACTATAACATTTTCGGAAGTGTTTATAGTATTTTCACGAGGGAAATGTGTTGTAAGCTACATGGTGTGGAAATATGTGCTTCTCGTTGTGTGTTCTCCATATAAAGTACAATTATTTTGTTGGAAATTATGTAACATTTTTCCTGTGTTACTGAAAAATAAAATCTAATTTTCTCTAGAATACATTTCTAAGAAAAAACTAGGAATTAATGCACTTCGAGTGCGTAAAAAACGAGTTTAGTATCCTTCTGGTGAAGCATTCTATGCCACTTAAAGCATTTCTCTGTTATAATAGCTGGATTCTTATAACGTCACTTTCTGAAATTCACAGACACCAACGTAATTCAAAATAACATACATATCTGAGGGGAATACTTTAAAAACAAAAATCACACACAATTTCTAGCACTACCTTCTCTACATCATTGCCAATGTGCAAGCATGAAAAGTTGATACTGGTATCATCGAAAAACAAAACAAAAAGGCCTGGTTAGATTTCATGGACTTTCATTGGATAGAAATTCCTATTGATGAAGAAGTAAGAATATGTTTCATGGATAAACAAAAATATCTTCAAACAATCATTACTAGACCTTGGTCATGTGCTACAGGGTAGAAACTCGAGGAGAATAGATAAACCTTTATCAATATTTGAAAAATTAGTTTCTCGAACATAATTCCAACAAAACAAACTCATATTGTGATTTATCTAGCAGAACATTAATCAGTGACTCTGATGAATGACTTTTATTATGTTTAAGAGAATGTATCTATCATTGTGACAGATAAAGCAAATAGTTATATGGGTAGGGACTGTTGGCGCTCATTGTTATCTATTAGACAAAAGGATTATTTTGTAATAATACCTTTTTTCCCGCTGTATTTTTTTAAGGTCAAATATGTATTGGTGTATATAAGGAGTCGAGGTGAATGCAGTATAGATTAATTTATTTCACCAATTCAGTAATTTAATATCATTAATATGAAGCGTACTAACTCTTTATACGTTGAGAAACGCGATGGACGGAGGGAGAATGTCCATTTCGATAAGATAACATCCAGAATAAGTAAATTATGCTACAAACTTAATATGGATTATATTGACCCTGTTGGTTTTTCTGTTTTTTTCTTTATAATGCTTTCTATTTTAGAGTTTGGTGACGTTTAAGGTTATCCAGGGACTATATAATGGTGTATCAACAGTTGAGTTAGATAATCTTGCAGCAGAAATTGCAGCTAACATGACTACTATTCATCCTGATTATGCTATATTAGCAGCAAGAATCGCCATTTCAAACATGCATAAGCAAACAAAGAAGAGTTTCTCTGAAGTAATGGATGATTTATTTAATTATCACCACAATATTACTGGAGTTCATATGCCAATGATAAGTAAGGAAACACACGATATCATTCTGAAGAATGCTGATAAATTGAACTCTGCAATTGTTTATAACAGGGATTTTGACTTTTCTTATTTCGGTTTCAAGACTTTGGAGCGTTCCTATCTTTTAAAGATAGATGGGAAAATTGCCGAGAGACCTCAACATTTATTGATGCGTGTTGCGGTTGGGATTCACGGAGAAGATATAAGTTCTGTTATTGAGACTTATGACTATATGTCTCAAAAGTGGTTTACTCACGCTTCCCCAACTTTATTTAATGCGGGAACTAGGCGACCCCAACTGTCTTCATGTTTCTTGCTAACAATGGCCGGTGATTCTATAGAAGGAATTTACGACACACTGAAACAATGCGCTTTGATCTCGAAATCTGCAGGTGGTATCGGTTTAAATGTTCATTGTATTAGGGCTAATGGTTCATTTATTGGTGGGACAAATGGGACATCCAATGGATTAATTCCAATGTTGAGAGTTTTTAATAATACGGCACGTTATGTTGACCAAGGTGGTAATAAAAGGCCCGGAGCATTTGCAATATATTTAGAACCATGGCATGCTGATATCATGGAATTTCTGGACCTTAAGAAGAACACAGGCCCAGAAGAGGAAAGAGCACGAGATTTGTTCTATGGGCTTTGGGTTCCTGATTTATTCATGAAACGTGTTGAGAAAGATTCTTACTGGTCGTTAATGTGTCCTCATGAATGTCCTGGACTTGAAGATTGTTGGGGTGATGAATTCGAGAAATTATACATTAAATATGAGGAGGAGAAACGTTACAGAAAGCAAATTAAAGCAAGAGTTATTTGGCAAAAGATTTGTGAGAGCCAGATAGAAACAGGCACACCTTACATGGTTTATAAAGATCATTGTAATCGGAAAAGTAATCAACAAAATCTTGGAACTATCAAGTGTTCTAATCTCTGTACTGAGATTGTCGAATATTGTTCACCAGATGAAGTTGCTGTATGTAATCTAGGGTCTATTGCTCTTAATAGATTTGTTGATACAGAGAATGGTAAACCTGTTTTCAATTTCACTCAACTCCACTATGTTGCTAAAATTTTGACCAGGAATTTAAATAAGATTATCGATGTGAATTATTACCCAGTTCCGGAAGCTAAAAAATCTAATATGAGACACCGACCAATAGGTATTGGTGTTCAAGGTTTGGCAGATGCATTCATGCTTATGAGGTATCCATTTACTTCACCTCAAGCTAAAAGAACTTAATAAGAAAATTTTCGAAACAATTTACCATGGTGCTTTGGAGGCTTCATGTGAGTTGGCTGAACGCGATGGACCCTATGAAACTTATAAAGGATCGCCAGTATCTAAGGGAATTCTTCAGTATGATATGTGGAATGTCAGGCCAAGCAATTTATGGGACTGGGATACATTGAAAGAAAATATTGCTAAACATGGTGTAAGGAATTCTTTGTTACTTGCCCCAATGCCTACTGCCTCAACTGCCCAAATTCTTGGTAATAATGAATCGATTGAACCATATACATCAAATATCTACTCCAGACGTGTCCTTTCTGGTGATTTCCAAATTGTAAATCCACATCTTCTTAAAGATTTAATTGAACTTAACTTATGGACTGAAGAACTAATGAATGAAATAATAGCTGATAATGGATCTATCCAGAATATAAAAGAAATACCCAATAGTATTAAAGAACTTTATAAAACTGTATGGGAAATCTCCCAGAAAGATATTATTGAGATGGCTGCTGATCGTGGTGCTTTTATTGATCAATCACAATCTCTTAATCTCCATGTCGCTAGACCATCATATGCAATTTGTAGTTCTATGCATTTCCACGGTTGGAAACGTGGATTAAAAACGGGGATGTATTACTTAAGAACTAAACCTGCCGTTGGTGCTGTTAAATTTACTGTTGATAAATCAACACTCCAAAATACTTCAAAAATACCTTTGGGTGAAAAACATGGGAATGTAAAAGAGAATAATGTAAAAGGAAAAGTTTCTTCGATTCTTGAGGAAGACGAACCTGCCTGTCTCGCTTGTAGCGGTTAATTTTTTAATTATTTGTTTTTTTTAATTATTTAAGTATTGAGGAAATAAATTAATTTTTCAATAGTTTTTTTTTAATACGTTTTTATATTAATAGTATTATTACAATGAGGGTTGTTATAAATGTATCACAAAAATATCTTGTTAAAAAATTTAATTTACTCCCTTTAACTTTCCAAAATTCTTTACTATTCGGATACTTGTGTTTTATTCTAATAATCTTTAGAATATTGAAAGTACTTTCTTTTGTTGGATTGACAATTCTATCATTTGTAAATTCTTTTGTTTTTAGTATATTTAATTTGTAACTTTCATTTTTAATTATTTTAATAATTTTATCATAGATGTTATTAGATGATAATCTAAATCTATCTAATCTTTCAAGTATTCCTAGTAATTCTCCATTTAACGAGTTTTTTGTCTGATCAATGTAAAATGGTATTGACAACATTGGAACTCCACCACATATACTCTCTTTGAAACTTTTTAGTCCACCATGGGTAATAAAAAGTTTCGTTCTATTATGACTTAGTATTAATGTTTGTGGGACCCATTTATGAAGATATACATTTGAAGGAACAGTTATATTAGTTATATTGGTATTTATACTCCAAATAACGGTATAATCGCTTAATCTTCTAAAAGTATCTAGAAAATTGTTAATCACCTCAATCGGTGCCCAATTCCAAGGCATTTGTGAACCAAAAGCCATATAAATAACCCCTTTACTCATATTATTATTTATTAAGTAATTGAAATTGAAGCGTTTATTATTTTCTTCATCTAGTTGAATAATATTGTCACATGAAGCACCCATATATGTAATTGATGAGGTTCTTGGTGATGGTAGAAATATTTTATCGAATGTCTCAACAATATTCCATGAAGAGTATGAGTAAAATTTTTCCAATGAAACGGTAACATTTATATAATCAGCCATTATTTGATATATAGTTGAAATTTTATTGACAAATACATCATGTTCTCTTATATTATTAATAAACGTTATAAATTTATAATAAAAATTTGTAGGTTTATGTTGTGTCTCACCATCAAAGTAAATATTTCCTTCAATAAGATAATACCTTTCTAGACCTCGAAATAAAGCTTGATAAAAAGTATAATCTGAAAATAGATAGTTAGTTGAAATGAAATAATACCTGTAGTTGAAAGTGATATAATAGGAGTATTATGTTTTTCCTTCATATATATAGCTGATACTGCTGCTTGCCCAATTAAAGCTTCATTTACAATAATTGCATCCCATTTTGTATTAAGAATATCCATATAATCATTATTCTCAGCCAAATACATGCCGTATTTTAACATCAATTTTGGTAGAATTTGAACTACAGCTGGGTCAGGTTTTCTCCATGTTAATTTACCAAATAGTTCAATTTGAGATTCATACATTTCTGTATCATTAAATAGAATTTCTTTTGTTATAATTCCACTATATTTCCCAATACTTTTGACTCCGTAATTAAAAAGTGTAACGTTATTTCCAAGTAAAGTCAATTCCTTAGCTAAAGGGTGTATCGAAGCAGAATGTGATTTAGAACTAAACATATTGTGTATTAAAATATTTTTACAATATATTATATAGAAGTTAATACATATAATAATATTTATTAGTATGTATTTCATTATAATATGATGTGAAATTAATTTTATAAATAAAATACTCCAAAATAGTGTTTATTTACAATATTTAATAAGGACTAATAAAGAATAAACTGTTTTTTTAAACTGTTTTCAATATGTGCTATCAGGTAGTTTAATGTAGTTTTTTGATAATTCTTATCTTATATACTGACATCAAATACAAATAAAAAATATATGCCTTACTAAAAAATATTATCAATTCATCTTATCAAATTAAAGTATCTGAATATTTTACTATATTTAGTAATATTAAATGGTTAAAATAAATTATATTATTGGAGAAATTTATATAAAAAAATTGATTAAAATAATTTTAAGCTTAAAAATCTATCAAACAATTTTTCAATCTTTACATAATGATAATAAACGTAACAATAAACTTTAAAAAATTAATAATAACTGGTGTGGTTACTTCAATTAACACCACACGCCATCAACTTCTTTTAGCATTTTATTTAAATTTCGGTGTTCCTTACCTAAAATTGTTTTAAATCATGCTATTAAGTATAAAAAAATTAAAGTTAATAACATCTTATGCTTTAGAAATGAAAAGATAGAAAAGTTATAAAACAAAGGAAAATTACTTTCATCGAATAACACTTAAATATATTTCTACTGTACATTGTAAAAGTAATTCTAAAGAAAAAGTATTTGTAAGGTTTTATTTTTATTATTACACCAAAATTTACCATTTTTTTTATCCTTCTATGTTAAAATGTAAAGCTAATTTTGAAGTATTATGGGAAAAAATTTAATTCATATCATTTTAACAGTTATTTTTATACTTACATCAATTTTATACATAGTAGAATTTTTGACATTTTTCGAATATAAGAAATAATATTACATGTCGTTAACTTATTTTAATTACCTAACTTAATAAACCTAACCTTCTTTTTATATTTTTGCAAATATTTAATTGTATTTAGTTATGTTTCTCAGTAGATGTTCCTTTTTTAAAAACACTTTTAAATAATTAAATTCATTTTCCACATTAACCTGGTTCATTCAATACATAATTTTGAAATTGTCTTACCCTCTTTCAAAAATAACCTCTTGATGGGTAAAAACAGTAAAATTACCTTAAAAAGATATAAATATATTATCAATTTTCATATCCCGTTCTTTTAAAAAAATGTTTTTTGTATTATTTCTTCCTAAATTGCATTATTTCCATTTTACATGATATGGTCAAGTTTTAATTATCTTCATAAAACTTGTTTTTTTTGGGTAAAAATTTGTTGTTTTGATTAAATATGTATTAAAGTTAATGATATTATGGTTTAAGTTAAATGAATACTGGAAGCGGAAGAATGCCAGTTTAAGTTGAAGTATAAATAGTTAACAAATCGTGTTTTATATATATAATATTTTTATAAAAGTTTTTCATTACTTTTCATTAATGATAAAATATATTGATATGTTGGCATTCACCTACGTAATCTTAAGGATAATAAATTTCTATATATCTTTAAAAATTAAAATAAATATTTTTGATTGATGAAAAGATTTATCTTTATATATACCTTTATTATTTTTATTTTCTCTCTTTAACTTATAGAAATTTATTTTAAAAGTAAGCAAATAAAAATATTATAACCTTACATGTACTAGATTTGAGTTTTCTCACATGAAATATCATCTTTTTCCTTTAAGATTTCTATTTCATTTAAGTAGATAAACATATACTACTTATAAATAAAAACTGATTGTCAAACCATTTTCGGTAATATTAGCTGAAGAAGATATTTCTGAAACATGATATGTTTTGACTTTCAAATGGTTTAATCTTCTTATGAAGGAATGAATTTACCAGTCAATTTGACTTAAAGAAGCTTCTATTCTCTTCAATGTTATATATCAATAATGATAATATGATTTTGTAATGAAATAAAATAAATTAAAATATTTTGTTTTATATTATGTTTATAGTTATAAAAATTACTTTGCTAAAAGAAATATTATCACTTGTTATGATTTATACCTCATTTATAAAAAGATAATCCCTGATAAAGTACACTCAAAGACATATTTCCATCTAACAAATTGATATTCGTCTAATTTAGATAAAAAAATATTATTATTAAAGTGGCAAAATAATGAATATATATTTAGAATCTTTTTTGCTAACATTTGTGTAAAGATGGAAATTTCTAAATCCTTATTTCTGATTGATAACATATGCAGAATTATCCTACAAAAATCTTTTCAGGTTACTATAAACATTGTTTCTATGTTTTGCCAATGTCATTGCTATTGGTTATTTTACCTACGTAAAGATAAATGATAAAGGATAAATTTTATTTAAGTAAAAAAAATATTATATAAAGTTGTATTTTATACTATTATTTAATTTTTAAAGAAATTTACTATAAATTTTCCATTCCTCCTCAATTATGATTAACCTATTTTATAAAAAACAGTTTTTCATACCTTCTATAATATGTTTATTATTACTATAAAGTATTTTTATAAATAATCTTTTTTAATTTTATCCCTTCCATTTTAATAAAACCCTTAAATTTTATCTTTTGATTTATTTTTACAAAACTACTTTATGGTAATTATTTCAATTCAATTATCTGTCAATAATATTCATGTAAAAAATATTAGTTGAAAGTAATATTTATATATTTTCCATGAATAAATATCTGCAAATTTCACCAGCTAGTGATTTGCCATTCAAATTTTATCTCTTTAAAATAATCAAATAGAGATTGAATAAGTAAAACTTGAAATAATTTGTATTATAAATTTATTACTAAAGTAATAGATATAATTTTTTTCTTGATTTAAATATTATGTATTCTATTATTTATAGCTATATTGTTAAAATTCCTATTATACTATAACCATAAAATTTAATTTTCACCCTCCATACAAAAAGTGTTTTTATAAATCATACAAAAAAATTTGTAAACTAGAATAATTTGGATAAACAATATAAAAATATAACTATAAATAACAAATTTGCTATGTGGTAACAATTTTTAAAAAAATCACTTAATTTTTAACCACTTATATTAAATATATCAATTTCTAAAATTTTTAATATAATTTTTTCTATTGATAATATAATATTATCTATATTAGAATATATTTTATTTAAATCTTTTAAAGCTATTTTATTTAATGTCGAAACAAAATCTTTAAATATTAACCTATTTGAATTAACGTATTTTTAATACATTTGCATTAAAAAAATAGCTCAATCATTTATACAATATTTAAAGAAGAAGAAATTCATTTCAGCTTATGCTTATCTTTTTTTTAATCTATTTCTTAAAATACCTTATTTAATTTTTTTTTTCGTTTTTAAATTTTATGAATATTAAAAAAGGATTTGATTATTTATTTTATATAAATGAAAAAACATTTTTGTTATTTAATATATTTATTCTTAAAAAGGTAATAATCTTTATTATATTCATCTTCAATATTACCTTACTTTTTACATTTTAAATATAATAAATATTTTCCATTCCACTTGTTATTCATTTACCAATGAGAAATTATACCACAATCAAGCTAAACATTCAAAGTTTTATTTTATTTTTATTTTATATTTTTTTGATAACATAAAAGATCAACAAAGATCACAAACATCCTATTTTAGAAAATCTATTAAACTTACCTTTGAAGAAGATATTAAAATTTTATTTTATTAATATTTTTAGAATTTTATATTTTTTAAATTCAATAGTTGATTGTCTGTAAATGATATCATTAAGAAATACTATCCAAGTTATAGAACTAAATAAAAATAATACTTCGCAATATTTAAAGTGCTACAAACACACCGTTTTCTCCGACTTCTACTTAATATTAATATTTTTAAAACACAAGCATATCGTATATATTGATAAATAATCTCATCTCTATATATCATGATTAAACATCATCCATCTAAGAAAGTACTAATATTTAACTGAATACTTGTTTTTGGTTACAAAAATCAATCTAATTTTTTTAAAATATCACAAACTTTCTATAGATTGAAAAATGAATGATTGTTATTTAAAACAGTTTAGTAATAGCGAAATATGATTCATAAAATTATTAGTATTCCTGCTTTACTGTGAAAAAGCATATAGAGTTCCAGAAGACTTATTTAACTATATTTCTAAGTTCTTTATTTTTTTATTTAAAACATCGTTTTTGTTATATAAAAAAAACATATAGATGTACGAATAATTTAAAATAATTCTTATATTCCAACAAAATATATTTTATCTTTGACTTCATTTAAAGATACATAACTTTTTATTTTATTATAATAACATTCCCAGAAGTTATCTTTGAAATGGTGAAATATTTTTATTTTTTTAAGTTTATCACTTTCACTTATTAATAGTGCTCACTTTACTTGTTCAATTATCACATCAACAAATGCTTGATATTTGAAGTAAGATAAAACATTTTTGTGTATAAATCAGTAAATGAAAACAAAAATAGAGGTATTTAAAGTGGTATCTTATTTTACTTTTACTGATGTTATATACGTTAAAATTTTATTCTCCACGAATCAAACATATATTATATTCCTCATTGATTTGGTGATAAGTTTCAAAGGGTAAGAAAATTCTTTTATTCCTTTATTATATCAAAAATTTTATTTTTATATTTATTAAGTGACTTTTCTACTAAACCACCCATGGTATTCATATAAAATTTAACTTTTCATTTTTGTTACTATTAATAATATTAATTTCCATAGAATGTTATGACTAATTTTAGTAGAAGTATTTTTTTAAAATTTCCCTTTCTACAATATATATTCTTTTTGCTTCCCTAAATTTGTTTAATTTTAAAACTTTTTTATATTTTATGATTTTTTTATTAGATAAATACAATAAAATATATATTTTTTAATATATGATAAAAATTATTGTTATTTACATTAATTAAGGTATTTTTAAAGTAAAAAAATTACAAAGAAGATTAATCATAGACATTGACAAAAAATTTTTTATTAATTTGTAACAAACACATATTTTTTTCCATTTTTCTTATTCTTTTGAATTCATTATATATTATTATTTGTACAGATGTTAGAAAAAAAACTAAAACTTTTTTATTTAATGATTAATCAAAATATTTCATTTTTACAGCATAAACGTTTCCTCTTACTATCTCTCATGAATCTGTCATAAATAATTAAGAAATATCAAAGATTTTCTCATTTTCATATATATTAAAATAAAAAAATAATTATTTTAAAAGCTTATCAATACATAATACTTTTTGATCTACTTCTCATTTTCTTTCACGTACCTTTATATCTTGTTTTTCAACATATTTTCAGTCTATTTCACGCCTATAACAATTTTCTTAACAGTTTTTTCCTCCAACTTTTTATCATTTTTATTTTAATACAGCTTATGGAAGATAAATTTTTTATTAATTATTTATTTTATATATAATTTACCTTTTTATATAACAAATATACTAATTGCATCTTTATTTATATCATGATCAAAAAAATATACAATTTTACTTTCTCACATTAATGCTAGCTACAAAAATAAAAATTTATAAATAATTAAAAGTGTATGGTACATTATTATTAATCATAAAGTAATATTAATTACTGATATAGATATCTCTTTTATACTTTAAATATTTGTTCATTTAAAACATTTATATTTTTACTTGAATACATTTTATTGTTATTTGAAACATCTTTTCACTTTACCTTTAAAAATAAAAATATGAAATTTGAAGTGACATGGAGAAAACGGAAATGTTTGGTAAAAGATGAAAAAATAAATATAAATTTAGCATTTAGACATTTCCTTCATTAACTTATTATACTTCATACATTTGTTGATTTATACGGAAGCGTGTTAAGTGTTAATATTCACCTTATTTACCAAAACCCACTTAGACAGATGCGGTTAAGATGTCCTTTTCATGTTTCATCATCTTTTCATCACCTTTTTTCGTGATCGAGATATCATGTATCATGATATCGAGATCACATCATATAATGTCATTAAATTATAAAAAGTTTTATTTTTATATCTTGAATATGAATATTTAAATGGATGTATTCTATTTGTATTTATTTATCAACTTAATAAAATAACTTTTATAGTTAAAATAGGAGTAACATCCTTTAATAATAATTAAGAACATCACTACAGATGTATAAGATAATAATTAAAAATATGGCATCTTTTAAATTTAGGCTCTCATTCTAAGATAGCTTTTGTATGGTGAGGTGTTTCCTTTTTAAAGGTAATATCAATTAAAGGTATCATAGGTGTAATAAATTGTTTTCCGGTAAAAGCTTTTAACCACAAGAAATGATTTAAAAAGTTAATGACTAAGTGATTGTGATATTTATTAGCCCATCTTTAAGTGCTTTAAATGGAATGATATTAATTTTATTCATAAATAAGGAGGAGTAAAGTTATACAATATAAAATTTTTACTTCTATAATATATTATTTTAAATTACAAAATAGATGAATTACCTTTATAATTGAATAAAAAAATATATAAAATTATGTTATTTTATTTTAAATAAATGTATTTTTTTATATATCATAAGGTGATAATATAAAATATTTCTCTGGAGAAAAAAATCGCATAGATATATATAAAAATATTGTAAAGACTAAATTTAATTAAATTAATTACATCAAATGTAGTTTGTTTTTATTGAAAAAATATAATATTTTTTATTAATATATTATTAGTAGAATATCTTTTAATAAATCTTTTAAATGTACTTTTTTTTACTATCATATTCAATACTCTTTTTTAAACCTTTTTATTATTCATTGTTTAACTTTTATTAACTTCCTAACCTTATTTTTGTTAAAAAGTAGCATGGCACACAATTCCTGTTACTATCTCCATATCACTAGGTTTCTTCATTAACAATGCAACTTTGATGCTAACAGAATGGTTATTTATAATAATAATCCATTATACTTCTAATAATAATTGAATGAATGAATGATTTTTTGAAGTTTTTAACAATAATATTGCATTTTCTAGTTACTCCAAAAAATGAATTACTTCTGGATTGGTAGTAGAATATGTAATGGTGTAATTGTTTTTCACAATAAAATAATAACTCCATTTTTGTTATATTGTAAATATTAATGTTTATAGTAAATAAAGATAATTTATTTTCAATTTAATAAGTTCATCTTTAGAAGTGGTATCAATAATAATCATTATATAAGAAATTTGCCTAACTTTTTTTGAAGCTGTAATACTTAAACATTTAAAAGAGATATTCTATTTACTTTAGCTATATCTCTATATTTTTTATTTGTCATATTAAATATATTTATATTAATAAAAAATTAAATATAGAAGTAAAGTTTTTTTGTTTGTATACTTATTAATAGATTATTATTAATTGTGATAATCTAAAAGGCTCCATATAAATCAAAAATATTTTTTCAACATTTTTTTTTGCCAACCAAAAAATGAAGAAGAGATAAAGATTTATTATTTCCATTACTCTCTTTTTAAAGAGTCAGTCTTTAGCCTGCTATTTAATATCTTTTTGTGATTCACCTTATATATACGCTCATTACCAGATTCATTATTTATGTTAATGCTTTATAAATTTGATTGAATAGTAACAAAAGAAAACTTAATAGTATTTTAAGCTATATTCTATTTTCAAGTTTACCTTATCTTTAAAAAAAGTATTATGTAGAAGTACAGTAGTTAAATTATTTATTAAAATTTAAGCTCTATTTAATATGTTTAAATGTGAAAACAAAAATATTTAAAGAAAGTTAATATTCTTACAAGTAATACCTTTATTTTATCGTCTATAGAAGCCAATATTTAATTAATTTTTATCTTTTTCTTTTAATCACATTTTGTAGTAAAATATTTTATAAATTTCCCTTTTAATAATCTACCTTGTACCTTGTATTTTATATTTTTATATCCACTTATTGGCTTTTAAGGTTTCAACAGGTAATTTATCATCTTCTAATTTACCTCATAAGAATCTTCAAATATATAAATTTGTTAAAAATTATTACTAAAGCAACAAGTGGAAATAAAAATCTTATCACCAATAGATACTGATGGTAAAATAAAGACTCTTAAATACATTTTTCTTTATATTTTAGTTTCATTTTTGTTATCCTATTACCATCCATAGTTACTAGTATTCATGATCTCACGCCAATTTTATTTACACATATTTATTGGAGGACACTCCTATTAATATTCCTCACCAAACTGGACTCTTTCCCTCATTTTTAAGAAAAATTAAATTATTAGATAATCGCCTAATAATACAATCAAATATTTTTCTCAACATTTTTGTAAAAAAAATTAACGGTACAAAGTTTCTAAGATACTTTACTGTTATTACAAGAAATAAAGAAATATTCTTTCTGTTTACAATTTAATAATTGATAAAAAAATGAATTTATGAGAAAACATCTATATTTTACCTTAATACTAAATTATTATACTTTTTTTAAAGCGCTTCATCATAAATATTTTTTTTTAGACTTTCATATTATTATATTTTTTAACAAAAAAACTCTTACTTCCAACAATAATAAAGATCTTTCTATTATTATTACTAATAAATTCAAAAAAGTAATGCTAATAGAATACTAATTTTATGTGAATATAGGATTTTTTTCTTATATCTTTAATATTATATGCATATAACTAATCTTTCAAAAATGAGATTACTGTTTTTTTAAAAAAGATAGTAAAATAAAATAATTTAATTAACAATCCCAATTTCTAATTTGTGTAACATCTATTCTCCATACCTCATTAATAGACTAATACTAATCAAATGATTGATGTAAAAATTCACTTCACAAATTAATACTCTAACTTTTTTACCTCGGTAAAAAGAGATAATCAAATTAAATTACCAGGAGAATAAGAATATATTCTTTGAAAATGATTAGGTAATATTTAATACCTGTCAATTTGCACATAAATTTTTATCTTTTATTTTATTAATTTCACTTCCTATCTCCAATTGACAATTGTAATTAAATTATTTTCTCAATTATATGATACAATGTTAAATATTTATAAATAAGTTTATTTTTTGCCAAAACATGTGTAAAAATATTCACACAGGGTATGTGATTAATTTTTATAACTTTTGTTATCACTATTTTCACCTGTTATAATGGAGAACTTTTTTTAAGAAGTGTTATAATAAGTTAATATATTTATGAACCTAAATCATTTAACATTACAAATTATAAGATTCTTTTTTTATTGTTAATTTTTAGATGATTTATTAAGTTAGTGAATGAGATATTTTTATATTTCTGGGATTTTACTTATTTTAATAATAGTAATTATAGAATATGATTTAAAAATGTTTAATTGAGTACCGTTAAAAATATGATTTTTAATTTTGATTGCTAAATACTTTTATACTTTCAGTCATTCCTTAGACAACCTTGGCCGTTAGATTTACATTTAGAAAGATATATAAATATATTTGATAAATAAATATATGTATATATATATATATATATATATGATTATTTTATCCTTCTCATGTATATATGTATAAATTTAACCTCATATCAATTCTATAACATACAAGTTAAGTAGATATATTTATTTTAATTTGATAGAAACTCTCAAAATTATGAAGAGGTTAATGTCTTTCGTATAATATTTACAAGATTATGGGAACAAGGAAAACTAATCAAAAGATGATCATTACTATTTTTTCAAGAGCAATATTTTTGTTTGATCTAAATCATGCATGGTAAGATAATATATTATGAATTAATATCTCTTCACCATTTGTCGTCACGATTCCTACATTATTCTAAAATATTTATTCTCTTTTTACCGTTATTCTTTAAAGGTACAGTAAGAAAGGATAAATATAAATCCACTTTTATAAAAATTCATCTCTTCTACCAGATAAACTAGGTACATAACAAGTAGATGGTTATTTTAACCTAACTGATTAAACAAATTCAAAATTAAATAAATCCTTCTTTTGCTTTTTGTTATTTATATCTGAATCCCTTCATACTCATCGTTACCTAAATAAATAAACTTCAATTACTCAGACTTTACATATGTGCAAATAAGGTATTTTATTAAATATGCTTTTGTTAAAATAATATATATATTTTTAAAATATTATGTCATATTTTTCTAACCGTTCAAATTTTAATACTTCCATTTTATAACATATAAAATTAGACTATTAATAAAAAATTATAGCTCACATTTTACAACTCATAATTATTTTTTCATTAATATCAATCAACAATTCATTTCTGATAATTGTTTATCATAATATATGAAATTTTATTCCCTAGTGCTAACTATTACATTATACAGTTAAAATCATAAATTGTTAAAAAAAATTACATTTAATGTTAAGAGAAGAAAAAACTAAACATTTAAGGTATTCTTACTTTTTATTTTTAACAATATTTATACATTTTTCCCTTATTTTAAATTTTCCTTTATATGAGAATTTTAAATTAAGTGAAAAATTTTTATTATAATAACATTTGCCGACTATGATTGATATTTATGTATTTGTATATATATTGTTATACCAAACTTATGATAAGAGTAAATTAATTCATACAATCTGAATTTGTAATATGATTAATTTCACTTCGCTGGGTTTCTACCTTTCTATGTAACTTTATTAACTTGATAAATGATGAATCGTTTAAAGCATACTTATAAGATAATCGTATGCTAATATCAATTATTATAATAACTTTATTCATTTCAAGTAATATATCTCTTTTCATAAATGCCATCTCTGGTAAATAGTATTTTAACTCAAAACTAGAATCATATAAAATAAAAATTCAGCTTTAGAACTTTCTACCAAATACTCTACTTTTTTTTCTTGCTATCATTATTCATTTATATTATATAAAATATTAGTATTATCAATACCTTTCTCTCAATCTAGTTAAAAGAGCATTGTATATGTTATTACTAATCTAGTACCATATCGTACACTAAATCTTCTCACATAAAATCATTTTTTTATGTATATATATATATTTATTATATATATCCTTGAACAGTAACAAAAATTAACATTTCCCTGAACCTTGCTAAATAGTTGTATACAAAAAAATGGATGCTTTGTCATCATTTTTGATACATACTTGAAACTTCTACAATTTTAATCACTAGCTCTTCTTTAAATAAGTTAATTTACTATTTTACGAATGCTCATGACATACACTTATTTAACATAACTTTGTTTTTCTTACTGATTATAAACTTTGGCGTGCTTATAATTACTTTATCACATATCTCTTATATTCTTCTGTTTTCAGTAAGCTGACGTATTTTATAGTTGTTAGAACTGATATTTTAAGTTGTGTGAAGATGATTCAAAATATGTTAAGTACTCTACAATTTTTAGATAGTTTTTTTATTTTTTTTACACAATATCTGTCTTTTTAAGAAATATAAAGTTCAAACAAAGTTTGTCATCTATCATGTACAAGTTAAATTAAGAATTTATCATCTCTGATTAAATATATTCACTTTTTTCATTAAATAACTAAAAAAAACTTTCTTCCACCTCTAACAATATTTTTTTAACAAAAATAAAGAAATGGGCGTGAAATATATTATATATTTGAAGGTTTTTATTATATCCTACCTCAACATTTTAACTTTACAATATTTTTACCATATTTGGTTAGTGATAACAACATAAAATTTGTTACCTGTAGAAGTCTTTATCATAAATAATTACATGTACTCGTAATAATAGTATATAATAAAAATAGTAACTAATTCTCTACCTAAACATGGAAAGCTAATCTCAACAAACTAAAAATACTCTTTACTTTTCTTTCCATTTTTACGTTTAGTAATCCCTCTTTCCACTGAATCCCTTCAAACAATATTACTGCACCTGTTAATAAAAGTGGTAAAGTCTCTTTATAAATAAATGTATGTATAAATATAATCTTGTTATGAATCTTTATTATCAATGCATATTAATATTATCCATTGAAAATTATTTTATTATATATATTTTATGTGTATATGTATACTGATATATAGCAAATTGTGGTAGGTTTCATCATCTGCAATTGACAAGTACGGAGGTAGGTGTTTTATAATATATATGGAAAACAACCTTAATAATCTCTAACATTAACTTTTTATATATAAATTAAAAAAATGATTACTTTAAAAATGGGGTTTATGTATGTTAATATATATAATTGTATTGTAAAAATAAAAGTTGATCAGATGAGGTTTATTTGGGAAAAGTTATTAAATTCTTTTTTTTTTATGATTTCTACATTAATTACATATTAATAGATTTCTCAATCTTAATACTTTTTTATATTTGGATGGTCAAAATTTGTTAGGTCCCTATCTCACATTTAATAAAGAAATAAACATTCTTCTTATTTTATTATACCACCACCTTTCGCAAGCATGCCTACTTCATTTGCATTTTATTTCTTTTTAGTTCATACCTTTCCACAATTTTCACTTTATTATAATTCTTCTTTTTTTCAAAATGTATTGTTTCAATTTTTATATATTCTGATCGTACTTAATATTTTCTTAAGAAAATTCCATAAAATATCAAAATAATTCCTTTAAAAAAATGTGCTATATATTGGTAATCAAATTAGGTAGGTAAATTTTTTCATTACCTATAAAAAAAATTTATAAATATGTTCATAAATAAACTAATTTTCTTATCTGTCCCGTTCAATCACAAATCATTACCTCTAAAATATATTTCTTTTTAGCAGAATACAATTTTTTAACTATATATTCCATCACTATCTTTATCTTTACAATTCATCTTTAATTATAAAGGCACCAAACTTTTTCACTAACTTTTTTAGTATGAGCTTTCCTAATTTCATCTACTATTACTATAAAAACCGAAAGAGAGATGAAAAGGTTTAATTAAAATGATGTATATCTTGTCAAGAGGTTTAAATAAAACTTGAAAAAAGATAAGTATTTTTTACATCTCTTATTGTTTCCGTTTTTTATGCGTTTTTTAAAGACCTAATTAGATGGAATAGATATTTGAAACTGTATTGAGGAGAAAATTTTTTATATTTATTATATTAATAAGTGATAGAAATTGAAAAAAGTTATGAATTGGAATCAAAATAATTTGATTATTCTTATTATTTTTTACTTTAACAACTATATAAGCATTCCATTATAATTTTCTTGATTTTATTTATCCTTCATAAGTTAATTGAAAATTTACTTTCAAATTAACTTATTAAAATATCCTATTTAAAAATAATAAATAAATAAAAAATATGAATACACTTATAGATAAAACCCCTTAAAAACAACTTTCTATTTTTAAAGGTACCAGAGTTCCTCATTAATAAATTGCCAAAGGCTCTTCTCTCTTTCTAAAATTAAATTCACTTTCAGTAATTTTTTTTATTTTACTTTGGAAGGCCGTGATGATATTTTTATGTAGTAAAAAAATAACTTGTTCAAAAAAGTGGTTTCAACACCAAATGACAAAATTTTATTATTATTTTTTTTATAAAAACTAGAGTAATTAGGAGTGAATAGATTTTTATATAACCTTCAACCTGTTAATTTTTGTATATAAATTTAAATTCTTTTCATTTATATCAGATTTTTTGCCATATTACCTTAGTATAAATAACCTCTTATATGATATTTTTATATTTACTTTATATGATATTATAAAAAAATTATTAAAACTATCATATCACTTATTATTCTATCTATATTTCTTTTTGTTTCTTAACACCTTGGAAATCGGCATTACCAAATTCAAAAGGAATGCAATTATTTTTGCAGGCTCATTAAAAGTTCTAAAAATTAGTAGTTAGGACATTGAGGATACCTTTTATTAATATTGTCCTTCTACACAATAATTTACATCACCTTTGAGAAAGGAAAAACCTTTTACACTAATCGTTTTCTCATTTTTAACTTTTTTTACTCCTTTTTTCAAAATAATTTTGATTATTCACATCAAAGTATTGCAATATTTTTTTCTTTTTAAAAGGCAATTATTAGTTTAAATTAATGCAATTAAATAATTCCTCTATACTTATCCTTCTCATTAACTTTTTTCATCATAATATTAAAATAATTTTGTAATATGCAATTAGTTTTAGTATTATTATATAATGAAACATTTAATATACCATTTATTCTTATCTTTTTAATATCCTTCAACTGTATTTTAGTATTTTTATACAATTACCTATCCTAAAAAACATTATACTTTTACAATACATCTTTTTAAAAACTGTCTTTACCAATTAATAAGATGCTTATTACAAGTGCCAATATAATATATTATATGTTTTAATCAAAAATAATATATACCTATTATTTATGAGGTAAAAAAAAGAACAGCCTTCAACGAAAACTTTTGTAACTTTTACTTCTGTTTGTCTTTTTTTTATTAATAACTCAAAAAAGTTGAACAGTTATATCAACAACTTATTAATTTTATAGAGGTTGACGGTTATATATAGGAATATTAGTATAATAAAAAAGATATTTTATTTTCCTTGATCTAAATGGTACAAAAAATTTGTAATGATAAATGATGCTAATTTAAATGTTTGGGTTGAATGAATATTTTTAAATTATTTTTATCCAATACATACATATATAAGTATTAAATTGCATTTTTATAATTTTTCTATTATACTATATTTTTAAAGATGGAAAATTTTTTTTATAAAGATATGATCTACGTGTAAGATTATTATTATAATATCGTAATGTGGTGAATATAAAATAAAAAAATTTTTTCATTTTAATATTATCATTTAAGACAAATTAAATAGTCATAAAACTTAATATGCAATAATAAACTCCTTCTTGGTATATTTGTATTTGTTCCGCCCCTTTCTTCTATTTTAATATAACTTTCCAGTTGGAAATTTTATAAATGTATAATCTTAAGAATCATTTTAATGTCTTTTTACTATACTAGTGATTATTTAATATATCAATATACTTTTTTATATTTTATTTTACAAAAGATATTTTTTATAGTTATAAAAAAATATTTTTATAGTATCAATTTCTTGAACTTAAGATTTGTTCGATAATAAAAATGAATTACTAAATTTCTTTATATATGATAGAAAATATGTTACTTTATATATCCAAAAACTACTCCGAAAAATGAATACAATATTAATCATCCGTGAAAAAGTTTCATTCATAAATATATATACATATGGTGACTATGTTTAACTGTAAAAAGTCATTAAAGACTCTAATGGTAATAATAATGTTATGTAAACTCAATTTATTTATCATGTTGTCAGTTTAAAATCGGTTTTTATTTATAAAAAAAGAGTTTGTATATGTTCTCACCTTTAGTTTATGGTTATTCGTTATATTTTAATGATAATATTAGTTTTTTAATATATATCAATATAAAAAAATAACAATTTTATAAGGTAATTAAGTATTTATTTTTATTTGATAAGATTACTTTTAACTTTTAATGATAGGGAGGATGGTGAAAAAAGAATTCTACAATACCAGGGTGAATTTTTTAATAGGCTCATATTTTTACAAGTGTAGTATCTATTTTAAACCTTTTCTGATTTAATTGATAAACGCTATTCCCAGGTAAAAGTGATTAGATTACATTTTATGATTTTTTTAATATCTTTCATAGGTAGGTGTTTTTTATGATAGAAAGTTGAGTAATAAGCTACAATACTTGATAATTTATTTCTAAAGCAAATTTTTAAAAAAGTAAAAATGATTATTCAATATGTTTATTTCAAGTATCAAATGTTACTTTACTTCATATTTGTTTATAAATTAATGCTTAAAAATATTTTTATACCTCTATCTATTTATAGTAGTTATATGTAGTAATTGGTTTGTCATTTTTTGTTTATAATATTACTAAATAATTAATTAAATAAACAGACCTAAAATAATTAATTTTAAATAAAATATATAAATATGTAAATATATTTGTATTCAATTTTTACATAAATAAGTCACATATAATTATAAAGTTATAAAAATATATAGATATCAGTTCAAGCAACAAGTTTGAGTCTTTTATACTATTATAAATATCAAGAAATTCATTTTTTACTTTTTCTTTATAGTAAACATTCTATTTTATATTCTAATAATATACATTTTTTACTTTGAAATGATTATATATTATTATAACGAAATATAACGGCATTATAATGTATGTAACTTTATTTTATACATACATCTAAATATATATATGTTTATCATGTGCCAACCTTTACTGTTATTGGTTGAAAAGAGTCTAATGACAATTTCTTTTGTCTATTATTACCACTTCATTTTACAGTAATGTGAATTATTAAGTAAGGAAAATTATAATGTTTCCAATTAAAATAAATATTATTAGATACAATAAAATAGGAAATGTAAAAAGATACTTTTTAAAATATTTTAATCATCTCATACTTATTTATCATGCATATTATTAATGATTCTTAATTCTCCATTAACGGTCAAAAATTGTAGCTGATTAGTTAAGAAATAGACGATAGTTAACTTGAGCCAATTACAAAAACCAACTATACTTTACATCAAAGTTTTGGTTAATTTATTCTATTTAGAAAAGTATTATATTTAAAAATAATATTAATCATTGTCTTAGATAGTCAATGTCATGGAATAATTAAATAGTATGTAGAATATTTTGCTAAGAGTTCAGAAGCTTGTTATAGAGAGATGTCTGGGGTTGTTGAAATAACAAGAGGTTAATTTACAGTTGATTTTGTTTTGATGATAGAAAGACAAATTAAGATAATAAGAAGAAAATTGAAGCCATTTGGGTTTTGTAAGTTGACAAGGTTTTTGATAATTTAATGGCACACCCTTTTCTTTCCTGAAATAGTAAGTAGTTTATAAAGTTTTACAACTATATTTCTTTTAAATTTTTTTTTCATCATTTATAAATAAAATAAATATTTTCTATCATTATAGATGACTATTAATGGAATAAAATTATAAATATAATTTATTTCAATGTTATTTTATCAATATAATTTTTAGTTTTAAAAATAATCAAATAATTTTCATAGTTCTGTAAAATTGAAGCAGTCTTTAAAGTATACTCACCCCAACTCAATTTCAACAACTCTTACTATAACCGACTAACGAACTAACTTTTTGACAGTTAACACTTATCATTGATATAGTAAAAATTAATAAAACACAAAATAACAAGCATATTGCAGTTCCCAAAAGTATTGCTAATTTTTTGATAGCAACTTTAACTTTTGATTAGATATCTTTTAAGTTGAGAAAAGTTTAATAAATGAGTCTTTAATATTAGTGGATATATATATATTAAAAATTTCGATATACAGAAAAGAGTGAAAGAACAAAAAAATATCAAAAAATTTAGATAAATATTTTATAATATTGGTAATGATACTTTAAATAGTAATATACTTAATATAAAATTCCATATAAAGAATTTTTATATTTTGTATTCTTGAATTAACTGACATATTTCTTTTTTTAAACATAATCATAAAATTATTTACTGCTCCTAATGGAACATTTTTTACTCATTTTATTACTAATATTTTATACCTTTACCCTTTTATGGGTGGTCCTTCATAATAAAAGGTTTTTTTTTACCATTACTATAAATTTATAATACCTATTTCATTTTTATATTCACATTGATAACGTTTTCTTTTTCTTTTAATTTATTCGTTTTCTTATCATAGATCCCATAATATTAATGATAACATTTTTGCATTATTCTTTATTTTCAGGAAATATAATCTATAACAAATCATCATATAATACTTTCTTTAAGCATTTAACTTTTTTTTTGTACAAAAGGAACATTTAAATAAATATACTATTATTGCCAATTTGTTTAATAAATATTGCAATTTTATTATAAATTAGAAACATTAAAAAAGTAAATATATATTATTAAAAAATGGACATTAATCTTGATATAACGACATCATCTGATGGTGTATCTGAGCAAAAAAAAATGAAATTAGAAAATGTAGATGGGAAATGTAAAAATCATATTGAGAATGGAATATCAAGTTCATTAGCTTCACTTTTTCCGAAAAATGACGATAATGGTAATGGGGATGTTAATGTTGATTGGAGGAATATTTTTTCTAAGGTAACAAGTAATGGAATTTTTAAATGTGAGGATGGTATTAAGAAGGATTCTGAAAATTTAAGTAATTCACCAACAGAGAATACTACTAAATCCGAGAATGTCCAACGTAGTAATAATAACAATAATAACAATGAACAAAAAAGTAATAATCTTCAAAATGTACTACAAAGTATGAACAATCCAATTGCTACAATGTTTCTTGCTTCACATGCTCAAAATATTTTAAGAGGAAGTGGGAATATACCTACGTCACAACCATTTAATCCAATGTTCATGCCATTTATTCCAGGAATGGGGAATTGCGAAAATCCTCAGCAATTACTTCAATTTTTACAACAACAAATTGGGGTAAATGGTAATGATCCACAATTAATGCAAATGTATATGCAGCAAGCACAAAATTATTTCAAGGTAAGCTTTTAAATATTTATTTTAATGTAAATTAAAAGAAATATTTCAACGGAAGTATTGAATTAATGATATTATTAATAAAAATGATCATAATAATGTTATTGGATCTTTATGCATTAAAAAAAATTTTTAATAGTCATTATTACAGAACCCTGAAAACAAAGAAGCTTTGAAACAAACTTTATTAGCTTCTCATCGCGGATCATCACAAACACCCATGTCAACCACACCGCCAACAGTTGGTATACCTGGAGCTGTTGCTGTTGCTGCATCACCTGCGGCTGCTTTATTTCCCGAGGACGATTGGTCTTGGCATAGAAATCCTGCTGCTGCTATACGAAGTGGAGGAACAAATAAACAAACACCAGTTTGGAAATATTTTGTTTACAATAAACAGGAAAATATAAGTAGATGTATTATAGGAGATTGTAGCTATATGCTTAAAGGTCCACATACATCAACATTAGCTTGCCATCTTAAAAAGCATCCAGTAGAGTTTGCTGAGTTTCAGAGACTTAAACAAGAGTATACCCGTGAAAGAAGTGTTAGTCAATTAGGTAATTCTACAACACCTACATTCAAAAATTCTACCAATCATAGCTTTAATAATTTCAATAATGGGGGTAATTACCATAAAAGCAGTGGTATATTTAGAAATGATAACAATATTAATCGTCAAATAATTTCTAATGCATCTGTTTTTACAGGAAACTACAATAAAATGAGAGGAAATATAAACGTAGTCAGTGGAGGAGGAAAAAATAATCACTTTAAGCAGCATCCTAATATGAATAATATATGGAATGCTTTAAGTGCTAAAGCACATTCACAAGTGAGAAATTATCAAAATGAAAATAATAACGATAAAGGTGGAAATGGGCAAAATAATCAACACGTTCAACTAAATGGTAGTATTAACAACAATATGTTAGGAAATGTTCAATATAATCCTAGTGAACTTCTTAATATAATGACTGCTAATATAAATTCATTTTTACCAACAAATAACAATGAAAGAAACGATAATAAAGATGAAAAAATTAGTGTAAAAGGTGATGAAAAAGAGACAACCTCACCTGGTAGTGTTAATAATGAAAATATAAATAGTGGAGACAATAGTAGTAGTGAAAATAATGATAGCAGTATATTTAGTAGATCTCCATCAAATATTCTTTCAAGCACCCAAGGTAATGATGATAAATGGATGAAGGAGGATAAAAAACAAAAAGAACTTGAAGTTAAACTTGCTATGATGTTAGGAACAACACAATTACCATTAAAAATTATTCAGAATTCTGATTTTAGAAATTTTTTGAAAATGGCTCAGCCAAAATTTGATATTCCAGTTGAAGTAAAAGATATTGATGAGGTAAGAAAAGTTTTTTTTTGTCATTTTAACAAAAATAATTTTGCAGATTCTTAATGATAAATATAATCAAATAATTGATGTATTAAAAAAAGAACTTTCTAAATTACCTAGTTACACATTGATGATTGATTTACTTAAAATATCTCCAAAGACAATTGAAATGGAAATACTTAATTCAAGAAAACGAAAGCATCATGAGAATGTTATGTTAAATGATGGTGAATGTAATCTACGAAGTTCTAATGAATCAATTATATCTTTTCCGCCATCTATTCAAAGTGACGTGACAATAATTTCTGATGATTCATGCGTTAATACGTCTTCCATAAATCTCCCAAATTTACAGATCTCACCAGCTACTGTTTCATGCTCCTCCTCAATTTCACCTAGTCAAATTTCAATTGCTCCATCAACGTACGATGAAAAAAATGGAACTTTTGAGAGTCTTAAAAGATGTTATGAAGAATTTAGATTATGCGTTTCTGTAGCCTATTATAATAAAGATAATGGAAAGATAGAAATTGTTTTACTTGCTGTTAGGCCTATAGTATTTAAAGATGAAGAATTTAAAAATATTTTACGTGATATTGTTAAAACAATACTACAAGAATATAATATAGATATAGAAAAAGCTTCTAAGATTTTAACACACGGTTTAAATGAATGTGGAATAGATGGTAATGATTTATTTACAAAACAAATGATTCCATATAACTTTAAATTGTATCAATTTTTGAAAAAAGTTCTAAATGCAAATAGTACAGTTCAAAATCTAAAGAAAGCATTTAACCATATGATGCATCCATTTTTATGTAACCAACAAAATATTGATGAATTTAATAAACATCTTGCTGAGTATGGTCAAGAAATTAATCAATTTGATAGTTTCTTTAAATTAGCTTCTGCAGTCCTCTCAGCAAAAGAAACTTTTCTAACAATTTTTTTGAGAAAAGTTAATTTCAATTCTTCTTCAGTTATGATGAATGAAGAGAAGTGGAATCAACTAGATCAATTAATACAACTTTTGAAGATGTTTAATGATCACACTTCGAGGATAATTGGTAATGAATTAACAACAATAGATAAAGTTGTTCCTAGTCTTATGCAATTAAAGGTATCACTAGAACGAGGATATAATGGTTTTGAAGATCTATGTCAAGAATTGAAAAATGAACTTAATATGGCTACAGCTAATATATTAGATACAGAATCACAAAATTTCGATAGTACATTTATCGAAGCTACAGCATTGAATACACAATTAGCTGTTTTACTAGATGATTCACAAATTGCTTGTGCTAAGACAGCAATTGAAAAAGCATTGACAAAACGAATGAATTTTCAGTTAAATGAAAGTACATCAATTGATCAGTCAACAAATTTACAATTTGCATCATCACCGTCCCTTTCATCAGCAAGTTCTACATCCTCTGAAGGATCATCTAATAATGTCGGGTCAAGTGCTATTTCTCACCCAGCTTCATCATTATTTCCTGATTTGTTACAGGCAGCAAATCAAAGAAGAAAACAATTACAAGATAACAATAAAAATAATGAGAATAAGAAAAACATTATGGTTGAAGTTATAGTGCAGTCATACTTTGACAGTATTTATTCCTCAAATAACCAAGCATTTTCTCTTTTTGAACAATCTTCTAGAGATAACCAACCATTAAATTCCTCTACGTCTATAAATACCCAATTACCACCATTAGAATTTTGGCGTTCATACTCAACAAAATCATTCCATCTTTCTGAATATGCAATTGAACTTCTCTCAATTCCAGTTTCAACAGTTTCTATTCAAAAAATATTTAATGACGACGAACATGGTTCTAGTTTATCACTGCTTAATAAAGCTCTTGGTGATACAAATACATCAATAATCTCTATAAATTTGGATTCCTTTGCCATAACAAAAGCTTTAGAAACTCCAACAAAATTTGAGAGAGATGTTTTCATCAAATTTAACAAGAATCTTAGTATTATTAATAATAAGAAAATAATTTAACCGTTGAAGTATTTACCATGTGCAGATAATTTATGAAATTAATATATATATGAGTATTTGATTCAAAAATTAATTAGTTTTTATATTTTACTTTTTTTACTAACATGTATAATATTAGTTTCGTTTTTTGGGAACTTTTACTGTAAAATTTTACTTTTACATATATTATCTTGCCATCGTATTGTTCTTGAGATATTGTGTACAGTTAAAAAAGTATTCTATCATGTCTTTGACAATTTACAGTATATATAAGACAATTTCCATGTATTTGTTTAATTATTTTAAAGAGAATATATATTTTGTAATTTACTACTAAAATAATTATTTTTCACTTTATATAAATGAAATAAATTTATCACTTTAAAAGATTATTTATATTTGTATAATAAATTAACAAACTTTTTATATCTAACAAGTACTCTTTTAAATAGTAATAGGAATATATCAATTATTTATCTTATTATAGACAAAAAATAAATTTCAATGTAATAAACAAATATTAATAAATTAATAAAATTATTGTTATTTTATCATGTTTATTTATTCAAATTAAATTACTTTCAAAACTTTTTTATTTTGCAGATAGTCTATGCAAAAGTTAATTTGAAATATGTAGTAAAATATACACGTGAAAGAAATAACAAAAATTATACTCACATTCATAAATTAAAATTTACAATGTTAGTTTATTAATTTGCCTAATATAATTTCCTTTGATAATTATACTTGAATGTGCATTCATACTTCACTTGGACTAAAATTTTTATAATATTAAACGAGTAGCAAAAATTTTCAAGTATCATCTCAAAGTTTAATTTATGGACAGATATGCAAATAGAATTATTTTTTTTTGATGTGTGAAGAATTATATTACGAATAAAAATGTATTAAAAACTGATTAAAAGTAAAAAATCAATTTTTCATAAATAACAAAATTTATCTTCATCATATTTATTATATACTTATTGATACGCATAATTTTTAACAAGTCATACCATAGAATACACATTTGTGTATAATAAAATTTAAATATTAAGAAATTTTCTTAAATATAAAGTATAATCAAATCTTAAAAAACAAGTAAATAATTTTGATTGTTAATTAGGTATAAAAGTTATTATATGTATTGCTTAAAGTTAATTACAGTGTAACCTCTAAATAAGAGTGTGGTGATAAAATATAAATATTTATAAATTATATTTAAATTTATACATGTAATATTTCTATTTATATCTTAGATTATTTAATAAAAATGTCTCCCATTAATAGTCATAAAAGTGACGTTTGGGACTCAAGAATCAAAGGTGTCGCAGTCAAGTACAGGAACAGCTGAATTGCCAGGAGGAACTGTTTTATCAAACATGGCTACAGGGAAAATGGTTCAAGGTATTGGTGAATTCGATGCTGCCAAAGAGAGGATTGAGAACTGGCTGGAAAGACTTGATGTCGCTTTAGCTATGGCTGATATCACAGACGAAGCTCAGCAAAGACTTGTTCTTATAAGAGACATGGGCCCAAAAGCTTTCGCTGAAGTGAAAGCCAAGTTGGAACCTGTCAAATTAAAGGACACGTCACTTGTCAAATTAAATGAAATTCTTAATGATTTATATGGTAGAAAAAAAAAAAATGTTGTGCTATGGTATCAAGATTAGAGTTAATGAATTCGAAACAGAAAGTAGATGAAGATGCTAGACAGTTTGCTTCCCGGTTATGTTCTAAGGCTAGAGAGTGTGATCTTGATAAATGGGAAGGTGGAAAAAATGGTTTTATTAGTACAGTTTTTGTCAATGGTCTGAGAGACGAAGGTGCAAAGAAGTTTATAATTGCTAGTAAAGAGGAAAATGTTACTATAGAAAGATTGGTAGAACTTAGTAAAGGATATGAAGCTGCGAATCCAAAAATAAATAATGTTATAGCGTATGTAAGTTCTAAAGGTATAAGATGTCAGTGTTGTGGCAGAATTGGACATTCAAGAGAAAGATGTCGTATGAAAGATGCTATTTGTAACCAATGTAAGCGAAAAGGTCATCTAAAATATGTATGTAAAGAGAAAAATGGAAAGAAATTTGAAAATAAGATAAAAGAAATTGAATATTGTGAAGATGACGATGATGAAAGACAATCTATGTTTGGTTTAGAAATGGATATGGTCGAATGTAAAAGTAATATTGAAAAATGTTTTGTTATAAAAATAAATGGTCATCAGATTAAAGGGAAATTGGACACTGGTGCTGACAGATCCATTGTCTCAAAAGAAATTTGAACAAGTATTGGTTTACCTAAGCTTAAGACTAAAGGTTTAGGAGAGTTGATTGATGTGAACGGTAATGGTTTAGAGATTCTAGGAAGTTTTGTTGCTAATGTTGAAGCTCAAGGGAAAAAGGCTGTCATAGAATTGCGTGTTTTCCCTAAGGAAAAATGCCTAATAGGAAGAGATATTATAAGTGCGTTAAGACTTGATCTTAACAGAATCTTCTATGAAACTATTGATGAGATTAATGATTCAACAGATTTCATAGTTAAAGAATTTATTGAGAAGTATCCAAGGCTGTTTAATACGGAAAGATCTGATGGATCAAATCTTAGTGCTAAATTATATCTTAAACCGAATGCAGTTCCAAAATTTGTACCCGTTCGTAATCATCCACTTGCATTGAGAAAACCAATTAAAGATGAAATTCAGCGTTTAATTTCAGCTAATATATTTAAGCCTGTTCGTACCTCTAGATGGGCATCACCATTAGTGTCTGTTCCAAAGCCAGACGGATCTATTAGACTCTGCGGTGATTACTCTAAAACTGTAAACCCTCAATTATAGGTAGAACAATTTCCTATTCCAAGTTTGGTTGAGGCGATGAATAAAGTTTCTGGTGGTTCTCTATTTGCTAAGATAGATTTAAAGAATGCATTTAATCAGTTGCACATGGATGAAGAAAGTATGGAAATTCTAACAGTAGCTACTCCTGAAGGTCTTATGGCTGTTAAACGGTTACAACCAGGTGTTGCTTCAGCTCCTGCAATATTTCAGCATCATATGTATGAAGGTTTTGGTAACATGGAGATTATAAGCTGTTATTTTGATGACATAATTGTAGCTGGATGTTCAAAACCAGATTTACTTCGTCGTTTAGATTCCGTATTTCAGAAACTCGATGAAATGGGTCTTGTTGTGAATGCAAAAAAGTTAGAGATTCTTAAAGAACAGGTGGTATTTTTGAGACATGTGTTGAGTAAGAAAGGGAGAAAGCCCAATCCTGAAAAGATTCAAGGTATAGTAAGCATGAGGAGACCTCAGAATCAAGCTGAAGTCCATACTTTTATTGGCAAATGTATGCATTACTCTGACTATATTAAAAATGCAACGTTGAAAGCTAAGCCATTGTATGAATTGATCAAAAAAGGTACAGTGTTCAGATGAGATAGTGTCCATGAAAATTGTTTCCAGAATTTGAAGAAAGAGTTGATGGAAATTACTATGTTGTCACATTATGATGGTTCTCAATTGTTAGTTCTAGCTACAGATGCTAGCGAATATGACCTGGGTGCTGTATTGTTGATGCGTGATGACAAGAATAAAGAAAAGACCGTTAGGACATGCTAGTAAGACCTTCTCCCAAAGTCAACGTAATTGGAGTCAATTGGATAAAGAAGCCGCCGCTATAATCTTTGGAGTTACAAAATTTTCTGATTATCTGATGTTTAAGAGATTCATTCTCCAAACTGACTCTAAACCGTTAACTTATATTTTTCAGGAAAAGGCAAACTTACCTATCACTGTAATAAAAAGAGTTGACCATTGGAATATTATATTGAGACGCTACCAATATGATATTGAATATGTTAATACGAAACAATTCGCCAAAGCTGATTGTTTGAGTCGTTTGCCATCACCCGAAGTTATGCCGGAGGATAGAGAAATGGAAGAAGTTATAGAAAAATTGTTAATGATTGTCCATTAGATTTAGAAATAATTAAAAAAGAACAGCAGAAAGATAGTATTATTTCAGCAGTTATACAGTTGGTCTTGACATCTTTTCCCCATGATATAATGGATGAGGAGATAAAGAAATATCAAATCTTTCAAAATGAACTATCTGTTGTCAATGGTGTACTGTTTCGTAATATTTGCGTGGTTATTCCTGAGTCGCTTCGAGAGAAAGTATTAACGCTTTTACATGATGGTCATTTTGGTGCGACAAAGGTTAAGTTATTGGCAAGGAGTTACTGTTTTTGGCCTGGAATTTCAGAAAGCATTGAACTTATGACAAAAGGGTGTGAAAGTTGTCAGCTTTATGGAGATACAAAGACTAATGAAGATCTTCATTCGTGGCAAAAGACTGAAAAACCTTGGCAGCGTGTACACATTGATTTTGCTGGACCATTTCTTGGGTTTATGTGGTTATTGGTTACTGATTCTTATTCAAAGTTTCCACATGTGGTTAAGATGGGAAGAACAGAATCAAAAGATGTTATCGTAGTCCTGCGTCAAATTTTTTCACTTTATGGAAATCCAGTACAATTGGTATCAGATAATGGTAGAAATTTCATTAGTAATGAGATGGAAACATTTTTTGGAGAAGAGAAGAGTTAGTCACATTCGTACACCAGTTTTTCACCCAATGTCAAATGGTCATTGTGAGCGGTTAGTTAAGACTTTTAAAGTCTCTATGAAAAAATTAGTTGAGACAGGATTGGGTCTTGATGAAGCTTTGGATCGCTTTTTATTTAACTTTCGCATAATGCCACATGGGAAAGGAAAAGAATCTCCATCTGAATTATTATTTGGAAGAAGAATTCGTTCAAATCTAGATGCTTTAAGAGAGGAGCCAATAAAGCCTATTATCAATAAGGAGTTAAAAGAAAAATTTAAGAAGGGAGAAGAAGTATACGTAAGAGATTATAAATCTGAGAAAAATTGGGAGCATGGTAAAGTTAATGGAATAGCTGGATCAAATTTATATTATGTCCAGACTCCTACAGTAAAAAACAAGTTAGTGCATACATCACAATTAAAACAAAATGTTGGTACAAAAAAGATATTTAGTAAAAGTATTGGTCCTACTACAAGTGAGAAAAGAATGTTACCGGATAGATCAGTTAAAAGCAAAGTTGGATCATACAAGGTTTAGAAGGGGGAATGTGGTGATAAAATATAAATATTTATAAATTATATTTAAATTTATACATGTAATATTTCTATTTATATCTTAGATTATTTAATAAAAATGTCTCTCATTAATAGTCATTAAAAAGAGACTTGACGGGACCAAGAAATTTGATGACTATTTGGAGGTTTTACTTATTTAGAAGTTATTTAATATATTACTAGTAATGATGACTTAAATCTAATAATATATAAAAATATTTATTAAACAATGACATGTGATAAAAGAGTGCTATTTAAAGTAATAAAACAAAAAGAAATGAATATTAAAAATAGTCTATTTATAATTATTTAAAGTAATCCCCCAGCGCATAGTAGACAGATTATCTTGTGCAGATCTGCAGTCATCTTTTATATATCTTTTTATTTAGAACAGATACGTCTTGTGTAGATCTGCACAAGATGACTCAATATACTATGCAATGGGCCGTGATCTTAGATTGAAAACTGTGATTGGTGATGTGATTTACTATCTCATCTTCTAAATGAGCTATAAGAGAAAGGCATTCATCCAATTTAGATATTTTGATATAAGTTCTTTAATCATGTAGACCCTTAAAGACTTCATCTCTTGTTACTTCTTTAGTAATTTCTTCGTCACTACCAGAGTCACTGATTTCATTGTTATTAAGATCGGAACATTCTCCTAGTTTTAAATTACCACACATATTTTCCATTACTCTCTAAAATATCAATTTTAGAAAATTCACCAATAAGTTCATTAATAACTGATTCTTCAATAAAAATATTCTCTTCTAAACTATCAATTTTTTTTATCCATCCTTCTTTTCTGAAACAATTATATATTGTTTCATTTGAAACCATTGCAAACGATTCTTTTGTCATTATTAATACATCATATAATGTAACAGTTGATAGAAATTCTTTGAAACTTTTATTATTTTCAGCAAATACTATTTGACGTCTTATCAACATTTGTCTATATTTATCCTTAAAACATTTTATTATTTCTTGATCACAAGGTTGACAAAAAGCTATTGTTTATAGAGGTAGAAATTTAAGTGTTATTTATGAAAATTGAATTTCTTCATCTTTCCACTAACTTATGACAACTCGCATTATCAACGATAACTAAGATTTTTCTTTCACCTTTTATAAATTATGTGTTCCATTCAAGCATAATTCTAAAAAACAATTTTCTACTCATTCAGGATTTTTATGATTGTAATACTTATTTGAAGATATATTTTTTCCTTTAAAACATCTCGTCTTTAGATGTTTTCCTATTATTATTATTATTCTTTCATCTCCTAGAATATTACTTTCTATAGAAAAATATTTAGTTATTTATTTGGCGACCTTCCCAGTAGATAGATGAACTCTTTATTTCCTTTCACAACAAAACAAAAATTTCAACAAGTTCAAATAAATTTTTAACAAATGGCCATCTAGGGATACTTAATTAACTTAACTAACTTTTCAACTTACTTATTAAAAAAACTATGATCTCTTTAACACTTTCTAGAGATCCTTTACTTTTCTTCAGTTACAATACCCATAATGAACTAAAATTAAAATAAATAAGTGAATGTACAAAATATAAAATACGATACTTAATTATTTCTAATCATATAAATAAATGTTTTTAAAAACAACCATTTTCCCAACTTTATCCATTTCTTGTTTTTGTTTTGAGAGTTCATCATGATTTTTTAGCACGAAAACAAAATTTGAATTACATTAATTTACTCTATTAACAAAGTAACTCTAGATTTATCCTTCTTAATACCAGTTAATTGAGCTTAAGTTGAAGTTAATGTTCCATTTGGACACAACTTTAATTGCATTTATGTAAAAAGAAATTATAACTTACCTTGTAAAAAAGTGCTGTTTCATCTAGATTAAAAATATCTTTATCTAAAAAATAACCAAAAAAGTCATCAACTTGATTTTTCCATATATCTGCCGATAGATGGTCACTTTCATCAGTTTCACATGGAACTTTTTGTACTTGATATTATACCTATTTTTAAATTTTTGATGCCATCCATTTGAATCAGTAAAACCATCAATGTTATGAATTCTCACCAACTCTTTATCCTTTTCTTTTAAAATGTCTCCTTTTATTATTAAATTACTGTTTGATTGAAACCACGTGTGTAATGCATCATTTATAACTTCATATTTGCAAATACGTGGTTTTTTCATAGCTGGACTTTTGTAAAATTGTTCCTCCATAGCCTCTCTATTTTGAGATATTTTTTTTACTGTTGATATGTTTAAACCATATTTCATTGAAATTTCTTCCTTATATTCATTACCATTTTTACCAAGAATTTCCATTTTGTTCTTTAAAGTTAGGCATTTTCTTTTCATTTTCAGTTTACTATCTTCCATTTTTTTTTTGTACGGGGATCACTAAAAATAGCAAAAACTAATATAAAAATTAGCCAAATTATATTTATTTTAGTATCACGCATAACAAAATTTTACAATATTTTTCATAAAATATATATTTCAAGGTGTATGTAAATCAAACTATGTCATACACCATCAAAACAATCAAAACAAATTTTAAAATTACTATAATCTGACACATTTATCATTCTTAATTCTTGCATATTAAATGAGGTTTGCCTTAGAGAGAAAAAGCTATAATGTGAATAAAGATTTTTTATTGCTTACTCTACTGTAGTTAATTAAAAGACTATGTAGAGATTAAAATGTATGCAAAAATGAATACGATTTTTTTATTATCATGTTTATTTAGAGGTTTTTTTGTATGGAAATTTAAGAAAAAGTTGGAACCAAACTTTAGGGTGACTAAATAGAGGTTTCTCTTATTACGAGGTTACACTGTATAAGAGTATGATTGTAGGTTTAGAAGGATTTTTTATTTCTATTCTGAAAATAGCTCTAATAGGCAAAAAATGTGCAGCTAACAGGAGTCGAACCTACAATGTCGGGCTTATTAGATACACACTCTAACCAACTGAGGGATACACTCGGAGTCAATGAGGTATACCTGATTGGCCACCAATTCTTCTCAAATTTGAGAGTGCCATGGGAAAGTAGTCTCAATTTTGGCAGTACATTTATTGTAAAAAAGAAGCTCTATTTCAACAAAATTATAATTAATAAATAAAACAAAGGAATTTAGAACGAAATTTATTATTTTCTATATATATAAAGAATATATATAAATTATATAAAAAAATTCAAAGAAGTATCGAACTACAATGATTTAGTGATTGCGAGAATAACAAATAATAACAAAAAAAGTATCTATAAAAATAACTTTAACTATATATAACAAATTAAAACATTATTTTTTAAAGATTACAATTAATTAAGATTACAAAAGTATATATCAAAAAGAAGATTGCATAGTTTGTAATATAACATGTTGGTTGTTAATTAAATAAATTAAAACAATGATAAATACACGGGAAATTTTTATGACTTGCCACCGAACAAAAATATATGGTAGTCAATCATGATATATGCAGGGAAAATCTCATGATTGGCCACCATATAAAATTATTCGGTGGCCAATCAGATACGACTCGAGTCAAACAATCACCTATAGGTTACAATGTTTTTCAATTTTTAGGAATCTAATAATATTGTCACCTACAGGTGACAAAGTCAAGAAAACAGTAGATATTGTCATCTACAAGTGACATTTGTAATGTGGAACACATTATTATCCAACATGCCCCAAGAGAACTCCAGACACAAGACATTCCAACTCATACCATTAAAGGCAATATAAATACAAGCTCTCTCAAGAACACAACGCAGTCTTGTTAAATAACTTCTAAAATGTTGTAACCTTATAATATCTTTTTTTTAAATAAACTCTTCCTCATACTTACTATTAATATCTAATCATATTACACATTATCAAAAATACAAAAGACATTTTACCATTAAAATTTTTAAATACCTCATATTAAAATTTTTTATTTTTAATTAATAAATTTAAAAATAAAAAACAATAGAATATTAAAAATTATCTACACGCAGTTATCTCTTTTTCATATTAATGTTTTACTGTTTATAGCGAACACTGCTCCCTTAACATTTTTTATCTGAACTGTAGAAATTACAAAATAATTGTTTTTCTTTCCTGATTTTGCTTCACAAACAAATGTAATATCTTTCTGCCAACTGCAATTCTATTTTTTCACATCGGAATTACCCTAAAATAAAATCTAGTAAAATTACATAACGTTGGAAGAATTAGAACAAACTTATCTTTTCATTTCCTTGAACATCCTTCCGTCCTTCTTTCACAATAATAATCCACATTCATTGATGTTTTATCATTCTAAAAGAGAATATAAACAAACTTAAATAAGGTTTAAAATTATACATCAAACTTATCTTTAATAATATTATCAGTAGCATTATCGTTATCCATTTTTGATAGACAAAAATACTTGAAATGAAAAATATAGTTAATTATATATTAAATTTACAAAATGAAATATGTTGAAATATTTTATAAGAGAAAATATTTCTTATGTTATGTTATAATAAACATTGGAATAAAACTTACGTATTCAAAATTCTATTCAGGAATAATATTGTCATCTGTATGTGACAATCTCAATATTGTCACCTACAGGTGACACTTTGATTTTGAGTGTAGCTTGGGGTAAGGGGGTGTCCTACTTCTTCAAAAGAAGTGTCATTAAGTGACACTATCATTTAAACTACAAAATGCCTTGTTTTTTTTTTTAATTTATTAAAAAATGGTATTTTAAGCGTTAATAAATAATAATTAATTACATTTGATTAAAAAATACTGAAAAAATTGGAAGTTGAATTTTATATTTATATTATATTGCAATCAATGCCTCATAATTAATGTCATATTGTTAATTAAAGATCAAACCTTTTTATTCCATCCTGTTTTTTATTGCGTTATAGCAAATAGTTGTTTTTTTTTTTAAATAAAACAATAAGAAATTTGTATCTATCTTAGCAGATTAACGATTTCTGTTTTTTATACTGTTTCATAGTTAAAAAGAGAAGACAAAGTTTAATATATAAGGTTTAAAATGTCATCTTATAGTAATTCTTTATTTTAAATTCTCATACGTTTTTTATAGTAATTAAAATAATATCTTTATAAAATATAGAGAAGTAACGAGTGAGTGTAAATTATTTTCGATATTGAAACTTTTTGATATCTTAATATATGTAACTTTATGCGGTAATTACGAAAAACGCAATATTTTTTTAATCTGAAGTCACGTTCTTGAGATACAGCTATTTAAAGGTGTTTTGGTGTATTATTCTTGACCCCCTTAGAGTTATTCGTTTTATCTGAAATTTTACAGGTATATAAAGTTTTAAATACTAATATTATAAAAATAAAAAAGTTAGAATTCCAAGTCCATTCTTGAGATTTTGAGCTTTTTTGAAAATTTTTGAAAATTACCAAAAAAAACCTAAATTCTCACATTTTAAATTGATATATCAGAATTCTGTAAAGGAAATTGATAAAAAGAAAAAAAGTTAATCTAAGTCTTCCTTTAACTTAAATTTTAATTATAATCTCAAAGAAAATCGGGTAACTTTAAGTACCATAAATTTCTGACTAAAATTTTTTTGTTTTTTAAAAAAAATTTTGTCAAGATAAAACTTTTTCAATAAAGTGTTTTCACAACTTTTATGTAGAATTAAATTCTCTATCAAATGTTATATATATCATCTTAATTTCTTTATTCGTTCTCGAGATATAATGAAAAAAGTGATTTTTTTAATTTTTTGAAAAAGTGCTATTTTTTAGTTTCAAGAAAGAGAAAAAGTTTCAAAACGTCAATTTTTTTCAAATGTCTTGATTTTTCTCTCTGGAGAAATTTGTTGCAAACATTTTAAGATATTAACCGTTAAATTATCTCTTTTCATTCTTGAGTTAGTCAAAAACAAATTTGTCAAATTTTTTTCTAATTGTTAAATTTTAAAAAAAAGTATGCAAAGATGAAACTTTTTCAATATAAAATGTTTACAGAAACTATGTAAAATTTAATTCTTTATCGAATGACATATAGATCGTCTTAATACCACTATCCGTTGTTGAGATACATTCCATTAAGTATCAAACTTCAAAAATTGCTACTTCTATTTTTCTCTCAATAATGATTTTTCCATTCAAAATTTCACATATATATCTAATTTTTAATGCTTATTACATCAGAAGAATAAAAATTACCAAAAAAGATTTGATTCGTAGAAATATATAAGTTATCGAAAATTCCCCTATATATTAGAGGAAAAGTTTATCTTTTAAAATGGTTTTCGTTTTATGTACTTCTTTTTACTAAAATAAATAATTCATTCCAATATGCTGATTAGAAAAAATAAGTATTAGTTTCATCTGAATTTTCGTTCTTGAAATAGTCAGTTAAAAATAAAAGGCAATTTTAAAAATTTCTTAACACAATAACATAACATTTTCTATGTAAAATATATAAATAAAATAGAGAATTTGTATGATTTTTAGATACTAGGAATTTAAAATATTATAAAAATTTATTTTTGAATCAAAGTAAGAAATCAACAAATTAATGGAGTTATATAAGAAATATTCTTAACAATTAAACTTAAAAAAATGCTCGAAAATTTATCATATGATAAAAAGATACATCATCGTTTTTTATTTGATATAAAAATTAAATTACTTTACTTTAAATGGTTTTGTATACTACACGCGACTTATACAAATGCCTAAAAACAATAAATCATTATATCGCGTAAAATAAAGTCCACATAAATTATTATATTTTTGTAAGCTGAGATGTCCAATGATACTATCAACTCAAAGTATGAAATAATCTTACTAGACATTACCAAATTATTTGCTAGGTAATTGACTAGGCGTATTTAAATGAAAAAAATAATATATATAAGGTTCGCAAAATGGCATATTTTAAATAAAAAAAATAGTTTGTGAAATTGCATCTTTACAAATCTTCAAAAATTGCTACTATGGAAAATATCAACATATATTAGAGAAGAAAATTTCGTTTAAAAATTATTTTCGATTTTGAAAGTTTTGATAATTAATATATATAGTACTTTAAAAATCTTAACAAACTGTAGAATATCATATCATTCTTAAGTCTTATTCTTAAGATATACTCTTTCGAAACTTGGAAAAAAGGTAAATATAGCCACCTATCTTTGGTATTTAAAATAATTATTTTGATCTGAAAATTTGCAAAAACATGTAATTTTAGATGTAGAACATGTCTTCAAAAAAGTTTTCAATTCTATTATTTTGTTCTTGAGATATCAAGATTTCTCAAGAATGTCTTTTTTCAAAGAAATTTTAGGGTTTCAAAACGGATTATCTCAGTACAGAATAAAATTTTTGAAAACAAAAAAAAACCCATCTGTGAATTTATTTTCTCTACATTTTAAGTATAATTTCAAAAAAATTGATAAAGTTTGAGTATGAGTTTTGTGTTGCAAAGTGATTGCAAAAATATCGAAAAAATGAAATTCGTGTGTTTACTTAAAAATAAATATTTAAAAACTTCTTAATTTCACATAGCTTTATTTACAACTTTTTTACAGTAAAACATTCTCTATCAAATGGTATATATATGAGCTTTATCCGATCATTTATTATCGAAATATTGTTAATTATATTTTATCTGTTTTTTTGAAAAAAATTTTCCTCCATTCTTTCTAAAAAAAATTTTAAAAAATGAACATGTATTAGCACAATCTCAAAATTGTCCGAGGAAACCTTTCTGCGCATATTATGAGATATTAATGATAAAATTTATTCTAATCTATTCTTGAGATAATCTGAAATAACCTATGAAAATTTTCAAGATTTTTTGCTCAGTGGCGTTTTCTTAACATGCATAATAGAAAAATTCTTAAATTTCAAATTAATTATTGAGATAAATAACAAAGATAACCAAAAAACGCAACTTTTAGAGGAATAAAAATAGCAATGTAATAATCAAAAAAGACTTTGTAACTAAATCTTAAATCACTTTCAAAAATAAAGATTCATTTGTAAGTAAGAAATAAGAAAACAATGCTTATATAAAAAATTTTAATATTATATCAACACATTTTATCCTTTATAAATATATACGTAGAGAGGTGAAATTAAGACAAAAAAAACTTTAGATTTTTTTCAAAGTATTTTTAAGAAAATGAAATTAAAAACATGTAGAAATCACCTCAATACGAAGTTGCATTTCTAACATATGTGAATGTAAAGGTACTAAATATTAAACATATATTATTCATTGTTTTAATAGTTGATATTATACACATAGATGTAATTTTAAATGTTTATTGCCTATAACAATAAAATTAATCAAAAAAGGTTTAATTATTGAGAATTATTAAGTGATCGAAAATTCCCCTTTACTTTAAAAGAGAAGTTTATCTCTTTTAAGGAGTTTATTTGTATTCACTTTTTGAAATTAAAATAAAAATTATATTTTAAGATTCTGATAAAAAAATAAATATTAACTTTATTTGAACTTTTCCTTTTGAGATACATATATTTAAGTGAGAATAATATTGAAATTTGTAATCCCCTAAAATAAAAATTTACAAGAACAACTTATTCTTTTAAAGAAAATCAAAAAACAAATGTTCATAAAAACCATTGGATTAATTGTTTTAAACAATTTTAAATATCAATTTATATTCCTAAAAATATAGTATATAGGATAGATGAAAAAATTAATTATTATTTAATTATATGTAACTTTTATGTCAATTTAAAGTTTTTTTAATCAGTACAATATATGATAATTGTTAAGAAATGATAAAAAATATTAAAATCAAATTATATTTGGCTACTTGAGATTTAATAAAATTTTTTTTGAATATCATATATCCTAGAATAGAAATAAATTTTTTTCTTCAAATCTTTTTATGTTAAAATGATCTAAACTAAAATGTTTAAAAATGCCGCAATCTAGCTACGTTTAGTTAAAATTACTAAAAATTATTTACAAATTTATGATATAACGAGACCATACTTATTTTTTAAAAAATGTAAAAATAACTAAATGCTTTGCTATGCTTTGTAAAAATCAGAAAAAAAATTAAACTAAATTTCGAAGTCAAAATTATTCATAAATGCATTTTAAAAGTAAATTTTGTAGTATGTTATTAAAAAACATTACCAATACTTTGATTTGAATATATTTTTATTTTTTTAAAGCCTAGATAAATTTTTTAATACGAAAAGTTTCCGAGTAATTATTTTGATTTTTTTTTAATCTTATCAACTTAGAGAAACAGAGAAATATTTTTATCATTTTAAATATATTAGAAATTTGTATTTTAATTTATATAATACATTTTTTAAAGTTTTTTTTCAAAAAAAAATATATCAAAATAAAAAGTATGCATTAAATTGGTGGAATTGTATTTTATTATGTAATCAAAATGTGAAATTACAAAATAACAATCGCTGAAATTAAATATTTTCAGTTAAATAATTATGAAATACTCATGACTAGCGTTAAGCATTATTAATATTTTAAAAAATTAACCAAACTTAAAACTAATCTGTTTTTTAAATTTATATTATATTTAATAACTTACAACTTTCATTTTTAAACTAATTAAAAATTTAATGTAAACAATATTTTTAATTTTTATTTCTATATTAAAGAATTGTAAAAATTATTCAAACTTAGAATCTCAAATAGGTTTACAATCATAAAGATATGTAATAAAACAATTTTGATAAAATATGTTTAATAAACTTTTAAAACTCAAAAATCTATAAAATTTTAATAATAAGTTTAAAAATTATAAAAACAAGTATAATACTTTAAATTTTATATTTGTGTTACTACAAACCAAAAGATGTTGAAGTTTTTAAATTTTAAATATTTTAAAAAATTCATGCATGTAGCGACGAGCGCAGCGAGTTTCAATAAATGGAAAAAAGACTAGCCCCGCGGGCAAACAGTGACGAGCGAAGCGAGGCTATTGCTTGTTTATCTTATTTCAGTTTTACTAACATATTATTTAAAATTATGTGAAATTAATAAGGAGCAATTTTTAATTTATTAAATTTCTATTTTAACTAAGGTAAGCATGCTCTTTATTTATTTTTTTCATTAATTTTAAAACCTTTTTAACATCTCTAGATTTACACATACATATATTCTGATTTATTGGTTCCATTCTTTATGCAATATTTTTAATTTTAAATCTCCTAAGGGAAGGTCGAGGTATAACTTAGTCCAACGTAAAAAGATTACATGAACAGAGGTACAAATAATAATGTTTTTAAACAATATATATAAATGTTTTTTCAGTATCCAATATAAACTTATTTAATGATAGCATCTTAATATTTATCATAATGATGTATAAAAAAATTAAAATTAGTTGTTTATATTTTATTAGATAAATTTAAAAATAAAATATTTTTTCAAACAGTTAATTATTGTAAAAATAACTTCTATTAAATTATGATTAAATTTCTCATGTAAAACATAATAATGGTAATACTTACTAATTTTTAATGGAACAATACTTTGATGGAGAAATGTGTCATATATGTAAACATACTTCTCCACCTGTATAATTATGGTAGAGGAGAAGTAGGTATGCCTCAAAGAAAGTTTGTCAGCTATACCTGACAAAGTCGAAACTTTTTTAAATGTTGGCGCAAATCAGGTGCAACTGACATTTTTGAAAATATTTTTATAAATTTCAACTTGTCAGGTAGAAAAAAAAATTTAAAAATACGAGGGTCATTCAATAAGTAAAGAGACAAATGGTTATAACTCAAAAATTTATTATCGTTTAAATTCCAAATTTTCTTTATTTTTTGACGTAATTTTCTGTTACATTTATATACTTGTCTGATCTTTTCACGAGCTTTTTAATGTTAATGGCAAAAAAATTTTTACCCTAAGATCATAGCCATTTCTGTATTCTTTCCTTTACCTATTCAGGCTTCCACTGGGTTCACTAATAGACTATTTTTTTGTTTTATATTAATGTGTACATTGTTCCAAAATATTTATCTAATAGTTATATTATTCGTAAACAATCAAAATTATTTTTTATACAAAAAAGCAAGAAGAAATTAATATATATTAAATCTTATTTTTTAAATGTGACGTCGATATTTTGATTCAAAAATAGCTTGAAATAATCCACTGAAAAATTTTCATAAATTTTTCAAATTGTTGTGACTTTACGCTAGTAACTAAGGTATTTTCTTTCTTCTCATACTTAGTTACATAATTTGCTTCAATAGAGTTTAGTATGGGGAAAATGTATGTGTAGTACTTTTTTTTCTGAAAATCTCAAGCCTGTTTATGTAACTGTGGAGACTTTCAGAGATATTACTTGTTCTGCAAAGTGCTGTGTATATCGAAACATTTTTACATGACATCCATTCAAATGTTAAATAATTAATAAAATTATTAATTGATAAAGTTAATGGCTGGTATTCTTTACCAACTTTTTCTAAATCACCTATTAGTATACCCATGCATCTTGCAAAAAATTCTTGTGAAACATGCGGTAAATAATATAAACAAGCAGTAGCCTCGCTTCGCTCGTTGCTGTTTACCCGCGGGGCCGGTGTTTTTTTTTGCGACTCGCTCCACTCGCTGCAGTTTTCTGTCAGAACTGGGAAATCCATGTAAACATAAAATATGTTATTATCTCTTTTTCATTTTATTAATTTTTAAAGTATAGATGTAGTTGTTATTTTAAAAAATTTATTATATAAAATTTAAAAAATATGTAAAAACAATAACATAACATAATGATTATACTTCCGAATATATTTGTGGAGGTGGTCTGAAAGCCATATTTAAAACACCCTCGTAAATCACATTTTTTATTTTTTTTTGAATTTAAAATTATTTCATACAACCATTGTAATGGTGAAATTATTTTTTTGAACATCCATGTTAGTTTATTTCATAGTCAATTATAAGAATCTTTTTTCAAAAATATTTTTCTATTATAAAATATATAATAACAATGATGATTATTATAGCTATCATTATGATAATAATTTGGTGCTTGATTAAAGTTATAGCTCTACCATCCTATTTTGAGGGTTTTTGAAAGGGAATGAATAATGTTTAGAAACTAATTAACAAAATTTTTATAATGGTTTTCCTTGTTGTGTACAAATAATTTCTTTATTTTTGTTCCATCAACAACTTCTGTACATTTTTTGATGGAGAAAAATGGTGCTCATAATTGCTATTATCCACAAATAATAAGTGACCATATTCTGAGAGCACATGCATGTATTGGTAGCACATATTATCAATTGAATGGTCGGTAAAATATTTCACTGGTGTGAATTCTTTACACACTTCTACAATAATGACGTTCTTCCTATTAATTGAAACTGCTGTGACATCTGCTCTGTGCAAATATGCACGGACTTTTTCTTCAGAAGTGTGGCTTTCCCTTACTTACTTTAGGCAGTTGTTTTTTGAAGTGCACTCTTTTGTTTATATATTTCATTTCCTAAATGTTGTGTTTTGTTTCTTAATATTTCTTTGCCTTTTCAATGCTTATTTTGTTGTCATAAAGATCAAATCCTGTAATTACATAAAAGGAATTTGATAAATTTTGATATAAAATTTGTTCTTTGTTGATATTTAAATTTTCGATTAGTAAAAATGAATTGATTTCTAACATGAGTGCATCGTTATTCAAATTTCTTATCTCAAATTTTTTTAAAATATTTTGCTTGATGGTTGAAAAGCTTAATTCGTTGTTAGCCCAGTAATCTTCTTTTTCCGTTGAGATGAATAAATCTCTTTCAAATTTGTAAAAATGCTTATCTTTTGAAAGACATTCTGGATATTTTTCATGATTTGTATATGGATCGTTGCCATAATTCAGTAAATTATTTTCTTCGGAGATTTCTCTTCGTTAACATTAGTAATTTTATATCAGAAATGCATTTCTGTTTATTTCTGATGTAACGAACTACATATTTTACTTCCATGTGCCATGAATAATTGAAATAAGCGTAGCATTTAGATGAAATTTCAAGTTAAAAACTGTCCATATTATCAATATTACAATCAAAAAATTGTCTTGCCATAGAATAACTGTCTATAAGGTAGGAAACAATAAATAGTGTTGCTAACCAAAAGTATAAAAAATGCATAGTTAAAAGTATTGGTTAGTGTCAATAGGTTAAAATGATGTTTAAATAAAATTTTGAAAATATATTTAAGAAATGTATGTGATTTAGATGGATAGATCTAAAAGATTAATTTTTTAATGTACAATTTTTAAAGTTAGGTAGTAATAACATGGTATATGCTTTTTGTTTTCATTTATCCAATATATAAAAAAATATAACAAATATTGTTGATGACTTTTAATTGAAAGATCATGCCATAAATTAAAAATTATTATTATTTTGTAAATATATTTCACAATTTTAAATGTTTAAATTAATTTACTATCTTTTAATAATGTGCGTATTATTATATTATATTTTCCATTATATATCATATTAGCTCTCTTTGTTAAGTTTATTACAAAAGTATATCATATTCATTTTAAAATAAAAAAGCTAGTTTAATAATTTTGTAATTTACAAATAAAAAATTTATTAATATATTAAAAGTAATTTTTCAAATATGTGGTAAGAATTTTAATATTACAAATCAATCGTCTAACACAAACTCTTTTTAGTCAACTTTTAATATGTTTTTTATTTAACATATAAGTGGTACATATAAAGTAGTTAAAATTATTTTATCATTGTTATACTTATATACTGAATATATGTTGATATTAGATATTTGATCATAGCTCAGCTTAAAGTTATCCATTTGGAATGATTAAAATGCCAAAATGTATCATTTTTTATGCTTAACAAAAAGTGCTCCTACATAAAAGATGATAACACTCTATTTTTGCTTTTTTTGCTACAAAATATAAAAAAAAATGCTGAAAAATGGTGTTTCGTTTTTCAACATATCTCAAAAAGAGACAAGATTTTGAAACGGTTTTATAAGCAAAAGAAAGATAACAAATTTCTCCCGAGAATTTTTTGGAATTAGCAGAAAACCTTAATTTTAAGGTATTCTTAAGTCCCATTTAAAGTGAAAATGTGTAAACTCTAGATTCAAGTTTTTTAATTGTATCTTAAGAATAAAATGTATTGTGATCTTGAAACTTTGTTTATTAGATAGAACATCTGAAAGTAGCAGTTTTTTACTTACTGACGAATATAAAAATATTTATCTATACTAAAAAGAAATAAGGAAAAAAAATTGTCTCTCACATAACTCTCTTCAAATTTAACCGATTTTTATGGGTAAGTAGCCAAAAGATGTGTTTTTTTCTAACTTAGTGGGAAAAAAGAGTTTAAAAAGTTTTAGCCCATAATTGGCCATGTCATTTTCAAAAAAACACCCTTTTTTTAGCCTTTTTTAGAATAGATTTGACCAGGGGTAAACGTTATTTCAAAATAGATAATATGCAATGGTTTATATATCATTTAAAAGATATACTATCAGAATAGGGGGAAACACAATTCTATCAAATTGTATCAAAAATTGACCGAGTTATTGTCCAAAGAGTGATAACCGTTTTGAAAAAAAGGGTTAAAAGTTTAATAGCTATAATTTAGTAATTACTTGATAAAAAAATAAAATATTATCTGTTATATAGATCTACGTCTAATTTAAAAAACAAGTATCTTACGAAGTTTTTAACTTAACTACGGAAAAAGTTATATTAATTTGAATGTCAACTTTTTTGCTTTTTTTTCATTTTTTTGTAAAAATCAATTTTGTTCCAGACATAACTCTTTTCAAACTTGATCAAATTTTATGGTCAATTAGTTATTTGATGCATTTTTTCCCAACTTAGTGCGAAAAATAGGTCTCAAAACTTTTAGTCAATATTTGGCCAAGTTATGCTTAAAAAATGTCACATTTTTGTACAATTTTTTTGTATAGTTTTGTTCCAGAAATAACTCTTTTAAAAGTTTATGAAATTTTATGGTTTATGACTTATTTAAAAAGATACAATTTCAGAATAGTGCGGAAACACAGTACCATTAAGATTTAAAACAAATTGGCAAAGTTATGGCTCAATAAGTGATGACTATTTTTTTGGTAAAAATTAAAATGTCAAATAGCTATTACTTAATAATATCTCTATAAAATTAAATGGATATAGTTTCTTTTACATAGATTTAATTCTTACTTAAAAAGTAAAACTATTGAGAACTTTATTGCTTTTTTGTAAAACAGATTATACTAATTTTAGTAACAATTTTCTCATATTTTTTTTATTTTTTACACAAATACCGGTTTTGCCTTTAGCATAACTCTATTTAAACTTGATTAATTTTTGTGGTTTAATGATCAATGAATGTTTTTTTAACTTTTGGGGGAAAAATAGCTTCATTACTTCCTAATCAAAATTGGCAAAGTTATCTTTTAGAATGCAACATTTTTAAACAATTTTTGTGTAGATTTTTTCCGAATAACGTTTATGAGAGTAAATTAAATTTTTATTTTATAACTTATTTTAAAGGTACAAAGTAGAAATAAGATAAATTCTAAGGAGTTTGACCAAAAATTTACCAAATAATAAACCAAAGAGTAATGTCTTTTTGTTTATGTGAAAGCATTATAATAAAATATATTTGAAAGATTAATAAAGAAATTCAAGAAAATAATTTTTAACTTTTATTAAATTTTTATAGCATAAAATTTTAAAAAAATTTCCAATTATAAAAATTATTATTTTCTTTAATAAAGACTAAATAAATACTACATCTTGCAAACATTTGCAATTTTTTCATTATATTTAATTATCATGTAGGTGTATTTAAAGATTAAATAAAACTTTTACTTTGTATATCTAATTAAAAAAAAGAGATACCTTAGTCACAAAATATATAAAAATTATTAAAAATATAACTATATTTTAAAATTTTGTAGTTAAGTAGTAATGATTTATAACAAAGATTTTTATTACACATGATATATAATGTGTCATAAATTATAATTTTATTAAATTTAAATTCAATTAATAATGAAATTAAATTATTTTAATGTTTCTAAGTAAGATTGTTTTATCTTACAAAAGAACAAATAATTTAAATACCAAATAATGGTTAAAAAATTGATCAACATGTCATTATTAAATTAATTAGCTATTGAATATTTATTAATAAATTAACTTTATAATTTGTAATGTGTGTGAATAGATAATTTTATTAAATTAAAATTTTTAAATTTAATATTTTTAAACAACAGTCACCTTATTAACAGAAATATTCATATTTATAATATTTTTTTTATTGTTATTATGATGCTTTTTGAAATGCTTTTTCATTTCTTTTTTTATTGGTTTTTCTTTTTTTTTCTAAATATGCCTGTTCTGCTCTCTTTCTAAGATCTTCTTTCTTTTCACTTTTATCAATTTTTAAGCGTTCCATAAGATCTTTAGTGAAATTATTAGTTTTTTTTGATAAAAAACTTACTTAAAATTTTTCTTTCTTTCCATGATGAAGAAGACATATTTTGTTTTGAATTGAATTTATAAATTTAAAGAAATTAATTTAATAAACTCATTTATTTTTACAAAATTCGTACAATATATATACATAATAATACAATAAATTTGAATAAATGGTAATAATAAAATTTATTTAAAAATGTTAATTTAACAAGATATAGTTAGAATTATAGACCAGATGGAAATTAAAATAAAAAATAAAAGCTTTAATAAGATTATTTTTTTGTGTAATATGATTTTTTTATAGTTAATTTTATAAATAACTAATTATTAAAACTTTTTGGTTAAAATCTTCATTCGTTTTATAAGAAATTTTCAAATAAATTCATTTTTCGTTTCCCTTTTTAAATTTTAAATGATTTTCTTTCACATAATTAACTATTAAAGATTTTCCGATTTTAAATTTACGATAAAATTATATTTCCAAATGATATTAATATTAATTTAACTACAACAATTTTTTATTATAGATAAGAAAAATTTAAATGTTAATTCTGTAATATTTTTTTACCAGACATATTAATATTGTATTTGTATCATAAACAACTTTCCATAAAGTAATCAAAAACTTTTAATTTTTTAATGTTTGTAAAATATACAGTTCAGAAATAAGAAAGATAATTATTAAAATAGTGAGAAAGCCATTATATGTGGCAGCAATTTTAGGCAAACATTGACAATCTTACCAAATTCTACAAGACACCAAAATGTATTGTTCTCTACTAAGTATAGTTGTCTTTGGAATGTTCACTTTGAGACAGTGGAACTTACAAAAAATATAAGAATTAAAGGTAACGAAATAGATTTTGTCAAATGGCTTTTAGATTTTGGTGATGATGCTCTTCAAAATATGAAGATGGCGAGGTACATATACCACTAAATCTTCAATCAACAGAAAATTTAGTGAATGACATATTCGGAGCTAAAAATGAAAGCATATTAGATAAATCAAACTATGCAATTCTTGCTCCAACAAATGCAATTGTAACGTTTATTAATAATAAATTATTAAATACTATACCAGGCGATGTAGAAAAAATATTTTCGCCGATTCGATTAGAAAAGATTTGGATACAAATGAAAATTACTACAACATGCTTATTGAAAACTTAAATCAGTTGATACCTAGCGGTTTACCACCACATGTGTTGAATCTCAAAGTTAATGCTGTTATTATTGTTCTTTGTAACTTGAACATTAAAGAAGAACTTTGTAATGGCACAAGATTGAGAATTTTAAGGATTAGTAAAAGAATCTTGATATGTGTACATTTGTCAGAATTAAATAAAAATAAAACTGTTCTTATACCTAAAATAGTTTTATATAGTTCTGAGGGAGAATACCTTTTCACATTAACAAAGAAACAGTTTCCTGTAAGACTTGCCTTTGCTATGACCGTTAATAAAAGTCAAAGGCAAACATTAAGTAAAGTTGTTGTAGATTTAACAACACCAGTATTTTCACATGGATAATTGTATGTGACTTTTTCACATGTAAAAAGCCCTGATTGTCTATTTGTAAAAACAGAGTCTGATAAAGCAAAAAATATTGTTTATTCAGAAATATTTAATGTATAGTTTTTAATCAAATAGTAAAAATATAGAGAACAATTAAATGGCAGTATGAAAAGCAGATGGAAGACCAAGACAATGGATCAAGAATAATTTTTTAACATTTTTAATTAAATGATTTTTTTTAATTGTATTTTTTTAACATTTTAAAATAAATGATTGTTTTTTAAATTGTGTTTTTTTATTTCTTTGAATAACAAATTTTAGTGATTGATAGGTCATTCAATCAAGCACTATAAAAAGAAGCTATTCTAGGATAGCCATTCATTAAGCAGTAGTCTCTCAGTCTGGGGTAAGTTAATTATTATAATCATTTATATTTTATATGTTAGATTGTATTGTCTTTTATCTACGTGGTTTTAAATAAATTTAACTATAGCTAGAATATCAAAAGGGGATAAAATAAAATAATATTTTACTGGCATAATGTCATATGATACATTGGCTAGAGGTTTAATCGACGCGTCTTATGAAGTTCTAGTTAAGCAAGGGCAGATTGAAGATTTTGAAGGATTCGGAGAATGTGTTTATGGAAAAATTAAAATCTATGAAAGTCCAGAGTTGATTCCTAGGAAAATTTTGCGGTTATATCGCGAATTTATTGACGATAACAAGGATGATGATAATGTGGATGACAAGGATGATGATGAATTGTCGGAGTGTAATGTATCCCAAACTAGATAGAAAGCAGATAATGATAAACATCCAAAAGCTAAAGGATTGTTAAGGTATGCAGTTGAATCTTTTATCAGCTTTATGTCTTCTTTAAATCTTGGAGGAATGGCATCTTCAAGTCTTCAAGTCAATGGTTTGATGAAAGCGATGAAAGTTATCTGAGTAATGATGAGTTAGAGAAAGAGAACGAAAAAGGATCTGATGAATCCTTAAGCAACCAAACAGAGAATGCTAGAGGAAATGTTATTTATAATGGTGTTACTAATATTAACCGTGTCTTTTATTTAAGTGAGGGTTGAGGAGATTCTGATGGCTTATCAGAAATCTTGATGGTAGATGTATCAAGACCAGATGTCAAACACTTCTATTCTTACCCACCATATTCAGAGACTGGTAAAGTCACTCTTTATTTATATGTGAAAAGACTCGAGACATTAATGGATGAATTTTCTGATAGTGATAAAATAAAGGTGGTGAAAAGTAAGTTACCAGAAGAAGCTTTTGAAGAATGCTAGGCGTATTAAGAAGCAAATGGTAAATTCACTGTGTTTAAGAAGTTCTTCGAAGTTATCGTTCTTAAGGAGTATCCAAACCACACGAATTCCCGTACGGCTAAGAGAAAATTGAGAATTTTGAAGGTACTTGAAGGCGACCTAGAAAAAAATCTAAAAATATTAAAATCTCTGAATAAAGTGTTATGTGGTAAAAGTGAGGAAGAAAAGCTTGCAGGTTTTATTGAATGGATTGAAAATTCTTTAATGATGACTGATAATGAGATCTCCAATAAATTATAAGACTATATTATTGACTATGCTCAAGAATCATCTGCAACTATCAAAGATTTTACGAAACAAATTTTAAAGAAATCTACTGATCTAAAAGCTAAAAGAAGCCGATGAATACTCGACTAATGAACCATCAAAATAATCTTAGTCAAAATGGTGGTGGTATAATCATCAAGTCAAAAATGGGTTTTAATGATAAAGATAAAAGAAAAATCAAATGTTATCATTGTCAAGCTACTAGTCATAAAAAGTCTGAATGTTGGATACGCAATCCATCGTTGAAACTAGTGCCAAAAGGAAAGAAAGTTGGTAAAGTGGAAACTTTTAGTGTCAATAAGAGTACAGCATCAGAAGGACCACGGTATAAACTTCAAGTGGAGATAAAGGGTAAAAGGTATATGGTGAGAATTGATAACGGAGCTATGTCTACTTTATTTCCGGAGGAGCTTGTTTTGTTCAATGAAGAAGAGATTGATGCATCACGTAAAACTCCTTTAATGAATGCAAGTGGTGGAAAAATTTTGTCAAAAGGCAGAATTAATGTAGATGTTTCTTTCTTGGGAAGAAATGGAAAAAGAATTATCAATGTAGTAGGTGACGTAGTCAGAGGTACGGCTATAGGGTCAAATATATTGATAGGATCTAATGTTTTAGATAGTTTCGATGAAATAAGCTATAACAATCGTGAGGGTATTATCAAGATTGATGGTTTAGAATGTGAGGTGATGAGAAGTGCTAATAAGAGCGGAATTTCATAATGTAGTATTATAAATGTAGTCTATGGAGATTCTGACGAGAATGAAGGTCAGGAGGTTATTGAGACTAACAGGTATGTAGATCTCGGTGGGGTTGGTATCAGGAGAGTGGAGGAACTTCAAGAATACCAACAGAAAAATTTTAATCTATCGTCTGCATTACAGAAAGATGTAATGGTGGTAAATGTTGAAAACGAATGTATCAAAGTGCCGGAGAGAGATTTCACGGAGATCATGGTGTTTGAGAATGGTAAAGATGAAATTCTCGGTATTGAATTTAATCAAAAAGAGTGGTTGGAATCTTTAAAGATGATTCCTGGAACTTTTATGATGGATAAATTGTCTTATCTTGAGTGGGGGAAAGAAGCAAACAAAGACCTGACACCAGAGGAGATGGATAGAATTAATGATATTTTGGAAAAACACAATATTCTATTTTCAATCGATGAATGGGATATCGGTAAAACCGATTATGTTATGAATACCAGTTGAAATAAAGAAAGGAAAATACTTCAAAAGTCCTAAATTGTTTAATTATAATGCAAGGCAACAGGAAATTATTAAACGTTATCTTGATGTATTGATAGAAAAGAAAATCTTGGAAGAGTCTATTCAAATTACATATCAAATATTATATTAGTGGAAAGCACGGAAGCAGGTCAACCAGCTAGGATAGCAATTGACAGCAGACCTTTAAACGAATGTGCTGTACACAGAGAAAATTTGCGGTTCGTTTCGACACCGCTCGCAGGAAAAATCCGAGTAGTGTTAATTGAAGAAAAACTATGAATTAATTGAATTGAATATTTATGTATTTCATAATAATTTTGAAATAAATTTTCTTTTAAATTTTTGTATTTCTTAAATTAAATTGTTAAATAATTTTTAAAAAATAATTACTAATAAAAATGTTTTTTTATAATTTTATTTTTTGTATAAATTTGTTTTTTCTTAATAAAAATTATTATCTAAAATGCAATGATCTAATTTTTATTTTAAGTTTATTTTTAATTTAAATATCTTTGTATTGAATATCATTTTGATTAAATAAACTTATTTATTTTGTTATTATTTTTGCATAAATTTAATAAAATATTTATAATAAACATTTACTTTATGATCAATTTTTTTAAACTTTTTTATACGTTTAAAACGTTTTAAAATCGCGTAGCTTTTTTAAATAAAGTTTTTTTTCTCTTTACAAATAATGTATAAGAGTTGTTTTTGTACCTACATTTTTGTTAAAAATGCAGTTTAAAACGACACCACAGTTTTTGTTTAAGTTGAATATATGTACATACATTTTTATTTATAGGTAATATATAAATTTAAATAATGATATATATAATGAATTATATTTTTCATATTTTTATATATAAATAATATATATTTTTATAAAAATAAAAATAATTTTTTATTTTAAACATTTAACAAAATTCGTTAAAAATAATCATAAAATTTTATTTATTTTAATAGAAATTAATTAATGTTAAAACTATTTGTTTATTTAAAAATCTTTCAAAATTTGGTAAAAAAAAGTAAAAATTGAAAAAACTACTTTATAATAAATAAAATTAATCTCGTAGAAAACATTTTTAATTAATTATCAAATTGTTAAATAATTTAATTGATAATATAAAATATATCAAATACAGCAGAAAAATAACGACGCTTAAATATAAAATAAAATACAATAAAACGGTAACTGATGAAAATAACTGATTATATAAAGAAACAAAAAGATAAGAAAATAATCATTTTTTATTTCTTTTATTTATCCAATTTTTTTTTTATAAAAATAAAACTATACATTTAAAAACAATATTTATTAACAAAACATCATAAACATTATTTTAAAAAAAATGATACTTTACGGTTTTGTCCCCTCATTTTGAAACCTTATAAATTATTTCAAAATTGTTATTTTTTAATTCAATTTGATGGAAAACTCCCTTTTTTAATTTACCTAGGTAATTTTAAAAATTAAAAAAAGTGAAAAAAAATCATTATTAATGTGTGTAAAGTTATTCAATAAAAATCAATTATTATTTACTTCTTTTTTTTGTCAAAAAAAAATCAAATTAAATCCCAATGCAACACAGATATTTTCGACGAGTTCAAATGAAATAAATCAACTTAAAATATCATTTTTATATCATAAATACTCATAATTTATTTAAAAAAATAACTTTGTTATTCATTTATTTCTTTTTAAAGCAATAAATGCTAAATAAATGAATTGTCCGAGTTTATTAAAGTTTGGGCGAATTATGGACATGGATGAAATAATTTAAAAAAAAATATTTATATATGCTAATTTTACTTGATTTAATATGTTTTAAAAACTATTATAAGTAATTTTTATGCAGAAAACAAAAAAAATTATATTTAAAAATTTTATTTAAAAATTTATAAAACAAAAAAATTTTTATTTTAAAAGAAGGGTTTCCCCAACTAATAAAAAAAATTAAAGCTCCATGTTGTTTTCCAGAGCATTTAGTATTTCTTGCTCTTCAGCAGTCAATTCCCCATCTGGTTCTGGTTCTCCTTCTTCAATAATTACTTCTTCTTCCACTCCATCTTCACCATTTAGTTGCCTCCAATACAATTGAACAGAGGGTGCCAACACCTCTCTATTCTTCTTGGCAAGTGCCTTCTGTTCCATTGCCAGGCAAACTAGCTGGTAGAGAAATTTGTAAGGTTTCTCTATCTTCATCCTACGGAATATGAGGTTGATTTTCAGAAACCATAAGACCGTTTTTTTGAGATCTTTGTCCTTGAAAATCTCCGTTGTTCCTATGTAGAACACATATTCTCGTACCAATCCACTAAAATTATCATTAAAATTATAAAAAAATAAGTGTTAAATGAAACTTACATATCAATGAAATAAATTCCATTGGAACTTATCTTAACTTTGTTTAATCTGGGAATACTAAACGTAAGTAATTTCCCCATTAAACAGTTAAATTGCTCTGGAAATGGAGCATTAGGTAAAGCGCCCTCCATTAACATTTCCAGAGCAAACAGAATCCTTTCTTCGTTCAAATCCGGAGCCATTTCGTAAACTGGATTTCTTTTCAGCATTTTGTTTTTTTCAATTTGCTGTTTGTTAACAAACAAATTGAAGAAAACACTGAATTTCTCCTTTATTTCGTCCACTAAATGATTTTCTTCCAAATACCTGCAAACATGCATTGGATTTGGAAGTTTGTAAATCATTTTGAAGATTCCCTAAAAAAATAACAAAGTTAGAGTAAATAATAACAAAAAGCAAAAAAAGAAACAAAAAAAACAAATAAAAAGAATCTAAACTAACCGCTTCAGCCAGAACAATGGGAGGTACAATTGCATTGTACCTTCTTTTTCTGTGCTTAATGATATTTTGTAATTTTGCAGCATCAAATGCAAAATTATCACTAAGAAAAAAGAAATCCATGTATCGTTTTCAGGAATGCTGCCATACTTCCACGTACACGATTCAATTCCTTAGGAAAAAAGTCTCTATGAAACTCGTACAACGTAGCATAAACATAGTTGACGAGTTTTCCATTTTCATAGAATCTTCCTATTGAATTTCCATCACGTAAATACTCCATTGAAGCATTCCAGGAATTGTTGTTGAGTCTTTCAACTCTTTCATTCAAATTTCCATTTTCAATCATTGTATTTCTGAAGAAGTTGACAAGTCTTTCCATTTTATACTTTTTTTGTTGCAAAATTGATCACTAAAATTAAAAAAATTAAATATTTATTTAAAAAAAGCAAAAAAATAACAGAAAACGATAATAATATAATAATAATAAATTGTGTTAAAATTATGATAAGTTTATTTATTAACTTTTTATTTGTTAACTTATTCTTTTTTACCTTTTTGTATAAGTAAATTCTTTTTCTATTAATTGATGATTATTTTATTTGCAACTTAGAAAAAAAGTTTTATTTCATGCTAAAAGGTAATTGTTTTTATCAAAAGAGAGATCACCACTGGTAAAAAAGTGATTTAACTAGTCAAAGATCAATTGTATTATTTGTTATTTTATGAGAAGATTTTTAGTTAATGTGATTTTCTAATATTTCTGTATATAAATAAAATATTTTTATTTAAATCCAATGAAAAAAAGATTTGGATTCTAGAAAAATAAAATTTTGAAATTTTGAATATTATATATATGTATAATTTTTTAAGAAAACAATAGTGATTTAATATAATTTTTATACTTAAATAATATTTAATCAAAAAAAAGACAAAAAACATGTAAACAGTTTAAAAAATTTGTAAAAAAAAATTCTACTATCAATTTCCTGTATTTTAATTTTAAAATTTGTTTATTTATTATTTTTTATGGTAAAATTTGGTTATTTATGTATTAATTTTTTTTTATATTTAAATTAATAAAAATTTAACAAAATAATAATTTTTTTAAATACTTTTACATTTTTAGTATGAACATTAAAGTTAAAAATAATTAACTATTTGGAAGTCGTACAATACATTTTGCTAATAATATGAAAAAAAATATTATTTATTTTAAATTCTTAAAATCTTTTTTTATTTTTATTGTAAAATTTGCAAACCAACTAATTATAAATGCTTCTAGATACTTGTTTTATAGATCATATCTTTTAAAATTTTTAACACATTTCAAATATATTATCTAATATTAAAATAATTTTTAAATATCAATAAAAAATATAAAATCTTAAAAAATATACTATTAATAATTTATAAATGTTTCTTTTATATAAAATAAAAAAATAATTCCAATAACAAAAATTAAAATATTTTATAAACATATATTAATAAATAATACATTTTTGAAAAATTATTATTAGTTAAAAATGAGTAAGGAAAGTGAAAATTATTTATTACAAATGACTACTAGTTTATTAAATATATTTATCTTTTTTATATTACTATAAAAAAAGGATAATTGAAATTTTTTTTTCAAATTTAATACATTATGAGGAAAGATTTATTTAAAATTTATCACTTTTAAAAATATATATATACTTAATAATTTATTATTAAATTGTTATAAGTGATATAATAATGTCAATAAATCATTAAATTGAAAATATTTCTTTATTTATTAATCTACATTATATCAATTTAATTAAACCGTCATGGTTAAATAGTTATATTTCTTTATAAATATATGTACATGTAACATTAAAAAGTGATTCATATAAGGTCCATAAAATTTGTTTTGACGTATTAATTAACTTATTGTTAATTTAAAATTACATAAATAAAAAAATTATATATCTTTATAAAAATTATTATATATTTTATATTAAATGTAATTATATATATATATTAATTATATATTTTTCTACTATTATATTATTTTTTAAAACTATTTTTAATTTTTAAGTGCTAATTTTGATGCGAAATTTTTTTCTTTGCATTTACATATTACCTTAATGAAAAAATGTGTTATAAAAAATTATGATTTAGAAAATATTTTTTTTTTTAATTTTATTGCAATTGATATATTTAATTTTTTTTCTAGAAATATGGAAAAGATTAAATATTTTATTAAAAAAAGGTTATAAGCATCAACCATTTTCTATTTTTAAACAATCATTAAATAATTTTGTAACATAATCATCCGATACAACTTCAATATTTATACTAATAAACTTTGTTAGCATCGAATGAACATGTTTAGCTAACGGCAAACAATTCTTATATTCCGTAGCAAAATCTTCACCATAAATTGCTTCCAAATGATTATTTGAAACAATTGTTACTGAATAGTTGAAAATAAAATTGATTTTCAACTTGAATATCTTCTCCAAAATTAGTAACTCTAACAATTGCTTTGAAACATTTGTTACAGGTTCGATTTTATCCTTTCTTAAGATTCTACCATTTTCTTTCAGAATAAATAAAGCTTTGTTTTTTGAAAAATGAATCATCCAATAATATCTCCATATTTTCTTCAAACGCAGCACTTTTTCTTGATGATGTAAATTGAGGTTGAAGACATATGTCTATATCATCAAATTCAAATTCAGCTTCATCAACAATAACATTATCTTCATCAGAAATAACATCTGCTTCATTAACAATAAAATCAGCTCCATCAACTATACCATCAGCTTTAACAATAACATCCTCCTTTTCTTCTAGATCTTCTGTAATTTTGTAAATTTCAATTTTTTCTATTTCCTCTTTTAAACAAATTGGCAATTGATTCTTTTTTGAATTTGCAAAATTTTCAGCTTCTTCCATCTCTTTTATTGTCTCCTTTGCTTCAGTTAATTGAAAATTTAAATTTAAATTCATTTCTTCTTTTAATTCCATATTTTCACTTAAATTTTTATTTCTCATTTTCAATTTTTCTATTTCTTCTTTAAGCATTTCAATTTCATTTCTTAATGAATCAATTAAAATATCTTTTTTTCTTAAATCAGCTTCTAAACACTTTGTTGTTTTTTCGCTTTTTTCAACAGCTTTTTCAAGCGATTCATTCATGTCACAAGAATGTTTGTAAAGGCTTTTATACTTTTCGACATTCTAAATAATAAAATAGACAAAAAGAAAAAAAACATACTTTCAAGGTAGATTTAAGAGTTTCAGCAATATCTTCATTTTTTGTTTTGAAGCATTTTTTCATTGATCTGGTTAACATTTTCAAACTAAAATAAAAAAAATAAGTATTTTTCAAAAATAATTGTATAAAACGATAATAATTTCAAAATAGTCACTTATAAAAAAACTGATCAAATGCAAGTCAAAAAGAATTGATCAGTGATCAATATTATCTCACTGTCAGTTCTTTTGTTTCATCAATTGTTTTATTTCTTATTTTATCATTACTTTTATCAATTTCCTTTTTATTAAATATATATATCATTATTATATTTTAGAAAATAATTTTTTTAAAATGAATTATGAATTATTTACAAAATTTGTTGTTGAAAAATGCTATATTTTTTTACAAAAACATGTACACACTGATCAAATGGTATATGATTTAAGTGATCTGATTGCTGATATTTTTTTAGGTAATTTTATTAAAAATTTTTAATGTTTAATGGTATTATTTTTCATAATTTTATATCATTATAATTAACAAAAAATTAATTTTTCGTATAATTTTAATTTGAAAATAAAATTTTTACAATTATTTTAAATGATAAAAAATAGTAAAATATTTTATTTTATTTGGAGTATGCCTATATTATATATAAAAGATATAATAATATAAAATAATTAATAATCTAATTAATTACCTTAAATTAAAATTTTTTTTTAATTTCCCTTTTTTTTTAAAACAAATATTTTATAAATTAACCCTATTGACAACAATTGCTAAAAAAATATAACATTAAAAATATTATAAATGCAATTAAATGTATAAAATAAATTTGATGAAGGTTTATTCGGAATCTTCTCTTTTTAATAGTCTTTTAATCAAATTCATAGCGTTCTTTTTATTTTAACTTTTATCGAAAAATCAAACATTATTATTTTATTTCATAGATTTTAACTAAATAAATAAAAAAGAAAAATAATGTTAGTGTTATTGATGATGAAAAATTTTTAAATTTTTTTAAAATTGGCTTATTATTTATTAAAAATACTACATAATGTTTTTATTTTGTTATGGCTAACAAGTAATTCCTGGAGAGCTTCAGTAACAGTCATAACAATATAAAACAATATAACTTCAAGCAAAAAATAATTTATTTAACTTTAACAAAAATATTTATACAATAAAAATTAAAATAATAATAATAATAATTATAATAATTATAATTAATTTAAATTAAAAGAATTAATAATTTTTATAATTTGCATATCTTATGATATATTTAAAAAAAAAATTCCAACTTATTTCAATGAATTAAAAATTTTAAAAATAAATAATAAAACATCAACTTTTTTATTAATTAATTTATTTATAGAAACAAAAGATAAAAATTTATCATACGTAGCATTGAAAATAAATTTGAAAAAAGAACGAGAAAATGTGAACAAATCAATTTCACAATTTCCTCATTCGAAAAATGCTTTTCATGTTAATCTGAAATTGGAAACTTTAAGATATTTTCAAAAATATTCTTCATTGTTTTCTTCTAATGAAGATAATTGTCTGCCTGTTATTGTTTATGCGGATGATATTGTATTATCAGGAACTGGAAAAAATACAACTTCATACCTACATATTGCTTATAAATTTAGCTGCATAAAAAGTAGCAAACTTAAGCATTATATGACTTATGGAGCATCAATAACAAAATTGGAAAACGAAAACAATTATCAAAAAATATTGAAAAGTGTTATGAAAACATTTAATGATACTACATTCGATTTCAATGGAATAACGAAAAAATTGAAACCAATTTTTTTTATATCAGACAATGCAATGATGCAGTCTGCATTTCAATTGAAAAAATGCTATTCAAATAAGAGTAAAAATAGTTGCAAAGCTTGTACTATTAATGGAGAAGATTTCCATTTATACACAAAAAAAGAAAGCATTGGAAACTTTTTTACGTGAATCGTATCATAGCTACTTTCCAAGAAATAATCATTTTATATTTGATACTTTTCATGATCTTCAAGGTTAGTAAACATAAAAAATTTAAATATATATAATAAATAATCATATTAACAATAAAACAAAATATTTTTCCAAATTTCTTTTAATTTATTAAACGTTTTATTAAAATTATAAAAAGTATAATGGAAGTTGATAATTGATGCTATGAATTTAATTAAATTACTAATATTTTAATATAGAAAATATTTTCCAAAACGTGACAGAAAAAAAATTATGTTATTTATAAAATTTAAAATAAAAACTTTTCGATTATTAAATATTTGTATTTTTAGAGGGTATTTGTGCATATAATTTATATTTATGTGTTCATTTATTTAAGAAATTATTTAACATGGAAGGAGAATGCTTACGTGAAAAAATTTTAAAAAAAGCTCAAAAACTCAGGCTTTATAGTCAATTAAAAACTCCATTAAAAGAAAAGTTTTTTGAATTATTTTCAAAAAAAGATATTTTGGAAAATAAAGGACGTTTTTCATTAAATGGACAGCAAACATTCTATCTAATGATATGTTTTTACCATATTGTCAAAGAATCTTTTTTATATTGTGATTCTGTTATTTAATATGAAAAAATTCAAAAAATTTTTGAAGTCCTTCATTATACAATAAGTATGGTAGTCTTTTTTTCAAATAAAAAAGAAGTTCAAAATATTGAAAATCCAGTAGATTTTATTGAGAAAATTGTAGAAAATCATTTTGAATCACTATTTTCTTTAACTGACAACAAATTCAGAATGACATTAAAAGTAAGCTAATTCAAAAAAATTAAATATGCATTGTTTTTTTTTTCCTAAATTTTGAATTTAATATAATTTATTATTTTTTTTTAGTATCACAATTTATGTCATTATGGTAAGATGATTGAAACATTTCCATATGTTTCATTGTCAGCGTTTAGTACACTACGTTTTGAATCTTCAAATAGTCGTATAAAAAAGTTGCTTAACGTTGGATCTTCATATGTTAATCCTTGTAAAACAATAATTCAGAAAATTGCGTGGAATAATTTTTTGGACCGTAACATTACAAAAGAAGGAAATGAAGAAAATGAAGAATCAGAAGATGTTGAGATAGAATGGGATTTTACAATAACACATTTTGATCGAAATCCTTCATTGTCATTGGAAGGTAGTGAAAATGTTTATGAAGAATTTAATGCTTTAAATGAAACTTTAACAAATTCAATAAGTAATGATAATTAACAAATTTAAAAATATTCAAATATGTATAAAAATTATTTTGTGAAAAAATAATTAAAATTGTTAAATAATAATAGTAATAATTACAATAAAATATAAATTATAAAGTTTTACTAGTTTTTTTTAAATAATGTTTATGATGTTTTGTTAATAAAAATTGTTTTTAAAATGTATAGTTTTATTTTTATAAAAAAATTGGATAAATAAAAGAAATAAAAAATGATTATTTTCTTATCTTTTTGTTTCTTTATATAATCAGTTATTTTCATCAGTTACCGTTTTATTGTATTTTATTTTATACTTAAGCGTCGTTATTTTTCTGCTGTATTTGATATATTTTATATTATCAATTAAATTATTTAACAATTTGATAATTAATTAAAAATGTTTTCTACGAGATTAATTTTATTTATTATAAAGTAGTTTTTTCAATTTTTACTTTTTTTTTACCAAATTTTGAAAGATTTTTAAATAAACAAATAGTTTTGAAATTAATTAATTTCTATTAAAATAAATAAAATTTTATGATTATTTTTAACGAATTTTGCTAAATGTTTAAAATAAAAAATTATTTTTATTTTTATAAAAATATATATTATTTATATATAAAAATATGAAAAATATAATTCATTATATATATCATTATTTAAATTTATATATTACCTATAAATAAAAATGTATGTACATATATTCAACTTAAACAAAAACTGTGGTGTCGTTTTAAACTGCATTTTTAACAAAAATGTAGGTACAAAAACAACTCTTATACATTATTTGTAAAGAGAAAAAAACTTTATTTAAAAAAGCTACGCGATTTTAAAACGTTTTAAACGTATAAAAAAGTTTAAAAAAATTGATCATAAAGTAAATGTTTATTATAAATATTTTATTAAATTTATGCAAAAATAATAACAAAATAAATAAGTTTATTTAATCAAAATGATATTCAATACAAAGATATTTAAATTAAAAATAAACTTAAAATAAAAATTAGATCATTGCATTTTAGATATTTATTTTTATTAATAATAAACAAATTTATAAAAAAAATTAAATTATAAAAAAACATTTTTATTAATAATTATTTTTTAAAAATTATTTAACAATTTAATTTAAGAAATACAAAAATTTAAAAAAAAATTTATTTCAGAATTAGTATGAAATACATAAATATTCAATTCAATTAATTCATAGTTTTTCTTCAATTAACACTACCCGGATTCTACTGCGAGCGGTGTCCAAACGGACTGCAAATTTTCTCTGTGTAGATATTCCTTATTCTGGTGAACCAGCTGAACTACTGTTTACGGAATTGGAAGAGATGTCACTTTTTACGAATTTGGATATATCAAAAGCGTTTTGGCAAATTATTGTACCCGAAGAAAGTCGTAGATGGTTCACAATTTTCTCAAGGAAGAAACACAAAAAATTCCAATTCACCCGTTTACCATTTGAATATAAAAATTCATCTGCAATTTGGGATGCTAGATTTAATTCAATTCTGAATAAAGTTAAGTTAGAACAAGGACAAAAGTTGGTCAAGTATGCTGATGATACCATTTTAGGTACAAAAAGCTGTAATGTCCGAGATCATTTGTTATTTGTGGATAGAATTGTCACAGTGTTAAATGAGAATAAAATAAAGTTGAACAAAAGAAAAATATCGATATGCAATAGGAAGACGATTTTTCTAGGTTGGAGAATAATGAACAACTTTAGATCACCATCGAAGAAATTAACTGAAAGTATCTTGAGGAGAGATAGACCAAGAACGTGTAAACAATTAAAGTCATATCTGGGTGCATGTAATTTTGTAAGGGAGGCAATACCGTCATATTCAGATAAATGTTTACCTATGTTGAATCTTTTGAAGTCAAAGACCGCTCCAGGTACAAAACTGGTATGGAATAACGAAGCAATTGAAAGTTATAATATGATGCAGAAGGCTATGTCTTCTATAGGAGTTCTGAGATTACCAAATTTCAGTTTACCATTTTGGATTTATACTGATTCGTCGAAAGAAGCTTGTTCAAGTGTGATATGTGAAATTTATGAGGAAGAAAGAAATGATCAAAAGATGAAGGTAGTTTATGTTGTGAAGTATTACTCAAAAAAGTATACATATACATTTAAGCAAAAATCAATTAATCATTTAGAACTAGTGACCATATATTCAACGTTGGTAGGAAATGAAAGTTTACTAGCGTTTAATGAGGTCATTGTGTGACGGATAGTAGAAGTGCGATTTCTTTTATTCACAAGAGGCATACAGGTGCTATTGCTAAACTTATTGTAAGTATTGCAAGTTTCCATGTACGTTTGGCTTATATTGAAACATTGAGAAACACCTTAGCTGGTTATTTATCAAAACCAGATAATCTCGACAACTTGGACACGTTGGACATTCTCAGTATTCAATTAGAGGAAGAGGATTTGAATTACAATTGTCAGGGAAATGCTATTTTACTTCAGAGGGAGAGGTTCATGGAAGAACAAGGTAAAGATGAAGAAATTAAAGAAATTTTTTTCAAATTTAAATGAAAATCCAAGTGAATTTATAAATGCATTTCTGGTACTTAATGGTTTACTTTATAAGAAGGTGGTATGTAGTAGAATCAAGGGAAAGAAAGAATTTTTCGATTATCTTACTTTTGATAAGGAGAGATTAGTTATTGTTGTTCCAAGAAGTCTAGTTAATGAAATAATAGAAAATCATCACTCAATTTCAAGACATGCTGAATCGGAGAGAATGTTGGCTGAATTACAAGGCAAATATTTTTGGAAAAATATGTATAAGAATGTGAGAATTTTTGTGAATGGATGTATTCCTTGTCAAATTACAAGGAGAAGAAAACCAAATATTCATGTGGAGATGAAAGCATCACCGATAAGCTGGAAATCATAGACTGTGGTTGCGCAAGATATAATTGGATATTTTAAACCAACAAATGTTAACTATAAGCAATGGATTGTCGGCTGAATTGACTCTACAACACACTTCTTGGTTTTAAAAGTTGTAGATATGGTTGACCAAGTTACTTTATGTGAAGTTTTTTTGAGAAGATTTGTAGCAGTTTTTAGTAGACCAAAAATATTACTAACAGATTTACAATCGTCATTTAATGCAAAAGAAATACGCGGAATTCATGGAAAATCTGGGAATCAGACTTGTTATCAATAAAGCGGGTGGAAATCACAGGGCTGGAGCTTTAATCGAAAGAGTATTCAGGGATCTGAGAGAATCATTGTCAAAAATAAATGTCATAGCTAAAAAGACTGTTTGTGAAAGAAAACTTATCGTCCCATTGGAGATGGCAGTACAGGCTTTTTAATTGGAACACAACCAAACAAAACGTGCAGCTTTTGGTCTAAGGTCAAGTCCATATGAACTATTATTTCTTAGAGAACCAAATAAACCGTATCACTATCCTGTCTTCAGCTATGATGAATCAGATATGGGTATGTGGAGTACTCAAGCTCATAATGTATGGAAAATGGTAACTCAGGAAGCACACAACATGAAGGGAATCGTAAATGACCGCATCAATCAAAAGGATAAGAAAAGTGAAACAAAGATGGAGCCTGGTACCTTAGTTATGACATACAAACCGGGGAAAAACTATGAAACTTCTTGGGATGGACCGTTCGTCATCGTGGATGTCCAGGAGGATATGTTTGAGCTTTGAAGAGTAACAACCCATTGTCACAATACTAGAGGAAGGAGTACTTTCGTTAAAAAGGATGATGTCAGAATTCTCCCAAACTCCAATCAACAAGTCTAAAATCCCAAAACTGAGAGAAAGAAAAAGATAACGAGTAATTGATAGGTCATTCAATCAAACACTATAAAAAAGAAGTTATTCTAAGATAGCCATTCATTAAGCAGTAGTCTCTCAGTTTGGGGTAAGTTAATTATTATAATCATTTATATTTTATATGTTAGATTGTATTGTCTTTTATCTACGTGGTTTTAAATAAATTTAACTATAGCTAGAATATCAAAAGAGGATAAAATAAAATAATATTTTACTTTTTCTATACAAATATTTCGATTTATAACTTATCATTAAATTCTCTTATAAAAAAATATTCTCTGCATACCAGACGTGACCTGCCGAAGGCAGATCTAAGGCTGGTTAAATAAAATAGAAATCATAGTTCAAATTTAAAGATAACATAAGAAGTCAACATCTATCCTTGTTGTTATAATTCATTTGGCACATTTCAACTAAGTCCTATTAAAAATTATCCCTCTATTGTTAACAAACATTTTATAAAACAATTCCTATTGTGGTATCCTTTCTGAAAATTTTAATAGTTATTAACATAATCTATTCTATTAAATAATCATCCATAGATACATTATGATTTCTCTTATCTTTTATATTAATTAAATGGCAATTCAACATAACATTTTTTTGAAAATCCATTTTGATGTAAGATTCTTTCAAAAATACTACATTACAGAGACTTTCAATAAATTAAGTTATTCCATCAGTTTTAAAATATCAAATATAAATAAAAAAGTTTGTGATCCTTTTTGGAAACAAAAATGACGTATCATTTTATTAGATGTAGAGAAGAAAGTTACTTTTTAACGCAACAAATCTATTTAAAGATTGTAAAGAAGGAATTTTTTTATCATTTAAAAAAATTACTTCTCCGGTAAAAGCAATGCATTAAAAATCTTTTGTGAATGTTTATTGATACCAATTTATCAAATTTAAAAATTTTGTAGTATCTTATTTCTTGGAAATTGTATGAATTGGGTTTTAAAAAAATTAAAATTTCCAATAATACTAAACAAAATGAGTTAACCAAATGTGTCAGAACCCAGGAATACTGAAAAATTTTTTTATATTTAGACATCAAGTAGCAACGAAGAGGGATATTGTCAAAAGTTATAGACAAATTTTTAATTTCCAATGTAATAGAAACTTTTACTTTGAAGCTTTGAGATTTTATATTCGAAATTTAAGACGTTTAGTAGCATTATTGGTTCTATTTATTAGTAATAATGTAAGAGTTCTTTAATATGATTCTGATAATAACAGAAATGGTAATAAGGAAAATTTTCATAAAGAAAAGTAGATTTTAAAATAAATGAAATTTTAGAAATTTGCAAATTAAATAATTTCCGAGAATAAGCCGAAATGATTGTAATGTTTTTAGTATTGATGCATTCTCAGAATATATTACAATTATTAACAGAGTGTTAGATGACTTTATTGTTAAATATTTGATATCATATCATTGTACGTCTATTATCAAGAGAACTCTCACTTACAATTATATTAGGTTGTTCGACTAAAAATGTCGCTTTTATGATTGTCAATTTTTAAAATATTAATAACTTTCTTATACGTTCACATATCGATACAAGATATATATCATCTTGTAGAGCAAATCGAGGGCTATCAGTGACATTTTTTTGCATTTTGTTCACCAACTATTTTAAAGTTGCTGTCACTTTAAAAAAAAAAGTTGCATCGAAGATAGATTTTCGATTAATCTACACGTATGAGTTCAAATTTGGTCAAACATGCAACTAAAACTTTAAAGAAAATTAATGAAGTATTTGGCCAAGTATCTACCAACAAACAAACCGTACAATGCTGGTTCCAGAAAATCATCGATAGAGATATAACTCTTCAATGAAAGGAGGGTTCTCGTGAAATAAGTATTCCTGAAAACAGAAAATTATAATGAATTGTGAAACCTAATCCAAGGACAGCTGCTCGGAAGCTCGTGGGAAATTTGGGTGTTACTGTTGAACGGTATACAATCATATAAAAAAAAGTCATAAATATTAAGCTGTTCAACCAAAAATGTCGTTTTTACACCTTCAGCTCTAACAGTGAAAGCGTCACTTTTGTTGAACAATTTTCGGTAAATTATTGTATTACTTATTAATAAAAATAGAAAAAAGAGAATTTTAACAAATTTAAAAATATTGATTTATCTCTTTTTAGTGATATTAAGTTGATGTGTAGTTATAGTAAAAATTTTATTGGAACCTGTGTAGTTCTATTAAAATATATAAAGATGATAAATTAAATTTCACTTACAAATAAAGATAAATAATAATAGTTATTGACTTCCCCCTTAATTTAGCATTATTTAATTAGCTCCTTAATAATACTAAAAATAATCTTAAATTAGTAAGGGTACTAATAATGATGAAAAAAATGGTGAGAAAAATATTTGGATTATACTAAAAGCAATAGTTATATATATGTATATCCTACTCAGGTTAAAGCCTTTAATGCCTTCTCATCATTTTGGCGTGAACACCTCACTTTATATATAGATATTTCAGAAACTTTAGAATTTGTAAATTCATTAAAAAAATTAAAACAAAACTATTCGATATTTTTAATTTCTATCTTGGTCATATGGGAAGAATGCAGCTTGAATTATGTTGTAAATATATGGCCGAAGTTACTTTTTTTACCAGATATTTCTAAAGAAAAAAACTGGTATAGTAGAAATGAATATTCAGAACATAAAAATTTAGAGAATCAAGAAGAATGAATTTATACTCTATTTAAAGAATATCTTGAAGACATGATAAAATGGCACTATAGTTTGTTAAAAAATATAGATGAAGTGCATAGAAACAAATTATATTTAAATAATTTAATATGTATTGTTGAATACCAAATTATTAAGTAAAATATTATTGTTATAAAAAACCAATAAAAAAGTGACAATTTTTAATTTTTTAACTACCTTTTTTAAATATTCTTTTGTTACTACTTTATTAGTTAAAATATTAAAAGTTCCGTATAATTTAACATCAATAAACTTTATATGTAAAATTTAAAATTTTCATAATTTTTAAATATTATAATTATAAATACAGACTTGTTAATACACTTTACACTAATTGTGTTTAATGTTTTGATATATAAACACTCATACATGTGTAAATATTTTTCAAATTTGCAGGATGTTAATATTTTTGTTCTTATCTCAAACGTTTATTTATTTTTAATGTTAAAATAAAAGAAAATTTCATTATTTATATTTTATAACTATAAAAAATTACTTAGTAATAAAATAATATCACAATAAAAAAATGTTCAATTTAAAAAAATAAAAACTGTAGTTTGTCAATATTTCTAAATTAAAAATCTTTTGTTAAACTGTTTTAAAGTAACATATTCATTATGCAATAAAATGTTCACAGATAATTTTATAATACTAGTAAAATATTAACAATAGTAAAACGAAATTTTATACAGTATTAAATGTTCATAATTTAAGATAAAATGTTTTTTAAAATTCCTCTTCATGTACTCTCTTCTGAGCTATTTTTTATATACAATAACTAAGAAATATATTTATAATATTTGAATGAAGTATGAGCAAGGACACAAAGCGCTTAATAATATTACTTTTTTAATCTTTAAAAAAATTATATTTTAAAATAAAAAAGTTTTCATTTATGTTATAATAATTATTTTTATGTAGTTTTTTAAAAATTTTTATGTTTAAACAAAATTAAATTATTTCAGAGTTTTTTATTTTTCTAATTCTACAGAATTATGAATTGTTTCATTAATGTTTGTAAAGAGAGGTTCTATGATTAATAAATTATTGAGGTAATATGTCAAAGAAACTAAATGAGAAAATATAAATCTATGATTCATTTTAAAAATAAGATTATTTGAATAGTTAAATTGTATGATAAATATATTCATTTTTAATTCCCAATTAACATACAACTAGTGAGTTTCAATAAAAACAGGTGAAATAATCTTTTTTAAATATCATTAAAATGAGAATATGCTTTAATCTTTAAAAAAAGTCCAGAGAACGGTATGAGAAAGAATTTAAAAAAATAATTATACTCATGTGAAACAATTTAACATCCTGTTCTATATTGTTATTTGTTATCATCATTGTAACACGTAAATAATAATTTCTTTCATAACTAAAACTTTTATAAATTAATAAAAGCTATAATAAATAATTATATTTTCTTTATTATCGTCACAAAAAAATAGATTAAAAAATGTAATTATAGACTATAATAGTTGTGAAATATACAGATAATTTTTTGAGATAAGAAATTTAAAGTTATTTTAAAACTATAAAATTTGCATCGAATTGTAGACCAAGAAAATTTTTTTTTGAGCAAAAGTATTTCTTAATAAAATATAAGGTTAATATACAATTTTATCGCTTATTAGTATAATTCGTTTGTTTTACAAATGTTTGTTATCTTTCTCAACAGCAGTATCAATACACATGGTATTTATGAATGTAGCCAAATTTTGATGGAGAATTTTAAATTTTTTCTATAAAAAAGGCATAATCAGTTAATAAGATAAAAAATATTAATCTAAAAACTTACGCTTTTCTCCTCGTCTTTAATAACGTTGTAATACCACCCACAAAAGTGAAAAATTTTCTTAAATTATCAGTTGTAACGCCATCATAAATACCTTTTTTAGGTATCTTATAAAAAAATTCTTCATTGATAATTAATAATAGTCTTGTTGTTATTTTTCTTATAATTAAAACATAATCAGATTTAACAAATCATCCTCAAATTCCTCATGTTCTGAATATGGCATTATAGCTGGTAATATCATACCTAAAACATTATTTTCTAATCTATTTAACTTATCAAATTCAATTGTAAACCGATAGTGCTTTAATAGGTCATCACCCATTCTACTCATGATTAATACCATAATATCATAAAAAATATGGATCATTGAGTTAAAGTCACTTAAATTTTTTGGTAACTCATCATAAGTATGACCTTTAGCAAAATTATCAAAAACATATTTTACATGCTGTCTAAAGATTGTCTCTGTATTATCCATAGGGTGATAAATAAAATTAGGATCTCTTGGCCATTTCCCATAATCATATAATACACCATTTTCTAATAGCAAACTAATTAAATCATGATTTTTTAATATAACTGTCTATTTTTTATTTATTTCATCAACTAGTGATTCCAAAATTTTTATGACAGCTCTTCGTAAATTAAAAGGAATGTCACTACTTAAAATTGTATACAGATAACCTTCAACATTCTCTAAGAACTCTGAGGCATCAAATTTTTCACATTCATATGGGTCACTAAGTAACTGATTCATATAAATAAAACTTGGACCATATTGGGCATCTTTAATTCATATGTTCTATTGATAAATGAGTAAGCGAAACTACGAATGATATCTTCAGAGACGATAACAGTTAGAAGACTAAATTTACATGGTATTTTTATTTTTCTAAAATAACAAAAACTATTTATATATATAGGAGTAGTTAAAAAATCATTTTAAAATTATCAAAAATATGGTGTTGAATTTTTAAATATTTTTTTCCTACAAATAGAACCGCTTTATGTAAGTTGGAATAAAGAATAATAAAAAGAATGTATATGATTATAAATTATAATATATGCATATAAATAGAAAAAAATTTACAATTATACCTTTTCCAATTTAATGATATACGTACATAATAACGTATATATACGTTTATATTACTTTTGAGTATCAAAAATGACTATAATTTTTATAAAATAATAGAAATGAAGAAATACTTCCTTCAGATATATATATATATAATAGAAGTTTGATTGTTTTTATAGCTTAAAACTAATATTTTTAAAAAGATAAAAAATAATCAAAACTTGCACCATATTGTTAAAAGAAATTGTAAAAAAGTCTGTCAGATGATTGTTTATGATTAAATGAATATATATAAATACAAGTAAATGTATATATCTTATCATGAATTTTGAATGTTTAAATTTAAGGAAATCATTTTTCCACCCATTTTTCTTTAATTTCCCTAATATAATTAGATTTTAATATAAAATAACTTTTTGTGTTCAGACGATATAATTAATCATTACTTAACTTTAAATTTGATAAAAAATAAAGTATAATATATAAATTGATTAAATAAATAATAGTGAGATAGATAAAAGTAGTGTAATATAGACAGTGTAATCAACTATATTTAGATATATTTAATCTTAAAACAATTATCATTATTTTTATTTATTTCATGATTATAAAAGTTAAAATATCTATAATGACTAAAATAAAATTTTATTCAAATCATATCATTTGTAATCTTTATTAAATTGTATCACTTGACCTGAGACCTATAAAAAAATTTTAATATTCGGTAAAAGCTTATTTTGTAAAAATAATTATAGTGAGCTGAAAAAAAATAAAATACGAGTGTCAAATAAATTAATATATAAATGAAGAAAAGAGGGATATTCCACGTTAATCGTTAATGACACCAACTATTCCGCTGTCTGAGTAAACTATTGTTTCACCGCCACATTTATACTATGCTGTTAACCAAATTTTATTTGAATAGTTGTACTAAAACAACTACTATAAATGATATCAAAAAATATTTCAATTTTTTTTCCAAGAAAACATTTATGTTAAAAAATGAATTTATATTACAATTAATAAAGTTATAAATACATTTTTATTCATGTTAAGCTTACATATGTAAATATGAATATAATAGTATAAATTTTTTACAGCCAAAATTTTAAGGGACTCCTTTAAATTAAAAAAAAAAACTATACGTATAGTACAAATAAACTGTAAAACTGAATTTTTGATAAAAAATTTTAATGAATTATCAACACAAACTTCTAAAATGAAAAGTAAAACGAAAGAAATAAGTAATAACATTATTGTTATCTTGATAAATAGAGGCAATACAAAAAAACTGTTGTATAATAATTATTTCTTTAATAAAATAAACAATGGATGATATATTGGATAACCAATTAAAACTACCATACGATAAAGTGTCATTTCAAAAATGCGATATTGTTTAAAAAATAAATGAAAAGGTGTCTAATCAAATGAAATAAAAATTTATTATTATCAGAGCGCATATTAAAGATAATATAAAACATGAAAGTGGTGAAATATTTTTCTATGATCAAAAAAACTTCATTTAATAATAAAACTAAACTATAAAGGAAAAGATAATTACACATATAAAAAATTGTTCAAAATGAGTAATGGTAAAAGCCAACATTCTCCTTATGATAAATGTATTACTTCTTTTTCATACCTTCCAAGATGTGTGAAAAATTTTATTTTGACATTTATATTTTACAACATATATATTGTGTTTAAAGTGATTTATAATATATCTTTTTAAAAATATATTATATATATAAAATGTAGAATTTATTGTAGGCTATTTCCTTTATAGCATATTATTGATTTATTTTTTATAATTTAAAATTGTTATTATTACATTTCTTAATGATAAATAATAATGAGCAAATATATAATCAAATTTTTATGTGCCACCATCATTACTTTGATTGATCCTTTCACTAGCTATAAAAATTTGATAAACTTTTTAGCAATTTTTCTTGTGATATTGATGTAAATTTTTAATCTTCAATAAACTTATCTTAATTAAAATAAAAATAGAGTAAGTTTATTTATCGAAAATTACAAGAAACAAACCTTTTTTTTCAATTCAATAATCTCCTTTTCAATATCAAACAATTCTACACTACTATTGTATGGTAATTCGGATAAGTATATTGACAACTCAACCCTTTGATTAACCAATTTTTCAATCTTCTTTTCCCATATTTTTTTCTCATCCTTCCATTTAATCATCATCTTATTCATATTTTCTTCATAATTCATTCCAAACAACCCAAATCTATCCTGAATTTTTTGAGCATACTTTAAGCGTTGCCTTTGAAAATATTCTCTATAGTAATTAACTAAGAAATTTTGACCATCTTCATTTATACGAAAAATGTCTTTTTCATACATAACAACAGATTTATACCATTTCTTTCTTAATTCTGACCAATGACAAATACATGCCTCAATAATTTCATAATTATCTTTCCATAAATTTTTATCAATCAAGCTGCATAACATTTTTATTTTCTCTGATAAAGGGCAATTATCCTGTAAGAAATTATAAATGAGAGCGGAAGATTTATTAGTGTAAAGTAATAAATTACAGTCTTTTCAATAGCAGTTACTTTTATTACGTGACATTCTAATTCACTACAACTTCTTTTGGCATCTTCAGCTGTTGTAGTTTGGTTGATAGTTAAAAACATCACACCAACCTTTTTTTTCTCCTCCATAACTATTTCGCCAATAATTTCTTTGGAACATAAATTTTTTATATTTATTAATTTCCCAATTTGTTCTTTAAATAACATAACATATGATTCTTTTGTCATTTTTAAAGAACTTTGTAATAAATTAACATTATTAACTACCTCCTGGTATTTTTCACGAAAGTTCAGAATTTTCCAAATAAAATTAAATTTTTTGGGATCCTCAAGTGTATCTATATTGTTGTTAATCATAATGTATAGAAAAATATATTATAAAAGTTTAAATAAATATTATTTAAAGTGTTAATAAAACTTCCAATTTATGAATCCAAATATTCATACCTCAACAAACTTCTTATTTATTATAAATCATCAAAAAAAGATTATTCATGTGAAAAAATAAATAAATGAACCATTAATTTTGTATTATTATTAAAACATGGTACAATATATAAACTTTTAATAAATATTTGTAACCTGTTATTGACTTTTATTAAAATTTTTTAATTATCAAACAATTTTCCATTCATTATTTATTAATTATCTATCAGAATACAAATAAACACGTACATATCAATTCTAATCATTTTAACAAATACCTCTTTATCGCCTACCATATCTTTTTATACGCATAAATAATAACATTAAGGTATCTTATCAATAAATAAATAGATATAAGCATATTTATCTAATAAAAAAAGAGCAGACATATCACCTATGAGATGATTTCATTCCTTTATTGATAGTTTTTTTACATTAACAATAGAGTACATATATGTAATTATTAAATAACTTTTCATTCCATACGTAATAACAACTACTACAAAGAGAATAGGAGAGAAGAAGTATATAATGTAGATTACTGAAAGTAAAATGTAGAAATAAAAAAAGCTTATGATAACATGATAAAAAGACAGATAGGCATACTTGTACATTAGATAAAAGACGTCTCCTTTCTCTATCTTTTTTAAACAATGTTGATTAATATTTATAAGTAATTATTTCATATCTTTTTACAGTTTTATTCCCTCTACATTACCAATTTTAACCATCGTCAATAGGTGACCAAATCTTTTTTTATTTATAATAATATATTTTCCTTTCCCACATTTTTTTTGTATCTGCTTTTATTCAATATTTGTTATTACAATGGAAAGTTACGGAAAATCTATTGATAATGGGGAATATATTAATATTTTGAAGATTTTAAGGGACAATGGTGGACCTTTTAATTGGATAAGAAAAAAAAAATCATTTGCTAAACATACTAGAAAAATTTATCAAACCAATATTGGAAAGAGCAAAATATTTAAAAATATCTTGGAATCAGATAATGTTGTTATAGTTATGAAGGAGATATCAAATGATATGGATATTGATATGGAAATGGTAAAAAATGAAGCACGTGAAATATTAGAAAATATAGGACAAAATTTTAATATTTATGTTATTTATGTTGTTGGATATTGTTTTATGAAAATTTTTAATTGCATACTAAATGGTGTTTATATTAATAATAAGGAAATTGAAAAAATTAAAGAACTTATTAATGATTATCCTATTGTATTTATGCCAACACATAAAAGTTACCTTGATTTTCTTTTACTCTCCATCGTATGTTACGATCAAGATCTAACACTACCAGCAATAGCCGCTGGTATGGATTTTCAAAATTCTACCTTTATAGGTGAGACATTAAGGTTATGTGGGGCGTTTTATCTTAAAAGATCGTTTGGTACAGATAAATTATATTGGAGTATCTTTTCAGAGTACATCAAAACATTAATTACTACACCTGATAGACCACTAGAATATTTTGTTGAAGGAACCCGTTCAAGAACACAAAAATCTCTCTTTCCAAAATATGGGCTTCTCCAAATGGTTGTTGAACCCTTCGTTAAAAACGAAGTGTATGATATTCAAATTATTCCAGTAACAATAAACTATGATCGTGTTATTGAGGAATTATTGTATGGTTATGAATTAATAGGATTCCCAAAGCCAAAAGAATCAACATCAGAGTTAGTTAAATCAAGAACTGTATTAAGTGAAAAATATGGAAATGTTTATATGACATTTGGTGAACCAATATCAACAAGAAATTTTTTTGGTAATAAGATCAATCGTATGGGTATTTCTCGTAATCCAAAAATATTTATTAAATTTGATAGTGATATTAGACATCAAATAAAAAAACTGGCTCACGTTATTATTAAAAAACACAATCAAAATTCAATAATAACGATTTTTCCAATTATTTCATTTTCAATAATAAAACTTTTTCAAGATAAACATTTACCTGGACGTGACAAGGTATCATATAAAAAACTCTATGATAGCGTTTTATTGTACTATCAATTATTAGAACATTTTAAAATTAATATTGTCTTTGAAAATGATTCTTTAGACTTGGAGATTCGTTATCAATTATCATTACATAAAAATTTATTTTCCCATATATCAATTGAAACATTAAGGAATGAATTTTTTGAAATTTCGTTATCAGATATTAGTTTTGATAAAGAAATCCAAGTTAAAAAAATTATTCCTGATAATGGTGTAGTTTATATTATATTGCAAAATTATGCAAATCAATTTTTGCATCACTTTATCGATATGGCTATTATTGGAATAATTTTAATGGGAATTGATAATAATGGAATGCAAATTGAGGAAATTTATGGGTATTATAGGAGGATGAAAGATATATTAAGGTATGAATTTGTATATACATTTGGCGAAGAAAGAGATGATTTTGAGAGTTCAATATTAAGAATGAGAATAGGGGAAATTATTAGTTTACATAATAATAATATTACGATTGAAAATGTTGGTAAGTTAAAAATGATAACAAATTTATTTGAACCATTTGTTGATGGGTATATATTTATAACATGTATAATAAAACAACTTTGTGGCCAATTATTGAGTGAATCTGAACTTTTGAAAGAAATCCAAATTCAAATAGGAAAGGAGATAATTTTTAACAATTATAAATTTATTCAAAATATCAATACTGATTTTATAAAGAATGTCATTAGTACTCTCAAACATCGACATATTTTAACTAAGTATATTTCTGGAAAGAAAGGACTTTTATATGTCAAAGATCGTGAAATTAATGAAATCATTGGATTTCTCACAAAAATATCACCAATTAATACATGTGATAGATATAAAAATAATTTTATAACCACTAATACAAAATTTAATGATTTTATTCCATCAAAAATTTAAACAAAAGAAGACAGAAACCAATTTTTTATAACTAAGACTTCATTTTATACAAAAAAATTACTTTATAATGAATATTAAAGTTTTGCTTAAATTAATGATTCCCTTTTCTTCACTATACACATATATTTATTTTTTTAAACGTCTATTTTTACAAAATTCACCAATTCTTTTGATTGCTTCTTTTGACAGTGATTCGGGATAAGTTAAAACAACTCTAAACCAAAATGGTGTTCCAAATGCACCTCCTGGAAGACAATAAACACTTTGCTCTTTAATTAAATCTTTCAAAAATTCGATATCATTTCCATAGATGTATGGATCAATTTTAACCATCATGTACATTGCGCCATTAGACATAATTGGAGTTAAACCAGGAATTTCATTAAAACCTTCGAAAAATACCTTTGTATTATCTTCAATAATTTTTCTAGACTCTTCGAAATAATTTTTTGGTGTTTCTTTTAATATTTTTGGTAAAGCACCTTGCATTAATGCGCATGGTCCTACAATTTTTTGTGTCAAACTAACCATACCTTTTCTAACATGTTCTAATACTCCAAAACGATCATGAATGATAATCCATCCTAATCTCCATCCTGGTACCATGTATCTTTTGGCAATACCATCACAACTAATAACTGGTACCTTTGGTGTTAATGTAGCAATATTTTTGAATCCTGCACCATTAAATGTTAAATCGCCATATATCTCATCAGCAATAATGACAACCTATAAAAAAAAATTACATAATTTTTTCTATTACTAATTAATTGTATATTTTTAATTATTTTTAAATAAAAATATATAAACGTGCATGTCTATTTTTAGTACGTAAAATAGAAGAATGAATGTGTAACATTTCAAATGTCACGACATATTAAAAACTTGTTTTAAATGATTTTTAAAAATTATCAATTAACCATTTTCTTACCCTGTGTTTATATGCCATTTCTAAAATTTTTTTAAGATCATTCTCCTCTAATACAATACCTATCGGATTTGATGGATTATTAATAATAATTGCTTTTGTTCTTTTATCTATAATTGACTCCATATGATTAAAATCTATCTTTTCTGTACCACCAAGAATAAGATTGTAAGAACGATCCTCTATACCAAGAGGAGTCATTAATGTTGTATACAATGGAAATCCTGGTTTTGGCACTAAAATATTATCACCCTTATTAGCAATGCTTTCTATTGCTATTTGAAGAGCATGTGAACAACCACTAGTTAGAATAACATCATTAATTGTTATTGGTGCTTCTGGTTGATTAAAAGCGTCAACAACAGCTTGGCGAGATTCAGGAAAGCCAACACTTGGTCCGTAACCATGGAATTTACCTGAAATTAAAGCTTCTTGAACACCTTCAATAGCAGCCTGTGGTGGAGGGAGATTTCCAATTAATGTTGGATCACCAAGATTAAGTTTAATTGGTGTTAACTTAGGATTTGGTTGAATTGCAAGTGCTTCAACAAATAATCGAACAGGATTAACTGTATTTTGAGCAAATGTTGATGGTTTTAGTGGTGCCCATCTATTGATGAGTTGATCTGGTTGAGTTGGAGTAGGAACCTTTAAGAAGAATGATAATTGAAAATCAAATTCGACTTACTGGTAGATTTTTACCCTTTTCACCAATTATTTTATCACATGTGGTAGCATTTAAAACAGGAGCTTCAAGTTTTCCCATAATTAATAATAATTTGCCCTTGATTGAATATTTTGTCTTTTTCTAAAATTTTTTTGTTAATTGTACAATTGCAAAAGAATGATAATTTATTATGGAAAGTAAAAAAAATATTTTTGTCGACACAGGAACTGTATATTTTAGAAGTTCAATGACTTTTTATATACTACATTTAGTAAAAAATTTCTTATATAAACAAATTTCCATCAAATTTGTTATTGATGAATTAAAAAAAGAAGTTTAATATAGTATCAAACTATATTGTAGTAAGAAACAATGATTTGTTAACTTAAAATAAATAGAGTTAACTTCGGACCAGTCTATAAATACCTTCATCTATCCATGTCAAGTGATAATAACTCCACCTATCTTAAATCATCTTCATCAATGAAACGATTTCTTATTTCAATGCAATAATACTATAGATCGAGATGCACACGCACATACACATGCCTACTTTTATCTATAACCAAATACAATGCTTCAAATAAAAAAAATAATTTTTTCATGTTAAAATTTATCATGGATCGTTGGTTTTCTTTTTTTCTATGGTATCGTTAAAGAAACTAGTATGTATGTGCGTGAATATGTATTTTTGGTGTTGGTACACATAAAGTAGATAATATATATATTTATATATAAAAAAGAAGATAAAAATAGAAGTTTTAACAGTTAATTAATATGATTTTTTTAAAATTTGTAACTAATTATAAAAGAAAATAATAAAAAGATGTATAAAATTTTTAAGCTTCTATATTTGATATATTAAACAAGAATAAAGTATTTAGTAATGGTAAAATCACTAGAAAAATTAAATTAGGTATTAAAGTGAACAATTTTTGAATAATTTTTGTTCAAAAATTTTCTATTAGACATAGAGATTGTATGTGTAGTGTATGGTAAGGAAAAGATTTAATTAACAAGATCAAAAAGAAGAATGTATTAATTTGCAAGTATCTATAATTATGCATGATTTTCATATTTTTCAATTTCGTTGAAATATTTAAAATTGCTAAAATTTTATAAAATTTCATAAGATAAATTAAATATAATTTTACCAACAAAAATCTTTAAAATTGGTTAAATTAATTGTAAAAATATTTTGAATAAAATTTGATTTATAATCAGCTGTTAATATTGATAGTAAAATGATTTAGTCTACTATAAAGGAACAAAATTTTTATTGGTTTTTTTCATTTATTTTTGTAAGAATGATGCAATAATAATAATATTGTGGTTTTTTTATGATCTCTTGTTTATTTTATTATGTCGTAAATGATGAGCGATTGTAAATCTTGTATGATTTGATGAATTACGATATCTCAGGATGCTAATATTTTGTTCTATAGTTGATCATATCATTATTTGACAATTATTAGTATTATTACATAGCAACTTTCATATATTTTATTTTTGTCGTCATCCACAAAATGGATATTTATTTTTTAAAATAAGTAAATGAATTTATAATCATATTATTTAATGAAATATAATAGAAGAAAATATGAACGATTGTTATGATACCAAAAAATAACTGGTATTTTGCAAAAGAATAATTTTTTACTTCTTGTACTTCGTAGGATATTATTTTTGACAGGATAATTAAAATTAACAATTTTTGATGGCAAGTTGAAAAACTTTCTTGATTACCATTTATAAAAAAGCGGAAATGCATATTAAAATTTAATATACACATATGTGTGCTTTAATTAACTAAAATTCTCATGCAATAAAATGTAGTAATCAACCTATGTCATTATCTATTAATTTATAAATGATTCTTTAAAAACCTTTGAAAGAATATTTATCGAAATTCACGTTTATTAGCTTAATCATTCTCATCATTAAAGAAAATTCTAGTTTTTATTTCTTCAAACATTTTATAGTTTGATGGATGTTCTAAACTTTAAACTTTTTATGATCTATACCTACATATAATATCTTATAATTAAAACTTTGAATTATATGTTGTAATAAATTTATAATTCCTAATTAATAAAAATATATTTTATGACTTCTATTTTTTCATAGGTATAATAAAAATTCCACGTGATGATGAGATAAATTTATAATTTATTACAATCAAACCAAATTATATACAACATTGAATAAATAATAAAGTCACGTTGTATTTCTTTTTTATGAACCTGAAAATATTATTATAAACTACAAAAATTAAATTAACCTTTTTTAATGTACTTCCATGAATGCATGTCTATATAATATTTTTAGCAGTACAGTATGTAAAATTATTGTTTCAATGCAATGAAATGTATTCGTAGAAAATAATGATGACTACCAAAGAAATAATTTTTTGCCATACATTGTGATAAAAAAAATATATTTTTTCAATTTTTCATCATTCTTCACATTTTTTTATATGTATATTAAATTAAAATCGTTTTAAATTACCCAACTCGTTAAAGAAATGAAAGTACATATTTTAAAAAAATAACCTTTTCTAATCATAATGTTTTTTTAAAGTCTTTGTTTTTTTAGTCAAACATGTGTTTTATTCTTTTTTAAGACTTATTCAAAAATATTTTTAAATTGTGTCTTTTTTAAATTTTTTTAAAGATTAGAATTGTTAATGTAAAAAAATATTATAAAAGTTTGTATGATAATAAAAGTGAAATTAGATAATTATATAAATATAGTGATTTTAATATCACATGGATAATTATGTTATTTAAAAATGGTTTTATTTTTATTAGTCAGGGCAGATGTATGAAATGAAATTTGATTATTCAAACGTTCTGTAATATTGCATCAATGATGTAGAATGATAATGTTTTTATGTGTGCATATTTGTGTAATACAAAAACATTTTGTCATTAAAAAACTTTTTAATAGAAAAATTCTTTAAAATGACTTTTTGTGGTGATAAAAACTTACTAGAAAAAAAGATATCCTTAAAATTGATAAAAATTTAAATGTAAATACTATTTAGAAATACATCGATATTACTAATTATTTATCATTACCATTAGCCATAAGATATCTGATCTATATATTCTTCTTATTAAAACTACAAAAATATCAATGAATATTAAATACTTTGTTATAAATAACCTATAAAATATAAAAGAAATCAGAATAAACAATGTATTTTTAACAACATCAAAATTATCATTTTAGCAATATAATTTTTTATATTTTCAATGAAAATTTTTTAACGATTAACCTTGTTAACAATTATAAAGTTTTTAAAATGGTTTCTGTAAATTTTATATCTACATGTTGGAAGAGAAAATTTATAATTTTTCTTTTTTCCGTTAATATGTACACCTTAAACTTTAACAATTTCACTTTCAATAAATAGAATATCTTTTTAAGTATAAAATTATATAAATTGATGTTTCAGATTCTATTTATAATGTTTTCATTAAATGTATACTCTTTATGAAAACTAAATATAATTTGAAGGATGCATTTTTTTTATAAAATATACGTAAATAATTTATTAAAAAAATATTAATTTATTTATATTTACATGTTACTATATACTTAACGACACTAATCATCAAAGAGATATTATGACAATTTGTAAAATACTTCAAAACACACATCAACAAAAATGTCACTACTTTGTTATTTTCTTGAATAACCTTCGCAACTTTTTGAATCATATTTTTGAGAATATTCAATTATTTGTAACACTAACTTTTTGCTAAAAAAATGATACGTATGAATATTTTTGTTTTAAAAAACATCTTTTGTTAATAGAATAGTATGTGCAAAGAAAAGATTCTCTCATTCTCTTATCCACAACAAGCACAACATTCATTAAAAAATTCAGAAAATTCCGCCTGACCTTCGCCATCTTCAATAAATTTCTCAGTTGTCAATCGAAGTTTTAACCTCCTCTTTTCTGATAAAAATTGTGTAAATCCTTTAAATATTTTCATTGTTCCAATTATATTAGCCATCCTTCCAAACGTTGTTAACATTACACGTAAAATACATGATGGTGTCTCAAATTCTTTTACTTTTAATTTTTCAGCTGCGGTTTCATTTAACATCCCAAGCATTCCTTAAAAAGATACAATATTATTAATAATAATAGTAAAAAAATAGAATCCTACCATATTCAATAAATTTTTTGTCAATTGTATTATGTATCATTGCCTCTTCAATTTCTGTTCTTAGATAATTTAGGAGACACCCAATGATATTAAGAATAAAACCAAGTATAATATTTAACAACATATTATTTTTAATAGCTTGAACTTTTTTATTTTCAAAGTAAGTACTCATTATTACTCTTCGTGTTTTTTCATTTAATGATTGTTTCTTTTTGTAGTATCGTAATTTGGGTGCATTTGGCATTGTTATTGATACCAAATAAGTATGTAAAAAATGTATAATATCTTATAGAATGACTATAAAATTAGAAGTTTTTTTAAAAAAACTGTGAAAAATTTATTAAAAAAGAAATTTTTAGTTTGGAAAGTAGAATATATATTCATACTACTAATCATTTTCAGATTATCCATTATTTTGAAAATCTTAGTCATGTATTTATTTTATCTCCTGTAAGGATAAAAAAACGTAACATTTTTATTAATAAATAGATTGAAGTACGGGAGATAATCTGATCTTACTTTCAATATTCAATCTTCATCTTTAAATATTTTTTCTAATTAAAATTAACTATATTATTTAAATAATAGATTGGCAGATTTTCATATTATCTAAGTGATTAATATATTTGATGAGTTCTTCAAATTATCAGGTACTTGTTATATGTGATATGATTAATTAAGTTATTTTACAAAACACATTCTAAATTTATAGTCTTTTAACATATTAATTAAAAAATTCAAAAAGTTTTGGTGATTGAAATGATGAAAAGGAAGAAAAAGATTAAAGAAGGGAATTAATACGATTTTTAGATACACAGAAATTATAATATCTTTATCTTCCCTACTGAATAAAACACATTTATCATTCAATTGTCATATGTAGTGTCATGTTTTTAACCAACTTATAATTACAATGACAAATTATCCTCTTTATCTTGCTTCCTTTATTTTATTTAATTTTTACAAATTTCAGCTGAACTTTCTTTCTATTAGCGGTTGTCTTTTTATAATTTTTATTATATTATAACTATATTTGATGTCTCCAAACAACAGTATTGCTTTTGTTTATTTTTGGTTGTTAATATTGATAAAATTTATGCATTTATATGAAATGATATATTATGATAACATTTATATGTTACTGTAAATTATGATATTATGGATAAAAAAAATAAATAAAGAGAAAATATAAATATTATTTCTCCTTCTTCTAAAATAGTAAATTGTAACAATAAAACTTTTCTATTCCTTGATATTATTACTAAGGAAATATATATTTATAGGACAAATAATTTATTACTTAAATATTCGGTAATCTTTTGTTAATATCCTTTGTCAAAATAGAATAATCACAAGAACCCATTTATTATAAAGATATAATATGAAAAATGCAATAAAAAGTTTACCCTCTTGTCAAAATAAGGATTTTTAAATTCTTAATAAGCTTTACTATGCTGACAAACTAAACTTTTATGAATGGTGAGAAGATGTTTTAAGGAATCCTAAGATATTTATGAAATAATAGAATTTTAATGTCTTTGACCATTAATCTCAATATTATAGCTATATAAATATCATTATAAAAGCATTATAATCGTATAAAAATTTTACACTTTTTACCCCCTGCCTATAATTTTAAATTTCATAATTCTAATGATATTGTCTTTTAATAATTTTGTCATTTCTTAAAAAGCATACACAAATATGTTTCATAAATATATATATTATAAATAAAAACCACATAAAAATGTGAACATCTTATTTATATACATTTTGTGAATAAAGATAATGTTTGAAGAAACTTTAACACTTTTTCCTATCCTTTCTTTATAAAATATCCCACCATTTCAATAAGAAAAAAGATTTTTTCAATTGCCATTTAAATCATATATAATAATTTATTTCATAATGTATAAAAATTTTTATATCACAAAAAATATTATATTTATTATTTTTTAATATATTCTTCTAATACAATTTTCTTTAAACTTCCTTATATTCTTAAAGTTTATATTTTTAAAGGTTACAAAAAAGAGAAAAGTATTTTTAAGAAGAAATGTTTTCATAAGAACTTTATATTTTTTTACCCTTGCTGTAATTCACTTTATCAAAAGGACATTTAAGAATGTTTTATTATTCTTATTTTATATACCAGAATTTTTCCATTCTTGATATTTTTTTATTATTAAACTCCTACAGTCTACTTGCTATTCCCTTATTTTTTATTTAAATTTTTTTTATTACTCTACAAATAACTCTATACTTTACCAATTTTTTATTCTTTCTTTCTTTCAATATTTGAACTATTAATTACAATTTAAAACATAATCTTCAAAGTTTTCTTCATATCACATTTTATTTGACTACAAAAAATAAAAATCATAAATTTTTTAAACATAATATTATTTATCTATTCTTATATTGCTAATACATCAATCTAATTTTATTTATCATAACCTATAATTTATTCCTTTCCCATACATGTAACCTATTATTGTCAGATATTTATGTTATTTTAAAATCAAAAAATCTATTTTTTATTTCTTTTATTCAAAAAATATATATGTATTTTTTTGAAAAGATATTATTATAAATAAGGAACGTCTTATGAGTACATTTTATACAAAAAAAAGTCCATTTTTTGTATAACATTTATTTTTATCTATTAGATATGCCAAAACAACAGGAAAAATCTTTTTTTTCTCTTCTTAATCATTTAAATTTTAAAGTTTATTTGATGGTAAAGAACTAAGTATTTTCTGCAAATTATATGCGTTTTTCTATCAAAACATTAATTACTATAATTATTTTTATTTAAATAGTAAATATTTATTTTTTACTACATTTTATTCTTCCTAAAAAATTTATATGTAAATTTTTTAAATATACAATTCTTATTTTTACCAATGGTGATGAAATTGTATTTAGAAATGAGGAAAAGAAACTTCTTATAACTACTATGTGTGACCAGTGTATAAAACTAAAAACAACTTCAAAACTATTAATAGTGATACAATATACCATACTATCTACATTATAAAATACATATTTATGTTTTCTTTACAATTATTTTCCTTTATACTCCACGCTTCATTTCTTTTATCTACACGTTTTATCATTCATCTTTTTTGAAAAGTAATCAGTATGACTCCCTCTTTTCAATACTTTTTTTATCCTCCCATATGAATATATATGGTGAAAAAAGAGTTATATGAATAGATGTTAAGAATAATATGTCATTTAACGAAATTTAATACTTTACTTTAAAACAACAAAAAAAAATAAGATTATCATTATCGTAGGAAAACATTTTTTCTATATTTTTATTCTTAATTATTTGTTTATTTAAATCTTTTTTTTATAGGTCCCAAATGAATATTATAAAATATATATTTTTAAATTCTTTCTCCTCTCTTATGTTATATATATTATGGTTTAATCTACTAATAATATCAAATACAGTAACATTAGGTAAAGGTAAAGCATGCAGGGAGGAAAATATTTATCAATATTCAAAAAATTACTCAACACCAGATTTAATATTTTATGGTTTAACAAGCGATTGTCAAATATTTTTTTCAACACTTCTTAATATTGATAAAATCCATGATCTTAAAGTTGATCATAAACATCAACATTGCTCACCACATTATACAAGATTACATCTTGTCAATTACCTTGGACAATTGTCAGTACTTGTAACTACATTAAGACATGGAAACAATTTTTGTACAATGAATATTGAATTTCCTGCTATAGAATTTATTACATCACCTTTTTTATTTACCTATTCATTAATGTCATCATTACCATTCTTTGCTTGTTCCTCACTACCATTAGATTCTGGTTTTCTTCTACAACCATCACAGTCTTATATAGATCCAAGAATATCTGATGTTATACATTTTGTAGGAAAAAATAGCACTTCTAAAGAGATTATAGAGTTACAATTTAAAATTACCCCTGAGGGATATCTTGTTAGGCATAAACAAACACGTGCCACAAACATCTTTGGTATGTTAATTCTTATATTTTTCTTTTTAATATACTAATATTTATGTTTTATGTAACATTTGATTTTAGAGAAACGTCAACAAAGAGTTTTGGTAGCAGTAGACAGGAGGACAGGATTATTATATAGTATCGGTGATACAGAATCAATGAATCTCCTTGGTACTTGTTCATTGGATCCACATACTTTACCATTTGGTCAGAATCAACTTGAAAGTAATGTATATAGTCTCGCTGATAAATATTCTAAAGTTGATTCCCTTTCTGTTGATGAGAAAACAATAATGCTTGGTATTCAAAAGGTAATTAATCATAAAATGTTTTTTCTTTCCCTTCTGGAGTTACATTTTAATTCTTAATATATTTCTTTTCTTTTTTTGTAGTCTAGAGATGTTCAAAAGACCAGATTACTTATTGGACATTTAAAGGAACGTATTAACTTTAAATGTTTTATAAGCTTACCATATCTAGCTCAAGTTAGTATGGTTTCAAAAAGAACAATTGATAAATTGAATGAAGGACAAATATTAACATTAGGCATGTTTATTGTTTAATACGTTATCTTAATGTCTATTTTGAGTGACATTGATTTATTACCTTTTATTTTTTTATCTTTTTTTTAGAAATGGAACTAAAAGAAAAACAAAAAGAATTAGAATTGAAGATGGTTGAAGAAAAATTAAGTCATTTGAATAAAACGGTTAAAATTGGAAGACCAGAGGAAAGAGAAAGAAAAAATAATCATAGCGATAATAAAAACATTATAATAGAAAGTAATGATATAAAAGTACCATTAGCAACTATTTTTCCTATCCCAATTTCTACTACAACTACTCATTCAGTGACAACACAAGGAACAATTATAAATAATCAAGAGGAAAAAAATAATAAAATAAATTTAGGAAAAAAAGAAAATGATGATAAAGATATAACATCTGAAATGGAAGAAGAATTAAATAATAAAATAAAACTACTAGAAAATACCAACGATGAGGTTAAAGATTTATTTAAGGAAGAGAAAAATCATAAAGAGGAGATACCTGAATTTGATTCAACAAATGAAACAGTACCATATGAAGGTACAATAGAATACTTTGATAATAATAACGGTGTTAAAGAACCACACGATTTACCAACAGATGGTCCAAATATATTTGATGGTTCGATAACTTATGATGATAATAGTGATAATAACAATCATCATTACCATAAACTGAAAGATTCCCCTCATCCCTACTACATCTAAAAATAATGCGTCACTTATAAGCAACAATAGTTCACCATCAAATTTGATGGGTGTTGTCAAAAATCATTTTATATCTTTTTTCATAACATTTCCTCTAATTTCACTGACACTCCACTTTACAATAATATGAATATATTGTAGTGATTTTTTTTAGAAGTTTAGAAGTACACTGTGTTTAAAATAACTATTTATAGTTTTATATTACAATGTTTAGATTATTTTATATCAAATGTAGATAATTCTGTATCTTTCATTAGACTTCATATGTATATAAAACGGCATTTATAGATGTATCTATGATTCCTAAAACTAAGTTTATTAGTGATGATAAACTAACAATAGATTTATTGTCACCACATTTGGAGGAAGATAAAACAAAAACAAGCAAAAGAAAAAAATTAAATTTCTTTTGGGAGAAGAAAGAAATATGCATTGAGGAGGCAAAAAAGGATGAAAGAATAAATTATATTTTTAATTTAAAAGAAGCTTTATATAATAAGTAAATATTACCCAGTGACATAAGAATTGATAATATTTTTTATCCAATCAAAATTTTATTCATATAACCTTTCAAAGGCAATATTTTAACATCTTTTTTTGTATAAATTAATTCAAAAATAAAGGATAATAAACTATTCATAAATAATGATATAAAATTTAAAATAAGCACAAAATTTATACATCATTAATTATATCTTTAATATTTAAATAGTAATTTCATAAGAAGAGATATCAATATAAACTATTGTATTATGATTATTATTATACATATATATAAAAATGGTAAACACATCAAAAATAATATTATTTATTAAGCTTCTTTTCATAATCAGAAGTTATACACTCCTTTTATAGTAGTGGAATGTGAGAATGTATTTTTCAAAATCAGAGATTATCATAATTTGATAAGTAATAATTTAATAAATATAGTGATTTGATGACGACAATTGATATAATATTTATATAAATGAAAAATATGATATCATTGATCTTAAGAGAGAATTATAAAGAACTGTATTATTAGTTATTATATACATTTCCAGTTGTCTAAAAGTTACAAAAATAAAAAAGTATTATTAATTTATAACTATTTGTAGATATTTTACCCACTTTTTTCACCACCCTTTTCTTTTTATCTTTATTATTTACTTGTTTACAACTAACTTATTAATAGTATATATAAAAAAACATGTTGATATAATGTAATCTTTTAGTATTTTAGTACTAAAATAATTAGTAGTCATATTGAAGTTTTTTGTAACAACATACATCTAATTATTAAATTTCTTAGTATTTTTCTTTTACCACCAAAAAAAGAAGAAATACCTTTTTAAATCTAACCATCAACAAAATCAATTTTTCATTGAATGTGGTAAATAATAATTTTTATCAATTTTAAAGTATTGTTTAATAAAAAGAACAAAATGACAAATAAAAAAGATTTACTACTGGTTCTAACGATAGAATCAGTAGTCATTGGTGTGGTTCTCGGTTTTATCATTCGTCCTTTCAATCCTAGCAATGATTTAATACAACTAATAGGTTTTCCTGGTGAAATTTTTATGCAAATTGTTGAAATGATGATTTTACCGTTAATTATTTCTTCTGTTATCTCAGCATTAGCGCAAATTGCTGTTAAAGATGCAACTAAAATTGGCCTTATTACTGTTTTCTATTACATGACAACTACATTTCTATCAACCGTGGTATGTTTTATAATAGTTTTATTTTTTTATATATAAAAATATTTTATGCATAATTTTATTAAATATTAGATTGGTATATTAATTGTCTCCTCAATACATCCTGGCGATCCAACATTAATACATAGTTTTGGTGAGGGAACACTTGACGATACAGAATTATCGCCATTAGACACATTTCTTGATCAAATAAGAAATATGTTTCCAGAAAATATTATACAAGCCACATTTCAACAAGTTCAAACTGAGTATGTTGAAGTTAAGACAAGAATTCATAAAGTAACCGGCGGTAATGATACAGAAATGAGTAATATGACTGAACCAATTATAATGAAACCAACTTTAAAATACACTAATGAAATGAATGTTCTTGGTTTAATTGTATTTTGTACAGGTTTTGGTGTTATCTTATCAATTCTGGGTGAACAGGCACGTTTAATGATTAATTTTTTTGTTGTCCTTGATGCAATTATTATGAGGTGGATATCAGCACTTATGTGGTAAGTTCATTTTTTCTAATATTAAATAAATACACCCTTAGGTGCTACCCTATTGGTATTTTATCACTTGTTTGTAAAAATATTGTTGATATTGATAATTTAACAGAAACTGCTCAAGCATTAGCTATGTATGTTGTTACAGTTATTTGTGGTTTAATGATTCATTCACTTTTGACGTTACCACTTTTATATTTTCTTGTAACAAGAGAATCACCATTTGCTTTTATGACAGGAATGTTACAGGCCATTGCTACAGCATTTGGAACAGCATCTAGTGGTGCTACACTTCCAGTAACATTTAGAAGTATGGAGGATAATTTAAAGATAGATCGAAGGATAACAAGATTTGTTTTACCACTCGGTGCAACAATTACTATGGATGGAACAGCTTTATATGAAGCTGTTGCTGTAATATTCATAGCACAACTTCATGCTATTAAATTGTCTGTTTTTGATCTTTTAACAATTAGCATAACAACAACGGTAGCATCAATTGGATCTGGATCGGTTCCAGCTGGTTTGGATACAATTAAAATTGTCCTTACAACTGTAGGATTACCATCTAGAGATATTGGACTATTAATGACAGTCGATTGGCTATTAGATAGAATTCGCACTAGTGTTAATGTTTTGGGTGATGGTTTTGGGGCTGGTATCATTCATCATATGGTTAAAGATAGTTTACAACAATCAGATGTGGATGTTTTATGTAGACAATTTAATATAAATCAATCATTATTAGATGATGTTCCATCAAGAGTTATTACAATACCAAATATTAATGACGAAAATAAATTTAATGAATTTCAAGAAGGGGAGAATAAGATAAAAAATACGGATGATAAAGTTAGTAGGAAGGAGGGACAAACGAATACTCATCAACCATTAGCATGTAGAATATCAAGATCAGCATCAGATTATATAATTAAAAATGAAACAAATAATTTGAAAAAAACTTCAAAGAACGAGCAAGAAAAATTAGCTTTATTAATTGGTAATAAAGAATTTACAGTATAAAATATAATTTTTTTAACAATAACAAATAAATATATAAATAAGTTACTATATTAAATATTAAATATTCTTTTATTTTTCGCTTTTTTTAGTATTTTTAGTAGAGATTTTGTTGATAACAGTTCTTTGCCGTTAATAATAAATATAATTTTTAAACGTTCTGTAAAGTTATATTTTCTTAAAAATAAATTTGGAAAGATCCATATGCAATAGTTTGAGAAGGTCGCCACATAACATAATATAAATAATATAATTCTAACTAAAATTAAGAGTATAAATATTTTGAAAAATGAATAACTTACAAAAGCAAAATTTTATAAAACACCATAAAATAAAGGTAATAGTTTTGTTGTAAAAACTTAGTATAGGCATAACACCATTTGGTATGATTGGAAATAACAAAATTAATATAAAGTAATGACAATAAATTTTAAAAAATATTTTAGCTTCATAACTTTTGGAAATAAATGCTTGTACATTATTCGTAATACCTCGATACCTGAATAAACACATTTTTAAAATAAACTCTATAAGTAAATAAATGAATTTTAAAGTAAAAACTAATTATATTTTTATAAATATCAATTCTATAAAGGTTAATTGAAAAATATATACATTGAATATATTTATACTAATAAAATTTCATGATTATCCCATAAGATAACAGATACATTAGTAATATCCTTGTATATTTTAATGAAAAAAGAGAATTTCATTCAATTTTATTTCAAACATATATACACGGTGAAATGGCTGATAAAAATCTTAGAATGTCAGTGGGATAAATTGTAAAATATGTAAGTATTATATCAATAATGTCTTTTTGATTTATTCTGAATATTTTAAGGTATCTCTTTAAATATTTTTATTTATAGTGTAGAACATTTTTAACATAAACACTATAAAGTAGCACTAAATGTAAATTTTTCAACTAAAATTTTTACAGAAATATTTTGATTTATATAAGAATTATTAAAATGTTTAAACATATGAACTTTATATATAAGAAATTGTATAATTTAACTATAACAGGAACAAATAAATATATTTATCATTATAAAATAAACTTTAAAACCAATGTTAATCATATCCAAAATATTAAAAATTTTTGTTCATTCAATACTAGTATATAATTTTAAAATTATCACTTTTTAAAAATACCTTTATATATTTATTTATTACATTATTCAAGAAATAATTAAAAAGTAACGACTTTGTAAAGTTTATCAACTTCGTATTTCTAGTAATATTTATCTTAAAATATATTTCTCAAGAATAATTAATTACTTTTTAAACAAATTTTTAAGTCAAAATTTAAATCTTCAAGTTATATATATTAAAAAAATAGAAAATTAATTTTACTGCAACAATAACTCCTTTTAAATTTAATCGCTATTTATGATTAAGTAGTTAAAAAGCTTGTTCTTTTTATATTTGTAATCCTGGTGGATTCTTGGGAGCCCTTTGGGGCTCCCGTGGTTTAATATAATAACACGAGACTTTATATAGACTTTTATTAAGCGAAGGGTTATAGTGAAATATAAATATATATGATTATAGATTAAAAAAAGGGTATTTTTAGTTATTCTTGTGATTGACTGATATTTCTATCTTCTGATCAGGTATTCTTTAAAGGCTCCTTTTTATACTCCTTTAAGAGATAGGCGTGTTCTTATTCTGATAAGCTTACATACATTCTGTCCGACGCATCTCCCATGGTTCACATATTATTAGAGGGATGACCATGTATATTGAAATCTTGACAAAATCAGTCAAGTTATTAAGAAAAAGCCATTATTTTATATATTTTTTTACTCAATTTATTTCCTTTAATGTAAACGGAAAAGTAGCTTACAATGTATTACGAAAGTTAAAATCTGGAATCATGATGAAACTTAATATTTTAAAAATTGAGTAATAATTGGCATATTTATAGACAAAAATTATAACTGGTAGATATTTTTTAAAAATATAGTAATTAAAAAATGTTCAAGCAGTATTATAATAATGAATGACGGTAAATTAATTTATGTATTAAATGTTATACATAAAAAAAATAAATGATAGAATAACTAACCAGCCATTGAAACTGAAAACAGAAGAAAGTAATTGTATTTAGAATTTTGTGTTTAACAATTTAAATGTATTATGAAAATACAGTATGATTTAACTATCTATAATAAATTATAAAAGAATCTTAAATTAGATATTACTATAACTATTTTTGTAAGAAATAATTATTATTTCAATAAAATTATTCTACTTATTTATTAAACTAGTAAATATATGCATCACATTGTTGGATTAAAAGTAAAAGCGTAATTTAAACTTTTCCAAATTGCTTGTTTAACATAATAATGTTTTTTAATACTTAACAAAGTCTAGCAACGAGAAAAATTTATTAAAATACTAAAAAAGTAATTAAATAAAAAGAATATCTTAAATTTGTAGTAAAATTGCTTAATTTCAACAGATCATAGAAATCAACAAATTTAATTATATTGTTGAAATTAACTTAAATATATGAGAGAGAGAATAATGATACAGTAACCTTTTAAGAGTAAGACATAATTATCTTTTCTATATAAAGATTTTTTTATTTCCTTAACTAAATTAAATTACATTCAAAAATTATAACAATTATTCTTAATACTTATTAGAAAAATTTTGAAACATTTTTCAAGTACCACTTGAATAATAGTAGGGTCTATTTTTAATTTCACACATAAAATTAATAACTGGGACAGAAACACAAACTGTGTAATTTGAATATACTATCCTATTCATATCGAAATTTGGCGCACAAAGAGACGGAAAATAAATAACGCAAATTCAAAAGGAGGTAAGTAACGTAGGAATTTTAAATTATAACTTCAGTTATTATAAAAGTAGCATCTTATTAGGCGTTCAAATATTTATATTTCTTAATTAACTTATGAATGTAAGAGTTTTTTAACTTAGTTACATTTTCTTTATTCTTTTATTATAAGTGAATTATCTTTTTTCGTAGAAGTTTTTAGTTCTATTGAAAAGTCCATATTTTAATAGAATTTATATAATAACTATATAGTAGATTTGAAGTTATTATTAATTATTATTACTAGACGAAAAGTTTGATAAATTTAACATGAATTGTTGTTTTATATAATTTTTATTGGCAAAGTTTTGCATTAAGTAGGATTTATATTTCTTTAGTATGTAAGATTTTTACTATTTAATATGAGATATTATTTTTCAGTAATTTTCGACAATATATGAATATTCAATACAAAGCTACTTTTATAATACTTAAGGTGACAATAGAAGTATCTAAATTTATTTTCTTACTTTTTCGTGTGCTAAATTTTGATATAGTCATAAAACTGTATTCAAGGTACAAAATCTAGGTTTTCTTTAGTTTTATATTTTTCCGTAAAAAAAATTTATCTATGAACTATATAAAGAAAAATTAGTTATAGAATATATGGCACACTCAGTAATTTAAACCTAAATTCGTTTCAATAAAAATATTTAATTTTTAAACAAATTTGCAGAATTTTTTGTTTTGTCAAACAATGATAATAAAACTTGAAATAATAAATTGATAATGTTATGAGAAAATTATTGAAAATCTTGTTGGTAAATTTATAAAAAAAAACTCGTAATATTATGTTATTCATTATGAAGTGTACATTTTGTAATATTTATTGTTTGACCTCGTTTTTTTAAATAATTACCTATGTTTTGGCATAATAAAACAAACAGTTTATTCTTCTAAATCTTCTCTACACGATTATTTATATATTATTATCTTGAGCTCTATTTATTATCAACTTGTTTAAAAAAAACTGTGCATTCAAAGTGTGGTATCACTGGCATTACATTTTATATAAGGTCGAACGTATTTGTAATATTGCTTAAACAAATAAAGAAATTAATAAAACATTTAAAGAAAATGTTGTCAATATTTCTACTGTATAGAAATGGTTTAGAAATCCATAGAAAGCAATGTGAATCTCGAATAGGAAGTCTGTCATTGATAATGATTAATTAGGAAAAATTATTAAAGCTAATTCACATTCAACTGTTAGAATTCTTACAGTAGAGACTAAAATGGATACACATCAACAATTTCCCATCGCTTTATGGAGATAGAAAAGACAAAAAACTTGAAAAAAGGGCGTATCACCAATTAAAAAACTATAAAAAATTTTTTCGTTCTATAATTTGTTCTCCCTTCATTTTGAGGAACAAAAATAACCTATTTCTTGAATAACATACTGCTAGTTATAGAGAGAAGATTCTTTGGAGAAATTGTTGAAGAAATGGATTGTGATTGAATAAAATATGAGCCACCAAAAGACTTCCTGAACTCAAACCATCCCTACAGAAGCTTGTGGTAACTGTTTAGTGGTCTGCTGTAGAAGTCATCCATTATAAATCTATGAAACGTGGCGGAAGCATTTCTCAGAATCCTATTGTCAACAAATTGAAGGAATGCACCAGAAATTGTTCCAATAAAAATTCCCTATAGTCAATAGAAAAAGACCAATTCTTCTTCATGATAACAAAGACAGAATGTTTCAAAAATGGTCTTTCAAAAATTTAACGAATTATGATATGAAACTCTACCTCAACCTGCATATTCAGTTGACACTGCTTCAACAGAGCTTTACTTTTTTAAACGTCTCAACAACTTTTTACAGGAGAGAACCATCAGGGAGGATGAAAACATAAAACATCTTTTATAGCCTTCATTACATCTTGAAACCTGGTTTTTACACAGATGGAATAAATAAGCATGTATTTCATTGGCAGCAATGTGTAGATTATAATGGTTTAATTTCAAATAATAATATTTATTATTAATAGTGCCAAGGGCAATTAAAAATTAGAATCGAAAAATGCAATTTCATATGTAACAACCTGACATATAGAAATGTTAATTATTTTGTAATGATGTTAGTATTATTTATTGTTAAATTTTCATTACTTTCGATAATATATACTGTATTTGGAAAGATGGTTCTTTATAACTTTATATGTTAAATTAATGAAAATATAAATTAAACCACATTAACTCAAACTTTGTTAAACTTAAAATGAAACTTTTTAAAAAAAAGACAGTTTTTCTAATAAATCCATAATCTACTAATATTGTTGAATATTTAAATAACATTCTAAGTATTTTACATACTGATCTTTTATTTTCTCTTAATTTCAAAGTAAATTTCATTTCAATTTACAACCCAAGCAATGTTAGAGTAAAAAGGAATACCAAGAGGAATAAGATGAAATAATTCGCAAATATACTTTGCCAGATTAATATTTTATGTATACATTACCGGATATTTTGCTTTATACATATAATACTATGTTTCATTCTAATAAAAGTTTAATTTCATTGTTAGTTTGCAGTGTTTGAGATTTTTTTGGAGGTTCTCACAATCCATTTGGACTACAAATTAAATGTTAAAAATCACCAATTTCAAATTCACGCAAAAAATTTTTCCGTTTATAAATGGTAGCCTATACAAATTTTTTACCAAAATTTCAAACTCTCTCTAACGTTTTAAAAATTAGTGTGTATGGAAGATATTATACGCTGATTATATTTTTGAAATAATATTTAAAAAATGTTAAGTGCAAACACCCAAAAAATACAGTAAAAAAAATTTTCGCTTAAAGATAAAAGTTACAGATGCGTCATTTCAATTACCGTTAAAAAATTAGCTTATTTTTTATTTTATAGTTCACGCGATTTACTATCCCTTGATTCAAAAAACCTAAAATAACAAATATGCTAAAGTTTTTATTTTTTTAGTAAATCAAGCAGCAAAAAAAAATAAATCAGTTTAACTGTAAAAAAATTAACAAATTAATATTTTTAAAAACTTTAAACAGTTAATTAACTTTAACTTCTCAAAAATTAATAATTTTAAGATAATCGGAAAATAAAGATATTCAATATTATCAATTATATTTATACTTATGGCTTTTTTAAATATTATTTTGTTTATATACTAATACAATTTTATTTTTGTAATTTTATACTACCACCTTTTTATATTGTCTTTATATTTATAATTCAATCGCTTATTTTATTCAATTTGATTAATTTGACTAAAATTTCATGCAACGAATGTATGTAATAGTGTCAACTGTTTACTAAATTTAATGTGTATAAAATGCCAAATATTGTATGTATATTAACAACATAAATGATTGAACACTTTGCAAAATTGGAATATAAATATATTGAAATGTTAATTTATTAATTAATGTCAAATATAAGGATTTTAAAATTTTAAATCCAAATAACTAAAGTATTGAATTAATAATAGTTTACATTTTGTAATTAAAAGAAGTTTATTTCAAAAACTTGGATGGCATTTTTAATAAAAATTCTTTTTCTTATTCTTTTATTTTTGTTAATAACGGTAAAAGTACTATCAAATTATTAAGAATATATATTACTTATATCTTCATCATATGTATAGTAGACGAATTATTTGATTTTATGTGCTTATTCATTTGGATTTAAAATTTTTATATTTCACATTAATTAATGTATTAACATTTCAATATATTTAAATTTTAACGTTGCAAAGTGTTCAATCTTTTATTTTTCTAATGTACATACTATATAGCATTTTACATATATTAAATTTTGTAAATAGTTGACACTATTACAAACATTCGTCGTATGAAATTTTAGTCAAATTAATCAAATTGAACGACTAAAATTATTATAACTATTGTAATATTAACAATATAAAAAAATGATAGTTTAGAATTACAAACGTCAAATTTTATTAATAGATAAACAACATAATATTTTAAAAAGTCATAAGTATAAATATAATTGATATTATTGAGTTTCCTTATTTTTCGATTATTTAAAATTATTAGTTTACTCTGAATTTAAAGTCAATTAACTGTTTAGGGTTTTTAAAAGTATCAACTTATTTATTTTTAAAAAGGTAAATTATTTTATATTTTTAGTGCTTGATTTACTAAAAAAATAAAAACTTTAGCATATTTGTTATTTTAGGTTTTTTGAATCAGGGATAGTAAATCGGCGTGTATATCTAAGTAAATAAACAATTATTTACTAATCAAAGGAGAAGTATTAATTACTAAGATACTTTGAAAGATGATTATTTTAAAAAAGTGCAAAATAACGTTTAAAAAAAATTTTTAAAGAACAATTTTATTGTCAGCAAAAAATAATATTTATTGAAACCACCAGGCTATCTAAGAAAATGATCAATAGCTCATTTTGTAGCCAAGAATTTATTCTTCAATTTCATCTGACGGATTCTAAATATCTTGTTTTAAAATCAAGTTATTAACTTTTAAACAATTTTTCACAAATTTTTGTCATACTAATTTGTCGACAAAAAATAATATTTGTTGAAAGCCCCAGTCTACTTAAGAATATGGCCAATGGCTCTTTTTATAGCTAAGGCTATATTTTTTAATCTCATCTGATATATTTCTATTTTCTTGATATAAAATGAATTTATTGAGTCACGAAAAAGTTTATATAAATTTTTGCATACTACATTATCGACAAAAAATAATATTTATTAAAGTCTTCAGGTTACCTGAGAATATGGTCAATAGCTCATTTTGTAGGCTACACTTTAATCTGAAATCTTATTTGACAGATTTTTGATATCTGTTTTTATTAGGGAGATATTTATCTTTAAATAAATTTTTTGCATTATTTTTTTTGTAAAATTATCCTAAATTGTCGACCTATTGTAATTTAACTTGAGACTCCAAGGCTACCTGTGAGAACGGTTAATGTCTCGTTTTATAGCCTAGACTTTGTTCTAAAATTGCATGCAGGCAATTTTTGATATTTGCCTTTTTAAAGAACATATGAGCAGGTAGTTATGCTGCAACAAGTGTTTTTCAATATCGTACAATAATTTTTATATTTCTAGATTCGGATTTATATGCTGATTACGAACGTCATATTAATTTCTTATAATTGTTGTTTATTTAAATGTTATTCATAGTTATTTACAGTTAAAAAAGGGGTGCATTTTTCCTCTACTTTTTTACATTGGAATAACGTTTTAAAAACAGGATTGTGCAGGTTGTTATTTATAAACGTTAAATTTTTCGTACAAATTACGTAAATTAAAAAATGAGTTTTTAGTATAAACGAAATAATACTATATTACGTAATTTCAAGAAAGTGATTTTAAAATATCAAATTTTAAAAAGCAGATTATTATCATAGACGGAGTTTTTCCTTAAACTGAATCATTTTTAATTACGCCATTAATAAAACTAAATTTTAAAAAATCAACTTTTTAAATTTTGGTCCAATTAAAAAAACATTTACTTATTGTTGGTTCTTTATTGTTAGATGTGACATGTCGTCAGTATCATTAAAATAAGAGTTTAAAAAGAACATCCTCAGAGTTTGCCAACCATTTATTGTATTACTTGTAACGCCCATAGAAGGCGTTGAAGTAGAAAGGATATAAATAGAAGAATATTCACTAAAATACCACATTAATATCGTTTATTTTGATTATTATTATTAAGTTAAATAAACTACTTCCTTACTCATATTGTGATTCTTACTAAAGAGGATAGCACCTCTATAAAAAAGCTTATATGGAGGTTCCACCGAACCATGTCGCGGCCTTGCACGATTCATCGTTGCAAGTGATTCAAAGAACGACAGATAATTAAAATTGAACACAAACAGGTTAGTTCTATTCAGTCATTTTTGTTGAATGCAACAAAAAAAAGACAATTTTAATTATTATAATAATGGTTGTTAAAAATATCTGTATAGAAATATGCAATTATAAGCGACCTAAATATTTACATTCATTTTTTACAAAAAAATTTTTTACCACTTAGATCTTTTGATAATGTGCTATTGAAAGTAATGAAAAAAATTACGAATGGTCTCAATAGTTCCACATTTATTTTAATACAATGTAACTTGTTTTACATTGATAACTACATTTTCAGCAAAATCCAACCTCTTTTTCCGATGAAAAAAACAAATAATGAGGATAAAAGCGCGAAAATTTTAATAAAGTTCGTTCAGTTGTGCATTTTTGCTTTCTTACCGTTCATTCATGTCTCTTTGTAGTAGCAGCACGCCTGTTAAGGCAAACAATCGTTTGGGTAATGACACAAACGATAAGGTACCCAGAGTACCCTTCTTCAATGCTTTTACACAAGCCGAGCTAGGCCTCTCCAAGGATGCCCAGCAACCCTTTACCTCTCTTACACGAGACGAGACCTATTTTTATGATGGTGTCAACCCCATAGTGTCCTCAATGACATCTTCATTGGCAAGTGCGCCACCATATGGAGATAGTCTCGAAGGAACCAATGTTTTTGCTTCTTCTAACAAGGAAAGCAAAATAAAAACAAGTTTAAATAACTTGATAAATAAGATTACCAATCCGGTATCTTCTAAACATTCAATGGGTAATACAATTCCATTGAATAGATGTAAAAAGCAAATTGATGTTGACGATGTTATTAAGTTACTTCTTGAAGAACTTAAAAGTGAACAAATCAATGCCTTAAAATATAGTCCCAGTGACTATGATGGATTGCTTCAAAGACAGAAGGTTAAAATGACCAAACTGTTATATGAATTAGGTTCTGAAGCCATTGTTGACTTACCAGATGTACGTGCACAGGTTAGTGACAATCTTGGTTCAACAAGAAGCTATAATGTTTTATTTGACATGGTCCTCCGTGCGAAATCGCATGGAGCCTTTTATCAGTTTAAGGGTAAGTCCCTTACAAGCTTTACGCTTTTTATAAGTGATTGCATGACGGCTATTAAACAATTAGCTTTAACTGGCGACGAAATACCTATGCTTGATCGCATAGCGGGACGTCACATTGACTATCTTATACCAAGAGATAGCAAAATAGCACATGCTCGATACATTGCTGTCGAGAAGAAGTCCGATATTACTAAAGAACATAAACAATATGATTTCACTTTGTCTGAAATCTTAAACGACATCAAGATGGTACTTGAAAGTCAAGGCATGAATCGCCTAGAGCAATTTAATGCTCGTCCTCCGATGGAGAATGCTATGGATGTTTCCACATTCGCCAAAAAATTTAATGACTATCTTCGTAGAAGATTTGCTACTAATCAGTCTTCAGAATTTTTGAAGGATAAACCTGACCTGAGACGCGAACAATTTTATTTGTTTACAAGAGGATTACATCCAATCCTCAGGGAAAATAATTCCACTAAAAATCTATATGAATTACAATATGATGAATTCATAGCAACGTATGTTGATACACAACTACGTTTTCAAACTAAATGAAATAATGCTTCACAGAAAGCCAATAATAATCATAACAACAGTTATAAAAATAACAATAAACACATAAATAAAAATTCTAATGTGTCAAAAAATAAACAATCGAATTTGAAATTTGATAATACAAAGAAACCATTTGTAAAAAATAACTCAAGTGGTTATAATAAAAATAATTACTAGCCTTCATCTGGTTCAAATAATTCTAAGGGACATCAATCCCGATATTCTTCAGTGAAACCGGCTAATAAGCCTACAACTTCATACAAAAGTACTAGTTCTGGTATAAACTATAAATCTCAAAATAACCAATCATCTAGTTATAATAAAAATAGTACAAAAACTAAACCTCAAAAACATGGTAAGATTCATACAATTGAACCTACACATGAGGAATGCCACGATGATGGTGAGATGAATGTAATAATGCATTCAATTAAGGAAATCAAAAATTTAATAAACGATTTCAAATTAAATACATTAACAATTTGTATGTTAATGATCTGTATGCTTATACCATTAGGTGGTTGTCAACCCCTTGGCATTTGTCGATTTGCACCTTCTGAATTTTTTAGATTGTATCTTCAGAATAACTATGACACTAAAAAAGCGAAACATGTTACACTAGTAGTGGTTGATATCAAATGTGTAGCTTTAGACGTGTTTGCTAGTGGCTATCGCCTTGGCAATGTCTTTATAGATCCTGATAATAATGTCGAGCATTATTTTGATAACAAAGCTCCCACTTTTTCTTGTGCTGGAAGCCAACTCGTTCATTTAGCAGAACGTAATGAAACATTCGCTGAAGAAGTTTCAATTGGTACACACAATGCTGATACCTCTTTAAAAAACATACGTGCTAAGCATGCCATGTATGAAGCTGGATGTGATAAACCTAGTTCTGTTTCACAAGAAGTACCTATGGATTCTCATCCTAGCAAATTAACTACGACAACTAAGGCGCCGATTAAAATGTTAACCGAACGCCCACGTACTATACAAGTTGCTTCAAGCAACAAAAATATAAATAATTCGAAAAATAAAGTGCCAACCGATACTGGTACCTTTCCGAAAACAGTAAAATCTAACAGTAATGCTGTCTTAGACGGCTCAGCTGTTGTTAATTCAATGGTATCGTCTACCACGTCTGGATACCAGAAAATACAGAGTTCCCGCGATGAATGCGAGAAAAAATTAAAAGAAGCGCAAGAATTGTTGGTACAGCACTCTGGTACCATACAAAATTTGCGTGATAAATTAGATCGCATGAAACGAGAAAAAAATAATTTATCTAACTTACTTCGTGATAATGAAGCACACCATCAGGAAACTTTGAGAAAGATAACTGAGGCATCTAAGTCTTCTCTTTCCGAAGATATAAAAATAGCCTCTACTGTATTTGCATATGAACAGAGGATACTCGAGGAATGTGAGCAATTTTACGCGAACACAATAAATCATCTTAAAGATGATCTAAGTAAATGTAAAAAGAGTATCTCTAATCTACAGTCAGATAAAAATCTTGTGGAATTTGAGAAAGATACAATAAATACAGCTTTTAAAGCATGTAAAAAAGATAAGAGTATATTAAGTACATTCTTAGACACTTGTAATTCAGATAAACACTCCTGTCTTACAAATAATAAGAAGTTAATAAACGACGTTAATCGTCTTGATGACATTATAAAGGATAAAACCATTAAATTATCCGAGGCCACAACAAAAATAGACACTCATGAATCACAAATTGAGGTCTAGAAAAATCAGGAAACTGCTCTAAACGAACGATTAGTTGCAGTCACTAATCAACTTGCTCGATTAGAGAATCCTGATATTGAAAACGATGAAGTGCAATCGCATGCATCGACAGACAATGCACTTGAGTTACATAGTTGCATAAATAAAGAGGCTCAATGCCATCTACAATTGATCCAGGTGCAAGATTAATATAATTTGGGACGGCAGAGCTTACTCGTTGTGAATCGGAGATTGCTTTGATAAAATCACGGGTATCCTCATCGTCTAGTCTTAATAGTATTCCTTCTGCTGATACTAAATCAGAAGAAGGATTGTCCATGATCGAATGGACTAAGAAAATATATCAACTTCATGTTGATGAGGCAATAACTGAAATGCCTAATTCTATTGCTAGTGCATTAACTTTAATCACTGCAATTTTGGTTAAATTCGGTTTTACTAAAACTGTTGATACTTTGAGAAAACGTTATGGTTCTTCTTCTAACAATGAGATTTCATATACTCATCAATTAAGAACGATTTCTGAAGCACGACCGCTTACAGGAAATCCTATTCGTGTATCACGATATGGTGTAATACAGAACATTCGAAATTCTGACACCACGGTAAAATTACCTGTAATTTCGTTTAATATCGGAACAAATAAATTCAATGCACTTGTAGATACTGGTGCTTCTTTAAATGTCATCAGTCAAGATGCATTTGGTCTCATACCTAGTTTGCATAAGACTATGGTTAAACCATCGTTAAAAGCTGCAACAGTTGCAAATAACGACAAACTCGTTTTTCGCAGAGCTTCACGATTATATGTTGAAGCAAATAATAAATGAATACAACTTGAATTCCACATAGTGGACAATTTATCTTACGATGTAATAATCGGTATTCCTGGATTACATCAAATTTTTGGTGATGAACTTACAATTCGATTCAATCATAGTATGCCTTCTATCACCAATGTACCAGTCAAAACGGCTTCAAAGGTACGTGTTTCTCCTAGAACAACAAAAGTAATTTATGCTAATGTGCATGTAATTTACTCATACGATACAATAAATTGTTTATTTGTGAGTAACCCTCGTTGAAAGGGTAGTGATCACATTATGACCTACTATCAGGCAGGTCCTGTGATTGATAATAAATTTGCTGTGATTCTTCAAAATCATGGAGCAAATACTGTATTAATACCCGCTAATACAGAAATCGGTACTCTACATTCTATTGAAAAAGTAGATGATAATACCATACGGATCTCTGGTGATGAAATAATCCCAGAAGATGCTGTTTGGGAAGATTCTTTACCCAACTATCCTGAAAGTCATGCTCCTCTTACTAGAGAGCAACTAATGGATTCCATTTCTTGGACAAATTGTACTCTTTCACCGAAAGCTAAAGAGTTGTTACAAGAGATTATATGGAATAATCGTACGGCATTTTTCGAGTATGATGGAAATGCTGGTCTTTATAATGGTGATGAGCGTCTCAATATTGAGTTAGCCACATCTGAATTACCTCAACGTATTCGACCAGGTCGTAGGTCGAGAGAGATTGTGATTGAAATTGATAAGAAAGTCGAAGATATGCTTGAAAAGGGGATGATTGAGCCTAGTCAATCTCCTTACCTTTCTAGAGTCGTATTAGTACGAAAGAAAGATATGAAATGGCGTTTTGTCGTTGATTTCAGAGCTATTAATCAGCTCATAAAACAACAGTCACATCTCATCCCAAGGATAGATAGATTGATTAAAGAAGCTAGTGGTCATAAGTACTACAGCGTATTTGATTTGAAACAAGGATTTCATCAAATACCTCTTGATGAACATAGCAGGCGGATTGCTGCTTTTGTCACACATAGAGAAATTTACCAATATAAGGTGATGCCTATGGGACTTACTGGATCTCCAGATAAGTTTCAAGATATAATGAACAAAGTTCTTAGCAACATACTAGATTGCTATATCTACTTAGATGATATTCTCACTTGTTCTCAAGATGAGGAATCTCATATCAGAAATATTGATAATATTCTAGCACGTATTGCAGAATACAATATGAAAATCACTTTAAATAAGTGTCAATTTGGGCAAAAGAATGCTCAATATCTAGGATACATCATCGATTTTAATGGTATCCATCCTAACTCTGATAAGGTTAAGGCTATCACGGATAAACGTGAACCAAAAACAGAAAAAGAAATCAAATCTTTTCTTGGTGCTGTTTCTTATTTTAGAAGGCACATTAAAAATTTTTCAGCATTAGTTGAACCCTTATATAGAGTTATCAACACTTATTCTTGGACATCAGAACAATCTGATGCTTTTCAAGCCTTAAAAAAGGCATTAATAAATGCTACAGTATTGACTCCTCCGGACCATACCGCTTCATATACTATTTACACCGATGCTTCATTTCAAGGCTTAGGTGCAGCTCTTACGCAAAGGAATAAACCAATTGCTTTTGCATTTAGATCTCTGAAACCCGCAGAGAAAAACTATTCGATTATAAAATTGGAAGCCTTGGGTCTAGTTTATGCTTTAAGGCAATTTAGACCATATATTTATGGTAAACTTACTAAGGTTGTTACCGATCATACGCCATTGTTGGCTTTACTTAAAAATAAAGAGTTAACTGGTATTCTTCAACGATATCAGATGGCTATAATGGAATACGATATTACAATCGAATATCTTAAACGGGAAGATAATCATGTTGCAGATTATCTTTGTAGAACAGAATTCAATGCAATTCTGTTAAATAAAGGCTTCTTTGAAGAGGTATTTTCTAAAAATGAAGAATTCAATGAATACTCCATATGTTATAGGTCAATTTCATAAATTTCTTAATGATAAAGAGAAGGATGTCATCCGAGATGGTGATATCAACGTCTTTTACAGAGGTAAACGACGAGTGTTTGTTCCTAAGGTGCTAAGGGAAGAGTTGTTGAGACGATTCCATAGCCGTCCTTTACTAGAACAACATTTTGGTTTCGATAAAATAGCAGATAAATTCTGTCTTATATTTTTCTGGCCTAAGATGCTTGAAGACATGAAACGTATTTGGCAAAACTGTGAAGTATGTTGGAAAGTAAAACACCAATCTACTAATTTAGCAGCTACCAATACTAAAACAATTCCTAAATCTGAAGGTATTTGGGAAACATTAAATTCTGATTATATACAGCTTGATGATCATTTTCACGTGTTAGTGATAATTGATGAATATAATCGTTTCGTGTATACTGCTGTTACCAAACGACAAGATCAAAATACTACACTTCTACAAATAATGAAGTGCTTTTCACTTTTGGATTCCAAAAAGTATTACGTACAGATGGAGGATCTGACTTTATTGGTAGTAAAGTGTCAGATTATCTCAAATCTGTGAGCGTTACTCATTATGTGTCATCTCCACATAATCATACTTCTAATGCTTTCGCTGAACGATTTAATCGTACAATTCACGAAGCTATCAGAGCACAATCTGAATTATCATATACCGATGCTGTATATGCTTTAACATATGCTTATAATCGTATAAAGCATACTTCAACAGGTTATCCATCTTGTTATTTTATTCTCAATACATCTGATACATTTTCAGATGACATTGCAGTTAATCCATCCCTTAGTGGGTTGAAAGATATTATTCAATTCGGTCGTACCGAATTTGATGAATCGCAACCTAAGAGAAAAGGAAAAGTTCTTTTTCCAGGCATGTTTGTGATGAAACGTGTTTTACACAAAAAATTAAATTACACATCACATAAAAATCAAAATATATTTGAAGGTCGTTTTAAAATAATTAAGCATTTACATGCGGACACATATATCATTCAAAAATGTTTTCGTACTGGTAGAGAAGAAAGAGTTACCACGGATAGATTAAAAGTCATTCCTTCACTATCTACATCTTCTAATAATACATAAGTTATGTCTTGTGCATCATGTATAACAGATATAGTCACATGAAGTTTCATTTCTTGACTATTTTTACTATTATTTATAAACCAAACAATAGATTTATATATATATGAAATAACAGTTTTACACATAAACAATAATTCGACGATTAAATTAAAATTTATTTGTTAACCAAATGATACAGATGTAATATTAATAAGATTTAAACAAATAAATTGTTCTATTAATCGAATCTCCAAATATCCGGAAGATCGGCGTATGCTAAAGTTGCTGGTCCATCCATGCAACTTGCAGGACAGTTGAAAACATACGGCTTTCTGCGTTGTTTCATGACGATGCGAAAATCGCACTTGCAGTTCTTACTAAAACACATAAGGATTTTCACTTGAAATGATATTGCTACCTTTTTCAGAAAGTGACAATCGGAGTATGCCACTCCTTTTAATGCAGGAAAATGGCTTAACATGCCTCTTCCTGCAGAATTTGAATTCCACCATAGAAATTCAATCTTCTTGCAAGCCAAGAAGCTCATATTCATACATGATGATCTTAATTTTATAATCAGTACCTTGGTACTGACATTTTTGAACAAGGGCTGTTGCCCTTCTGTAAAAGCATTGAACTCTATGAGTTCCCAGTTCTTGCTTGTTAACATTTTTACCATACTTTCATGTTGGTTGAATTCGTAGGCTTTTATTACACCTACATTGGGTACTAATCTGCGCCCAGATGGAATATTAACCACTTCCTGGTCGACTATCTTTCCATTTTTTATTTCTTGATTGCTTAATACAGCAATTAATGAAACACACATGTTCTTTACCATTATCCCCCGATGTGGGACCCCTTGAAGATCATAGTTGGCTAATAAGATTTGCACCTGACCATCGTACATTGCCTTTATCAACTCTTCAAAAGAAAACACCACCTTTGGTTGTTTATTAACCTCTTCTGACTTTCCTTCGTCAGATCTTCCTTTCTTCCTATTTCTGAAAGAATTTTTACCTATGGGGAGTTTTTTACCTCCATCGATCGGATCTTTTATACCACCAGTTAATTGTGGTACTTTTGATTCCCTTCCTTTTTCAGTTCCATAGCTTTTTTGGCTTCTTTTCCTGCTATTTCATCAGCAGTATCTCCTAATAACATATTTTCGTCCTTCATAATAGTACGAATATAATAGAATAGTACTTGTTACTTCATTTGGTGTATTCTATATTCTTTTTCGACTAGACGTCTGAAAAGGGGAGGACATACACTCAAAATTTAGCAACAAATGACATACTTAACAAAATTTAAAATTGTATATGCAGCAAACATATACAAAGGAATGTCCAATTAAGGATAAAATGATCACTCGATCACAAATATACATCATAATTGTATCAATACGTTATTTTAAATAACTAGAAGAAGTATCTTTTAAATAAAGTACTTAATTATCCAATGTCGTATAGACAAAGTTATCAACAGTAAAGGATATGGAAATATCTAAGACATGTTGATTGAACAATATTTACAGAATACGTAAAAATTATTGTTATTGTCTAACACTAGACATATCAGGTCAAAAACATTTGACAAAACAAAAACATACATACCTTTTATAAATAAAAAGATATATACTAAGAGGATTATAAAAACATCCTCGTATAAAATAAAAAATTAACACGTCATATAAGAAATGATCGTGCATTATAAAAGAACTAAGAAAATAAAGTTAGACAAAAGTTAAGAAATGAAATTTAACTTATTAAATAAAATTTATTATAAAAAAAGAAAACAATACAATAATAAATTTTAATTAAACCTCCTTAGAGATGATTGGAGTTGGAGGTGGTGAAGGCGGTGGTGATGGTGGTGCTCCTGGGGCACCATTCTCTTCCTCATAAACCACTGAGCCGCAATGGGGACAGGGCTCTTTCTTGGAGGCTTTCGCACATTTCCTAATTTTCCGATAAGCTGCTGTCAAAACCATTAGAATAAGAAATTCCAGTAATGGCCGGCAGTAACCCATTACTTGGATAGCCAACATGGCCCAGGCAGCCATTTCCTCCTCAAATACTCCAGATACTCCAGCAACCGTGGTAGTTGGTGGAGTTATGGTTGTTGAGTAGTAGCCGTGACGGCTACATAATTCTCCATAATTTCTGAAAAGAAATAAATAAATAAGTCTAGACAAAGTAAAACTTACACAGCTGGCATCTTTTTACTTCGGATCAAAACAATGATAAAAAAGGAATAAGAATAATTCTTAAAGCCTTATATACAAAAACTTTTGATGATTACAAAAAAAAAAGAAGCATTGATGAATTAAAATGTCAATGATCAATTACCATATTATTATTACATACTTATTTTCTTATTATTGCCGAAAAACACTAAGATTATTAAAGAAAAAAATCAAATATCAAATACCAGATACAAAATCAGTTATAGAAAATATTTTCCAACATCGGCATTACAAGAACAATAACTATCAGAACAGATACATTCCTATATCGCTACGAAGTAGCTGAAAAGGGGATGTAACGCCCATAGAAGGCGTTGAAGTAAAAAGGATATAAATAGAAGAATATTCACTAAAATACCACATTAATATCGTTCATTTTGATTATTATTATTAAGTTAAATAAACTACTTCCTTACTCATATTGTGATTCTTACTAAAGAGGATAGCACCTCTATAAAAAAGCTTACATACTAACACCTGTATAATAACTATTTGATATACCATTTTATTGTATTTTTTTAGAGTATAAAATAAAATCTTAGTTTAACAATGATGACCAGAAGTAAGGGTAATGATGAGGAAGGTACCGGAGCCAATGTATGACTCCGTATTCTTAACATTTATATTTCACAGAAAATTCATAAAGGATTGAGAACGTTAAAGAGGCCTGAATTGATAAAGATAAAATTAATTCGCACTCGCCTGAATATAACTTTAAATTGTTTGATTTTACTGTTTTTGTTTTAAGTAAAATAATTATTCTCTATGAAGACGATATTTTGCCCTATACAATGCAACTTAGGAAGAAAATAATAAGAAATTTTTTCTACAATTTTGATATAAATATTTAATAATTTTATTTTAAGGTGTTAAGATTTACATTTAAAGTATAATTTTGTGTATCTTTTAATTTTAAACATAGAAAGTTTATATCCTAAAACGGTACAAATAATAAACGGAATAAAGTAAAACGGAATAACATAAAGTAGAAAATTTTATAAAATCGTATTTTTAAATTGAAGAATTTTGCTAAAAAACAGAGAAACAACATCGCTAATGTAGTTTCGTTGATTTGAAAAACGTAAGAATTTTTTGAATGTTTTAAAATTTTTTTTGTTTAGAAATTAAAGTTCATGAATTAAAAGTATAAAATAATTATTCCTATCAAATAATAAAATTTTTATAAGATAGTTTTGTGGTAATAAATTTACACAAGCTTTTATTAGTCTTATATTTGTGGCCACCTATAGAAAAACAATAAAGTAAAAGAAATTTTTTAGCTTACAAATAATCAACAAAAAATCAAATGTAAAAATCATTGCTGACTATCTTTTTATATATATGTTTTTCCTATAAAGATCAATGATCATTATTTTTCTTTCATATTATGATGATACATAGCTTTACCAAGCGTAAAAATTAAATTTCTACACACATTTGGCGTAATTACCTTTTGATAAAAACAAAGAAAAAATAAAAATTAATCTTTTTATAAATATTTATTCCTAAAACTTTATAACTATAATTCTTACAAACAACACTTAACTATTCCTCATTTTCAATTTGTTGTGCATTCAATGCTTCTTCCATATCATAATGATCCAACATATCATCGTATTTCATAATTTCTTCTCTCTTAACTCTTGAGACTCGTATAATATGTTCTTCAAATTTCGCTTCAAGTTTAGGAATCTCATTCCATAACGTTACTATTGCTAATTTAAAATCTTTTGGTTCATCATCGCACTCTCCTGTCTTTTTCCTCGTCATCTCATAAATATAAAGATTAAATACCATCCTTACATAAACTTGAAAGTAATTAGTTACGTATTTCTTAAAAAAATATTGTGTCACAATTCCTGAATTATGATAAAAAACAACCTACAATATCATCTGGTAGCGATACAACATTCGTTATTCTATGAAATAACCATAACATTGAACTAATGCAATTTTTAAGTGAAAATGTAAAAATATCTGATGAAAGACTTTTGTTTTGTTTCATCTCATGAATTATATATCCAAGTCGACATTCAATGTCTCCAACTGTTGATATAAGTTTTTCTTTATCAATACTTTCAAAAATTTTTTCTTTACTTATATGAATATCAAGACAATCAAAAATTAATTGCAATGTGTTACTTTCAAGTGTACACCTCTCAACATAATTAAAATCTTTCCTATATCTATTATCAACTTTAATTCTAACAGTATTTAAAAGTTTATCTGTATGATATACTAAAGTATTAAAAATTTCTCTCATTAAAAATGGATTATCTAATAATTGGGTAAAGGAATGGAGGACTGGTGGACTACTACATATTACAATACTGTAATGTCTTATTAAGGTGATATATACTTTAATATTATTATCAACATCATAAATATTTGATATACCAGGAATACCAAAATTTACCGAAACGGCATGCAGAAATACTACTTCAATTAACTTCAAATTTCTAATTTTTAATTGATCCTTCTTATTCTTATAATATTGTACTATCTTTTCCAGAAAATGTACTATAGTCAACCTAAAGTCAATTATAACTGGTTTTGAAAGGATTGTATAAATGGAATTTTCGATGTCATCAAATTCTTCTTGTCGAATTAATATTTCATCACTATTCTCAACAATATCATGATGTCTTAAAAAATTATTTATAATCTTCTTTGGTTCATCGTAATTATTATATGATTTATCATAAGCATTAAAAGCAAGTTCTTTAAAAAAGTCATTTTTTAAATGTACATTTATATAAACTATCTTTTTTTTGAGTCATTGTACTAAAATTTTCAATGACAAAGTTCTAATTAACAATAACAATTATAGCAAAAAAAAGTATGAATAAAATTGATATCTAAAAGTAAAGAAATAACTTAAAGGTAAAAATGATAAAAATAAAATGGGTTATAAAAAGTATACATTAATTGATAAGAAAACAATAATTATTGTGAAAAAATAATAATATATTGGAATATAATGTACTTTAAGTCTTTTTTGAGAACATAATTTTTTTTTCTTGAGATCATCTTTTAAAATATTCAGGCTAACTAAAATAATTGATATACGTGTTAACTTATTTTTTATCAATTATAGGCTATACATAACATTTTAAACAAAAAATAATTTCAAGGCAATTTATTTATCGCAACTATTCACAAACTTAACATACATTTGTTTAAATAACTAGAAATACTTTATTTGAAAAATCTAACGAGGTATATTATTTATAATAACTTATTATTGTTATTTTTTATTTTCCTCTTAGTTATTATATTCTCTTTATTCAATTAGCTTTTTTATACATTTTGTAGCATAAATTCATTTAAAAACCACCAGGTATAATTATGTATATTAGTGCATATATTTTTAATAACTATATCAATATTTCGTTAAAGTCATGAAAAGTATATTATAAAATAAATAAACTTATATTTTAAAGAAAGAATTTATGCACTGTATGTAGATATCTTATAAAGTTAAATATTTACTTAATAAGGTAAAAATTATTAAAATGATAGTATAACTTTTTTCACTAAATTCTCAAGTTATCACAACAAAAGTAAACTTTTTATTTATTTTAAAAAATGGCTTTTTTTTATTAAAAAAGATAGAACATATATATTTTCATCTTAAGATTATTAAAAAAATAATAACATTACAAGCAGCAACTCGCTTCACTCTTCGCTACTTACCTGCAGGGCTTGTCTTTAAAATATTTAAAAATTATTAATTTAAAAAAAAAAATTCTAAAACTTTTTGTTTTATAAAACATATAGTAATATTGGAATAAGAGATCCGTATTTTATATTATTTACAATTATTATTAAATTTTTATAGTTTTTTTAATGTTGGAACTTTACAAAACATATTGTTTCGAAATTGTTTTATTACATATTTTCATGATTTTAAACTCATTTGATGCTCTAAGTTTGAATACTTTTCTACAAATTCCTAATTAATGAAAAATTTAAATTTTATATGATTAAAAAAGATAGAAATTTAAAATGCAGATTTAGTTTTAAAATTGACTATTTTTTTAATATTAATAATATTAGAGGTTGATCATAAATATTTTCTAATTATTCAATCTAAAATAATCCAATTTGGGCAATCATTATTTTATCATTTTGCATTTTGGTAACATAAAAGAGAATAGTTTTGCAAATTTAATGTATACTTTTTAAAATATATTATGAAAAATAAAATACAGTTTTTTGATGTATTAAAAATGATAAAAATATTATTTTTAATTATTAACATTAAAAATAAATCAAAACAATTACTTGGACATTTTTCGTATTGAAGAAATTTTATTTAAACTTTAAAAAGCTACAAATATGTTTAAATCAAAGTATTAGTAGTTTTTTTAAAAAATAATAAAAAATTTATTTTTAAAATGTCTAGATGAATAGTTTCGACTTAGAAGTTTTGGTTATTTTTTTTCAATTCTTATAGAGCATAGACAAACTTTTAGATATTTTTACATCTTTTTTAAATAGCTCTTTGTATCGCTATATTATAAATTTTTTAAACTTATAGTATGCATAACTAAATTGCAATAGTTGGAAACAATTTAGTCCAGACTATTTTAACATAAAAAGATTTAAAGTAAAAAATCTAATTTATTATAAAATTTAATGATATTAAATATAAATTTTGTTAAATTTAAATAAGTCAAATATAATTTTTTTTAACATTTTAATTGTGTCTTAGTAATTGTAGTATACTGCAATGGTTTTAAATATATTTAATCGGCACAGCAAAAACATAAATAAGATAAAACCAATTTTTCCACCTATCCTATTTACTATATTTTTAAGAATATAAATTATTATTTAAAATGTTTAAAGTAATTGGCTTTATGACTTCTATGATTTATCGTTTTCTAACAATTTAAAAAAAAATCAGATATTCTTGTAATTTTTTATTTTATCAGGTCATAAATTTCAGATTATTCTCATTTAAATATACGCATTTCAAGAACTAAATTTAAATGAAGCTACTATTTTTTTTTTCTATTTAGCATGTTTAAATGCATTCTTTCTTATAATAAAAAGAGGTACATAAAACGAAAACCATTTTAAAAGGTAAACTTTTCCTCTAATATATAGGGGAATTTTCGATAACTTATATATTTCCACGAATCAAACCTTTTTTAGTAATTTTTATTGTTTTGATGTAATAAGTATTAAAAATTACATATATATGTGAAATTATGAATAAAAAAATCATTATTGAGAAGAAAATAGAAGTAGCAATTTTTGAAGTTTGATACTTAATGAGATGTATCTCAAGAACTGATAGTGGGATTAAGACGGTTTAGATGTCATTGGATAGAGAATTAAATTCCACATATATTTTGTAAACGTTTAATATTGAAAAAGTTCCATCTTTGCATACTTTTTCTTATAAACCTAAAAATTAAGAAAAAAAAATTGACTAATTTCTATTTTGATTAATTCAAGAATGAAAAGAGATAAATTAACGGTTAATATCTTAAAATGTTTGCAACAAATTTCTCTAGAGTGAAAAATCAAGACATTTGAAAAAAATTGACGTATTGAAACTCTTTCTCTTTCTTGAAACTAAAAAATAGCACTTTTTCAAAAAATTAAAAAATCACTTTTTTCTTTATATCTCGAGAACGGATAAAGAAATCAAGATGATATATATATCGTTTAATAGAGAATTTAATCCTACATAAAGATTGTGAAAACACTTTATTTAAAAAGTTTTATTTTGACATACTTTTTTAAAAAAAACACAAAAAATTTTAGTCAAAAATTTATGGTCTTAAAGTTTTCCGATTTTTATGAGATTATACTTAAAATGTAAATTAAATGAAAAATTAGATTAACTTTTTTTCTTTTTATCAATACCCTTCTCTGAATCCTGATATATCATTTTAAAGTGTAAGAATTTAGGTTTTCTTTTGGTCATTTTCAAAGATTTTCATAAATATTCAAAATCTCAAGGATGAACTTGAAATTCTAACTATTTTTTATTTTTATAATATTAGTATCTAAAACTTTATATACCTGTAAAATTTCAGATAAAACGAATAACTCTAGAGGGGTCAAGAATAATACACCAAAACACCTTTAAGTAGCTGTATCTGAAGAACGGGAGTTCAGATTAAAAAAATATTGCGTTTTTTGAAATCATGACATAAAGTTACATATATTAAGATATCAAAAAGTTTCAATATCGAAGATAATTTAACTCTCTAGTTACTCCTCTAAATTATATAGGAATTTATGAAGTATTATAGGAATAATGCAAAATTTTAGTTAATTAAAAATATTGTTTATAATTACATTATATTTGTCACTGGAACCTTCAAACACTTACAATGACTGAAATTTAGTGAATTGCGCAAACAACTAATAGAAAAGATATTGGTAGTAAATTTGTACCTCCATAAAAGTATTTAAAATGATTATTTATATTATCGTTGTTTCCATTAAAATAAAAATGAGATTCTGTCACATCTTTCAAAATACAATATAAAATTCTCAATATTGTCCAATTCTTGATTTTACGATTTTGATTCAGCTTCCTTCTTGTCAATCGTTGATTCAACTGATTGATAAGGTAGAAATCCATCAAATTATGAGAGAAAAAGTTGATGTTGTTGAAAGGTTAAAGGACTACCACATACTGAAGAAATATTTTTTATTTTTTGAAGTCTTGTTTTTGTGGTTTTAGCAGCAATTTGTTTTCAAATTTCTTGAGAACTTCTACGATCTCTTTGTGATGATATTATTAATGATTTAGATATTGATTTAGCTCTTCTTCTCATGAATGTATGATTCACATTTGATATTGAATTTTTCTTTGGTAACATTTTAGGAACCTTGAATACAATACACAGAGAAAATTTGCGGTTCGTTTCGACACCGCTCGCAGTAGAATCCGGGTAGTGTTAATTGAAGAAAAACTATGAATTAATTGAATTGAATATTTATGTATTTCATAATAATTTTGAAATAAATTTTTTTTTAAATTTTTGTATTTCTTAAATTAAATTGTTAAATAATTTTTAAAAAATAATTATTAATAAAAATGTTTTTTTATAATTTTATTTTTTGTATAAATTTGTTTTTTCTTAATAAAAATTATTATCTAAAATGCAATGATCTAATTTTTATTTTAAGTTTATTTTTAATTTAAATATCTTTGTATTGAATATCATTTTGATTAAATAAACTTATTTATTTTGTTATTATTTCTGCATAAATTTAATAAAATATTTATAATAAACATTTACTTTATGATCAATTTTTTTAAACTTTTTTATACGTTTAAAACGTTTTAAAATTGCGTAGCTTTTTTTAAATAAAGTTTTTTTTTCTCTTTACAAATGATGTATAAGAGTTGTTTTTGTACCTACATTTTTGTTAAAAATGCAGTTTAAAACGACACCACAGTTTTTGTTTAAGTTGAATATATGTACATACATTTTTATTTATAGGTAATATATAAATTTAAATAATGATATATATAATGAATTATATTTTTCATATTTTTATATATAAATAATATATATTTTTATAAAAATAAAAATAATTTTTTATTTTAAACATTTAACAAAATTCGTTAAAAATAATCATAAAATTTTATTTATTTTAATAGAAATTAATTAATTTTAAAACTATTTGTTTATTTAAAAATCTTTCAAAATTTGGTAAAAAAAAAGTAAAAATTGAAAAAACTACTTTATAATAAATAAAATTAATCTCGTAGAAAACATTTTTAATTAATTATCAAATTGTTAAATAATTTAATTGATAATATAAAATATATCAAATACAGCAGAAAAATAACGACGCTTAAATATAAAATAAAATACAATAAAACGGTAACTGATGAAAATAACTGATTATATAAAGAAACAAAAAGATAAGAAAATAATCATTTTTTATTTCTTTTATTTATCCAATTTTTTTTTTATAAAAATAAAACTATACATTTAAAAACAATTTTTATTAACAAAACATCATAAACATTATTTAAAAAAAAAACTAATAAAACTTTATAATTTATATTTTATTGTAATTATTACTATTATTATTTAACAATTTTAATTATTTTTTCACAAAATAATTTTTATACATATTTAAATATTTTTAAATTTGTTAATTATCATTACTTATTGAATTTGTTAAAGTTTCATTTAAAGCATTAAATTCTTCATAAACATTTTCACTTACCTTCCAATGACAATGAAGGATTTCGATCAAAATGTGTTATTGTAAAATCCCATTCTATCTCAACATCTTCTGATTCTTCATTTCCTTCATTTCCTTCTTTTGTAATGTTACGGTCCAAAAAATTATTCCACGCAATTTTCTGAATTATTGTTTTACAAGGATTAACATATGAAGATCCAACGTTAAGCAACTTTTTTATACGACTATTTGAAGATTCAAAACGTAGTGTACTAAACGCTGACAATGAAACATATGGAAATGTTTCAATCATCTTACCATAATGACATAAATTGTGATACTAAAAAAAATAATAAATTATATTAAATTCAAAATTTAGGAAAAAAAAACAATGCATATTTAATTTTTTTGAATTAGCTTACTTTTAATGTCATTCTGAATTTGTTGTCAGTTAAAGAGAATAGTGATTCAAAATGATTTTCTACAATTTTCTCAATAAAATCTACTGGATTTTCAATATTTTGAACTTCTTTTTTATTTGAAAAAAAGACTACCATACTTATTGTATAATGAAGGACTTCAAAAATTTTTTGAATTTTTTTCATATTAAATAACAGAATCACAATATAAAAAAGATTCTTTGACAATATGGTAAAAACATATCATTAGATAGAATGTTTGCTGTCCATTTAATGAAAAACGTCCTTTATTTTCCAAAATATCTTTTTTTGAAAATAATTCAAAAAACTTTTCTTTTAATGGAGTTTTTAATTGACTATGAAGCCTGAGTTTTTGAGCTTTTTTTTAAAATTTTTTCACGTAAGCATTCTCCTTCCATGTTAAATAATTTCTTAAATAAATGAACACATAAATATAAATTATATGCACAAATACCCTCTAAAAAAATACAAATATTTAATAATCGAAAAGTTTTTATTTTAAATCTTATAAATAACATAATTTTTTTTCTGTGACGTTTTGGAAAATATTTTGTATATTAAAATATTAGTAATTTAATTAAATTTATAGCATCAATTATCAACTTCCATTATACTTTTTATAATGTTAATAAAACGTTTAATAAATTAAAAGAAATTTGGAAAAATATTTTGTTTTATTGTTAATATGATTATTTATTATATATATTTAAATTTTTTATGTTTACTAACCTTGAAGATCATGAAAAGTATCAAATATAAAATGATTATTTCTTGGAAAGTAGCTATGATACGATTCACGTAAAAAAGTTTCCAATGCTTTCTTTTTTGTGTATAAATGGAAATCTTCTCCATTAATAGTACAAGCTTTGTAACTATTTTTACTCTTTATTTGAATAGCATTTTTTCAATTGAAATGCAGACTGCATCATTGCATTGTCTGATATAAAAAAAATTGGTTTCAATTTTTTCGTTATTCCATTGAAATCGAATGTAGTATCATTAAATGTTTTCATAACACTTTTCAATATTTTTTGGTAATTGTTTTCGTTTTCCAATTTTGTTATTGATGCTCCATAAGTCATATAATGCTTAAGTTTGCTACTTTTTATGCAGCTAAATTTATAAGCAATATGTAGGTATGAAGTTGTATTTTTTCCAGTTCCTGATAATACAATATCATCCGCATAAACAATAACAGGCAGACAATTATCTTCATTAGAAGAAAACAATGAAGAATATTTTTGAAAATATCTTAAAGTTTCCAATTTCAGATTAACATGAAAAGCATTTTTCGAATGAGGAAATTGTGAAATTGATTTGTTCACATTTTCTCGTTCTTTTTTCAAATTTATTTTCAAATGCTACGTATGATAAATTTTTATCTTTTGTTTCTATAAATAAATTAATTAATAAAAAAGTTGATGTTTTATTATTTATTTTTAAAATTTTTAATTCATTGAAATAAGTTGGAATTTTTTTAAATATATCATAAGATATGCAAATTATAAAAATTATTAATTCTTTTAATTTAAATTAATTATAATTATTATAATTATTATTATTATTATTTTAATTTTTATTGTATAAATATTTTTGTTAAAGTTAAATAAATTATTTTTTTGCTTGAAGTTATATTGTTTTATATTGTTATGACTGTTACTGAAGCTCTCCAGGAATTACTTGTTAGCCATAACAAAATAAAAACATTATGTAGTATTTTTAATAAATAATAAGCCAATTTTAAAAAAATTTAAAAATTTTTTCATCATCAATAACACTAACATTATTTTTCTTTTTTATTTATTTAGTTAAAATCTATGAAATAAAATAATAATGTTTGATTTTTCGATAAAAGTTAAAATAAAAAGAACGCTATGAATTTGATTAAAAGACTATTAAAAAGAGAAGATTCCGAATAAACCTTCATCAAATTTATTTTATACATTTAATTGCATTTATAATATTTTTAATGTTATATTTTTTTAGCAATTGTTGTCAATAGGGTTAATTTATAAAATATTTGTTTTAAAAAAAAGGGAAATCAAAAAAAATTTTAATTTAAAATAATTAATTAGATTATTAATTATTTTATATTATTATATCTTTTATATATAATATAGGCATACTCCAAATAAAATAAAATATTTTACTATTTTTTATCATTTAAAATAATTGTAAAAATTTTATTTTCAAATTAAAATTATACGAAAAATTAATTTTTTGTTAATTATAATGATATAAAATTATGAAAAATAATACCATTAAACATTAAAAATTTTTAATAAAATTACCTAAAAAAATATCAGCAATCAGATCACTTAAATCATATACCATTTGATCAGTGTGTACATGTTTTTGTAAAAAAATATAGCATTTTTCAACAACAAATTTTGTAAATAATTCATAATTCATTTTAAAAAAAATTATTTTCTAAAATATAATAATGATATATATATTTAATAAAAAGGAAATTGATAAAAGTAATGATAAAATAAGAAATAAAACAATTGATGAAACAAAAGAACTGACAGTGAGATAATATTGATCACTGATCAATTCTTTTTGACTTGCATTTGATCAGTTTTTTATAAGTGACTATTTTGAAATTATTATCGTTTTATACAATTATTTTTGAAAAATACTTATTTTTTTTATTTTAGTTTGAAAATGTTAACCAGATCAATGAAAAATGCTTCAAACAAAAATGAAGATATTGCTGAAACTCTTAAATCTACCTTGAAAGTATGTTTTTTTTTTTCTTTTTGTCTATTTTATTATTTAGAATGTCGAAAAGTATAAAAGCCTTTACAAACATTCTTGTGACATGAATGAATCGCTTGAAAAAGCTGTTGAAAAAAGCGAAAAAACAACAAAGTGTTTAGAAGCTGATTTAAGAAAAAAAGATATTTTAATTGATTCATTAAGAAATGAAATTGAAATGCTTAAAGAAGAAATAGAAAAATTGAAAATGAGAAATAAAAATTTAAGTGAAAATATGGAATTAAAAGAAGAAATGAATTTAAATTTAAATTTTCAATTAACTGAAGCAAAGGAGACAATAAAAGAGATGGAAGAAGCTGAAAATTTTGCAAATTCAAAAAGAATCAATTGCCAATTTGTTTAAAAGAGGAAATAGAAAAAATTGAAATTTACAAAATTACAGAAGATCTAGAAGAAAAGGAGGATGTTATTGTTAAAGCTGATGGTATAGTTGATGGAGCTGATTTTATTGTTAATGAAGCAGATGTTATTTCTGATGAAGATAATGTTATTGTTGATGAAGCTGAATTTGAATTTGATGATATAGACATATGTCTTCAACCTCAATTTACATCATCAAGAAAAAGTGCTGCGTTTGAAGAAAATATGGAATATTATTGGATGATTCATTTTTCAAAAAACAAAGCTTTATTTATTCTGAAAGAAAATGGTAGAATCTTAAGAAAGGATAAAATCGAACCTGTAACAAATGTTTCAAAGCAATTGTTAGAGTTACTAATTTTGGAGAAGATATTCAAGTTGAAAATCAATTTTATTTTCAACTATTCAGTAACAATTGTTTCAAATAATCATTTGGAAGCAATTTATGGTGAAGATTTTGCTACGGAATATAAGAATTGTTTGCCGTTAGCTAAACATGTTCATTCGATGCTAACAAAGTTTATTAGTATAAATATTGAAGTTGTATCGGATGATTATGTTACAAAATTATTTAATGATTGTTTAAAAATAGAAAATGGTTGATGCTTATAACCTTTTTTTTTAATAAAATATTTAATCTTTTCCATATTTCTAGAAAAAAAATTAAATATATCAATTGCAATAAAATTAAAAAAAAAATATTTTCTAAATCATAATTTTTTATAACACATTTTTTCATTAAGGTAATATGTAAATGCAAAGAAAAAAATTTCGCATCAAAATTAGCACTTAAAAATTAAAAATAGTTTTAAAAAATAATATAATAGTAGAAAAATATATAATTAATATATATATATAATTACATTTAATATAAAATATATAATAATTTTTATAAAGATATATAATTTTTTTATTTATGTAATTTTAAATTAACAATAAGTTAATTAATACGTCAAAACAAATTTTATGGACCTTATATGAATCACTTTTTAATGTTACATGTACATATATTTATAAAGAAATATAACTATTTAACCATGACGGTTTAATTAAATTGATATAATGTAGATTAATAAATAAAGAAATATTTTCAATTTAATGATTTATTGACATTATTATATCACTTATAACAATTTAATAATAAATTATTAAGTATATATATATTTTTAAAAGTGATAAATTTTAAATAAATCTTTCCTCATAATGTATTAAATTTGAAAAAAATTTCAATTATCCTTTTTTTATAGTAATATAAAAAAGATAAATATATTTAATAAACTAGTAGTCATTTGTAATAAATAATTTTCACTTTCCTTACTCATTTTTAACTAATAATAATTTTTCAAAAATGTATTATTTATTAATATATGTTTATAAAATATTTTAATTTTTGTTATTGGAATTATTTTTTTATTTTATATAAAAGAAACATTTATAAATTATTAATAGTATATTTTTTAAGATTTTATATTTTTTATTGATATTTAAAAATTATTTTAATATTAGATAATATATTTGAAATGTGTTAAAAATTTTAAAAGATATGATCTATAAAACAAGTATCTAGAAGCATTTATAATTAGTTGGTTTGCAAATTTTACAATAAAAATAAAAAAAGATTTTAAGATATTAAATTAAATAATATTTTTTTAATATTATTAGCAAAAAGTATTGTACGACTTCCAAATAGTTAATTATTTTTAACTTTAATGTTCATACTAAAAATGTAAAAGTATTTAAAAAAATTATTATTTTGTAAAATTTTTATTAATTTAAATATAAAAAAAATTAATACATAAATAACCAAATTTTACCATAAAAAATAATAAATAAACAAATTTTAAAATTAAAATACAGGAAATTGATAGTAGAATTTTTTTTTACAAATTTTTTAAACTGTTTACATGTTTTTTGTCTTTTTTTTGATTAAATATTATTTAAGTATAAAAATTATATTAAATCACTATTGTTTTCTTAAAAAATTATACATATATATAATATTCAAAATTTCAAAATTTTATTTTTCTAGAATCCAAATCTTTTTTTCATTGGATTTAAATAAAAATATTTTATTTATATACAGAAATATTAGAAAATCACATTAACTAAAAATCTTCTCATAAAATAACAAATAATACAATTGATCTTTGACTAGTTAAATCACTTTTTTACCAGTGGTGATCTCTCTTTTGATAAAAACAATTACCTTTTAGCATGAAATGAAACTTTTTTTCTAAGTTGCAAATAAAATAATCATCAATTAATAGAAAAAGAATTTACTTATACAAAAAGGTAATAAAGAATAAGTTAACAAATAAAAAGTTAATAAATAAACTTATCATAATTTTAACACAATTTATTATTATTATATTATTATCGTTTTCTGTTATTTTTTTTCTTTTTTTTTAAATAAATATTTAATTTTTTTAATTTTAGTGATCAATTTTGCAACAAAAGAAGTATAAAATGGAAAGACTTGTCAACTTCTTCAGAAATACAATGATTGAAAATGGAAATTTGAATGAAAGAGTTGAAAGACTCAACAACAATTCCTGGAATGCTTCAATGGAGTATTTACGTGATGGAAATTCAATAGGAAGATTCTATGAAAATGGAAAACTCGTCAACTATGTTTATGCTACGTTGTACGAGTTTCATAGAGACTTTTTTCCTAAGGAATTGAATCGTGTACGTGGAAGTATGGCAGCATTCCTGAAAACGATACATGGATTTCTTTTTCTTAGTGATAATTTTGCATTTGATGCTGCAAAATTACAAAATATCATTAAGCACAGAAAAAGAAGGTACAATGCAATTGTACCTCCAATTGTTCTGGCTGAAGCGGTTAGTTTAGATTCTTTTTATTTGTTTTTTTTGTTTCTTTTTTTGCTTTTTGTTATTATTTACTCTAACTTTGTTATTTTTTTAGGGAATCTTTAAAATGATTTACAAACTTCCAAATCCAATGCATGTTTGCAGGTATTTGGAAGAAAATCATTTGGTGGACGAAATAAAGAAGAAATTCAGTGTTTTCTTCAATTTGTTTGTTAACAAACAGCAAATTGAAAAAAACAAAATGCTGAAAAGAAATCCAGTTTACGAAATGGCTCCGGATTTGAACGAAGAAAGGATTCTGTTTGCTCTGGAAATGTTAATGGAGGGCGCTTTACCTAATGCTCCATTTCCAGAGCAATTTATCTGTTTAATGGGGAAATTACTTACGTTTAGTATTCCCAGATTAAACAAAGTTAAGATAAGTTCCAATGGAATTTATTTCATTGATATGTAAGTTTCATTTAACACTTATTTTTTTATAATTTTAATGATAATTTTAGTGGATTGGTACGAGAATATGTGTTCTACATAGGAACAACGGAGATTTTCAAGGACAAAGATCTCAAAAAAACGGTCTTATGGTTTCTGAAAATCAACCTCATATTCCGTAGGATGAAGATAGAGAAACCTTACAAATTTCTCTACCAGCTAGTTTGCCTGGCAATGGAACAGAAGGCACTTGCCAAGAAGAATAGAGAGGTGTTGGCACCCTCTGTTCAATTGTATTGGAGGCAACTAAATGGTGAAGATGGAGTGGAAGAAGAAGTAATTATTGAAGAAGGAGAACCAGAACCAGATGGGGAATTGACTGCTGAAGAGCAAGAAATACTAAATGCTCTGGAAAACAACATGGAGCTTTAATTTTTTTTATTAGTTGGGAAAACCCTTCTTTTAAAATAAAAATTTTTTTGTTTTATAAATTTTTAAATAAAATTTTTAAATATAATTTTTTTTGTTTTTTGCATAAAAATTACTTATAATAGTTTTTAAAACATATTAAATCAAGTAAAATTAGCATATATAAATATTTTTTAAATTATTTCATCCATGTCCATAATTCGCCCAAACTTTAATAAACTCGGACAATCCATTTATTTAGCATTTATTGCTTTAAAAAGAAATAAATGAATAACAAAGTTATTTTTTTAAATAAATTATGAGTATTTATGATATAAAAATGATATTTTAAGTTGATTTATTTCATTTGAACTCGTCGAAAATATCTGTGTTGCATTGGGATATAATTTGATTTTTTTTGGCAAAAAGAAGTAAATAATAATTGATTTTTTATTGAATAACTTTACACACATTAATAATGATTTTTTTCACTTTTTTTAATTTTTAAAATTACCTAGGTAAATTCAAAAAGGAAGTTTTCCATCAAATTGAATTAAAAAATAACAATTTTGAAATAATTTATAAGGTTTCAAAATGAGGAGACAAAACCGTAAAGTATCATTTTTTAAAATAATGTTTATGATGTTTTGTTAATAAATATTGTTTTTAAATATATAGTTTTATTTTTATAAAAAAATTGGATAAATAAAAGAAATAAAAAATGATTATTTTCTTATCTTTTTGTTTCTTTATATAATCAGTTATTTTCATCAGTTACCGTTTTATTGTATTTTATTTTATATTTAAGCGTCGTTATTTTTCTGCTGTATTTGATATATTTTATATTATCAATTAAATTATTTAACAATTTGATAATTAATTAAAAATGTTTTCTACGAGATTAATTTTATTTATTATAAAGTAGTTTTTTCAATTTTTACTTTTTTACCAAATTTTCAAAGATTTTTAAATAAACAAATAGTTTTAAAATTAATTAATTTCTATTAAAATAAATAAAATTTTATGATTGTTTTTAACGAATTTTGTTAAATGTTTAAAATAAAAAAATTATTTTTATTTTTATAAAAATATATATTATTTATATATAAAAATATGAAAAATATAATTCATTATATATATCATTATTTAAATTTATATATTACCTATAAATAAAAATGTAGGTACAAAAACAACTCTTATACATTATTTGTAAAGAGAAAAAAACTTTATTTAAAAAAGCTACGCAATTTTAAAACGTTTTAAACGTATAAAAAAGTTTAAAAAATTGATCATAAAGTAAATGTTTATTATAAATATTTTATTAAATTTATGCAGAAATAATAACAAAATAAATAAGTTTATTTAATCAAAATGATATTCAATACAAAGATATTTAAATTAAAAATAAACTTAAAATAAAAATTAGATCATTGCATTTTAGATAATAATTTTTATTAAGAAAAAACAAATTTATACAAAAAATAAAATTATAAAAAAACATTTTTATTAATAATTATTTTTTAAAAATTATTTAACAATTTAATTTAAGAAATACAAAAATTTAAAAAAAAATTTATTTCAAAATTATTATGAAATACATAAATATTCAATTCAATTAATTTATAGTTTTTCTTCAATTAACACTACTCGGATTTTTCCTGCGAGCGGTGTCGAAACGAACCACAAATTTTCTCTGTGTATTGTCAGTGTCTTTTTTTGAAAATCCAAACTCCTCAACTTCTATAAAAATTTAGTTTACTCCAGATATAATTTATCTCATTTTTATTGTTTACAACTTCATCAGATGGATGGAAAATTTTTGTAAATACTGATGTAAAATTCCTACTATTGATTAACTCCTTAGAAATTACTTTATCAAAGATACCTTTATTATGAATAACTTTTTTCTTATCATCTTTAAATTTTACCATTTTCTTTATTTTAATTTTATTTTCATTCCCAGAAGGTTTCTCAATTTCTTTACTACACTTCCTTATCTCATTTATTTGATCAGACATTATTTTCAGAAAAATATTAAGTTATATAATGAATACCTAAAAAAGCAACAATAGATTAATGACCTAGAATGTATATATAAAGCTATTTATTAAAATAAATTTCTTATATTTTATACAGGCATAATCTTAGAAATTATTTTATATATCTTTGCGTATTAAACGTTTTTTCATCTAACTCTTTTCAATTTAGAAGAATCTGATAACAGGAAGTGATATGAAATTAGCATTAATATCTATACTTAAATATTAAGAGAATAATTTATGATAAGAATTAATTGTAATAAAAAAAATACTTTTTCTTTATTACGTTACAATTTTATATCTTAAGAAAGTTAATTTTCAATATAAATAAATACAATATAAAGATGATGAATAAGATATCCTAACTGAATGAACAGTCATTTGATGAAGGCGAATAAAACTTAAGGTTTATATATGTATAAAAATTACTTTAAGATGGCATTTTTTGATGATTTAGTTTTATAAATAATGTCTAATAAAATTTTTTATAGTATATTCATAATTTCTTAAAAAAAGTTATCTTTACTTAAAATTTAAGAAAAATGGATTGTAAAAAAATTTAAATAATTATAAAATAATTTCTACATTTTTTTAAAAGAAATTTTTATAAAAATACTTAAAGACAAATCACAATCATTAAATTATTTAAAATAAAATATTTTAAAGATTTCTAAAATACATACATAAACATTACAGATTATGATAAAAAGAGATTTTGGAGGAATTAATTTCATTTATAAAAATTTTTATTCTTTTTACACTTTTAAAATCTTAAATGTTTCAATTAAAATTATTTAAAAACTAATAATTTTCAATAGGGATATTTGAAATTTCCAAAATTATAAATTATATTTCTTTTAGATTTTTACTAAGCTGTACTTTGGCGTGTTTATTAGAAATTAAGAAAAATCAAAATGACTATTTTTGTGGGAGATTATTAAATATGGATACAAGGACAAAATTATTATTTAATTTTATATACATTTAGCATTTTCCTTATAAAATAATTGTAACGTTTAATATAAATACTCAGTAGTTTTTTTAAATAAAGAAAAAAAAATTACGAGAAGTTTCTTCTAAATATACTTTATTCTATTTGCTTTAAATATAAAGATATATTTTTATTAAACTAAAAAAATTTAATAAAATATACGGATTAAGAAGATCATTATGAAATTTTTAAAAATAGAATTTATAAAAATTTATGTTTATTTAATAAAGGCAAAAACCAAAGATATACAAAAAGCAACACATATTTATATAAAATGAATGTAATCAAAAGCACAAATCTTGACAGAATTTTTTCCTTTTTCAAATAAATTGTATAAGTTAAAAAAAAATTATATTTTATTCGTAAGAATAAAATTCATCTATAGAATGTTTTTATTTCTAGTATAACATTTAAAAAGTGGAAGTTTAGTTGTGTAAATATGTTTGTGATACCATTTTTTATTATTGTTTCATCAGCATTTTATTATATTTTATTTTAATCTTTTATAAATCTTGATTAAAATATCCTTCTATGTATATTTAAAAATATAATAAAGAAAATTTTAAAACTATTATTTTTATATAAAATGTTAATAATTTTACATAATTCTTTAGATAATAATGAAAAAAAGATTATAGAAAGAAATTTATGAAAAATAAGCAGTTACAAAAAGAATTAACCATGAGCACTAATATACGTATGTTTCTGTAATCATTGCTGTATAATATTTATGTCGTATATTAAGAGGAAAAAACAAAAGTTACTTATTGAATTTGGATTCCAGTAAGTTCAATGTCTCCTTGAATTTGAAGACCAGAAATGTCATTTGGATCACAACGATGAGCAAATGTACAGAAACGTTCTCCATTAACGTAGACTTGGAATGAGAATTGTTCATTGACAATTTTGAGATCAAATCCAACTCCCTTCTCAAATGGCATCTTACCTTCACGTTCCTCATTACCCCATTCTCCAGCTTGAAGGTTATTGCGAACGACAGCCTTTTCATCAAAACGGGGATTGAAATGGAGAGCAATATCTCCATTTTTGCGCAAAAGGTTAATGTTAAAACGTTTAGCCTTCTTTTCAGGAGTAGCGTAGATAAGAAGTGTTTTTTCTACTGGGAATCCAGAAGCAATTCCACTTTCATATGGAACTGGCTAAAATTAAATAAAAATTAATATCATAACAATTAGTGATTAAGTTTTTTTATTTTAATAATATTTTAAATTAACTTACGTAGTATTTTCCTCCCCAGTGAATAGTGTTTAAGTAAATGTCTCCATCAACAGAGAAATGAGAGATGGAAGAGAGTGGAAGTCTATGTTCATAATCTTTAAATTCTTTTTGATCAATCATGATTTGGAATCTATCATCGTGAGCACGAATTCTAATATCAAAAGATTCACCCTTCTTAATTGGGTTACTTTTTCTTTCTTCCTTACCCCAATCACCATTAGCGAAGGTATTAAGAACAATCTTTCCTTCATCAAAGCGAACAGAAATATGAAGTGGAACATCATTTCCAGAGAAGTCAGCAGACTTACAATGGAGATTGACAGTGAATCTTTGAGATTCTTCAATGGTAGATCCCTTAACAATAAGGGTTTGTCCTGGTTCAAATTTCTCTTGAAGTTGAGATTTGTATGGAACTGGGTAACTTTTTTTCTCCTCAGCCATCTTTTCTTATTAAGTTAAGTTTAGTACTGTTTCTAAAAATAAATAATTTACTTATAGGAAATAATACTATAAAATGTACATAAATCATATAAAAATATAGGCAATATGTCAAGAAAATATATAAATTAATTTTTGTTTGAAATGCATCTAAACACACAAGATAAAATAATAATGATATTTTCTAAAAGTGAAATAACTTTATTTATTAAACATTGTGAGATTTAAAATGTCAGCATTAAAATTTAAATGTTTCTAACTAAAGTACTATTATAAACTTTTTCCTAATATATTAAAAATAGTGAGTTGAACAAACTTTATATATGTTAAAATTTGTAATGAAAAAGAAAATTATGAAATCAAGGTAATTTAGAAGTATTTATATGATATTCGAATAAAAAGAATATGTTAAAAGAATACAAGTTTTTTTACTTATAGTGGATGTCTATATTGAATAGATTAAAGTGCGCATACTCTGTTTACAAAATTTATGATAAGAAATGAAAGGTAAAATTGTTTAAAAGTTTATTCTCTATACACAATCATACTATTTAATTTTTTCTCCTACATCTTTCTCATAGATTGTAATTAAATCTTCTAGAGGACATAGAAAAAGTTCATTCTATTCATATTTACTTAATAAATAATTTCAATAAAATAATAAAATTTAGCTCCTATTATTCCAATCATTTTAGTGTTAATTTTAACATTTAATAATTTAATCTGTTATGTGTTATATTGAGAAATAAGCACTTGTAAAAGTATTTAAACAAACTTATACCAAAAAAGAAACAAAGTATATTTTATCACATTTGTTGATTTACGATAAAAAAAAATTAAACTTCTTAATAAAAAATATGTATATTTACAATCTATTTAAATATTTGTTGTAAAAAAGTACATTTAATGTCATTCGTATTAGCAGCATTTAACTAAAGTATAAAATTTAATAATAAGAAGATGAATGACACATCAATATAAACTAAAAATGTCATTCTAACATTTCTCTTTAAAAATAAAAGGTAATAAAACTTTTTTCAAATACAATTATATATTTATATGAATATATATTTTTTTAAAATAATTGTTGATAAATGTTATAAATCTATATAATATATCATTTTGTATGTTTGTAAAAGTAAAAGGTAAATAAAATTATTAAGCGAATTAAATTTTCTACTATTAAAAAAATATAAATAAAGATGAATATATATCTAGAGTTATAAATAATTCCAATAAATTTAATGTATGTATTAATAAATTTCTCTACTTAGCTAATTAAACATTTACATACAACTTATCATTTCTACAAAAAACATTAAAAATTTTGAAATTTCTGATATAAAAGATTATTCATTAATACTTTATTTTCCCTTTTAAGTTTTGCCAATAGAGTGGGTGCAAATGTGTTACTAATGACAACAGATATCTTTTAATTAATAAAAAATAATTATATAATATTAAGTGTTCGCAAAAAGAAAAAAACAATTTCAAAATATATGACAACAATACATAAATTATCTTAGGCTACTTCCGAAAAATGTTGTTATGGATGTGAATCTAAGTCAATCTTAAGAGAACAATAAAAAGATAAAGAAAACAGAATAGAGGCTGCATGCAAGCATATTTTAACTGAAGATACATCAATAGTACAAAATATGCTCGTTAGATAGCTATTTTTTTCTTTTTGTGTACTATAATAGAGGAACTTTAATGAAAGAGATATTATCAATATGGAAATAATTGGTTAAAAGACTAGTATGCATATATTTAAATGTATTAACGTCCAAAATATTTTATATATATACTTGAGAATGAGACAAAGTAAAAAGTGAATAATATGAATCATTAATATGATTCATATGGAATGTGTTATTTTATTAAAATTAACGAGATGAAACAATTCTTCGTATTTTATATATTTTCTTAATGAAACATAGGATGAGTTATATACAAATATTAAATAATGATGAGAATAAAATGCCTTCCCCTAATTATAATATATTTATTATAAAAAAGACAATTTTAATTGTATTACATAAAATAGATTAAAAGGTGGACCATAAATTTATCATTTATAATTTATTCTCAGTCATTTTGATTAGTATTCAATATGTCCTTACAATAAAGTAAACTGAAGGTTTTTCTTTAAACACATTTTTATATTATATGTAGAAAGAAAATTTTTTCTTAAATAAAATCTGAGCATAAATTACTTATAATATAAATTGTATATTCAAATGGTTTTTAATAGAATAAACTAAATTTAACTTGATACAAAATATGTAATGATAATTTTATGCCTATCTATATTGCACAAGAGTATGGACAATTTTTGTAGTTAAAAAATCATAAAACATAATGATAAAATTGTGTAAACTGACAGTGACTTTCTAGTTTGTATATAAAGAAACAATTTAATATAATATAAGGCAACTAAATTATCAAAATTTGAAAGAGGTTAAACACTAAAATGCTCCATGTTTATTATGTACAGAGATATAAAATAACTTAATCATATGATAATAAAAATTTATTTTATTAATCATATAAAAGATAAATTACAAGATATTCAATGATACGTAAAATGTAAATAAAAAAGTTTTGATCTTTATAATTAAGTAGAAGAAAAGTTGAAAAAAAAAATTTAAATAAATATTATGTATTTTATTATACTTGATAGTTAAAAATAAATCACTCTCTAAATTAACTAAAGTATGTATGGTTGATTTTTAGCTCTTTCACTGCCGGATGACGCGCATATGCATCATAAACAAAAATGTTAATGCATAGTGGTAATTTATGCTGTATGTAGAAAATTTTGGAATAATGTTATTTTTTTTCCTATAAAGTATTTATATGAAAAAAAGAAGGAAAGAGAAAAGAAATTTAAAAAAACGCTTAAAAATTAAATTTAAAAATATATTTAATATAGTTACAAGGGAAATTTAATTTCAAATTTATTTTTTTAAAATTTTAGTTAAGAAATATCTTACCAATCCTTTGTTAACTTTTTATTCTATATAAAAGTCTCTTTCTATTTTACACACAGAAGAGTGCGTAGTACAAAGAAAAAAATGCCGGCAGCGAAAGGATTAAACTAAAATGATTACGAATCATTGTAGTCAAAAAAAGCAAACTTTTGTATGAAAGGAAAAAGGGTTATCATTGTTAATGATTTGTCATTCCTCGTGTAGATTTTTAAATCAATTATAAATTGACGTTCATAATTTATACAACCTTGCTCAGAGAAAGATTTTTTACAGCTTATTATATATATATATAATTAAATAATTCAAGAAATATTTAATCTAATTATAATAACTAAAGCATAAGAATGTGAAAAGGGAAAAGAAATTTATTTTTCTGAACAATTTTATTTGATTCTCAAAAAAGGAAATTAAAAATGATATTTTGTTAAAGGTTATCTATTTACATTTTTCCTTTTATTAACCTTCATACGTGATAAATTTTAAACTGATAAAATGTATAAAAATAACAATAATAAGTGTCAAATTAAGAATGATAATGAAATATTGCTTTGATTTGTATATGTCACATAAATTATAAAGAAAGAGAAATAAATTTTATCTATTTAAATTCTTTTGTTTTTTTCCAAGCAATATACAGATAAAAATAACGATTTAACAGAATTTTTAGAGTTTTAATATTAAATATTATATTGATATTATTCAGAAAATAAATAAATGTGTATATATTTAAACAATTTATTTATTACCTCTTCAATATTTATCAAATAAATGGTGATTAAAAATTTTATAAATCGTCATAAAGATAAATGACTAGATTTTATATTATTTTAAAATGTTCTACATATATATACATTGTATTACATTTACCCTAAACATAAATATGCATATATATACCTTAAATACCTTAAATTGAAATGTATTTAACATTTAAAATATAGTCTCTTTAAGTGTAAGAATATAATTTATATATAACTTTGTTATAAATAGAATTGAACTATAAATGTTATATTTTGAATGCTCAATGAAAATAAGTTAAAAATAAAACTATTATAATATTTAATAATTCATTCAAATATAATAATATTTAACTCTAGAATTTGTACACTTGTATATTAGAAAAGTAACATATAAATCTAATGAAACATTCAAATAAATAAGGTTTTTATTTTTCATTCTTTCTTTTATATATATTTATGTACATTAATACTCCCTCTATGTATAAAAATTTTTAACTTTTTATAATATATACTTAAATTTCGAAGGTTAAACTTTAAGTTATAAATTAACACTTTCTTAAATTTAAAACGAATCAACATTTAATGATTTTCATTATTTTAATAAAGAAAACGTTTATATTCAAATTTTACAACCATCTGAAATATGATATCAAAGTTGAAGTCTTCCAATTACATCTATATATCTCAATATTTCATAAAACTTATAGTAAAAATTGCAATCTATTTAAAATAGAAATATATTGAAATAATGTTACAAAGGTAAAAATAATAAAAATACTAATAAAAAGAAATAACAAATAAGTTATAATTTTTGTGGGTAAATGAAACAATAAAAGATAATATCAGTATAATTATTTACATATATAAATGTTTATTGGATTGTCAAAAATATACTTTTCTTTTTACTTTTGATATGATTAGTTAAAGGCATTCACATCTGCATAAAACTTTAAATAAAAAGGGAACCATTGATAAAAAAAAGTTAAAATTGTTAAAGATATGTATATATATTTATATCTTTATGTTTTAATATAATAAAATGAAAATAGGAAAGATAGTTGATTGATTCAAAATGTTTCACATTGTAAATATATATATATATATATATATATATATAAATGCCGACTAATACTACTATATTATATAATTCTAGTAATAATAAAATATATTTATTTCACCAAATTTTACCATTAACTTTTAGTAGTTTTAAAATGAAATCCTGTAATTATTTAAAATATTGAAGAGGATAATGACATTTGTCCATCATATATTTATTGAAAGCCAAAAATCTTTTACATCCATCTCTCTTTGTATATAATAAATATATACTTTATATCTTTACAATATGGATAACACTCCTAAGATGACAAATTAACTTATTAATATATTATTCATTATAAATTTAAATTCCAAAAAATATTACTACACTAATTAAATGAATAAGAAGAAAAAGATATTAGTATTTTCAGAATTGGTACTTAAAAAGTATAGCGTTAAAAATAATTTAAGAGTACAACAAAACTTTGTTATGAAAAGTGATAATCTTACTAAAAGAACCTATAACAAACTCATATACATAAAGAATAGATATATTTTTCTTTTTCAAAAGAATATTTAAAATAAATGGATAATGAATGTTGCATTTCATGATTGATGTTACTAATATTCTATAAATTGCCGCACCATTGCCATATATATATTAGTTATCATGGAAGCTTTTTGTAATAAATGAATAAAGCCATAAAATTTGTCATTTTTCAATTAAGAGAAATCAATGTATTACAGACAAAGGAAATCTATAACGGATTTATCTACTTACCAACTTTTATATTGAGTTATTCAACTATTAACAATTAAAATATAAATAATACAGACAATTTATAATATATTAAACTTTAATAAGTAATTTATTTTTAAATATATATATATATATGGTAATTAAGAAATTGTAAAATTATAAAGAAAATTTTTAACGAGTTATACAGTCATCTTGACGACCTTCTGTATAAATGAAAAAGTACATCATTAAAAATAAGATAAATGTGACTGGATAAAAGACTCGACAAAGATTGTCAAATTGTCTTCCCAATCTATGGTATTTTAATGCCTTATTTAAAAGTTCTTGTGATTCTTCAAATGTTAAAAGTTTTTCGTGCTTCTTAACCATCTTTTTTAAGTTATTTGCTTTTTTATCGAATCCTATTACAAAAAGCGTTTGTAATAATGTAAAAAATACAAATCCTGTAATATATCCAAACCAAAGGTCAATAGCCTAAAACATCAATTTAAAGAAAGTAAACTTTTAAAAATTTTATAAATAAAAACCTTTAAATATGAGACACTTGGTAAATGTTCTCGAGCGCCTGCTGATTCCGTTGAAAGTGTCAATAAAACAGTAATTGCTACACCGATTCTACCTTCCATAAACTCTTCAGGTAGCCAAACTCCAACCCATGAAAACATAAGTGCTAATGATGTTGGTATGTAAGTTTGTGCTATATGATATCCAACATCTCTCCTTAATATAAACATCGCTCTTAAACATGAAAAATCACCTGACTTTCTTGTTCTATTACAATATAATGGATAATATTTATCAATATACAATTCTGGTAATTTAACATCAGGATTCTTATCAATAGCGTGTTCCTTCTCACTAAACCATTCAAATCTTACTGTTGTTGTTGGGTAGGCAAAAGATTTTATTTTTAAATCACAGTATTGATAATCGTGTGGATATTTACATAAAATTAAATTACATGATGGTTTCATTTTAATTCTCGTCTCATACAATACCAATCCATCATTAAATATTCTCATTAGAAAATTAAGAAATGTAACTTCATGATATTCTGCTTCTTTTGCATTAGAAAAAAATGGATCTGGTCTCCATATCATTTCAAGAACATTCTCCTCTTTAACTAATATTGGACTACTATAATTATTAACAAGGCGTACATCTCTCCACGCCATTATTAAATAAATATCCATGTCATAATCCTATAATTATATCTTTAATTAATTTTAATTAATTCACCCCTTTACCATAGTTGTTGTTTGGAAATTAGACATAGACTCTATATAAATGCCAAATCTAACTTCAACCGCGCTACCAGCAAAGACAATTGGTGCTGAGTACATATCATAATGTATCTTTTCAAGGATTGGCTTAATATAACTACTACCAAGATTTCTTTCACTATAATTTTGAGCTCTCTCCAATATTTTGTTGACAGCTGTGTCGTTTCTTAGTGTTTGAGCCAACTCTTTTAAATCTATACCATTTTCTTGTAATGCCGTTATATTAACTCCTATTGGAACGGAATCTTCACTTGCATCAAATACATTTTCATGGTGATTATTTAATAGTTCTGGCATATAAGAAGAACAGATACCATTTAAATAAATATAAATGTGTTTATAATGCTTAAAATAATCATTGCTAATATTTAAATTAAGTGCTTTGGCAGCTAATGGTGAATGAATCTCCATAATACTATGGACCATTTCTTTAATATTAATCTCAACCCAAACTTCTCGTTCCTCAACATCTCCTTCATTCATCCATTCTTTTTTTTTCTCAGCAATATTTTCATCCTCACTATCATCGCTCTCCTCTTCCTCTACTTTTTTCTCTTCAACTTCCGTTTCACGTTTTTTTCTATTATTTGATTCAACCAAATTATTTACAATCAATAATTCTTCAAATTGCTCCAGATACTTTTTTAAATTTTTATCATTAATTTCAGCTTTGTCAAAAAATTTCTTTAAACTGGTAAAAGTTCCATTAAAAGGATCATTATAATTTTTATCGTTATTAATAATATATTCAACTACAATTTTATTTAATCTCTCTTCCAGTTCATTCATACTTTCCTTACTTGGTGTCAATTCAACTGTAAATGGAGAACAAATTAATTTCCCATCAAGAATATTTAATTGTATGGCTTCCTCAGTTGTATTGTACCATTTAATATCGGGATAATTTGAGCAAATCTCTTCAAAATTTATAAATATTCCCTTAAAAAAAGTAGAAGTATATTAAAAAAATGATAAATACCTTATATATATCTAATAATTCTTCTTTCATTCCCAGTTCTTTAACTCTACTTTTATCTTTAATTAGTTCAGATGTCTTATTAGTATTTTCATTATCGTCTAGAACCATTGAAATAAAATGGAAAATGGTATCAGTTTCTTCATCTTTTTTTGTCTCAACAGAGTTTGTAATATTATCACTGCCATTTATATTAGTACTATTATTTAATAAGGAACATTCTTTGAGACTATCAATATTTAACCCATATTCTCTTGCTTTATAACTTTTATCAATATATAAAAATTTAACATCTCTTGAAAAATTTTTAATAGACTCTGTTAGATGGTAGATTAATTGTGACCAAGTACCAGTTGTATTTACTTCTTTTGAAGTGTTATTATCAAAAGAAAGATTACTAAATACATTAGTATCATTTTTAATAATTGAATCATTTATTATAATATTATTATTTTTCTCATCATTTGAAGGTAATGTTAAATTAGATATTGTAAAAAAGATAGCAAAACCAAACAAAATGAATGTAAATATTTTTTTAAATTTTAAACGCCAATCTTGATTATAATAATTGGATTGGGATGGATATCTTAATATTCTCATAGGTGCAGTTATATATTTTAATTTTTAAATAATATAATATTTTATATAAATATAATAAAATAAATAGGTATGAAAAATATTTTAATTTTTTTAATATTAGAAGAATAAGGTATGACGTTAATAGAATATATAATATTTTAATCAAAAATTCAACTGTCTTTTTTCAAAACATTTTTACCTTTATAATTCTACCCTTCTTTTTTTTACTATTTCAATATTACCTTTACAAAAATATTTTAACTACAAAAAATTTTGTTTTACTTTTTTATGTAAAAGTTATTGTAGGAAATTATACAATTTCGTAAAGATAAAAGTAAGAAAAATAGAGGAAGTAAAAATGTTCTTTTTTTGTAATAATATAGATAATTAATTAAAAATATAACAGTAGATGTTTTGACACGTTGTGTGATAGTTAAAAATTGTATAATATTAATGGTTAATCAAAATTCTACCATTCTTTTATTTCCAACTTTATCTGTCTCCTTCTAGCGATTTCTTTTCTTCTACCTATAATTAGTAATTTTATCACTATTTGAATTTAACCTTCTAAATTAATTAAGAAATAATATATTTTAACATATATTTATAATTATCATCAATCAACAGTATATGTATTAAGTCATGTATAACATAAAAATACCCTTCATTAAATCAATCGACAAAAGTAGTACAAATCGCTCTCAATTTGATGAATAATTCTTTATTTTTAAAAAAATTAATTTTTCCCATCAATTATAAAGGAATTTTAAATTAATTTTACTAAAGTAGTATTGATGACATTTAACAAGAGTTTTGATTGAAAAAAGAATTAATTAAAAAAATTTAATTTGAATTAAGAACATTTTATAAATTTTTTCTCTCAAAATTATGATAATAAGAAAATAAAAAATTTAAACAAACTATTTTTTTTAAACTTATTTTTTATAATAATATTAAATTTAATTTAATTATATATGTACATTTATATATAATTATTATTTAAATAAAGACATTCTTTGAGATCCATTTTCCTTAGAAAAAAAGATATTTACCACTTTTGGGATGGATTATTAATTATAATTTTCATGACTCTTCTATTTTATATAAGCTTTTTTGAAAGTAATTGACGTTTGTTGCTCCATTTAAAATTCTATTTGCGCTTTTTTTGTTGGTAGGTATAAATTTCTTTTGTCATGTTACAGGATAAGAAAAAGATAAATATTTTTTTTTTCGTTAAAGTTCAGTGGGTGGTTGTTTATGAATAATTTTAGGTTTATTTTCAATTATAACATTAAAGTTAGTATTTGTTGTAGGTAAATTATTAGTAATTTCAAAAGATTTTGATGGTTCTTTAATATTTAAGGATTGTGTTATCCTCCGTGGAAATGGAAAAACAATTGGTTTATTTAATTTACTATAACTATCGTTTTCTGGTGATTGCAGCATTTCTTGAATCTGAACTACTGTTGTTGGTGTATGTTGTTTACAATTATTATTAAACAACAACTCATCAGGTACGGGTGGCAATTCATTTAAAATATCTTCTTGATGTCCTTGTAGTGGTAATTTTATATTTTTTATTCTCATTTTTATTGAAGTTTCATCCAAACCACTCGAAGATCTTTTTTGTTTAATATATCGACCTTAATTGATAGTTCAGTTATGGTAAAAAAATTTTAACTTACTAAAATTTAATGAATTTTTATTATAATCCATTGGTGAGGTGGAGGTTATTGAAGTAGTTTGCATACTTATATTGTCATTAAGAATTGCCCTACACTGACATTTGGGACATGTTTGTTCTGATTGTTGTGATAAATAAATATGAAGACATTTTTCATGAAAGATATGTGAACATCGTAAGGCCCTTAAAGATTCATTGTTTATACCATAACGTTGACCGCAAAAATTACAAAATAATTCCATTTCTTGTATTAATGTTGTTATACTATGTTTACAATTCTCCTCACTATCTTCATCTGATAATTGTTGATAAAGTTCCTGTAAACGTAATTGACATTTCATCATAGCATGTTTACAGCCTATATTTTTGGCAATTTCTAAACATTTTTTATTCAATTGTATTGCCTGACATTCACATTGTCCTGTATAATGAGATCGTGATTCAGAGGCTGATTTTGCTATACTACTTAATACAATAACTTCACCCATCTTATCATTAATCTTATTCATTAATCTATATGCTGATTCATAACGTGCCCATGATTTAGTAATTGTTTCCATTGTCTCAGATTCACCTAATTCTCTAAATATATCAGCTATACTACAAAGACACCTTCCGTAAACAGCTCTATTATTTGTTTCTGAGGCAAGGCGTAATCCTTCTTCACATGCCTCCCTAGCATTAATTAATTTTCCTTTTAATTTCATAACAATTGATAAATGATACAGGATAACACACTTATATTTTGCATGAAGATGATCGACTGTAATTGATTGTAGAATTTGAAGTGAATTTTGTAGAAATAGTAATGCTTTTGATAAATCTTTTAATATTGTAAATAATGAACCTAAACCAATACATACTTGAAGTTCTAATAACTTATCCCCTGTTTGATTAGCAATATTCATTGCCTGTTCAAAGGAACTTAATGATAATTGAAATTGACTTGAATTAATATAAGCTGTTGCTATTGCTAAAAATAATTATATAAAGATAAAAAACGTTAATGTATTATACATACATAAATAAGCATATCCTGGTGTTCTTGGATCTATGCTAGGGTGTTGCAAACTAGCTTTTCCATAATTTATTGACTTTGGAAAATCAGCTAATTTTTCATAGGCTTTTGATAAATTAAGATATGCCTCTGATTTCATAAATTCATCTTGTCTAGAGTTAGCTAACTCCATTTGTAATAAAGCATAATGTAACATTTGTCCATAATCACATAAATCACAAAATGCCTGAGCTAGATAACCTAATGTTATAAATCTATCTTCAGCATCTCTATAAAAAAATTACTTATTAAAGGAAATTGTTAATAAATAGATATAATAAATAAATATTCAATATACGTACCTAAGTCTTCTTAGTGCAGTTTGCCATTTGTTGATAGCAGAAAGGTGACTACGTTGATGGTACCGTTTTACGCCAGAATACATCAGATGTCTGGCAAATCTTTGTCCCATCAGTCTTTTTTTAATTTAAAGGATAGGCTTTTTTTAGCAAAATTATATTCCTATTCTTGGTATATATAAATATTATTGTTTTTTTCTGACAAAATACACTGATTCCCATGGATGGAAATATTAATGTATATAATATAAAAAAGTATATTAAAAGATTTTTGTTGGAAATGACACTTTTTTAGTGGATTGATTTTGTTAATATATTTCAATTGCAGAAAAAATAATGTAAAAAATCTATTTGTTTTGATGTAGTTTAAAAATAGAAATAATCTTTCCTTTAAGCTAATTACTTTTTTCTATATAAATGGTTATTTTTAAAAAGCATTTAACTCTAACAAATCATAGTTTGTCAAAAAAATATTGTACAAGACAAAAGACTTTAGTTTGAGAAAGGAAAGCAATAAGGAAAACTAAAATATATAATTATTTTAAAATAAAAAAAAATTTATAGTAAATATTTTAAAATAATAACGATATAAATTATAGATAAAAAATAAAAATATGTACTTTAATATGATTGAGGGTATTAAAAAGAATAATATTTATTAAAAAATCAATCTACAAAAGCGTTAAACTTCTATTAAATATTTTTTGTTTAATCTTATTATTAGGAGAACCTCTTTTAATATATACATATATCTTTTATAATCAAATGAAATTGAGAAGCTTTCCTACATAAAATATAAGTAAATCATTTTGTTATAATTTATCACAAATCTATAATCTAAAATATCAGAACAATCAAATAGATATAAGTTTAATGCACTACTTTATTATTAAAGAATGAATATGAGATGTTTGTAGAAAAAGATAATATATTGTATTTAAAATAGTATGTATTTTATATTCTAAAGAACAAACTCCCTCACATAAAAAAATCTTTACGTTTTTTATGACACTTTTTAAATTACTATTACATCTTAAATAGATATTAAACAAACATAAAAATAATGATATATATAATCATAAAAATTATACTTTTATATTGCACTTCCATCCAAACTATATTTATATTATTTTGAAAATAAAAATAATATTTTTCATTAGTAAAGTGGAAAACTAAACAAAAAAGGAAGAAATTTTTATAAAATTTTGTGGTTGTGATAAGTCCAAAAATTTTCATCTCTCTTCCTTCCATTAGTATTTTTATCATCGGTCATGCCGCATAATTGAAGATAAGATAATCTTTAAAAATTTTTATTAGAAGAATGAAAACCTAAAAAGTTAATTTTATTTTCGGAAATTATCTATCTAGACAAAGTTAGATACTTTAAACATTTTTGGTAATAATTTTAAAAGAAAAATATAATATATAGTAAGTGATAAACATAAGGGGACAAGATGAGATGAGTTAATGAGAAAAGAAGAGAGAGAGAAATTTCTTTGTCAAATAATAAAGATATTATTCATCAACTTTTTTATAAATGTTAAACTTTACATTTTCACTGAATAATTTCTAAATTATTTAGACATTTTTTAATAAGTATATTAAATATAAAAAGTATTTATTTAAAAAAAGTAAGTGAAAAAGTTTTTTTGGTATACAATAGATAATCCTATTTTTGTTTTGTTTTATACATTAATTTAGCTTTCTAAAAAAGATTAAATTTTGAATGCAAAATTTTGAAATAAGTTTGTCGGATTACAAATTATTTCTTATAATATAATTTTGCTATTTTTATAACTAAATAACTGATATTATGTAGATTATAATATTTTAGAAGGAAAAAAATATCATTTAAATGGTTGAAAATGATTATAATAGACTACATTTATGGATAGACAGATATATGTAAATAGGCTTGCTATTAAAGATATTATAGCATCCTATCCTTTTAAAACAAAACAAATTTATGTTTGTGGTAATATAAAAAAAGAAGATAACTTTCTAACAGAGTTAAATAGTCTTTACTTTAATTGAAATTATATAAAGGATAATTAAATACATTTATATAACAAAATTTGTTTGCAGCATTAAAGACATCCACATAAGTGAAAAGGAAATAAATAAATTTTTACATTTATATTTTTTGAGAAAATGAGACGTGAATCTTAGTATATCCGTAATAAATGACATTTAGCATTTTTTTACCTATATTTTAAAAATTTTTCTATATATATGTATTGCATTTAATATAATAATGATTTTTAAAAAGCATCTGAAATGAAAGAAATGTATATAGAGTGCTAAATTCTTAAAAGTAATATTTTAACTATATATTATTTCTTTTTTCTCAGGAATCATTTTTATATTAAATTACATGTTAATAAAATTATATATATCTTTCATATTACGATAATTTTATATATTCTACAATACTCAATATTCCTAAATATTGTCTTTTCTATAGATCCACTATTTTATATTTATAGGAGAAATTTCATTTTTCTTTACAAAGGAACAAAATTGGCAATAACATAAATGAATTTATAAATATCTTTCCTATAAAAAGTACATTTTAGTAATTTAATAAATAAAATAAAATTCTTATCCTTTATATACACTTTTATTATCCAAAAGCTAAATCACTGAAGTATACGATATAAATATAGAGAAATTTAATTGGACATACAAAAAATTCTAAATACTTAATTCTATTCCTACATAAATGTAATCATTTTTTCATTTAAAAAATAGAAAATAATTAATATACTTATTTATATTTAATATTATATCAATGAAACGCATATTCTTTTATAGAAATATATTATTATTATAAAAAAAATATTATTCACATATTTCAGAAACTTATTATTTTTCTTATCACTTAATAAACATATATCTTAGCATAATAACTAACCACATAATAAATATAAATTTACTTTGCCACCCGCAGTTAATGTTTGTTCATTTTATTAAATTTTTTTATTTAATTTTTGTGACTCTTCAGTTTTTATCACTTTTTTAGTTTTAGTAGTATTATATATAAAAGCTCCATGCATGACTTTATTTTTATACAAAATTTCCTATCAACATTACTTTCAGAACATAATTTATACTACAAATTAGGAATATTTTTTATCTCTTATATATATGCATGAATACAAAAATAATTACAAAGCACTTTTTAATATTTTCCATTTAAAGAAGTAATATAATGTAGATATATTTAAAAATAATAAGAGTATAGTCAAAAACAGGAAATAATGAATATAATTACTCAAATGAACGCCTCAATTATTTTATAATCAAAAATAATTAAAATGTGCTAAAAAATTAAGATAAATAAAAGAATGTATATTTATTTTTAAATTCTTCTTGTTTTACTACTGAAAAGCATTAGGAAAAATCTTTATATAAAATAAATGTTATAGTTATCAATAGTGATGATGACTATTTTATCATATTATAACTTTTGATCTAAAAATAATATAGTGTTAATTTTTTCGCATTAAATGGAAGAGGTTGTAATTATCTCTCCAACTTATATTTTTACACATAATAATTATAAATCACCCTCAATAGATGATAAGTAACATTATTTTATAAAAATATTAAGAAATTTTAAAAATTATAATATCTTTTGTTAAAGATAATCATTTGTAATGTATGTGTAATAATGATTTCATTCTATGAGGTACATGTATAAGTTGTCAACTACCAATCTATCAAATGAATCATAACAAATTTTTTTTTTGATTTAATAAGATAAAAAATAACAAACTAATAATTGTTGAAAATGCGGAATAATAAAAAAGTATAATTTACAGTGTTTTGAATTAATTTTTTCGTTTTTCTTATTTCCTTTTATCCTTCAATGCAAAAAACAATATTTTTTCGTGGTCATATACTTTGAATATTAAAGTAATATAAAATATATAAACAAAATTAACGAGACTTCAAATATTTTAATAAATTAGAGAAAAAAATCGAAACAATAACTTTTAATAAGAAAACAAAACAATTTTGTATTACGCAAAAAATCAAAAGTTGCACCATATTAAGTATACATAAAGACCACGTAATTGATCATTCTTTGACATACAAAAGCAATTTTTATCAAACTAAATATTTTTTCAATTATGACAATTTAAAGTCTTACGTCTTGTTACAACGAGAGTAGGAACCACTTAAACTACTGCAAATTTTGAAAAGAAAAAAATATAATATAATAGATTTTTTTCTTCGATATTTTACTTACTTTTCTACCTTTCTCATATTATTTTTTTTCATTTTTTTACACTTTAATATATAAAAATAGTCTTTTCTCGAAATGTAAAACAGCTAACGATATTTAGTATAATTTGCTAAAAAAATTACTTAAGGGTTAAAATAAACAATGAAGATATATATAAATATGTTCGTAAATAACATAAAACTTTAACGAAACGATAATTTAGCTGTTATACAAATTAAACAAGAAATTTTCCAAAATCATATAACGTTAAAAATGAATCTATTCCGATATGCCATTAATAAAAAAGTTCACAGAAGATATTCATTTAATTTTAAAAAACTTCTAACAATTTCTTAACTTTAAGATTAATTTTTTTCACTTTTTTCTTAGTCATACTCATTATGTTTCTAAAGTTAGAAAGGATTAACTTATTTCCTTCTAAAAGTTTGCTTTATAAAATTTAATGATTAGTATCTCAAAATAAATTTATAAAAATTTACTCATATGATAGATATAACATTCCAAACATTAATGTATATTTTTTTTCTTATCTTTCTCACTGAATAAATTACTTTTTAGAGTTAAAAAACTTTTTTTTAATTTACTTTTTTAATATATTAATATTAGTTTATAAAGTAATATAAGTATTTAATTTGCAAATTTTTTTATCATTTTACTACCCACACTATTTGTGTATAGGAAGTTATATATCTTTTATATTGACTATATTTTCAACACAATACATTTTCAAATATACTATTATCATAGAAGAGAAAATTTTATAAAAAATATTTTATTTATATATATTATTAATAGTAATAGAATATAAAAAACGGATTAACTTACATTACCAGTCAATATTTTTTTTGCATTACATATATCTAACAATTTTGCTAGTGTTTTGATTATATTTTTGTAAAAAAAGACCAAAACACTAATATTCCATCAAGTATTATTGTATATTTTTAACAAAGACAATATTGAACCTAATATAACATAATTTCTTCCTTAATTTTTATTTTTCGTCTTCTATAAATGATCTTTTTTGGTGAAGTATAAAATTTCTTTATAGTAAAAACATTTAAACGCTACGAAAAAATAATTTTTTTCCTAAATGTTTTATTTTTTTCATAAAATTTTGTTATATTTATGAAAAAAATACATAGAATATTTTTATCTTGGAGTTGTTTAACTTAAGTGTTATAGGAAGTATAAAGTTATAATACTTACTAGTATTTATTTTTCAAATCATCCTCTAATTTTTTTACTTTCTAAATTTTTATTACACATAATGTAAAATAATACTTGATATATGCTGTAATTTGTTAAGTCACAAATATTATTCTTTCTCATTATTTAAAAAATACACATATATAACTAAAGGATATTTAGAGGGCAGTTGATTAATTATATAAATTTTGAATCTAGCACTTTTTATTAAAATAACTAAAAAATAGAAAAAAAATGCATAACGCATTATTTTTTTATCAATAGTTATCTAAAAAAATATTTGAAAGAATAGTTATTATAGTATCTTTTACTAACACATTTAAATTATGTCTTGGTTAATTTCACTAAACGTACACTTTTTTTGTTATTATTAATACATATGAAATATAAAGTATATATTAAAATATCAATACGTACATTAGGAATTTTAGAATGATTACGTTATCATCTAATATCATTTGATTAATGTATATAGTTATTTATTTATTCATATGCTGATATACGGAGGCCGAAGATATATTTGTATTCTTGAACATATATATTTTAAACAAAGAAAAACTCTATTATTATACTTATATCATTTGACTTAATAGCTCTTTAACATCCCTCTTATCAATTGACTTACATAACTGTAGGCATAATGGATATTTGTAAATTAAAACTAATATATAAATGCTTGTTACATCATTATTTTTTAAAAATATTATTTTTCTCTTCATATTTTTGAAGATAATTAATATTAAAAAATATAATTTTTTTTTATTAAGTTAATTGGTTTAAAAATAAATAACCCAATAAAATATTGTTCTTAATTCTAGATAGTAAAATTTTTTTTCCTTTAAATTGAAACATTATAAACAACATTCTTTCTTTTATTTCAATATATACAACTTAATACCATACCATATAAGAGTAGGATGAATATTTTAAAATTATCTTATATATATTTTGGGAAAAAAATTAAATATACATATATCACAATTTTTGTTGTATAGAAATATACACATAAATATAGCCACACATTTTGTGGATAAAAATTTTGTCACCAACTAATTTTCCTCCCGCATAAATCTTCTTTTTTTCTATTGTCTTTTATCTTTTTTTAAAATATCAAATTATCTTTTAATATTTCATTGAATATTTTTACATATATATGTTTCAAGATCGTTTTTTTATTTTCAGGAATTGTGATATAATTTTATCATGAAAATTTTTACCACCATTAGTCCTCCAATTGGGGAAACAACTTACACTCCTTTAATCAATTCATATATAAAAGATGAACAAGATATTACCAAGGTTAATTTAATATTTTTATTATATTAATAATATAAAATTTTTTAAGAGCCTAAGACAAACAAAAACTCTCGTCCAACAAGTCACAGAACGTATCTCACCATTTAGAAATGTTTCATGTTCTGTTGACTATGCCTCAGCTATTGGTGGAGCAATACAAAGAGCTAATCAAGATCAATTGTATCAAATATTTGAAAAATATTCTTCAATAACAAAAAATGGTAAGAAATATATGACAGCCGATGATTTTATTAGAAAATTTCTACGTCTTTACACTGATAATAATTATAATAAGGAAACTGTTAGACTTCTTGCAACTGCTGCTGATACTAGTAAAGATGGTTTAATATCATTTGAAGAATTTAGTTCATTTGAATCATCTCTCTGTCAACCCGATGCATTATATTTAACAGCATTTGAGTTATTTGATAACAATGCATCTGAAAGTATAACATGTGATGAATTTGAAAAAATTATTCGCCATACAACACCCCTGCTTGAACTTGATTTTGATTTTAATAGTGAATTTATTAAAAGATACTTTGGTTCTGATAAAAAAAGACAATTAGGTTACCATGCTTTTTGCCAATTGTTACATGATTTTTATGAAGAACAAGGCATACAGGCATTTAAAAAATTTGATAAAGATAGTCAAGGTTCTATATCATCACAAGATTTTTTTACAATTATGACAACTATAAAAGGCCATCTTTTAACAGAATTTGTTCGCAATAACCTTATTTCTGTTGCATCTGGTAGTAATAGTGCTCATAAAGTTAGATATGCTTTTTATGCTGCCTTCAATTCACTCCTCTGTAAAATGGAACTTATAAAAAGAGTTTTCTTATCACTTGCTCGTGGTAATTTAAAATTAGAGGTATCAAAGGAAGAATTTTTACAAGCAACACAATCATATGCACAAATAACACCATATGAAGTTGAAATATTATTTCATCTTGCTGAACTTGCACATCCTGGTAAAGGTACATTGTCAATTGAAGATATTGAAAAAATTGACCCAGAAAGATTAAAACGTGTTACATATATTTCAAGACTTGCTACATATCAAGTTGTTGAAAATAAAGAAGAAAGAGGTATTGGCACAGCAGCATTAGAAAGTTTATATCGTTTTGTAATGGGTTCGGTTGCTGGTGCATGTGGCGCAACGGCAGTTTATCCAATAGATCTTGTTAAAACAAGAATGCAAAATCAACGTAATGTTGGAATGGTTGGAGAGGTTGCTTACAAAAATAGTTTAGATTGTTTTAAGAAAGTCGTAAAATTTGAAGGTATCCTTGGTTTATATCGTGGTTTATTACCACAAATTGTTGGTGTTGCACCAGAGAAAGCCATCAAATTGACAGTTAATGATTTTGTACGTGATAAATTTACTGATAGTGGTCATATACCGTTGTATGGAGAAATTATTGCAGGTGGATGTGGTGGTGGATGCCAAGTTATATTTACAAATCCTTTAGAAATTGTTAAGATACGTCTTCAGGTTGCTGGAGAAATACCAAATCCAGCAAAGAAGATAAATGTATTTACTGTATTGAAAGATTTAGGTTTCTTTGGTCTTTACAAAGGATCTCGTGCCTGTTTTTTAAGAGATATCCCTTTTTCTGCAATTTATTTCCCTACTTATGCACATGCAAAATTAAATCTTGCTGATGACCAAGGACATAATAGTCCTGGAAGTTTATTTGCCTCAGCTTTCATAGCTGGTGTACCAGCAGCAGCCTTGGTTACTCCAGCTGATGTTATAAAAACAAGACTTCAGGTTGCTGCAAAAGCTGGTGAAACAACTTATAATGGTGTAATTGATTGTTTTAAGAAGGTAATTTTTATTTTTATCCGAAAAATAAAATTAATATTTTAATTATAGGTAGTAAAAGAGGAAGGGCAAAGCGCTTTGTGGAAAGGAACAGGAGCTCGTGTTTGTAGATCAAGTCCACAATTTGCTGTTACATTACTGACATATGAGGTATTACAACGACTATTTTATGTTGATTTTGGTGGTAATAGGCCAGCAGGTTCTGAGGTTCCTGTTAATACAACTCTTCGTGATGAACAATCAATGAATCCGGATCATATTGGAGGGTACCGTTTAGCTGCTGCAACATTCTCTGGTATTGAACATAAATTTGGCCTTTTCCTTCCAAAATTTGAAACAAAACAATAATAGGTGATATTTTAATATTTTACTTATAAATTAGTAATAACATTCGCCTTTTATATTATAATCAATATATTATATAAAGGGTTGTTTTAGAAATATCTTTCATTAAGCAAAAAAAGTTTTCTTTATCATATAAGTCAAAGTATATAATTATTATCTATATATTGCTACCCATCTCTTCGTAAAAATCTAAGTGTGGAAAAATCCTTTATTTTTTTAGTGACAGAAACGACGAAACAAAAAATAGAATTATTATAATTCAAACATATAATATACATTGTTTATTTGAGGAAGATAAATAAAATTTCATTACTATTTTCATATATTTAAATCAAATATTATAAGATATATTTATAGAAACACTTCAAAAACACAAAAAAGATATATTTCTATTTAACAATAACAATAAAAATGAAGGAGATTTCAATTAAATAATGATATATTATATATGATATTGAAATTGTTATATCTTAAGATTTTACGTGTAAAGTAATCATAAAACATGTTTTTGGATAGAAGAAAAACCAATAATAAAAATCAAAAATTTCTTTAAACAACAATATATAACTGAATTTTTTTAATATGTATATATTATATATTTAATATAAAACTTTTAAGTTTATCTTGTCTTTTTTATTTGTACTCAAGTTAAATAGATTGACTCATCTTGAATAAAAGATATAACACTATTGTAGAGGTATATAAATAAAACTTGCAAATATTGGTAAAAGGTGTGCCTAATAAATAAATAAAACTTTTATTAATATGAATTTTGTTACATATGTGATGTTCATTTTTTACTACTTTTTGGTTGTAATAAATAAAATAACAGTATCAACAAATAAGTTATAAAAAACTTTTACAATTACTTAAATTTTATCATTTTTCAAAATTTATAGTTTTTAAAAAAAATAATTAAACAAGTTATGGAAAATAAATTTTATCTGCGACAAACTCTATAATATAATTGTAACTAAATATTTTCCTCGTAAAATTTTCTATTTATTTATAATGGTATTAGAAAATAATAGTTTAATGAAAATTTTATACTATAGTGGTCTATGAAATTTGAACATTTTCAAGATTTGGTATCTCTGTATTACTACTATTAATGTTTTCCTCCTTCCTTGATTTACCTTCTTCTAATCTATGAGGTTTAGGAATATTTGTATCATTATTAGCAAATATTTGCGGATTTTTTGAACAAGAGTTACTGGAAGATAAAAAAATGTTAAAAATGTGAATTATTGTTTTAAAATGTTAGAATTACCTTTCATCATTAGGTTTATTTGGAGATTTTGATCTGTTGCCTGTCACAATTTCGGTGACTTGAATTACTGCACTACTATTATTTCCTCTTGGTTGAGATTCTTCCTCTAATTGTCGTCGTGGAATTATTGTTATTGTATCAGTTCGAGATACATTATCTACCATAGAAGTATTTGCTAATCCAGCTGTAGAAGGATTTACTCTTCTTGGTGTATAAGGTGGTGTAGGATCTGTTTGACTATTAATAACTTCATCATACGATGGTGGAGCGCTATCATATTTTGGTGGTGATAAACCAATCATATGTGTCGGTGATAAGTATGCACTATCAATTATAATATTTTGTTGACTACTCGGACTAACTTGTGATGCATTAGGATTTTGTCGGCCTCTTAATGAACCGACTAAGGACCTTCGAGCACTCTATAGTAAAAATAAAAGAGGATTAGAAAAATTGGCAAAAAAACTGTCAATTACTCACCGCCATTCTATTTTGAAAATGCTTCCTCCTAGACGAAGATATTAATAAAAATACAATGATAGAAAAAATAACTAATCCTGCAATTCCAGCGACAATAATAAAAACAACAAGTCCAGTATGACTTGGAGTATCATCAATTACTGTATTCTCGAATTTAGACATTTAAAATTATAAGCAATAAAAGATAATCAAAAAATACAGTTCTTTTTATGTGTAAAAATGAAAGTTTCTGAAAAGGTGAAAACGTTTATTGTATTTGGTAGATGATTAATAATTTATAAAGCATGATCAAGCAATAAATCTATCTTTAAAAAAGATTTAACAATGACAAATTTATAAAAAAAAAAGTTATTTCAAATAGACTTTTATATAATTTATATGATGTGTAAAAATACCTAAATACATTGTAATTTTTTTTAAATGTAAAAAATAAATATCATTCTTATTTTAGAAGCAGTATAATATAATCATATTAATATTGAAAAGGAACATATATTTTATATGAAATATTTAAGAGTAACATAATTTTTAGTATGTATAAAAAAATATATAATAAAATAGGTGCGCAAAAATTTAGTAATATATTGAAAAAAGTTGAGAGGTTGGCTTCTATTATATATTTTGTCTAGGAAATGTAAACTATCAAGACTATATGACATTTTGTAAGAAAAGTTAAGAAGACGCCGATACTATTCCTATGTACATATACTCTTTCTGGAGGTAAATTTAAAAAAAAGTAAAAGTAAAATTTTCAAGCAATTAAAAATACTCTCTCTCCCCTCTCTTCATCTATTCCTCATCTTACATATAAATATTAAAAGTACAAACGTTGATTATTATATGAGAATGTTCTTTCCTGTGTAAAATATGACAACTTCTTGATGAAGTATGTAAGTAATCTGTAAGTATTTTACGCTTAGAAGTCGCAAAAAAATCTATATAACATTTAATAAATCAAATTTTGTCCAAGCAAGTTTTCGTTCTCCCTCTTGTCTTTTGGGAAATTTCAATTTTTGATATATTATATTTAAACGTTTGTATATATTTAAATTATAGCTAATATATTCATTAATAAAAATTTTTGTACACACATTTTAATATTTGCAATACATTTTACTTGTCATTTCGATTACCTATAAACTCCAGTTTTGGTCTAATTTAAAATAAGTATTAAGATAAATTAACATTGTTTTAAGTCAAGAATTTGTTCTAATTTTAGAAAATTTTTCAATAATCAGTTGATTGTTAAGAAAAATTAACTAAAGGTATTTTTTCTAAAAATGTGTATATAATTAATTTTAATCATAAGAATCATCTTCAATTTTCTTATTTTTTTTTCATAAAAATTTTTGTATGTTTTATACAAATTTTGACGATAAAGTAAATAAAAAAAGAAATGTAAAAAGAAAGTTTAGAGAAAATTTTGAAAGTTCATCAAAATCACATATACAAATTTAATTATCAATTTTTATTCTTTATTTTTATATTGAATTTTGTAAAAATAAATTATCATAATTATGATATGTAAACTATTAAGATAATGTTAACAATTTTTAATAAAGAAAGGCAATTTGAAAAACAAAGTTATAAAGTATTTGTACTTTTCTTATTGATGAATAAATTAAAATAAAAAAATTATTTGATTTATTGTATTTTAAAATGGTAAATAGTAAAGATTGAGTGTTTTAAGATTGAAGAAACTTTAAAATAATTCCCTTATTTAAATATCTTTCATAACCAATTTGCAGTTCAAATAAATGACTATTTTTATTTATTTTAATTTCTTATTTCTTAATATTGTAATCATGAAAATATACTTTTAAAAAAGTTATCTTTATTTTTATTAATATATATAGAAGTTAATTTTGGTAAAAAAAATCAGATTACAAAGATAAAAACAATATTCTTAATCATTTAAAATAACTCCTTATAATGATTTATCTTCTCTTATATAGTATATATTTATGTCTTTTTTATTATTATATATAATTATTTCACATTTTTTGTTAAAAACATATAATAAATAGTTTTCTTTTTTTTTATAAGATTGTTTCAAGATGGCATAATAAAAAAGTGAATATAGTATTTAAATGTGGAAGAATTTTTTTATATTAGTTTATTTGGAAACTACTATTTCTCTATTATTATTAAAGGAATATTTATAAGATTATAAAAATATGTAGGTTATCATTGAAATTTTAGATGGTTTAATTGAAATATAAATGGATATATAGTTAATAATTGAATATTGTTTCTAAAATTTATTTTATTTTTTTGTTTATAGTCATTAATTTTATCAATAAAAAATATTTTAAAGATAAGATTAGCAAATCTTTGACGTTTAATTTTTTATAACGAGAAGATAATACTTTTAGTATTTACTTTTCTCAATCTGAAGTTTCTTTTTTTATTCTATTAATAGGAATAATGAAAAAAATTATCTTATTAAGAATATTTGAGATCTAGAAGATTAAAACTTTTTATTATATTATATTTACTTTTTTGTTTATTTGACATAATTGGTTACATATAGATATTATATGTATTGTGCAATGTCATTAAAAGTACTAAATATGTGTACATACATGTCTATTTCTACTCTTGAAGTTTGTTGAGATATGCACATTGTTTGTTGTGGAATGAAGAAGATGATTTTAAACCATATATGATGTGTTTTTAATTTTTAATATTTTTGATACAATGAAACATTTTTCTCTATCATCTAATTTAAATATATGTTCTAAAATTTATTTTGTTTACTTTCGATTATAAAAACATTATATATATAACCATATATTTTTGAAATTCATGAAAATAATATGCTCAAAGATTAATACCTTTTATTTATGTTCATATGAATACATATATATATCTCCATCTATAATACAACATTTCACCATCTTTTTCTTTACCCTATACTTATACAAGAACAGTACATAAGCTTATCATTCAATACATTTATTTCTTTCAAGCATCATTATTTATAATATAAAATTATTTATACATATAATTATAAAACGTTTCTAAGGTGAATTTTACATCGTCATTTGAGCTAAAGCACAAATATATTTATATTTTTTAATATAAATTAAAAGCATATGTGTCATTTTGTTGAGTTAATATAATTAATATCATTAACTTTATACTTTTATTTAGATAAAATAATGAATCTTCAGAGGTTAAATAGTTTTCCTGACATTTTAAAACTTGTTCAATTGGTAGGTTTATTAAAAATTAATTATTTTATCAAAAAAAATAAAAAATATTATTATTATAGCTATTGGTTATCGGTATTATGCTATTTACTGGAGTTTCCCAGCTTCCAACAGATGCTCATCCTTCTGGAAGAGGATTTTTTCTGGTTCGCAACAATATTTCAACTCATATTTTTACTTCTTGTCATAGTTCTATTTATGTATGAGAAAGAAAAACTATTAACACTCGGAAGAGTAACATGGTATACGTTTGAAATCGGTTATTCTACTGTTTTTGGTATATTTGATCTTGTCATTGCAATTATTACTATGACATGGCTTAATTATGCTTTTGATGGTACTCTTGGTATCTCAGCTGTATGTTTTTTCATTTTTACTATCAAAAGATAAATAATACAATGTACTCTTACCATGTTTTTTAGATATTAAGTTTTGGGTTACTACTCTTTTTCATATTTGGTGCAGTAATGGCTTACCGTCTTGATACTGGAAGAAATCCTGCTACCATGGGACAAGATCCAACAGGTCCTGTTGAACCAGGTAATATTGGAGGTATGCATCCAGGAATTTAAATAATAAAAAATGATACTTTTTATATGATTTTTAAAAATTTCAATTTTTTTAACACTTTTTTTGCAAATATCAATATTATTTTATTTGAATAAAGTAACAATATTTATGTGAATAAGAATTTTTTAAGTTTGTTTTGTAAAAAATATTAAATATGTGAGTAAAAGTTGTATTAAATAAAAGAATGACAGTTAATATTAAGTTTTCTTTTACTTTAACTATAGTTAAATAAATTTAAAAATAGTTATAATCGAATTAAACTATTTAAATTTAAAATCATCACCTTATTATTTATAATCATTCCACAGTAAAAGTTCACCAATTGTGATCATTTTGTTTGTGAGGAAAAGATAAAGATGTACCAATATTTTACATTATAATAAAAAGATAAACCTATTATTTTTGATTTTTAATTTTATTATCGAAAATGAAGATGAATGTTAGGTGAAAGATTTTCCTTGAATATGTTATTTAAAAAGTATTAAAATTATTCAAATTTCCATAAACTATTCATCTTTATCAATGTATTTATCATTTGTAGATAATAATATATTTATAAATAGATTTTTATTCCAGACAAAATATTTATGTAAATTTTTTAATCTTTATACAGGAATGTTATAGTGAAGTTAAAAATTACCATATATAAGAAAGGAATGAAATACAATTATGTGAGTGTAATTATAAAAATAGATGATATATTTATATTTATTTATTCATCATAATGTGCTATGATTTTGTATACTTTGTTTCAGATAACATATTTTTTTACCTGTTAAAATTTTCTTTTCATTCCAATAACATTTTAAATCAAGCACAAAATTATATAAATTATTTATTTCTATAAATATATATAGATGTATTAAAATTATGATAAGAAAAATATAACTGCATATTAGTCATTTTTATATGTTATTTACATTGTCTATTGAGTATTTAAAGAAAGGACACATAGTGTCAAAATTATCAGTAAAATTTTGTCAACCCATCAAAAAATATTTCTAATGTTTAAATATACTGTCAAAAAGATAAATAAGAAAAATTATTAATAATTTTTTTATTATTCATCTACCTTGCTAATTTATTTTTTGTCTGAGTTTTTTTTGTTTAATTGTACAATATATATTTAATAGATAAAAAATGTTAACATATAAGTAAATAAACAGAAAAAAGCGCATAGTTAAAATTTTTTTTCCAATCATACAGAAAATATTTATTTTATCACTGCTATTTATTAAACATTACTAGCAATAAAAATTCTTTTTATTTCAGTATTAGTAGAAAAATGAAAAAAAAAGTTGCTATAATTGGTGCAGGTGCAAGTGGCCTGACTTCCTCTAGGTTAGTATAAAAAGTACTGAATTTTAACAAAAGATTTTATCTACTTTTTAGACACGCAATTTTAAATAACTATACTCCAGTTATCTTTGAATCAAACAATTCAATTGGTGGTTTATGGAAATATAAACCGGAAGAGAGTGAAGATGCTTCAGTTATGAAAACAACGGTTATTAATACATCTAAAGAAATGACAGCTTTTTCTGATTTTCCACCATCAAAAATGTTGGCTAATTTTATGCATAACAGTGAAATGTACAAATATCTTGAAGCTTACGCTAATGAGTATGATTTAATCAAATATATTAAATTTAATCATAAAGTTCAAAGTATTAGGAGACATGAAAATTATGATATTAATGGTAATTGGATTGTAACTTATACTAATGGTAGTGAAGAAACTAAGAGTGAAATTTTTGGGGCTGTATTATTATGTACAGGACATCATAAAATTCCTAATTGGCCAGAGCCATTTCCAGGACAGGATAAATTTAGAGGAAAAATAACTCACGCTCATAGTTATAAAGATCATCGTGGATATGAGGATAAAGTTGTTGTTGTTGTTGGTGTTGGTAACTCTGGTGGTGATATTGCTGTTGAGTTAAGTAGAATATCAAAAAGTGTTAATCTTGTTACAAGAAGAGGAACATGGGTTTTTAATAGAATTTTTGATTATGGTAAACCATTTGATTTAGTTTTAAATAGAAGATATATATTTTCACTAAAAAAATATGTACCAGAATGGTTGACTAATTCAGTCGTTGAAAGTAAATTAACAAAACGTTTTGATCATAAAATTTATGGTTTACAACCTAAACATCGTGTTTTTAATGCCCACCCAACAGTTAATGATGAGTTACCTAATCGTCTTGCCTGTGGAACTATTAAAATAAAACCAAACATTAAGTGTTTTGGCGAGACATCAATAACTTTTGAAGATGGTACTATTCTTCAAAATGTTGATGAAGTTATCTTTTGTACTGGGTATAGTTTTGAATTCAAAATCATTGAAGAAGGTCAATTGATACCAGTTATTGAAAATCAATGTGATCTTTATAAATATATCTATCCACTTGAAACAACAAATTATAACAATCTTGCCATCATTGGTCTTGTCCAACCATATGGATCAATTATGCCAATTTCTGAAATACAAGCTCGCCTATTTTTTGAGGGATTAAGTGGTAGAATATCATTACCAAATAAAGATGAAATGATAGCTGATGTTAAAGAAAAAAAAAGTTTAATGAGTCAAAGGTACTACAAGTCGAAGAGACACACGATTCAAGTTGATTATATGGATTATATGGATGAGATTGCAGAAATGATAAAATGTAAACCGAATCCAATAGATTATATCTTCCTTGATTTTAAATTATTTTCCTCCCTCTTATTTGGACCTAATGCTCCATATGCTTATAGATTAAAAGGTCCTCATCCATGGAAAGGAGCCAGGGATGCCCTTTTAACAATAGAAGAAAGAACAATCCACCCAACATACTCTGCTCGTAAAATGGATATCAATGAATGTTCTAGAAAATTTAATCTTTTTATTTCAAGCTCAGAACAAATGTCTGTTTTTCTATTCATTTCCTGTTTAGTCTTAATTTTTGTATTACTTTTAAGTTAAAAAGATTTCTTTAAATTCAATACTACTACTTTTATTACAATAAGTAAAATTGTTTTTACAATAAAAAAATAAGTAGTAAAATAGATACGTATATTTTGTTAAAGGAAATAAAAAAATAAAATGAGATCACATTATTGAAGAAAGGTTCTTTTCAAATCCCAAGATATATGTAATAATATATATATATTTTAACTAAATTACTTCTTAACAATTAGTTTTTTTGTTTTGAATGTTTGGGAACTTTGTAAAGGCTTCAAAATTAAAATGTATATGTCTATTTTTTTTGTTGTTGTATACAAAGAGACAAAAATAATAAAATAGTTTATATCTTTTTCTTTTAAAATAAATCCTATAATGTTTTCCTTCTTTTGTTGTTTGGATTTTAAATCAAAGTCTATTACTAAAATACCCTAAACCAAAATTTTTATTAATATATGTGTTCTTTTTTTCCTTTAATTTGGTAGTTTTTATTTATGAAACTGTTACTTCGTCAACAGATGATAAATCTGTTAAATAATATCCCCAATAACCAAAATTAAAAATAAAATAAGCAGTTGGAAAGAGGATTGCACTGTACTTATCTACAGTTTCAGGTTTTAAATTTTTAAAAGCAATTTTAATTCTCTTAAAACATCTCCTTGATACACTAAAAGAATGATCTCTTTTAACAATTGGTATAGTACATGTCATTGAATTTTTAATATTAATCATATTACCGGGTGCCTCTTCACCTGTTGGTCCTAACTCTGAAATTCTCATATTCATATCTTCTTTACCATAGTCTTTTTGTACAGAATGCCTTTTTTCAACCCAAAATTGTCTTAAACCCATCTGTGGACTAGGCATCTCTTTCCATGTAAATTCTTCAACATTATAATTGACTTTAGATTTCTTTGCTCTTTTTGGTAATCCCTCATTTCTACTCATAAATCCAACAACAGCTAGTTCAAGGAGAGATAAAAAAATAAATAACATACCACTTAACATCCATACATCAATAGCTTTGACATATGATACTCTTGGTAAATTTCTTATAATATTTCCAAATTGGAATGTCATTGCTAGTAATGAGTTGACACCTAGCATTGTTCTAGCAGGTATTGCACGTGAACCAAGGTAAAATGATATCCAGGAGATAAATATAGTTACGTAAGTTGGTATGTATCCTTGTAATATATACCAACCATAACGACGTTTAAAAATGAATGATACAGTTAATTCATCCCAATAACCGGCAGGATAAACTTGTTCAATCATCTCTGCTGTAAAATGAATTAATACAAAATCAGGTAATTCAATTGTTTTTAATAACATCACTGGGAATGGTTGATTCCAATTCATACGAACTTCTCCTGTATTATAGTTGAATGATTCAAATGTTAGGAAACACTTTTGTTGATCAAATGGAAATCTTTTTAAATTCATATCACATGGACCTGTTAGCTTCATACGATAATTTGTCCATAATGTACCATTAGAGAAGACCATTAAAAAGACATTCCTAAATGGACTTTCATGGATTTGGGCAGATTTTGAGTTGATAAAACATGTATTTGGAATCCATAATTTTTGGAGAACTTTGTCATCAAAAGATATGTTATTTTTACACGGATTCATATAATCAAATATCAATGCGGGATCCTCCCAAAATTCGTTAATATATAAATCTTGAAATATAAATTAATAATTAATTTTTAAAAAATTAAGATACCTATTTCAAAATCTTGAGTTAATTCACTAACCGCTGTCACTTCTTGTACCCACATATCAACACGAACATGAACAGGATGATTCGGCAGGTAATGTTTATTATACGTGTCTTTTAATAAACTATCTATTATCTCTGTATCATTTGCACAACTTGGTAACATTCCATTATAATACATGGAACCAGAAGTACCATAACCAATGGCAGGATTTGTAGTACTTAATAACTCCGTCAAAAATGAAACCATCACCCATCCTGGGTGCGACATTTTGCGGGAAAAAAATAATAATAAAAAGATGAGGGACAGAATTTTGGCGACTTTATGAAAGTATATATATATATATAAATATATATATATTTATTTATTTTCTTTTGTGATATTTTAGAGAAATAAGAGATTTGAAGTATTAAAATATTATTGTTGTGATATAAAATGCTATTTAAATAGGAAATGTGTCGCAAATATCATTTAATTTGAAAAGTTTCAGTAAATTTAATTTTGTCAATAGTGAAAAGTTGTTGAGATAATAACTGTAAAAAGAAAAGATTATTATAAAGAGATAATTTATAGACATATATATTGAAAAGTATAATATAAAAAAAAGGATATATAGTTTTTAAGAGAAAATAAATTGATATAAATTTAAATGGAACTGAGGTTACGTCTATCTTATTTTATATATATCTTATATAGTTAAGTAAAATAAAATAATTTTGATCAAACAATATAAATTTAATTTTAAAAAGATTAAATGTTTCTCGTAAAATTTTATAAAATAATTTGTTTTGTTACCATCTATAAGAGGATAGATTTAAGGATATGAAGAAAAAAGAGTGACATTCTAAGTAACAATTGCATAATTTTTTTGTCGAATTATGAAATAGATATAGGATAAAATTTATTAAACTTAAAAAAAGGGTATCTAAATTTAAGGATAATTTTTTGAATATTTTCCCATTTTACTTTGATTTTAACAATTTTCAAAATGTTAAAACTTATTTACAATAACAATATTGGTAAAAAAGGAAAATTTTTTTAACAGTTATATTTTCATCAAGTTTTGTCTAGTCATTTAAAAGAAAATTAAAAATCTCTTGAGGAATTTTTGTCTTATCAGTTAACATGATACCATATTATATAATATATATATTTTTAACAATTTACTAAAATTTTTTAACGAACCCTAATCAGTAATATAGTGCTACTATATCATATATACTGTATAAGATTTTTAAAAAGAATACGACAGATGTATAAGCTTAATTTTATATAAGTAACAATAAATTTTTGATATTATTGTTAATCATTAAATTGTCTCTATATAAAGCTTATTAGGTAAAGAAGAAGAGAAAAAAAACATTTTTAATGATAATAAGTCATATGTTGTAAAGAGTTCACAATTATTAAACAGATCTCTATTGTTAGTATAAAATAAGATAAAAATTTTTCTGAGGAAAAGGATATAACTTGATGAAGAAATATTAAAGGGTAAATCAAATTTGAAATGTGGTAAACTTTTTAAAGAGAAAGATAACAAGGAAAAGATTTCTTTATAATAATAATAAAGGGATTGTTAATATTAAAAAGCTGCTTATAATATGGAAATGTTAAACGGAATACACTAATGTCGTCTCATGTATATGATTAGGAGGACAAGAAGTTAAAATTATATATATATATATTTTCAAAAAAGATGTTGCCTATGAAGATGTGTTAAGATTTATAAATAGCAAATATATCTCTTATACTGAAATAAAAAAATTTAAGATACCCATTGAAGAATTTTTCTAATCCCTTAAATATTAAAAAAAGTTTCTACATATATATCAAAATAAAAAGAACATTTTTAAAAGGACATTTGTTATGTATAAAAAATAAAAAAATAATATTATAAACTAAAAATAGTTTAACAGTACATATCTATAAATTATAGAAATAAAATAAGTATTTTTGATAAAAAAGTTTATGCGGTTAAAAATGGGAGAAGTATATTTATAAACTATTAACTTTTTAAAAAAGAACGATCTATCACTAGAAGGAGGAATTTACAAAATTTTCATGAATAACAAATACATTGTAATTATTTATTAACAGTTAAAAGGATAATTTTTTTCAATAGAATATTAGAATAAAAATATAATTATAAAATTTACCAATAAATCTTCCTTTTTCCTATATTAAATATAATATAATATTAAAATTATAGTAATTATATTTTAGCCAAAATTACACAATTTTTATATCATGTAAATTAGGAACAAAAAGAATATTTTATAATAATAGCTGTAAACTATACAAAAACACAATCTTAACATATAAACTTCTTTATATAATAGTTTTTTTTCTCAAAGATGCGACAGAACTTCAACACGTGTAGTCTATTATCTCTTTTGTTAAAAAAAATATTTATATATATAAGATTTTTTGCCTCAAATTTTGCAACATTAATAATTTTTCCAAATTTTGAATGTCTTTTATTATTTTGTTATTTTTAAATTACATTATCTTGACATCAATTCAAATACAATGTTATCATTATTATTATAAAAATAAACACATATAAATTTAAGAGATATTATAAAGTTTCAATGGATTTTAAAATTAAATTCACTTTAAAATGCTATCTCTTCATTTTATCATCATTATATCATTCACATATGAAGTTCTTTATTTTATTTTACAAGATTTATAAATATACATTTATATGTATTTATAATGATCTATAAATAAATTGTTGGACTTCATTATATTTTTTTCGAAACTACATAATAATTTCCTGTATGATGGTTGATTCTTAAGAGGATATGTGAAAACCAAAGACCATAAAAAGTTTTTAAGAAAATGTAAATATTCAATAAGTGAAAATGATTGATTGGTTCAGCAATAAAAAAACTTTTACCATCGAATTTAACTTAAGCAAGCATTTTTACGAAAATAAATATATTAATAAAGATGTTTTCAAAATTTTTATAAAATATGTATTTTCATAGTAAAATTTTGTCTACACATTTTTATTATCTCAAAAATATTTCCAAATTCTCATAACATATCATTGATCATAGGATAATTTTTAACTGTCAAAATAATTGTATAGAATTCATAGTAAAAAAAGTAGAGTTTTTTTTATGTTGTATTCCCTTCTTCTCTCTTTCACACACATTATTCTCATTTACAAATAATATTTTTAAATACACGTACTATCATTCGTATTCGTAATGGATCAAAAAATCGAGTAACAATTTTTAAAGGCATTCCTCCTGTTACATATTATAAAGATAATTGTATCTTAAAATATTACGAAATTTTAATATAAAACCGTCGATGGGATATTACACTTCCCTTGCCATAAATGTAATATATATTTCTCATTTTCATTTTATTCTAATTAGTTTCAAAGTTTTTCTATCAATTAACACATTTATTCTCCAAAAATATTTTTATGTAGAGTGATAGATTTATTCTATATTATTCTATATATACTACATTTACACTTTATTTTACTATCAAATTTTTTTTTATTCTTTTTGACAATTTTGAAAAGAATACTTTCGTTCTTCATTTTTTGCCCTTTAATATTAATAAATTCTTTTATCTTATCATCTTTTACATATATTAATACATCAAAAGTTTAATAAAACCCCATCTAGTTACCTATAAGAATTATTTCCCTATAACTCTACAAATTTACGTTATGGTGGTCAAAAACCTTTGGTGTAAATAATTATCTTAAAACAAAATTTATTAAGTATATAATTATAAAATGAAGAAGTTATATTTTGTATGTAAGTAATACCTCTAACAGCAAGAAGAAAATACAACATCCAGACATTTTAAATTTCTTGTGTTGTAGATTTTCTCTTAAAAAGAAAGCATTAAACAATATTCCAAAACGTATTTTTTCCATTCAAAAGCATTTTATGGTAAAGATGTATTTTTTAACTGTTCTTTATTTTTTTAATTTGTTATTTTTCTATAAAACTGAGTTTACATATATCGGTGATATGTCATCTTTCCCCATCTGTCAGTACGTCATCATTCTTTTGCATATTTATGCTTTTTCATTAACCTAGTAAATATATAAAGGACTTTCTCTATTCAATCTCTAGATTTTAGTTTTTCTTTAGATAAATGGATTTATATAAAAATAACAAGGGATATAAAGTTGTATTTAAAGTAAATAAATACAAATTTTACTATTAATTTAATAGTGTTAGTATATTACATGGTTTTGTTTTTCACCTCTATTTTTAATTATTATACCCTTTTTTTATTAATAGTATAAATTATACCATCTCTTCTCCTTCCTATATATATAATTCATTTTTATTGTAGTAAATAATAAAATATGAACATTACGATGAACTTTTTATTTACAATTTATTAGTTAATTTTTAAGAGTACATCTTTTTAGTGTATCATGGATGTTGCATTACCTTTGCTTTCTATATGTGTAAAAATCAAAGGTGCAATACTTGAGGATGACTATGCATCAGCACTAAATTCATATAATGATTTACTGTGTGACTTAGATGATTTTTATGATGAATATGAGAAGGAAGGTAATAAGGATTGTTGTGATAAACTAGGATTCTGTATGTTGAAATTTATGATAATGTATTTTATTAATGATAATATACCTGCAAATGGGTTTTTTAGATAAGACAAATGGTTGTCCACGGAAGACATGGTGTCTCCTGCGGCTTACTGAATAGATTTAAGGATACTGGGAAAATGAAAGTTTTTTCTAATCTAGCATTTAATTCATGGCCGAGGAAAAAAATAAGCCAGTGGATGAGGATATTAATGAGTATAGGCGTATAGGAAAAAGTAGTGAGCGGACATGGAAAATACCTGAACCAAAATATAATTTTCAAGATTTTTATGATTATGTGAAACCTGTAGATTATGATGATGATTTTTATTTATCAATCAATCCTTTGATTACAATTAGTCGTAAAGATAGAGATATACCAAGCATTGTTGATAAGACTATCCATCGTATAGTCATGGAAATTTTGGATGATCATGAAAATGATATGGAGGATCATTATGAATATTATGGATTAGTTTCAACAGAAATCAAGACAATTACAATTTCTCCCAGTGATATGTCAATTAATCTTAATGACAATTATTCTAATTGTAATCATTCTGCTAGAGTAGTTTTTAATTAACATTAAAGTTATGAAAGAAAGTGATTCGAATTTACTAAATCATACATACATACACAATGATAATTTAATATTTTATTGGAAAGAAAAAACAAAAAAAGCTTATTAATGTTTATATGAATGAAGTGTATATATACACGTTAAATTATTTATATTTATGTATTTATTTACATAAATGTAAATAGATATATACTTTATTTATATATAGTATATATATGTATTTGTTTATGTTATCATTTCAAACAATAAGTACAGTGATGCCATGGTAAATTCTAATTTTTTTGTATATTTTAAAGCGTACCGATTTCTGTATATGTTTTTTTTCAGAGTCGTAAAAAAAACGCCGCAAATTAATGGAGTGAGAAAGAATGGAGATGATATTTCATACTCCATTTACAAAATCTTTTATCTGATCAGTCATTATATTTAATCAACAAAAATTTATTCTTTTTTATTTTGTTTTTTGTTTCTTGACTATATACTTTTTTTATTTGTTCTATTATATATATCACATATGTATACGTGTGTTTATATATTATTTTTTCATAAACATGGCATCACAAAAAGATGTTTTTTTTATACAGTGATTTATTTTTAAAATATAAAAAATTATCTAGTTAGAGCGAAAAAGCGGCATACAGGATAATTAAATTTTAATAGACTTTATGAAAAGGAAAAAATTAAATAAAAAAAATCAGGTCTCTTGAGGAATACAAAAATTAATTTATTCGAAAAAACATTTTCCAAGGATTATCGTTAGTTAGTTATTTATTTATTAATACTTTCTATTTTCTTTAAAATGCTTTATTTATAATTATACATATATGTACAAGAGAAATAATGACAGTAGTAATGTGAGATAGATGATTAACTTAATTTGTAGTTTAATCAAATTAATACGTATAAATTATATATTTGATGAGTAAAAAAATTAAACGAATAATGATTTGAATTAATTTAGGTACATCACAAGTTTTTTTTTCAATGATTAATTATTATTAGAAAAAAAGCACTAATTACTAGTGCTATTTGTGTAGGAAAGAAGTTTGAAATTTTTTGACAATATTGCGACATTCTCATGTTGATGAACAGATTTTTATTACTATTTCCACTATTTATTGAAGGGTAATCGTTACATAACTGTCCCACACACCAACAAACATCAACCATCCTATTGGAGCTCATCTTTGATAGATGTGGCGGTAATAATTTTTTGGCTGAGATATTATTACATCTTGTATCTATAATATAAATATTAAAATAATTATTGTTTTGAAAAATTTTCTTCTGATATTATATTATAATATTACATATTAATTTTTTAATATACATATCATATATATTGTAACATTATCTAATAAAATATATTACAGAAACCCTTTTAGTTATTTGATACTCTCCAATAAAAATCATTTTCAATATATGAAGTTATCTTTATGTTCTTATGAGTGGTCATAATATGGATTAATATTGATATACGATACTCAATACTAAACATTATTAAAGTAAAATTTTTTAAAGTATATTTAATACAAATAATTGTCATTTATGTGAATGGATAAAGTCAATGAAATGATATATGTTTTTTTTATATGATATGCATTTATCATCTACAAATTGTACTCAATGAATTGTATGTTTAGATCAATGTTTATAGTATATATAATAATGTTCCCCACTATTAATTCTTACAAAGGTTCTCAATAATAAATAGAGATATAATTTATACTTTAATGAATTTTAGTTATCTTATGACACGAGATATATACTTCTCAATGACAACATTATTTCATTATATTTTAATTGATGTATTTTGCCGTTCTATGGAGATATCAAATACCATTATGCATAAATCTTATCAAAATGATAAAGTGTAATTTTATGATCCATCAGCTCTTAAAATAATATTTCATCTTATAATATAACTAATTAAATGTGAATAAGATATTTATATTTAAAAATTTTTTTCTTAATGATAAATAAACTCACCTAAAACATTATGTTTATTCACACTTCCCATTAACATATCCCCATGACGGAAGACGGAGGAGAAACATCCTCTAATAACATTGCTACCAATTTGTTGACCAGCAAGAATTTTTGGTTCAATAACTGTTACACAAAGTGAATGAGGACATTCTTGGATACCAATACGAGCATAATTTGGCATTGTATGACAATGATCTGTAAAATTTAATGGGCGATAATAAACCTAAAAACATAAGTAAATTTATTCAAATACCATATTTTAAAACTATTTTCCAATTAATTGAATTATTATAAAATAAAAGCATAAATACTTTAAATATTTCCACAACTAAATCCCTTAATTCTTTTATTAAAAGCTATGAAAAGAAATTTTTATAAAAATCCCAATTTTATAAAAATTCTTTCCTATATAATATGAAGTATTTTGGAAAAGAAAATTATATGTATTAATCAAAAACTATCCATTCTACATTTATCTATTTATCTTTCATAGCATTTGAAAGGAAAAATAATCATCAACTACTTATTAAATATATATGTATATAAATTTTTACATATATATTTAGATGTTAACAATAACAAGTGCAAAAGGGTTTTGATTATAAACTAAATATGTCCACAAAAATTGTCTTTTCATCAAAACTTCCCACAATCCTTAAACTATTTTATGAGTGTATTGACAATTGATAATAAAAATAGATGAAAAGAAAATGACATGCCTGTGTATTATATAATGAAATTTTGTGATTTCTTATAGAAATCTTACTTATTTGATTATATACATACATATATATATATATATAGTTTTATTATTTACATACGAAAGCTTTATCTATGATAATTTTAGAATGTTTAATAAAAATGACCAATTCACTCATTTTGTTATATGGTGTTAATATGATAATACTATATAAGACTATATATGCAATTACTAAATTTTAAAGAAGGGGCATCATTTAATCAAATATAATAAAATAAATCATTCTCCCAAATAAATAAGTTAATTTTTATGTGATAAGATGATTCTTAATTAGGTTGGTGTATTGGATAAATTTAAAACCCTATATTTATATTTTTATAAAATATGATACAGTTAAGAATCATACCTTTTCAAGATAAGACCAATGCTTTTCAAATTCCTCTGACATACAACTATAACAATTCCTATCTTCTGATCTAAAAAAAAATGAAATTTATTAAAAAATGAATTTTTTTGTTACCCTTGATGAATGTATCCAGTAAAATGTTTTGCCGAATCTACAGATCCTATCCATGAGAAAAGATAAAGAAATAATAAAATTTCTTTCCAATGAAACGTTAGCATTCATGTATATTATTGTATGCGTTCCTTTCCAGCAAAACAACAAATTTTCCCTTTTGATGTTTGCCTTATTGAAGCACTTTTATATATACTTACAAATATATATATATATGTATGTGAAAAAGAATTATGTATTATTTAAATATAATATACTATATTTGTAGGAGTTGAATAAAAAACTTAACCAGATAGTGATTAAATGATAGGCCTATATCTATAAGTTACAATTAAAGATTAACCAAAAATAATTTTACATTTATATATGTACATATCATCAAAGACGGAAATGAATGTGATATATTTATATCAAAGTATTACAAACAACTTTTCTTAAAATGGTCTATTAAAACTGTTAAAAAATGATATAAAAAAGAGTATAAGAAATGATAGAAGAGGAGAGAGAGAGGTTAAATGAAAAGGAAGAAATGAAGAAGGATGGGATTAATAAATCAGTGTGTCCTTTCTTATTTTTCTTCCCATTTTATTTAAAATAATATCTGAACGGTTAGAAGAAAAATAAAAATAAAATATTGACATAAAAAATATACTTACATTTATGAATATATTTATCCAAAAATTAGAAGTATATCTATTATTGTCTATTAAAAACCTTTTAAGTATGATAATAGTAAATTGATAAAATGACAATTATACCTTCAATGCAATTGATGCTACAATAATATAACTTTTAACATAAAAAAGAGGAATTATGAAATGCCTATCTAATAACAAAAGAATATAAGTATCTACTCTAAAGAATAAGAAAGTTAATATTATTCTACATATCATATTTTAATGGATAACCTTATCAAAATATTTTTTTAACATAAAAGAACACTATTTTTACGTTTATCTTTTATTAAAAAGATACTAGGAAAATTTAAATTCCAAATAATACATATATGTATATTATATATTGATAATGATAGGAAAAAAGTAAGGAAAAAGTAAAAGGCTACTTTCTTTTGTCATACTATCAATTTTTCTTTGTTATCAAAATAAAAAGGACTCACAAAAGGCGCCAATGTCGAAGTTTATATATATGTGCATAATCATGGTAATATTTTATCATATATCATTGGTGAAAAAAATATTATAAAATGAAGAAGTAAATCTTATCAAAAACTCTTACTCCTATTTAATATAAAATGATAAATTTTTCGAATACACAAAATGGATAAATTCTAAAAAAGAGGACTTATTGAAGAAGATAAATTCCATTAAACTCTGCTTCATTTTTTTTATCAAATCAAAGGAAAAATAAAAATGATTAAATTAAAAAGGTATACTAAACAATAACACTTGGTGAGATTTATGTTGTTATTTTAGATGTATCATTTGTATGATAATGATCATACTGTGATAAATCACCTACATAATTTTCCCCCTTCCTATACTATCGGTTAAAACAATAAAAAAACTAATTTTTTTTATATAGTATTTAAAATAAAGAATGTATATAATATAAAAGAAAGTAAAAATATAAAAGGGGTACAAAAGGAGAAGGAAATAAGAAAAGGGGAATTGAAAAATGAAAGAGAAAGGGTAAGAAAAATCATTAGGGCGATTTTTGAGAATGATTATCATAATTCTATATTAGAATGGGGTAGGAAGAACTATAAATGAGTCTCTGGTTATTTAAAAGTATATTTATACTAAAGAGTTATCAAATTCAAATATATATATCTCAATATATATATAAAATAAAATATAAGACTAATCTTCAAGTATTAAGAAGGAGGAGATATTTATTATAAAAAGTCTACTATTGTGATAATAAATCTTGAACAGCATATAAATATATCTATATAACATTCATTGTGTGTTTTTCTTAGCACACAATAATATTACATTTTCAATTCATTTACGTTAAAAATTTGATAAATAAAAATATTAAATGACTACCTTTGATATTTATTATATTATCATGGATGGAAGCAGACCATTTTAGATGTATCAATTTTATTGTTAAGTTACCTTTATAATAACCATTTACATAATAAAATAATAAATAAATATATTTATATAAATGTTGAAAATATAATGAGATATCATAATGATATCAGCTATGTGGTATTTTTGTTATTCTATAATAATTTATTTTTAATAATATTATGTAAAAATTAGATAAACTACTAATAAAATTAATCATTTTTAAAAACCATTTACTTTGATTTTGAATGAGAGTAATAATTATATGTAATAGGGAAAATTGATGCTTCTATAATTCGTATAATTTTTCTAAATAAACTCTCATTTTACTTGACTTTTTTTATGTCATCTCATTCTCTATCTATTTTACACTATAAATTACACCTAATTGTGAAAAAAATCAAAACTTACTTTTTACTAAGATAAAAATCTTTTTATTTCGTAGAATATTTTCTATTGTTAGCAAATTATTTTTTGCATTAAAATAAAAGATATTTGTCACAATAATAATAACTATATTCACTATATTTATCATATTTTTTATTCAAAAACTGATAGATAATAAATATATATATATATATGTAATATTAAAAAAACTTCATTTGAGTAATTGTAAAAACAAAAAGTACAAGTTAAGTTGCTGAGAAATTAATTACTTATAAATGTATGTTGAGATAGAAAAAAATTATAATAATAGGTATAAAAATATTGTTCTTTTTTTAATAACACCAATTAATTAAAGTGAAATTTTTTTATTCTCATAATTAACTTATTATTTTTTTAATATAAAAAATAAATTGTTTTATATATATACTATAAGATAGATGTTGACATCATAAAAATTTGATAACATAAAAGGCTTTATTTAAATACAATTTTTTTCTTTTTTTTAGTAATTTTCGATTGAAACATTAATTTATCATCTGTTTATCCTTAAATCTTTTATCCTTTTTTTGTAAAAAAATAATAATACAAGGAAGAAATGAGATAAGAAAAATTTTCTTTTATCATAAAAGTTGGAAAAATAAATAAAAAACTTTTATAATTACTAAAAATGTCAAGGTATACGATGTATAAACATTTTTTCCTTCAATTCAATCACACATATTATTATCATAATAATACACTTTTTAATGTTTTTACACCTCAAAACAAAAAAGAGAGATAGAAGAATGTGGCATTGTGTGTGAATTTTGATGGAAAAAAAAGTGAGGATAGAATAAAGATATTAAATTATAAATGGAACATTAATGAGGTGTAAAATGAAGGAAAGTTTTAATATTTCCCTCTCTTTTTAATTATTGTTTAAATATTATCATTCTATAATGTCAGGTGTTTGTGATATTGGCAATAATTATTTAAATAGAATAAAAATGTTTATGATAAAAATTTTCACACCTTAAAATGAGAAAATTTACCATTATATAGAATTTGGCGAAGAGGAGTCTCTTCGTCTTAGAAACATTTATTCAAATTATATTAGACTCTGGAAAAAAATGATGAAAATAGAAATTTTCATAAAAATAAATATATTTTATAGAAAAAAGCTGCATGATTTTGTTAAAAGCATTTAATTACATAAATAGTAAAAAATAATAGCAAAAAGATTATATATATATGTGTGTATATATTTGTCTTTATATAAAAGGATGGTAATTTTATAGTTAATTAGAAAATCAAAGTTTATCAAATGTTATAATATTTAAGTAGTTAGTTAAATGGATAACTAAACATTCTTAAAAGATGTTATTTTTAAGCTCCTATATAATAGTCGTTATATTTATTAAATAAGATAGTAATTTTTTATGTAAACAGACAATTATAGGATACTGTTGATGGTGGTCAATGGACGAGTAAGGAAAAAAAGGAAATGTTTCATGACATTATGCCGTGTTTAAGATAATGAATGATGCTTTTTTTATTATTTTCGTGTTAAATGATGCCAGTAAAAATGATTGAATCATAGATGAATAAGTTAAATTAAAATAATTGATAGACATAAAGTTAAAAATAATAATAATAAAAATAAAGAAAATGACATGGAAAAATCTCTATATTACATAAGTATTCTTGTGAAAAATAAAACGACATATTTTCTATAAAACTATGTAGAGGGAATTTTTTCATGACGGCATATTGTAAATGAAAAAAAGTTAACTAAAGTATTTTATATTAATCATTTCTAGCTATTTGTTTTAATGTGATTTATAATTATTGAAGTGATATTAGGAAAAAATATTTGTATATGTGGTAACAGGTAATTATGATTTGTATACATGAAAATTACATCCATATCATTAACAACTTAATATATTTATATATGTCTCTCTAACTATACAATATTTTCAAGTAATTTTTAAAAACCCATTTTACAGTATTAAAATAGATATAGAGAATAATACATTTTTTATTTTATAAGAAGTCTTTTAAATGGAATCTGAAAAAGATTTTCACCATTTTTCGACCATATCTTCCCCCTAAATCTTAAGGAGAAATAAATTAAAATAGCAATTTATACTTTTGTTTTAACAACAAACTTTTAAATATAATAAAAATATGTTATGTAACTACTTTTGAAGTGTTAGCAATTAATATTTCAAAAGATTGTCAAAATTGTATATATATATATATATAGATTTTTATATAAAATTCTAAATGATAAAATTTTTATAAATTTATAAAACTTTAACTAGTTAATTTAAAAATATTATATATATATATGGTATAAAACTTTCCAAACAATTTTGAAAACATGCATTAATCATAATAAATATAATACAAGTAATAATTTAGTAGATATACATAATTAATGTATATATTTTTTTTGTTGTTGTCATTCCTTTGTTGAAAAAAAGATTTCACATTTTTAATTGTATCTTTCAAAACTACTGCTTCACAATGCATGTTATATTATATTGATATAAATTTCGTTTATAAAATGATTGAAAGGAAAAGTTTTGTTGAATACTCAATTGGTGTTAGATTATTAATAATATATAAGATAATATATATGTGATAAAAGATTTTAATATTTGAAAGTAATTTTGTTTTGAACTTTGTGAGATTAAGTCAGAATCATCATTTTATTGTGATTTTGTCGACAGGAGATTCACGAACAAAAACGATTTCTCTATTTTTGTATTGAATTTATTGTTGGAAGACAATCATTAGTGGTATCTTTTTGGATTGAAGCACTTTCTATGGCATTTAATATCATTTTCGTTGTGTTACTATTAACATCTGTGGAGATATTACCACTATCTTCCTTACTAATTCCACTCTCCACACTATTATTACTAGATTTATCGTCTTGATAATTCTTTTTTCTATAATAAAAAAATAATTATATTAAATTTATTGTATTGATAACTACTTACAGATTTTTTTCATCATTATTATTGCAATTTATTGAATCATAACTTCTTTTAACACCAACAATTTGATTGCTTTTGCAACTTTCACCAACAATACCAATTCCAGAAACTTGAAGAACTTTCCTAGCTAAAATATTTAAATTGTTCTTTTTAGTAATCAAATTGTTATTTAATAATACTAATTGTACGGCTGCCTCATTTAACAAATATTGTAGCTTATTTAATTTACTGCCACTAAAAGAAGTAAAAAGGGGTCCAGAACGACGCAATTCCTCAACTGTATAAACATTTGTTCTATTAGTAAAAAGTAAATCATTTCTTCTATAAATAAAATGAAAAATTTTTTAAAAAAATGTAATATATAATTAGATTGAATTTTTTTTATTTGAATTATAGTTTATACTTACATTTTTCGTTTATTTAATTTAACTCCAGACTCAGTATAGTTTTGAATGACATAGGCAGCTGCTTTCATTATATTGTCTGTCTCTGAATCAGACAATAAACCATCACTAGTTAGTTGGAGAGAATTACTAACATAAAACGTATTGGTATCCTCTGAGGTTTTGAAAAGACTTGCCATCTCTTCTGGTGTTAAACTGCCAGAGGTATTTGAAGTTTTATTACTATTGCCAGAAGATATGATGATTCCATTTTTAGTAATATTTTTAGATGAATTTGAACATACAGAGATAGGTGAAGAGCAAGAACTCTTAATTGTCATAGCATGATTTGGTGTTGATGTGTTTGAACGTGAATTTTGGGAATTTATAGAATTTGAAATGGATAATGTTTGATTAAGTAAAGCTTTAGCACTATTGAGTGTTGTTATAGGAGTCGATATACTATTACTAGAATTCATTAAGTTGTTAATATTTGCCAATGTATTAGCATTTAATGTTCCTCCAAATAAATTGGGAAGAAGGTATGATAGTGAACTAATGGTCCCATTTTCCTCTCCATGACCATTAATTAATTCACTACCATTTCCTATATTACCATTATTATTTTGTGATGCAATCATGGCAACAGTCAATTCTCTTGCGGCTGTCCTTAAAAATGTATCACGATCCTGAGAAAATTCATGTAAGGTTCTTTGAAATCTCCTTACATGAAGAGGTTTTGATGCCATCCCAACAAGTGACATTATTTCTAAAAATTCATTCTCATCAGTCTTCATAATATAGTCAATATCATCACCACCTTGTGAGATAAAAACATCATAATATTGCATAAGATTAGCTTTGAATAACACTGCCTGTAATTGCCATTCCGAAGCGGATGCGGCTGGTTTTAAACAACACATATTCAAAGCTGGAGGTAAGGTATTCATATTTCTTATTAAACTTATTTGTTTTATATTTTTTATATATATTTAAATTTTTTCTTTTATTAGTTTATGTAGGTAGATTTGATCAAATATTATTTGGTATATAGGAAAATATCTCTTATAAAAAATTAAACCTTCAAAAATAAATGAGTATAGTACCCAGAAAGTGGTTGTGACTAGAAAGAAGAAATAAAATATATAAAACTTTTTTATAGTTTAAAAAGAAATTTGTCTATAAAACTAGTGTGTTGTGTCGGTGATATTACGTAAAATGACTAAATGATAAAATATATCAACACAAAAAAAATAAAGGAAGATGAAACAATTTCTTATGACGTCTAGAAATTTTTGTCTCTCTTTATATATAATAAATGTGTATTTTTGTTACTAAATTATATTATAAAATGCTTTTTTATACTTTTTATATAAAAAGTATATTTTATTAAATGTTAAGATTGTCTTAATATACATTTAGAAAAAAGGATGTTAAAAGCTGATAAGAATAGATGAAAGAATAAAAGATAAAAAAGTGTAAGAGAGAGAGAAATACATAAAAGGAGATGTGAAACTTCAATTAAAATTTTTTTAATGAATCTAATTAAGGGGAAAATTTTTTAAAATATTGTAAAAGAGGAAAATTTTAAATATCTTTTTAAAAATTTTGTACTATTAAAAGTAATTTTTTTTACTGTAAAACTTTCCGATAGAGGGATTTTTAGATAAGAGAGTTAAAAGAAAAAAAATTGTGTATTCTTTGTGGAAAATAATCTGTAACTGTCAAATAAAGTACTTTTTTTATCTTATAAAAAGTAAATTTATAAGAAAGAAAAAGGGTATATTTAATAAAAATTTGTAAGGGGTTATATATTTATTGAGAGTACCGTTGTAAATAAATTATTTGCGACGAAGTGTCACTTGGCCGATAAACTTTTTTTTAAATATGCAAAAAGACTCTTGATATTTGTCAGTGTTATATATATATATATATAGTTTGCTTCACCAATCATATTATATATATTGTGAAAAAAAGTTTCAAAGTGTTGGGGTGATCGTGAAAAAAGGCAGGTGATAGTAAAAAGATAGAACACAGTATTATTGTTCATATTTAGATTTACATACATAAAAAAATTTTTACACACTTCTTTTTTTAGTGTAATTTAATTTGGTTCGTCTTATGCCTAGACATCAAGAAAAAGCAAATGAAAAGTTATCTCTTATTTCACTTAAATTTATTTTATCAATCTTCGGTCTTGCAATTTATTTAAGCTGGTCAATTTATGATAATTACGAAGTGAACAGTTCTACTGAACAATCGTACCAGCCACAAACCAATATAAAATTCGCGGCGCACAGATGTTTTTTTTTATATTTTTGAAAAAAAAAATATTCTGGCAGCCCCTTTATAAATAAATATATATACAGAGATTTCAAAAAGAGAGAGAGAGAAATACACGTTTTTTTTATTGCTTTGAAATAATCATCTTATATAGAAACAGTTTAAGATTTTAAGCTAAGCATTAAAATATATGCACATATATAAAGATTGTATATAAAAGAAATTGTTTTAAACAAAAAAAAATAAAGAGACTTAATGATAGTACGGGTAGATTGTTAATAGTGTGGCGAGACCCATTTAAATTGTTTAAAAAAAGGACAAGTGAGAGAGAAACAAATTTGGACAATGAAGGTTAATATAAATATTTTAATTGAAGCATTGAAAAGTGATCATGAATAAAATAGCTAGGAAAAGTGATACGTCAAATGATTATAGATGTATAAATACATATAAATGTTGCATAAAGATTTATTTTGTGTTTTATATTAAGTGGGCAAATCTAAATATTTCGTAATAATCTTCAATCATAAATAAATTTTTATAATATCACAATAACAAAACAAAACACGCCAGAATTAAAAAAAGTCTTTACTACTTAAATATGATATATTGTTAAAAACACTATTACAAAATGTTTCCTTTAAACATAAATTAAAATATATTCTGTAAGCCTCTCTCCTTTGAATAACTAAAAAATACTTTCGCAACAAATTTGCAACAACCAAAAAATACTCTTACAAAAGAAGATTTATATTCATATACATGCATATATATGTCTATATAACTTTTAAAGAATTTTTATTTTATTTTATTATTCAAAATTATTAAAAAATAATGAGAACATGATTAAAAGAATTATCAAATATAGAAGGGGATTAAATATCTCCCTATCTAAAATGTAATCCAAGAAATTTTTAGAATATTAATATAGAGCGGTGAAATATAAAAAAAATTTTTCATCATTAAACTTTGAAAGGGCCGTTGTTATAGATTATTTTACAACGGAAAGCAAATAAAACAACGATCAGTTGAGAAATGCTTAGTTAAAAAAATTTCAAGGAAAAAATTAGAACAGGCAGCTAAAGATTGCATGTGAAAAAAAGATTTAGTAGTTGAATGTGTGAGATAGTCATTGTCTATATTTCATTTTAAATAAAATATAACCAGGTGATAAGAAATATAGTCTAAAAAATTTATAGTTAAAAAAATTATAAACTCCGGCAAATTTTGAGGGTAAGCTAATGGTGGTGAGAGACAATGTATAATATTATGCTGATAGAATATTTAAAGTGTTAGAAGGGGCAAAACCTTTGGTAGAGGTACATATAATAAATTGAGTATATAAAAAAGCTTTTTTAAAATCCAAAGTCTGATTTTTTAATGTAATATACACACTCTATTGGTCTATATCATATCATCATCCAATGGCGACACCCTTTTTTTAGTTATTGCAATATTTTATAATCATTAGGCGCCATCAAGTAAAATGTTTTTGTAGTTCTTGCTTAAAAAAATTATGGAAAAAGTTACATTAATGATGCTGTATGATTTGTCAATGTCGCCTACAATTAATACGAGTATATATATCTCCCTTTCAATATACATTAAAATATACTTCTCCCCTCACACTATAATTAAAAAGTGTAGCTAAAAGAATTCGTTATATGATTAACTAAAAAGGTCATATAAAAATAGAAATTATAAAAAAAACGTAATATCAAGAAAGTGTAAAGTGTTTTTTTTGCCGAAAATTATAAAATATATATAATATTTGCTTAATGTACCATTTTATTAGAGTAGAATCTTTTAAGACCTTTTTTTTATCACCAGACAGCTCAAATCTCTCAATAATTGAATAAATAATTTTTTTAATCAAAAAATACTTGTTTTTGAAGGTGATGGTAAAAAAATCAAAAAATATTAAACGAAAATAATGTTGAGATGCAACTTGTCTTGTCATCAACCATTACAAGGATTCATATAATGCTGTAATGTATATATATTATAATGATATAAAAGCACCAACACTTTCTAAGAAACAATAGTATCAATCTTCGTTTAAAAAATTCAAAAATGTATGAGGGGTGATGGAGAGACGGTAAAATCAAACATCACACTGTTGTACCATTTAATATTTCACAAATTTTCTTTTGCTTCAAAAATAATATTTCACCCTAATGCTCTTTTATAACAATTAAAATATTTTTTAGGAGTATTATAAAAAATTAAATGTATTCATTATGAGGGAATCTATATATATGTTACATTGACAAAAAAACATCATTTAACAAAACTTTTTTAAAAGTTGTCCTACATATTTTAAATCATGAAACTTTTTAATGTTTATGATGATTCGCTAGAATAATAAAAGGTTTTATTGTCTAGGGGCAAAAAATATATTGAAGATAGAAAAAGAATTATCAGAAACCATGAAATCTAATTTGTCATTAAAGTGAATATATGTCTGATATATGTATGCATATATATATACCAAAAAATATAAAAAAAAAGATAAATAAATAATGAGAAAAAGATTAAATGAATGAAAGGAAAAGGATATATAAAATAAAGAGAGAGAAAAAAAAAAATTTTTTGTAATTATTGAAGAGTTTTAAAATTTAAATATTTTTATTAGTGCCCTTCTTTTTGCGTAATTTTTTCAATATTACATCTACTCGTTCATTTTATACTTTTAAAATTAAAAGCCAAAAATTGTATTAATTGCATTCTAACAGTAACATAGATGGATGACTTTATTACATCAAGATTAAATAAAAATAGTAGTTTCCTTTACATTACAAAAAAGTGTTTAAAGAGATAAAAATTTATATATTATACATATACAAAGGCAATTAGAAATTAGTATTAAAGCAGTTTATCTCAAAATAAGAAAACGATTAATATCTTTCTCTTTTTTATAACAATATATGAAAAAATATAAAGGACTTCATTAAGATCACTAAAAGACAGATTATCACTAATACCTCTGATAACGGAAACATTTTTTTAAATAAAAACATTTTTGATTTGTAAATGTTACTGATTTAATGTATTTATTATAGATGGTTGGAAAAAAAAACTCGGGAATGTAAATAATATAACTTTATTCTCTACAAACATCAGACGAAAATTATACTTTTCTTTTATCCTATATCAATGAAATTTTTAATATATCTCTATCACATATATATGTGTTTTAAATAAATATCACATTTTCTAAATAATTAAAAAAAAGTTACATATATATACAATAACTTATGAATAAATAATATAACCAACTATCAAGAAAAAAATTAATGCTTTTTGGTGTGCAATAATAAGTATACAGAATTTTTAATTAACAAAAATCTTCTTCACATTTTACAAATGTAGTATATTTGTCAATTGTAAAATATTTAAAATTAAAAAAAAATTATTCAAGTGAGTGAGACAACGTCATAGACAGACCATTTATAATGAAGAAATTTTTACTGAACCGTTACATTTGCAATTATATATATGTAAAATATAAATATATAAAATATTTAAAAAGTATGACAAAAAAATAAAAAAGATGATAGTTTTTAGATTAAAAGTAAAAATAAATAATACTTTACTTTTCCTTTTCTCTTCTTTCCTATGTTTTAATAATAAATGGTATTATGATAAAAATTCTTGTCTTGAAATATTATTTCGTTGTGAGGTACCATCATCATTTATAGTCAAAGGCCAACTTTTGAATGAAATTTGTTTAAAAAACTGATAAGAATGATATTAAATTAAAATTTAATAAGTATGTCTGGTACAGGCTTTGTGTGATTGTAAATATATATATTTACATTTTATAAATTAATTTTTTGAACCATTTACTTGTAATATTTCAGGGTTAGTGTTTATAATTTTTGTTAAAAGTCCTTCCATATATCCTCTTAGGGCTGTTATTTTTTTCATCCTTTAATGAACATTCTCGCTGAAGTTCTTGAATGATAGACAACATCTCTTCTTTTGATAATGTTATATCAGCTTGTGATGTAACATCCGATGATGAGTTTAAAGAATTAATGTCATGGGATAGGCAACCCTTGTCCGATGATATTAAGTTGTAAATATTTGTATTATCAAGAACATGATTCTTATGGTGTTGTAAATCTTTTTTTATCATAGACATCATCAAATGTCATATTGCTTTTATTTTTTCCTTTAGACAAAAAAAGATTTTTTTTTAAGAAACCACCACCATTACCATTACTACTACTATTATTAATAGTAGTAGAATGTTCTTTCTCCTGTTTACGAGGTTGATTATGTTGATTGGACAATAATAACTTAGAATCATTTATATATTGTAATTGTGTTAAAGATGGATTACGTGATATTGAATAACTATTATATTTTTCATCACCCCCACCTGCAAGCGGTACGGGGGAGTCTGAACCAAATGCTAAGGCGTCTGAGCATATTGAGGAGAATGAACCACGCCTGGAGAGAGAGAATGAAGCTAATGATTGTGTATCTTTACTTTTCTTCCTCCCGAAATGCATTTTTTTTTTTAACTTATCCATGCGACTTTCTTTAACACCAAATGAATTTAAGGAACACATTGAAACTGCTGAGATTAACGATTTATTAAATTTAAAGCTAATCTTTATTCTTCCTCTTTCCTTAACATCATTCTTCTTTTTTTTTAATGGAAACCAAGATGGTTCTTCAAATCCAATTAATTCTTGTAAATAAAATGTCATGTTTGCAAGTACCTCAACAGATGATGAATCTATTTTTGGGTAATTTTCAACTTGTATTGTAAGTTTTGTATCATCTGGCTGAAGGTTACTAAAAAAATTTAAAAAAGAACCATTAGAATAATGATTAGTATAATTGTGTTAATAAAAAAAACAAATTAACTTACAATTCACAACTTTGATTCCAATTTGCAATGCCATCAGTAATTGAAAGGCGATCTGTGGACACTTCACTTTTCCATGATCCTTTACCAGTAACTTTTAAAACAACCACCACATTTAATTGCTGGCTTTTTTTACTAACTAATCCTTCTGCCTTAACAACTAAAAAAAACCAATTTATAAAAAATTGACTATTCATTTTTATTATCCATTTATATATATATAATTTCCTATGAACCATAATTGTATTAAAAATCAATAAAACTAGAATTATGTCTTTTTAAATGGTCTTTTTTCATACATTTTCTTTATTTTTCTTCACATAATATTATTATATTGTAATGCTACAGGGTAACAAAAAAATTAAAAATAAAAACATACCATGAACAATGAAATTGCCTTCACTTGCCTCCACCATTATACATTAAAATGTATCATGTATAATATATTTTTATCAAAATAAATTCAGTTAACAAAAAAAAAATTTTTTTTAATAATTGAGAAATGTTTAGAAGAAATATATTGTAATTTATAATAGATAGTTATGTTGTTTGTTTATAGTTGTATGGAGGAGAGAAGAAGATGGTTATTGTTAGGTTGAAAGATATCAATGTATTTATTAATATAATAATTGTATGTATTGTAGATACACCTTACCACTGAAAATCTTTTAAAAGTTTAATATTATTATAATATTTTCAACTAACACCAAAATGATAAAAAGAGTGATTTTAGGAGAAAAGATAAAAATATATATAGAGAGAGAATTGAGAAGGTAGAAATTAAATGAGCGATCAATATATTAAATATTATTTTGTTTTGGTATACCAAGAGAATGAAAAATTGAATAAGTAACATATTATATAGTTATATATGTTGTAAAGCTATATAAAAATAATCATCTTATAAAATTTTAAAACATTTAATAATATAAAAGACAATCTTTCTTCGTCTCTCCCTTTCATTTTTTTTTTTGACATTCTCCACTAGTAATATTATAAAATCAGCATAAAAAAATGAAGAGAAATATAAAAGTGGATTATAGTGTATAAAAGGGAACGTTTTTAATATATTATAACAGAAAAATATTGAATACGATAAAAGATAAAATAATTTTTTCGATTATAGTGTTAGCAAATATGGAAGTATATCCTTGATCAAGTACTTTTTATTTGATAAATTTGTTATTTCAATATTTTTTTCTCTCTCTCTTTTGATAAAATATTACAAAAAAAAGAATTACTTTAAACCACATTATAATGTTACTCAATACTTGTATATAAATAAAGGTATACATTAATATGAGTATTATACTTTGTTACATTTCATAAACCTTCGAATTACTCATCAAAATCATTCTTCTATCATATATTCTATAAATCAAAATTTCTTTCTAAAAAAAATTATTATATTGATATTTTTTGGAAGAATGTTGAGCCTAAAGAGACAACCTTATCATTAAAATTAATATTTACACAACTATTTTAATAGTATAATTAAAAAAAGTAATCTAGTGATTTTTTAAGTTTTATAGAATTAGAATAAAAGGTATGAGTCAAAATAATGAAGAAAGTAATTTGGTAGAACCTTCATCATTTGTTTCTAACGACAAATCATTTGTTGATAAACATGCATCTATAATCGTTAGAGTAAGTTTAAAATTTTTGATGTAATATAATATAATTGATTTTTACTAGGGAGGAATAATGACAACAGGTCTTCTTGGTCTTGGTATTTATCTTAAAACATCTCCATCAGTAAGAGAAAGAAGTTTTTTTCCTAAAAATCAGTTACTTACTTTTTTTATTTCATTATAGTTCCGTCGCTTTAAACATGTCAGTCAAATACCTAAGATATTCTATGATAAAGAAATTACTATTAAAGGTATTGTTAAAGGTATTACACCAACAGGCAAATTAATTGTTGAACATTTACCATTAGTAAAACTTTCTTTTGTCAATTCCTCAAAAGGTATTACACCAATTAATCTCAATTTGGCCGGTATTGTGTTATCTGATGAGGGACTAAATATGATTACAAAAGATATGAATATTACGAATAAACAAATTAATTTTAAAGTTATTAAACCTACATTGGGTGATAAAAATTGTGTAGATGCTGAGATTAACATTAAAAAAACACCATTTACAAATATTAATTTGTCACAACTATTAGTTAGAAAAGGATTTGCAAAAGTACTAAAACCAACAGTTAAAGATCATGTTAAAGCTTTAGAAAGTAATAAGTCTTACTCAAAGTTAATTGATCAACTACTGCTCTCAGAAATGGTAGCTGATAAGAGAGGTGTTGGCGTTTGGGAGAAACAATCCTGGGTTGAGGGTATTCAAACAACTTCAAAACAAACAATTAACTCTATTAAAAAGTCACCATTAGTCGAATTTGGTGTATGTATTAAAATTATTTTACTTTTAAAGGATAATATTAGTTTTTTAGTCATTCACTGGAATAATATTAAAAGATATTGGTTCTGCTGTTTTTTTTATACTATTAGTAACATACCATACCATTGCAGTGTCAGCAATATATACAAAAGAAACATATAATAAATTAACAAAAATTATAACAAGAACAATAAGCCGTTATAATACATTAATCAAAAAACAAATCGAAAAATAATATATATACAATAATTAGGATAAATTATTTGTCTAAGGAAACAAAATAATTGCAAGAGTTGTTTTTTTTAAACTCAATTATTTCTTTACCATTAACTTTAATTATAAACTTACTAAAAGTTAATTACATTACCAAATAACTATCTTCTATTCAATAAAAAAATTGTTTTTAGTAATTTACCCAAATATCTTTTTGTTTTCAAGAATATTGAATACTTTGTAAAAATACTGTAATTATTAAAGCTATTTATTCAACTACCAGTAACTACCAAATACAAAATTAACATCATTACTATACGTACAACACAAAGTAAAACAAGAAAACTATAATTTATAATAATTTGTTATATTTTTTATATATTCATAAAAATTGAAAAATTCTCTCTCTCATTTTTCGATTATGGTAAAAAAAAGTGACAAACATATTCAAACTAATTTTGTTGAAGCAGACTTCCCATATACTATCTTTGAACAACACTATTTAGAAAAAAATAATGGTGCAATATCTTAACAGTAACCATACATAAAAAAATTCATCTTATAAATTTATAATTGTTCTTTGGGATACATTTTTTTGCAGAAGAGGTTATTCATATAGGAGGGGCATCATTATTATTTGTATTTTCTTGTACATTCTCTTTTGTTAAATCACCATTACCCGTTGGGTCAGAGATATCTTTTACTTTTGAAACTAAGTCATTATTATTTCCATTATATTCAACATTTTTTCTATCAAATTTGTTTTCAATATTAAAAATTGATATTAAGTGTTTGATAAAAAGTTGCAATAAATCTTTATCTTCTGATGGAATATTTTGGAGATTTCTATATATTGATTGGATATTTTTTCTTAACCTCTCTATAATCTCAGGATCATCAGAAGTGGCTAAAACTTGAGCCTCTAAGAATGATTTAATAGCTAATTCCTTTAATCTATCAGCAACTGCTCTTAATTTAACTTCATCAACCTTATTTTTTAACTTTTCTTTTTTAATCCTTCTTTTACATTCAATATCCCTACCCTCACCTTCATCATCTATCTCTTCTTCATTTGATACTATTTGTTGATTATTACTCAAAAATTCTGTAAACATAGTCTTATAGCTTTCACCCTTCATTTTTTTTTTCATTTCTAATTATATGTAATTTCTTTGCAGCTTTACAAACATTATCCAAAAATAATGGCCCACTTCTCTTGACGATAAAATTATACAAATGACTTGGTATCTCAGCCCCAGGATCATCAATATATGTTAATATATAATTAATACCATTATCAAAAAAATTCTTCCCTTCAATACATTCAACAACCATTGTTGAAATATAATTAGATACTCTTACTGATTTTTTGTCGCTGTCATTATATTCAGTTGGATTGAGACCTTTAGAGAAAAGAATAACCTTACGATTTTCTTCATCAACCATCATAAGACGCTTATAAATATATAATCTTGATGCCATTGGCCATGGAAATTTAGCAACCCATCGAATAATAGCTTTTTTGCCATAATCTTCCTCATAGATTTGTCTTAAACATGAAACATTTAGATCCCACGATAAACGATAATTTAAATCAAACTAAAAAAGCAAATATATATATAATTGGTTATGCGAAAAGAACAATTTATTTAAACGAACCTGTGCATCGACAAAATCACACAGCGATATATCGTGATACGTTCCAATACACCTATATTCCCACAACTCCTTCTCACCAAAATGTTTTCTTCTTCTAAGGACCTTTAAGCCATGTTGGTAATGTAATAATTCCCAACCATCCTTTATTTGATCTTCATTCAAAAATTTCTTCTCCAAGTCATTTTTATGTATTCTAAAGAAAACAAATGGTAAGATCATTGTTTATTAAATTTATCAATTCTTACAGTCTAACGTTTTCATCCATCATCTTCTCTAATTTCTCATCATCATCATTAACAAAAATTTTAAATACTCCACCAACTACTCCATACAAATATGGAGAATAAAAATACTTTACTTTTCCATTACTTTTAGTATTGAAATTTCCATAGTGATGATTGTATTGACGATATCTTTTTCCAATAAAATTATAATTAAAAATACGCTTAAAAATAAAACACATATTTGAGTTATTTTTTAATAATAATGATATTTCAACAAAAACCAACCTTTTGTTCTGTAAATTTCAATGGAATATCCTTTAAACGATTGAGAGGGATTTTTTTTAAAAATATCGTTATCATAATATGCAATTTTTGTAAAGAAAGCAAATTACACCAACTCTGATAGTAATTAAAAATAAGCTTTAAATTTATAATTTTTGTTGGTAAGGTACATATTAGAGAAGATGCTACTTCACCAAAAGCTATTTTGCTTTTTTTTCGTGACGAGACCACCATAAAATTTTTGTAGGGAAATATATTTATAAAAAATGATATAAAATAAATATTTATTAATTAATTTGAAAAATTATTGGTTTCATTCAAGACTAATGAGACAATTTTTGAAGAAAATACAGTTTGTTTTTTAGAAAAATGAAATTTCTCTGTTTTTTTTGAAAAAAGCATATTTACTAAGTATAAAAGTAGTATCAGTTAATATCAAACAAATAATGTTATTATTTTGTAAAATACATAATTTTTTATGCTATAAGTTTAAGAATAGCTTTTAGAAATAAAATATTAAAAATTCAAACTTTATAGAATTGTAAAATAGTTTACTTTATTTTTAATTGAATCATAAAATTATATAAAGAAAAACTGTAAAACAATTACTATAGTTCTAGATATACGTAGTACATTAAATAATCAACTATAAAATTGTAGAATATTAATAGTTTAAAGAATTAACTAATTTTAAATCAGCTTAATATCTTTATTTATCAAATACCATTCAATTTTTCAAATAACTATTCTTACGTCTTGATTTCAGAATTTATAAAAAGTTTTACATGACTAAACTTTTTGCACAATTGTAGCAGAAAAAAATTTTTTTACTCCAAATGCTACAAAATACATTTAAATGCATTTATTCATGTATACGTATTGATAAAATATTTTTTCATTTCTGAAAAAAAGTTAAATAGCAATTTGGTAAGGGAACCCTTTTTTAAACATTTCCATTCTCCGCCGAAATTTTTGTAATGGTTTCATCATAAAAAAAAAGGAAAATAGCTTTCAATGAATTAACCTCCCTCCTTTAATATATACATAATTTCCACTAAAATTTCCAATGATTTCGCAACGAAAAAAAATGCAAAATGGTATTTATACACTCGTCTAAATCTGCATACTAATTTTTGGTGAAGTAGCGTGTCGCCACATATTAGAGGAGACGCTACTTCACCAAAAGCTATTTTGCATTTTTTTTCGTGGTGAGACCATTGAAAATTTTAGTGGGAAATATATGTTTGAAAAAATTATTATTATGTAAATATTCATTTCAAAAACATTATTCAATCTAATAATCGTTAATGAGACTGGTTTTTAAGAAAGAAACTGTCAATTGTGATAACATAACATAGTACCGTACTAAAAAATAACAACAAAACACAATTTTTTCAAAGTAAAAATGTTAAAGGTTATATGTAATTAAAGAATAATTGTATAATTAATGAATAATTACATAATTAACATGACATTTGACACAAGTAACTGTCATTACATATAACATTTGTTATGGTCTCGCCACGAAAAAAACAAAACAAAATAGATTTTACATATATAGGGAAATTTACCTAGTAGTTTTTGGTGAAGTGACGTGTCAGCCACATATTATATTTGTGCCTCTCTTAAAACGAAGAAATTTAAATGATATATTCACTTAGAGTAAGAGCAAATTTTAATAATAGTAATATTCAAGAAAAAAATATGGAGATATAGAATTCATGATTTATTTGTTATGCATTATTATTGATATTCAATGGAATGATTAATACAAAAATTAGCCAAAATTATTAGCAATTAAATAGAAAAAATGAAGCAAAAAAGACATTTTACATATTTAATAACTTTTTTTCATTATCACATATATAAATATCCATCGAAAGGCAGTATTTGAAAAATAATTTGTAAAAAAATGGTTAATAATTTTTTCTACAATTATTACGTTTTTTCTTTTTGAGTAACTGAGTATGTTTTATATGATAAATTAGCGATATTTGATTACTTTTATTTTGAAATTTGTTGTCTTTTTTTTGTTGTTTTTACTAATTAATTGATTAACTAGTTTGGAGTTTGATTCAGTTAGAAATTAACTGTATATTATTAATAGTATTTTGAAATTTGATTAATTGTAGTAATGTAGTAATTAGTTGAATACAATCTTTTTTTAGTTTTCTAAAAGAGAGAAAAAAAGTAGCTTTATGGTGTCACTAATGCTTTGTACTACTATCTTGGAATTAAGGGTACTGAATTATTGAGGACTTGTGGCGGAGGAGCTTCAAATTCATTGAGACATATAACTTCAAGCTAAAAAAAATAAATAGTGAAATTTATAAGAGATATAAAGAGAGAAAAATATAAACATACAACACGTAAGCCTTTCTTCATTGGATTTACGACGAAAAGATTTCTTTGTATAAATACAGTCTTATTTTTATCTTCTATATACCTCATTATTGAATTAAGCTTTTTTTGATATTTAGATTGAAAGAAGACTGTTGATAGATAACATGTAAAACAATTAACCAATGTTTCGAATGTCGAATGAACGTCAACTGATGAAGCTTCAGCAAATTTAGAATTAATTGTTGTTATAAAATCAATCCATATTTCTTTTTCACATCTATCAGCTATTAATCCAGAAATTTCTGTACTAAATTTAACACCTATACCATCACTATAGTCACGAAGGATGAATGATCTCTTACAATCTGAAAGATTTTTTTCTTTTGCCGTAACCATTAGCTCCTGTAGCTCACTCATCCTCTATTCTTATCCTTTTCTTCTCCTCTTTCTCAAACTATTTTTTTTAAACTCTTCTCTATAGAATGATAAAAAAGATTAAATAATTAATTGTTATATATTAATATTAAATATAAAAATGATTTAAAAAATATATTAAATCAACAAGAATAATATATAAAGAGTGACATTTTTACATTATCCAAAATATGTGTTTTATGTAGAAAAGTATAAACAAAAGGTTGAATAACCTATAAATCTTTGATGTTGTAAAATATCTTTACTTTATAATAGTTATTTATATCTTCATCTTTTAAAGAATAATGATAAGTGAGAAATTCTTTAATAATAAATATAATATATATGAATTTTTGTATATATAATAATAATTGTAATAAAAATGAAGATAACATTTAAAAATGCCTTTTGATATATATGTCTATTATACATAACTAAATGTATATATATAAAAATAAAATAAAATATTACATTACATATTAAAAATTAATATGATTGAATAAATAAAAGACAATTATATATATACTATATATTAAAAAAATATAATTCTATATATATATTTTTTGTCATTTTTTTTATCTTTTTGAGAAAGCATTAAAATGCTCATAAATGTAAATAGATAAAATATTTAAAATTTTTTCTGTCACATATTATTTGTTTATTGTTTGATAGGCTTCTATCATTCGTCATCTTTTAAGTAACTTAAGGATACATTTGTTGTGAATTGTACTGCTGTTGCGTTTGACTACCTTGTTGTGGTTGTTGTTGATTAATCATACCCATACTTACATTTGGATGTTGTTGCGAATTTCTATATCTAAAATAAAAAAATGATAAAGATTTTTAATTTTAAGGAGAGAAAAAAAATAATTTTGTTTTTAATATAATGTTCATTATAGTAAATTTATAACAAAAAATAATGTAAAAATTTTTTTTACTTACAACATCTCTTGACGCTGATTTGACTCATAAGTATTCATTATTGATCCTTGATTATGTTGCATTTGTCCACCCATTCCCATATGTTGATGTTGTGACGGCCCTTGTTGATTTACCATCATATTTTGTTGGTGTTGTTGGTTTGATAGATGTAACACTGGACCAGGATTAGTTTTCTGTTTAAGCATATCTTTGAGAATCTTCTTTGTATCCTCTAATGGTGCTTCAGATCCTGCTCTTAAATTTCCTCTATCACGTACCATACCTGGATTAATTGGTGGCATTCTACCAGTATTCATCCCTTGCACCTCCTTTCCCATTGATCCTTGTTGAGGATGTTGAAGATTCCATTGCTGTTGTGAAGAAGACATGATCGATTGATTTGGATTTCCCATAATTTGTTGAGGGTTCCCTACTTGTTGTTGTGAGGATTGTGATTGATTATGCATTTGTTGTTGGTGACTAGAAGGTATCTGTTGATGATGTCCACTCATTTGTTGCTGCATACCACTTATAGGTGGTTGTTGTGGATTATGTATTTGTCCACGTTGACCACTCATGTGTCCCTGAGTTCCGCTCATTTGTTGCTGAGAATTTCCTATTTGTTGTGGTCTTTGTTGTTGTCCCAATGAAATTCCACTCTCCTGTATTTGACGTGATTGAGGAACTTGTTGTTGAGACTGTTGACTCATCATATTTTGATGCATCATACGTTGTTGATTAGTCATATTACTATGTATAGTACCACTCATATTACTAGATAAATTATTTACCATATTATTACTGGAACTCATATTTGAAGACATTCCACCACTCATTGTGTTACCCATGTTACTCATCATACTACCACCAGAAGATTGTTGTGATTGTTGTTGTTGATGGGGTTGTGGTCCCGGAAGATTTTGTGGTTTCATACCCAATCCCATCATGTTTTTTCCCATTGGTTTTGTCATGCCACCACCACTTTGTCCATACATTTTTTGATTAACACCTTGTTGCATTGGTGGAGCTGTTTGTTGTGGTTGTTGTTGTCTCATTCCACTGCTAATATTTTGCTGGATGTGAGGTGGAATGTTAGATTGTTGATTACTTGGTGGTATCATAGATTTTGGTTGTTGTTGTTGTGATTGAATGTTTCCTTGTTGCTGCGGATTACTTGTCATTCCTATATTTTTACTATATTGTTGATTTTGTGGAATATTTTGTGTTGAATTCGGATTATTTAGTACTTGTTGGAGAATGTTACTTTTTCCCATGCCAGAAGGTTGTTGTTGATTTGTCTGCATATCCATGGACATATTTTGTTGACCTGAGGACATGTTTATATTTGTATTTTGTTGGTTACCAGATATACTTATAGGATTATTAATTCTACCATCAGACATACCTATCATATTTCTTTGTTGATTTGAAGGTATGTTCATCGAACTACCACCCATACCACTTTGAATTGGCAACGAATTTGATTGTTGTTGTGTATTAGGTACATTCATTGATGAAGATTGTTGTTGTCCCATAGTAGACATGTTATATGGTGGTGGTGGTTGTTGTGGAGGTTGATTACTTCTACCAATAGAAGAATTTTGTGAATGACTAGAAATATTTATGTTACTCATTTGACTATTTGAGACATTTCCATGTTGGGGATTTGACATACCCATAATATTTCCTTGTTGTTGATGGCTTCCAACATTTATTGTATTACTTTTTTGATTAACAACCATATTTAAGGTACTTTGTTGTTGTAGAGGGTGGGAAGGATGATTCATTGAAGATGGCTGTTGATGACTCAAAACATTCATTGAACCAGATTGTTGATTTCTTCCCATATTCATGGAATTAACATTTTGTTGTGGTAATCTAGATGAAGGTTGATTTTGTTGTTGTGCTTTTGTAGGACCGGAATTATTTATAAACATATTAGAAGATTGCGGTTGTTGTCCCATTCCTATATTATTAGGACCTTGATTAAGTTGACTAGTCTGATGTTGTTGATGGGATGTACTTTGTGGGAGGTGATTACTTTGACTCTGATGTATTATTTGTGATTGATGATGAGGATTTTGATTAAGATGATTTCCCTGTTCATGGAGATTACTTTGTTGTGATACATTTCCTTGATTGTACATAGTACTTTTATTTGGTAATGATCGTTGATTATGAATATTACTTTGGTTATGAATATTACCTTGTCCATGTATTCCTCCCTGGTTTGGTATATTCCCTTGATTAGGCATATTATTTTTGTGAGCCATATTTTGTGACATTCCTATATTGCCTTGTGAACCAAAGTTTCCTTGATTACCATAATTTGGCAATTGTTGATTTTGTTGATTATTATCAAATGTTCTTATACCAATTGGTTGTTGCCCATGTTGCCCTAGTGTTGGTTGATTTTCAAGAAGATTAGGTGGTGATAATAAATCATTGCCTTTATTATCTTTTCTTTTTTTAGATACAGTTTTCATACTGGATCCTGTACCAGGATGTGGTTTTCTTTTATTGCCTTTACTAGGGTTACCGGAAGCAACTAATACTGGTGGTTGTGAATCAATTTGCATAGGTTCTTGTTGTGACATATCCCTCGAATAGGTACTCTCATCATTAAAATGTATCTTATTTTGATTAATATTACTTCCACTAACATCAGTTGAAGGTATTCCTATTCTAACATCTTGAGATGAAAATGGTTTTTGCATTGGATGTTGAGATGAATTATATGGTGGTGGAGGTTTATTAACATTGGATAATGTTGGTTGTATTAATTGCTGTTGACCATTAGGTGGTAAATGACGATTATGAAGAGATTGTTGCTGAATGGAATTTTGTTGGATTTGTTGAGACATAATTTCATTTTTGATAGGTGACTCGTTTCTATGTTTTGATATTGAAGATGATTGATTTGGCATGTCTATGGGATGTGATACTTGATCAATAAGATTTGGTGGTTTATTTTGTAATGTAGTCATAGGATTAGGAACATTTTTAGGGGTGGAACGAGAATTGATATCATGTATCACTTCTTTTGCTATTTTAGGCATATCTGAAAGTGATTGTTTAACATCGATAGGTATATTCGAATCTTTAATAATACCTCCTGGTGATGATATTGATTTATCTGTGGTATGTGATAATATAGCAGCAATTTGTGGATTTGATGCTATTGTTGGATTAGTTGATATTGATGGATTCATAAGAGGACGCGGAGGCATTAATTTAATTTTTTCTTTTTCTTTATCCTCCTTAGGTAAAGCAGTTATTTCTACTTCTGGATGACGGTACATAAAATCTTTAGTTAATTCTTTATTTTCACCAATAATAGGAGCTCTAGGAAATAATCGATAATGATCATGGAATGAGAGACGTATTAAAAGATCAATATTAACTTTAGGTACATAGTCTGCCAATACTGCCGAATAAAATGAATAGTTGACCGTCCTTTTCCCAAGTAGTTCATGAAAGAATGACTGAACAGTTTCGAATGTTGTCAATTTTATCTTCTCGACTGGGTAATAGCCGGTTCGATTAATTAATTTCATTTCATTGCTACTCGAATAATTAACAGTATATGCATTTCTTGCTTTTCCTACCATTTTAAAATAATGATCAAATGAAATATAATCAAATGTCCTTTTTGGGAGTGGTAAAAGTTGTGATAACTGTTGCTTATCAGCAGAAAATGGTCGATCCTGTCCCTCTTTTTTAAGTCTTTTACACAGTTGCATGTACGTTAAATATCTTGCTCTATAGTATGCACTAAAAAATATATATTAAATTACTTTATAAATAGTTATAAACTCACTGTTCAATGTGAATATGGCGTGATTGAAATTTGAAAGCTGAATTAAATAAAACATTTGTCAATGCATCATAGCAAATATTGTAAAATTTTCCTTCTCTTTCAGGGTGGAAAACTTCATAGTATAATAATTGCCAAAATAAAACAGCCCATGGTTCTATTTTTTCCATTGTTAGTAGTTGATCCATCATTCCAGCAATCATTACTACTCTTAAAATGAGACCTTCCTTATCAGATATTAAACTTGAACGCAGGAGACGTCTTGAGTCAAAATCATCAATTAAACTTGATAAATAACCATATAAACCTTGAAGGAGAGCATATGATGTTTGAGGAGGTTCACTGTTGCAAATAGTTTGAAGAATTCTCAAAAATGGCGTAATATGTAGAAGATGTGACATTTGTTCCATTCTTAAAGCATAATTAGTTTTAGAATATGTTGAAGTTATAATAGATGTAAACTCTTTTAAAACAGCACTAGGTAATGTTGTTACTTGCATTTTATAATATGCAGATCTCGTCCTCGGTAGCCAAATTTTTGGGAACATCATAACAAGATCTTCTATTAAGTATGAATTTTTAACTTCTTCTAAACGGAAACGAGTATCGGTTTTAAAATCAGCATGCCTTTTAAATGAGTTGCTAATGTTAGTAAAAATATCACTAATTCCTTTAGCAATTTCTGTAATCAATTGTTCACAATGATAAATGCGTTGTGGATAATTCTTCATTTGAGGCCTTCTTGTACCATCCATTATAATACCCCATAAATCCCAAAAGACCGCTTTAAAATTCCACACATTTAATGATAATAAGCTTCTTTCAATATAAGCCTTTTTGGAGGAATTCTCTGCACAACCAATATTCATAAGTTTAGCTCTTCTATCACCTTTTCTTCTTGAAATGTAATTTAGTAATATTCCTGGTAAACCAAAATTTTTGAGAAGGAATTTCTTAAATTGTTCCCAATCTCCACTTCTATTAAGAATACCAAAGTGCATCTTTTGATAAAACCATGGTTGTTCAGATATAAATAACAGACAAGCACGTAGAAAATGACTTACCCTTATCTTTTTTGGTGCCCTATTCCTTCTTATTTTTCTCATAGGTCTATTTATCGTTGTAAAAATTTTAATTAAGGGAAAAATAACACTATCAAGTTCCCTTGGATATAATACATTACACGCTTTAAAGTCACTAAGTTTTTTGACAATCGGTCTTTTAACTTCAGCCAAACCACTATAACCTCTAGGAAGTTTGAATGGATCATGATATCCAGTAACAATTTTTGTACATATTAAAGCAGATAAAATAACTTTTTGATAACCATATTTTGATCTATTATATGCACCTCTAAAAGCATAAATTAAAGATGATTTGATTAATTTTTTAATTAATTCATGAGGACGAAAGGTAAATCGTGCTGCTAGTATTGCGATGAATGTTGATAATGCATAATGAGTTGTGGTACGAGATACATTAAAAATTTTATGGACTCCTCTATACATACTATGTGGATTATTTGTAATTGAACATAACTCTACAATAGCTGATATCCATTCACTTTCAAGATTTAATAATGCAGAGACATTGGCACAATAATTTGCTATAGCACTAATTTTATTAACTCTTCTTCCAAGTGTCTTAATAATATTTATTGCTGACAAAACAAATGATATTCTACAACTAATACCATTACTATTAACACCTTTAATAAGTGATCTAATTTCATTAAATGGTAATAATGTTGGTGATGAGTTAAGGTATTTTGCAAAAAAATGTTTTTTTGGTTGTACACGAGGTTGTTCAATTTTTGTTTCAATAGATTTTCGTGGATAAAGTTTTTCAAAATCTTCAGCACATCCCATTATATCATTTGGTTTAGCTATTCCATGAACCAAAAGATAATATTTACATTGACTAACAAAAACACTTATACTACTATCATAACTCGTTCGTGAGTAACCTTGTAATTTTATAGTATTTTCAATTGTTTGATACAATCCATTTAAAACACCAATACTATTTGGGTGATTCAAAAAGTACATTAGGTGTTCACTCAGATAGGCTACTATTACGAAGGCGTAACCTTTTGTAATAACACCAGGAATGAAATTGTAACACCTACCAAGCATGATATCTTCTAATTTTGATATCTTAGGTAAAATTTCTAATATATAATTTATCATTCCACCAATATTCATTGATATACAAAACATTCTTAAAATATAATCTAAACCATCCAAGCCAGGTAAAACATTATTGGTATTTTCGATAAAGTTAACAATATATTCCTTAAAATTATCACCAACCCAATAAGTAATTAAAGTTTGATCATAGTATGTTTGTCTACGAAAACGACGTAGAATGTCACCACAATTTTTGTATCTTACAATATCATGATACTCATGAAAATGTACATTTGATTTATTTATATCTACTTTAAAATAATAAAGTTTTTTCCACACTTTAATTATTCCGCGTGCCACCTCTTTTATATAATTGATATGTTCATTTTTTTGAATAGATATTCCAAACATTAATCTATCGTGAAAATGTATATCCTCTCTATTTTGTATTGATGGTATAATTGGTAGTTGAAGAATTATTCTTTCCTCTGGTGTTACCCCCTCCAAGTTTAATAATGTATGTTTTTCTGAATCTCTACGATAAAATTGTAAAGCATACCTGGATGACATTGAAATATTTTTATTCCATGATGGATGGAAATCTCTTTCATAATTTTCACCATATATATATTTAACTGTTTTTGCCCATAAACAATTATCTATCTCAATTCTTCCTTTTTTAATCCAATAATCCAATAATTTTTTATATTTAATAATACCGTATAATTGAAGATCATTAAGTAGTAATATAAAATTTCTAAATTCATATCCATAATTACAGTAGCCAAGTTTTGGTGCCTCTGAATATATGTAATCATTTAAAATATTTATCATTGTTCCACATTTATCTTGAATATCTTTTAAATGTACCTGCAATAATCGTACAACTAAAGAAACACGATGTGTTCCATCACGTTGTGATGTTATAGACCAATGTATTAACATTCTTCTTCTTAGTACAATTTCAATTTCATCATCCATGTTCATTGCATTTTTAAATATAACTTCATGTAAATTTACGATTTCTTTATCACTAAGTAAAAAAACATTATCTAATGTTTCATACATTTTTAATATCATTTTAACAACTTCTGAACAATATGTTTTACCTGATATAACTTCATGCCATTGATATTTCATATCAATACTACGATCAATGATTTCTTGAATTTTCGGTTTCATTATTTCGATCATATTTTGGGGAAGTAAATTACCCTCCCTACACATAATATCAAATGGACAAGTTAATTCATCTAGAGGTGAACCACCCAATTCATCATAAATTTTGATACCGGTAAATTTTTTAACGTATATCATATATTTACGTGGTAATGATTGTGGACATTCGGTGATGATTGAATACAACATTCCTGTCATATTATTAATTATAGCACGATGATTTTCACATTTACTAATTTCTGATAATACTTCACCAGCAGTAATTGGTTTACCAGCGACATTCATATAATCATAATGATACTTTTGAAATCTCCTACAAATAATAAAAGCCATCCTCCTAGAGATGATAATATTTTGCGTGACATAATGGATAAATTGACTAACAAAAAGAAATAATATTTTAAATCTTTGCGGCTTATCAAGTGGATAATTTTGGTATTTATTAAGAAGATCAATCATATCTGTTAAAAAATCTTGCCTATCAAGGACACCTTCCTCACACATATGTTTAATAAGAAGTGAGAAATAATTCCATCTATCATTTTTTTCATCTTCGCTTTTATCTTTGTTATAGAAATTATTGAAAGTATGGATTATTAAGCCACTTATTAAACTTTGTACATACTCTAATGCACTTTGTAGAGCCTGAGATTTTTTTGGTGGTTTTGTTACTACTGGTATGTGAGTTGCTTTAAATATTGCAACCATTTTAATAAACCATATTGCTCTAACTATTGGTACGCGATAATCAAAAAGATATTTTAGAAAATCTTCGTTCTTCTCAAATTGTGGAAATCTTCTAATGAGTCCATATAATGCTTTACCTTTAGAAAGATCTTCAAAAAATTGTGGTATACTTGGACATCTTGGGATTTTCTTAAATAATAATATTATATATCTTTATTGTAATGAGTAAATAAAACTTACGGTTAAAAAATTCCATTCACTAACTTGAAATGCTTTAGCCACTAAAGGTCTTTTACCGGATTTAGGATTATCATTGGCTCTCTTTTTCATAACAGTAATAAAAAAATTATTTGCTTTTTTGATAGTATCATCTAATTTAGCATCAATTTTTGAAGTTTTTTGATTATAAATAAGTGATTCATGTTCATATGAATGTTGTGGATAAAGGTACCCTTTTCTAATACGATCATGGCTGCTTAAATTATCCTCATCTTGTTTTGAATCTTGGGGAAATATATCAAAATGTTTCCCTCGTGATGCTTTACGAATTGGACGTTTTTCTGTTGATTCTGTATTCCAATTTGGTACTTTATAACTTTTAGTTGAATTAAACATTTTAACAACAGTATTTTGTTTTTTTTTAAATTTTTACCTCAAAAGGAATTGTTTTTTTATACATCACGTTGTGTTGTATTAGATAAAGTATACGAAATTTGAAAATATATATGAATAATTATCTTTAGTTTAATAGAAAAATATTTAAGTTCAATTGAAATATTAGACAAAAAAAAACCAAATAGGTTTTTATAACTTTGTAAATTTACCACTAAAAATATTAAATAGTAAATAGTATATATTATTAACAAGGAAGAAAAAAGTCTAATATAAACAATAAAGCTAGTAATAAAGGTGGAAATAAAAATGATAGTCTTAAAAGAAAAATTGAGCCGTTTAAATGCAAGTAATGTTTACAAGGATACATTATTCCAAAAATATATGGGTATTGAGACGAAAATTATCCCAGTAGTAATATAATATCTATGTGTGTGTTTATATATTAATATTGTACGTAAAAAGGGAGACAACAACACACTACATACATAAATATCATATATATTAAGCCCTGATATATATATATATATATATATATAGAAAATTATGTGAAATGTTAAATTGACATTATATTACATTCTCATCTTATTATCGAATGTTCTGTATATCTTTTTTTATATAAAAGGAATATTTTAGGGAGAGGTAATAAAATATATGGTATGGATTATAAATTTTAATTTTTTATTTATATATAAATTTTACCTAATCAAAATTGACAAATTATATAATTATTTAATGAAATAACTAATATGTATATTAATATACAGTATAAAAGTTAAACAAGGTAATGTAATAGTAATAAATATATATTAAAATGTTCATTTTTAAAGATTAATTTTAAAAAGATACTAAAAATTAAAAGGAAAATATTAAATGGAAATTTATAAAAAGTAAAGTATTATTTTTTATAATTTAAATAAAATCTTTTTAAATATACTATTAACATACCATGTAAATATAAATAAGCATAATTCATATAAAGTTATTCTTTAATAAAAAAAACAATGTATATTTACAAGACAAAATATATTTAATATAGATTTTGGAGAAAAAATTTCTTTTTATTTTATTAATCGAGTAAGATAACAATATAAAGACATTTTTTTTAAATGCCATGGATTATAAAATATTTGTGCATTTAGGTGTATATATTTTAAAACATAAATAAAACAATTTTTATTAACAAATCTATCACTTGAAAGTTAAAAATAATGTAGATATTTTAATAATGATATACTCTATAAAATTTGTAATATAATATTGCTTTTTAAATATAATATGATTGTAAAATTAAATATATATATATATAAATTTGTATACATATTTGTTTCTGATAAATTTATTTATATATTATTTTATTGTCTACTACTAAAATGAATAGAATTTCTAATTAGTATTATGTACTTTTAGATTTTTTTAATTAGAAGATACTTATCATTTTATATTGTTAATAGATAAGATTTTCAATTTCATTAAATTTTAATTGTATAAATAAACATTTAAAAGATGTTTTTACATTAACTAAATAAGAAATTAAAAAGTTCTGATTCTTTTTATTTTATTTATATACTCATCTTTTTTACATTAAATATTTAAAATAAATTTTGTATATGAAAAATGTAGTTACTTTTTCAAATATATATTTAAGCTAAAATAAAAAGCAGAACTACATTTTTATTTAAATTTTTACATTTAATCTTTAAATTAATTTATATAATGCAGTATAACAAGTTACATAAAATTTATTTCTATAATTATATCTATATATTTTAAAAAAAAAATTGTTGTTATATTTATAATTGTTAGGGAAACTATAAAAAAATAATATAAAAAATTTTAAATCATTGTTGTTTTGAATTAATATTAATGATCCAACATAACATTTCTCATGTAAGTTTAATTAACGATTATAATCATATTTAAAATATTTTTATTGTCTTTTAAAAAGTCAAATGATAAGAGAAGATATTCGAATAGCAAGGGAAATATTTTTATGCTTAAGGAATTTGAAAAAATATATGTTATTTTTGATAAAAATGAATGAAAATTTAATATCTTTCTTAATATAATAAGAAAAAACATGAAATAAAAACATAAGATGTTATCGCCATTTATATATTTATTTACAAATAATACAATATTATTTAATTTGTGATCCAAAAAAATATAATTAGTATGGCTTTTATTTTGTTATCATGTTCCATTTTTCAATTTATTCTTCTTTCTCTTTATAAAAACGACGCATTTTAATAAAATTCTAAAATAGGGAAAAAGTATATTATTGTAAATATCTTAAAATTAAAAAAATATACCTTTGGTGTTGTTGTGAAACGATGTTGAACGTTTGCAGGAAATATTATTAAATCACCATGTTCTGCCATAACACGAACCCAATCACCATCAATTGTCTCTAAGTCAAAATAACAGGCCCCTTCCATAACAAGTCTTGCTTCTTCCTTCTCAAATTCTACTTCTTCAAACATATCAGTTAACTTATCTAAGAAATTACTCGTTTTCGAAGCATCAAGCATAAAACTATCCTCTTTATTAAATCCTTTCTCCATCTTCATTAATGTTATTCTTTTTCCCATACTTATAAGGTCGCTAACATCTACACGATGATAAACAGCACCAGTTTTTTCTTTAAATTGTTCAGTTGTAAGCAATTTTGGTGGATGAACATGATGGGGTAATCTTGGATCACCAAAAGGATAGGGTTCCATGTACCATATTTGAACCATTTTCAATAAATTTATATATTATAGAAAAACTTTAATATTGAACTAAAATAATAAGTAAATAAATTATAAAAATAGAATGTTTAAATAGTTTTTTTTTGTTGTTTTATGAACAAGAAGTTTTGGTTAAAGTTAAACAAGAAATTAAAGAAGAAAGGAGGTTGTGTAATAACATTTGTTATAAATGATAAACTAAGTTAATTAAAAAATTTTTATCAATAACGAGCTTTACCTAAATAAGGTTGTTAGTTAAATATAATTAAAAATTTTTTACACAAAATTTATATACCGCCTATATTATCATCTATATTTTAGTAATAGTTAATTATCACAATGATGCTGTATTTTGTTTATTAAATGCATTATGTAACAAAAATAAAAAATTATATATGAATTAAGCCATTTTTACATTTTATAATATAACAGACTTAAGTATTATATTATAATTTTACTTTTCTATCTGGTGATATCAACTTTCCTTCAAAAAATTTCACCCCAATTAAGTTATAAATTTATGATGTAACTTTTTCATCTCTTCTTTTCAATAACACTTCATTTTTACCAAATAAATGTCATTAAAAATTCACTATTTTTATCTATCCATACACTCCTCTCTCTCTCAGTTATTATCGTAAACATGAGAAATCAACTTTAAGAGCAAACAATACAACTTTAGAAGGTTAACTTTTTCATTTTTAACAAATATCAATTAAGAATAAATGAAATAACAAAAATGACATACTAAGTAATTTTATAACTTTATTTTACGAATAAAAAAAGATAATAATAAAATATTTTTAATGTTTATAATTAATTTTTACTTAAATTGAAAAAATAAGATGATTAAATACCTTATTTCTATTAGTATTTACGAAAAATTTTGATTTATAAAAAAATATTTATATTGTTATAAAAATTAATTGTTCTATCAACATTTTTTTCGTTTTGTAGCAAAATAATTGTATATTAAAAAAATGAAAGTGAATTGATGTAATTGTAATAAAATTCATATATATAAAAATGATTGAAATTAGTAAAACACTTTTTCACAATATTAGTTATAGATTCCATAAAAATATATACATAAACAAGAAGATTATAATGTTTTCGTCCAACAAAAATAATCTAAATAAATTCTTTTGGTGGATTTTTTCTTTTAGGTAATGGTGGTGGTTGAAGTTTAACTCTTTCATTCATAATTGTACTACACTCCTGTATACGTTGTTCGATTGGAGTATGGTTGAAGGGATTACTATGATTACTAAACATAACCTCGCCAAAGCCATTTATTGAAATGTTTTTTGGTGATTCAGTGCTATTACGTAAATCTCTTGGTGACTCATGTGATGGAAAATAGAGTCGGTTATCATTTTCATGTAACATCTCCTGGAAACCATTATTACTACCATAACTAGAAGTAAAAAATTCAAACTTTGATGGTTCTGGCTATAAAAATAAAAAATAAATATATTTTTATTGTTTGAAATCTTACCGATTTTGTTGTATTGTTTGGTATCTCATATGATTGATTATTTCTTGGACTACCGGAATTACTACTTGTCAAAGAAATTGTATTTGCGCTATTTGGTGTAGTTGGATTAAGGATTTTAATGTCACTCTTTAATCTATTCATTTCATATTCTTTTGTCCTATCCCTAACAAATGCCGCTACAACATCATAGACAAATTTATATTGTAATTCTGTTTGAACCATTCCACTACGCTGTGCTCGAACCATTTTTACGGATGATAGAACATCAATAAAACATCTTAACCCTTGAACTCTAATGTATTCTGTTATAATGTCAATTGATATAATTGTACCAGTTCTTCCAATACCAGCTGAACAATGAACTACCATTGGTCCCTGATCAACAGGACATTTATTGTATGAATATTCATTTATAGCTTTTAAGAATGAAACAATTTCATAAGGATCTTTTGGACAACCATGATCAGGCCATCCAGTATATTGAAAGTGGTAAATAGTTCTTTGACCAATTTTAATTGATTTATCGCCAATATTATCGACAACTTTATATTTATATAACTCAAAAATACGTATAACATAATTTTTTTTATCAATTCTTTCTTCCAAATGAACTTCAATATCATTATACCTACCAGTTGTTAATATTTCATCATCTTCTGGCCAATATTTTGTACATTTATTCTTCATGCGTTCTACTTCTTTTGTAACCATAACGATAATATAACTTTCTTCTTGCCATACCATTTGCCAAAAATCATCAATTGTATTTGGTAAACAACCTTGAGTACTTATATAATGTTTATTAATACAAGCCATATCAGTAAATTCATATGGTAATATTTCTACATAATTACCATTTATATAATCGTTCATCTCTAATGTACCTTCATTTTTTAATTTCACACGGCAAAGGTCATATGGAACAATATTTTTATACCTATTCTTATCTAAATTTTCTTCTTTTTTACCATATTTTTGACTCGTATACATAACTCTTTGTGATTCTGATGCCTGAAGTCTATCGAATTCTGACGATAACAATGTTTTCCCATTACGGTCAGTTCTAGTTAATTGTTCTATTCTCATATCAATATCAGGTATAAATATTTTTGTTGTTGCTAAACCTGTTTCTAATCTTAAGACATTACCTTTATCCATAATAAGTGGTACTTTACGATGGTGTTCGATTAATCTTTCTATTGATGGAAATGTTTCACCACCACCAATATCAAAAGTATCTGATAATGTTATTATTTTTAAATGGCATACTTTACCCTCTCCTAACATAACACTCATAGCTAAATCAGTTGGATGAGATTGACTTTGTCTAACTAAAAAAAGTCCTTTTTTACCATATTCTTTTAAAAATTTTTCGGCCTCCATACCGGTGATATTTGGATGGAAGTAGTTCCAATCATATTTACGGACATTCCAACTTAATGGTCTTGTTAATACAATGACGTCACCATTATGTTCTTTAAGGTATCCAGTATTTGAGATACAATAATTGATAAGTTCTGTAACTGATGTAAAAACATCACAATCTTTGATGCTAAAGAAATCACCATTTTTATTCAATTTAACGTGAGTTATTCTTGATCCACGATGTATTGAGAGTGAGTATGCATTTTCACCGGTTGATGATGGCCTAACTAAAAATTCACCCTCAATTCCATATTTCATTAGTAATTTTTCGGCCTCCTTTCCCGTAACATTATAGAAAATATTAGGTAAAGTGAAGTTTGCTATTCTTAAAAAAACAATTTTATAGTGATAATTAAATGTTTTTTATTATTATTATTTAATAAATTTACCTTTGTGACATTTTAATCGACAATTATTTTTACAATATATATACGGTAGTACGAAAACACGTACACCAGTTATTTTTCTTTTAAAAAATACTCTTTCCAAAAAGTTTGTATATCTAATTTATATATAATATTATAATAATAGTTGATAGTCCTTTAGTTAAACATATTTTTATATTCTTTTATAAATAGGATAATTATAAGGTAAAATTATAATAATATTACAGCGAACTTTTTCTCTCCTTTCTCTTATTCTCTTTTACCCCAGCAAAAATTAAAAGGAATTGCTATTGAAGCGTGAATTTTGGAAGGGGAAAATGAATTTTTTTAAATTTATTATAAATATCCTAAAAAAAGAGATTTTTGTTTTAAATAATTTAAAAATGTGATGAATAAAAAATTTCTTTAAAAATTATTATACAATATCTGTTAAAAATTTGGTGTATGTAAAAAATGGGTATATATAAATAAATTAGGTATAAAGTGTATCATGATTGTTGTAAAGTGGTATATAATGTTTAATCTTAATAAATGAAACGTAGAAAGTGATGTTACTTAATTATTATAAATGGTTGTCATAAAAAATTACATATATATACATACAAAATTTGTTAACAAAATTTTTTAAAATTTAATTAACTTCTGTTGGTTTAGAAGAGTGTGAAAAATGATTACAATAAAGTATTATACACTTTATGGTGATTTTTACTTTGCTTTTTGAAAAAAATTAAATATATTCACATAATTATATTTATTATTACAATTATTATTTATTTTATGACTTTTATTGTAATAATATTAAAACTACTACAAATACTGATTTTTTTTAAGTAAAAGGTATCTTATAGTTCAACCTTTTTTCAAATAAAATTCCTATGTAAGGGAATATATAATATATTTATACCTATAAGAATGATAGATTAAAAAGTTATTATTAATATAAAGATAAGTGGAAATATAATTCATCCTTTTCCTCTAACATTTTAATCTTTTTAAAGATATTATAATATTTTTTAATATTAATGTCAGATGAACTATAAATAAAGGAACAGATTATATACAATTTTAACAACAAATTACTTTTTAATATAAAACAATTAAAAAAAAGACAAATGATAACTATAAAGAGAAATGTATATATAAACGTATAATTTTATAAATACCTATCTATAATGTCATATATCTCAATAATATCTCCCCTACAACTATTTCTTTACATTTTTTTGTTATCATAAGATAGCATTATATTAATTAAAATACTAGGTATAAAAATTTTTAAAATAAATATAATGGAAGTTTAAAAGATAAATGGAAAATAAAAAAATTTAAGTAATCTAGAAAAATTTAAAAGAAGTTAATTAATCAAATGAAAAGTTTCACAACAATTCTTGCAATAAAACAATTATTAATTGCATTGGTACATCCCTAAACATTTGTTTTATATTTTTAAATCATAAAAAATAATTTACTCTTTAAACTTTAAACAAAATTTTAATTTTTTACACTCTCTTTAAAATATAAAATATTTGTAGATTTAAGATATATAATAATTGGAAAATAATAATAGCATTTGACTTTTAATAATAACTATTAAATTTTTTTTTTTATTATTTACTAAGTGATATATATACATAATAAAGCTTTTTGGAAGGATGGGTCTTTATATATTACTCACTTTTGATAGTGTTAGAAAGAAGAAAAAAGTATAGGTATTTGGAATAGTGGCGTATTTCATTATATTTTGTAAGGTATCATTTAGGAGGATAAAAATCTTTTAATCTCACAACAACAGACTTATTAAATTTTATTTACGATGTATGCAAATGATACATGATAATTTCTTGATAAATGTAATAAATATTTTGAACTTCTTTTGTTAATTCATTTTTTTACAAATAAATAAATATACTTCTTTAATTAATTATAATTAAATTGGATTTTTTTTAATAAAAGCGATAAGAAAAACGAAATGTATACAAAGATGGCGTTTTGCTGGAAATAAATATAAATGCTTATCAGTTTAAAAAAGTAACTTTTAATAATAGTTGATCTAATAATTGGAAGATCGTTCTTACGTATATGCATACATTATAATAATATGCATACATACGTTGACATTCTATAAAGAATTCTTATAATTAAAGAGATGAATGATTATCAGTTGTGTTTGTATCTTTATGATATTATATCATGTATATATATCTAAATTCATATGACAAAATCACTAAAAGTGATAGATATAAAATATTTGACAAACATACCTAAAAATTACACCAACTTATCTTATGACTCTTCCTTTTTATTTGCTTTGTTAAAAATTTACCACTATTATTTTTTTTTGAGATGAAAGAAATTTTTATGACAATTGGACGAAGAGGATTTTAAAATAACAAAAAAGCTACTAAGGTTTTGTACATCATTCTTTTTGCTTTTAATCTACAAATAGTTCTTTTACCTTTATTTAAGATATCATCAATAAAGCGTATAAATTTTTCATATTTTTTAAGTAAATTAAGAAATATTTCATTATATATATTATTATCAAGGTCGTTTTAAAGAATTATCGTTTTACACTATCATTTATATATACTTTTATTTACTGGTGTTTTTAAAAAAAATATTTTTATGTTGTTATTCTAAACATGAATATAAACAAAAAAATTACTTCCTTATCTTTTCTTTTTAATTAAATAATTTCATGTAAAAAAGCAATTGTAAAGTTAGATTATTTTTCTATAAGAAGTGTTTGTATCAAATTTAGTTAGAGAGAACATTAGAGTAAGAACCCTGCAACGAATTTCCTCACGTGCTGTTTGTGTCACTTGACTATTCCACTATAAGATATGATACCTAACATCTTCCAACATTTTTAGTAGAGAAAATGTTATGTCGTCTATTCATGTATATATACGGTGTATTAACATATTAAGTTGTACTTTACTCACCATAATTGATCACTACATTATTAATAGGAGAATAATTTATAATGTCATATTACTACCTCTATTTTATGAACTAACATATTTTTTAAAGCAATTCCCATTAGATACATTTCTCTTATCTCTATATCAATTTTTTTTATTTTTTACTTTAAATATTTAAAAAAATGTTGTAGACGTTGTATATACGTTACATTTATATATATGTATAATCTTGTTATTGTAAATTTATATATATCTATTACAAAAGTAAATACATTTTCCCATTTTATTTTTAGATCGTTATTTAAGTAAAAAAAATAAAAGTCGCAATTAAAAAAAGGGAAAATTTGATAAGTATAACAATTATTATAAAAATTAAAGGAATGTCATCATTGTTAAGTGGATTTACTACACACCTACAAAATAAATTATGCCACTACTTTATCCATAGATTTTGTGGGAATTTTTTAAAAACAAAAATAAGTTTAAATGATATGCAAACGGATTTAGTTAATGGAACAATTGGAATAAAAGAAATAGAACTTAACTGTGAAGCTATTAATAAAATTTTAAAAGATTTATCCTTAAATATAAGAATTATTGATGGTTATGTCGGGAATATATCAGCAAATATACCATGGAATGATTTAAATAAAAGTTCGTGTGTTGTAAAAGTTGTTAATCTACAGATAACAATTAATGCTAGAAGTGGAATTATAAATAACGGTACTGGTAATATATCAGCTCAAGAATTAGGTTGGTTTATGATTGTCTTATTCATATTTTTTTTATAGTTACATCAATGATGGAATCAATGATATCATCAAAAGAGTTAGCTTCAAATGTTATGTCAGATGATGGTGATAATGTTAGTACAAGTAATGATAATACATTTAGTGAAGATACTCAAGGAAAAGACACAATAGCTGGGATAATTGAACTTATGATGTCACGAGTACAAATAATTTTTGAAAAAACAATAATACGTATAGAAACAGATGAGGATTATAATGAAACGGGTGTTAAGACAGCTATTGAATTGGAAATTGAGAGAATTGAATTTCTAGATCAATTTCTGGAGGAGGCTAGAGTTAAATCAGGTATTAATGATGATAGTGTAATAAAATTAGACACAGAAAACTTATTTAATACCTCTGAAATAAAAAAATTATTTAAAATAACGAATGTTAAAATTTATACTGATATTTTTACAAGTGAAAGTCAACCATCAGAGACATTTGATAGTAGTTCAAGGAGTAGTACACAAGATATTTTTAAATCAGCCATGGGAAGTTTTCATTCAACAGATTCAATAGATCAAAGTCATAATTTTAAAAGTATCTACCAAACTGGCGATATATTAAAATGTGAATCAGAGATAAGAAAAGTATATCTTACAAATGAAGTTATAAAAAGTAAAACAATTTTAGTTGCTGCCATATCTGGTAGAAATAATTTAATGCGTATTAATCTTCATAATTTTGGTACTGTACCAAGAGGAGATCAAGTATTCAATAAAAAAGTTGATATATCATTGTGCCTTAAAGATGTTAAATTTTTCTCAACGCCAACACAATTAAGTATTTTGCAAAAACTTGCAACACTTGTTGTATCCTATGATATTGGTAACAGGAATTTTGACAAAAAGTGTTACGATGAGTATGAAGAGGATGAAAAACCAACAGTTAGGAAATTGGAACCTGATGATACACCATTACTAGAACAAGGTTTGAATGATTGTATAGAGGATGATAGAGCAAGTATGGCTTCTGAACATTTTTCATTTGGACATCGTAGATTCCACCTTCAAAATGTAATAACAGAAGAATTTAGTGAAACATCCAAAAAAGCTCCTCCTGATACACCGAGTAAACATGGAGGAAGTGCCAATAAAAAAAGTTGTTCCAAAAATCGTGCCAGTTCAGATTTCGATGATAGTTCTTCTGATACAATAACAAGATATGGTAGTACAACTACATTAACAGAAAAAAAACCAGACTTGATTTCATTGAAGGTTGATATTCATAATTTACAAGCTATCATTACACATAAAGATCCATTGTCATTAGAATCTATAAAGAGTGGTAGCTTTGAGACAGTTGGTGATGCAATTTATTTAATCCATGAGTGGTCTGAAAGTTATTTTAATAATTCACAAAATTTGAAATTCAATTTAACGACTAAAATGAGGGATGTCCGAGGATTATTTAATGATCTTTATAAGGATGATCATTTACGTTTCGTTGCAGCAACAATAATATTGTCATTATTTTGTGAAAAACAATCAGAAGTTGATCAAACATCTTTAAGATTGTCAATGTTTAATTGTGAATTAACTGAGTACCTCCTAAAAACATCACAAGTTGGTAAAGATACAGATACAACAATAAATTTACTTAATTTCGATGATTCTATTGGAACAGAAAATGAAGCCCAAATAATTATTGATTGTCGTATGACATCTGACCATAGAAATATTGACATTGGTCTTTTACCATGTAAAGTTGAATTTGATTTGTCTATTATTGATAGATTATCGAACTTAATTTGTACGGAACCATTTTATACAGTTAATTATGATTACCCATCTAATACTTCATTTACTGGGCATGTTATTGATAATGATAAAAGGATTTTATTTGAACCATCAGATATATCTCAAATGAATTATTTATCAGCCTTGTTAAAATGTGAAAAATTAACAGTGAATTTTCGCTTTCCGAAAGCAGATCTTAGAGATATTGAATGTCAAAAGAGAACTTCCTACAATATTCGTCATATTTATGATGACTATTTAAAACTTGAATTAACATATCTTAATATTGAATTACCAAAATTATCATTAAAAGAGTTGTCAGAACACTTCTCTCTCCACATCTCATCATCAACGATTCTCGGACATCTTATTGGTGATTTAAAATTACTTGATTGTACCAAAGAAGATTGTCAATTTTTGTATGCCTTCTCAGAGAAGGAGGAAGAAAAAGTATTAATGACGTTTAATTATGATATGAGAAATAAATCTCTTCAAATTAACTGTAAGGAATCCTCTGAAAGTAATGATTGTGAAAATCAATTTTTTAATCTATCAAATACAATGGAAGGACCATTTTCACATAAAAAATCTTTATCAAATAATGAGATAATGGTTATGCCTGGTGATAGGTATGAATTATACGAATTTAGTAAAAAAAGTAATGAAAATGCCTTAATGAATATATCAATATTTATTCCTAATTTAAAAATCTTATTTCCTAGTAGAAAATTTTATGAAATCTTATATAATCGTTTTGGAAATGATGTTGCTCTATGGGTGCCATCAGCACCATGTTATAATAAGAAGTATGAGTTAATTGATGATAGTTATGAGGTGGAAAGATCTAAAGATAACTTTCAACCGTGTCGTAATGGTATGGTTGATATTTCCTCCCACTATTTTGAGGAGGGTCCTGATAATTGTGGAGGTAATTTTATTAATGGTAAAAAGAAGACACGAATTATTGAAGTTAATCCGCATAAAATATCTGTTGTTTTAACATGTGAAAGAGGAAGTATACTTATATGCCATAAAAATAATATTTATATGGAGGATGTTGTTACAAGTACTTTCCCAAGTACAATATTGTTAAATGCTAATAACTTAAGATTTTTTTATGTACACGGATATTATGGTAAAATTAATACTGATTATAGTTATGTTACCACAACAACCTCCAAAATATACCATTTAAATAATTGTGAAGAAAGTATGATAAATAGAAATGTTACTAGTACTTTATTTGCCACAACCAATCAGGGAACATCATTCTTGGTTAAATTTGAACCTATTAATGTTAATGAAAAGCTTTGTCCATACCTTGAGAATGATACATTTACATTATCTATGAAATTACAAATGAATTCTCTGACATCAAGGACTATTGTCTTAGCAATAGGTCTCCGCAATTCAACATTCCATTTTGAACCTCTCATTGATTCAATAAATCTTTGGATAAATCAATTGGTTGACTTTTTTACAGTTGAAGATTATTCAGTTCCAGGATATATATTACCTGTCACAACAATAGAGTTACATTCAAACATTGAATCAGTAGTTATTGCTCATGACCAAAGGAATATTATAACAAATTCACCCTATGAGTTACGTTTTGCCATCAATTCATGTTCTATACAAAGTAAAATTATTCAAAATAATGATATATTACAATTTAATTGTATTTTGGAGGATTCATCACTTTTTATGAGATCAAGAATCAAAAATAATGATTCAGATTTTGATCCAAATGAGTATATCTATAGAGGAACAAATATATCACAGATATTGAATGAATTTGCTAAAATATTATCATGTGGTCATTTAAAGTTACAATTATCACTATCAATAAATTCCGAAAGTACCAAGAAATTAAAAACACCAATTTTATCAATTATTTGTAGCAATGATAATTTAGATATATGGGTTTGTTCTGATACATTATATATATTTCTAAATGTGATAACGGAAATTATTGAGGAAAAAATATTTAATGATATAGAAAAGAGGGAGCGTGAAGAGAATATGGCAAAAAATGTTACCGGTGAGGACATTGATAAAGTTTTAAATAAAACTAATGATAATTCATCAAGATCCTTCAATTATGTCGATAATTTCAAAAGTAAAAATATGACACAGGATGGTAAATTGGTAAATGATACAGAGAAGAGTAAGGTAAATGTTGCTATTGAGGAGATGCTATCTGATGCCATTGATTTTGATACCTCAAACGACAAAAATATGCATGATAATTCATCAAATAAAGGGAAAAAATCTGTTAACTCATACTCTAATTATCCTTCTACTACTCGAGGTACCTATAGTTCAGATGATGATTTTTGTGATTTAACTGATGATATTGGAAGTGGGATTACAGATAAAAGTGGTGAAGCTAAAATACGCTATCTTACCTTCCTATCAGATGGTAGCCCTATGCCAATAAATATTGTGGAGGATTACTTTAGTGGTCCACCACTAGATTTAATGGATGATCCAACAGCATTACAATCATTTAATGCAAATATTTTAACAGAATTTATTATAGAAAAAATGTCAATATCAATAATTCTTTATGGTGGAAGTGATTTTGGTGGTTACTCCTCTACTCAAAAATCTTATAGTTCCTGGAAAAATAAACGTGATCATAGTTGTTGTTATAAAGAGAGATCTATGGGTGGTCCGTATAGAGATCATACAGTTTGTGTGGCATTTTGTTTTGATAAAATATCATTTATAGGAAAAACATTTGACCAGCCTAATGATTTAACATCAATGGTTAATTTATCAATAAGAGATTTTTATATTGAGGATCATCTTGTTATCTCAGAGATTGATAAAATGCTTCATAAAAATGTTAGCAGCAATAGTAGAAGACAAAGCGAACAACCATTCGTTACTTTTAAAATGGTTGAAAATCACTCACATGAAGCTAAAATAAGAATGAGTTTGTTACCAATGAAATTGAATATTGATCAAGATTCACTGAATTTTATCATTGATTTTATAACAGATATTATGAAGAATGTTAAATTAATGCAAGGATCCCCAACAACGTCTTCTAACGTTGACAAAGTTGATGTTGAGATACCAACTGTTCAATTACCACTAGCAACATCCCTTGAGAATGATGGAGTTATCTTAAATACTTTATTGCATAAAAAATACCTCGCAGAAGAAAATTTAAGCGAACCATTAGTTAAATTAAGCGATGATCCAATAAATTCAACTTATTATGGTAATTATGAAAGTAATAAAAATAATGGTTACAGTAAAGTTAACAATTTTGGTGATGAGATGTTTATAAAAACATTTACTTTTACACCAGAATGTAACATAAAGATAGATTATAATAATAAACGGCTTATATCAGATGCTGGTACAGCAGTTAGTATAGCTATGGGACTGACAAGTTTAAAAGGATCAGAAATAACATTAAAAGAAATAAAAAATAAAAATGGTGTGTTAGGATTTGGAAGGTGTATAAATCATGCTTGTGATGAATGGTGTAATGATATATATAATAATCAATTAACAAAAATTATTAAAGGATATGGTCCAACAAGTCCATTTATTAATATGCTTCAAGGAATAAGAGATCTATTTGTTATGCCTGTGGAGGAGATATATAAAGTTGATGGACATATTGTTAAAGGAATTAAAAGTGGTGCTAGTAGCTTTAGTGTATCTGCAGCAACAGCAATGGTTGAAATTGGTCAAAGCATTAGCAATGTTGTGCAGAGTGTTGCCGAGTTTGCTTTCGATATTGTTCATCCTGATCATATTAATCCACGAGAGGTACAAAGAACTAGGATACCAGGAAACTTTTGTGAAGGTATTCATCATGCTTATGATATTATAAGAACGGTATATTAATTAATTTTTTTTTGAAAAATAGTATATAAATATTTTTTTAGGATATGAAAGATACAGCACGACATATTCAAGCAGTTACAGCACAAAATGCTCATGACAATAATAGTACTGTTTTAACAATTGCAAGAACTGCAGCACCAGTCCTATTTCAACCTGTAATATGTACAGCTAAAGCAACTAAAGCTTTTCTTGATGGTGTGAGATCAGAATTACAACCAGATGAGTATGTTGAAGGGGCAAAAAAAATGGAAAAGTCAAAATAAATAATAACCTTGAATGTATATAATATACAAAAAAATCACTTTCACAAAAAAGATAATAATGTTATCATCGTTTGTACTAAATATCATATAATATATATATTTTTTTATTTATCCTTCTAAACTTTTTTTATTCCACTTTTTTATTTATGTTTATATAAATAAATATTTCATTAATAAGATTATGAAAGTTGTTATTTCTTTTTTGTTTGAATTTAGAATATAGACTATTTCAAATATACTTTCTGCATACAATTAATTAATGATATATATCATTATTAACATAAAAAATAGTGCTATAGTTATCTTGTAATCATGAAAATGTTAAAAAATATCTTATTTACACTTTGAGGAATAAATGGTTAAAAAGTGGTTTTTTAAAAATTAACAAATATTATTTTGGTTAGAAAATATACTTTAAGACCACTAAAATTATGACATAACATTATTGTATTAGAATATGTTAACTATTTTAAAAAATTGATAATATCATTATTAGTGTAAAAAAAAAATTTAATTTTTATAATCATTATTTATGAAAAAAATGTGTATAAAGTTTTTTGAGTCTTTTTCACTTGGGTGGAACCACTCGAAAAAAGTTATTTTTGATTGTAAAATTATGTCTAAATTAAATCTAAATTATATCTTTATAAAAAAAAATTTAAATAACAATCATTATGTTATTTATTAATAGTTCATCTTATCAATTTTTGCTTAAAGAAGCGAATATGTAACAAAATTGCTCAGTATTTTATCAAACATATAATTTTCTATATTATTTCTTTGTCAATCAAATTAGCTAGATGCCTTTTCAGCATATTTATAACTGTTTTTTGTGTTATTTTATTTCTTCGTTTGATTTACTTCCATACTATTTAAATTACTGGAATAAAAGCTCTAAATTCATAGTCTACAACGTTTTATTTGCTACAAGCTTTCAAATAGCTAAAAGCTTGAGCCTTGAGTTCACAACTTATAGAATCTTCAACTATTAGAATGCATTATCAATTTTCTCCAAAACATATCACAATAATAGCTATCTAGGTCTTGAAATCTCTACATAACATTATGTTAGTGAATGTTTATCATCCCCCCAAATGTATTTAGGCGCAGCTAATTTTGCGTAGTGAAATTAAAACTATTTCGTTAGAGTTTTTTAGATGTTTTTCTTATAATTGCTGAAGAAATATCGTATTATCTTTTTAAAAGATTTTAAGTTACCAAAAAATTATTTTTATTATATCAAAATTGATATCATTAATAATCTAATTGACATATACTCTACTAAAATGATCAACTCCAAAATTAATTAAAACCTTACTTTTTTTCACATTATCGATCTGAAACTAGCATATTACCATTATTCAATCATTTGTTCTATCATATAATCGTTTCTTTAATAATAAAAATCATATCAAATAAATAATCGAAAAAAATATAAGTTTTTGTACTCCGATATAATCTTATAGCTATATTTAAATTTAATGCACGAAAAGTATGAAAATAAATTCTGTTTTTTACGTTATCAATTCACCTATTGTAAAGATAGCGTCATCTCAGCATATAAATGATATGGAAAACTACAAAAAAGATAATATATTAACATTTAACAGTAGGATGCGTAATGTATCAAATTTGATACATTTGATTATTTTACTAATAAATGCGAGTATCATTTAAATATAAGTAATAATAAGGGTTATTTTCAATTTAAAAGATCATTGTGCGATAATAGATAGAATAGATAAAAATCTTTTTATACTATAACTTCCACACAGTTGCTAAATATTTCAATACATAAAGAAATCTAAAAACATTAATATTTATTAATTTATATTATTTTTTAATACAAAATGGAGTGATAAAAAGTTGATTTTTATAGTAGGGGGTAAGATACTTTTTCATTAAATTTAACCAATTTATTTTTATTACTTTCAGATATAATAATAGATTTTTTTAGTGTATAGTAAATTTGAGACATAGCACTTTCTAACAAACATGGTTCAACAGCAAGAATATTTGACGGAGACCTAACTAGAGGAGCGTACTGCTTATTTATCACAGAGTGAAGACGAATTTGATTGCTCTGATGAAGAGAAGGAAGAAGAAATATACATTGGAAAAATTTTAATGAAGATGAAATTGGACATCAAGATTTAAACATTTAACTTGATTGGTTGGTTTTAAGAATAATGAAAAAAAAACACATGGCATCATCAATTTCAACTATAAATATATTTGGTATTATACAAAATAGTCATTATTAAAAACCTTGTTAGATTTAGATAAAATTGTCAAGGGTAAGTAAGGCTATTTTGTAATTGTTTTTATTATTGATTTTTGTTGTTATAGCTTTTTAATCTACCATAAATTTTACATAATCAGTAACCTTTATTATCATGAATTTAAACATTAACGATGACTCTGCATCAAGAAAGACTAGATATAACAATTGTAAATTCATGACTTTTAACACATTGACTGCCGTGTGCATTATCGAGTATGTACACTTTTGAATTTCTAATTTTCTGTACAAATAATATGATTTCCGATTCTTTCTGCCAATAAATGTTAGTAAGAAATGTTTTACTAATATTAATAATATTTTCAGTTTCATTCCCATTTTCGTCATTTTCCACCAGCATTTTTTTAAAGTTTAAATTAATGTGGTATTGCAAATTTATCTTAAATCATGCTACTTTTACAAATGAAAGAGATGATTCGTAATAAGGGCGATCACTGCTGAACTTAATTTAATTAGGTTGTTGGCCGCGGTGAAATTCAATTTCACATTTTAATAAATCAAATGGTCAAGCTACAAAATATATTTATTTATTTTTGCTCATATTTGGAAATAACTTTTACTCCAAAAAACTGCCATAAGTAACAGTTCAACAATTTTGGTCCTTATTCCGAACTTTAGCCGTTTATTTATTCAAATTTCTTATGCTTTAACGGATCTAAAAAAAACACACCGTCAATCGTAAAGTTCTTGAAAATACACGCGACAGTCAATGTGTTAAACAAAAATATATTTTGTTAAAAGAATGAAAAAAATTTTGAAATTAGCTAAGTTTCAGGAAAAAATTGTCAATTCTAATGTAAAATTAGTACGATGCGTGTGTCTAAAGGAAAAAGATAATCAGATATTGAATCTAAAATTCAAGAAAAAAAGAAATGTTCTGTAAGACATTTCATATACCACTTAAAGAGATTAGACTAAATGGGTAATATTATTGACCTATCTATACAAAAACCAGTCAAAGATGCTAATTTTTTAACTGTAAATCTTATTCTCAAAAAATGTGCAGCAAATGTGGAGTTCACTTGTGCCTTAATAGAAAAAATAATAAACTCAAATAATTAGATACTAATTAAGTTGATAAGTTTGACTACTAAATTGGTATATTTAGTAAAAAAATATGTTCTTTGTTTTTATAATGAAACAAGCTGTGCCATAAACCTAATAAATTTTTATTTTTTTAATATCAAGAAAGTATAACTACTTAAGATGATTTGATTATATTTTATAATGTTTAAACAACATCTTGAGTTTAAAAACTGTTTACTAGAATTGGAAAATAAAATTGCTCTATGTAAGGTTAAAATATTTGCATTTGTTTCATTTCTATTTTCTCTGAGTTTGACTCATGGCAAATTATGAAACTTTTTATGTTTTGAAGATTAATTTATGAATTAACTGAATGCTATTTAAATATATTCTTAAAATTAGACAATCTTTGAAATATTATTAACCAATTGTCTCTAAATTTCTACACAAACTATGTCTTCATATAAGTATGTCTATTAAACATTTTAGCAATAAAAACTTTGAGAGGAAAACTGGTGACATAGTTTCTTCCTTAATCTAATGTAATTTTTTTTTAAAATTTATAACAGGTTCATCATAAAAATAGTTTTAAAAAAAAACAACATTATAATATTTTCTGATAAACCTATTTGCATTGAATATTTATAAAATAATTTTATAAAGTCATTAAATTATAATTAAACTGTAAGTAGAAATTTTCGCAGCCAGGGTTTTTATAATTTTTGCAATAGTGTCAAATATAACAATTTTTTTAGAATACTGTTAGGAAAATTTTCCGTTTAATAAAAATATTATTGGATTCCTTATAGTATGATGGAATACTGCTTTTTTAAGAGATCTAATATAATTTTTTTAAATGTTTATGATTTAAAGAGTTGAAAAAAAGTGAATTTTGATTTTTATAGATTTAGTGTAATTTTTATTACTTCATTCTTAATATAGCATTTTTTTCATTATTAAATATGTTTATTAAAAGCGTTAATTAATATTAATTTTAATCATGTGATAATTATTATCAAAAAAACAAAAAATTTATCTTACTTTATAAGAAGGTTTTATAAAACTATTTTTATTAAAATAATTACCATGTTATACAAATATGTAACTGAATATTATGTTTTATTCTTAACATGGATTTATAGATATTGGCACGTAAAACCATTAATTTACATTTTAGTAACTTTTAAAAATTAAAAAGTTAATAATTTATTACATTGCTAAGTGATTTTCATTTTTTATATTCTTATAATATTTTTAACTTCTAAACGTTAACTACAATATTTGTATAAAATCGTTAAGATATATAAATAAAATAGATAATAGTAAACATTAATATTTAAAGATTAGCATAACTTTGTGATAATGTTTTCTTTTTGGCTAAGAAGTATTTGATGCCAATTCTTTTTTAAAAATTTTATTTGTTTTTAATTTAGAAGTTGAAATGAAATAAAGTATGTAGCTTGGAGATGTTATTCTATATAAATAAAAGTATATGGAAGTATGTTTGACGATTTTTTGTAATCCAAAAATATTTTTCATCTCTGTAAAAAATAATACATATTATAAATATTCCAAGAGGGATATGAAGTAAAATAACTGGTATAACAATATTTATAATGTGATGATTAAATTTATTTAAATGGTTATTATTATTTTGATTTGAAATTTGATCAAGTTCTTTCATTTCTCCTATGAATTTAAACATTTTATTAAATATATATATATATATATTGAATGATATAACTAACATTAAATATTAACATCGATGCAGTCTATTAAAAATGCTATTCTTTTACATCAACTATTCCTGTTAAAGAACAATTGTTATTTACGAAAATTTTAATATCTTCATGACTTGAAATAACACCTGAAACAAGTTTTTCTTTAGGACTGTAAGTTAAATAAAGTGTTACATAAACAGTCAAAGAGTATGAAAAAAATAGAGTAAAGCTCAATTTTTGTATTAAATTATTCTGGTGAAAAGTTTTTTTTCTACAAAAGTATTACATTGTCCATCAAAAGCATAAAGAATAAATAGACATTCAACCATTATGTTTGACATAATAATTGGCTAAAATTTTAATAATGAAAAAATTCATACCAGTGTAATTTGACAACTAGTATTACCAACCAATCTTATTTATCCGTTGATAGCTACTAATTTTCTAGGGAAAAATGTTCTTATTTTTTTAAATATTGAAATAAATAAAAATACAGTAAAAGATAAAATTTTATTAAAAGTTAAAAATTTTATATAATCAATATTTAATTTTTTGTAGTTTTTGACTAAATTATAATAATTAGTTGTACCATATTAGTGTTATATTTAATATAGACAGAATAAGACAATAACTTTTTTTTGGGCATTGGAAAAATAGTTTTTGCAAATAAGTACATAATAATAAAATTGTTAAAATAGAACTGAAGTACTACCTATATAACTTAATATATTATGAGTAGGAGGTATGCAAAAATTACACCTTTATATAAGTAACAGTTATTTATAAGACAAGTTATTGTACTTGTATTTTGAAGACATTTTAATAAAAAAATAAAAAAAATTGCTTTTTAATAACAACTTGCGCAATTATATCTATATATCCAAATTTTGTAATATGAAAATAATTATTAATTTTTATTTTATCGAATTATCTGTCATAAAAGAAAGCATAATTTCAATTATATATTCTTTCTTGTTTGTAACATCTAATCGTATACCAACCTATATATATATTTACATTTATTTTAAAATTTTGTATAAAAAATAATTATCCTAAATCATTTTTACTTTTTCTGCAGAATAATATTTTTAACGTGATATTTTATCTGGAAAACTTCTACACTTTACTAAACATAAAATACAATTATGAATATAAACTATGACAAAGAATGTTAATTTATTTTTTAGTTTTCACTTACCCATGATCGCAAGTTTTGGTTCTCCCCTTAGTTTAGTCTTTTAGTATTTATAACTCTAAAATAATAGATATAATGATTTCATGTCAAATAAATGATTACAATGTTTCTCTCAAAAATCGCAGACTAATATTACATCATCCTTTTTTATATAATGAAAAATCATTACTTTTATATGTTATTCATATAAAAATTGTTAATTTAACATTCAATAACGTTATAATAAAGAATTAATTGAAAGTAATTTATTCATAACTGTCATTCCAATTTCTAAACCTTTTAATTCATGGTTATATAATTTATAAGTTAATTCTTAATTGATTTATTATAATTTCTTTACATCTTTTTGATGTAATTATTTGACAAGAAAAAGTAATAAAATGATATTTATGGTAAAATTGTTTCATTACACTCCAGGTGGAGAAATAAATTCTTCTAAATGGTGAGTTGTAAAAAAATGTCCCCAATCAACATCTTTAATGCTAAAAAAAGACAAAAAATTGACCAATAAATTTATATAATAACTAAACTTACATTGAAAGATTATGATAATTTGTTTGCTGACAGGATGAAATGGTTTTTGTATGGCAACTTTTATGACAAACCAAACGACAATCTCTACATTGATAGGCTTGTTTTGAAAAACTACCTGCTATTTTACTTTTACAAACATTGCAAACAGTTCCTCCACGAATTTTAACAGCTACAAATGTATGATCATTAGATACATGTAATTTTTTTCCTTTTTTCAACAATTTATGTATTGCTGGTTCATTAACAATTTGTTTTGGTATTAAAAAGTATTGTTTATGATGACTGTTTCCTTGAGACAATTCCAATATTGTTGTTGTTTCGTGAATACCATCCATAGAAATATTTGATTCATTACCAATTGATTTTGTTTCAATATAATTTCTTGTAAATTCACTGCCATATCTTGTACGAGATTGTTCACGTGATGGTGGTAATGATACATCCTCTTCAAGTTCTTGATTCTTCTCATAATCTACACTTTTTGCACGAAGTTTAGATTTACTCCTACGCCCACTAAGACGATCACGTAACTGTCCAAAGAATGAACTATCACGTTTCTCCTTAACATTTCCAGATTTTTCACGACCCCTAGAGGTTCTATCTTTATTAACATCTCCATTTAATGCAATATTATCTAAACTTTCTGCTCTATTCATTTTTTCATTATTTTTTACTTGTTTACCTATTGTTCTTGACATAGTATCACAGGAATATAACGGTTGGACTTTATTTGATGTCTTATAATTTTCAACGTAATTTATATCTCTTTGATCATCATAATTATGAATAATATCACATTGATCAGTTTCTGTGACAATAATTTGATTATTTTGTGGAGAAAATCTGTTTTTAAACTGTTCGACGCCTAAATTTTTTAAATGGTCCTCTAAAGCCTTATTAGTTGCAGGATCCATTGCATTTTCTAATGATCCATGAACAGATTTTATTAATGGTTTCTCTTTTAATTGTTGTGTTACTGTTTTTACAGTTAATGTTGTCGTACGTGTTGGAGTGACATCAATTTGTTGATTTGTATCTTAAAAAAGAAAATATTTTATAAGGAATTGATAAAAATACCGTTATTATAAGACAGTGGTGTCTTTGTTAAAGTTACTGTTTCTCTTACAGTAACTCCATCATTATTATTAGTTGCAATAAACTCATCACGTGTTTCTCCAACATCTCTAACTGTTGGATCATGATAAAATTGAAATTCAACTGTTAATGTTCCTGAAACATTATCATTTTTGTATGGACGTCCTTGAAGGCGTAAACAATGAAGTAATTCATGTGACCTTTTTAATTCTTCTAAGCCTACAATTGCTAATCCTAAAAATAATTGATCATCTTCCTGATGACTGTCTTTATTTGGTAAAATTGTTGAATTATTCATTTGATTTCCCTTAAATAATGAAGGATCACCTTCATAAACCTCGAAAAGAATTTCTTCACTAAACGGTGTAATTTCAAAATCAAAAGTCTCTTCCCAATATGGACTTATATTGATACCATTACTTGTTTTATATCGTTTTGAAGGTTCATCCATCTCAAGAATAACATATGGTTGAAGAACATTTTTATTTTGACCAAGTCTATGTGCTTTAATGACTTTAACTTTAAGTTTATTTGCTTGAAGATGATTATTATCATTAGGTGATGGATACTAAAAAAATTCTTTAATGTTACTTTACTTATCTTATTATTTTACCTGAGATTTATACAATCTTCTTACAACTTCATGAGCTGGTAAGTTTGAAATATTTTCCATATTTTCATTGATATTTTCACCATTATGTGGTACATTAGATTCGCTTAAATTAATATTTGTAACAGCCAGAACAATACATTTTCTAACTGCTTCTTCAATTAATTGGTTATTAATCAAATAATTCTAAATTAAAAGTTTTAAAAAAATGAAATAATTATAATCTCTTACTTGTGAATTATTTTCTCTTTCTACCAACCCAACTTTAAATTCCGGTCTACCATTAAAACATCCCATGAAATAAAGTTGATTTGCAATACTTGCAAGTCTCCCCTCAACTTCTCCTGATAAATTAAGTATATGGGCATAGTAACTAGCCACTAAAAGTTTATCATTTACATGTTGAGAAGACACTATTTTCGTTATTACTCCAGGTATGTAAATATTTGCTTTGAATGTCTTAAATAATAATATTTTAATAATGAATTTTAAAAAATTTTTATGTTGACATTTGTATTGTTTTATTATTTTTTATACATTTAAAAACGTACCAATTGTTCTCGAGGACCACATTCGACGCAAATATTATTAAGAGAAGGTGATTCATATATATGAGAATGGTCACCATATCCCTCAAATAGTATTTCTGTTCCTTGAGGATTATTGATTTTTTTTGCAGCTTCGTTTAATCCTTCAATCCAACTTTCTAATGGCTTTGGAACACGATGAATGTTATGAAAAATCCAATTTATTAATTCGTTCGTCCAACTACTCTCTACTATATTTGTACTTAAGAAATTATAAAATTATTATCTTTTCAGTTGCTTTTTAAAACATACCTTGAGGATGATGGATTATGTTCATAGGAATTTTGTATATTTCGTCTATTATCGTAATTTTTTTCACCACTATTCGTTGATGCTAAATTAAATGAAAATTGTCTCTTTTCATTGGTAGTTGACAATGTTTCATAATTGTTTGTTGTTTCTCTAAATATATTATTTCCATTCATTTCTTTTGTTACATAATGTATTCTTTCTTCATTATTTATTGATTCATCATCTGCTGTCAAATATACTAATTGATAAAAACTGAAATATCCCAATACAATAAAAATAATCCATTGAAGAAGATACCATAAAAACCCATCAAACATTTTTTGTATTGTAGAAAATACTGTAATTGTATGATAAAAGATAATTTTAACAATATATAGATAGAAAAATGTAATTAATAATTGTATGAATAATAATATCCGTCAGTTGTTTTTCTAATATTTGTGAATCCCTCATGAAACGTCATATAAATATTTTTAAAAAAAAATTGACAAAAATTTTTCCGTAACGATAGTAGGTATTAGAAATATTAAGTAATAATTTATTTCTAGTAAAACGATGTTTAAAAATATGTAAGATATATTATATATAATATCTTAATATATGCATTATTTCATAAAATTAATAGTAAATAAAAGAAGGATAAATCAGCTATTAAGTGGTAATAATATGTGTTTTGTACTTGAAAACGAGATCGCTTACTAAAATTTACATAGTTCTAAAGTAATAATTCGATGTACTTCTGTCACTAAAACTTACTCAGTAAAATAAAAACTAAACATTTTTAAATAAAAAAAGACTATTAAAATTATTTTTTTACCAACAACTTAGTAGAATTTCTGCACTACTAATTTAAGATAAAAACAAATCGTAAAATTTAACAATTATAATAAATAAATGCATTAAAAATGTCAATATAAAAATGTTAAAATCTCTTTTTGATATTACTTTGTTTTAAAATAAATGAGAATATTGTGAAACCTTTAGCAAATGATAATTGTAATATAATACCTTTTTAAAATAATAAATACTTAAGAGTATAATAAAATCACGGTTTTATAAATTTTAATATATATAAAAAGTAACGATATTTTTGAGAAATATAAAATTCTAGAATATCAATACTTTTAATATAGCATTAAAATACTTTGGATATTGAAGAAATATGATTTTAAGATAATGTGTATTAAAAAGTATGGAAGTTGTGAAACTATAATAAATAATTTACCTCAATTTATAATTATATATGTTAAAATTGTTAATAAATCTTTTAGTTTAATGATTAAGAATAAAATTATGAGGCAACCATTATATAGTTTCGTTAACGTTATTACATTTATACTACATATAAAATAGTTAAAAATCAGTGTAAATAGATGCCGTTATTATATTAATTGTTTAAAAATAAGAGAAGTTTTGTTATTGAGGGGAGTATTGTGATAATATGATAAAATTAAAAGTAAAATTTTGTTATTTTAAATTTCTAATAACACTAAAAAACACACATAAAATAAAATTGGAACGCACAATGGTAATTTTTAATCTTAAAGAAAATGCCGAGAAAATGTCATTTAAGAAAGCAGAGTGAAGGATAAGTTCATTTTCTACCATATAAAAAGGCAATGATAAAAAAATGATAATAAAAATAATAGATTAAGAATAAATTTAAAAATGTAATTAGACATATCTCACAATCTAAATTTCTCCATTCAGACAATTCGATTATTACTAAAACTTTGTATCTTTTTGTATTTACTTTTATAAGAAGCCATCTCTTTTAAAAACATTTTGACAGAAACTTCAAGTAGGTGCGATTATTATAACAAAGATAAAATAAGAAGTGAAAAATACTCGAAATTCCTGATCATATGTACTTTTTGTCATTTTAATTAAACTTCAATATACATCACCTCTTTTAGTTATTGTTTTAATAAACGAATATCATTATTCATTTAAACATCAACATTTTATTACAATTATTATAATTGCTAAATAAAACCTTTTCTTTATATCACTCTACAAAGGTTGCCCTTTTATAATGTAAAGAAAAATTTATTTATCAATTTGTTAACATTTCACTTCCATCAAAACAGACATATAAAAAAATGTCATCTTAAGAAAAATAATAATATTAATTTTTATTTTTAATATATATTTATATTTATATATTTTTTGTTGAAACATTTTTTTTAAAAATAAATGAATAAAATATATTATTTACAATGATTAATCCACAAAAGTTGCATATTATCTCTTGAATAAGTTTACATTTCTTTGCTCCTTTTCATTATACGTCTTATATGATTAATCTCTAAAAGAAAGGTGTTAAAAAATATTTCATTCTTAATTCATATTTTTTAAAAAAAGGTTTAAGCAAAGTAGGCATATATATAATTGTTTTATTAATAACTGAAAAGTGATTTTTAAAGAATTGCATGTGAAATAATTAATTTACAAAGTAATCAATTTTTCTCCATAATTATAACACATCTTCAACGTTTTATATATTTTCTTCAAAAGATATTTAAAAATACAAGGTAAGTAAAGGTTAATATTTGTTTATTTCCTTCAATATTTATAAAAAAAATTTTCATTTCTAATTTTGTAAAATAAAAAAATGCTATCAAAATTTATTTTATATAGAAATAAAATACTTATATTTGATTGCCAATCTATGTGGATCACGTTAATGTTAAAAGCCCATTATAATGGACTTTTTTAATGAAAAAAAGTAGGAAAATATTTCGTATCCACAAAGACTTGATAATCTATGACAATAGGAATTAATGAAATAGTGTTAAATTATAAACATTGACTAAAAGACACGTTTAAATATTACATAGACTAAGTGAAACTTTTTAAAGAAACGGTAGAAGTTAATAAATATTTTTAAATGAATAATGTTGTTATGTATATAACTATATCACTATTATATATATTTGTTTTGTTATCATTTTTTTGCTACTCTACACTGTTCCAAGGACATTTAAATGGTTGATAAACAAACAATATAATATTAACATATGATTTGTTGAATTAATAAAAAAAATTTTGAAGAAACAGAAGTAATAATTTTTGCGATTAATTCTTATGTTAGTAGGTCGATGAAGCTCGTCTAAAAAATAAATTATTTTGTTTTTAAAATACAAATATGTACTAAAAATAAGACAATATATAATGGTAAAATTAAAAAATAAAGACATTAACTTCGAAGCAAAATTTTGTTTTGGTAAATTTAAGCAAAAAAATTTTTTTTAAAGTTTTGTAACAGTAACCTCGCTTAATCTATTATTACTGATTTCATCATTCCCTTCCTTTGGTGGTGACGGTGCTTTCCTTGGTTTAGGACTAATTGTTGGTTTTATTGATTCACCAGTGTTAATTAATAGACTTCCTCCATGAGAATTAATAACATTTAATGGTGGATAAAGATTTGTAACATGTTGTATATTTTTTTCAGGTGTATTATTAACTTCAACTAAATTTGTTGGTAAAAATAATGGACTTTCTGTCAGTGATTCACTCTTTATATATGATAATCCTTCATCACCAGAAATAATAGATGATTTTGAGTCAATTCTTGATGTAAGTGGTGGACTTTGTGGATATGTATTAGCATAATTTTCATATGTATCGCCAATATTTACCTTGGGATCAGGTTTTGAAAAATTTGATTTTTGTGACAGTTGGGGTGATGCTATTTCTCCTGTTAATGTTGAAAAGGTTATTTTATCGCTATCACTACTACTATGTTTAAAATGTCGTTGTGGTGGTGGATAAGTTGGCCTAGATGGTTTTTCATATTGATAACGATTATTTGGGGTATTTGAATTGTCAATAGAAAATGAACAGACACTACTACCTTGAGAAACTCTCTCGGAATTATTATCTATACTATCGTCATACTCATGATAAATAGGTCCTTTTTTTGATTTATTTTCTTTATATATAGAGTAGTTATTTGAGAAACGATCATTATAGTTACCATTACCACTAGATATTCTATTTTCAGTAAATGCATAGTCACTATCAAATGATGTTACTGAACCACCATAAGGTCCTCCAAAAGCTTTTGTTTTAGTTACCTTTCTTCGAGTATAATCAAAATCATAATTAGTAAATAATATATTTGCATGTGTTATTAATATTTCACAAAATTTTGCTCCAACATTAGGATTGTAATTTTTATCAATACAATTTTCATCAAATAAATTAGGGGCTAACATCAAAGCTAAATTTGAAGCATTCATATTAACAACTTTCTCATACTCTGTAACATTTCTTAAAAATTTCATGAGATATGCAATATTATCCCTATTAACTTCAGGCATTTGATTAAGTAAATAATAAACAAATTTTAATTGTTCATCTTTGTCATCACTACTCATTTCAACTGCTTTTAAATAACCACTATTTAAATTTTTTGGGAACAATTTTGATGGGAGTTCTCGTAAGTATAATTTTAAAACTGCACATACTGTGTGGGGATCATGAACAAAATCATCAATTTCTTTCTCTGCACCAGCATCTAAAGCGGCACGAAGTCTTTTAACTTTATTTTGGTTTCCTGGTACTCTAAATAATCCTTGCTCTCTCATACCATTTTCAAAAAGTACTTCTGCACAAATTTGTATAGGTGCTGCAATTTTTCTCCCTTCCTTTTGACAGTGTTTATCAATATCAACTCCAAAAATTGGCTGTCTTATGTACATCTTGATATCTTTATCAACAACCTCAATACGACTTTTTAATATTTTAGCTGCTTTCTCATAGAAATCTAAATGTTGTTGCATAAAATCCCGTATTATCATGGCATTCTGATATTCACGACCTTTTAATGTAAACATTAATGCAAGCGTTGATTCTCTTAGTGAATCAACTTTATTTACTAATGAATCAAAATCTGTTTGATATTCTATTGATTTAGCCTCATCACTCACAGTTCTCATCTTTTTCTCAATACTGTCTCTATTACTAACAACCTTCTTTAATTCATTTTGATTTTTACTTATCTCTTTTGCTAAATCCATATTTTTAGATAATTTATCAATAATTTGTTCTTCAACATACATATCCATTGAAACTTGATTATCAACAATATCTCTATAACTACTTCCAGCTTCCTTAAATATCTTTTCTAATCCTACACTGTACGGTTGAATAAAAAGTGCTTCAGAAAAAAATTGATGTGCTAGTTGATGTAAATCTAACTTTTTCTATAAAAAAATATAACTATAATGATATTAAAGAAAAAAAAATTACTTTTTTCTTTTCTTGATTATCTTCTTTAACATTACTTTTTATAGTCTTTGACATGACATCGCGAATTGATTTTAAAGAATCTCCAATTCTTGTATTATGTATATCCAAAACAGAATTTGTTAAAAGAAATTCTTTTTTATTAAAAGCACTAAAATTTAAAAATACATAAATTAAAATATATATTGGAAGAAAAATAATGTAAAAGTTTATATAAATAAAAAAATATTTAGTTTCGATATTAATAAATTATTTTTAATACTTACGATGGATGATAAAATGTATAACTTCCTATACTTTTACGCAAAATTTTTTTTGGCGAAAATGAAAAGCCCTTTGATATACCCATTTTTATATAAACTTATTTGTATTAAATAATACAAGCTAAAAAGGAGTTTAAGAAGTATTACAACACGTAGATTTTCAAAAAAATTGAGATAATAGTCAAAAACGATAATCATCCTTTTTTGTTTACCTTTTTATTTAAGGCTTAAATCTATTTTGTTTTCTCAACATATAAAAATATTTCATCAGAAAAAGATATATTTTCAACAAAAAGGTTAATTGATATCATTACCCTATTATTCGCCATCAAATAAAACCTAATATCATATAAAAATGATGAAAATATATTTTTATGTTCTTCTTTTGATGATATGCACCTTTATATAAAACAGGCAATATAAACTACTCCATTATGAATATAAAAAAAAAACCTTATAATTGACTAGAATATTTTTATATACTATTTTCTCATCCATATATATATGATTTAAATATTAAAAATAATTTTTAGTATATAGCTTTATATTAAATATTCCCTATCACTAATATTGTTTTTAGCAATAAAATAATGAACAATTAACTAATTGGAATAATAAATCAAGTCTAAAGATTTTTCTTCAAATAATTAACCAGTTTAATTTTAATATATAACATGATATAATAATTTTTTTCCAAATTACATCTATCATATTAAATGGTAAAAAATTTCCGAGTAGAAAAAAAAGAATTACTTACGATGATGGATTATTTGCTGCTGTTGATTGAGTTATTTTTGGAGCAGCTAAGCTTCGAATTCTTTGTACGCTATTATTCATACTATCCTTAATTCTATCCATTTTTATTTTAACTATATTTTATAGAAATAAATGTATGAGGTTTCAATTTAATATACGGATATAAACTTTATTTTATACAATTTCTACAAAATGATTTTGAAATTAACCTGAAATGTGAGTATGAATGTGCTATAAATAATTGAATAAAAAGAACTTTTATATAGAAGATTTGTAGAATACTCAAATAACTCGCCATTCTAATATAATAGATTTTTTCTAGTTATATTAAAAAGCATTAGATATTGTAAAAAAGCTAAATTTATTCCATCTGTTTGTGTGAAAGTTAACTTTTATATTAAATTAAAAAAGTTTTTTTATTTGTCAATGATTAATTATATTACAATAAAAAACAACATGAATATTTATGTGACTTTGAAATAAACGAAAAGGATGTTTATTAATTATATAATTGCAAAAGAAAATAAAACTAATAGTATAATAATTGATTTAACAAAGTGATAATAAAAGGTATGAGAAAAAATTAGTTGTTAATAAATGAAAGATATTAAATTATAAAATAAAAAGGGTAAAGTTATTAAAAGTTTAAGTTAATAGAAATAGAAAATAAGTATTTTCTCATAGTAGCTACTATATTATAACAATACATCTTCTCATAAGTTATAGATGAGACAACATTTTACTTCAACCATAAAATATGCAGTTTATTAAATAAAACTGATTTACAAGTATACATGAAAAGGTCGCATTTAAATTAATCATTCTTAAAATTTATCTTTATTTATATATTTAAAATAAATTTATACTTAAGACTGGTAAAAATTTTTCACTTAAATAAAAAAAAATTTTTCTTCTTTGTTTTTATTTAACCAAAAAAATCCTTTTTTTAATCCTTTAGCATTTATAGGGGAAATAAACAATATAAATCTTTTTTTTGATGGAATTTTTATATATATGTTGTATATTTTTTTAAACTAACAATATACAAGTATGTGTACTGATAAAATAATTGAAGAAATACAAAGTTTGAAGTCGATATATGATGATATTAGTTACATATTTATATTTAACAAAACTTCTGATGATATGTCCAACTAATAATAAAGTTTTAAATTATAATACTATAAGTGAGAAGAAGAGAAATTTTATGATTTATTTACATTGAAAATCTCATTATCTACCTGTAACATTTTTAAATATATATAATAATATATATACTACATCCTAATCGTTATGTATATTCAAATTTTGATAACTTATAATCTTAAACTAAATTTTTATAGTATATTAGTAACAAGAGTATTTCTAAAATATAAATCAATGAAAAAAAGAAAACTTGACGTTAAATGGTAATTAAAAATTTAAAATGATATTAATATTAAAATGATGATTAAATATATATACTTATTACCAATTATTAGGATGTAAACAAATCGTATTATACCAAAAATGTTCTTATCAAAAAAATTATTTTTCTCTTTATCTATTTATAAATGTAAAAAAAATATATGCATAAATTTTGAAGTACCATGATATAATATCAATTCAATAATTTAAATACTACAAAAACTGATATTTATAAAAGACAAAAATACTTGTAACAATGATAATACATAATAAATATTCATAATATTTTTAAGCCTTTTTTTTAAAATTGTTGATATATTAAAAAGATTTGAATATTTTCTTGTAAATATATAATATTAAAGGACATTTTAATATATTGTAAAAGTATAATTCAATAACAACATTATTTTTATTCCCCCTATTGCTCATCTTCTCCTCATTACACAGTAACTTCTGGCGCACACAATAATATTAATAAATATTACCAAGGTGTTCATATATAAAAATATATTTTTGTCACTATGTTTTCAAAAGTTAAGAAAATTATTATAAGGCAATTTAAGAGAAAGTTAAAGCAAGACTAAATATAAAATATTGAGAGAAGCTATTAACATGAAGATAGAATAAATAAAACAACAAAATTTTATATATAATAAGGAAATAAAAAATGAAAATGGTATAGATGTTCTTTGATAACAGGGAATAAGCTTTAGTTTTATTTCTATAACAATATAAAATATAAGAATAAAGTAATGCAAATTTACATAAATATATAAATGTATATTATTATATAAATTCTTTCGTTATTTTTAACTAAAAAAAAGTGAACTAATGTTAAAACGATAAGAAGAAAATGCTACAATATCTTTTTCAATTTAACACAACAAAATTACAAAAAAATTATTTAAATCAACAGTAAATGAAATGATGGTACAGATTGTGAGTAGTAAATATTTGTCTCGAAAATTATTTGAATATTTGTATATTGACGCCTTTTGTCTTTGACAAAACTTTCGTATAATAAAATGATGAATCATAAGGTTTATATTAATGCTATACATATTTGGTCATGTGGTTATATCAACCATAAAAATGTATGGATTTTTTCCATGGTAAGGTAAAAAAATAAATAAATAAAATTAATTTTGTAATATTATGAAATATTAACTAAAAGATAATGTTAAAATTTATTTGTGATTAAGTTAAAACTATGCTAATATGGCTTTTATGTGCTTAGAAGTTAGCAAATATAACAGTATAAATTGATAGTAGCAATTTATATAAAATGTAATTGAAGAAAATAAAACATTCAAGTTCTTTGTTAAATATGTTTATTTGAAAATGTATATATGATCTTGAAAATTTAAAAGTAAAATATTTCAATTAAAAATAAGTTTATAAAAGTAATATGTATTATATTTAATATTTGAATTATCTTTAAAAGTATAAAATTAAATTTTTATGCATCAATATATAACATTTTTAATGCTTTTTATATCAAATAGATACATTAACATGTCTAGATAGAAAAAAGAAATTCAAAATATTTTTTATAAAAATAATTGTGTTTTATATCGATATAATATTTATGTAAAAAATACTATCTTTATAATAAAAAGTTTAATTTTTTTCCAGTAACTGTCGATAAAAAATTTATATGCTATGTGTGCAAATTAAATGAAGCTTTAAGTAATAAATTTAATACAAAAGAAAAAAGTACAAAGATATATAATGATGATACAACAAATAACATTAAATATCTTTACGTTTTTGTATATATTGATGGAAGATGAAATTAATTTTTATAATTTAATGAGTGATAAATAAATTGTATTACAATATATCCTTGAAAAAGAAGACAGACAAATTTTTAAGGTTATAAAAAAGAAGGAAACATATTTTGTTTATTTATTAAATTATCAAAAAAATGTATAATTTTATAGGTAAATGTTTTAACAAAAATAGTTAACCAAATAACATTCAAGTATACTAAAAAGGAAGAATGTATGGGAAAAGAGTTAATTCTTAAACTAATTTATGTATTATTAAAAATATAATGTAACTAACCTCTTCCCATTTACTCTGTGATCCACTCAAAATTTCATGTGCTTATAATGGTACTTTTAATACAACTTACAGCAACTAAAAACATGTTTATTATAAAATATATATTCTTTCAATTATTTTACTTAACAATATATAGAAGTCGAATAGATTAAATAAATATATATATGTATGTGGAGGAGATGACTGTTTTGATTTTCTTATCAAACAGACAACAAAAATTATGTAATTACTCTTTTTTGATCAAATGAATGGAAAATTTCCAAATGTTGAAAAATGGTAACATAAAAGGTGTGAATTATAAATGTGTCAAAATGTGAATAGAAATAATTCTTCTTTTCCAAACAAATTTGTAAACACTAAAATTTTGTCAAACAAGACTCTTGAATATAAAATTATATTTTTTTTAATAACTAACAAAATAAAATTTTTTAACCATTTTTTTATTTGATTATATTAACTTTTATACAAAAAGATAAAGCAAGTAAAATTATCATTTAAAAGTAAATAAAAATAATTTACTGATTTCTACTAATACATTATTGCTAATTATTGGTAAATAGGGATGAAAATGATAAAAATATAACAAAAAATTATATAAACTATTGTGAAATTGTTTAAAAATGCATAAAATTAAAAAGAATATTGTATTTCTAGTAAATAGAATTATCAAAAATTAAAAAAAACTATTGCTATTAAATATCTAAATAAATACAACTTTATAATTTGTTAGAATAAAATGGAAATGTATTGAAAATGTGAATATAATACTAAATATGATGATTTATAGGTATCGAAAAGTAGATAGAAAAATAATACAATCATTTATTTACATTTTTCCAAATATTACAGATCAAAATACTATACAATCCAAAAATTTATTACATTAAATGAACAAGATTATACTATTGAAAGAAACTATTTTTATCAAAAATTTTGTTAACCGATTAGTTTTATATTTATATATATTTTTAATAATAATACAAAAAGTTTCCCTGTCAATAATTGTCCTTTCAACATATGATGATTCATCAAATTTATATTATCAATTTATTGTTACAATTTAACAGTTATCACATATTCATATGATTATAAAATTTTTATATAACATATATTAATTTTTTATTTGCATGTACTATTAATTTTTATTTTAGATAAATAATAGAAATTAAAAATTTTACAATTTTAATTTACGACGTTTCTATAGTTTATCCGTGTAGCAACTTATTTATTATAAAATTATATAATTATAAGTTGTTATTTATCATATATGTATTTTGAAATTATCAATTACTAATTTTATTAAATTGTTAATACAAATAATATGATATATAGCTAAAATATATTTGATTTATTTTTTATCGTTTGTATGAAAATATTCTTGTAGAAATATATATGTATAGAATGATAAATTTAAATTATGTTTTAAAATATTTATATTTAATTTGGTACTTTTATTTGTTGTATATACATTTTTTCATTTAAATACAAATGTTATCTTTATCTAATACATTCAATCATCTTAAAAGTTTTGTCTGTTCTTCTCTAATATTATAACCTCATATCTTTTTAACCTTTCTAAATCTACTTTCACTTATTTTCTTATTCCATTTACTTATAACATCAAATAAATATACTTTCTTTTATCCTAGGCTGTTTTTATGAAAATCCTATACCTCTGTGTACTTTTTTATTAACGTGATATCATTATTTGTCGGGGTTGAATAAGGTAAGCTGAGATAATGATCTATTAACAATGTAAACAAAAATTAATTCCAATCAATTTGATAAATGCAAAGTGAACTACAGATATTTATTTCAATATCTCATTTGTATTATTACATTTATAAAAAATAAAGTATTTTAAAATACGAATGATAAATAATTATAAACCTATTATTTGATTTTTTATTCCCATAAGAATACGTAGATGAATAAAATTCTCCAATTCTCGAAAAAACGACATATATATGTTCGTTACAAACACCTTATAAAATTTGTCATACGTATCTTATAAACCTTAAGAAATTTTTTGTCACATTTAGACAATTCATCATTGTTATTATACATCTATCAATGACAGTTATTCCATTACACATATATCTACTACCTTTTCTTTAATTTATTTTTGTCCTTATTACAACCTTTTCAACAATTACATTTGGTTTCCCCGGAAATTGATATACATTTTCTCTAAAAAGCCTACATTTTTGATAATGTATATTTATCATTTGTTTACTACTTTTTAATACCATTTGTGATAATTCTTAAAGTAATGTCTGTTGTTGCATAAACATACTTAAAATTTAACTATATATACATTGATATATTTTTATTTGTTAATTTCTTCAGTAGCAAACTTTTTTTAATATAAAGTACAAGTAGAAAAAAAAATTCTATTGTTAAATTACTTGGTAAAAAAAGTAAATTTAATTGAGAAAAATTTATTATTTATCCCTTTCTATCCTTTCCACATCTTTTTTAATTTTCATTCATTTTTTATCCATTATTAAAGGAAAAAGTTATTTAGAAGATAAATTTTATTGTAAAAATGCCTTCACGTCAGATAATTAAAGAAGGTTGTTTGCAAACTAAGCTTATTAAATATAAGGGAGCTTTAATGTTTAAAAAAAAGGTTTGTATTTATTTTTACTTATAATTTAAATTTTTTTAGAAAATATTGTATGAAAAAGAAAATTGTTGGGTTGTCCTTTGTAAGCATGATAATAAGATTCCTCTTCTTGAATGGTATCCCTCAAGCTTAGCAGTTGAAAACCATAAACCAGCACAAGTAGCTGACTTGTTGAATGTTTCCTACATAACACAAACTGTTGGTGAAGAAAGAGCTTTCATAATTGGTTTTGATGACCCTCAACGGGAGCCGTTGGAATTAGTATCATTATCCTTGTAAGTGTCTATACATAAAATGATATCAATAGTAAGCAATTTATTATAAAATTATATTTCTATTTAACAAATGAAAATTTAACTTTAATTTTTATATATTTTTGTTATAGAGACGAATGTATCTTCTGGATTGAACAAATAAGGGAAACTTTATCATCATTAAATTGTTTATCACAAACTTTTGAAAATATGTATACAATAATACCAGAGGATGAGTTATCAGAGAATAGTGGTGAGAAAAATAATATTAGTAGGAATATTAAAGGATATACAACTATTATTCAACCAAATAAAGATACAATTTTTACCTTATCTTGCTCATCGAATCCAAAAAAAGAAATGGGAACTACTATATTGAATGATGATGAAAAAGAGGAAGAAAGCAGTGATAGGAAAAGTTTGATTGAATTACCTTCTAACAATATAAATACTTCAAATGAAAATAATAAAACTGATATTGGAGATTATGAAGAATTTGAGGAAATTGATGAAAGTTATAGTCCTAATCCTCCTTTAATTTGTAAGAGCCTTTCGCCACTTCTCTTTTTATTAATATTTTTTTAGTAACTGTTCCCGAGATAGAAGCTCCACAGGTTAAAAATTGTCATCCTTTAAATTCTCTCTCATCATATCCATCATCATCCTCTTCCACACCAAATATTAACAATACATCATTTAATGTATTAGATAAATCCTTTTCAGTCAATAGATTAACACATTCCGCAAGTCCTGATATTATTAATAAAAAATTGCAATCTTATCGATTTGGTGTACGTCAAAAGAATGCTAATAAATTCCATGTCGTTAAATCAACAATACCAACATTACCACCAAGAAGTTGTGATGAGAATGAATTTAATGAGGTATCACTACAAAAATCACCAATAAAAAATATAATAAATAAACAATCATATGAAATTATTAATCACCCAAATCCAGAACCAATAAGTTATAGATCAAATCTTATATATGATAAGTTATATAAACCATTTAAACAATCAACGGCTTCAACAACGTCATCAGATAATGAGACATGTTCCTCATTAGCTGATAGTATTGCATCAATAACTTTTAACAATTTATTACCATTGAAAACAGCTAGATATAAAACAAATTTAAATGAAGTACATTCAACGGATTTTTTTGATAATTTACCTGTATTATTAAATGTGCCGCAATCACTTAAAACTCCAGATACTATATATGACACCTTACCTATTGACTCAGCTGATTTATTAAATGAACATCGTATACGGAACCTATCATTATGTTATACAGTTATTGCTGAACATATTGTATTTGTTGAGATATCTGGAAGAGTATTTGTTGGTGGATGGACAATACAAATGCATCCAAAATTAATTGGTTTAATACATGTAGGAGACGAGATTATTGAATGTGATAATAAGATAATTAAAGATTTAGAACATTTTCATAATATATTATGTGAACATGACTTATCTGGTAATCCTTTATCACTACGTATACGTTCCATACCATTTGGTAAGGTATTTTTTATAAAAAAGTTGCCAAAATCAACACCAGAGGAATTATTAGGATTAATATTAAAAAGGAAAAAGAATGTTATTATGAATGATAATAAAGAGGTATATTTAAAATCAGAAGATGGACTGGGTGAAAAAAATGTTAATACTAAAAGTGAAATGGTCTATGAAACTTTGACAAAACAAGATTCATCATCACCTGTAATAACAGAATTGAATGATAAGCCTACTAATATGTTTGCTACATCAGATGATCATTTGTATCGTAGAATAGACAAACTTCCTAAAAATTCACACTTTTCAATAATCATACATCCACGGGACTTTTCAAGATTAATCAAAGCAAATATAAAGCAATCCCTAACATTTATACGTTTTATACATGATCAGTAAAAAAAGTATAAGTATTTAAGTATTATAGAATCCTCTTTAGTACTTTAATATTAAATTTTCTCATCATTAAGAATATTTCTCGTTTTTTGGAAAAAAATGTTTTGTCACAATTCCACATTAATACTTTACAAATATTGTATATAAAAATACATATTTACATATAAATATATCCTGATCTCATGGAAGGAAATAAAAAAATGAATATTTTTATAATTAAATAAAAATAAAATGAATATAACATTTTAATGTTTAATAGTTATAAATATAAAAATATAATATAATCAAATAAATTAAAAAAAGCTAATAAAAATTTTGTTTAAATGATCGTATAAAAAAATCATTTTTAATTAAAAATTATTTTTTATGATGCAACATTCCAACAATACCAAATGAATAAATTATTTTTCTAACATATTTATATTGTTGAAGTTTTAATTAAAACAATTTTCCATCTCTCTTTATAATAAAAATTTTAATTATAATTTAGAAGCTTTAATTTTTCACTACACTTTTTCATTTTCTTTTTTTTACAATTTATAATTTGTGATGTTTTTTATTAGTCATATAGACAGATATATATATGAGTAGATGGAAAAGCAATTATATAGTTATGTTAATGTGTGAAAAATTTTTTTGTATTTCCTAGAAATGTTTTCTGGTTACGTCAACATTTATTGCCTATTCAGAGAAAAGTACTTTTAAAATTTTTGGTATTGTTCATTATTAATTTCATTCATATGAAAAAAATTTTTTCTCCTTTCCTTCAAGTATATTATCTTTGTGTGTTTTTTTAGTTATTTTTAGTGATGAATAAGAAAGTTATGAAGTAGTTGTGAATGTTTCTTTACAAATAAAGTGTGTTTATTATTATTTTTTTATTCATTTACATATTTGTCAAAAATTTCTTTTATTAATTTCTTTACTTTCCTTCTATTAATCCAGGTGTAAAATACACTTTGTTTAGTTTATTTTACGATTAAATATTAAACTGCTTAATTGCTTTTGTGTTACATAACTACTTTTATGATTTGTTTATTACAAAAAAAAAGAATTATAATCAGTGATATTTATAAAGTATAACATGTTGACATTTCAATAAGATCATATGTGTTAACATTCTGAGATCGTTATTTGAAAAAAAATATTTTAATTATTTTAATTGTTTGTTCTTTGACTATATAGAAATTGTTAGATTCTTTTGACTTAAAAGATATAAAAATTTATTCAATCATTTTATAACTTTTATATCCTCGTTCCATAAACTCATTTTTATTTTGATTTTTGTCACACTCTCCATTGGTCTATATTCCCATCGTAGTTAATTTTAAACAATAAATACAATTTTGTTATATTTTTTTCCTATAATTAACAATACCATCCTCATATTGTTAACTTTTCCCATTCAATTTTATTTAAAATAATAGCTTTTGTGTCAAGCTATTAACTAAATACCATTGAGTTTAGTGCATTTAAATGTTTAGATTTTCAATGTACCAAAATACTTTCAAAATTAGTTCCATTTTTTTGCTTTACCAGAGATAAAATCTCTGTATTTTAAAATATTCTTATGTTTTTAAATCACTTAAACTTAATTTAGTTTTATGAAAAAATATTGCAGGAATTTATTTTTAGTATCTATAAATACTATTATTTAAGGTTATATTTTTATTTAACTTCATTTTAGATAAACTATAATTTACATTAAAAAAAGCCCACAACAAAAACATTATTCCTCTTTTTTTTAAGTTTTTTTAAAATATTATTTTAAGATGTTTGATAAAGTTTTATATATATTTTGAAATGCGTTTTGTTATATAGATATATTTATAAAATGTTTATACTAAGTCATGAAACATTTAATCTTCTAAATAAATCTTTATTTTCTAATCTTAAATCAAAATCAAGTCTTCACTTATAAGAATTTATAGAAAAGTAATTTTTAAAAACTATAAAACAAAATTTTTCCTTCTGCAGAGATTTTAATTAGCTTTCTTTTTCTGATGTGATACGAATTAGAATACTTATAATTTCTTTTTGCCAAAAGCTGTCATATGTATTTTATGTGTATCGTGAAATGGTAAGTAGTATGATTTTAATTAAAAAAACTATTTTATGTTTTGTATGATTTTAGGCGCATATTATTATTTTTAGACAATTAGAGTTTTTATTATTTCTTTTTTTTGATTTTATTAAGTAAAATGCAATGATTTTTAATTTATTTTAGTATTTTAAAATATATTATTCATACTCATTAGAATATTTAAATGTATATTAAAAGGAAAAAATGTTCTTGAAAAATTAACATTCAATAGCATAGTGTATCTTATATTTATTAACTTTTAATTTAATAGAATTTTTATTTTAAACAATTATATTAAGGGCCATTAGTTTATAATACCTTTATTAGTAATTTGTATGAAGACCGTAATTTATCAACACGAATATAATTATATAGTGACTCTTTAACTTTCATAGCTTTATATGTGTTATTTTTTCTTCATTTTCCCATAAAGTATTTTTAATAAATTCTATATGTATAATATTAATATATTTAAATTTTAAAATTTTATTCGTCTATAATATTATTCTCCCCAATTAGCCTTTGATTTACAACAACGATATTTTACCTATAATTGGCTATAATAAATTTTATTATTTTTATGTAATTATCTTTTTGATAGTTGTAATATGATCTTAATGAAATTTTTTTATTAAGTTTTTCTCTTTTATTTATCACTAGAAATCTATACTTCATATATAATAATCATAAAATGAGATATTTTAAAAATTATGGTAGCAATATTGTTTATGAAAAATAAATATTGAATATTCTAATCAATTTTGCTATCTAAAAATAGATAAAAGAATTAAAATAATTTTTTTAATAATGTAAAAACAAATATAAGAAATATTTTATTAAATGAAACATTTTTAATTATAATATTGATATTTTTCACGGATCCTATTATTTTACATCTATCTAATTAGAGAATTTTATTAAATTTTCTATGATATTTATATATATAATTATTTTTAATAACATTTAATGTCAAATGTTAACTTCTTATCATATTTCTATGACTTTTTTTAATAAGCTATATAGAAATTGTTTGACATGTATTAATGGTAAGATAGTTTATAATGTGACAGTAAAAAGATAAATAATTAACCACTTTAAGTATTAATAACATAATTAGGTATACCTTATCTCAAACAATTTTTCATATTATATAAAAATTATCTCATTTATAGTCGTACTGATAATAAAAAGTATACTTATACTTATGAATTTTTAATTTAAGTGACTAAGAAAAATTTAAAATAGTTAACAATAGACAGAAATTTTTAAATATAGAATACATCTTTATTTATTTCCAAATAATGTATAGGAGTAATCAATGCAAAAAGCTTTTTATAATTAATATATATTATTTGGCAAATATTTCGTTAAATCAAAAAAATTTTTTCTTAGAATTATCTATATATTTTAATTAAATCAATACTATAAAATATATACGTTTTAACACTTTTAAAATTCTGATACACATTATTTGTAATTTGTTTATAAAATTTATCTCATAGAACCATGATTTTCCTCACACAAATATAATATATTGTATATTTATGACAAAAATAACCACAATAAATATTATCAAATTATATAACTATAATGTCTTGAAGCAATGTAATATATATATTTGAGTGACAATATTTTTTTACATATTGAAATATAAATTACAATATTTCAAATTAATTTCTGAATCACATTATTGCTAATTAAAAATATCTTTTTTATTAAAAACATTTCAGTTTCATTTATATAAATTATATTTTTCTACTTTTTTACCCGATGGAGTAATATTGTTAACTGCAAAATTTTATATTAATTAACGTTTTTATACATCTATAATATTAATTATTCTTCTAAATAAAAATGTATTTCCCTTTATCTATATTCTTTTGACATCAAACTTAGTCTTTAGCGTGAAAAACATTTTTTTTTACAAAAAATATAATGAAAGGTAATATAACAATAATAACTTGTGACCGGAGCTTCTTTAATAATAAAGGAGTTATTTAATAAAATTTTATAACATTTTTTATTCGTGACTTTTCTATCTATTTTATTAAAATCTAATTTAAACATGCCATTGAGGTGGAAACAAAAACAAAAAAAACTTTTAATTAAAATTCACATACTGTAATTTTATTATAATCTTATTCATTTTATTAATTACAATTTTTACCACAATTCATTCCTTTTCTTAACTTCTAAAAACGTTAGCATATTAATCTTTCTGTAACACGTATATTAATTTAATTCTTAATTTTATCATATTAATACATTAAGAAAGTAATTTTATTAATTAATTCTCATTGTTTGAAATCAAGTAAAATATCAAAAAAAGAATTATTAATTACTGCATATATTTATATATATGTAAGAGCTATACTTGATTATTATTTATTTGAAATGGTGTAAACTTAAAATTCAATTAGTAATATGACTTTTTTATAATAAAATTAAAATTTTAAACATACTCTATTATTTCACTTACATATTATTATAATTCTTGGTAAAATTTTAAAAATAAACTATGAAATTGTTGATAATTTTTTAACTAAGCTACTTTCCTACTCGTTTACTTTTATACTTTATATCTTGTTTACACATAGTTATTTTATCCTTAATTATCTTAAAAGTTCAGATTTTATAAAAGTTTTATTCTAGATATTTTATATAAATTTTATTTTCATACAATTATTTTTCTTTACTATTATAATTTTTAAAAAACAATGAATAACTCCACTATTGATAGTCAAATGGATTCATATAAATTATATTCACCAGCTAAAGTCTCTGAAGCATCTCCTGCTCTCCCAACGTCATCTTTATCACCAATAAAAGTACCACCAGAAAATTTTATTTGCGGTGGATGTAAAAATGTGATAAAAGATAAATATATGCTTGAAGGTAATAACCAGTATTGGCATGAAGATTGTTTACAAGTAAGCTTTCCTAAGAATTTTAACCAATTTTTTTACCCATTTCCTTTTATTTTTTAAAATTTTCTTTACAGTGTGTTTGTTGTCGTTGCCGTTTGGGAGAAATTGGGAATACGTTTTATTTTAAAAAAGATATGACATTATGCCAACGAGATTATATGCGATTATTTGGTGTTTCCGGAACTTGTACTTCATGTAAAAAGCATATCAATGCATATGATTATGTCATGTGGTCCAAAAATAATGTTTATCATCTAGAATGTTTTTGTTGTTCTATGTGTAATCAAAGATTTTGTGTTGGAGATAAATATTTTGAGAAGGACGGGAAGATCATATGTTTCAATGACTACCAAAAGAATGTGATTGAAAAAGTTGAAAGTGATGAGGAGGATGACGGAGATATTGAAACAGCATCTATATCGACAGTCTATAATGAGTATAATTGTGTAAGAATAATAAATTCTCTATGAATATTTAAAAATTATTTACATATATATTTTAGAATGAAACTGTTTCCTACATATCACTATAATTAAGTATGTCAACAAGGACAGTTTGTTACAATAATAACAATAATTTTTAGAAGATTAAAAGGCAATACTACATTATAACTATCCACTATCACATCTTTCTTCAGCCCCTTAGAAGATATTTAATCAAAAAAAATCGTTTATGATAACGTTATTATTAAATTTTTATAAATTGGCGTGATCCCAAATTTAAAATAACAATGTCGTGTAGTTCCAAATTTACTACATGATATTACAATTCACTGTTTCAACAATTTCAATTAACTTTCTTTGAATTGTCTTTAATCGAAATATGGTAGCAAATATTGTTTACTCTTTTTATTTTATGAAATATATTAAATATCAAGAGACTATTAAAAATTTGAATGATAGTATTTTTGTACAAAAAAATAATAAAACTCATTAAATAGGATATGTTTAGATGGATTTAAACTTATATGTATATATATATATACATATATATATCATTGTAATTTTTATATAATAAATTATTATATTTTAAGTATTTTTTTCCTTTATAGAAAAAAATAATAATATATAACAATTTTAAAAATAAAAGAATATAGATAAACATTATATTATTAGAAAGAGTGAAATAATAATTAACATTATGTTAAATAGTAATTTGTTAAATAAATATATATTAAAAAGGAAGACAATAAAAATGTAGGAAAAAAGTTATTTTTTTACATAGATAAAATTTAAAGAAAGATGAGTTAAAATGAAATGTATATATTTTATTTGCATATGGCACTTAACATCTTTCAATATTATTTAAAAGGAAAGCTTTTTTTAAAAATACTTCAACTATCTAATTGTTAAATGCTTAGTAATTCTCTTTTCTTTTTTTACATATTGACTACTTATTTAATCCACCTCTATGAATCTGAATTCTTTTGATAAATAATGGGGAAGCAATTTAGTTAGATTTAACTTTGTTAAAATCCATTAGGTCAAATATCATTTTAGTACTACTCTACATGATTCACTAAATTTTATATATTTGTAACTATTGAAACTCTTATTTTCTTATCAAATTTCAAAGTTTAATAGTATTTATAATCAGATTGTTCATAACTAAAATAAAAAAAAATATATTCACCATGAGACAGTATGAATAAAGTAGTAATTTAAAGTTAATTTTTTATCCTATATAAAAGATTATTTAATTTTTTATTTTTTTCAAATGTGATAAATATAATTGCTTGAAATGTTTGAAAGTTTCCCATTAATATATTTTAATCTTTATAGTGTACGTGACAAAATTTATGAATAAAATTTTTAAATCTTAAGAATTATCCTATATCTAAAATGCTTTTTTAGCTCTTACTTTTTTATCTTAAAATTAATATTTATTAGATGTAAAATTTGATTTATTAATGATGTAAGTGTAAAGGGCATCTGAACTAAAAAAAATTTCCAAAATAACACAATCCAATAAAAGTACCTAATAAAATATTCTAAAGTTATAATATGAATAAATGCTGGAAAAAATTAATAAAAATTATATTTTTTATGTTTACATTCAAATGATTAACTTATTGTTTTTATTCACATTATCTAACAAATTTTTTTCATACTTTTATGAATTATTTTTTATATCCAAAACAATTTGTTTCAATAAAGAAATATTCATCTTTTTTTAAAGCCTACAGAAGACAGATTATTGTTTTATTTTTGACAAGAAAGCTAATGATTATCACTTTATAATTGCCTTCATTACACATATAGTAAATAAGTATTTAGAAAAATATTTACTAAGAAATTTTTATTTATGACAAATTATTTACAGTAATCATAAATACTTTTCTTACACCCATTGATATTTAAAAAATTATCTATACTTAATATCTATATTAATCTTTTTGCACTTTATACTATTCAATATATTTTATATTTCAATACTTAAGTAATTATTAGTATTAATTTTTACCTTATTATTTTACCATGTTTTTATTTGTATTTTATAAATAACTAGATCAGTATTTGCTTTATATTAAAATATCAAAAATTGTACTTCGTTTTTACTTATCATAGCTTAAATTTAAAAATTGCTTTTGTCATTTTCTATCATAACGTAATTGTTGGTAGAAATATGTTATTATTATTTTGTCTTTTACAAAACATCAATTTTATTCACACGTTAAGATCGTTTATATTTAAAATAATAAAGGTTTTTTATATAATATAAAAAATCCACTATTTAATAACATAAAAGTAACAAACTTTTTTTAATAAAAATTTACATAATTCTAGTGCTAGTATAATATATTCATCAAACATATGATTATTTAATATTTGTCATAATAAAATTATATTTTTTACTTGTAGGTGAAAGTAAAATGTTTTAACTTTATTTTCTTAATAATCAATTTGCTTATTATTATAAACTTTGCAATGACATTTCACTACCAATGTGCACAATTATTCATCATCAACTATATCTTTTATGTTTAGGTTTCCCATCTTTAATTATATTAATAACATTTTATGTCATATTGTATACTACATATCTTTAAAATTATTCTTAATAAATTGGGAACTTTGATGAATGAAGAAAAAGCGAGATAAGATGTATTACTTTCTACTATTTTTATATTTTTTTACTATTCAAAACATGTCTAAGTATGTCATATATATGTTTTCATTATTTTACATTTTTTAAATAATTGTTATTAAAATAATTTTTAAAATTTAGGTTCTTAAAAATTTTGTTTTGTTTCAATGTGTTTATTAAAGCTTTATTTTAATCATCTTATCATTTTTATTATTTCATATTATATTTAAATGCAACTTATGTAAATGATAAAAGCTTTTAAATTTTTATAGCTTTTTTTAGTGAAAATTTTATTATACTATTATAATTGAACAGGTGTATAACTGATACATAATCAAATACAATAGTATTAAAAATGTAGGAAATAATTTAAAAATGCTATCAATTTGCATTTTTATTATTATTATTGTAAATAAAATATACACATTATAAAAAAATATACGTATATACATATGTTGATAAAATAAATATGTACATAAAATTTTCCTAATTAAGATGCATAGTTTGTTTTTGAATATTTTCTACCGAAACCTATCCAATTACTAATTTTGGCAAATAAAATATAACATTTATACTTAAGTATTAGTGTATGAAAAAATATATTTTATAATTGTTAAATAAGGTACAGATAACTTCAAAAATGGTAGAAGTATATTAAAATATCTATAAAATTAATTCTCGCATTATTTATCATTCTTTATTGCGTAAGAATTCATGGTTTAACAAATCTCTAACTATTTTCTTGTACTTTTTTTTTATTTAAAATATTTTGCTTATTCTAACAAATTACATCGAATATTTGTTAAAGGTTGTTGGAAAAATTTTGTTGAAAACCACAATAATTTATAAAAAAAATTGTACACTATTTTATAAGAGAAGTATCATTTGTAGGAAAATCAAATTGACTTATTCTTTCTTAAAAGGCACATATTTGTTATGAAACGACCTTCATAAATGCTGTATTTATTTATATATAACTAATCCTAAGTTCCTTTTGTTTGCTAACATACCATGTTACATAATTCAAAATTTCTTATTTTCAATCTTTTACATATAAATACTTCTTCATTATACAAATGCATCAAAGCTCGGAATAATATATTTCTGGTTAAACAATATAATTCAAAAAAGACATTCGAAAAGACCTATGGACAATGATAAATAATTAACAAAAAAGAAAAATGTGTAATGCTTTCTATTCTTAAACAATTAACACCCACCAAAAATTATTAATTTTTACCATCCGTTTTTTCCGATACATGATCTTTAATATTTTAATTATTAAAATTTATATTTTTTGACAAGTATTATTAAAGTTTAAAGAAATGGAAATTAAAAAGCATTTAAGAATAGAAGAAATCTTTCCTTATTATTAAAATTTTTTCTCTTATATTTACTTACAGATAACAAATATGATAGTCAGATAAAAAGTTAAGGTATTTGTTTTAAAATAATGTAAAAACTGTTTTAGAAATGAATAGTGATTTTAATTTAGAAAGAATACATACACGTACATTTTTGCATTTATTTCTTAATATTTTTCTTAGTTTTTATCAATTTAATTTTATTTGGTTGGTAAGTACATGATTAGGTAAATTAGATTAACTTAATTCATCGTTATAGTAATGTTAACAAATTTTTTTATATTTTTTTTCTCATTATACGAAATATGTTGAAAGGATGAAAAACAGATGAAGTAATTAAAAGATATAGACATATTTTGCTGTAATATTTTTATTAAAAAATAAAAGTACCTAAATTCTAGTTCATGTATTCTTACTATTTTCGTTTGTTGGCCCAGAATTGTTACAAAAATATATCTATATATATACATATATTAATGAGAAAAATAAGACAGATATATTCAATAGAATCTGGCTTTTTGTATCATTCCATTAATATTTTTCTCATCATCACTACCACTTAATTGTATTATATCCAAGAATATTATTTGTTTATACTTAAGTTATTATTTATAAATACTAAAAAACTTCTACTTTACTGATTTTTCACACATTTTTTAACTAATTATCTATTTTTCTTTTTAGGCATACAACAATATTTTAAATGAAAGTTAAAATTTGATAATTTCTATATTAAGAATACAGTCCTATTTTCCAAATATTCCAATTGTCTTACTGGTATTCCCTATCTTTTTAATAAATATTTTTATGAACCACTTTACTAAAGTAATGTTATTTACATTCTTATAAATTTGATTAAAAGAAGTATTATCTTATTTATTAAAAACAAGCATTTTATAAATGTTTATATTTAAGTTCGTTAATTAATTTTTAGATTTTTGAACGATATTGACTTTAAAATTATTAGCCATTTTATTACTGAAAATTCCGTTCTCATGAGACTGCATTTTTTAGAACTGATCAAATATTTGTTCTCACTTAAGAGTAAAAATGCATTTTTATGTTTGATTGATTAAATTTTTTTTCCAATATATACGTGTATATAATAATCTGTGTGTAGTATAAAAAATGTACCAGTAATTTAAAGGCAAAATTTTACAGTACAATTAAATAACATTATTTTCCTAATTAAATCCTTTGTTTTAGTATTAAATTAAAAATAACAAGTTGAATTATATTAAAAATAAAATTACCACATGTATTTACCTTAATTGCAAAGAAAAAAATTACAATATTCAGTGATAATAGTAAAATATTTTAAAATAAAAAGAATCCTTTTATTAAATATGTTACATCTTGAATCATTTATTATACTTGTAATTTTCTAAGAAAATTTATAATTAAAAAAATTAATTTTAAGATAATCTTTATCTTATTCTGTTTATTCAAATCACCACTACATATAACATATCTTATAACATTTTTACTTTTTAATCAGACTACCATTATTTTCAAATGTATATAATTTAAGAATTATACATTTTTTACTTAAGAAGTATCTTGTAACCCTCTTGACAACAAGACAGGTCACTTAGAGTTAATAAAACTTTTTGTAATTTTTAAATGACACTATATTATAATCTATTTTTGTTGAATAATATACATATATCAATACAATTTTACTTCTAATATTTATTATAGATACCATTAATGTGTTAGAAAATTATCAATTTAATAAAATATATAAAAATATTGAGACCATTTTAAATTTAATACAAGTTTTAATTTATTAATAAGTATATTTTTATTTCCTAATTTTTATGAATTCCAACAGAACATTTTTACTATTAACATTTTGATCATTAAATTATGGCATAATATAATTATATTTTTAAATATCCTTATTAATGGTATATTTTAGATAGCATATAAAAAAATTTTTAGCTAATGTATTTTTAAAAGAATTTTATATAACAAATATATAAACATTCTTTTATTTTTACTATTAAAAATATTTTTTATATGAATTTATAAACTATTTTTTTTGAAAAAAACAATAAAATTATACTATAAATATTATAATTGTTTTCTTAAAGTTTTATTTTGTAAAAAAAATAATTATAAAAGAGTATTATGAATGAAAGAAACGATATATCATTCCAAACATCAGAAGCTTTCTATGCAGATAATGTTACTGCTTACATGAATGCCACTAACTGTAGAGGTTTTCCAAAAGTTTGTTTTATCATTTTCAAACAAAAGTTTATCCTTTTCAATACTTTTAGGGTTTTTCTGATATTTTAATGGTTAGAGTAATTTACCTATGCATTTACTTATCAATTTTTATCGTCGCAGTTACTGGAAATTCTCTTGTTGTTTATGTTGTAATGACAAAAAAGTCAATGCAAACCGTCACAAATATTTTTATTACAAATCTTGCCATCTCTGATCTTCTTGTAAATTTTACATCTCTTTGGTTGACACCTCTTTACACATTTCTCGGTCGTTGGATATGGGGAGGTTGGCTTTGTTATGGTTTACCCTTATTTCAAGGAACTAGTATTTTTATATCGACTCTTACTCTTATGGCAATTGCTTTAGATAGATATTTTGTTATATGTCGCCATGGTGCTGTGAAAATTAATGCTAATGATCATATATCCATGCATGTAAGTTTAAAATTTGATGTAATAAAATTAAATTAAATTTTTCTCTTTTTTGTTAAAGATGTGTATTGGAATTATTACGGTAATTTGGGCATTTTCTCTCCTTCTCGTTATGCCATATGCTTTACATATGCGATTAACATACATTAAAAAACCATGTGAATTTTGGGTTTGTTTAGAAGCTTGGGCAATGGAAGATTTAAAAAGTGCTTATGGGTTAATTGTAATGATTTTACAATTTATTGTACCTTTTATTATAATTGGTCAATCGTACATCAAAATATGGAAATTTCTAAATAATCGTAAAAGTTTAGTTACGGAAAGAGAATCTGAAGTTGAGACACAACGTAAAAAACATTTATTACGAATGCTTATTATAATGGTTGTTTTATTTGCAATTTGTTGGTTCCCATTTAATCTATTAAATATTATAAGAGATCTTCGTCTAGACGATAGTATTAAACAATATTTCCCACCATTATTTTTAACATCACATGTTATAAGCATGACAGCAACTTGTTGGAATCCTATTGTATATGCATGGATGAATGAATCATTTAGGAGAGAATTTATTCATGCAATACCATTCCTCCAAAAACATTTTCAATCTAATGTACAGAATAATCACAGAGCTAGAGTGATAACTGATTGTCAACCGGCACTAATTAGAGTTAACTGTAAAGATAACAATAAACAGAGATTAAGAAAAGTTGATATACTTTCAAATCAACCGACGAACAATGAAATGAATACTTCTAATATGTTAAATTATAAATCTAATTTTAGTCTTTCGAGCAACAATAATAAAAAAAATAAGAAATCAAATAACACTGAAAATATTAATTTAGACGCCACATCAGATAACATCTCATCAAAAGACACAAAAAAAAATGATTTAAATGATAAAGTTTGTCAAAATGGTTATCAAGAAAATTTACCAGAATCAATACCACTAATTTTGGAGGAAGATATTAAAAAATAAAAGGTTGAGGTGTATGGAAATAAAGATGTATAGAAAAAAAATGGTAAAAATTTGTATAAGTAATAATGCTAATTAAAGTTTGAAAAATCACATATTAACGGGTTCCTTAAAATAATCATTTAAAGTATTATTTTTCTTTTTTAAAAGAGCCCATTTTTTTATATTATACATTTTTTTAGAAAAAATGCTTATAAATAATTAATAAAATATTTGATAAAAATATTAATATTTTAAATATATAAAAAAGAAAGATTAAAAGACTGAGGGTAAATAGGATTTATGTAGTTATGTGTATAATAAGTTTATAAAAAAATATAGCATAATAAGAGAAAAAATTCTATAGTTTTTGGTGTTTAATTGCAATTGTTTTAACAACATAATGATTGAGAACAAATTTTCATATATTTTTCATTGATAATATCAATAATTGGTAAAATTAAAATTTCCATATAACTTCCTTTATGATAACATGGTAAAGAATCTTTATCCACACCAATACGTGAGATATCTTTACAATCAGGTTCACGAGAATCTACAAAAGAAATTGTTACGGTTGCATATTTTTTTAACATTGAAATATTCCAGTTGTTTAATTTAGCATAATCCAATATACCTGGAAGGATCTTATCAAAACGTTCTTTATTAAAAATTCTAACATTACTTCTTTCAAAAAAATAAAAATAATCTTCTGACTCAATTTTGCTGTCATATATAGAACAATGAAAACGGCATATACAATTACATGCTTTTTTTATGTTAACATTATAATTTTTATCAATTGAAATGTCAACATCGCCTGAAAACATTGAATCATCCATAGAGTCAATATAATATCTCTCCCCTGTTTCACTTTCAATAGCGTGATTCTGAAATGGATTGTATGATTGTGATGGTCCAAGACATATTGTTTTAAATGGTAAACCAGCATAAATAACATTAAATTTCTCCCTAGTAACACCTTTTCCATCAACGATCAGTACCTCAAAGACCTTTTTTTCGTCTTCTGGTGTCTTAGGAATATCAAGATTCAATTTACAATTTTTTGAAAAACTATATTGTGAATTAGGTCCTAATTTCATTGGATAATGGTAATGTTGAAAAGACCCACTTAATGAAATTTTTGTTTGACCTCCTACCTCAGAGGCATTGCAATCTATTGGATGATTATTTTTATTACTTCTTTTTTGTGGTAATGGCATACCAGTATTAGGATTTAACTCAATATTAGGCGGAATACAATGTGGTGAATCAAGAAATGATAGAATCATTCCAATTTTTGCTGCGGATAGCTCTCTATTCTCTATCCACCTTACAAAGTTATCTTCTTCATTAGTCTCACTATCAGAAAATGTATCCCCATTTTCAGTAAAATTACTAAGTCTATCACTTAAGCACACATTGCTGTTATAATACTCACTACCTTTTTTAAAATTATTTATCTTATTTTGATTACAACCTGCTGGTCTATAATTTGCCATTGTCATAGGTAATTCATTATTTGCGTATTCCATTGCAATCATACTATTCAAATCATCAATTGCTTTTTTATTTTGTGACGAGATACCATTATTTCTAGATTCAATTTTCCCATTTCCATATGTTTGTCCTACTGTAGATACATTAAAAGAATTGACAGTCTTAAAATGGTTTATATAATGTTTTGGAGTAGATAAAAAACTATTTTCGCTATCCTCTAGAGGGTAAGATTTATTTCCTATTTTAGTTAATACGTTATTATCAGATGATGTAATTGTTTCATTTACTTCATCTTTTATTAAAAGTACACCATCTGTTGTTTTAATATTAGAAGTGGACGAACAAACAATAGAGGTTGGTTCAGAATAATTATCATCCATTGAGAATAAATCAGTTATAGAATCTGAAGTTTTTATAGATAACTCATCATCTCCGTTATAGATAGATGAAAATAACTTCACATTGTGTCTTAATGCTAGAGAAGTATCATTATTTTGATAACGACCGTAATTTTCATTTTTTTGGATACTTTTAATATTCCTATTCTCCTCTTTCTCATTTACTTTAGAATCAAGGTTTTCTTTTACATCACCTGTCTTATCTGACATATTTATTTTAATATCAATATGTAGTGTGGCTTATTATAAGATATTGTTCCTAAAATTGTACAAAAAAATGGAATTAATACTCTTATAAATATTTGGAAAAAATAAAATGTTAATCTTTGTAGTGTAGGCATTTTTTAGCATGTAACAAATATAATAATAATATAAAAAAGGAAATACAAATAAGGGTACTTAATATCTCCAACCTAATTTAACGTATTCTTATTCTTTATGAAAAATTTTAAGAAATTCCTTGTTTTTAAAAAAACATATACACTTAACTGTAGTAGTTATTTAAGAAAAATAATTTCATAATAGTGGTAAATAAAAATTTTAATAAAGGCATATTCATGAAAGTGCAAAAAAATGAGCGCAATAATTCATAAAATTTACTAGTACATATGTATTTTGTGTATTTTAAAGTTTATAATAGTATTTACTAAAAAGTCATGAATAACGTAAATGTTAAAACAAGAATATAATATAAATGATATTATTTAAATATAATATAATAACTTAGGCAATGAATGTCATTATAATTAATTTTTTAAAGTTCATTTCGTATGTATACACCCGCCTATCTCATTTATTTTATTAGAAAACGAATAGTGGAAATGGCTTTAAAAAGTTGAGAATTTTTTTTAATATTGTTTTAATATTCAGAGAAAAAACTAATATTATCAGCTGAGCTCAAGGGACAAAAAAACATAGTCAATATTTATATTTAAAATGTTAACAATTTTGACATCTGATTTGATACCCCAAACAGCTTTCTTCAATACAAATACATATTTATTTTTTACGGAAAATTTAACAATAATACTTACATTTCAATGATATACTAGTAAATATAAGGATAAAATAATAAATCATTAAAATTAAGCTTTATAGGAGGTGTTAAAGAGTTTGTAAAATATAAAATTATATAAGTGTCATGTAACAATTAAAATTATCTTTGATTTATTATGATAGAAATTTACCCCAGACACTATTTTATTATTCTAGATAAGGATAAGGAATTTGATGAAATGTAAATTTTATGTACTTATGTATATTGAAATATGTATAGTATAAAAATTTTAAATATGGTGATTGCTGTGAAGTTGAATAAATTAAAATATTTTAATTTTAAATGAATGTATATATTTTATTCAGAATTATTTTTTTGTAAGTAAATTTATAAGAATTATATGGAAATATTTTTATAGGAAATGATAATATATCATGCAAAAGTAATATTATAAATAATTTAAATATTATTATCACTATCTTATTATTAAAAAAGGAAAAATATATAGTTTTGGTAAATAAAAGTAGAAGAATGTTATTAACTGTCCTTTAGTTAAAAATAATATATTTATTGAAGAATGGTTTTTAAAGAAAAATGTTAGAAAGTACATTAAAGCTTTGCAATTTCCCTACATTTCACTCCACACAAATGTTTTTTCATAATGTACTTTAGTGCGCACTTAGTATATAACATTCTCTGCCTCTATGATTTTTAGTTTGTATATTCTATAAAATAAAAAATGGTACTTTAAAACATTTCTTTTCTATGTCACTTTTTTGTGGGTATTCTTATTTTCTTGGTAACATAATATCCTACTGATAAACATACATATTAAGTATTAATTATACTCATGAGATATGACATTGACATGTTTAGTATGTAATACTACAAAACAAGTGTTTGGAGACAGGATGTAGTTTTTTTACTACAAATTTTTATTTAGTTTCATTTTTTGACAAATAAAAAATATTTCACATTTATATTAAAAGAGAGATAAAGGACGTTAATTATCAAAATGTTGATTGAAATATACTAAATTAGTACACATCATATACTTACTAAAAAATAAAATTGGAGCTTAAAAACATCTTAACAACTACACACATGTGTATTTAATAAACATTCATACAAAGTTGAACGTAAAATTTTATTATTTTATCTTGCGAATAACGTACTTTAAAGTTAATAAATTTTACAAGCCATTAGACATGTCTAGGATATATTTAAAAATATCTCAGTTAGATATTATTATCATTTTAAAATGTAGTTTTTGTAAATTATATTTTCTCTATTACGTAAAATGCCGTTAAAATCAGTATTAAATGATGTGTAATAAAAATGAATGAATCAAACTAATTAATCCTTAAAGAAGATAGATAAAAAAATATCTATTGGGATTTACCATTTACTTTTAAAATAAGATCACACACAATAAATTATTTGCCCTTTCTTTTTGAAACAATTTGAAGTATAAAGACAAACCAACTAAGACACAGATTTTGTGTTACAGACACCAGACATTTTTTGTCGTTCTCTAAATTATTTATAAAACATAAAAAACTTAGTGTAATTTAATAAAACTTTATAAGTGGAAATACTAAATAGATATTGTAAATAAAGAAAAAATTTAATAAAGTTATTTATTTCCTATTTATTTTAGACATTAGATGTACATAAAAATCAATTTTGAAATATCTATTAGTTTAACATTCCATATTGATAATAAAAAATTTTAAACAAAAAAATATAATGACAAATAATTTATCATTTTTAATATAAGATAAAAAATTTCTATTCATTTTCTAACTTATTTTGAAATTTAAAACGAGAAAGAAATAACAAAAACCTCAAGTTTCTTTTTTTTAATTTTAAATAAATCTATTTATATTTATAAATAAAAATTTTATATAATATATTTTAATAAATACATACATAAAGAGTTTAAGTATATTTAAAGACAAGCAAAGTTACTACTTTCTTTTTAAAATTTTTACTAACTCGTTACTTTAAATTTAGTTTCTAGTACTATCTTCAGCATCACTGTCATTTATTAAGAAAGAATTCATGGAAATACATTGAGAGTAAAATGGATTATTGTGAAGTGTAAACTTCTCAAAAGGACATTCATTTTTTTCAACCAAAATATCCATTCTTTCAGAATTGTTTGCATAATTTTGATAATATATTCTGTCGTCATAAAACGATGGAGTTGTATAATAATTTTTACTACACATTATATGGATTTCAAAATTATTAGTCAGATTACTATACTGATATAATGATAGCATCGGTTTTTCAAATTCTTTAAAAAATACTGTTCTACTTAATACATGATCATTTAACTCATTTAAAATAATTATAGTTCATTGATTCCACTTTACTCACATTATCATTATCTTCATTTTGATAAGTGTTCCTCATTAATACAGAATTAGCCAAACATAATGCCATCGAAAAATGAGGATCAGTTGGTTTGTTACTTGTTTCACAGGAAATGAGATCTTTCATTTTAAAAGAAATCATAATCAGTTGCCATATTGATATTATTCATCATAAATAGTAAAATTTGATATTATTATTACTTTTTTGGTATAAGACTATGTATATATCAAAAATAATAGAAGAAAAAGTATATTGTAATAAACTATAAAATAAATTTGTTTAGAAATATTTTTCAATAAATCAATAAGAAAACGAATTTTAAATATATTTTAATGTATTTATTAGTTTGAATAATAAGGCAGCTTTGCCATGGCATTATACTAAAATTTTTACAGCAATGATAGATTAATAGGAGTAATAAAAATAAATGATAAGCCTTCAAATTTCTTCAAGAAAGGAATGATTAAAAATATCTATTAAATCAAAGATAATCATATAAAATTGTATTTATTTTCAAAGATGAAAAATGAAAGTACACAATATATTTGTAAGTTATAATAATAAAACTAATTAATGATTTTATTAAAATTTTTCTTATCAACGATAAATCATAAATATGAATTAACAACTTTTATGAAACTAAAATATAACAACATGATATCGGACATCTAAAATAAAAACAATTTATATGTTAATAAAAAGACATTATATCTAGAATCATGGGTTAATTTTATCTTAAAAAAATAAAGTCAAAGCATTAAGAACTATTTAAGACTAAATATTACTATCACAGATATATGTAAAAAAATTATTTATAAGGAAAAATCAAAAATGATCTAAACACAGACGTTCTTATAATAATAACATTAATTCAATGGCAGAATAGTTAAAAAAGATATATAAATATGTAATACAAATTGTATGACCAACATATTAAATAACATATATAAATATTTTTGCTAAAAAAATACACTAAAATTTTTGTCGCTTATTAGAAATGAAAAAAAATTTATAAAACTAATTAATAACAATTATACAAATTATTTATTTCTTTAGATGTGTTTGTGCCAAAATAAAATTAGATACAGCATGTTTATTATCATCATTCATAGAATGATTAGTTTTTGCAATAAAACGTGAATTGTTAATATTAAAAAAAACATGACCATTGTTTGACAATTTATATAATCTACGTGTAATGCTTCCATCAGTATTAGCTTTAGTAAGGCAAAGAATTTTCAGCGTCTTTTCCTGTAAGTGCTTTAGTGCTATCAACAATTAAATTATCATTGTTTTTTGTTGATGAATCACCTTGATCATACGTAATATAAACTCCCATACTTTGTCTGTAATTGAGAGATTGTTAAAAAAAGATTAAAGAAAATAAATAAAAACTTTGGAGTTTAAAAAAATTATATCCAAATTGCTAATGTTAAGTATGTTTAATATTAAAAAATGGTTATAATAATGATTTAATATAATGAAACAAAATATAAATTATACCATTTTTTAGTAATAATTTCCCATATAATAGGTATAATGGTAAATTAAAAGTATAAACAAAATATGATGATAAGTTACTGTTTAAATGTGGATGCTCGTATTAAGAAATTTACGAGCAATTTTTATTCTATAACCTCTGAGATGATTATATTGAGATAGTTTTTAAAATTTAGAAGAAATTATTTCATGGATAATCAAAATGATTAAGAACAGTTTTGTGACTTTTGATGAATAAAAATGAATGTGATTTTTATATAATAATTATAAATTGTATAAATTTTTTAATAGAGGGGGAAATATTTAATATAGGCATATAATAGCTATTGTTATCCAAGTCATCATATAATCTGTCGTTTATTTAATATTAATGCTTTGCCAACTTACTAAAATTTCTACAATTATTATTATATGACTTATAATTTTAAAAAATAATGAACACGACTAAAAAGATTTATTAATCTTAACACCATATAACAATTACTGAAAATGAGTAAATTATTAATGTTTTATTTTAAAATCTTAAGTATCACCTGTACTTTAAGGCATTTAGACTTTTATAAATAAATATTAAATTGTTTTGTCATGAAATATTTCTACAATCTATTTTTTACTAAAATTTTTATATACAAAATACTTTAATATTATTGTTTATTAAATTTAAAATTAAAAAACATATAATTATAAATCACTAAAATTTAAGTTATTTATATAATATGACTTTTTTTTACAATTTCTTACTGAAACCATAATAAAAGAAAATCAATGTAATATTTCTAAAAATTTAAATATGAAAATATTATTTAAACAAAATTATGTAAATGTTTATACAAGAGAAATAATAAAAAATAAAATGATATACCAACTGAAAAATTTTTCCCATTACACTAATTAATGACACTTCGTAATTTATTATTGCTAATGACTATTAAAATTTTGTCATAACATTATTTAATTTCTTCAAATACTATTATTTAACCATAATAGTATTAAACTTCTCTACTTTTATTATTTATATTAAAGAAGTACTCTATAACTTATTGAAACCACTCCTTAAGCTATTATATTATAAAAATTAAGCCTAATATTTTAAATAACACATAATTAACAAAACAGAATAGTATTAAGAAACACAGTTAATAAAAAATTTGTAGTTTCAAAAAATAAGAAAAAATCTTAAATATTTTATAAAGGATTGTTATAAATATTAATAATAATAATAAAAAGAATTAATTCAATGAAATATCACACCAATCATTGTGCTCTTTGTTATTAATTTCTGCTAAAATAATTTTTTTTTTATTCTCTTCCGCCATCAACTTAAACATCATGTCCATAAACTTTTTTTTTCTTTCTCTATGTACAGCATATACAGCACAAATGACAAGAAGTATTAGTAAACAAATAAATATTATGATTTTTAAAGCCAAATAATAATCAAAGTTATTAGGTAACATAGAATCAATTTTAACGAGACTTTCTGAAAATATTTCCTAAAAAAATAGTAATAATAAAAAATAAAACATACTTTAGTATAAACTTTGAAAATGTTTAAAAAGTCCAAAAATGCTTTTCTTAACTCTTTATTACTAACCATTATAAATGTAATATTAAAGAAAGAATCTAAGACTATTGTAAACTAATAAAAATTCATTGATATATAGCTTTTATTATTTATTTGTATATATTATAATTGTTTCTTTATATTTTTTTTAAATTTCTTTATTTATTTAAACAAATGTATTCTTTTTAGAATAAATTTTTTGTCTTCATTTGAAAAAAATAATGAAAAATAGAAGCATTTTCATTGTATAAAAAGAATGAACTTTTAAACTACATAAAAAACATATACTTTAAAAATAATAATAATCTTTAAACATCCTGCAAAATAAATAAATTTTTTTTACATTGACTTGTTAGTAACAACATATAAAAATAAATACATTAAATATGCTTTCATAAAGAAGATAGATTTTAACATAAATCGTATGATAAAATTATAAAATATTGTTTTTGTTTTATTTATAAATAAAATTTTATTTAATAGTTTTTTTACAATAATCTTTAATTCATCACATTAATTGGTAGTCAAAAATTAATTTTTTGAGAATTATGCTAAAATATTTTTCAAAAAAAATATAATAAACGCTTTTTTAATTATAATTGTAAAAATGAATATTTATAAAAAAGATTGTAAATGGCACCTGCTAAGCTAAAATTACAAATATACTTTATTTTTTATTTCAAAAAATATCTATAAAACCTAATTTATTTAAAAATAACTTTTTATAACAAATTATAAAGATTGTGTTAATTTATGAAATTAGATTTACAAAAATAGTATATGGAATAATATGAAATAAATTTATTTTTAATAGAAATAATTATAACTTAAAAAAATTGATTTAATATTTTAATTAATAGTTCCAAATAAACATAAATTTCAAAATTAAATATGTTTATTAAAATCGATATAATAAAATTTAAAAAAAACAATGTTTTATGATTCAATTTAAAAATAAAAATATGCGTATAAATTACAGATTTAAAAAAAGATGTTTATTTTTCATTTATGTGATAATTACTTACTGTTGAAAGTTGTAGTAATAGTTATTTTTTTCTTCCTTATAGTCATTAAATTTATCTATAAAAATAAAAAAAATTATTTGTTTTGGAATGTATAAATATGGAAAATTTCAAGTTTTTTCAACGACTATTAACAATTTTTTTATGTCCATATTTATTAAAATAATTAGTACCACACTTAAATTTAGAAATTTATATATTAATTATTAACTTACTAATTAATATATTCTTTTACCTTTCTTAATTAACAGGAAAACGAGATACAATATGGCAATAAAATTAAAATGAATTAATATAGTGAAAATTATGTTATTTATATTTATTATATCATCAAAAATTCTTTTTCGTTATAAGATTGTTTTAACTCTATCATGTTACTGACTTTTTTTACGTATAATTATCGTAAAAGTACAAGATATAAATAAAAAGAATTATTCTTTAAATATCTTTGATTCATAAAAGTCTAAGATCCAAGAATTTTACAGGCAGAAGTAAATATTAAAAAGTAGAAAAAAAAGTTTTATCTTCGAAGTACCTTTTTAATTATATTAACATTTTTTAAATAGATTTTTTTAATAAAATACACATAATTTGTTATAAGAAGAATTCAATGATATAAAAAATCTTCACACTCTTTTTAACACAAATTTTTTGATTCCTCAATCTATTATGTAAATTTAATATCTTTTAATCGATTTTATTTAAAAATTTTTTTTCGTAAAAAGTTTATTGCTTTTATTAAAATAACAATAATAAATAATAAGATTTATAGGAATTTCTTTACATGTCCCTCAATTACAATACTTTATTGAAAGACAATCAATTATAGGAAAATTAACTATAGTTATAAATTCTTTATATAATAATATAACCTTTTATGAAATAAGCAATTAAGAAGTATATCAATGTAAGAGTTTAAATTATAAAAAAAACTTATTTATAAAGTTTGTTTAAATTATGTATATAACTTTTTCCTTTTTTTCCATGTATATTATATTGTTTATTCATTAATTGTTTTCTAATGAATGAACATTACATTGATTGATTTAACGATTTAACAATTAAAATATTTGATCGTAGGCAAGCATGGAAGAAACCGTTTAATCAAAAGTTGATCTTTTATTTAGAAATAATGTCTTTATATTTTCAGTTATTGTTTGTTTATAGGTTTTTCAAATAAAATTTAATTTTCTAATTATCATATAAAATTAACAAATTTGCACTGAAAAATATTTAAAAGAATTTCGTTTTTCATTGACCTAGTTGTTAGAAATTATATTTTCTTAAGTAGACTTTTTTAATAACAAAAACGTAGAATAAAATATGTAAAGTCTATTTTAAAATTCTTTATAAAAAAATATTATTTTACTATTTTAATATCATTTCTTTTAGGAAAAAAACAACAACTTTTTTTTACATAATAAAGATTATAATAAATCTCTTGAAATAAATTATACATTACTTTATTTTACTAATTCAAATTTTTATTCCTTCTAATATTTAATATTTTTTAATACTTATCTTGTCACCTTCAATCATTCATACAAACAAAGCATTAAAAGTTTCAAAAAAATCTAAAAATTGAGAATATAAGAAATGGACTGTTAGATGATTGAAGAAACAATCTGTTATATTTAGCTATAACTTTTTAAAGGTTTCAATAGTAACATTTAATTTATAATGTATACCATTAAAGTAAGGCTATTCGATAAAACAATTAAAATAGTGTTATAAATTAGATTCATTGGTAAGTGATACAAGATATAATGAAAAATTCAATGTACCATAATATTTATATATAGATAAAATAAAAAATTTTTTCATTAATTTATACTATTGGATAATAATGTTTTAAATATTTTCTTATTTCTTAATTAACTAATACTATATATATTTTTATATTCTTTTTTTTTGCTTATTTCAATTTAGTATTTTTAGTTATATTAATGACTTTTATTGAATAAAATTTTTTATTAAGAAACATTATAAATAAAATATTTTGAAGTATAATATTTTATACAAATTTGCATAAGTCTTTTCTTAGTTATTATATACTAAAAATTAGTTAATTTATTTTAAATATTATATATATTAACCATTAAATTTTAACTTGTATTATACTATTTTAGAATTTTTTTTATAATTATTACATTTTTTAATAATAAATATTCTCGGTAATAACTTATAACTTTTTTATTTTTTTATGTAATGATAAATATATTTTAAATGACAGTGTATTATTTACAGAACTTAATTTAACCAATGAGCTATTTATTGGTGGATAAAAGCAATCTAAACATACTATGTATATAAAATCTTTATTTAATCAAACTGATGTTTTGAAATATATAAAAGTAGTCAAGTTGTTAATAACCTAATAGGCATTTGGACAACTATTACCGGTCCATAAAGGTTAATTTAATACAATGCATAGCATTCTTTTCTTTTATGCTTACTTTCAAATAACATATTAGTTAGCATCTTTAAAATACAGGCTTTTTTATTACTAAACCAAGTACATATATATTATTTTAAATTACATAATTATATTAATTAATTATTTTATCATTAGTATCTCCATATGTAATGTATTTCAACTACTTTATGTTCCATTTAGTTTTTATAATAACAATTGTGGCCTAATTTTTTATCGCAATATTTGTATATCACCATCATACCATAAAAAATATAATTTTAATTGTATTTTAAATTAAAAGGTTTTTTAACATTTTTTCTAAAACTTATACTATACTTATTTATCTTTCAAAAAGTTATTTACAATAAATGCTTTAAATTTTAATAAGTTTAAATTTCTATTATCTTTTCTTTACATAGCTACTTAAATCTTTTATATAATAATTTTTTTTTCATAAATCAGTTGAGATATAGTTAAAAACTTTTTAAAGAGCATATGAACAAATATTCGGTTTCCTTAAAAATTATTTAGTGGTCAATTGTTAAAGACGATTAACTTTACATTTTTTATATTATTATATCGTTTCCTAATATTTACTTAACACCACATGTTACTTTAAGATTAAGGTATTTTAACATTTCTTTTACCGATATAAAGAAAGTTAAGATTAAAATTACTCCGGAATATATATAATTGAAATTTCGATAACTGTACATATTGTAAAAATTGGTGAATTTTATTTATAAATGTTAAAATGTATCTTTTGTAAAGTAATTTTTTTTAAAAACAAAATTATAACTTTTAGGTAAACCAATTAAAGTTAAAAATACAATACTTTAAATGGTTTTGTTTGTATAAATAGGTTTTTATTGAAAAATATAACATCGTTAAATATTCGTTTTAAAAAGCATGTTGTGATTATTTCATAAAAATGAATAATATCTTTAATTTCAACCCATTTTTTAAGATAAAAATAGTAATTAATTGCAATTTAAATAAAATCTATTCAACAATTTTTCTTTGCCATAAATATGTATATATTCTCTTAAATGAATAATTTACAATAGAATTTATACAATTTTGATTTACATTATTAATTTTTATATTCTATAAGTATAAAGACTAATTTTTATTTAAATGTTCTCTAAACAACTCTTTAAATCTATTAATGTATAGAATTCATAGCATAATTTTTTACCTGTATAAAAAGTATGATATTATTTTCTTTATTAAGAATTTTTAATGTTCTTTAAGGTGAAGAACAAGTTTATACTAAAAAAATTGAAATTAATGGCTAATTAAATATAAAAATTTAAAATTATAATATTTAGGAAAGAAACTGAAACTTTCGTTTAAAATAATTACTATGCAAATTTAATTTATTCATGATTATAAAGTGATTTAACATTACAAATATTGTGAATTATTTGAAATCTTATATTAATTTAACCTTGATTATATCACAATCAAGTTTTATTTGATAATGTACCACTTTTATATAAATATCTAACTTTTCTTTATCCTTTAAATTTTTATCATATCAAAAAAGTTTAAAAAAGATTAAAAAAAGTTTAGATATTTTTGAAAATTAAGCTTACAATGAATACCTCAAAAATATATATTGTACGGCTTTTCAATATTTACATTATTCACTTCATATTTATTCTTTATCATAATGAATATAGATGTTGTAATTTATAATTCATCTCCTTACATATAGAGATATATCGCCGAAATGATGGTCAACACCACCCTTTCAATTCAAAACGTGTCACCTCACAATATCTCTACAACCATTACTATTGTATACAACGACACTAGAATTTAATGATTTTCATATATACATATATATATTTCTTATAATATTTCTATTAATATATATACAATTATTTTTTTGAGTATATATTTATTTGTATAATTAGTTATCAAAAATTTTGTTTTAATTCAATTATAGTATATTTAAGTTGATTTAAATATAGAATGATTAATTAAATCAGAACTATCATTTTAATTTGTAGTAACTTTAAAAGATAAATATTCTTTTCAAATCATTTCAATAACTTATAATCGTTTCCTATATTCTCCAAAACAGGTCATAATTACACTCCTTTATAAATATATCACTTTAAGCAATTATAACTTATTAAGTATTGTGTAATTATTCTTTTTTTTGAAATGGACAGTCTAAATAACTGTATACTATTTCTGACATTAAAAGTAAATTTATAAGATAATAAAATAAAATTTATCATAAAAAAGACTATTTCATACTAACTCGTCTTAAAAAAGCATAATTATATTTAACTATAATGATAACTAATTTTTTAAGTTTCTTTCTATATTATTTTTCCATTTATAATTTAAAACATTTATGTCATTTTTTATAGCCATATGATCAATTTATTTAAGATACTTTCTTTGATGTTTATAATGAAAGTTTAAATATTCAATTTAACAAAATACATAAAAAGATACCTGTTAAATAAAAAAAATAATAAAAACTTGTCTTCAAATATAAATAAATGTATGACAAAAATATGTAACCAGCTTATAAACACTATAAAAATTTAGTACTTAATTGTTTTCTAAAAATTTAATAAGTTTGTTTAAAATGACTGTTTATATTATTTATCAGAATTGGAATACTTTTTTTAATATCAATTTTTTTTCAATAACTATATTTCTTACACAGCAATAGATTTAGTGTTAAATATTTATGAAATTTTTAATATTTTCATATAATAAAAATATCTAATTTAATAGTTAATGAATTTACATTAAAAATTTTTTTTATCGGTCTCATTATTAATAATTAATATAATCAGGAATGTATTTTTTGTTTATTGAAACTTTATTAGATCTTTTTATGTAGTTTAATTGACTAAATTAATTGAAATTTAATAGGTGTATATAAAAAAATGTTAATGTTAAATATCGTACTATATATAATAGTTTATATGCCATTTATAGGTTTTTTTATTTTTTATGTTACAATAAGAAATGTATATTTATGTTATGAAAAATTTTTATGCCTACAAACAAAATACAATGTTGTTAAAATAATAAAATATAATTTATTAAACTGTAATCTATTATTTTCATCAAGTATTTTAAGTTGTTACCTTGTTCTAGTATCATTCAAATATAATCGACCTTTTATTCTATATATACATTTTTGTATATTTATTTGATGGTTAAAAAGATATGTTATTATAATACATATATGATTTAAAAATTTGACATCTGTTGTAAGACAATTACATTTGTAGACTTTTATAAATAATCATACCATAATTTTTGTTACTCTTACTGTTACATTTATTTTATCTTTATTTTTGACATTACTTATTAAACATAAAATTATTTTTGAAATAAATAACAAAATATGTTTAAGCAAAGTTAATTTTTAATTTTCTTTCTACATTAATTACTCAATTTTACATTTTTTCTTTTAAACTATTTCAAGGTTCTTGTCTTATTTTAAGTAAATATTATGAAAAGTAAAATATTTCTACAATTCTACCAATTATAATGTATATTTTTATATAACAATAGCATCTTCCACTTTATAATTTTCATTTATTTACCATTTCACTTTTTTTTGACACAGCAAATTTAAAAATTATTTTCTTTTTAAACCTTTATATTTATAAAATGAATAATTTTGATATACCTTTTTTAAAAATAATTTAATAGATCATACCTATTTTCTACTAATACAGAATACCTTGACTAAGTATTGAAGTAATTCATAAATATTCTTAATTATGATGCTAATTATGTTTAAAAAAATACCACATTGATAATCGTTTATTTTTAGATGTAAAATACTATACATATTTACACATCCACAATTTTTTTACTCATTCTTCTTTTTGATTACTTTTTCATTGTATATTATAAATTTATTATTCCTTTAATTCGTATATTCATATATTTATTTACAGAAATCAATTTTCCTTTTTAAAATTCATACAAATACTAATAAAAATAACAAAAAAAAATAAAAGTATTTTTTTTATGTTTCTATTTATTTTTAATTTTTGAAATGATCACTGGCATTTCTCAACCAAAAATTGTATATCTATAATAATATTATTTTATATATAATGTCTTTTAATATATATTCAAAAATATTAAAGAATAAAAATAGTATTGCTTCAATAAATAAATGGAATAAAAAACCATTGTATGGTGTAAAAAATGATAAAATAATATCATTAATAAGAAAAGATAACTCAAATATTTATTTAAAAAGAACAAAATATTTTTCTATTATTTTTTTTCTAATTATAATTTCTACAACAAATGTTAAATGTAGTTTTCAAATACAAAAAAGTAGCAATTTTGTAACACAAAAACAATGTGATAAACCATGTTTTAATAATGGTACATGTGTTAATGGTAGTTGTGTTTGCCCACACGGATGGTCTGGAGCGCAATGTGATTATTGTTATGGTAGAATAAGGTAAAAAAGAATAAATTTTTTTTTCCTTTAGTAATTTTTTTTTCTAGTATAACTGATAATCAAAAAGGATTTATCTTTGATGGTCCTAATAATTATCACTCCTCAATGAAGTGTACGTGGATTATAAGTAATTCAAAAAATAATAATAACGGTTCAACAACCCCGTTACGCCTTCATATTGAATCTTTTGATACAGAATGTTCCTGGGATTATGTTTACATCTATGATGGCGATGGTGTTTATGGAAAACAAATAGGTGCATTGTCAGGAACCATATCCCCTATTGACTACATAGCTTCTTCAGGATCAGCATTAATATATTTTACAAGTGATGTTGCATTTAATCTGGGTGGTTTTAATATAACATATGACTATGATTCATGTTCAAATAACTGTTCCTATCATGGTAAATGCATTAAAAGTCAATGTTTATGCGATAAAGGATATCGTGGTACATATTGTGAAATACCATATTGTGATATTAATATGAATGGTAGTAGAGGTCCATGTTTAAATGAAGGTTTATGTAAAGATGGTAAATGCAATTGTGGTAAAAAATATCATGGTGAATTTTGTCAAAATGAGATAACAGAATTAGTTATTGATAAATTACATTATGATGGTTATTTTGAGGGTAGAGCATCACATACTGCCGTAACTGTAGATGATATAATATGGATATATGGTGGTACATATCTTTCGGGTGTTCCAAATCAAGATATTGTTATGTATGATGTCAAAAAAAACCAATTTTCTATACCAAAAATTAGTAGTAAAATTCCAGATAATAGATATGATCATAGTATGGTATTATATAAAAATAAGTTATACATCTTTGGTGGAGTATTAAATAAAAAGGTAATAACAAACGAATTATGGAGTTTTGACATTATAACAAAAAAATTTAACCTATTATCTCCACATAATGATTCACATTCTTCACTACCATTAGCTGTAGCAGGTCACACTGCTCATATAATTGGTGATGAAATGTATGTCTTTTTTGGTTACAATCCATATGAAGAATTTATCCACCAGACACAAATATACTCATTTACCAAAGGGAAATGGAGAAGAAGTGAAGTCAATCCAAATATTGAGGGAAGATATGGTCATTCATCTGCTCTACTTGACCTTCCAGATAAAAAAAATATTGTTCTTGTTTATGGTGGTTATAATGCTCCAATTGATGATTCATATTCATATTTAATTAGTAATCAATTACTAGAATATGATCCTACGGATAATAGTTGGGTAGAATTAGATCATACCCAATCACCTATTTATAAACATTCTTCAGTCCTCCTTCATGATACATTAGTTATCGTTGGTGGTAATGCACATAATGAAAGTAGTTTAAAAAGAGAATCACAATGTCTATCAAAAAAGATTTTTTCATATGATGTTACATGTAATGAATGGTTTCCACTATCAATTACTTTAGACAGAGAAAACGTACTAAATACTGAGATGCATGGCCATGTAGCTGTTAAACATAGTGATAATATGTATATTTTTGGTGGTTTTAATGGACAAATGTTATCACAAGTATTAAAATTTACCCCACCATCATGTGAAAAAATAAAAGATATTAATGAATGTACAAATATTAAAAGTGGTATAAAATGTATATTTGAAAAAGGAAAATGTAAAAAAAGACGTATTGATGTTACGTATAGTAAAAATTTTATGGATGTAATTAAATTTGAAGGTGATGATAGGCGGTTGGATAATTGTATTAGAACAGAGTTATTTAACAAATGTTCTTTATATAAAAATTGTAAATTTTGCAATAACAGAAAAGATTGTTCCTGGTGTAGTAGTAGCAAAAAATGTTTAAAGAAAGGAGAAAATTGTTTAAATGTTATGAAACGTGATATAGATGAAGAGGTTAAATGTAGTGATGTTGATTCATTAAACAAACGATATTGTGGACTTGCAAAAAGTTGTTACTCATGTAAACAATTACCACATTGTTCCTGGATGATGATTGATACAACACAAACATGTCTTACTCATCAAGAGGAAGAAATTATACTTAAAAAACAACGACAACGGCAAATTGACCGATTAACACTCTCCTCAGACTTTCCCCGTTCGTCACATGCCCATAATTCAAGACCATTAAGTGTTAGTCATCTTATAAGTTCACTGCCATCACTTACCTTATCACAAACCAACCAAACATGTCCAATGCCATGTGCACTGAGAACATCATGTAGTAGCTGTTTGAATTCTCAATGTATGTGGTGTCCAATGACTCAGAGATGTGTTGATACCGATACGTATATGATAAGTTTCCCATATGGACAATGTCAAGGTTGGGTAACAGCTGTTAACTTCCAAATCTGTCAATCAGATATCTATGATTGTAGAGTTCAAAAATCACCAGAGGAATGTCAATTATCTGGTCCACATTGCGGCTGGTGTGATAATGGTTCTGGTACAGGACTTGGACAATGTATCCCAGGTAACCTTTCTGGTCCACAAAACTCAAGTCAATGTCATATTGATAACTGGTATTATATAGGTTCGCCACAATGTCAATGTAATGGTCATAGTAAATGTGAAAATAATTCAATTGTTATTAAAAAACACCTACCATTATCATCTAATCTTCCAACATTATCAACAATTTCACAAGGTAAATGTGGTGAATGTGGTAATCAAACAATTGGAGACCATTGTGAAAGGTGTGCTCCGGGTTTTTATGGTGACGCAAGGAATGGAGGGACATGCCAACCATGTGAATGTAATGGGCAAGCTGATAAATGTAATCATAAAACTGGTAGTTGTTATTGCACTACAAAAGGAGTTACAGGTGATCGATGTGATCGTTGTGAACCAAAATATTACGGTGATCCAAAAAACAATAAACCCTGTTATTATGATTTAGCAGTTGATTTTATTTTTACCTTCAAATTAGATAATGAAGAGTCTAAGGATAAATACGTTACACAAATAAATTTCTTTAGTGTACCATATAAAAAAGATACAGATGTTCAATTTACAGTTGTATGTGATGGGTTATCAGGGGCAGAGGTATCACTAAATTTAACATCAACAGAGAACGATGGGGAAATTAAGACAAAACAACTTATGCTAAAAAATAAATGTGATAATAAAGGTATAAGGAGGACATACAGTGCGAGTGAACCAGGTTTTGCATTTGGTACAGATACAAATACAACTTTCCTTGTTAAAGTTGACAATTTTAAAACACCAATAAAAATTCAAATATCATTTGCTCAATCACCACCAATTAATTGGGTATTATTTTTTGTTATATTTGCAGCTTGTTTTATTGTCCTCCTCGTTGTTGCAGGATTACTTTGGATGATAAAATTAAGATTTCAAGATTGGAGAGAAAATCAAAGAAGATATGATGAGATTGAACAGATGTCATCGAGACCATTTGCTTCAGTAAAATTAGAAATTAATGGAACACAAAATGTAAGTTTGTTTATTTTGCAAAATGATTAATACAAATTAAAAAAAAACTCTTTTTTTAGACAACAACCCCAATATCAATAGAACCAAGTGCTAATTATAAAACAGGAATTTTTAGTTGTGTTGTACGTTTACCAACAGGTTCAACAAATTATACCCCTCATGGTACATCGGGAATAGCAGTTGCATCTTCAATTTGTTTTTTAACACCAGCGCAGTTAGCATTATTACAAACACCAGAGTCTGGGGAAAGTAAGAATAATTGCAAAGTATCTATTAAACGGTTTTTACCATTTATAAATAGAAATTAAAAATATTAGTCACAAAAGTAAACAATTTCAAATGACATTTTTCTTCATTACTTTCACTAATACTGGTGTGTATTAAAAGTTACCTTCTTTTAAAAATAATTGTTACAAAAAGACAAGAACGGACGTAGTTTTATCTTTCTAAAGATATATTAACAATATATATATATATATATATATATATATTACGGATACTGGTATTAATTTAACATCATATTGTCTTATTATTTTAAAAATTTTAGTAAATAAATTATTAAAACAATAATTACTCGTTTTAATTTAAATATATTGTATTTATGTATCTTCCTTCATTCTTTTTTAAAATTTAACAATTTATTTATTTTTTAAAATAATTGTCTTTTCATTATTTTTATCAGGAATTAAGTAAATAATATATTTAATTTATTTCTTGCATAAATATCCTTTGGCTATTTTAAGTATTAGTTATTATCTATTATAGTGAAACATTTAAAATCTAGATTGAATCTAAAAAGATTTTTGTTGTTATAACAATCTATCGTTAAATATCTATAGGAATTAATTTATTTTATCTGGATACATAAAAAAAGTTTTTATCGCACCTACTACCATCAACTAGTCTCGTTAACATTTTTATAGATATAGTTATATTGATTGCTCTCTTTAGATAAAAAAAACACTTTGATTGATTATTTTTCAATTGAACAAAACGACATTTTTTTTAAGAAATTATTCTATAATATATAATGAATATATTAGTATGTTTTTACTTTCATATATTGATAAAATGATAGATATGCATATTTGATATAATATTTATAGCGTATGCGAGATATACATTTTAATATATCCGAGGCTATCAAAAGTCCAAAATTATTGATAGAAAACACTATAGTTCTCATTATACACTGTATGCGTAATCGTTCTTAAACTTTCTTACATATTTATAGCATGACTAAATAACTTTGACAAATGTAAAATATATTTTATATATTGTTGAAAATCCTTAATTTAAAATACTTCTTTGCTTTACATTATCTTGTCTTTATAGTTATTTTTATATTCTTCTTATTTTTTCTTCTCTCCCCATATAGTATGTCAAATTTTTACTATACTTTAATTTTATCATGATGATTCATTATAAAGTATAATTTCAAATTAAAAATATAATACATGTATGAATTTATCCCTTATAATTTACCATCATAAATATCTATGTTTAAAATAATTCTTATCTAATATTCTAAAACAAAATTAACTATTTGTCTTATGTAAAATATGTCAAATAGGAATAATGTATGATGAAGGACCTCATCTGCAATGTATTATTTTTTAATTTATTTAAAAATAAAATTTAATATTCTATTTATCCCATAAAGATATTTTGTATGATTTTTTATTTTAAATTCTTTTAATCTTTAATGTTTATCTTTATTTTAATAATAATTTGTTACATTCCTATAATTAAAATTTTTATAATTGAAACTTTTTTTTACGAAAAGATTTAGATGAAAACTAATATTTGCTGCTGATGACAACGATATTTAATTAATCTTCAAATGCTCCTCTAACTTTTTTAGCGTTGCAGACAGCTAAAAGATATTGCCATGACATTAAGCTACATTATTATTTTTATCTTGTTTATATACATTTTTAGTCAAAGAAAGTCAATGTTTTTCTCTAGAATGAAGAAATTTGTAATATAGGCATTAAATTTATATTACAAACAGTCAATAAATGTAAAGTAATTTTCTTCATGAAATTAACTTTTTAGTTTAAGACAAATGTAGAGTATAATAAAGAAAAGTAGTAATTATTTACAATCTTGTTTAATATATCATTTTATGATGTTGCATTTTTGATGACGATATTTATAATATATTTAATGCAACGTGAGTGATAAAATAAAATTATTTGTGGCAACATATAAATTATTCACGTACCATTGTCACATGCTTTTTTATTTCAATAAGCTGGAGAATTTTTTCCATCATTGTATTCATTAAAATTTTTACTGAAATTATCTTTATACAACATTTAGATTATTATATAAAAGTAGTAATTTTACCAAATATTAACCCTTTATACTTTAACAGTAAGTGAAAATAACTTTAATATAACTATATTTTATATGAAAGATAGTTGATTTAATTTTACTAAAAAAATTGTCATATTATGTGCTTTTTTAACTATAATAATAGTAAACTTATAATATTTTAAAACAAATACATCGTATTATTATACATAAATATCCATGTTTATATTAGATAAATATTTTATTTTATCATTTTGACATCTTTGCAATAAAAAAAAGGTTAGTATCTTTGTTTTTACATGTTTTTATCACAATATATCGAACAAAAGGGTTTAGATATAACTATTATTTAGAGGTACCTAATAGTAAACGAAAATTACAATATATCTAATAGAATTGTTGTTACATACGACACGCGTAACTTTACATTAACCTAAACCAAATAATAATGTTGTTATTTTGTTTCTGTTACAAACACCTAATTATTGATTTTTATAATTTGTTTTTTTTTCATAATTCATATTAGTAATTTACTCAGATCTTTTAAGGATCCAGTGATGATAAAAAACTGATAAATAAATATCAGTAAGAAAGCAATAAACATAAAGTTTACTTATATATTTTTATTTACTAATTTAACATGAATACAACTGATTTTACATCTACTACTGATACTATTTTATCATCTGATTCTGGCGATATATTTATTCGTTCTGGTGCTGCAAAAGGAATAGCTGGATTTTTTACATGGGCTGCATTATTGATAACGTCTCATCATATATATCAACACCTTCGTTGGTATTCATGTCCTTCAGAACAAAGATGGATTGTAAGAATACTTTTTATTGTCCCTATTTACTCATTTGACTCATGGTTGTCTCTTCTCTTTTTTTCTAATGATGTTTATGTTTACTTTAATTCAATTCGTGATTGTTATGAAGCATTTGTAATATATAGTTTTTTGAGTTTATGTTATGAATATCTTGGTGGTGAAAGTAATATAATGGCTGAGATAAGAGGAAAACCAATTAGACCAACAAATTATTGGACATTTACTTGTTGCTTAGCTGGTAAACAATATACAATTGAATTTTTGCGTTTCTGCAAAAAGCAACATTACAATTTTGTTTAATTAAACCAGTTATGGCATTTATAACATTACTTTTAGCTATATGCGGAAAATATCATGATGGAAATTGGAGTATGAATGAGGGTTATTTTTATACAACACTTGTTTATAATTTTTCTGTATCATTAGCATTATATGGTTTATTCCTTTTTTATACAGCAACAAAAGATCTTCTCTCGCCATATAGTCCTGTTCTTAAATTTTTAACTGTTAAATCAGTTATCTTTTTATCATTTTGGCAAGGATTTTTGTTAGCTATCCTCGGTTTAACATCAGCTATTGCACCAATTTATAATTCTCATGGTGAAGAAGTTATATCAACTGGTACAGTTGCTGCACAATATCAAAATTTTCTCATTTGTGTTGAAATGTTTTTTGCTGCTGTTGCTTTAAGATTTGCTTTTGGTGTTAGTGCTTATGCTGATGTTCATTCAGTTACTTCAACTAGTGAGGGACGTCCTGTTACATTACAATCAATTTCTAGTTCTCTTAAAGAAACAATGAATCCAAAAGATATTATGCAAGATGCTATACACAATTTTCATCCACAGTATCAACAATATACTCAACATTCAAATCCTTCTCGTTCAGTATGTTTATCTTTTTTCATTTTTTTTATTATTATCTATAATTTTTTTATTTTATAGAATGCACCATCATCCAGTAATGATGAGAGACGTTTAGCTGGTTCAAATTTAGAAGGTAATTATGCAAGTATGAGTACAACACCAAATGCTGCAGCCTCCACATCATCATCCAATTTAAATAATATTGGGCCGCTTTGCGATCTTTAAATACGTAGTTTTTTATTTTAGTTAGACAAAAACACATAACTTAAATTAAGCTTCATCCCCATATAGAATGATCTCGATCTATCAATAAGCTATATTTTTTTATAAAATTATTGCGGATGGTGCTTTTTTTAAATTCATGTTTTATGTCAAAAATTCGCAAACAAGCATTTTATATGTACTAGTTTGACATCAACATTCATATGAAAGTGTATTTATTTTACTACGATATCAGATTATCATTTTGTGTAATGTCATTCGTTAAAGGTCAACTACCAATGTGTAGATTTTTATTTATCCTTCAACATTAAAAGTAAATAAATAAATATAGCCTTTAATTCTTAGCGCATGATTACACACCAAAATGATATTGATCCCGGATGATTTTTTTTGTGCTGTTGGCATTACTTTTTTACTAACAAATAATGTTGATGAAATTTATATAATTAATATTGTTTCGATAAATGAATTATTCTTTTAAATATAATTTTTTTTATCGTTTAATTAAACTTCTTGTTAATATTTATTTTACTATTAACTGAAGGCATTTATATGTTATTATAAAATTTAATAATTCTTTGAGGTTCTCATTGATACAAAATTTTTTAATTATTTCTATGGTCTTTTTGACGATGAACTACAATTACAAAAATATATAAAAGAATTTTAATTAATTTATAATTTAAAACACCAATAAATTAAATCAATCACACTTTAATATGATTTTAGTAATAATGTTGATATAACTTTTATAAAAGCATAACTAATAAAAAAAATAATTAAAAAATTAATAATCGTTTTTATGATACTTTCTTGAGATATCCAATGTGATTATATATAAAGTTTTTTCATTAACAATAGTTAGTTCCAATATTTTTAACAAACAATGTTTTCAAGTTTTCCTTTTTCTAAAAAATATCTCTTTCCTCTTTCATTATCTACTTCATCATTATTAATAACAACAATATTTATATTTATCTTAGTATGGATAATAAAGTTTTATATAAATGTTTATAAACACCCAAGAGGACCATTTCCATTACCGCTTATTGGTAATTTCCATCAGGTAAAATATTTAATGTTATTTTATTTATACAGAAATTTTTTAAGCTACCCTTTGAGTATATGCCTGATAAATTTGAATTTTACAAAAAAAAATATGGTCCTGTCTTTACAATATTCATACCTTATCCTGTTGTTGTATTGTGTGATTATGAATCATTTAAAGAGGGCCTTGTTAAAAATTCAATAACATTTAGTGGGAGGGCTAAACGTTATCCAGAATCATTAGCTCACCCAGAAACTGGTAGAGGTATTGTTTTTTCTGACGGTCCAAATTGGAAGGAACAAAGAAAAGTTTGTCTACAAATTTTTCGTGATTTTGGTATGGGAAAAAGTATTATGGAAACAAGAATTATGGATTATATTCATGAAACATTAAATTATATTGAGGATAAAAGAACAAAAGGGTCGATTGAATTTACATGGATATTTAAAACATGTTTTGCTAATATAATGAGTGAAATATTATTTGGTATTAAAAGATCACTTGATGATGATAGAGAGATAAAATTTATTATTGAACCGATTGAAAAAATCTTTGCTCTAGCTAGAACTAACTTTGCTATATTATATCATTTTTTTAATGATTGTCCTTTAATTATAAAAATATTAAAAAAGATAAATAATGTTGGAAGGAAGGAGTTAGAAATTGCTTTCAAACATATTCATAGTGTTATTCTCGAAGCTAAATCAACATGGGTCAAAGGTAATGAACCAAAAAATTTTGTACATGCGTATATGGAAAAAATTGGTAGTGAAGGAAAGTATGTTAATGATGATGAGATGCCCTATGTAATCCATGATGTCTGGGTTGCTGGAATGGAAACAACAGCAACAGCCTTGAATTGGGCAATGAATATTATTTGTACATTTACTGATAAACAGAATAAAATGAGAAAAGAAATTTATGAAGTTATCGGAAAGGGATATTGATATTCATGTTGATGATATGAGTAAACTTCCATATTGTGAAGCTGTTGTTTATGAAGTATTACGATTTTCTAATGTAATTCCACATAATATTATGCATAAAACATTAAACGAAGTTACAATTAGTGGAAAATTGTTGCCTAAGGATACAATTATCTTTGCTCAACAATATAATATTATGAAATACGATTCATTGTTTATTGATAGTGAGAAATTTTTACCTGAAAGATTTCTAATGGAGGATGGAAAGACATTTAGAAAGGAAGCTGTTGATAGAATGTTAGCATTTAGTGCTGGTGCAAGAAGGTGTATCGGAGAAAATATGGCAATGATGGAAATATTTTTGTTTTTAACTAATATATTATCAAGGTACGAAATAAAAGTACCAAAAGGAAGTCCAATGCCATTACTTAAAGGTAAATGGGCTGCTATTATTAAAGCTCCTTCATTTTCATTTGAAGTTAATAAAGTTACAGATTAGAAGAAAAATTGACATAGTTATTTTTGATCAATGCTTAAAACAATACTACAAAATTTGTTTTATCTTTCAGAATCTTTAAATTCTAATAGAATAAAATTTTATGATGAAAATGTGTTTTAAAAAAATTATAACTTATTAGTAAAATTTTTATTATTGCTAGTAAGGTTTTGTGACTTTTAGGTTGACACAATTTGTTTAAACAAATAAAAGTTTATAATCATTAAATAGTGGCTTTTAGATTTATAATAACCAAACAGTTATATAAAATTATCTTATATACTGTTTTAATTACTATATAATGATAGTACAATAATAAAGATACTCATAAATACATCTAAATGTAACATTAATTGATAAAGAAGAAAATGAAACATGATTGATAACTATTATCTGGTGCTAAATATAATCTTTTCCAAATATATTATTACTCTTTAGTAACATTACATTTCGTAACACAATTGTAATATAAATAGTATTTTATATATAGCATTATTATGTGAAAAGTTCTATTTTACCGGGAATTACATTAACTACTTTTTTTGCTCATATATATTTTAAAGAAATATTTATCTGATCTTAAATATCTAATTTACACCTCCGTTAAATATAATCTTATTTGCCTTCCTAATCACTAAAATTTTATTATTATATGTTATCTTAATCTTCAAAACATCATTCATCAAATAACAATTAGTGATAAAAAAATTTCTTTACACAAAATATATTTTAATATTCATCATTTTATTAAGAATCATAGACGAAAAACGAACTCAGTAATATAAAAGTATTACAAGTGTATTGATGTAACTCAATTGTAAATGTTACTACCTAAACAAATGCTAACTTCTACTAATAAAACCTTTATTAAAAAGTTTTCAACAATTAATCTTATAATTATAATTTTTTTTACAAATTTTAATCTATTAAAAGGAAGCAAAAAAGCATATGATGTTCATTACAAACTAAACGATCATTTTCATCCGTCAAAATATGATGTGAAATTAAGCATAGATAGTGATTTTAATGAAATTACTGGTCAGGTAGGATAAATTGTTTTTTTAATTTTATATTTTTCTATCTTAAATTAAAGGTTATCATTGATGTTTACTGCCTTAAAACATCATCCTATTTAGAGTTGCATTGTGATAAAAACTTTATTCACTTCAAACATGTAACAATTCACGAAAGTAACAAAAATAAGTCTATTGTTATTGATGATCCGGTATTTAACTATAACACGCAAACGGTTATTCTTAACCATCCAAAAGGACATAAATATAGGAAAAATAAGTTATATAAATTAACAATATGGTATAGGACAAAGTATTCAGAAGAATCAAGAGGTTTCATGAAAAACGAAGATAACGTAAGAAGCATAAAATTTATTTTAAAAAATAAATTATAGGTTAATGGAAATTGGGTTAATTCACTTCTTGAAATGACATATGCAAGACAACTTTTTCCTTGTTTTGATGAACCAAGATGGAAAAGTGTTTTTAGACTTCAATTATGGTTAACTGGAGAGTTTGCTAAATCATCGTATATTGCATTATCTAACACAGATGGAAGTCCATTTATGTTTTCAAATAATTTAACAATTTGGACTTTCAAATCAACCCCGCCTATTCCAACATATCTTTTTACAGTCTCTATAGGACAATTTGATAGTTATTGTTGTCACAAAAAAATTCATAAAGAAAAAGATATTTGCATTTGGAAATTGGCCAAATTAAAAGATCAAACTTGGTACGACGTTGCAAAAGATGTTTGTAGTGAGATTATAAAATTTAAAAATCTAACTAGTAAATATTTAAATGCTGATACTAAAGCAAAAGAACATTTTTTAATTGTACCGTGTCAATTAAATGGGATGGAAAATTTTGGATTATTACAGGTATCTGAAAGATTATGGCCAAAGAAAAATAATTCAAGAAGTATGGCTACATTCACAAAAACACTAACGCATGAAATGGCTCATCAATTTTTTGGAAATTTGGTTACTATTGTATGTTAAATAAATATAATTTTATTTATTAATAATTATATTTTTTTATAGAAATGGTGGAATGATATATGGATAGCTGAATCCTTAACAAGTTTTATGTCAATGAAAAGACCATATGAATTTAGAGTTGAAATTGATACAAGTGAAGAACCATTAATTGATAATAAATGGGCAGAAAAAATACCACATCACGTATATATTAAAGGTCCTGCTGTCCTAATGATGCTTGAAGATGTTATAGGTTCACACTTAATGAAAAAGTTACTAAGAAAATTTATTAAAAGGCATGCACTATCATCAGTGGAAAGTCAAGATTTTTTTGATCTTCTTAAGCATATAACTCATCTTCATCATCCAATAGCTCTTCCATTCTTTAAAAGTTGGCTTTATCAAGGAAGTTATCCATTAGTTTTTATTGATTTTGATGAACAATCTAAATTATTTACGCTTTCACAAACACCAAAATATGGTAATTCTCAAAATAGATGGTTAATACCAATATGGGTTGATTGTGCAGCAGGTACAGTCTCAGAAAAGTTATTTTGGATAACAAAAAATTCAAATCTTGTTCTTCATATTAATGATTTGACTAAAACAAATAAATCTGCAGCTGTGGCATTTAATAGAAATCGGTCAGTCTACTATAATATCGTATATAATTATTTTACAATGTGATGATAAAACCAGTAAAAATTTTCTCCACTTTTTTTATTTACTGATTTTATGTTAAAATGTTATAAATCAATATTAAATATTAATAATTTATAAATAAATATGTATTTTAATTTGATACTAAAAAATAAATTTATAACACGTGCTTAAACATTACATTTTGTTATATACAAAATATTTTGTATGTTCCATCTAGGATAAAAATATATTCGTCATAATATTTTTTATTTATTCAATAAGATACTTATTTTAAAACTCTACAATCCTAGACCACGATTGTTAAATATCCAAAAATGATTAATCTACTTTTTCTTATTATGATGTTAAACCATATTAATTAGAACTTTTTTTACAACCACCAAAATATTCTTATATAACAATCAAATTTTTAATAATCTTATATTTTATAGTATCATTGAAATTTAAATATTTAATAATTTATAATAAATTTCATTTTTATTAATGAAAAAAATTAATGTAATTAACATATTATAACAATATAAAATGTATATTTCATAGATTTGTTATTCAAAAAATACACTGTTAATCCCAACACGCTCCCCTGATATATTGAACACGTTTATACATTTACAACACTAAATGTTGCACGCGACAACATTTTGTAATGTTATTTTTTTTCTGTCTCTTTCTGAAAAGAATTTTTTAATTTAATTATATTTTTAGAAACTTTTTAATTTAAATTAAATATGGGAAAAGCCTGTTGTGGTAATGTAAGGTTTATACAATTATTATAATTTATTATATGATTAATTTATTAATTATTAATATATTATAGAAACATGGACATTCACATGAAAATGAACAAATGGAAAGTATTAATATGTCAAAGGAAGAAGAGGCTATTGCTAAATTTATAAGATTTAATACACCTTGTAAGAAGACAATATTCAATCAAAATGAGGTTGATTATTTTACTGGTGAGAAGGCTGTCACAACATTATATGAATCTGATAAGTATGGATGTAAATCTAAAACACCAATGTTTAATGATAGAGAGGAGGCTGCTGCTTATATTCAAACATTAATGGAAAGAGGTTTATTTTTTAAAGTCGTGAAAACTGTTTTGAGAAAAAAGGATAAAACAAAAAAAAGTACAAAAGAGAGTACTGAAAGTAATGGTGAAGAGGGGAGTAAAAAGAAGGATAAAAAAAAGGTTAAATTAACTGTTCACCAACATCAATCATTTATTGATGGCAAAGAAACTTATGTTTGGACATACAATCCAACTCCACTTTTCAAGCAATTAATTGGAATTGGTTTATTAGTTGGAACTGTTGCTTTATGTCTTCTACCATTATGGCCAGAATGGCTTCGTACAGTTGTCTACTATATTGCAATGGCTGCTGTTGGTTTTATTGGTTTGCTTATGGCAGTTGCTGCTGCTCGTTCACTATTATTTGTCCTTATTTTTGTACTTACCTTAGGAAGACATCATTTATGGATACTCCCAAATCTTACTGAAGATTGTGGTTTCTTTGAATCATTTGTACCATTCTATACTTATGAATATCGTGGTCCAGATTATAGGAGTCAAAAAAATAAGAAAAAAGAAAAAAATAGTGATGATGAGGGTTCTGAAACGGAGGATATAGAAAAGGATGACAAAGATAGTGATGGTCAAAAAACAACGTCAAGTAAAGATGAGGGATATGTTATGGTTGAGGGAAAAAATTAAATATTTACATCAATATTCTTAAAGAGTTTTTTTTATATATTTTAGTATAAAGATGCATTAATTAGCATTTCAAGACTTCTAATATTGTACAAAGAAGTAGCAGATGTTGTTCGTATATTTATTTATATTTTGAATTACTAATTATAAACATGCTTAAAAACTGACAAAGATGTCTTCTACTTCGCAACACTTTTTATAAGCATGTTTATCTTATCATAGTAGTGGTTATATAATAAATTTTTTCTGAAATTTTTAAATATTTTAAAAACACTGAAGCATTTATAACTTTTCAACGTCATTTTATATATATATATATATATATATATATATATGTATTTAAAATAATTTTAATAAATCATTATAAACATATTAAAAACATTAGTAGAAGGAGGAAATATAAAATGGCTCATTTAATCACCGTTCATCCTGTTTTTCTATGCTCATGCTAATGGTATTTGATATTCGTCTCCTTTGCCTTCCATTAGCTGAATAAATTCCTTGATACATTGGAACTCCTAATAATCGTGATCCGTTATTTGTTTTATTTGCTGTAAAACTTTTGTCCAGTCCTGTTCTATATAATATTGTTGTTGATGAGTTACAGAAACTAGGACTTGATTCTCCACTACATATAATTTCATTATCCTCAGCTTTACTTAATTTTTCATTAAATATCAATGTTATTTTTTTGCAAATTTTTTGTGGAAAATTTAATGGAAATAAACATATCTCTCCATCTGGACTGGATAGACATCTTAATGGTATCCTATTTCTTCTTTTTGGTTTTGACCCAGTTTTTCTATTCTGTATAAAATAGTCCAAATATGTTGTTTTTTGTTCAAAAAAGTTAACTCGTTTTACTAACTAAAAATAAATATAAAAAAATAACAGAAATTATGTTTCATAGACATACGGCATAATCTGTATTATTCATGGTATCTAAAACTATAAGATAATTTTCATTGACAGATCCTGAATTTAAAATATATCTTTTAACACTTCTTATTTGCGCACTCTATAAAAAAAACAATTTTTTTTAATGTCAAAAAAATAGATAAAAATATTTTTACCAATGGGCCATTTCTATCTGGACAGACTTCTGATAACCTTATTTTGGTCAATTTATAGTATTCTAAGTCGATATTCATAAATTGATTTTCATCTACAAAAAAGGAAGTATTAATAATTAATCAAATATTTTCGAATATACCTTTCATAAATAAGACAACTCTTGTCGATTGGTCAGAATTATTAGCCAAACCAAAATCACAAAAAATATTTTTAACTTTAAGTATAACTTTTGGATTATTTGGAACTTTAATGTCAATATCAATGACACGTTTAGTTTTACGAAAATATTCAATAAATGGTTCAGAAGTCTGATGAAAAGCATCTATTCTTTTTTCTAGTAATCCTTTATCAGCCTCATCTACACCCTTTAAAAATGCACTCAATTCTGGTGATAACTCTTTTCCATCAATTTCATCACTCTTTTTTGCTGTTTTTTTACCCTCCAATAGAAGTTTTTCATTTTCTATTTGAATATTTAAAACAAATAGCACTGAATGCCTTCTTTCAAAATTTCTTAATGAATTCTCAATATCTGCTTCTTTAAAGGCATCTGTCTTTAGTATAATTGATAGTTCTGGTACAATATCTATTAAAAATCTCTGAGATGTTGAGGTTGCTAGTTTAGTTGATATCATACTAAATAACCAATCTAATGTAAGAACTCCTTTGTCACGTTTTAATAATTGTTGAATTTCAACAATTGAATTTACTGTACTTGCAACTTTGTTTGGCAAATAATTAAAAACTATATCTTCAATGTTAATTGTTGTAAATTCGAATTCAGTTCCTAATTCTTGTGTTAATAATCCTTTATAACTTCCTGGTCCACCTATTTAAAATAAGTGCTTAATAAAGCTAAATTTCTAATCATAAAACTCACCAAAAATAAAAACGATACTTTGATTTTCAGTGGCATCTTTTCTTATCCCACTTCCAATTTCAACTTTTACCTCAGGTGGTGTTACTAAACATAAATCTATTTTACTATTATTAATACTATCAATATCAGACTCTTCAACAACGCCATTATTTATTCCAACTTTTTTTGTTTCATTTTTTTTTTTTTTAAATTTTGATGTTATAATAGCACAATTGCAAGGTATACTGACCGAACACCCCATTTGAAGTGACAATAATAAAATAGAAATCTTGAAAAATAAATAAATTGAAATTATGATGAAAGTATAAAAATAGAGATATTAGAAGGTGCTTACACAGACGTCAATCTACTATAAATGTTAGCGTAATATTAATATGGATGATAATTATAGAAAATAAGGCATTTAAAAATTTAGTTTAATATAGATATCGATAATATTTTAATGACGTAAAAAAATATACTATAAAATGTTTTGCTTCTTAGATGAGTAACAAAAAATAGTGCAAATGATGATTGTAATATTCACCATCGAAACTGCATTTTAATAAATACGATATTCAAGAAGTACTAGGTATCTTCTTATATATAAAAACATAAGGAAGTAAGTATGTAATTAATTGATAATTTTATCATTAATAAAATGGAAAATCTTTTTTTTACTCATTTCCTAACAACCTTAATGGATGATGATCAATGAAACCACCAAAGAAGACTCATTATGTAGAAATTTTATAAAAACAAAATATATTATTATAAAAAGTATTTTTATTTAAAAGTATTAATAAAATCTAGTGGTAATAAGCTTACAATAAAACTTTTAACAAAACATTTCTATCGTATTTGATAAACTACTACAGTAATGTATATTTTAAATAAATTATATGTATTTTATTAATTCGATTGTTGAATAGATTGCTTATGTACATTAACAAATTTTTTTATCTCTCCATCAGTACTTTCTTACATTATCTAAATTGAAATTAATGAAAAGCTTGTATCTATGAATTCATAATAAATACAATCTTTGGTATTATAGTATAAATATCTCATCATATTTTTATATAAATAAAGAAGACATTAATATTTTATAGTATAAAATTTAAAATATAAACTTTGATTTAAATATCATTATAATTTGAAATAAAGGAAAGATTGAAAAGATGCAAAAATTATAAAAATAATTGGTATTAATTAAAAGATAAGAGAACTTCAAATAGATAGAAATTTAAGCACAATTTAAAATTATCTCAGATTTATAAAAATATAAAAATAAGCAGATAAAAGGAAAGATGTACATTGGTATCGTCATACTAAAGATTAAATACGTCACAGAATCATTCTTCAAATAACTCCTTTTCATTTAAAATCATACATTGTACATTTTTTTTATTTTTAGTTTATACTTTAATAAAAGGTTTCTTAACATATCTTCATTACTAAATATCTGCCAATGAAAAATTGTTAAATTCTAGTTACACAAATGTTATTAAAATAAAAATATAAATAACAATTAATGTATATTATAAACAACTACTCTATAAGGATTGAAATTTAAATCTTTATATCAATTTTTATTAAAATATATTAATTTCTATATATTTGATATAATATATATAATCTTTCATATATAAGTTTATTTCCCTTGTGAATCAAAATTTATAACTATTTAAATGTTATTAACTTTATTTGAAGAGTAACAAAATTAAAAATTTTAATGATGATTAAATGAATAACTATGATATTTTCATAATTGTAAAAAAAATTTTTTGCAGTATTTAAATACGTTTTATTAGATAGCTTTTATTTTTGGATATTTAAAAATGATACATTTATATCTTCTTTTAGTTTTTATTTTTTATATTGGAAAATAAAACTTAAGAATTCTAAAACTAAAAGTTTTTTTAATTATGATATTACATTTTTTAATATATAGGAAAAAAATTTACAATATTTTGACTTCTTTGCAAGTTTAAAGTGTAGAAACATTTCTCTTGTGTTAATATTGTTTGATAGATAATCGGAAATTAAAGTACGAGAATAAAACTGAAAGAATCAGAAAAAATTTAAATATTTTTAAAACATTGATATTTGATGTTAAAAGCAAAGATGCTAGTTAGAAAGGCATGTGTTAAGAAGCATAAATTTGTCTCAGAGCTTTCATAAAAGGTATGATAGTTAATATTTATGAAATATTACAATGTTACGACTATTTAAAAATTTGTAAATCTCTTGTGAAAAAGTAGTTTTATTTTTAAAGAGAAGTTAATTTTATATTATTGGAAAATATTATAAGTTAATTAAAATTAAATATTTATCAATTATAAAGACATTTTTGGGCTTGTAAACCAAATATTATTAAAGTAATATAGTTTAATGTATATGAAAGTGAATATAAATCATTTTAAATATTTATTGATAGACCATTAAACATCAAGTTATCCGTAGATGTTTAGAAAAAAACAAAGATTTCACATAAATCCTTATTTAAATATTGACAATAATATCTCGATTAAAGGTATATTTTGAAAATTATATTATTACAAAGAATATTTAAGAAAACCAGATATTCAAAATACTATAGTCTAGTTAAAAAATTTGAGGAAAATCTTTTAAAAAAAATATACATTAATAGAATTACTCTTGCATTATTATTAAAAATATTAGAAAAAAAATTATCCAATTAGATAATAATCATTTTTAACTTGCAGTAGCAAAAGCGAACGATACGACAAAACAAAATACTTTTCTAGATTAAAACAAAGATACCGAGTATTAATGGCGCTTTTTAAAGAATCAAATGTTATCGATAAAGTAAAAAAACATAAAAAATGATAAAAAATGAAAGATAATGTATTTCATCTTAAAAATGCTAAGTCTGAAAAATTATCAGATTTTTAAAATAAAATACATCAAAAAATAAGTCGGTTAATATTTTTATTGTATAGATAAAGGTAAAATTGACATAAGTGGTAATAGTAAAGAAAAAAATAATTATAAGATTAAAATTCTAGTTTCATGTTAACTAAAATGATAAATAATTAAAAGAAATTAAAAAGAACTATAATGATAAAAGGTTAAACTAATGGAAAATTTAAAATTAAATAAGATCACTTGTTGCTTTTTTTTAGAGATAAAAATTTTTAGCATATTGATTTATTCCACAAAAATTTTATTTTACAGTACATTAATAAAAAGAGGAGTTAATTAAATAGATACTGCATTTATTGAATGATAGAATAAATTGTATTAGTTTGAAATTAAGTTGGCGATGTTTTATAACTTTCTATATTTGATGATATAGACAAAAGTCTTTAGTATTTACCAATAAAATAATAATATTAAGTGTAGAAATTAAGATATAAATAAGGTTATAATAAAAATATGTTTTTTCTACAAAACGACTGAAAAAATATTCATATTTTTAAGAATCGATAGAAGATCATGACAATTACATTAAATCTTAATCATATAATTTATCTTAACTCTTTTTATAGTGTAGAATTAATATTTTAGAATTGTATTATTTTGACTATCTTATAATTTTATTATGACAACTTGATGGTCAGGCATTTATTTGTCATAAGTATGTTTTCAAAATATATAAAAAATAATTATATACAATTGTTTATTTATCATATTTGAGCATATCTTTATTTTGTTTTTAGTGATATTTTTTCTAAATATATTTTCCATATCCCAAGTATTACCTTTGTAGTATTATATAATTTTTCCTCTTATGTTCTATTGTATATCCAACGACAGTCTTGGTGATATAGTAAAATTTCGCACACACTTGTATCTAAAAAAACTTCACGTTTTTTTTAAAATATATTAAGAGTAATCAAAAGAGGAAAACGGCACACGTGGACTGATTTATTCATGTTAATTTATTATTTTTTTAGTTATAGGTCATTAAAATATATAAACTCCCAAACATGTTTATCACTGAGACCTTTGTGAAGCACCGGGCAATTTAATAGCTTTTTCTTTTGTTAGAAGATCATTGATTAATTGTAATCAATTTATTAGCAAGAAAGATTCTGGAATTTACCCAAAGTACTTATAACAAGAACATATTAATTCTAAACATTAGAATATATTTAAAGCTAATATAAACAAGGATACCAAAATTGTAAATCTAGTATTAATGAAATACATATCATATTTATTTTGAAAATATTCTGATTTTAATGGTTAAAATGTTCTTCTTCAGGTTCTTTTCTAAAAGTAGAAAACTTTTTCTTTCAATTTTATTTTTGGACCAAGTGTGTTCTATCAGCAATTCTTTTCATAAATTTGCACGTTTTGTTATTGTTGTCACATAGTGACAATAAATTGGAATAAACACTCATTAGGATAGAATTCCATTTATTAATATAACGGTAGTTTTATATAATTAATAATATGTATGAAATATAAATATATTCTTGTTTAGATTCATTACACAGAAAAAAAATCCGTGACATTTTGTCACGAAAAAAAAGTAATTTTCACGTGACATTTCGTCACGAAAAAAAAGTGTTACGGATAAAAATGTCACGGATACTTAATATCCTGAATATTTTCACGACAAAATGTCACTTTAAGTAAGCGTGACATTTTTTCACGTTTATTTAAGAAAAATTTTTTCCCACATTTTTCAAAGATACAAGACAAAATGTCACGCGTATGCGGGAATTCCATGCGAGTCCTGCAATTTCCGTGACATTTTATCCCGAAAAAATTTTCAGTGTATAATAAGGGTTACTGATTATGTAAAATTTATGGTAGATTAAAAACTATAACAACAAGAATCAATAGTAAAAACAATTATAAAATAGCCTTACTTACCCTTGACAATTTTATCTAAATCTAAAAAGGTTTTTAATAATGACTATTTTGTTTAATATCAATTATATTTATAGTTGGAATTGATGATGCCATGTGTTTGCTTTTTTTATTGTTATTATTCTTAATACCAATCAATTCTATATTCAACATATCCCTTTCAAAGAAGAATCTCCGGAAATATTGAAATAACCTTATCAACATCATTATCTTTCATTTTCCTATCCGTTAATTTTATAGCATTCAACGTCCGCTGAGAGAGTTTTCCAGTGTCAGTTAATATGTTATAGCTATTATTACTTATTTTCGTTTAAATTTGACATTCACTTCAATAAGATGCTAGATCAGGTCTTTTTTTATAATAACCTTCAACAAATAATTTTTCAATCTTGTTCTTTTTAGGTTCTGATAATATATTGACAAAATCACGAGTACTATCACCAAAGAAAAGTTGAAGTGGTGTTTTTTCATTTCTATACGGTGTAACTCTTGATTTTGATAGTGCTTGCATTAGCACTTCTGTCTTAGATTTATCTTCTAAATAAAACATTTTCAAATTATCCTTTAAACTGCGAATACTTCTTTCTGCTGGACCATTCGTTGAATGTTCGTAAGGAATAATTGTCAATTTAATGATACCTTTTTCTTTCATTTATACATCAATTTCTTCTGACATAAAGCAACTTTGTTGATCGCACATTATTTCACGCCAGACTCCATATGTATCTATTATCGAACTTAAGGTTTTCTTTATTGTACAGGTTTTCATGTTACCGATCCATCGTGCGATGATAAAATTTGTATTTGCATCTCTTAACACCAAAAATTGACTATCATGTTCTTCAGAATGTCCAATATTAACGTAAGCACGTTTCATACGTTTAAACTTTCGATTTCTTAAAGGTCTTACTCTCCTTACATCTTTTGTTTGTAAACAAATTTTACATAATTTTAACAAATTGTCTATTTTTTTGTTGATGTTTTCTATATGGAATTTTTTTGTTAATCTATCAATTTTAGACATTTTTGATTCATGGTTTTTATGTAATAAGGTAAAAAATTTATCAACACAATTATTTGGTACAATAATTTTTTTATTCCTTTTGCTTACTAACAGTCCATTTTCTCCTAACTCTTTATCTTTAATACCAAAATTTATTTCAACATTTTCTGTTTTTAGCTGATTTATTATCCTCCCTAGATCTTCATCTTCATATTGAAGGTCAATCATTTATCAACAGATGGAAATGTTTCCCAGTTCCATTGTGTTTCTACGACACAAATGCGTGGAATTTCAAGAGCTATGGTATCTACCTTTTCATCTTTTCTAATACATCTACTTAAGCAATCTGCTAGTAGATTGGATTTTTCTTTGATATAGGATATTTTGACGTTGTAGTTTTGAATTAGTAATGACCATTTCAGCAAGCGTAAACTTAAGTTGTTCTTTGAAAATATGTAGATTAACGCTATGTGATCCGTCAAACAATGAACTCTATTATTATACAAAAAAACATGGTAATGTTCTAGTGAAGCACACAGTGCCAGAGCTTCTAAATCCGTTGGTGGATAATTGACTTCACTACCACGTAATGTTCTATTATACATTCCTACTATTTTTAATGCTCCGTCTTGTTTTTGAAGTAACACTCCAACAATTCCAGCTCTAGATGCATCTGTGATTAACTGAAATTCAGCTTTTCCACTATATGCATTTTCTAAGTTTGGGGCTGATATAAATGAGGAATTTTGTAGTGATTTTTTAACTTCACACAATCTTGTTTTGTATCTTCTGACCAACTAAATTTATCAACTGATAATAGACCATATAAACTTTTGGAATATTGGCTAAATTTATAGCAGAATTGTCTTAGGTAATTTGCTAATCCTAAAAAAGACTGAAGTTCTTTTTTTGACTGTGGTAACGAAAAATTTAGTATTTTCTTTATTTTATTTGTATTTGCTTGTAAACCATTTTCTGTTAATGTCATTCCAAAAAAATCAACAGAAAATTGTATCCATTTACTTTTGCTTATATTTATTTTTAAGTCATTAGTTTGTAGCAACTCAAAAACATTTTTTAATATTATTATGTTTTCCGCAATTGATTCAGTTGATATTAAAATATTATCAATGCACATATAAATACTATTTGAATATTTTTTATTAATGGTTCAAGAATATTAAAAATGATTGAATTAAAAAGACCAGAAGTTAATGAGAATCAAAATGATAACACTTTAAATTAAAGTTTATAACTATTGAAACTGAATGCTGTTAATTCTCTACTATTTTTTTTAATCTTAATTGATAGTGTCCCCTATACAAATCAATTGTAGTGAATACTTTTTTTTATACATATGATAAAATATTGATGTAATATGTGGTAACGGTCTGTTTTCATTTTTTATTTTTTGATTAACCAATCTGTAGTCTATTACAGAATCTTATTGACCCATCTGGTTTTTTTATTAGAACAATAACTGAATTATACGCTGAAGACGATGTTTCTATAATATTTGATTTTATCATTTCTTGTACTTGACTGTTTATTGTTTTAAATAGTGTGAACGGGGTTGGACGATTTTTCATTACTACTGGTTTTACATCATTTTCTGTTATTTCTATCTCAGGTATTACTTTTGATGGCTTAATAATATCATCTTTTGGAAGTATATTATAATTATCCAAAAGTTTTTTTATTGAGCTTTCAGATTCTTTATCACTCATTGTTATTGCATTTACTTTATTATTATCTAAAAGTTGATATAAAATGTTTTTTAATATTTTTGAATTTTTTAATATATTCGTTCCAACAATTACATCGACAACTCCAAAATTATTATTTGAAACTATCATTTCTACTTTTTGACCATCTAATACAACTTTTGCTTTACCTAAAATGCTGATTAACTGTTGTTGTACATCCATTATTCTAAATGAAGTAGGTAATAGATGATTAGTGATTTTATCTTTGATTTTGTTATATAATTTATTTGACATTAATGATATGTTTGCACCTGTATCAATCAATGCTTGACAATTGTAATTTTCTATTACCACTCTGGTAATCATTTTTTTTATCATTTAATTTACAATAATATACAACTTTATAATCATTATTAACTTTATTATCATCTGAAGAATTAGAAAAATCAACATTGTTTGCTTCATTCTTTTTAAAATTGTTTTTCTTATAGTCTTTCTTATTAAATTCAAATTTCTTTTTATCGTTTTTTTTGATTATCATTTTCAGTTTTATGTATTTCTTTAGGTTTTATGTACATTTCACATGCAATTTTTACAAATTTTTTTCTTCAAACTTTTAATATTATTATCACATTGCTTATAATATTTTTGCATTTTACCATTAAATGAAGTTTTTTTAATAAAAATACTATTATTTCAAACAACTCTCCATTACTTAAAACTACATTTGTTGTTTCTTCAAATTTTTCTACTTGACTTTCAATACGTAATAAAAACATTTTACCAGTTTCTTTGTCTTGTGGTGTAATTTGTCTAAGCCGTTGTTTTACTTCTAATGACGATAATCTTCCTTCTTCAGGATCGTACTTTTCAATTAATGTATTCTTCAACTCATCCCAACTTAAGGTATGTTTATTTTTTATTGCAAAATATGCTAATTTTGCTGTACCTCTTAAATGGTTTTCAATTTCAGATGCTCTTTCTTTATCATCTTTAATAATATTTTCATATTCTTCTAAGAATCTACGGATATCACCACTTCTGAATAACTTTATTCTCCTTCCATTTGTTGTATTTAACGTTTTGTTTATTGATGATAACGTATTATTGAATAATAATATACTTTTATTATTGTTATCATTGCTATCAATTTTTGATTTTAATTTTGCATATTGTGTTGCTAATAACATCACTGATGGTAATAATTTTTTACCCGTGCTTGATTTGGTTGTCTCAACTTCTTCCGTTATTTCTTTGACATGACTAATTTTCTTAAGTCAATACCTCCAGAAGAGTCTAGGATCGGTGGAACCTCCATGTTGTCACATAGTGACAGTAAATTGGAATAAACACTCATTAAGATAGAATTCGCTTTATTAAATATAACGGTAGCTTTATATAATAAATAATATATATGAAATATGAATATATTCTATATTTAACAATTACTATGTTTTTGTTACATTTTTTAGTTCGAATTTAAAAATATTATAAATTTTTATGAAAAACGCAATATACATAGACTTGTTATCATTATTTATGATGATTCTGTCAGATTTTACCTTTTAAGTTGAAGATAATTCAAACTATTGTTAACTTTCAACAATCAATAATATTAAAAAATATAGCTACATTAATTAAAATTATCAGATAACATAGATTTTACAATAGTCTAAATTAATATATTTAATTGTTTTATTTCTACACATAAAAAAAGACACAGGTTTGCATAAAATGTAATAATTTTTGTCCTACCTAATAAAATTCAAATTATTTTTATTTGCGACTAATTTCGTCACATTTTTTCACATATGAAAACAGCATAGATAATTAAAAAATCATTAAACATTAATTTTTTAATATAAATCCAATATTTTTAAAAGAACTTTCTTGAAGAGATAAAAAAAAATACAATATTTGTTAAATTACAACAGCATTTATGTCTTATTTATTAAATAAAAAATATTGTATAAATTAACAGAATAATACTATATTTATGTTTTAGTTATTTATTTTGAAATAAAGATCATTAAAAAGTAGCTATTTGGATTTACAGATATTGATACTATTTTTAATTAACGTAGAATAACTTTTTTAACCATTTAATATTTTCTAAAACAAATATATGATATTGGTGAAAACAATGTGCTGAAGTTTTTATATAAAGTTAAAAAAATTACCATACTCGTCATTTAAAGTTAATTTTTTATTAAACATCGTTTTTTAGAAATCATTCATTTTAAATTATAGTTACACAAAAAAATATCTTCCGAAAATGGTTTACTGAAAAATTATTATAAACAATTTCATTAAAAATAATTGAAAAAAATCAACACCAAAATTTTTTCCTGTAAATCAAAGGAGTGGTTTAAATATTTTTTATAAACTAGAAAATTAAAAGTCTATCTCATATAAAATTTAAAACAAATATTTCTTGAAATTAAATAAAATGTTTTCTTTCAATCACATTTTTCACTAGCTTTTCTTAACATTAGAAGAAAAATTCTTTATCAGTTTTTTCGTTAATAAAGAGTCGTCAAACCAAATAAATTTATTATTATTTTATTTAATATTATAAAAACTCTAACAATTATTCTAAATGTGAAATCGCATGAAAAGGAGCTATCATTTTTTTTAAATAAAACATCTTTGTTTTTTATTTTTGTGAACATTTTTAAAATATAAGTTATAATATATTTAAAAATAAAAATTGTTTTTACTATGAATACATTTTTATATTGTAAACTCAATTACAATCAAAACGATAGTTTTATATGTTGATTCTATTGATGTACCGTTTTACTATCACATCTATGATTGAAATGAAGAACATGAAATTTTCTCCAATTAATTTTAAAGTCTTTAAAAGAATATTGCTTACCTTTAGTTTAAAATTCAAATACGGGGCAAACAATTTTAAAAATCTATCATCTGCATATTCCTGCGTATCTCTTAGATGATCCAAATATCTTAATTTTTCAACTTTTCTATTACAAAATTGGTAGTCAACATTTGAACTAAATTTATCTATTTTTGGACTCTATAAATAATAAAATAAAGAAACATTTAATTTAAAAATTTTTTATTAAATTTTAATACAAAAAATTATACAATTGTTTTATATTAATTAATAACTTTATTTTTAATATTTGATAGTGTTGGTAATATCATTATTTTACGTTCTTCGCGGTGGAATTTGTCGCTTAATTCTTTAAAATTTGAATATATTTTGACATTTTTAAATGGAGGGACATTTTATTGCATTTCAGATAGATTTGTCAAAGTTTGTTCATTTTTTCTTTTGTGTGTAAACCTTGATAAAAAAATCTCATAAACATATAACAGCTTTCGCTTAGGTTAAAATTTTTGACATATCAGCGTATTGATAAAGATGTAAGATGTTATAAACTCATAAAATCATTTATTAAAATTCAAACTACTTTACTAAATTATATCTTTTTTTCTTGAGATTTTTGAAACGTTTCATCAAAACATATATTCTAAAGAGAGTCTCGTTCATTCTATACGTAGAGTATTTAGTTGCATGTTCGGTGTTTGAGTAAATTTTTTTCATATTTTTTCATTATAAGTGTACGTAAATACACTATAGTACTGAATATATAAATGATCATCTTATATAATTTTCATTATACGTTCCAAAATTTTTCTAAATTTCACTTAAACCATGAAGACCTTATTTATTAATGAATGAATTTTTTTAGTCGAGGAAAATAGTTATACTATTGAATTAGTTATTTTTATATTAATTTAAAATTCTATAGTAAAACCAATACAATACTAAAATTAATAGAAACAAAATTTGCGTGCTAGTTTTAAAAACTCATAATTTGTTTAAAACAATAAAATACAGCAATATATGTTACATACAAATTTAATATTTCATAGCAAATTTTTCTTATGACATTAGCTTATAAAATTAGTACTTGTATTTGTACAACATTCCTCTCTTTTATCTCTTATGAGTGTGCGTTATTACATTTATTTCATAATATTATCATAATATTATTTCATAAGCATGTATTGTGAACATAAAATTGTTTAATTTAATTAACAAATTAAGTATAGTAATGAAGATGGATACAATAAAGGCAAAAATAAGAGGTTTCGAGCCTGGGAGTGACGTCGGGTCTTCAAATAGTCAATTTATTAACAAACATGTAAAAATGTTAAAAATGATAACACTTAATGTCAGATCACTACTCCACAAACTGTTTAAATTGAATGAACTGTTGAAATTAGAGAAAATTTATATTGCGTTTATTACTGAAACCAGATGATTGTTTCCAAGAAGAAAGTTTTGTGTATATCACGGGTAAAGCGGATAATAGAAATGGAGATTGTGGTATAGTTATTGAAATAAAAAAATACTACCCTTTTATTGTTACCGAAAAGCTAGAAATAGTTATATAAAAATGATTTAAAAAAAAACAACTTACTCTGCTACCGACAGGCTATTTTTGAGATAATCTATCTATAACCAGGGCTTATATAGTAATATTGTTATTACTATGTCAGTTATCAAAAAAGATTACTAAAATACATCCATAAAATAGTTACACAATCATCAAGATTAACCAGTTTTATTATAAAAGTTGAAAATGAATTATATATCTTTACATCATGTTATTTTTGTACTTCGGCTGCTTCAGAAGATGAAATTAACGTTTTACACGACAAATTTCGAGATATCATTACTGATAGTAAAGATGAAAATATGAAGTGCATTGTTGAGGAAGACTTCAATGCAAAAGTAATATTCAATAACAATAATGAAAAACGGTTAAACGGAAATGTATTAGGAAACGAAAGAGGTGAAAATGGACTCAATTTTGCGAAGAAATGGAATTAAGTTGTTATAATATGCTCTTTATCAGAAAGTTCAACAGAAGAACAGCTTGGATATCATCCAACCAAAAAATTAAAGGAGAAATGGGCTATTTTTTGACAGACGAATTACTAGTTAAAAAAAAGATGTTAAAGCTCCACAGAAACATACTGTAAACATTGACTATAACCCTTTAATATTAAAATTAGAATTTGAAGAGTTAACACACAGATCAAAATTCAAGAACAACAAGGTTAATTTAAGACCGGACTTTAATAAAATTGACCCCATGAAGTTAAAAGGTATTAAGAAAAAATTGAATTGGGATCTTTGACAAAAAAGCTGAAGAAAATTGTGATACAATCAGAAATAATCTTACAAAAATTTATAATGAATGTAAAATAAAAGAAATTAAGTCATCACGTAGAATCACTGATGATTCATAAATCAAAAAATCTACTTATCAAGATGAAAAATCTTAAAAGAAAAGACTTGAATTATACTATTCTTAGCGAACTAATAAGATTCGAAATCAATAATTTATGCTTAAAAAGAACAAATGTAATTATTGACAAAGCTATCAAAGAAAGTAGATCAATGAAATATGTTTTCGAAGAAATATCTAGGAAAAAATTCAACAATATAAGCAAAGAGTGTGTAAATAAAACCTTTGGTGAAATCTTTGGTAAAGAAAGAGAAGAAAATAGAGAGTGGAGAAATTATGTTAAAAAAATTCTATATGGTATCCCATAACTCCTGATGAAGTTAGTTTTAGAATCAAAAAAAGTAAAAGAAAAGCTTGTGGGGCTGATGGCATTTTTTCCAAACACCCCATATTAGGCGGCAGAAAAGCAGCAGAAGCACTAGCAAATTTATTCAATAATCATGGATATCTGATTCCTAACCAAATGAATGAATGTAACATAGTTCTTATCAAGAAAACAAACAGTATTTCGAACGATATTTCAAGTTTCAGGCCAATATCAATTTTACAAACCATATTCAAAATTTATACTGGGACTTTACTTGAACGTATGCACGATAAAATTGAAAATTGTATCAGTGCTAGCCAGACGAGTTTTTTTAGAAAAAAAATACTTTAAATCAGATATTACAACTCTGTACAATAATTCAAACGTGTAGAGATGATAAGAAAGATTTATATGCCATTTTTATTGATTTCAAAAAAGCATTCGATTCAGTGAATCATAGTTGGCTTCTCTACAGTCTAGCGATAAATGATTTTGATGAGGAATTGGTAAAAAGAATTGAAGCATTATACAGATCTCCTAAAGCTACTTTCTCCACAGGTATCAACAATTCAAATACCACAATTGAAGTGAAGTCTGGTATCCGACAAAGTGATCATTAAGCCCAAAATTGTTTATTCTATTACTAAAAATAATTCTTAAGAATCCCCAGCACGACTTAAATGACTATTTTTAAAAAAAAGAAGGTAACCTAATTAAGGTTATGACGATGGCACTCCTACGGTTAGCTTCAAATTAGAGTTTTCTGATGACATAGTAATATACACGTATGATCAAAAGTTAACAGATAAAATTGCTCAAGTTATTGAATATCATGTTGGGAAATCAGACCTAGAGTTGAATAAGAATAAAACAAAAATGATGGTTACACAATATAAAAAAAGTTAGATAATCCAATTTATGAAGTAGTATCAAATTATAAATACCTAGGAAGAGTGGTATCTATGAACCTGAAAGAAGATAAAAACGATTTCAATAAACGTGCAAAGACTAAATGGAGTGCAATATTCAAAAACAAAGAATTATTAAATAGAGCTGATTACAAAAAAAGTTAAAAATTTATAATTGTATCATAAGACTAGCAACTCTATATAGCATAGAATCTATGAGACCAACTATCATGCTTATCAATAAATTTGTATCACTGGAAAAAAAAGTTTTATATTCTATCTTCAAAAGAGAGATCTATCCTACTAAATTCATCAAATATATAATATTAGATAGAATGGAAAAGGTAAAGAAACCTTTTGAAGTATATGTTAAGAAAGAATGGAAAAAACCGTAGGAAGACCTCCAAAGAGACTTTTATCTCTTATTCATGATAATTCTTCTATAAAAAAACTACCTGATAGAAAAGCGAAATCATCGTTAAATGTTAATGTTTATACATGTTTGCGAAATTTTCGTTTCTTTTAGGTGAACACAAATAAAATAAAATTAAATAAAAATAGTATTTGTACAAAAATCGCCGTTAGATAAATCTTTAATTCAATAAATAATTGCGATATAAAATTTTTTTTAATAAAATTCGTTTGACAGTTAGAAATATTTGTAAATACTAAAATTAAAATTTCAATAGGCAAAAAAATTTTCTTGTCACACTATTTTTTCATAAAATCCATTTTTAATAATTTCAATTTTTTTTAGCTTTATAATAACACATAAAAGTCATTTTACATCTGAATGCGTCAATTTCTCTAATTTCTACTGGTTCATTTAGACACAACAGATTTATGCTTATGTAAAGTAGTGATCCACAATGAAAGTACCATAAACTTCCAGTAATACATTTTTTTATACAATAAATTCTCAATACTATAGCGATAAAGTTTTAATAAATGTTAAAAAGAAAATGTATTTAGATAATAACATGTGTTTCTATGATACGCAAATTATTTTTTTATATATTTATTAACAAATAAAGGTAAAAATAAAGACAATAAATTTGATTATATGTGAAAAACATTACTTACCCCGAACCGGACACAAGCCTCATGATAAATAATATTTTCTTACATGCTTTTATACTTTGCAATAAGATTGATGTATATCAATCATATTTACAACAGCTTCTTTTATTATCAATACACAAATAATGAAGATATTAGATTGTCTCATCCGAATGACAGTTTTTTAATCTAATTTTTAATGCGCATAATTTTTTTAAAAATAAATATTTTTATTCGAAATAAAAGCCATTAGAGTCTACGCATTGTTGTCAACAACATAAAAACTTTTTTATTCCATTTGATAAAAATCCGGTGTTCTAGATTTAATAAAATCTTCAAAGACAGTATTTATGTCCTCATTGTTTTTAAAAGGTTTCTCCATTAAAGAATTGCCGAAACGTTTTAAAAAGTGGGAATCTGTTAAAGCAAGGCCAGGTGAATATGCCTGATGATTTGGAGTTTTACACCCTAAGTCCTTCCGTTTCTGAACGATTATTTTTGATACGTTTGGCTTTACGTTATCGTAAAGAAGAATTGGCCTTTTTCTATGAATTACAGCTGATCTTTTCTAGAGCAATTTCTGGTACATTTTTTTAACTAGTTGACAATAGGATACTGAATCAATAGTTTAACCAGGACTCATAAACTCATAATGAATAATTACTACAGCAGACCACCGAACAATCACTATAACCTTCTTTGGAGATAATTTGGGTATCAGTGGTTGTTTTGGAGCTTCATCCCTGTCAAAGCATTGGCCAGATCTTTACGATTGTCGTAGAGAATTCATTTTTCATCACAAATAAAAGAATTTCTGAGAAATGGATCATTTTTGTTTTTCAAAATGAGGGAAAAACAAACTTCATAACGACTCGATTTCTGATAATCGTTTAATTTGTGAGATACAAACTTGTCGAGCTTTTTTGTCTTTACTATATTCTTTAAATAATTAGACATTGATGTTTTGGATACATTTTATTCCTTTTCAAGTTCCCTAATGGTTGCGCATGGATTGACTTTAACAGCTTAATTGTATGAATATAATTAATTTAAATAATGTTTGCTAGAATTCATATTTTTATCATTATAAATAGAAGTGTTTTTATCAGTAAAAGCCAGGTTGGTGTTAAAATCAAATAAAATTTCGACTACTTTCTGTAATTCATCATTACCAATCACGGTATCAGGTCTTACACACTTTTCGTTCTCGAGGTCTTTACTGCCTTCCTTTGAAAATTTTAAACCATCTTTTTACCGTTAAAACAAGACAAGATTTTCTTCGAGTTTTCATTAATTTCTTGAGTTATTTCCGCAGCATTATTGTCGCCTTTGAACTCATAGATCATAATAGCACGAATATCACGTTTAGAAACATAGTTTGTGTTTTAAAAAAATTTGAAGATAAAAGAGCTCGTTGTAATTGTTCACATATCATTGTATAGATGAGATTCAAAAGAATCTAACGATTTGTTTTTTTATACCAAAATGTAACTAATCATTTGAATAACATGCGTCAAACACGTGCATGAAAAACGCTCATTTTACATGAAACAACCTAAAATTATTCTATTATCAATATAAATTAAACGTTTTACACTCAAAAAATATATATAATTTTAAAATATTGTTTTAAGATAAATTGTATTTTCTAAACTATAAAAAGCTTTTTTATATTTTCTAATAATACTTTGATGTAGAATAATTGTAAACATTTTATTCTTCTAATTTATCATAAAATAAATATATGAATTAATAAAAGCTACTCTAGTAACAAATAAAAATTAGCTAAATGTATAAGCAACTAAGAATATTAATTATTTTTTAAATAAAAAAATTTATCAAATTTTGTTGAAACAACTTCATTATTTTATACAACAGAAAAATTGTTATTTATAAATTTATTATACTAAAAAATATTATATAACAAATAACAGTATTTATAATTATTTTTGCCTTCTATAAAAAAATAAAAATATGAGTATAGACAAAAAAATATATTTGGAATCATTATAGTCAAAAATAAAAAATTGATGAACTTTGACTGGTAATAATTCTTTTCGAGAAAAATCCTAATCAAGTCTTAATTGCCAAAAAATACGAACTTTAAAAAAAAAAAAAGTGTTGGGTGTATAAATTAATCAACTCTGTCAAATAAACCATTAATTAATTATATTTTAATTTTTATTAACAATAACTTCAAAAGTCTAACTATTAACAATAACAACATTCAAGCTTTTATTTTTATAAAGTTACATAGCTTTTATTCATAGATTTTAATTATTTTTTAAAAAGACCATAACTTTGTCTGAACTCACAATATTTCTGTTATTCCCGGAAATTCTTTTGTCTACATAGTAACTTAGTAACATTTCTTAATATTCAGAACGAGTCATGTTTTTAAAGATACCTTTGATATACTCTGTATATTATAAATAAATTCAATTGACTATTTTTGCAAAGAGTGTATTTTTATATAAATATTCTAAATTTTTTTTTAAATCAACAAAATACATTTTATTGTTAATAACTTTATTATACAAAGATAATATTCTTTGTCAATTTTCTTTTTTACATCTTGTACTTACTAAATTTAACATATTGATAATAAATTATTGATAAAATAAAGAAATAATTTTTCATTATATTAATTTAATCAGTTATTAACAACAAATAAAAAAAATTTAAAAACTTTATGAGACTTTCTTCATAGAAGCATTAATAATCAAAAAGTTTTTATTAGTTAGATGTATTAATGTCTTATAAATATCAATTTATATATTAGATATTTTATTATATAAGATAAAAGATGTCATAGATAATTCTTATAACTTGAGAAAATTATTTTATTGAATAAGCTTATTGTATGGTCTCATATAATTTGCGAAAAATTTTATATAAAAATCATATAAAATTGAGTCTTGTAATTGATAATATTCTTATGGATAGATATAACAATACATTGATTATTTTTTCAAGTTAAAAATTTTATGTTTGTGTATGGCAATGTAAGATTGTTGTTATTTTGTATTTTTCAATATTAAATCATATATCAACATTAAAAAATAAAGTGAGTAAATGAAAAAATAAAAATTGATGAAAATCTTTTTTGAGTGATGTTACATACAATTTAATTATAAATTATTGTAAATGAGTTAATAAAATACATAACTTTATTGTTAATAAAAAAAGTTTGTATACATCTTTGAATAATAATAAAATATAAATTTAATAACTGTAAAAATAATTTAAAACTTATTATTTTGTACATTTTTTTAATAAAATGTGATAATTTTTCAATTATTTTTGATAAAGGTGTATTATATATAGATAATTTTTAAGATTGATAAATTAAAGTCTCTTAATATGTATCTTTTATAATATCTTATCATTTTTTTATTTCAATTCTTATTAATTTCTTTAATATCATATTAATTTTATGTATCAACATTTGTTTATATTAATTTCAAAATCGTTTGATAGTCTAATACTATTCTTTGACTATTTTTGATATTCCCATAAGTTAAACATAATGCTTTAGAAATATGATAATTATTAGCATTTTTTTATAAAGGTAATCAAATGCTTTACAACATTGACATTTATTTATTTTAATTTTCATACATAGTCATATTTATAAATCATATGAGCTTTTTTATTAACTAAATTTTAAGTCACATAAAAAATCTTACATTTTTTAAAATTTATTTTTACCAAAATATTATATTTATTGATGGATACAAAATTTTTTGTTTTTAAAATCAAAAACAAATATCAAATAAATATAATCATGTGCAAATAATATCATATAAAATCTCTATCATTTGCTTGATTAGTTTAGCTCTACACTGATCCTAACCTTATCATTAAATTGATTTCCCTTTCAAGTATATATTCAGTAGGGTTAAAGTTGATATAATATACTAAATTAAAATACTACTCTAACCTTGATAGTACTCACATAAAAAATTACTATTAAAATTATCAAGTAGATCTCCCTACAATCATCAAACACCTTTATTGTAAATTAAGCAATAAAGTTATATTTTAGAATATAACAACATATAAGTCATATAACAATCAGTACCAGTCAATCATTTTATGAAGCTTCTTATCGCATTCTTCTACCATCAAGACTGATAAATTTTGTTACAAAAATTATGTGGGATTTTTTCCATTAGGAGATATTCTAATACTTAAATATTTTATGGAAGCAATAAAATTTGCTCTTTACTAGATAAGAATATCTATATATAAGACAAATTGTATTTACTCATATTAATATTCCTAAATCGGTAGAAATTTTCATATTTTTAAAACAAAAAAAATTGTTTTCTATATATTTTTTTTCAATTTAATCATAATAGTTTCATTAAAATAACATATCACTATAATATATTTTTCTATTTTTAGGTTCACCAAAAAATTAACAAATGGCTTCTCACGGAAAATTTCTCTTTACTTCTGAATCTGTCTCAGAAGGACACCCTGATAAAATGTGTGATCAAATTTCAGATGCCGTTCTTGATGCTCATCTTGCTCAAGATCCAGATGCCAAAGTCGCATGTGAAACTGTAACCAAAACTGGTATGATTATGCTTTGTGGAGAAATTACTTCAAAAGCTTTAGTTGACTATCAAGGACTGGTACGTGATGTTGTCAAAGATATTGGATATACTCATTGTGAATCTGGATTTGATCATAAAACTTGTAATGTTCTTGTAGCTCTTGAACAACAATCACCTGAAATTGCAGCTGGAGTTCATATTAATAAGGCTGATGAAGACATAGGTGCAGGAGATCAAGGTATTATGTTTGGGTATGCTACAGCTGAAACCGAAGATAAAATGCCTTTGACATTAGAACTTTCTCACAATCTTAATGCTAAACTTCACGAATTACGCCGCAATGGAACTTTAAAATGGGTTAGACCAGATTCCAAAACTCAAGTAACAATTGAATATGAACAAACAAAAGAAGATTTGATTCCTCTTCGTGTTCATACAGTTGTTATCTCTACTCAACATTCTGATTGTGTATCCCAAGAGCAAATTAAAAATGATTTAATGGAATATGTTATTAAAGCTGTTATTCCTAATAAATATATTGATGATAAAACAATTTACCACTTAAATCCATCAGGTTCATTTGTTGTTGGAGGACCAATGGGTGATGCCGGACTTACTGGAAGAAAAATTATTGTTGATACTTATGGTGGTTGGGGTGCTCATGGAGGTGGTGCATTCTCAGGAAAAGATCCAACGAAAGTCGATAGATCTGGTGCATATGCAGCTCGTTGGGTTGCTAAATCTCTTGTCAATGCTAAACTTGTCAAAAGATGTCTTGTTCAACTTTCATACGCTATTGGTGTTGCTAAACCATTATCCATCTACGTTACATCTTATGGTACCTCAAAGCTTAATGAAAGTGAACTTCTTGAAATTGTTGAAAAGAACTTTGATCTTAGACCTGGTTGTATTATGAATGAACTTAAACTTAGAAGACCAATTTACCGCGAAACATCTAAAAATGGTCATTTTGGTCATAGTCAATTTCCCATGGGAACAATGTAAGACACTTACCATTCCAGAACATCTAAAAGCCAAACTTGGACATTAGTTAATACATTTCATTTATATTTGGAAATATGGAATAAAAATTAAATTTTTATTAATTTTTTCTTGCAAATTATAGTTGCTACAATTTATCACAACGATATATTTTATTACCATTTTGTCATTTCATATAAAACTTTTTTATGAAAGAAAGTAAGGAAATTATTTTTAGTTTTAGAGAGATAATGATATATTTTATATTATTTCCAAGGCAAGAAGAAATTTTTTTTTCCCCTAATTAAATTTTTTCATTTAAAAATAGGAATATTTATTTGTTTTTGGTCATAACAATGTATCACTATTAATTAACTTAATTTCCTGTACAATTATCCAATAAATCAAATATTATTTTATTTATTTTACTCCCCACATTCTATTTGCAAAAAGTAATGGAAAAAAGAAGATAATATATTTGAACAAACCAATTACAAAGTATGAGAAAGTCTGCATTAAAATGTGGTATAAATATAAACAAATTAAACAACAAAATTATATGAAATTTTTTTGTCCAAAATTCTGCGACACTGACCAGTAATTTTGCATCATTTTGTCACTTTCTTTATATTTTTAAATTTATTAATATAATACACATTCGAAACATAGTTAAATTTGTTTTATCATTAAGACATGTTGGAAATGTGGCTAAATACATAAATAGTACTTCTTTTCAACAATTGACTGAATATAAAATTTTTATATTTCATAAATAGAACATTATTTTTAAATTTATTTCAATAACCTATTATGCTTTTCCTCCTTCTGGATTCGTCGACGATGCTTGATAAAATAGGAAATGCTTCATTGATTGTTTGGATGAGAGCAAAACATAAAACTAACAATCTTGTCTCATTGTCAGTTGTGTGATGCCAACTAACATGAATTGTATTTTCCTTCCAAATTGACATACATGGAGAGATCTAAAAATATTAAATATCTAGTAATTTCCTTTTTAAGATAGTATCACTTACTGTAGCTTTAATTTTCCTATCATTTTTTATTTCCCACCATTTGGCTTCAAAAAGAAGACCACACATTTTGAGAATTCCCCTTAAAAGCGAATATTTTACTTCTATTTGACATTTTAGTTCTTTATCAGCATTACTAAATATTTTCCATATACGTTTCTCATTTGATGATTCAACTTGAAATACTTTAACTTCTAAACATAATTATTATTTTTAATTATTAAATTTTTTTATTGTAACATACTATAATGAGGATTCCGAATCTTTGCTTCAAGCATTCCTTCAATACCTGCTTCCTTCTCAGGAAAAGATATATTAGCTATCGGCTTATTCACATCTTCATATAAAATCACTTCATTGGCTTCAAGCAAAGCAAAAAGTACTACATTTTTTTTATCATCCACAATATCGAATTTTATAGCCCCTGAGGAGACATTGTTATGTAGTGTAAATTGTTCAATAGAGCGTAAATACTAAAAATATTTTAAATTGTTAAATATTTAATAAAATCATGTTAACTTACTGTTACTATATCTCCAATTTTTATTTCAAGGTTGAGATGCTTTTGGAGACAATGAACAAAGCCAATTTTTGATATTTGTGGCGCAATTATGGTTGATAATTGGCGACAAGCCTGGGAAAGATGTTCTTGAACTGATATTTTCCTCATTTTTTTCTATAGATGTTAAGCTTTCCTACAAGAATTAAATTTTATTGCATAAAGCTTTTTAATTTAAAAATTGTTTATATATAAAAGATCTAAAAAAACTATAGAAACTTTTAAAATAATATTAATTTTCTTTATATAATCTGTAGTAAAAGTTGTATTTTAATCTAACTAGAAAATATATATATTGTTGTTAACTGATATATTATATTTAAATGTTTTAATTTTTATCAAATATATTAATTTTAATACCACCGTTTATCGTGTAAGCTTATCATAAATATCACTAAACACACAATGTTTAAAAATTTTTCACATTTATAATAATATAAAAATTATAATTATGTTATTTAATTAAAAAATTGTATAGATAAAAAATTATAAACTGCAAAATTAACATATTAATGTAAAATATTATGATAGATTATTTTTTTAACCAATTTATTGAAAAAATACGTCATTAAATGTTTGATATTGTTTAAATTTGATAATACACTATTTAAAATATGTAAGAATACTAAGAAAGACTAATTATTTTAGTTTCTAATAAAGTTCCACAAAAATACAAGTAACATTAAACATTCATTTAGTTGTAAATATTTTATATTCATTTTGAAACAAAAAGGACAATTTAATTAAATAAAATATGCTTGAATTATAAAAATTACTATTCCACTAACTATATCAACAAATTTAAAGACTGTAAATAAAAGTAAGATATTGATAAAGTAAACTTAGTAAAGGAAATTTATGCTTTATTTATATTAATTTTTATATTACAGTAAGTAATTAATAATGTTTAAGTTATAATAGAAGACTAAATATTTGTAAAAAAAATAGTATATATTGTCCAAATCATAAATCAAACTTTCACCACATAAAAATTAAATAAATAATAAATTTTTCTGAAAAATATAGAACAAACTCATTAAATTTTTAAAAAATAGCCTAAAAATTCAAATACACATATAAATTTATTAATATCTATATAATGTTTTACATTAAATGTTAAAATTATATTTAATAGTCACAAAATATTCCTAAAAATCGTAAATAGTCAATGAAAATATAAATTGCATAGAATACCATTAAATTCTTATAATTTATATCTGATACAATAAGTCTAGATAATTTTAAAATTCTCAAACATAATTTTGACAATCTTTTATTAGAAGAAAAATTGTCAGTGAAATACTATACCTTATTTAAAATAATTTTATGGGAAAAATTTATTACTAATGTAGTTTGTTGATTTTATTATTTTTTTTTAATATTTTGACTACATGAAAAATTCCTATTTAAAAAAAATAAAAACAATTATTTCTAATATATCAATTGCTTATCAATAAAAAATTATTTTTATTTGATTATTTTATGATATAACTCAAAGGGTCATTTTCTTTAATAAAAGAAATTTTTGCATAAATATACTAACGTTATATAAATTCTATTATTAGCAACAATTATTTTAAATAAAATATAAGCATTTAAATATTTACTAATCTTAATTTAAATATATTGCTTTAAACTAAGCTATTAAAAAATAATGAAAAAAATGTTTTAGTTAACCTGTCAATTAATTCTTATATTATATCAATTTTTGTAGCTATTAAAATAAATTTAATAAATGTTTAAAATAAAGTCGATATATTTTTTAAATTAATACAAACATTTTTATACAAATATTAAAAGACAATTTGGTCTTTTTATAATAATTTAGAATGTTTATTATAAAAGTTGTACTTTGTATTGTTTTTTAAATACAAGCACGTGCTTGAAATGTCAAATGAAAAGAAAATTGAATATTCGATGTACATAAGTAATGAATTTGTGCTTTTATGATCTCAAAATAATTACATCTAAATAAAATTTTGAGGCATTAGCGATTAAAAATTATCTTAATAAAGTTGTTTTGTTATTAGAATAGTAAATAGTTAACAGAATGTTTTATAAATAAATATAATAGAAATTTTCATGTAATGTTATCAATATTCTAACATAAAACCTTATTATTATTAATTAAACATACACCAATATTGTTAATTTTTATAGAATTAATTTAAATTTGCATCAATGAATACTAATAAAATTATTTTATAGACATTAAAATGAATAAAGAAGCAGTGGACTGTATTAATAAGGCAATGATTAGTTATGATCAGGAAAAAAACAATGTTTTTAATGAAATGAGACTTGATGAAGATGAAATTGAAAAATTGTTATACCTACACTTTTTAACGCTTCAAAGAAATGTTTCTAACTATCTTTCAATCCCATCCAATGATAAATTATTCTCCTGTCACAACTTTTTTGATAACACAAAAAAACATTTTATTAATAATAATGATTCAGAATACATGAGAAGGTCAAAGAAGTCAAAATATCATCATAAATATGTAAGAGTATTTATACTAATTTGTACTTTTTTAAATATTATCATTAACAAACATAAATTATGCGAATATTTAACTTCATAATTTATTCTTTTAGTCGTCAAAGTCAATTGATATTCAAGGGAAAAATTCTGAATTAGAAAATTTATTCCTAAAGAAAAATTCACCTTCATCTTCTATACAACAATTCTTTACAAAACCGAAAAAACGAAGTATTTCATTGCACCAACTTATGACAAATTATAACGCTGAAAAACAACTTGAGGTTTGTTTTAATGAAAAAACTTTAATAATATTATTATGAAAATCATTCATAATATAAAGTTATTTTTAACCACCTTTGAATAAGATTAAAAAATAATTTAAAGTTAAGAGACTTATTTTGTGAAGAGATAATGAAAAAAATAAAAAATCTTAATGGTTATTGAAAAACATAAATTTTTTGTGGTTAAATAATATTTAAAATTTTCAAACTAATCTTATAAATTCATTTTCAACAAAAGCTTTCATATTTTCCATTCAATTTTTTTTTCATAATATTTATCTTGTATTGTTAAAGAATATTATAAATAATTATTTTATTTTTAAAAAAAATTATAATTATATTAAATAATAACTACTTTAAAAGATAAATAAATTGAAAATTAATTGTTATCAAGTCATTTCACTCATAAATTCTAGTTAATTTTTCTTATATACTTCATTTTTATTTTGTCAAATAAAATCATTTATCTTTAAGAAGATATAATGGTTGTTTTAGCCTTCTCATAAAAAAATTTTGACATTAAAAAATTGTTTGTTTAATCTAATTTTACGTATATTTTGATTTATTATTCTTATTTTTGATTCTTACAAATTTTTTCAATCAATTTTAGAATTAAAAATTTTTTTATGCATTTACGATTTGATTTTTAGATAGTTTGATAAATATAATATATTTGATTTTTCAATAGCTTATTTAGAGTTAAACTTTATTTTATAACATACAATATTTTTTCATATATAAGTTGTATAGTCATTTACTTTGGGATGAGAGTTAACTTTGGTAACTAAAGCAAATCTTTATATATTTATACAAAGTCATTTATATTATAGATTCATTTGGTTTTTCACTATAATAATAACATTTATAATACTGTTGAAGATACAATATTTGATTAACCATACTTAACTACAACCACTATTTCCATAAACATATTTATCATACCTTATTTAAGTTGATCAGAAAAGGAATAATATAGAAGAGTAATATATAAATATAGAAAGTTCCCTTAATTTTGAATAAACACTATTAATATATATTTATAGTCCTCCTTATAACAATAACACGTTTTACTTCTCATCACTTAATCATCTTTACTGATTACAAATTGAAATACATACAACTTCAAAAAATTTTTTTATATATCTTTTAGACATATATTATATAAGTACAAATATTATAATGTAAATATGTTTATTTTATTAGCCATAATTACTATTTTTTTTATAAATTAATTAAACTATAACATTTATTTGCTATAACTTATGACAACATTTTGTAAACTTTTCATTTACTTTTCAACTACTATATAAAAATAATTTTCAAATATATTAATATATTATGTGGATTATTTTCTTGACACCATATACATTTTTTAATCCTTTATTTTATTTTTTTAACCATTCAATTAACCAATATTAAATCTTACTCAAAAAGAATTCCATTGAGTTTGGTATACTTATGATTTTCAATTGCTATTAGATATATAGCATTTAATAGCGAGGTTCCTGCTTTGCGTACAATACAATAATAACAATTATGTTAGTTTGTCTATTCTATTAGACATACCCAAAAAGTATTTATAATTTAGTTTTTGAAAAAAATTTCTATATACATTTAAAATTGTAAGAAAATAATTATCTAGATATAATAACCTTTGCCTGTTAACATACATGTTAACTTTTTTTCTTCAATTTTCTTTAATTAGTCTTTTTGATGTTCTAATGATGATGTTATAACTTATGGTTGTTAAAATAAATAAAATTATTAAGGAAGTTATAATTTTTATCTTAATAAAAATGATATTTATAGTTACCTTTATGATAATAAGAGTATAAAATTTTATAATTTGTTTTTTTAAATAATACTTAAAAGAAAGTTATTTTTCTATTATTATATTTATTTTTTAGACACCAGTAAATTTGCATAATTTTTTTGACAAAATAAAAGTAATCATCCTAAATATATTTAAATTATAAATACATGTGGGGAGAATGAAATGTCTTCCTAATTGTCTTTCAAAGATAATTGTACAATAATTTTGTCCAAATTTTGATTTTTACATTAAATCGGTTTTATAATTAATTTATTAATATTGATAAATCATGAAATATAAACTTTATTTGTATTGTTATTATATTTAAAAAATTGTTCATGTTTATGAAATATACATGTTATACATACATTTTCCTTTTCTGTTATTTCTATTGTTTCTTGAAATTTCAAAAGTAAATTTATTTTATTCTTTTCAAGTTGTAAATATCAAAATACTTTATATATATAGAGATTTGTCGTACAAAAAAAGTATTTATAATTTTATTAAGAAATAATTTCACATAATAATATTTTATTTTAGAATGTTGCTTGTATATATTAAAAAATCCATATTAACTTTCCTTTTGTTTGTTTAGCCTTAGCAATGTCATGTTTAATTTTAAACATTATATCTTAATCTTCCTTTATAAATTACAATCAACAATTATGCGCACAAATTTGAATTGTTATTGTAATGAAAAAATATGTTTGAATGAATGTGGGTTATTATTTACTGTAAAGATGAGTTATTAGAAATCTTAATAATTTTCTAACATTTTATAAATATTGTAAAAGATAGTAAAATGATATCTATTATTACACATATATGTACATTTAGATAATTGGAAATACATTATTATCACTTGACTTTTCTATCTTATATTCAATTACTTTTGTTTAAAATAAAAATAATTTGTAAAATTTTGGCTTTACTTTTCAATACTATGTAAAATTAAAATTTTTATCTATAGTGAAAATGTCTTTTAAAATATAATTTATTCTTGTTGAAAGGCCCGTAATTTGTAAAAGAGACGATAATTCTTTTTCCATTAGAAGAAAATTAATTCATTTATTAAAAGAGTACAATCTTGTTAATAATTCTTATTAAATTAATTTTCAAGTTATTTCTCTGGTCAACGTAATTTTATAGTCTTTTATTATCAATTTGGAAACAGCAAAGCATTTGTAAGATATATATATATATATATATATAATTGTAAACTTAATTGTACCATTTATCATTAAAACTAATTTTAATTAATTATTTTTATTATAATAATTTATTTTCTATCGTTAATTAAATGCATTTCATTAGTCATTTTACACATAATCTTCTATACTTTTTTTTCAACTCTAAATTTTTAATAAAATAATTAATATTATTTATATTTCAATTAATTAAAATATGATTATTGTTTGGCATATTTAATAAAGAAAATAATTAAATTTATAAATGATATTAAGTAAATAATTAATTATAAATGAAAGATGGTATTGATTATTATCTAAGTTTTATCTGTTTTGATTTTTATACAATACTTTAAAAGAAAGTTTATGATTTTTGAAATGTTAGAGGTGTTAGACGTTCAAATAATAAAACATAGCAATAATATTTTAATATTATCATGAAACATCTAAATGTTTTTTTCTGTTACCATATGAATGATGATAAAATATTATATTTATTTTGTTTCAAGACTTTGCGATAGATAATATTTAATAATTCACGACTATATCAATTTTCTTGTGCTAATGTAAAATACACATATACGAATGTCGTCATCTTTAAATGTTTAGATAATCTTCTTGTTGTATGTTATAATTATATTTATGTGGTATAAATATACAATAAATTGGTCAGATAAACACTATTCTTGATATCATGACATTTTACATACATTAATCACTGTTAGAACTGTAGAAATATAAAATTCTGATCATCTTTTCTTTTAAACGTATGGACTATATAATTTTCTTTTCTTTACAATAATATTTTATATCTAAACTGAATGTATATTTCATGTATTCTTTATAAAAATATTATTCATTTTAATTATTTAACAAGTTTTTATATCTTTTTAACCATTGATAATACCAAATTCTTATAGTATAACAAGTTAATAATTTTTTTTAATATTTATATATCTCGTTAAGCAGATATTTTTCCCATTAGTTCAAAAGAATTTATGATTTCAATAGCATATACTTTTATTTAAACAAAAAATAACAAGGAATAATTTGCAGTTAATGTGAATAGGATAATTTTAATTGTAACTTCAAACATTTAATTGATAAAATTATCTTTAATAGTATTCACGATATTATGATTTATACTAAATTTATATTTTCATTGATAGTAATAACTCTTTTTCTAATTAACTAGTCATAAAAGGTTATAAAATGTCTTATTAAAATTTACTTTTTTCCCTAAAAGTTTAAAATTTATTTCTATATTTAAGTCAAAATAAATTAGCATAACAAATAAACCATGAAAATGTAATAATATTGTTGTTAATTTAAAAAAGAAGATAAATATATTAGTATTATAATGGTTTTAGAATTTTCAATTGAATAAGATTAAAGATGTTTTTTATACACTAACTATATATTTAAGTGCAATTTTATAGTTAAATAATTTTATACATTTTATCTTAATGCAGTTTTCTTATTATTTTATTTATAATCTTTAAAACATAATCATTTATGATATCTCATTGACACTAAGAAAAATATGTAGTGATTTAATTGTTTTATTAGTTAAACGACAATGAATGTTAACTTATCTGTATAATGGCATCTCATTTGTATTATTTTTTGTCACTTGCAATTAAACAATATTTTTACAATGTAAGCATGTATTTTACTTGTCAAATAATTTGTTTAAAGTAATTTAAAGTATAAATATTTTTGGAAATAAATATTTTTAATGAAATAAGATAGATAATTTTTTTTTCTAATCTTAAAGTAAGCTTTTTATAATATTTATTGACAACATTTTTAAATTTGTTTAAATAATTTGTATACATTTTAGTTTAGAAGTTTTTATAAACAAAAGACAAATTTTATAACTACTAATATTTTCCAATAAATTAAATTTTCTTTTCAATTAAATTCAAGTATATATCAATTGAAATTTATTACAATCAAAGTGGAAAAAATTTGTGTGCTTTTATATGTTGTATTAATCCAATTTTTTACACTTTTGATAGGTAGATAAATATAAATGTAACTAAAAATAATTGCATAAAAATTCTTTTTCCTTGATAATTACCAAAATAATTATATGTATATAGAAAAATGTTATAAAAAGAAGTAAAAAGAAATGAAAAATATTTATCTTTTATTTAAATTTTCCCCATAAATTGTTTTTACTTTTAAATATTATAATTTACAATCTTTTTTATTTATAGAAAATTGCTATGTTAGCCTCATTATATTCCTATCCGCGATCGCAGACTTCATCTAATAAAGAAAGTGAAATGTTTCAATCTAAAGTAAAAATAATTCCAAGATCAAAATCCCATGATAGAAATAATATTATTAAGAAATCACCAATAATTGATGAGGTAAATACAACAAAAGTGCCATCTATAAATGATATAAATTTTCAAAATTTAAATTTATGCGATTCCTTAAATTCCTCAGATATTGTTTATAATGATAAAGATCAAATTATTGCTGCAACAGCTGAGGGTTTATATAAATTGTTAATGCCAACAAGAAATTATTGTCCCAGTAAAGATTTTATATTTACATTCCTTATAAATATGAGGACATTCACTAATCCTGATGACTTACTAAAAAAGTTACTTCAACATTGTATGTTTGAATTACACTCTGATCCACAGAATTTTAAAAAAGAGGGTAGAGGAGCATTATTTGATAATATATATGAAATATGTAAAGAATGGATATATCAAATACCTTATGATTTTTCAAGTAATTCAATGAGAAATCGTTTAAAGGAGTTGTTAAATTTAAGTGCATTTGATGATAAATCGAAGAAAAAGATTAGTAATCTTTTTGATGAGTTAACGGAAATTTTAAATAAAACATTAAAATACGAAAGTACTATTTTTGGAATAGAACAAACAATTGAAGATCCCCCACAAATAACAGAAATGTTAGGAGGAATAATGAAAATGACTTTAGAACCGTCTGTTGTTGCTCAACAATTAACACACATTGAATTAGAAAGATTATCTGTTATTGGTGTTGATGAATTTATACAAGCACTAAGTTACGGTGATATGGATTGCCTTGATACAAATAAAGACGATGGAGAAAAAAATACAAATAATAATAAAGATAGTGATGTTGTTGAGGATACCTCATCTAAACATAAAGTTTCAATATCTATAAAATTCTACATTAATTGGTTTAATCAGCTAACATCATTTGTCGCAACGGAAATTATGAGACATGCACGCAAAAAATATAGAGTTAAAGCTATTGAATATTTTATTGATGTAGCAAAAGAATGTATAAATATTGGAAATTTCAATTCAATGATGGCAATTGTAGCAGCATTATCCCTTCCACCTATTGCAAGATTAAAAAAAACTGTAAATTTAAATTGCTTTCTTAATTTTAATGCTTGTTCTTATTTTTAAGTGGAGTAGAGTTGAAAAAAGTAAACTTGAAATATTACAACATCAATTAAATCCATCAGGAAATTTTAATTCTTATAGATCGACATTAAAAGCTGCAATATGGAGGAGTGAAAATGCTAAATTAAAAAATGAAATGATGATTATTCCATTTTTTGCATTACTATTAAAAGATCTATTTTTAGTTCACGAAAGGTCAAGGATTCCATTACCAAATGGACAATTAAATTACGTAATGTTTAGTCAATTTGCAGATCATATTGCTAATTTAAATTGTTGGAGGACAAAAAAATGTCCATTTAAAAAATATCCTTCGATTCTACAATACTTATTATTAGCACCAAATTATAGCGAAAAAAGTAGGTTAAAATTTATATTTTTTAATTTAATAAATTATAATTTAGATATGCTTTGGCTCTCATACGACTATGAAATAGCTGAACAGGGAATTGATAAATTACAATATAAGAAATTAAAAGATGAACAAAAAAAGAGGTGTTCTGAATAAAATTATAAATTATGTAGATTAATATAACAAAAACATATAAATACATTAAATTTTTATTTAAAATAATTCTTTTATTTAATATTAATTTCTACTTTATTAAAAACTTTTCCATAATAAAATAAAAGATCTCTAATGAAGATTGTTAAATAAATTTATCAATAATACTGACTAAAATTGCAAAATGTCATTGAAGATAATTGAAAACAATGCGTCATATATGTTAATACATATATATTAAATGGTCTTTTCACGTTTGTAATGTGAAAATTTTTGTTTTTTTTCTATAATTATTATCCATCTTAGATATAAGACATAGAATAAATATTATATTGCCAATAATTTGATCTTTATCTAAAGTTCGTATTATCACTAATTTCTCCACTATAATTATTTTAAGGGATTTAATCTTAAGTCCTTAAAAGGTAAAATTAAGTAATTCAACACACAGTAGCCTTGCTAATTACATGAGCATCTATATATTCATAGTTTCGTATGGAAAGATTGTTTTGATAAGGCTGATCAGCATATAATAACGAAAACCAAGGTGAGTCAACATGTGATGGTCTCCTATAATCGGGAACCACATTTCTATCCTCTGGTGGTTTTATATTTTTTATTAATACATTACGAATTTCAGTATTAGAAAAAAGATGAGCCGGTAATCTTATTGCATTTCCAATAATTGTCATAACAGACGCTAAATCCACAACTAAACGGTAAAAATATGGATAATAAATTTGGAGGAGATCAGGGTAGATAAATTCAATAATACTAATAATTAAGTTTAGTAAATTTGATATTAAATATGCCGTAATGATAAATAATAATGTGTGGGTTGCAGCCTTTAAATTTTTTCTCCTCATCTCCATTACATCTTGACCCAGTGTTAATTTTGTTATTAATGATCGTAATTGTTGTATATTTTGTTTTTTTAACATTATAACAGTTCCTCCATTTAAAAAAATTAAAGTACAAAAAGGAATAAATGTTGTTGTCAATGTTAAAATACCTGACAAAAAATTATTCTTACTTATTTGTCCAACATTTATTCTATTGTAAAAATCGCATTCTGGTTGAGAAACTATTACAATATCCTGAAAGTTTAATTAATCATGCCAAAATTTTATAAAGTTACATGAGATGTGAGCATTTTTAAAAAAAATGCAGAAGATATTGCACATATTAACAAAATCCATCGTGTTTTATATTCAAAACCTGTAAATAATTAATAAAGTATAATTATAAATCCTACTACTAACCGGTGAATGTCCAGTGCTTTGTTAGTTTATATCTTTCTAGTGATGCATGGATAAGACAAAGAACTGAAGAAATTTTAAATACTTGTCCAAAAAGAAATGTTGTTCGTGCGTACGATATCCATATCAAATACAATTTTTTTATATCAAAGAATTCTGCTAAAACTGGTATAGACTATAAATGCATTAAAAGACTATATATTTTTTTCTACTAACATAAATAAAACATACCATTAACATTACATAAACTGTATCTAAAAGTGTATCGAATAATGCAACGAAACCAAGAAAAAAATATGGTGAATGTCTAAAATTTTTTTTCGATAAAAATATAACAGCTAAAAATGCATTTGCGATGATTCCAAATAAAGCTATTGATCCACCAAATATAGATACTAATACAAATCGTTTTTGTAGTAAATTATCTTTTTCTTCTCTTGAAAATATTCCACACACCATCTTTTAAAAATATATGATTAAGGCTAAATAAACTTATTTATGGTATCTATCCGTTTAACAAAATGTTAAATTAAGTAAAATGTTTTCAAATACACATAGGCTATTTAAATATATAACAAGAATAAACTATCAAAGATGAGTAGTTAAGAACATGTATAATTTTTGTTTTAACAAAAAAAAATAAAATAAAAATTTATATTTCTAATGTCAGTATAATTTTAAAACATATAATAATCTCATTTTTTTCATCCATCAATTTAAATTTTTATTTTTTATTTACACTTTTCTATTAATAATTTATTATCATTCTATGAATATTAAATATTTAACATGTACCTATGACAACATTTTTTATCGTGAACCTGTTTCAAAAATTTACCAAATAAGTATATTTTTATTATAAAAATATCGATAGACTAATTAACCTTCCAAGTATCGTTCCGCTAAATATATATAATTATTATAAAATTGGCTAAATTTTGTCTAAATACAAAGAATATAATGAATAAATGCTACAATCTAATATTTTTATTATTTGTATTAATATCTTATACAAAGGCTGAGAAATCTCACATGAAAAGTATATTATGTACCAGAAGTGATAAATTTTCATTTTGTTCAAGTAATAAATTTAAAAGATCAGACATAACTATTGATGAAAAAAGTGAAAATGATATAGATTCTCCCTTTGAAGATATTGCTACTAGACCACCAGAAACTACTATTGTTACTAACATGAGGCCACAAATACCACCTTCTCCTGTTTATAATATATATCCAATATTTTATCCAAAGGGTCCCCAATATTGTCCAAATATGATGGCAATTTTCCGTTTTACATGTCAGCCATCAAAACCTTTACGTCTGGATTTAGTTGAATTTTGCAAAGTAAGTTTTGCTTATTTTTTCTCTTTTTTAATAACATCATACATATAGGAGTATTCGCTCTTTTGTAGAGTACCAAATTATCATAGAATGCCTGGTCCAGGAACAGGTCCAGTAATTGGTGAAAAAGGTATAGGACATGTTGGTGTTTCCGGTAATTTCGGCTTTGGTATTGGTGTAGTCCCTGGTCTTGAAGTTAATGCTGGATGGGGGGTTGATGTCGGTCCAATTCCTGGTATGGGAGAAAGTATTGGTGTTAATCTTAATTCTAATATTGGATTAATGGGTTCCAGAACTCCTCTTGCCTACAGAAGAGGTTTTGATAATCCTAACGCCCCTAAAGGACCATTAGTTGGACTTAGTGGTGGTGTTGGTGTTGATCCAGGTACCGGACAACCTATTGGTGTTGGTTCTGGTTTGGGTGTCGGTTAATTTGTTGGTGCATACGAAAATAATAAACGAAAACATTTTTGTCACAAGGGTAAATAATTTTCCAAGTTAAAGAATGCTAAGAAAAGAAAAAAATATATAGTTTATTTTGTAATAATAATATGATTATACATATATGTTTATTGGTTGGTAAAAAAATTATAATTTATCTCATTTCACTTTTTGAATTTTAATTGCTTCCTTCGTGTAATGCATTTTTGTTTAGAAAATAAATTTTTATTTAAGGAAAACATTTAACCCCATCTTATTCCATAAGCTACGCCAGCTTTTAGTAAATCATCCTTAGACCGACGAGATGTTGATGGAGCAAAACGGTTCATGTTTCTGATAAAGTTTTCAATTACACTATCATCATATCTTCTTTCAATACCTGGATCTACATATATTTAATTATATATATAGATGGATAAGGATATATTATATAAATTTAATTAAAGATGTAACTTACATTGGAAAGTATAATTGAATGTTAAGAATATTATTAAAATTAAAAATATCTTGTACGAATGTTTATGCATATTTTAAACGAAATAGATAATAAAATTAGTCTATAGTAAAATATTTAATCGTACTTTCCCAAGTGATTTCTCTATTTTCCATTAAAATGGTATTAAAATGAAAATAATAAAGTGTTAATAATTAAAATATAAAGATAATTAAATTGTTATGACTATCTAGGCAAATAAAAATATTTAAATATCTTTACTATTAAAATCCATAAAAATATTTAAACGGTTATGACATCACAGAATAATTATCATATAATTATGTTTTTTTTAAAAATGCTCTTCGAATTCGTGTATCACCATTTTCAGGTATGGTAGAACCTCTTCCATTAACGAAATGTGATGAATTTGATGATGCAATTGTTCCTAATAATGCTGCTGTTGTACTACGACCTACTATTGGTTTTACTTCATGTGGTTGTAAAATACGTCTTCTTTTTTTTGGTAATTTTGAGCGTGCTTGGGCATGTGAATAAAACATTGCAAAATTTGACACAATAACTGGTACTGGTAGAGCTATTGTTAAGACACCCATTAATGCACAAACACTACCAACTATCATACCAAGGTATGTCTTAGGAACCATATCACCAAATCCTATTGTACACATTGTTATAATAGCCCACCATAAACCAACGGGAATTGAATCAAATTGATTTCCTGGATTTTGTTGGACTCTTTCAGCATAATACACTAGTGCTGCAAATATAACTATACCTAGGAGTACAAAAAATACTAGTAAAAGTAATTCTTGTGCTGATGCTTTAAATGTCTGAATCAATATTTTTAATCCTGAGGAATGTTGTGTCAATTTAAATAAACGTAAAATTCTTATAATTGAAAAAAATTCTACTGTATCACGATTTGTTTCACTAAATAATTCTTCTAATCCCCAATCAATATAAAATGAGACTGTTGCAATAAAATCTATTATATTTATTGGATCCTTACAAAATTTTCTCAAATTCGGTGAAAATATAAACCTTGATGATAATTCTATTGTAAACCATATATTACAAATTAATTCAACATAAAAAAAATACGGATGTGCCCTACTAAGTTATTCTTAAGATTTGTATAATTAATTAACTTACCTAGTTGAATTTTTGATAACGTGTAGTGGATGGTTATCATAATCTGTTGCATTAAAAGATATTTCTGGAACTCTCATATATGGGTGCGTTTTTAAACAAAAACAAACTATTGATACAATAACAAAAAAAATAGATACAATACTCAATACTCTCGCTCCTCTTGATGACCATGGTTCGTCAAAAAGAGACCACATTTTTGGTTTAAATTTTTGCCACTTTGACAATGTACCCGAGTAAAAGTCATCTTCCCAACCAAATTTTTTTGCAATCTCTTCTTGTGATGGTGGTTCTGTATCAAGATCTAACGATTCAATTACAGCTAATGTATCTTGTGTATCCCTATGTTGTGTATACGTCATCCAACAACATGGCTCGACTTGATTAGCATCTAAACCCCAAAACTCCAACTCCTCTTCAAATAATGGTCCACAAACATTTGTTGGATAATGAAGTTTTCCCGTTCTATAGTAATTTAATATCATAGCAAAAACTCCAGGGTGCCTATCATAGAAGTATTCATTTAAAACGGGATCGTAATTTGCCAAGTTTGGTGTAAGTCTTGACAATCTAGTTGCTGGAATTTTTTTCAAAACATGCATAAATGTCTCATGACGTATTCCACCAACATTTAATATTACACGATTTTCTGTGTCCATCCAGGACTAAAAACATATAGTATTATTTTTTACTCAGTAAAAAAAGAAGTAAATTTAAAATAAAAAAGTAAAATAATTGTACAAATAATAGATTACTCTTTTTCTAAAAAAATATAGGTAAAATAAACGAAAAGTAAATTTTTCAGAATAAAGACTAACATTATTATATTTCTAAAATAAAAAAAATACATAAAAGACGCTTAATTTTTAAAAAGAAAATATTTTATTATGTATTTTTAAATATTATTACGTTGAAAAAATGCACTTTTTAATGTTACTAAAATTAAATTAACAAAAGAATATACTTAAAGTAATTTTTAAAGCTATAAATTATAAGTTATAATATTTAGTGGTAGTAAAAATATAAGAATAATAATGTTAGAATATAAAACACTATTTCATTTATCAAAAATAATTGTAATAAACAAAATTGTTTATGATCTCTAAATTGTTTATAATGATCGTAAACAACAAAAATATTCCTATACATTTCCTAACATTTAAATAATTTTAACGGTACAATTTTAAGATGAAATTTAATTATAATATAGCTTTAAGAGTAAGTAACCTGATTATTGAAATATTTAGCCATATATAGATACACACATTTATATACTTATATTGAATTGGTAAAATAAATAAATAAAGAAGATAACATTTATAAAGAACCCTTTAACAATACTCATATATTTAACGATAATATGATTAAAAGTTTTTTTTTCCTCAAAACACAAAACAAATCCATTTCTTTAATTTGTTTTAATTCAATGTATCATTACAATGAAATGGTACTAAAAGAGATTTAAATGTTCTATGATATATATATGCCTTTAAAATATAAGTCCATAAGTAGGAATAGATTTTATAAATGATTTATGGTGGTTTAAAAAATTTAGTGACAAGGGATTAAGCTTACAAATTTCTTTTTTTCATCCTCTTCTCTATCTAACAATACGCCTCTAATAGGTACCGATTTCATAGGTCTCATTAAATAATCATATTCATTATAATTTGATCTATCATTATACAAGTCTTCTACATTTTCTTCTAAAACAATCCCACAATTGTCATTATCTAAATTGAAAAAACATAAATTATTAACGGCTCCATTTATCTTTTCTTTTTCTGATGTGACTTTTCTTTCTATCATCATAATTGTTATATAACTTTTTTCTACAAACAAAAATAAAAATCATTATGAATATGAATTTAAAAATAATAAAAATTTTTAGTTATTTAAAAAAGGATAAATAGAAATGTACAAACATTTAACTTATATTTTTCTTTCATTTTAGGTAAATAATTAAAATGTTAGTATATTAAATCTTTGTTTATATAATATAATGTAGCAAAATATTCTATATTAAAAATACATTAAAAAAGGATACCAATGATAAAATTTTTAATTTTAAACCCATCATAAATTAAAATGGTTTTGTTACATAAAAAAATAGTTTATTTTTAAAATTTTAAAGAAAAAAAAATTTTTATTTATGTTCATTAAAGAGGTTTTCATTGTCAAAAGAAACAATTAATTTTGCTTGTAATTCTTCACGGAAAGAAGAGAAATTTTTTCTTCTGTTTTATTTGATTAAGTACATAAAAAGAAAATAGTTAAGAATGTCAAAATTTTTTATTACTTTTTCCAAATCAAAATTTTAATATTTCATATGAATACCAATGTAATTTTGGAAAGGATGATTTTTATTTCATATTAGTATTATATTTCATTGACGAATGTAATTTTTGTTGTCGATCTGAGCATTCCCAATTAATACGAAAAAAAGATAATAAATATATAAATTCTTTTAAAAAATTACTTTTTAAAATATTATTAATTATAATAAATATGTCATAATAATCAAAAATTAGTTATAAAAGTAATTTTATCTATATGAATGGGCTTTCATAATCGCTTCACTAAGCATGAAATCAATGATGAAAAGGAAAATGAGATTCTGTTAAATGGATGTTATAGAATTTTTGAAAAAGTATTTTAAGCTTCCAGAGTCAAATCAACTGTACCAAATAAATTTATGTTTTTCATCTTATCTTTACATTAGAAACAGTCAAGCAAAAATTATTTTCAAGAATAGGCGTATTTCATGTTTATATATCCATGTAAGCTTTTAAGCTTACTTCATTAAAAGTTACCAATCATTTGTCAAAATACTATCCTAATGAGTTTGAATTTTAATAATGTTTATTTAAATTTTTTATCTTTATTCCTATTTTTTATATTAATTAAATGTAATATTTTAGAGAAAAAAGTATTGAAATCAAATACAGTATCACTTTGGTAAGTATCTATTATCTAGTTTTATAACGACAAAATTTTTGTTTTCCCTATTATTATGACTTCTATTCAAAACTATTGTCAAAAAAGGTTGCCGGCTATTTTTATAATATAATCAGAAAACTTACAGTTCAGTAGTTGCCTTTGTGCTATCCTAAAACATTTTTCTTTTAACAATCATATAATGATTATTATTTAATTATAACATTGTAAATGTCCTCATATCATCATTATTAAGTTACCGAATGCCGATAATTATATCTACATATAATTAGAAATTTGAGAATATTTTCGGTAATTGACGACAGACGGCGCATCTTATAAGAAGAGGATTAAACATACAATTTTTAGGATAAATTTTTTATTTGATATTTTTGATTTAAAAAACAAGATAAAATGCGGCATTTTTAAGATGTATGAAAAAAATATATATATAATGGGAATATGTATATGGAAAAAAGCATTACCAAAAACTTACTCAGTTGGATTCCATAATCAACAATATATCTTAATTATACAACATGATTATGTCAATCATAGATATCTAAAGTTAATATATGCATAAGGTTTTTGATGTTAACTTGTCATCACCTTTATATTTTTCATTAATTTAAAGACTACTTTCTAGTTAATTTTAATTAATTCATCAGTCATACAGTATACTATTATTTTTAAAACTTTACAATATACTAACAAAAACATTAATTAATTTTAATGAACTACACAATGTTAATGAGCGCAATGACACTTGTTCTACCACTGACACAATCTGGACTTCCTTAAAAACAATATTTGAAGCTGTTAATTTAGAGATTATCCACTTTGTAGCTTCTGATCCATTTGAAGAACAAAGATATTATACCGCTTGACAACAGGTCATGCATGTACGTATATCTTATGTTTTAGATTAAACTAATTTGGAAAAAAAGCGGCACTTATCAAAATTACCTAAATTTAAAGATTAGCTTAATAATAAAAAATTATTTATATTATAATTATATATTTGATATAGACAAAATTCTCTATATCATTTACCTTCACACATACCTTATATTATTATTCTTATTTATTTTTGAAATGAAAGAAATAACTACTGTAATGATATAAATACATATATATATAAATAGATACTTTTTATATGTTCTTTGATTGATGCAATATATATATATATATTTATATAATTACTGTACATTAAATTATAAAGAGAATTTGGTGTAATAAAACAAATTGAGTTATCTTAAAAGTTAATTTTTAAATTTGTTTATTACGTTAACTTTGTAACTTGTCAATAGTGTAATTATCACTTGGCCCAAGAATTATTCATGCACTTTCACACAATCAACTTTGCAACAAAAGATTTGATTAAACCTGTAGATAGTAAATTCAAGCTTACTTAATTAGTTTTGTCTTCCGTAACAATAATAAATCCATTAACAATCATTATTTTTGACGCTTCAGTAAACATTTATTAAACCTGGTACTTTTATTTAATAATCTTGAGTTTTAGAGTAACTTTAAGTGTCCTTATATCTTTAAAGTAGTTAAAATAAAAAAAGTTAAAAGGTAATTAATCATAAAAATATAGACACTTGGTGTGAATGTAATACCTCATCAATCATAAAAACCATGTATATATACGACAAAATTTATTCTTTTTGTCAACACATATACAGGTAGTTAAAAATAATGTGATGCCTTATGTTTAGAAAAAAGGCAATCTAACGTTAATGACATTTTTTTGAGAAAATCATATATAAATTTATATATATAAATGTATATATATTTTTATCAAATAATATTAACAACAAACATAACATGTATTCACAAACTTTAACCTACAATTATCTCAATCTAAATTATCCAACAATTTGTTACAGTACAAGATCAAGATCTTAAGATATCATCAAATTTTAATCACTTTGGTTAGAAATTTTACCTAAGATTGTTATCAAATGTGTGTAATGTGTCGAGAATTCTCATCAAAATTATTGACATAAACATGACATTTTGAAATGAATTACTTCCGTTCACTTTTCCCTCAAATTGAAATATTTTTACTTATTGTATGACTGTTATTTTTGTACTATATTTTTGATAGAATAATTTTTATTTACATCTCTTAATTAAAATAATATATATGTATATGTCAATAGCAATTTCTCTTAATAATTTTATTGGTTGTACACATCCCAATGGGTGGAGTTAAAATGCGCAACTTGTCGGTCCACCAATAATAGAGGATGCGGTTTCTTACGACATTGAAGTTATAAGTAAAAAGAAGGAGGTCGTAAATTTCATGAATAAAAGTTTTCTGATGAGAACATGTGTATATCTGCTTTCATACGCATCAATGGATCATACAAAGCATATTTTATTTACCACATATTATGCCATTTAAACGGTCCCTACTACCAACTATCAAAATAGCTTTATTGAGACATTTTTCAAAAGAATTTATTTATATCCTTTACAAATTTTTAAATATTGTTCAATTTTACGCTTCGTCTCCCCAAGTTTTTTGTTAGTACACTTTCTTTAAAATATCAATTTTTGGCCATTGCTTAAAATAATTTATAGTAGATAATATTTATCTAAAACAATAATTTCTATGTGTTAATTGATAAGCACTCATGAGATGTCTTCTTCTTCTTACATTTGTATATATATATTCTCTCTTATTCTACATATTTATAATATATATTGCAGGTATAAACCAAATATTTTAATATTTATTGTCAATCTCATTTTTCATATATATATATATATATATGTATATCCATATCTTTATCATATTCTAATATATTTTAATTTCAGTAATTAAAAAAAGATTTAATTTTTAACCCAACGTCATTGTTATAAGACGGGTACCAATAAGGATTGAAAACATTTTTAAATAGTGGAAAAAATAAAAAAAAGGAATAAAAAAATCCATAGAAAAATATACATATTGTACTACTGGAAGCATGCCTTCTTCAAGAGGTCAGTATAATACATCACCAGGTTGGTTTATAGATTTGTAGGGAGCTATGAAATTTTTAATATATTCATTTTATAACTAATTTTTAGTACATTATTTGAATTATTAATTTTTAAAGAGTGATACTTCCCTGCCAAAAACATTAACATTTATTATGCCAAATATATATTCTATTATAGTGATAAAAATATAACATTTAACTATTTGCATGTGATAAAATATACATCAATATACCGTAAATTAGGAGTATTTTTCTTTAAAAATTTTATATACTTGGTGCCACATACAAAACGGCGCCATTTTTAGTTAGAATAATCGGTAAAAATGGTAATGAAAAATAGAATATTGAAAAAGTTTTATTACAAATACATCATATTAATGTATATTTAATGAGTATAAATGTATAACATTAATTGTTTAACAAATTGCCACCAGACGTGTTCATAATGGTGTTACATAATAATTGTCTTTGTTTGGTATACATATATATCTATTTTTATATATAAAAAATCAAGGACTTTTATAGGGAAATTGTTACTTATGCAAATTTTCTTGTCAAATTCAATTGTTGATACATCTAAAATGTGTCCCTTTATGACATTTTTTAATTAAAATTATAATGTGTTTATAATAATATCCAACTAAATGACAATTTGATAAAAAAATTTTTCCCTAGTGCCATTTATCTTATATAATAAAAATTATAAGCTGCGCAATCGGATCAGAATCTTAATACGATCCTCCACATGTCATTGCCTTTCAAATTTATTTATTTCATAAGTAACACCGCATTTGTTTCCTGCTATGCTCCTAATCCTTTCATACTAACTATATTAAGAATCATTTACTATTATATGATTAATGAAGAAATCTCTTTTTGATGTTCTTTATTGCGCCATCCAACATATTGATATTTTTAAATGACAAAAGCAACATTCTTTTACTAATTAAGATGTACAAAATAATATTAAAAATTTAGTTACCATACGGTAGATGTGATTAATTAATGATACTGTAATAATATGTAATGATTTGCTAATTATAAGATATTTATATTTAAGGTCATACAGGTGTTAATCAACTTGGTGGTGTTTTTGTTAATGGTCGTCCTCTTCCTGATGCTACCAGACAAAAAATTGTTGATTTAGCGCATCAAGGAGCTAGACCATGTGATATTTCAAGGATTCTTCAAGTTTCAAATGGTTGTGTATCTAAAATTTTATGTCGTTACTATGAATCTGGTACCATACGTCCAAGAGCCATTGGTGGTTCTAAACCAAGAGTTGCAACAAATAATGTATGTGAAAAGATAGAAGCATATAAACGTGAACAACCTTCCATTTTTGCATGGGAAATTCGTGATAAACTTTTACAAGATAAAGTTTGTACCAATGAAACTATACCTAGTGTAAGTTTGCAAAAAAAATCTTTTTTTCTTTTTTATTATATTATCAATTAAAAAAGATCACACATATAACAACTAAACAACAGTCATAACAAAACCTTTATAATATTTTTCTAGTCTTTTAAAATCAAGTCATCGGCCTGTTTTTAAAAGTGTAGTCAAATATAATATATATTATTTCGCGATGTGTAGTATACTTCTTTTTAATAATAAGAAAAATATGCACGATGACTTTTGTCGATACGTCTTGCTTCTATTTTATTATAACTCCACCCTGTAAAATATGAAAAAAAGTATTGTGTTAAAATGAATAGATAGCCTTTTGTCAAAATTATATATATTAATTTTTATTATTATTTTAGGTATCATCTATAAATCGCGTACTGAGAAATTTAGCAGCTAAAAAAGAACAAGCTATGCAAAACGAATTCTATGATCGTACTATAAGGTAAGAAATTATCAATAGTTTATATAATTTTTAATTTATCCATCTTCTACTTTTATTTTAAGATTTCATGGGCAATTTTATAATCATTGGCCAATGTCTATGCAAAATCCATTGTATCAAATTCCACCTGTAGCAGTGTTAGATCACAGAAAAGAAAATGGTAAGAATAAAAAATATCATAATGATTTTTAAAAAATACAGTTACATTATATTAAATATTCAATATAATTAACATATATTGTGTGTTTACTTATTATATTTAATTAACTTTATATATATATATATATATGTACTGTACGTCCCTTAAATATATATAATGTATCTACATATATGCATATTTTTAAATTTCTATCTATAAGAAATAATCTTTATATCATTATGTATATGAATGTGTCAAAGAACGCGAAGAGAAAGAATTGACGAAGTGAGATGACTATACGCTTCTTTGCATATGTCAATTTGATCTTCTCTAACTGATTGAAGGAATAGAATTCTTGCGTGATATACATCGCGCCACATCACATAACACTATGTCAATTGAAGGTTTCCATAAGCTTTATATTCTACAATTTTTAATTTCAATAAGAAACGTTCTTTGATTATTTTATATATTTATATAATATATATTCTTACCGTAGTACTTATAACTCGTTTAGATGTCTTGTTGTCTTTACAAATCAAGTAAACCTTTTAAACATTTATAAATTCTATGCATATAATTATATTCAATTATTATTTTATTAGAAAATTTTTAAGAATCATTTTTAGTATAAAAAAATTTTATTTATAATATTTTTTAAAATTAAATAGACTATAATATTATCTGACCTATCGATCATTCTTTAGATACAGTATACTTTTTGCTTACTTAAAAATATTAACAATATTTTAAGCAAATGCTATATATTTTTATATATCTAGTAAATCATTGTACTATTTAATTCTAATTATTAATATGAACAATAAGGAATATAATTTAAAAAAGCACGGTTAGTTGTTATTATTTTTATGGAACTGACAAAACTTTATCTTATCACATTTCAATCAAAATTTTTAGTAAATGGCAATTATATGTAGATATTTGTATATATATAGAGAGAAAGATTTTAAAAGTTTTAAATATATAATTATATATTACTTGTAACATGTTATTTTTAGTTTATGGTGAGGAAGAAAATCATAAACAACCTAATGAACATGATGAAGCTGCTAGACAAAGATTAAAAAGAAAACTCCAAAGAAATAGAACATCATTTACTCAAGATCAAATTGATAGGTTAGAAAGAGAATTTGAAAGAACACATTATCCTGATGTTTTTGCAAGAGAACAACTTGCTTCACAAATTGGTTTGCCTGAAGCAAGAATTCAAGTTTGGTTTTCTAATAGAAGAGCAAAGTATAGGAGAGAAGAAAAAGTTCGAAATCAAAAGAAAGGTGTTAGTAATCAAATTCCACATTTACCACATAATAACCTTGATAGTAATTCAAGCGTAATTACATCTCAACATATTTCAACTAAGAATGTATCATCAAGCGTTTCATCAAATAGTAGTTCACTCTCTAACGCCACAACACCATCATCTGTAGTATCACCAGGAACAAACAACAATAATAATAATTCAACAAATGGCGTCATTAATCTTCAAACATCATCAAATAACAATTTATTAGAAACTCCTCCAATTACGGTAAATACTTCATCAACAGCTACATCAACATCGAGTAATACATCAACAATACCATCATCAGCATCAAGTCCTATGACTCTTCAAAACAACGGTTTAAGTAATGGATTGAATAGTAGTGTTGCACAAAGATTTACACCAACCAATTCTATTATTCAATCACATCCATCAACAATGTATTCTGGTCTTGCACAGCAAGCATATTGCTTCCCATCTCCAATGATAACTCCTCAAGATTTTAATTATGCAATGATTCCACAAACAGGTCCATATGATTATTATAATTTTAACAGATCGATGAATGGTATCCATACAAACTCTTTCAATAATGCCATGAATCCATCGCAGATCTCAAATGCAACGATTCCAGGTAAGTAGTAATTATTAACTTAGAAAACAAAGACCAAATTCTTTTACCCTCTTAAAATAAACAGGTTTTTTTGAATTACAGTACTCATGTCATTTTTTAACTTTGCATTACTAAAAATATCAGGTTATCACGTCACATTGAATTAAAATAAAATAAATAAGAAGAGTTAGATGTATCAACATAATAAAATTTTTTTTAGATATACCCGGTATAGGAGCGGCAAGTATGGGTTTGAATGTGGGAACGATTATTCCAATGCATTTAGATCAAACTCAACAACAGACAAATCTTCACGATTTAACTGAAAATCATGCTGATCGACCTCAGGTATACAGTTGGACATAATATAAAATATATTTAGTATCATTGATGGAGAGAAAGTATATTTTAATTTTTTGTTGCAGTTAAGACAGTACGTAGCAGTTTGAAAAAAAATAAATAAAATTATTATACATATATACTATATTACAAGAGTCTTTTATGCTACCGTCGCAACACAATCATTTTACACATATGTATTTCTTTTGATTAAAAAAACATCATATCTTTATTATTTTTTTTTGTAAAGTTTATATGCTTCTAAAGTAATAGACGTCGTTATTCATATCGCTTCTTTTTTTAACAAAAATAATATTTTTAAAAAGTCTTATGACATATATATATATATAAATATCATTACAAATTATATATTTAAAAATTGGGCCAGTCTCAAATTTTAATATCTATTATAAACATAAATATATATATATATAAATATCATTACAAATTATATATTTAAAAATTGGGCCAGTCTCAAATTTTAATATCTATTATAAACATAAATATATATATATACTTATATATATATTAATTTTTATTGGTGAATTTGTAACACTATTTGTTTTAAAAATTAATTAAATATTTTTCTTCATTTTAACTTTATTATAAAAAAAATTATATTTCACAATAATAGTTGTGAATAACAATTTTTTTATTGTTTCTCCATTTTACTATCAAGAATGTCAGGAACTAAACTCTCTAATATACTTCCAGCAATTCCAACAGAAGCATTTTTATGTATCATTTGTAAAATAAAAATGCCATCATCAGTTATTGAGCGAATAACATTTTCAATAACTGCAATTTTGTTGGCTTGTTGTCCATATGACTTAAAATTTTCATATACATTATTTGTTAGAGAATTATACACAATAACTTACAGTAAATAATATTAAATCTTGAATAAAATATTTCTTTTGTCTATTTGAGATGAATTTTGTTAACCATTTTAAGAAGCTTCCAACCATTATTAATAACATTCCACTTAAAATAATCCAATTTAATATAAAAAGTACCTCATTCATTATATTATTAGTTAATATACAACTTATTCTTCTTGTTTTTGGTATGGCTGGTGCACGAAATTTAAATCCTTGTGGATAGGTGCGTACATTAAACGTACAATTGACCATTCTTGGAAAATAATATGAGTCTTCTAGGGGTGTTCTATAGTTCCAGTCAAAAAATAATTTTGGTCCATAAAATATATCACCTTCAGCAACAAGATCGGAAATTAATTTTATTTGAAATATTACAACACCAATTTCAACAATCTTATATAAAATGTAAACAAATGATAAATAACTATCTTTTGATATTTTTCTAAATATACTATAGATAATTGATCCAATTGGATATTGGTATGGTGCAATTTTATCATACTCTGTATGATCAATTCCTTCCTTAAAATGATAAGTAATTGTTTTTATTCTTTCTTTGTAATCCTCACTTTCTGATGAGTATTTTTGTAAACCAATAGCTAAATTAACAAGAAGTCTAACATTTAATGGTCCAATTCGATTTAAATAACTCCAAAATTTTTTTGTCGATATAAACATTACAAATTGAAGAATAAAAATATAAGGTACCCATTGATAATAATTAATTTTTTCTTCAACTGAAATATTATGTTGTTTATCTTTTTCATGGATAACAGTTGTACCATTGACAAAACAAATATCAGCAGCAAATTGTCCCCATCCAGACGCCCATTCTGCAGGTGTTTGACAATGAATTGGTAAATATCCAAAACTCTTAAAATTTAAATATTAGTAAAATTAAAGTAAACAAAAGACTAGGGGAAGTAAATAAAAATATATTACTAAACCTACAGCAGTTAATGCAAGTATAGCAAAAAGAGCAAAAATAACTGTAGCATAAGAGTGAAATACTCTATCGGCACCACTATCGTCTAGTGTTTTTCTTTTATTGATATTAAAAAATCCTTCAATATAGTCCATCAGGAAGTTTAAAAGATTAGTGAAATGAGTTTGATACAGATATTAAGAATGACTTTATGTTGTATTTAACCCACTTGACATTTGTATCACAATTACATAGTCTGCTCTTATCTTTTTAATCTATTTAATAGCTACTAAAATGTTCCATTGCAACAAAATAGATGTGTTAAATTGATGTTTGTATAATATTTATATCTGTACATTAAAAAACATTAAACATTTTTATTTAACATTCTATCAATTGCACAATAAAAGTGTATTCTATTCTCATAACAATTTTTATTTTATTAATTTAACAAAGATAATCATGAATTTGAATTTCGTTAGAGTGACTTGATTTTATAATTATTATGAAAATTCGCCGCGATGTCTTTTACATTTATCACCAACAATACACTTTTTTTTGTCTAACTAACAAATTTCCTCTTTTACATTCAAATTAATACTTATATATTATATATAAATATATGTATATAAAATTTATTTCTTTTTTTTAAAATGTTTTTTTGGATACATGATAATTGTAAAAGGTCTTACCAAAGGCAAAGATTAAAAACAACGTTTTTTATATTTTTCTATGTGCTTTTGATCATATCAATAGAATCTATCAATGATAAAATATATAAAAAATTCAAGGTTGAATTATTAACGGATGAAGAAATCGAAGAGGCACGTTTAGAGACTAAAGAAATGTTTAAATTTGGTTTTGATAATTATAGAAAATACGCCTATCCATTAGATGAATTAAATCCAATATATTGTTCTGGTAGAGGTCCTGATTATCAAAATCCGTAAGCAATATATTTTATTATTCTCAAGATATAAAATTTAGAAATAATTTAAACATAAATGATGTACTCGGAAATTATTCCTTAACATTAATTGATTCATTAACAACACTAGCTGTTTTAGATGAACGTGATGAATTTTATGCATCAGTTGAAAAGGTCATATCAAATGTGTCTTTTAATAATTCTGTTAATGTACAGGTATTTGAAGCAACAATTAGAATTATAGGTTCACTTTTATCAACACATCTTCTTTTAACAGGTGAAAATATATATATGGGTAATTGGAAGATGGAAGGATATAATGATAACCTTCTTATTATGGCAAAAGATTTAGCTGATAGATTAAAACCGGCATTTTACAATACCAATACTGGTATCTCATATCCAAGAGTTAATTTAATATCTGGTGTTCATAAAAATACTATAAAAGAAGCCAATACAGCAGGTGCTACCTCTTTGATTGTTGAATTTGGTATGCTCTCAAAATTATTAAATGATCCATCTTATCACATGTTAGCAAAAAGGAATTTAAAAGAAATATGGAATAGAAGAAATAATATAACTGGTCTTACTGGAAATACAATAAATATAATGAATGGTCAATGGATTGGTAAAATGCATGGACTTGGAGCTGGTATAGATTCATTTTACGAATACTTATTGAAGAGTTATATTTTATTTAAAGATGATGAAAATTTAAATATTTTTAATACTGCACAAAAAAGTATATCCACTTATTTAAGAAAAGGGAGAGAAAGATGTTTTATAGGGGCAGGTGAAGCACCAATGTTTGTAAATGTTGATATGAGAGATGGAAGTGTTATTAATACATGGGTTGATGCATTACAAGCAAGTTATGCAGGTGTTTTAGTACTTGATGGAGAAATAGAAGAAGCAATCTGTCAACATGCACTCTACTATGCTATTTGGAAAAAATTTGACATGGTCCCAGAGAGATTTAATTGGAATACGAGGTATGTTTATGAAAAAAAAAATTTATTTTTATGGACATAAAAAAAGTAGTTGAATTTGGAATATTATTTAATTGTCATTCTTCTTTTTTTCTCTGTAGTTTTAACTCTTCATATCTTTAGTTGATTTTTATTGTTTTGATTTTATAACGTCCATTGGAAGTGGAACAAAATATACGTCTAAAGGAGATACAGTATTGAGATTATTATCAAATTTAATATAACTATCAGAAATGACATTAGTGTTAGTTAGATTAATTGGAATTTTATGTGTAATACTTATTTTACCATTAGAGTGTTCTTTAAGTTTATAGTATCCAAATATAATCAAAAGTATTACAAATATTAGTAAAATAATAAATATTAATCCATAATAAATAAAAATAATAAATTCCATCTATAAAAAAACAGAATTAAGCTTATTGCAAAAAAATGATAAATGTTAGATATTTATTTAAAAGTAGGTTATACATAAAACAGGATTCATAATAGTGACATGATTTTTAATTAATTAAAATGTTAAAATATAAATAACTATTTTGTTTTGTTAAAAGTCATCCATTGAAATAAAATAATAAAAAAATCATTGGAAACAGGATATTTTCATTGTTCACCAAAAGAATTATTTTCGTTTCAATTTCAGTTACCCTGATGTTGCATTTTATCTTTTACGCCCAGAATTTATTGAATCAACGTACCTTTTGTATCGAGCAACTAAAAATCCATTTTATTTATCTGTTGGTAGAGAAATTTTGGACTCATTGAATTTGCATACACGAGTTGCATGTGGTTTTGCTAGTGTACATAATGTCTTCCATAAAACATTAGAAGATCGGATGGAAAGTTTTTTCCTTGCTGAAACATTAAAATATCTATATTTGGTAAGAAAAAAATTTTAAATAATATAAATTATTTATAATAATATGGTTTAGTTATTTGATAGAGATAATCTTGTAAACAGGAATGCAGAAAAGTTAGTATTCACTACGGAAGGACATATTCTTCCAGTTTTAGAGAAATATCAAAAATCTGATAATTATTTAAATGAAAATGATATTGAAGATTCAAAAATGTGTCAAGCAATGAGCATAAAATCATTTGAAGATTCTTTACCATTACCAAAAGAAAAAATGTTGGAGTACTTTGATATTGTTGGATTATAAGAATTCTTGTATTTCGTTATTGCAAAAAAGTTGCCTTTTTTTATGCCGTAAATTGTAAAATTTAAATTTAAGTAAATAAAATAGTATAATTTACTGTATGTATTTTTATTACTTTTTGTTGTTAAATAACTTTTACATTAAGATTACATTAAAAATAAAATAATCAAATTCAATTCTTTTGTGTAACCACTTAGCTATTATATATTCACACAGTATATCTAGTGATAACTATATATTATAATTATTATGCTTACAAGAAATTTATATCAACAATTCACCGGAAGTTTATCTGTTTAAAGTAAAGTTAGCCATCAGATTAATTTGCCTATTTGGTAAACAAAATGATATTTTGTTAAGAATGATTATCATGAAATGAACTTGATAGCAAATGGGATAAAAGATGGACACTACACTATACCATTGTATTATCTACTGATAAGTATAAAATTAGGGTGGGCATAAATAGTTGTATAAAACCATTTCGTCAATTGTTATAGTAATAACTGATGAGCTGTTAGGTGCCAATTTATAACTTTAAAAGTTAAGTTATTTAAAATCACAAATCATTTGACACGAGTCTTTTTATTTTAATTCCCCACTAAACTGAGGTATTAATATATATTTGCCACTATTAAGTTACATCTTAATCACATTGCCAAATTACCTCTTTTTAAATTCACATAGGAATATAAAAATAATTAAATTCCAACACTTAACTAATTAATATTTTATACTTGCTTTTGCAAAAAAAAGGAGTTAATTTTATTGTTTAGTAGAATTTCTTTATATACCTAAACTATGTAATCTTAATGGAAATAAAAAAATAGAAAGAATAATTGGTTAATGGCTATCATATGCTACTCCACTATCGTCAACATTATTACACTATTTAATAAAGATTATTCTTAAGATAAAAAGTTTTTATTAAAAATAGTTAGATATTTTATGTATTTATCAAAGTTTTTAAATACTATTATTGTATGGGGTGATCATTGACTGTGTCAAATCTTCTTTGAATATATTTAAACTTATTCATTTGTTTTCAATAATCTTCTAAGTAAAAATTTTATTATCAAATACTTGATGACCAGTTTAAAATTTAAGGGTGCCATTATTCAATTTTTTTTTATGATGGTTTGTGTCATTTCTTTTTAAACTTTAAATAAAACAATTTTAAAATCTTTTTTATACTTTTTAGATAGCTGCAATCAGTCTCTATATTGGGAAATCTTTAGCTTTTTATTGTCCATTATGTATACTATTTCATCTTTCATTCCATCCTTATTTTATACATCCTTAATTTTTAACTATCTTGCTAACTTTATTCAATTAGGATTGTTATACCAAAAATTGTAAATAATTTCGCTCAAGCTATGCATAGTTTATTTTCATAATATAATATTTTAGAGATTTTTATATACTTTTGTCTTTCATATTTTTTATAACATCAAATTATAACATTATGACATCTCTTATTGTTTCAAAATTTATTACAACTACCGGATGTTAACATTTCTATTCTCAGTATTAGACAAATAAGAAAAATCTTGTAGTGTATCATTATCTCTTCTAAGCATGCTCAATATTTTAATATATCTTATTTTTATCTTTCAATATTTCTATCTATTACCTCTTTACTTTTTAATATCATTATCTTAAAACTATTTTATTTCTATTCTTTATAATATTTTAAAAATGCGGTAAACGTTAATGATCCAAATAAACTACTGGTCTAATACCAGTGGATAATTATAATTTATAATGCATAAAAGTTATAATTTTTGGGGTTTCTTTATTATAAAGATATGCATTTTAAATTAGTACAGTGAAATTTAAAAGTTTTTTTTTATATTTTATAAATATTATTCACAATATTTTTAGATAATATTTCAAAATGGTGCTTTTCATAGAAATAGAATTTTTAGTAGTTACTATCGTTCTTTTAATAAAAGCACCAAGTGTTCCTACCAGCAAATTATCATGTATGTTTAGTTTTGTTGTTTAACTTTTTTATTTATACTGTTTTAGTGCCTCCAAAGCTAGAACTTCAACCACCTGAAGAAGTATGGTTTCAAAAGTCTTTCGTTGATTATAATACATCAGACAGTCGCATACCTGTTAATAGAATAACACTCTACTGCCATGGATCAAATGAACCTGATTTGTAAGTAAATATTATACCTACATATATAAATTCATTTTTCTATAGTTTTGAATGGAAAAAGGATGGAAAAGTTTTGAATATTGATGGAAAGCATATTCAATGGCAAAAAGAGAAACAATCAGGAACAATAATAATTGATGATCCAAAATCAGAAGATGAGGGATATTATCAATGTTCAATGTCAAATTTCTTCGGAACAGCTCTAACTAATAAGGTACATGTTGTAATGGGAGGTAATGTTTTGATATTTAATTTCCAAAAATTCTATTTAATTCTACTTTTTTAGTTCTAGATCATTTTGTTCCATCAAATATAAGACAAATTGTGGTAAATGAAGGTGATTCACTCACAATTCCATGTAATGTACCATATGGTAACCCAAAACCCTCCATTTTTTGGTTGTACAGAGATGCAAAACTTAATTCTGTCATTGAGACTATTAGAAGAAAACATATTACTGTTGATTTGGACGGAAGATTACATTTTAGTTTTGTTGAGCCTCATGATAGTAGAAAAAATTTAATATATCAATGTGCAGCAACATCACCAGTCTTACGTGGAGAATATAGAGCTGGTGATGAAGTTCAAATAACCGTAAAACCAAAAGTTACAACTAAACTTAAACCTATTCATTCATTATACTTATCACCATCTGAAAATGTTATTAAAGTTGGTGGGAAATTAAAATTAATGTGTATTTTTGGTGGAAAGTAAGTTAAACGAATTTCTCTTTTTTAAGGTAAAAAAATTCTCTTAGACCTTTACCCGTTATAACATGGAAAAAACGTAATGAAGCTGGTGTTTGGGAAGACATAAAAATTGATGACGCTAATAATGGAAAAAGCCTAGTTATTGAAAATATTCGTCCTTCCGATTCTGGCCATTATCGTTGTTCCTCACAACATATTAAACATGATATGAAGGTAATCGTTACAACATCACCATACTGGATTAATGAACCACCAAAAGATTTAAATGAAACTGAAGATAGTACTGGTGAGTTAACTTGCGATGTTTCTGGATTTCCTCAACCAATAATAAGATGGTATCAAAATGGTTCCCCAATACATAATACAGATGATGATGGTAGAAAAATGATTCTCGATAATGGGAGGCGTTTAAGAATTTATGATCTTCATCATGATACGGATACTTCTGTTTACCAATGTAATGCATCTAATATATATGGATATGTTTATGCAAATGCATATATTAATGTAGCTGCTCATGCACCAATATTTCGTATGTCTACAAAACGTGTATGGAAGGTTATACAAAATAGTGATGTTGATATGAGTTGTGAAATTGATGCAGCACCAGAAGCTAATGTAAAATGGGTTGATGAACATGATCAACCACTTCAAAATATTCCTGGAAAACTTAAAATACTCTCAAATCATACTTTAAGAATAATGAAAATTAATTCAGCTGATGAAGGACTGTATTATTGTAATGTTAGTAATAGATATGGTATTAATAGAGCATCTAACAAGTTAGAAGTTTTTAATCCAACATATTTTACAAGAGTACCATCACCAAAAAGATTAGTTGTTGAGGCTAATGAAACTGTTGAATTGTTTTGTGGTGCAATAGCTGATCCAAGATTACTCGTTGATTATGTTTGGACACATGATGGAAAACCTTTACAACTACCGACAACTACGGATTCGTAAGTTAAGTTTTTCTTATCAATTTTTTATTTTAAGAAACGGAGTTAATCGTTTAAAATTTGATCATGTTAGAGGGAAAGATTCTGGTAATATTGATTGTGCCGCTGTAACCGATGTTGAAGTAAAAGTAGCAGGAATTGAATTGCTTGTAAGGGACGTTCCTAATCCACCTATTATCCAACAATTTGTATGTGATGATGTAGCAGCATCTATTAATTGGAAAAAACCATCAGAGAATGGAGATGAAATTAGAAAATTTATAATTCAATTTTCAACGTCATTCATGGATGGTAATTGGACAACGGCTTATGAGGAGCTTAATACAGAACGTGATCATTATTTTACTAAAATAAGTCTATCACCATGGGTTGACTATAAATTTAGGATAATTGCAATAAATTCATATGGTGAATCAGAACCTGGATATCCACATAAGACCGAATGTAAAACAAAACCATCAAGACCATATATTAATCCAGGAAATGTTATGGCTGAGGGGAATGAACCAAATAATATAGTTGTATATTGGGATCCCATTGATAAGTATGATTGGAATGGTCCAAATATGAGATATCTTATCAGATATAAAATAAATGAACCATATAATGAGTGGCGTGAATTTATAATAGAAGATCCACTTGCTAATTATACTATAATTAGAGACCAACCAACATTTAAACAGTATCAAGTTCAAGTTAAATCAGTTAATGATTTTGGTGATTGTATCATTGAACCCGACATCATTATAGGCTACTCTGGAGAAAATGCACCAAAAGAACCTGTTAGTGGATTAAAGGTACAGAATATTTACAATTACTCATCAGTAGAAATTTCATGGGATCCTTATTTAATTGATAATGTAAGAGGACATTTTAAGGGATATAAAATTGTATACTGGAATATTGAAAAATCTGATCAAAAAACCGAAATAAGTGTTTCAAATAGACAAACAAATTATATAATTAATGATTTAAAAGCAATTACTACTTATAATGTAACTGTAAAAATTTCAAATAAGCATTATGATAGTGCTGAAAGCGAAATAATTTCATTTTATACTCCTGAAGGTATTCCAAGTAAAGTTCATAATTTTAAAGCGCGTGCTGTTGGATTTAGTAGTGTACTTCTAACATGGGAAACACCACTTCATACTAATGGAAGAATTCGTGGATATTTTATAACGATCCAACAATCATTTGATGGTGAAATTGAAGAAACATATGTTCTTCATAGACAAACATATTACCTTCATGAACATCTCCTTCCTGATACATTATATAAAGTTGCAGTTTGGGCAGAAACGTATGGTGGTGAAGGACCAAAAATAATTCGACCAATCAAAACATTTCCTTTATCGGATCCTGATATGCCCGATTTTGAATTAACAAATAAAGGCTTAGGTTATGTTGAAGTAACATGGAAACATTCAAATAAGTCATATTGGGGAATGTCAGGATCATCATTTAGTGTAGAATATACAAATGATCAAGATGATGAGTGGAAACAATCTATTTCAATTAGTCTCCCACATGATACTGTTCATTTAGAAAATTTAGGGGAAGATATTGAATATTATGTAATTGGTATTTCTAGAGACGGTGATAGAGTTAAAAAATCATTACCTAAAACAATTAGAACAAGAGGAAGATCTAGACTTTCACATATAAATAGAGGTAAAATAATTTACATATAAATGAAAGTAATTCTTCTACTTTTTTTAGAGAATTTGCAAAAAGCAATGTGGTTTATAGCAGTTTTAATTGCACTATTTATGTCACTTTTCACCCTTTGTTGTCTTTGTTATATTACACAAAAAAGAAGTGGAATTTATTCAGTTAAAAAGCGTGAAATTGAAAAAGGACACACAATGTTAAGTGAATCAGAGTATGCCAAATTTTTAGAATGTCAATTTGGTGTTGAACAACGTTCTAATTCAATGCAAAAAGTTATCGTTACATAAGTTCTCATTTCGTATGGAATATCGCAAAAACGTGTACCTAGAACTTTTTTTCATTTAACATATTATGAAAACTAAACTTAATAATTATACTACTGCCTATTTAAAATATATCTTCAATTCTTTCTTTACATATTATTTTTGGTAATGCTTTTTTATATTAAAAGTAAATTTTTTATTTAAGTTTTTTTTTCTACGATTATATTAAATAGACAGTTAGGATAAAGCTTTTTATATTGAAGGGTATTCTAAAAGTAGTTTGTATTTGTATATGTTAAAACATTTAAATAAATGAATTTTATTTATCATTTAGAGTAGTTTTCCGATGAGTAATTATTGTAATAATCATATTTAATGAACAATAAAAATAATTACATATATTTGTATAGGTACAAATAGAATAATTTACTAAGGTATTTATAAAAGAAGAAAGCTGTATTAGTGGTAGAAAATTGCATGAAGAGAGATAAACACATAATTATTTTATTTTATTCGTGTTCACCTAAAAGAAACGAAAATTTACAAACATGTATAAACATTAACATCTAACGATGATTTCGCTTTTCTATCAGGTAGTTTTTTTATAGAAGAATTATCATGAAGAAGAGATAAAAGTCTCTTTGGAGGTCTTCCTACGGTTTTTTCCATTCTTTCTCAACATGTACATCAAAAGGTTTCTTTACATTTTCCATTCTATCTAATATTATATATTTGATGAATTTAGTAGGATAGATCTCTCTTTTGAAGATAGAATATAAAACTTTTTTTTCCAGTGATACAAATTTATTGATAAGCATGATAGTTGGTCTCATAGATTCTATGGTATATAGAGTTGCTAGTCTTATGATACAATTATAAATTTTTAACTTTTTTTGTAATCAGCTCTATTTAATAATTCTTTGTTTTTTGAATATTGCACTCCATTTAGTCTTTGCACGTTTATTGAAATCGTTTTTATCTTCTTTCAGGTTCATAGATACCACTCTTCCTAGGTATTTATAATTTGATACTACTTCATAAATTGGATTATCTAACTTTTTTTATATTGTGTAGCCATCATTTTTGTTTTATTCTTATTCAACTCTAGGTCTGTTTTCCCAACATGATATTCAATAACTTGAGCAATTTTATCTGTTAACTTTTGATCATACGTGTATATTACTATGTCATCAGAAAACTCTAATTTGAAGCTAACCGTAGGAGTACCATCGTCATAACCTTAATTAGGTTACCTTCTTTTTTTTAAAAATAGTCATTTAAGTCTTGCTGGGGATTCTTAAGAATTATTTTTAGTAATAGAATAAACAATTTTGGGCTTAATGATCACTTTGTCGGATACCAGACTTCACTTCAATTGTGGTATTTGAATTGTTGATACCTGTGGAGAAAGTAGCTTTAGGAGATCTGTATAATGCTTCAATTCTTTTTACCAATTCCTCATCAAAATCATTTATCGCTAGACTGTAGAGAAGCCAACTATGATTCACTGAATCGAATGCTTTTTTGAAATCAATAAAAATAGCATATAAATCTTTCTTATCATCTCTACACGTTTGAATTATTGTACATAGTTGTAATATCTGATTTAAAGTATTTTTTTTCTAAAAAAACTCGTCTGGCTAGCACTGATACAATTTTCAATTTTATCGTGCATACGTTCAAGTAAAGTCCCAGTATAAATTTTTAATATGGTTTATAAAATTGATATTGGACTGAAACTAGAAATATCGTTCGAAATACTGTTTGTTTTCTTGATAAGAACTATGTTACATTCATTCATTTGATTAGGAATCAGATATCCATGATTATTGAATAAATTTGCTAGTGCTTCTGCTGCTTTTCTGCCACCTAATATGGGGTGTTTGGAAAAAATGCCATCAGCCCCACAAGCTTTTCTTTTACTTTTTTTGATTCTAAAACTAACTTCATCAGGAGTTATGGGATGCCATATAGAATTTTTTTTTAACATAATTTCTCCACTCTATATTTTCCTCTCTTTCTTTACCAAAGATTTTATTTACACTCTCTTTGCTTATATTGTTGAATTTTTTCCTAGATATTTCTTCGCAAACAGGAGTATCTTTAGAATACGGGTCCCCTATTGATTTGAATATTAAAGATAATTTAATAGCTTTTTATGCATTTTTGTGATATAATAATGATAATTTAGATTGTTTTTTATAAAAATAAACTTTTTTTAAAAACTTTTTTGAACATATGAAAATGAATTTTTTGATCGAAAAACAATAAAAACGCATGGTAAAAATGAAGTATTTGAAAAAAGTCATTAAAACAGTCACAAAAAGCTTGGGAAAAAAGAATTTGAATAATAAAACAATGAATAAGTAAAATAATCATATTCTGTCATCAAAAAAAGGTATATAAGAAATAAAAAACATCAAAATCTTTACAACCATATATATTCGTCATTTGTACCCTTATTAAATTTATTCTGCTATTATGGACTCTACCACAAGATTCAGTGATATTCCTTCTATGTTTGAAGCATTTAATATGTTTGGAACACCGGAACTCGCTGAGAAATTTTTATTTGACAATGAAATCTTCCCCAGCTCCAAGAATTGCCCAAAATGTGGGAACTCAATGTCATTGAACGGCCAATCGTTTAGATGTGGCAAGAAAACTTGTAGAGCAAAGGTAACCGTACGCGATGGTACGTTCTTCAGTAAAATGAAGGTACCATTAAATGTGGTCCTTTTCTATCTTTATTATTTCATTTCTGGTACACGTCAGAACCAGATTGAAATGTATTTAAAGATAAGCAATGCAACCAATACTGCTCTTCACAAGTATTCTCGTCAACTTATAGCTGATGCCGTCAATGAAAGTGACGTTAAAATTGGAGGTCCAGGGATAATCGTCGAAATCGACGAATCCAAATTCGGAAAACGAAAGCACCACCGAGGTCACAGAGTGGATGGAGCTTGGATCCTAGGCGGCGTGGAATTAACAAGCGAAAGGAAATTATTTGTACGGGTCGTTGAAAGCAGGGATGCCGAGACCTTATTACCAATAATCCAGCAGCATGTTCTTCCAGGTTCCATTATCCGCACCGACTGTTGGTGTGGATACGCAAGACTAGGGCGATTAGGTTACATCCACGAGAAGGTGAATCATTCTTTGCACTTCCATGATCCGGTAACTGGTGTTCACACGAATACCATTGAAGAAACATGGTTAGGAATAAAATTGGGGATCCCATTGAGGTGTAGAAATCGTGAAGTCATTAATGACCACTTGTGGGGGTTTATATAGCATCGTATAAACAAGGGAAGACGATTTAAAGCGCTAATATGGGCTCTCAAAAAACATACAATGGCGAGACCTAGATCCTAACGCAAAGCCAATGGATGAAACATTCGGCCTGTTAGCTATCGAAGATGGTCCTGGACCCATTGTTGAGGATCTAGAGGCTGATGGTCAACATCATTTAGATAATATAGAGCAGTCGAGTAGCCCATTAGCTTCACCGGTTACAAAAAACTAGAAAAGAATAAGGTCTCTCTATTCTGCTGCCTTAATTCTCTAGTAACTAACAATTTTAACCCAACGGCCCTCTTTAGAACCACCCATTATTAAAAATAAATTATTTGTGTTATCTATTTTTTATATATGAGGTGACTAATGATTACGCTGTTTCTCTTTGTGAATGCAATGCTCTAGATTTTTCAATATATACACCAGTCTAATTAAGGCTAATTTACATGCTTTCAATAAAATAAATAAAAATAATGTCATTTATTAAAAAAAAACCATTCAGAAATACACAAAAACACAAATGCTGCAAAAAAAAAAAAATTGCTGCAAATAATTATAAATGCTGCTAAATGTTGTTATTTATGCACATGTACTATAAAAATATATTTTACCGCCAAAAAAACTAACATTTTTAGCGCTATATGAAATGGGGGCCCGTATTCTAAAGATTAACCCGCAAACATATTTCATTGATCTACTTTCCTTTGATAGCTTTGCCAATAATTACATTTGTTCTTTTTAAGCATAAATCATTGATTTCGAATCTTATTAGTTCGCTAAGAATAGTATAATTCAAGTCTTTTCTTTTAAGATTTTTCATCTTGATAAGTAGATTTTTGATTTATGAATCATCAGTGATTCTACCTGATGACTTAATTTCTTTTATTTTACATTCATTGTAAATTTTTGTAAGATTATTTCTGATTGTATCACAATTTTCTTCAGCTTCTTTGTCAAAGATCCCAATTTAATTTTTTCTTAATACCTTTTAACTTCATAGGGTCAATTTTATTAAAGTCCGGTCTTAAATTAACCTTGTTGTTCTTGAATTTTGATCTGTGTGTTAACTCTTCAAATTCTAATTTTAATATTAAAGGGTTATAGTCGATGTTTACAGTATGTTTCTGTGGAGCTTTAACATCTTTTTTTTAACTAGTAATTCGTCTGTCAAAAAATAGCCCATTTCTCCTTTAATTTTTTGGTTGGATGATATCCAAGCTGTTCTTCTGTTGAACTTTCTGATAAAGAGCATATTATAACAACTTAATTCCATTTCTTCGCAAAATTGAGTCCATTTTCACCTCTTTCGTTTCCTAATACATTTCCGTTTAACCATTTTTCATTATTGTTATTGAATATTACTTTTGCATTGAAGTCTTCCTCAACAATGCACTTCATATTTTCATCTTTACTATCAGTAATGATATCTCGAAATTTGTCGTGTAAAACGTTAATTTCATCTTCTGAAGCAGCCGAAGTACAAAAATAACATGATGTAAAGATATATAATTCATTTTCAACTTTTATAATAAAACTGGTTAATCTTGATGATTGTGTAACTATTTTATGGATGTATTTTAGTAATCTTTTTTGATAACTGACATAGTAATAACAATATTACTATATAAGCCCTGGTTATAGATAGATTATCTCAAAAATAGCCTGTCGGTAGCAGAGTAAGTTGTTTTTTTTTTTAAAATCATTTTTATATAACTATTTCTAGCTTTTCGGTAACAATAAAAGGGTAATATTTTTTTATTTCAATAACTATACCACAATCTCCATTTCTATTATCCGCTTTACCCGTGATATACACAAAACTTTCTTCTTGGAAACAATCATCTGGTTTCAGTAATAAGAGCAATATAAATTTTCTCTAATTTCAACAGTTCATTCAATTTAAACAGTTTGTGGAGTAGTGATCTGACATTAAGTGTTATCATTTTTAACATTTTTACATGTTTGTTAATAAATTGACTATTTGAAGACCCGACGTCACTCCCAGGCTCGAAACCTCTTATTTTTGCCTTTATTGTATCCATCTTCATTACTATACTTAATTTGTTAATTAAATTAAACAATTTTATGTTCACAATACATGCTTATGAAATAATATTATGAAATAAATGTAATAACGCGCACTCATAAGAGATAAAAGAGAGGAATGAACACACATAATTATTTTATATAAATTAATTATTTGTGTTAGTATTTGGGATTGAACTGAAGATTTATCATCAAAATTTTTACTCATTTATTCCCTTTTGAAAATAGAAAAATTTCCCCTTCATCTTATTTGTTTTTTTGTTACTATTTCACAATTAAATGTCTTTGTTGATATCTGTTTTTCCATTGATTCGCATCGAAGAGTATGTGGATCCGAAATTTTTTCTGGGTATTGCTCATAAAATATCATTTTGTTAAAAAGTCAGTCGTTAGACAAGGTTCAAGAAATCCTCCTGCATTGGCTGGTTCCTCACTTATACGTTTGTCTTGTCTACACAACTTTCAAGCATCACGTCGTTCACCCTCAAATGTATCCTTTCGAAATAAAGAAAAATCATAGTAGAGTATAATATATTTACGAAGTTCAAAAAAGATCTTATTGCTATTTTTATCTTTTCGTTTACTCTCCTGAACAATTTTGCTAATGTTAAGAAGATTGAAATATCTTTCGGCTCTTCAAGTCCTTTTTAAAATCTTCCATTATGTTTTTTTATTTTTGATAATACCCTAATTTCATACGTATAATGCGAGACTTTCCAAAGAAATGAGTTGAAAAATGTCAACCTTAGCACTTTATTTTTCTATTGGCGAATTTTTGATTAAGCATATTTTGACGATGTTTTCAACAAATGTGTTTATTTTTACAAAATATTCTTGCAACAATCTACGATTTTTGTAAAAACTATATTTTAACTACTAAAACAAAGTTTTTCCAATTTATCTTCTAGTCTTGACAAGTTCAATTCAGTAGTCAACGTCTTCTTGAAGTCATCCTCGATATTTTAAACCTTTATCATTCTCAAAATCAATGCAACCTAGCTTGATCAATGGTCTCCAACTTCTTCCACGCTGTTATGGACCTTCGTTTCATGGAAATTTTACATAAGCAAGCAAAAAAAATTAAAATAAAATGCCATTATTTATGCAACAAATTTTTTCGCGTCGAGATTTTCTTCTCATATTGTACACGAATCGAATTATGCGCATGAAACTAAGTTAATAACAAACGAGATAGTCAGCTTCATCCTAATTTGTAGGTTTCTTTCGTGTTTAGATGGATAAAAAATAAGAGGAAATTTTTTAATAAACGTAAAATTATCAGAATCATCTAGACGTGGAATTCTCCATTAGTATTTAGTAATAATATTCGGTTGCTTTTCCACTATCTACAATTTTTTTCATAAGGCTAGTCAATTTGGTCAGACTTTTTAATGTCCAAAAAGCAGTTAGAAAGGTCATAAATTTCTAGTAATTATATAATATTTGATTTTGATAAACATTTAAACATTCTATTTTCGTTACTATTATCTTCACATTAATAGAGTAAAATTATAAAACATTTAAAAAATTAATGATTAATATAAGTGATAAATCTATTGCGTTGGCGACTGTATAATATTTATATATAATTAATACAATACAAAACAATTTTCTATAAATTAAATTTACTTTCAATGACATTTTTAAGTTTATTTAGTATACTTAATCTCTTTATTGTCAACCATATTATCACTTATGTTAGCTATAATAAAATTTAAATAATAATGCATACTCAATTTCTAAAAGAAAAATTTTTTTATGATAATGCTATTCGATGGTTTTTTTTGTTTTCTTTGTCATTTAATACTTAATAATTTTAATATTTTTGTTTGTAATTTTTTTTCTTTTAACAAAAAAGTAATAATTAATTTCCATATTTGCAAGAAATAAATTTTTAACAATCTAATGATGGCTTTGTTACACCATAATAATTAGCTTAAAAATATTATGTAAAATTAATTAAAATCAATATTTATATAAGTTTTCTTCTTTTAAAAAACAAATAAGCAAAATATGAAAAAAGAAATATTATTGTACGACATTAAGAAAACATTATTCAAGTTTTGATATAGCATTCTCAAGTGTTGATAAGTCACTTTTTATATCACGTACCAATATTTTGACAGCGTGAAGGTCCTCTAATACTTCTACAGATTGTGTATATGGATTGTAACGAACTTGAAAATCTTTTGGAATTGTGCTAGCCCATTCTCTATAATTTTACCATTATTATTATTGTTAAACATTCTAACTTACTTTAACTTGTTGCTGGCATCATTGAATGATTCAGCAAGAAAATACTTTGGTTGAAATTTTGTTATTGGGTATTTTGTAACACAACAAACTGATGGTTCAAATGGTACTATTTCAGGTTCATCAGTTAAACAATATTGAAGTTCACCAAATGAACTTAACAATCCAGCACCATATGCTTTTTTTTTATTATTTTCAAGACAAACACCATACTCAACAGTAAACCAATAAAGTGTAGCTAATTTTTCAATCATCTCATCGCTTGCACCTAGTGATGCTAACCCAATTTCTTGTGAAAATTTAGCAAAATCTGGATCAGCAAATAATGGTGCATGGCCTAGAAGTTCATGACAAATATCACTAAAAAAATAATATATTAAAAAAAACGAACGTAGAACTTACGGTTCTGGCGTATACATTGGTACGGAATGGTGTCTTATATATTGAGTCGAATGAAATACTCTAAACGCCAACCCAGCAAGAAAATCTCTTGAAGATAATAATCCAGCTACAGGTCTTAATATAAATCCTGTACAATCTTTCAAAAAGTCTGATACATCCTGTAATTGAGGAATTTTATCGGGTCCATAACCACAATTTTGCTGAAGTAGTGGGAAAATATAGTTAAATTCTTTACAAGCATGTGTTGGGTAAAGTTTCACTAATTCAGTATAAATTGTACGCCAAGCACCAATTTCTTCTTCAGTATACTCAATATATGGTATTTTTTCGCCATGACGATAATTAAAAGCAATATCAGCAAATTGTTTTCTTCTAGCTCTATAAACTTCATCAGTAAAACCTGGATGGTCAGCATCAAGTTCAGCACCATAACTTAATATTCTATTTGCAAATTGATTAATATCAACAATCTTTCTTGGGAACCATGGTGTCGATTCAGAATTTAAACGCTTGTGAGTATTAAAATCATATGTTTTTAAACTAGTTGAATGTTTTTTACAAATATTAACAATCTCTAAAATATCATCTTTTTTTTCATCATCAGCAAATTGAATTAAAATTTCATATGAACCTGGATATGAGGTGGAAGGACGAGATTCAATGTGATTAATGTTAAGTTCCTTTTCTTGAAATAATTTTAATATTTCAGCAAGAGCTCCAGGTTTTTGCTTAAGTGTAAAAATGACAGAAGTATGTCCTGGAGCTTCTTTGATATCAGCAATAAAAGAGTCGATAGAATGCATCTGTAAATGAAGTTATATTAGTTATAAGATATAAAAAAATCTCTTTTCACATACGACATCTAATAGATTAATTGTTGGTTCAAATGTTGGAGTCATTTTTATAATTACCTTTCACTAGTATATTTTTTTCAACAAATCAAGTTTAAAAATATTAAATATAAATTACTAGAGAAATTTTGTGTTTTATTAACGTGACAAAATTTTAAAAATGTCACATACCTAATTTTTTACTTAATATAAAAGATAAATATATATCAATTCATTATATCTAAAATTAAGGCGTTTCTTCTAATCTAATTAAACTAATTTTAATTGATAGTTAATCATAAGACAACATTATCATGTATTTTAAAAGAAATAATACTACATTTATAAACCACGAAGTTATAAAATTGGAATATTTTTATTGATGCTTAATGTATTTCCAGTAAATAATTAAAACTAATTAAATTACATAAAAGTATGGTTTTATAAAAAAAAGATAAATTTTAACGGGAATAAGAATTCCTCAAATATATACATGTATGTGATGAAAATTAAATCACGTTGCTTGATTGAAATTAAAAATAAAATGATCATTCAAACGTGATTGTTGCCTTTTTATATACTAACCACAAATTATACAACCACTCACTACAGTAATAAATTTTTCATTTTTTTATTATTACCTCCATAAAAATATCAATTCATTTTTTTATAATTAGTTGTATAAATACACAATATCAAATTTACCAATCTTTAATTACTCTATATTAATATTGCGGTTTTTAAGAACGAAGATTGATTAGCTGACAATTAGATATAAACAGGATTTTATTATCATAAAAAGTAATAAATATTTAAAAAAAAGTGTTTTACAATTTTCTTATTTATATTGATGTGAATGAGATTTGAAAGTTTTAGTAAATTGTATGTTTTGATCATTCTAGATAACGAATATCTTCCCTTTCCACATAATAAAATTTACTAATTTTGCATAAATTTAAATTAACCTTGTAAAATTATATTATTTCGTTGAAATTGTTAAATTTTGTCTGTAAAATTAAAAACTTAGGATAACTATTCCAATAATATAGACAATTAAGACAATGATTGAAAAACAATTATTTAGTGCTACATATATTTGACGCCAATTGTCAGCATATTCCCTAGTTTCTTTTCCTGTATCATTTGATGAAACAGATTCACCGGAACAAAAGAACATAGAATTACATAAATTTGCCCATAATGATAATCCATGTGGTGGGGGAAGATGACGTGGAACACGATTTAAAGCAGAAGAAATTAATGTTAGAAAAATACTGACGAAAGTTATTGCAAATGTAAAAACATAAAACACGTAAAGATTTGGGACAGTCTCTCCAAATCCAAGTTGTGGTGTTTTTTCAGAGAGGAATTGAAAAGATAATAAGTGAAGGAGTAGTGCAAATAATTTAACATATAGTTGAATTTCAAGTTTGCCGAAAAATGGTGCTAAAATTGTTATTAAACCGGAGATGATCATTGGAAGAACTAATTCTATTCTTAATATTGGAGCTCTTCTTTTAACGTTCATACAAATATTAACGTATTGTTTTTTAGGATCTTTATCTTCATTGCTAATATGAACATGACTTTGTGCAACATGCCAATTACTTTTCAATTCACTAAGATCAATATGTTCATTGTATAAATAATATTTAATATATGTTGGATATACAATTGATCGAAAATTGAAGCAACATTGTTTTTTATCATCTGGAAAATCAGAATAATCTGTAGTACAATCTGCCTCAACTTTATACTCCATTCTTGTCGTAATATTTCCCGTATTTCTTGCTTTAATATTTTTAAAAAAGGTAAAATCTGAATTTTGAGCAGAAAACACAGACTTATCGGTTGTTATATCAGGAATCCATATTCTTGAGGAACTTTTAATATTTATTTCATCTGTCACAAAATCATCTTTATCCCATTTAAAACGACGATCCTTCCACGAAAATGTTATATATCCACTTATTGACATTGTTTTCCACAACTCATTCATCCATATTTGCCTAAAACCAACACCTAAAATATCTAATTCAAGAGTTTCCCCAGCTTGTACTGTGGGCGGTAATGTCATTATTGAATTACCACGTCCTTGGACTTTATTAGCATCAGAGCTTAATTTATAATAAATACAGTCTTCTAGAATTTGATATTTATGATGTGCTATTTCAGAAACATCAGTTACATTTTTTCTCCATCTACAATCATAGTCATATTGAGGAACAACTGTTCCTATTAAAGATAGAATAATAAAAATAGAGGAGAATGTTTGTAGAATGGACATTCTGCATCTAATCAAATTTTACTCGAAATTCTTATTTTTATTCTTTCATAACAGCCTATCTAGTTCCCATTCATCAAACTAAGTAAGCTTTTGTTATTCTTGAAAAAGCAGTTTAGTTATTATATCACAATGTACATTAAGTTTTCATCATAAATAACTCGTGAGCAAGTACCTATTTTATTAGACTCTACTCCTTTCCAACTGCTGTAAGAGTTTGTTTACAGTGTAGAACTACCATTAAAATTAGTTAAATTAATATAAAAATATATACAGCCTGTGAAGCTGCTTTTTATAATGATAAATTTATTTAACAACACTACTTTCAACAGGATTTTCTTTTATTCTTATACTTATTATATCATTTTATAAAAACTAAGTTTTAATCCCTATTATTGAAATGTAAACTAAAACTTTTGTTGAGATTTGATGATTAATGTTTTGAAATATGATCTTGATTTCAAATATAATTGTCAAAGTCAAATATTTTTCAAGAAACCACTTAAATCTTTTTATTGGTCCAAAAAAATTGTATAAAAGTGCATAGTTTTTTTTTCGATAATAACACAATAAAGAAACATCTATTTTTATTATTGAGAGTTTATATAATAAAAAACAATTTTGTCATTGTTTAATAACAAAAATTTTTTCTGACAATTTTAATGTAATTAATTTGTATATCAGTTAAGTTTTATTTCCATTACACAGAACACATAAAAAATTTGCTATTTTGGGATACTGCAAAAGATCATATGACATTACATGCATGGAGTATGATAAGAATTATAGCTATAATAACTAAAATTCCAACAATATACATTATAATAGTCCATTTGACATTTTTCCACCAATATTGACGAGAAACTGTCCGAGCAGAAATTCTAAATTGATCCGACTACAAGAAAATATCCATTATTTTTTTGTAAATTTTATATTCTACTTACCGATTCTATTAAGTTAGCTGTTCTTGCTTCTGCATTTTCCAAACGTTCTTCACGTTCAAGTATTTTACGTATATTTTGAGACATAACATCAGTCACATCATTAACTTGACTTCGAATTTCTTCAATTCTTCTATTATTTCTTGTCTCTAAATTCCCAATATTTATAGCAGTCATTATCTTAAATTCTAAAATAATAAAATTTAATAAATAATCGATTAAAGGTAAAAACGTAAACCGATTATTACTATATTTATAACTGGTATCCAAATAAGACTAAATACAATATTAACAAACATATTTAATACATTTTTTATATAAAATACAAATATTGTCGAAAATCTAGTCAATTTTTTACAATCATGTCATCTTTTATTATATAAAAGATTTTACCTTCTAGATTGAGAATTTTCTTTTGAAGGTAAAGAATAATAATAAGATGAATATAAAAAAATAAAATAAAAAAATTAACTATAATTAAAGTCAGTGATTTTTTGTTATATGTAAAATATAAACATTCATTTCCACAATAATTTTTTAAATTTAACATATGACTATTAACAAAGTTTGGTTATTAAAAAGATAATTTGCTATCTTATTGACTAACATTCTAAGGCTACAAGAATTAAAATTATATATATATGTAGTTAGATGACACATTATTTATATATATTATAATACCAAAAAAAGTGTCAACTGGGTGAGTTTGAATTGTTACTGCCAAAAAGGAAATTCATAACATATTCAGTGGAGCGAGCTGTAAATGATCTGGCAGATGATTCAATGTTCGCTCTCATACTTTCTGAAAAAGAGAAAATATTAGTACAGAGTGATGAAAAAATCTATATCATCAAAAAAACCATGGTTACTTGAATAATAAAATCTCTTAACACAACATAAAGCTACTTGATGTGTTTGTTAATCTGTTATTTTATTATTTTAATAGTATTAAACTTTTAAATAATAGTTAAGAATATTTATTTACACTTACCCAACTTTGGTAACATTTTCGTTGGTGGACCATCTAAAATACGAAATAAATATGGCTGACAATCATTAAATGAATCATCAAAAACATTATTTAGTTCTTGAAATTTTGGTATGACAGGGAGATAGTTTGATCGATTTGCTTTTGAGCAAATATAAAGGATTTTTTCGCTTATCAGTTCTCCTACTGACACTTTCATCTCCGCAAGTTTGTCTATAATTTTATTTTGAAATATTACACTCAACAAAAGTTTTATGTTTGCATAAATTTTTGTGTTTATTTAAGAAAAATTCAAATATATTTTTATTAACTTACCAGATCCTGAACAAGTTATCACCTCTACATTCAAAAGCCACCTTTCCCAAACAGTTCCTTCCGTTTTTGTGTTTACAGGAGCTAATGGTTTATTTTTTCTTTGATAAAATTCTAATGCACATGTACCAGTAACAGTCTTATTTAAATTATCATTGTATTTTTCAATTACAGCTTCCGTTATAACATTCATAGAATGGGATCTTACTGTTTGAAAGGTATTTGCTCTTAAATTACCTATTTTTCCATAAATATCTTCAATAAAAGGTGTTATTTCTTTATATAATAAATTGTCTAATTCTGGTGAATTAAGTTTCACATATGTAAGTTCAATAGATAAGCAATCTACTTCTTCAAGTCCAAGAGTCCCTAAAGTATACTTATTTCCGTCATCATATTTACACTAAAAACAAACTAGTAAACTACCATAATTACCATTATCATAATTTCATTATTTTCGATAAAAAAAATAATTAGAAATAATAGAATAAAAAAATAAAATATTGTATTTTACCTTTCCGAGTGTTCTATGCAGAAGAATTGTGTGAAAAATAGACAATATAGCTTCTTTTAGTTGTCCAATATCAACAGTCTATAATGATACGTGAGAGAGAGTAATATTTTATAATCAGTTTACTAACCAGATTAATATATTCTTCCCTTGAATTCATACTATAAAATTTTTGCCGTCCTCTGTTTTCAAAAATACGCTTTTTCGTTAAAATCAAAAGAAAATTATTAAATACGATTTAACAAAAGAGGCTTTGTTATAAACATAAGAAAATCAGCTGTTTGACATAGTAAAAATCACAAGACTCTCTTAACGTATCTTGACACGAAATCGATAAAAGGAAAAATGTATCGTTAAAAAAATAAAAGACACTATAGATCTCGTAATATTACTAGAATCTTTTTTATATTATTATGAAATATTTTTTAAACAAATGATCGTAAATTTAAAGAATAATATGTCTTATTTTTATCAAAAAAAATTATTTTCAAAAGTTTGAGGAAATCTAATAAAATTTAACAATAAACTAAAAATAGAATTTCCAAAAGAATAAACAAATTTCTAGAAAAGGTCTTAAAAGAATAAAAGCTGTCTTCAAATTTTATAATTTTACTGATAGAACTAAATTACATCATGGAAGTACGTTGTATAAAGATAAACCTGTTTTAAAAATATATCCGGAATTAACTTTTTAATATAATAAAAATATGTTAAATAACTATTAAAATTTAGTCAAAATATATTATAATTAATTTACATGATGCAGATTAATTATTGTTCTCTAAATTTTTTTTTAATAACATTTCTTGTTGAAAAAGCCTTTTCACAAGGTGTTCTATTTCCGCATGGTTATTTTGATATGAAAAAATTAGGAGCAATTGATGCTTTTTACCTTAATATGTTAGCGTTATCTAACTTAGAGTATGGAGGTACAACAATTGAAGAATTAGACGCTCTCTCTAAAACACGATTTCCTGAAGAGACAATTAATGATCACAAAGATGATCTGAATGAAGCTTTTTTAAATTCCAATACAAATAAAAATAATGGTGAAGAGGTTGTAAAAAATCCTTTTAGAGTGATTAGGAAAAAAAATTTAAAAGCGAAAAGAGGTTTGTTTTCCTTCTCTTATTTACTGTTTTATAAAATTTTCTTCTTATTTACATAGATATATTAGAAAACAGAAAAAAGTATCAGTCAACAAAAGGAGAAGAAAAGTTAAAAGAAGATAATACTTTTTCAAGTGAAATAACAACTGCAAATTATATTGATGATCCGTTTGCAGAAATTGTAACTAGGGCTCCAAAACGTCCTTGGTATCATTATAAAAGCAGGTCTTTAAATAGGGATGGTATAATGACAAAAAATCGATATGAGCAATTAAAATCTTACTATAAACAAACAACTACAACACCAAAACCATCAATTTCTAACAAAGTTGCTCAAAAAATAGAGGAATATCATAGACCTTTTATAATAGCTTTACCAATTCCGCCTACTTTTAAAATAAAAGAAATTTAATTATATATTATTTCAATATTTTAAAATTGTTTGAGGAAATCAATTAAATATTAAGTTATGTGGCAAAAATTCGAAAAAAAAATGAAATTTAGTATAACACCATTATATATTTATTTAAGTATACATTTAAGCGAAAATAAAATATCATTAATTTCACTTTTATGTCATCTTCTTTTATTTACCAACATAAAAAAGATTAATTTTTATGATAATTAAATTATGATATGTTATTTATTATCCCTTTCCCATAAAGTAAGAGAATATTTAATATTAGGATTCAAATTCTATTTTTAGTCTACTCCTCTATACCAATATTATTCTTATTTTATTAATTAATTTTTATAAAACCTAAAATATTAAAATTCATCGGAAAAGATACATAAAGCACTTTAATATATACCATCTTAAATTTCATTTTGATTTATTTTACCAAGACCACTTAAATAAACAAAATTATTTAGATGAAATATATCTACTGTTAAATATTATTATAATGTGACGTGTCATTGGAGTGAAACAAAAAAAATTGAACTTTATCTATCATCCATGGTACCATAAATTTTCATGGGTATGTGCTTTTTTAGACGTTTTCTTATTAATTACAATAGTGTATTGTTATTCAATTCAATATTTTTATTTATGATATTTTGAAAATGTCACGTAAAAGAACAGTTTTTATAATATTTCTTTAATTTTTGTAATTTTAGAAGAAAAATTAATTTTAATATTATTTTAGTTTTAACTTTTTTTTTTTAATTTACAATCTCATGTTTAAATTTTTCATCCTATTAAAAATAATTCCTGTCCAAAATATATGTAATGTTTTTAAATTTTAACGTTCACAAACATAGCATTTTAAAATATTTTATTAGATGTAACCTCTTTTATAATACTTAACGTTAGAATACTTTGTTCCAATAATAAATTTAGTATAATTCTCAATAAGAGCATAATAGTATAGTAATCTTTTTTATGATAAATAACTTATTGTTGATTGTTTATCTATTATCATTTACATTATTAATTTTACATATAATCATATTAAAAATTACTTTTACTTAAAATTACTTTTGTTTATCACAAATTATGATAAATAATATTGTAAAAGTTTCAATCGATAGAATGCATTTTATTGCATTAAATTTTTCCATATTATAACCCATATTAGTTATTATTTTAAAATAATTATTTTATAAATATTTGATAATCTTTCATTTACTTTATAGATATGCCATTGGGAAACCTCTTTGGCGGTAGCTCTGGAAGCTCATTGAAACCACAACCTTTGTCAAATGAAAAAAAAGAAAAATCTAGTTCTTTTAAGAGTGGATTAGTTTTTAATGCTGACATTAAAAAAAGTACATCGTCTGGAAAAAAAAAAACTATTAAATTAAATAAAATAAGTTTAACAATTGACAGGAAAATTGCAGAAGGTGAGGATAAAAATTAGTATAATTTATAAATATATTTATATTTGTTATTCCAGGTGGTTTTGCTATTGTTTTTTTAGTTTATGATAAAAATCATAAATACTATGCACTAAAACGTCAGTTGATTCGTGATGACAATTCACGACTTGAATCTTGTAAACGGGAAGCTAATATATTAAAACATTTTGTTGGTCACAAAAATATTGCCAAATATGAAACACATTTAATTACTCAAAATAAAGCTGGTATCTCTGAATATATGTTATTAACATCATATTATAGTTCTTCTGTCTTTCAATTAATGAATGATAGATTAAAAAATAATCAAGCACTAAGATTAACGGAAATTTTCAACATTTTTGAGGATGTTTGTAGGGCTGTTTATTCTCTACACACATCCAATCCACCAATTATCCACCGTGATTTAAAGGTACTTTTTAACATATGATATTTCGTTCACTTATCTGTTTGCTATTTAGATTGAAAATATATTAATTGATACAAGTAATGCAAGTCAACAAAGACCTATATATGTATTATGTGATTTTGGTAGTTGTACAAGAGAATTATTATCTCCAAAAATACAAGGCCTTAATTGTGTTATTGAGGAGATTGAATAAATGTACAACATTAAGTTATCGTGCTCCAGAAATGGTTGATTTATATGAAGAGAATACAATTGGTGTATCATCTGATATATGGGCTTTAGGCGTTTTATTATATAAATTATGTTATTTTCAATTACCTTTTGGTGAAAGTAGTTTAGCAATACAAAATGGACATTTTACTTTTCCAGAAAATCAACAGATTCCAGAGCCATTAAAAGCATTAATATCTGCATGTCTAACAACTAAATGTGATTTACGACCAAATATTTATCAAGTTACATCATTAATCTTAGAAATCTCTGGTATTAGTAATGGAACATTTAAAAACCATTTAAATTCACAAAAATTACCATTAGAAGTTGTTATTTCAAATTATAGAAAACGTTTTAATATACCATTAGAGAATTATAGTAATAAACTATCAGAAATACCAGATAATATAAAGGTGGATAAAAATATTATTGTTAGTGAAAAAACATCTGATTGTATTATTGATACTGATAGTAGTCGTAAACCAACTAACATTTTATCTACCGGTTGTACAACGATAAATCCAAGACTTAGGCCAAGACCTAGTGCTATGAATCAAAAGATGCAACTTAGCAATTCAACACTAACTAAAGATTGTCCCCCAAATGAATCAAAATGTGCACTAAATGTTGATGAAGATTTTGCAGATTTTGATTCATATCAAGAGTCATTATCAGCAAAAAATACTATCACTTCTCTTCCACAAATAAAAACACCTAACTCTGATAGTTTATTAAGAGCAAGTGCATTTAAGTAAGATTACACTTTTTAAAAAATTTTCTTTATATATTTTTAGGCCATATTGTAGCATAAAATCAGTCATGACATCTTCTGTTGGTTCAAATTCATCAGTAAGTGAAAAGTCAAATTGTGGAGGTGAGGGAACAACGACAATTAACATTGTCAATCCATTTGCATCTGCACCTTACATAAAAAATAACAATGAATTTGAAGTTAAAGAGATGAATGATCAAGATTTTCTAAAACAGTTTGATAAACTTAGAAATAATTCGCAAAAAACTACTACTAAATCTTCAACAATAGAATTTGAATTGGAACCATACGAAAGACATATGATTGAAACAGATCCTTTTGGTTATGCTCCATTTACGCCTGTGAAAGAGTCAAGCAAAACATAGACATATTAAATATTATACAATTTACACGACTATAACCGTTTTTAAATAACATATTATTTGTACTTTTTATATTATATATGTTCCTGTGATATATATTTTTTTCAATAATACTTCATTTTAAAACCAGAATTTTCTAAATTACTTTAACTATTTATCTCGATTTATATTATAAAATACATTTTTTATAATTTCAATTAAAACGTCATTTTAACCATCAAAAATTTTAGAAAATTATTGACTTTTACTCTACAATCCTACCATTACAAACAACTTTAAAATGATATATCAACAGGCTAAGTAGATGTTAATCATCATTACTAAAAAGTTTGTTAAAATAAATTAATATTCAAATAACTTTAGTGCTAACTAAAAGAAATCAACTGTGTTTATTTGTAGTATACTATTAAGTATGCTTGAAAAAATTTGTTATATATGTATAAATTGTTTTTGTATAACATGTTATTTTAAAACTTTATTGAAATATATCATTTTTGAAGTTAATTTTTAAAAAAAAGGATAATAACAACATGATACTTTCTTTTTATTACATATAAACAAAAGTATTTCTCACATTTGAACATATTATTTTTGAAAATTTTTGACAAAGATACCTTTTGATAGTAAATTAAAATATGTAATAAAACTTTTCTTATTGTTAAACTTCTACGCCAGGTCAAATTTAAGGCACCTTTCGTTATAGGATTACTAGATTTTGGCAAGCATTTTGCATTGGAGACTAGCCCATACTTTAAATACACTAACTTTATAAATGTATTCTATTATAAACATTTACATTTTAAAATAATTTAAAATGATAAATTTATTTAACTGCAATTTAACGATACGTATTTTTTTATTTATTTTAAATATTACTTTAATTTTCCAAATATAAGGTGATTTATTTATTTTATCATTCTATTAAACAATATAATTTTTTTATTTTTGTATTGAATTTATAATATTTATATGTTTTTATTGTAGATAAGAAAAATTTAACTATATATCCATATATGTTTTCATGGATCTCGAGGGACAATTTGTTGCAAAACATTTTACAAATGAAGAGTTGTTACGAATGGTAACATATTTGGAGGCTGAGTTAGAAGCTAAAGAATGTTATATAGCTATTATAAAGGTATATTTTTTATTTTCAATCAAAAAATATTTTATATGCTATTTTTATAGAATGAAAGAGTAAAAAATATTTTACATAACGTTCGTTATGGAAAGATGCCCAAAATAGATGATCCTTTAGAGGCCTTAAAAAGAGACTCTGATATGGTGGAAGAGAAATTTGATGAGGATAATATTAAAGCTTTCTATGAGAGACAATTTAATGGAATTGAAAGTTTAATAAAATCACAAAAAAAGTATCATAATAATTGCAAAAAATCTCTTACTACTGCAGAAAATAGGTCAGCTGAAATTATTAAAAATTTAGAGTTACAACAAAAAGAGAAAGATAATTTGCTGAAGTATAATGAAGATATAAGATATACATTAGAAAAAGAAAAAAATGAATTACATAGTAGTTTGATGTCAATGACTTTACAGGTTAATGATTTAAAATGTAAATTAGAAAGAAAAGATAGACTTATGGATAGTGAGAAAGAACGAACAAAATTAATGATACTTTTTTTAATGGAGGAAAGGAAAAAAATAATATTGTCAAATCATGAATTGGAATTAAAATGTAAATCACTGGAAACTAAATTAACATCTTCTCTACCCATTGATGAAGCAATAATAGCAGAATCAAAAAAGGAAATTAAAAATTTAAGGGAAGAAAAGTCGAGATTACTAAAAAATTTAGAAGAAATGAAAGAAAAAATTTCAGTTATGGAAATGATTATAAAAAATCAGGAGGATGATTTAAATTTAATAAGAAAAAAATATTTTAGCAAAAACAAAAAACGATAGTATGTTATCACAAATAGGAGCGTTTCCTAATAATCAATTAAAATTGATGTTAAAAAATGTTGAAAATGCTAATGGTATTCGTATTCCCAATTCAAATACATTCCCATCTACCTCAAAAGAATCAAGTATACCAGTGTTTAATTCTAAATTACCAAATCCTCTTCCATCATCACGTTTAACTTTTACCTCAGAAAGGCGTTATCCGCGTACGGTTCCAACATTACCAAGCAGACCACCTGTACGTGGAATTCAAACTATCAAAAAAATTTCTTCACCAATTAACAATGTTTCAAATATGGCGATAGTTAGTACGGGAATAAATAAACTTCATTTAAATGATCACACAGATTCACCATCATCACAAATGAAAATTCAATCACCACATAGTAGAATTTCTCGTGTACCAACAATGTCTTCAAATAAACGTAGTACTTCTTTACCTAGAACAACACTCCAAGTACACAATCAATCGTTAAAAACACTACATTTATTACCAAAAATAGTGAAGAATGATGAGAGTTTATCATCTAAAAAAACTCCAAAAAATAATCGGCTGCAAAATGTTTCACCATGTCACAATAATAATTCACCCTCAAGAAACGAATCATTCCATCAACAAATATTATAAACACTTTTATTCGGGATAATAAATTAATATTGTAACTAGTTAATAATTAACTATTCTTTCATTTTTATACAATTTGTATGATAAAATTTTTAAACATCATAATGACAGATTAGATTAACCATTGCTTTAAATAATAAAGATTCACTATATACTAATATACAGTTTTTTTAGAATATTTCTATTATTTAAATTAATACATGCAAAATTTTATAATAAATAAATGAGTGTTTCCACTTAATTTTATACTTAAATGATTTGCAACTACTTAATTGTATAAAATAATAGTAATTTTATCACAATAATTTGTACTAGGAACAAAATATTTATTTGTCTTCATGCATTGATTATATGACGACCTATATTTTGTAAAGAAATTATATATCTTTATAACCAAAGATATCCCGTAATTAACTTTTTGATTAAGAAAATTCTATTCATCACATCTTGGTTTAAAATATATTTTATAAATAATACAGTTAACTACATATTAATAGTTAAAAAATATTCATCGTTAAAATCCATTAAAATAAGAATTTTTTAATTTTTTTAAGGTTATCTATTGATTCACAATAAAATAAATAATTTCTTAAATTTTAAAATGAGTTATTTATTATTACTTTATTTACTGACTATTATTTTAGTTTGAAAATGTTTGAATTGACAGATACACAACATGTTATTATGTCTTTAATACTTCACTTAATTGGGATTAATTTTGGAATCTGGTGCTGGTATTTATTCCCAAAAAATGTAAATTCTATATATTTTTCTATAAATTCCATAAAAATTAAAATTATTTTTAGCCTCATAGACAAATCAATAGATGTGCAAATCGCGTAGAAGTAAAACTAAATAAGAATGTCGAATCAAGGAACCTAATAATATTAAATCCACTATCAAAAGAGGCAATTAACAATCGTTACCAAGGATAAAATTTATTTTTAAGTACACAAAAAACTTATATTCATAATAAATACTATAAAATTGTTTGATTTATTTATCTTCAACATTAATTTATTGCATATAAAACATTTAAAATTAATATGTTGATATTAATATTTTTTTTGTATATTCATATCTCTTTCAATACTATTATTTTTAAGTAATGGTGGTTCCATATGATCAGGTAATTCAGGTGTTGTTGTTTGTGTAGCCATATTACTATGATTTGGTTTTCCATATATACCAAATAAATGTCTTCTCTTGTATGATGGACCAATTTTTTTCATCAATGAACATAATTTTTCAATGTAAACCTTTTTTTTATTAACATACTCTATACATTCCCACATCATTCTTGATAATTCTAAATCATCTTTTGTATCCATTGCTATATCTTTAAATAATGGTGATGACAATCTAAAAAATGGAATATTTAAACTTGAGCACCATGATAAAGCTCTATCAACTGGTGCACCTTCTGTTGCAGTAACTTGTTCAACAAGCATTACACCTAGTGTTTTGATAGCCATTGACAATGCTACAGGGTTTGCTGATATTTCCATATTATTTGGATCTAATGGTACTGTTGGTATAATACCTGTTCCAACACTTAATAAACATCCAATTTTAACACAATTTTCTCCTTTGCTTAATACAATATTTGTATTATTCCATAATTCAATTTCTGATAATATTTCTAATGTTGGGTTATTCGAAATAATACCACCATCTATATATGTATTATCAACACATGAAAAAAATGTTGGAGCTGCTGAGGAACGTCGTAAAGCTTTCCAAAGATATAGATCATCAGGTCTCTTATACCCTAATCTACTATTCTCTTCCTCTGATAAGGGTAACATATAATTACGCATAATTTCCAATTGAACAGGAAATATATCTGCTCTAACAGTTGGGAACATTAAACGTGGCCATTTCAAATCACTAAGAAATATTGCTTCACCTACTTCCTTTTTAATGAAAGTTTCTAAATGATTGGTATTATATGGTCTAACCCATCCGTCAAAAATAAAATCTTTTAAACGAAGGTATATTAATTGACATTCTCTTAACGTTTTCCCTTGTGCCAAACCTGAAGCTATTAAAGCACCTGTTGACGTACCTGCACACCAATCAAAATAAGGAGCTATTGATTCCCCCATTACTTTCTCAATAAATATTAGTGATTGAATTAATAATAATCCTCTAATACCTCCACCATCAAGTGATAATACATTAATATATTTGCTATTACCTTCCTGAATATCTCTTTCCATTTCACTGAGTGTCTTCATCAAGTTATCATAAATAATATCTTGTTTTTTAGAATATATAAAATTATTATTATTATCATCTTCTTCATCACCACCATCTTTATCCATACAATCTAAATTAGTGCTTCTTGCTGATGAAATACTTTCTCTTGATGAAATACTATTATTTTTATATAATAACTGTGTACACCTTTCACTAACGCAACCAGAAACACATCCTGCTTTTGTTGGTGGACACCTTTTAGCGTCACAAAAAATCAAACTCTTTAAAATTTCTTTTTCATTTAATTTAGCTGCAACATGTCTTGGCGTATCTCCATGAAGATTACATACATTTGCATCAGCTCCTAATGATAATAAAAGTCTTGTAACTTCTAAATATCTATTAGAGACAGCAATATGTAAAGCTGTATCACCATTACCATTTTGGAGATTTAAATTACAATTATATGAAGCAATACACATTATCATCCCTAAATCACCACGATTCGTAAATATGTGAATTGGAGCTTGACCAGCTTTATTTAGAACATTTAAATTAATTTCTTGTGCCTTCAAAAATAGTAAATTACTTAAAGGATTTTTATGTGTAGCAACATGAATAACTGTATTTCCGGTAGACTCATCAACTTCATGTAACAAATTCGGTGATGCCTCCAAGATACTCTTTATAACATCCTGTCCCTTTCCTTTTGATGCTATTGCTTCAAATAAAGCATTCTTTCCTGTTCCTTTTGGATTTAATTCTGCCCCTAAACGTAGTAATGTAGTCATACAAATAGGATTAGCATTTCTAATCGCTAAAAGGACAGGAGTAAAGCCATCATTGTTTAGTGAATTAACAATTGATCGTGTCTCCTCAAACTCCCATAATAGTTCTATCATATTTGATGAAACTAAAGCAGCATAATGTAGGGCATTATTTCCATTCATATCAACTTGTGATACACTTGCACCTTGTTCTAATAATGTTTTAACTATTTTTGGTTGATTTGTTTGAATTGCAAGCATTAATGGGTATTGACCTTCAGGAAGTGAAATAACATTAATAAAATCTTTAATATCATGATTCTCTGATTTCAAAAAATTTATTCCCATCTGGGCTAAATATATCACATCTTTGACAGGCAATTGCAATATGCAATACTCTCCATAATGGACGAACCTGGAACATTGTTGTAATGTCACGAATTTTTTTACGACAGTCCTTTGATTTATCTTAAATAACATTATTATGGTAAAAAATAGTATAATCTTAACATACCAATAAATTTTAGTAATATTTTACATTCTAAACAACGGCGATAGAAATCTAATGATTCCTCTAAATCTTGGGAACGAAATAATGATAGTGATTTGAAAATTTTCCCTTCTACATTATAAGAATAAACTACATGATGTAATGGTTTAGAAGGTTCGTTTTTTATAGTTCCTTGGACAACTCTTAATGATGGTGGTGAGGATTTTGGAATATGTGTTACATCCGGATAGACAATTTCATGTCCTAACAATAATTCATCTGGGAAGTAGACTACTTCACATGGATCAGATGGAATCCAATAATCTTCACCTAACAGTTTATCTTTTGCACTTGTCCATAAATCATTAAGTTTAACTGCTACATTTGCTAATGAAAATAAGCTACAAAATAGAAAATAAATTATTAAAACAATTTATCATTATTTATAACAAACCCTGGTTTTGAATTGTTTCTCTCTAAAACTGGTGATGGTGGTGGTGTCTTTACCTCTTCTGCATCCGTTATCCCATTTACTTCAGCTGAAGCTGCAACAACAGAGTAACTAACAGAAATTTCATTTTGTAGGCGCAGAGACATTATTAGTCCTACAAAAAGTGTATTTTTTTTCAACTATGAAAATATTATATAAGGATATGATATATTATTTTACAAATATTTTTATCTAAAAAAAATGAATATGTTAATCTAAATAGAAAAATGAGTGCGAAAATTTCCCAATATTTGGTTAAATATCTTATAATATATAGTAACATCTAAAGAAATAAAGAATGTCTCTGTCTTTGATTTTTGATGTACAAAAAAAGTTGATGTATAGGACAATGAAATTGTGAAGCAAGATTATAAATTTAAAAATAAATATATTTTGAGGGGAACAAATTGGTAATATATTTATGGAATAACTAGACAATTGTTATGAACTACTTTTGTATGTAAATAATTACCACATTTGTCATCAGTATAAAATATATGGATTTTATATATTATCATTTTATTTTACATATAAAAATGCTGCGACTTTTGTTTGAAATATTATTAAATCCTCCCAATAGAATTCCTATTGAATGCTTTGCTTTTTAATTGTTGAATATATTTGTGTAGTTGAACGAAGTGATAATATATTATTAAGAGTTGGTATACATATAATATAAATATTATAAGTGGCAATAATACTAATACATAATCTTAGAATAAAAACAATAACATGAAATAAAAAAAGTGTAGTTTAAAAATAGCGTAAAGAAAGGATAAAGAAATCAAACTACGACACTTTGTTCTTTAAATATGATGTAGCGGTAATTTTGATTGCTTTATAAAATAGTCTACCTTTTAAATAAGACGACATAAAAACAAATATACAGATTTGAAAATAAGACTCCATTGTTATGTTACAACCACTAAATCAATTTCACGTGAAAACTTTTAAAGAATGAAGTAAAAAAGACATTAGTTTACCTAAATAATTTTTCTACTCACTTTAAATTTACAAAATGTATAATATAATATGGAATAAAATTTAAAAAAAGAAGATTTTGTGTAAACATCTAAAAAAGTGTATTATGATTATATTTATAAAAATAAAGTCACTATCCTCTTCATTATTTAAAATGGTTCAGTACCATAGAATATCGATGTTTAATATTTTGAAACGAGACAAAAAAAATTAAATTTAGCGAATAAAAGTTTAAATAATGCATAATATAAAAATTTTAAATATTATAATATGAGAATACTTAAATTTATATAAAGAAAAAGGAGAATTTATTTAAGAATAAAAAAATATTTTTTAGACAAAAAAATTTAAATTTTTATTATGTTTTATTTAGTTTTTAAGTAGTTTTTTTGTTGTTTTTTATTATAGAAGAAATTTTTTTATCATTTTTTTAAACTAACTAACAAATGTATTATAATTTTTTATAAATAAAATAAAATAAAAAAAAATTTATGTATGATAAAAGATGAATTAGAAAACATTTTTTGTTGTTTAATTAATTTTTTTAAAAATAACTCATCAAAATAAAGTAGCGTAAAATTTTAATGCTACAAATACTTAATCTATAGCCTTTTTTTAATTTAAACAGTATTATATTCATTTTTTTATTGAAAAAGATTTAATTTATAAAAGAAATGAATGAAATACTTTAAGCAATCTTACAATTTTATATTATTTACCGATAAAATTGCTTTTAAATTCATATGATGTATAATTTTAACTAAAAAGTGAAATTTGTATATGAAGAATTTTTAATAATTGATTGATAATAGCATGATTTTGTTATTTGACAATAAAAAGGGTGCATAGTAATTGATAAAATATTAGAATTATTGTTATATTTGATAAATAAAAAATTTTAATGGAATATTTATATGTTACAACGACTTTTTATCTAAATGTAGTAAACTTTAAGCTACTACTATCAAGTTTATGAATATTTTAGATATTTTTAATAGTAATGTATATAAGATTTATATTATAAATTACATAAAAATTTTTTTAGAGTTTTTGACAATTTTATACACTCATTTTTATATAACTAATTGGTAAAAATACAATCATATAAAGTTATTACTATTGTAAAAAACATTACTATTTCTATAATTCGATGTCATCAAGAATATATTATCAATCAGCTTATTAATAATCAAAAAATAGAACAAAGTATATTATTTAATAATTTGAACTATATAATAGTATTTTCAACACCAACAAAAACAAATATCTATAACAGTTATTTAGACATCTCACATTTATTAATAACAACATAACAGAAAGCATTGTTTTAAACTTATTCTTTTTTTTTATATTAACAAAATTTTATTTTTTAACCATGTAAATGAATCATAGTTTATGATTATCAATTTTTGTTATCAACAGGATATCATAATAGAAGAAATTTAAATATGTTTATGTAAATTATTTCAATAACTCTATTTGATAACATTAAATAATATTTTTAACAAAATATTAGTTTTCTGTGTAAAAAAACAAAATGAAATTGAAGTTATATTTCCTATTATAATTGAATCAATAATATTCGCTTTTAAAAAAAAACACATACAATTCATTAAAAAAATTATTAAATTTTTATTAAGAAATAAATTTTCACAGATTTTGTCAAACATAAACGATTTTTCTGCAAGTATAAAAAATACCAGTTAACATTAATAATACTTTAAAATTGTATTACAAGTTGCATAACTCTATGAAGTATTTTTTTAAATTAATAAATCATTTTTTTGCGTAAAACGATATGATTAATAATAGGCAATATAAAAAATCCGAAAATCATTTATTTATTTGATTGAAATGGTTTACGGCGTTTTATATATCCTCCTTTCTTATAATTACCTTCTCCTTTAACATTCTTTCTTTCATTTTGATTAAATTTAATATTTACAAAATTATCCTCATCTTCTTCTATATTTTTCATATTATTCTTATTGTCCTTTAAAAATAAATTTGAATTAGAATACATATCAAGTTCGTCGTTAATATCAGGTATGTGATCAAATGGTTCTTTAAAAAAGGCTGTATGTGTATTTGAGTAGTATCCTTGAAAAACAGACTCTGATTTACATAATTTCATAGAACGATAAACATGGAGTAGAAGTTTTGGAAAACGTGATGTAAAATAATGTAAAAAGTTATCTGGTATATCGCCTAATGACTGTTTTACCTCATTCGGGAGTTCCCTATAATGATGTTTCTTATTGCGCATAGCTCTAAGTAAGTCTCTAACAGTATCATGTTTATAAGATCTAAATTTCCTCAAATCTTCAGCCAAATATTTACATATAACATTCTTCCAATTACGTGATATTATTATTGTTGCATTTCTTTCTAATGCTTCAACAATAGGACTATTCTCTGTTTCAATTTCAATTCTATCACTAACATCCATAAAGAATTGAAGTTTACGTTCATTAGACCAAAACATTGGATGTGATAGAACTGATACAGCAGATGGACGATATAAGGGACTATTATGAATCATAGCTTCAATGAGATGAACAGCGACATCATTATCTAAAAATTTACAATTAAAAAATGTATCTTCATCTATAAAAGCAATAAAAAATCTTACCTATTATAATTTCTAAATTAAATCGACCATGAATTATGTTGTCTTGTCGTTTGATATTATCTCCAAAAGGATGCTTACCATTAGCCAAAACATAATAATATATACATCCTAATGCAAAAATATCAATAGATACAGTAACAGATGCTTCACTATTTAAAATTTCCGGTGCCATCCAACCTTCAGTACCTGTCATTCCCGAGACACGACTAATAGAATTACAATTGAATTTTAATCTTTTACATAGACCAAAATCTGATATAAGAACCCTAACATATCCAGTTTGAGAGTTTCTTGAGAGTAAAATATTTTGTGGTTTAATATCACGATGAACGATATTTAAATGGTGAAGATGTCCAACACCTTCTGTTGCTTGACGAAGAATTTCTAAACTATCTAAAGACATTACCTCACGATACTCTGAATTATCAATGTATGTGGCGAGTGAGCAATCGCATAATTCTAAAGCAATATATTTAAATGTCCTGTCAGATTCGGAACAAAAATATCTGATTACATTGATGTGTGAATCACTCTCACGTAACATATTAATTTCTCTATTTGTTATTTTGACTAAATCAGATAATACTCTTTTAACAGCAACATTTCTTCCTTCAAATTTTCCCCGATATACAACCGTTCCTTCACATCCACGACCAAGAATTACTTTTGGATCATATTGTAGTTTACCTACGACAAAATGACCATCAATTAGTGTATTTTCATTTCTTTCCACTTTATCATCAATTGAAAAAAAGGACCAATTTGACTTAGAATTTCTTGATCCAAATGATTCAGTATTTGATAATCTTGAATTTTCTGTTGAATTTGATCTAATTGAATGTTCCAAAGTACTAGATCTCCTTATAATTTTAAAAATGCAAATTACAATTACTAGAGCAATCAAAAATATTATTACGATAAGTGTAAATATCAATAAATATGGTTTTTTCATCCAAATAATATTTATAATTTCTGGTATATCCCAATTGTCATGATCAAATTCACTCATTTTATCTCCAATTAACTCAATATATCTTGGACCTTTCCTGTTTTTTCCTGTAATTTTTTTAATTTTTCCTTTACCATCAAAATTAAAGTATGAGAGACGCTTACTATCATAAATACCAACTTTTGAATTAATATCATTTATCACAGGAATTAATTCAGATGCATAAAGTTTTGGAATTTCATGATATCCAATATTTAACTCATTCTCTATCTCATTTCTAATTTTATTATCATAATTTATCACTTTAACACTTTTGTCTTTGTATCCAATTGATCTTTCTTTTCCATCACCAATAATAATTTCTTTTTTATCAAACATTGTACTTATATATGTTGGAATAGCATATAGCGCCTCGTTTGATCTTCCAATATACAGTGATGGTTCATAATATTGTGACTTAATTTCATTTACATTTAAATCAGAAAGAATGGCATTATATAATGCTGTATACATATTCATATCTGTCATACTAGCCTGAAAAAACATCTCATTATCGTATGTACTAGGTTAAAAAAATTATACTTTTAAACTTTTTTTGAATTTTTTATCACTTAAACTCTTTACTCTATATTATTTATAATACTCATTTCTATTGTTTATTTAAACATATCTTACTTGGCCGTCAGTTTTACATATATATTGTTTTAATTTATAATAAAAAATTCTACAATAGTGAATGATAAATCATATTTGATGAAAATCATCAAAAGAAATGTTATCAAAACATATTTTAAAATGATATGTATATATATTTTATGAATGTATTTTAAGATGTATTATTATAAAATACTAAGAGTCTTTAAACTATAGTATATAGATTATTAAATATATAGCTCACATGTTAATATTGTTGACCCATTGTAATGATTAATTTTTAACTATGTGTGATATATGTAGAAACTCGTTTAAAATAAAAAGCTCTTTTTGATTGATGCCTGTAAAGTAATGAACCAATAATTTTTCAACCAAATGTTCTTACTTTCAATATGAAAATTAAAGAGGAGGTGAAAAATTGAAATAATATAGACAAGGAAAAATTACTTATCTCAAAATGAAATTAACATAGATAGTTGAAAAGAAGTGATATTTATTAAAATATTTAATAGAACACAATAAAATGATTGTAGTCTGATATACTTTATAATACCACAATCATATTTTATATCAATTAAAATATTATTTAATCTATTAATTTATATCTAAAAAACTATTTTTTTCAGGTATCATTAAAATATTTTTTGTTTATTATACAAAAAGTATCATGTATAATTTTTTATTTAATAATAAAAAAAAATGAGTAATACTAATAATAATATTTCGGGTCTAACAAATTATATTTCACACCCTTCTAGTAGTGATACACCAGTAAGTAACATAAAACAACGTCAACCACGAGGAAGAACCAATTCCGTTCATACGCAATTGTCAAAAAAAACATCAGGAACTTCAAATAATTCACCAAAGACAAGTTTATCGAGGAGTACATTAAAATATGATACTAGAAATACTCCTAAAAGATCAATGTCAAAAATATCACCAAACACGTTAACAGTTAACAATGATTCAAATTATGGGAAACCATTATCGAGGCGTAGTTTTAGAAATATAGGATCATTTAAAGAAAAATATCATGGATTTGCATCAAATGGTTTACATCGTTTACGAAGAATTTCAAGAGCAGATATTTCAAGATTAGCTGATCGTAAGTTATATGTCTTTATTAACATTTATAATAAATATTGTATATTTATTGCTATTTATCTATTTTTTTTATAAATATATATAGATCGTGGTCTACCATTACGTTTTCGAGGACAATTTGATTACAGATTAATTATTAGTCGTTTTGAAAAACAAAGTACTTTCCATGGTATATGTCATGCAGCAACGGCACCAAATTATAAATGGAGGATTATGTGGTATTCTGCTTTTTCTATATGTTTTTTGGCACTTATTATACAAGTATTTTATTTAATAAGAAGATATAGAATGTATGAAAAAACAGTTGATTTAGATCTCAAATTCGAGAGTGCCCCTTTCCCAGCAGTCACAATATGTAATTTAAATCCTTATAAAGCCAGTGCTATACAAAATGATCCGATAACCAAATCGACAATAGATGCATTTACATCTTTAATGAATAAAGGTGCTTCAACAATACCTGGTATTGCTAATGAATTAGCAGCCGGTAAGTTAATATAAATGTTGACAAGTAAAGCAACTTATTTGTATAATCATTAGTGATTGATAACTTATCATTAAATAGCAATTATATTAGAGTGATAATTTTAATTTAAAGTCGTTCAATCAAATCAACGCAAAAATTTATCCTTAGCGTATGATTATGAAAAGCACAATAAAATTAATTGATTTATACAATCATAAATATTTAATGTATATAATATAAATAAAAAAGTTTTTATAAATATTTCTTCAGCTAAGAGTGAAAGTTTATCAAGGAAAAAAAGAGAAGAACCAAATAGTGAGTCAAGGAGATATTTACAGGTATTGGCACAATGTTATTGTGAAGTTAGTACGCTTTCTGGAGTTCGAAAAAAAGGTAGTTGTTTTGCTGCATATAAAGGTAACATCTCATTAACATTTACCGGAAATAATCTACATAACTTTCATCCATCAAAGTGTTTATGCCAACTAGATCGTGTATCTAAAACGTTATGGCCTTGTTTTCCACAAAATAGTTGGGAAAAAAGAATGTGTAGTAAATGTGTTAAATCATTAGGTCACTGTCCAATGAAATATATCAATAAAAAACTGAGAAGTAAAAGAAGAAAATATTATAAAGATATTTTACAAAGTCTTAGTAAACAAAATCATACTATTAGAAAAAATAATATTCTCAAAGAAATACAGAATAATTCTAAGAATCTTAAAAATTCATCAAAAGTTGAGTGCCGTTGTCATGAGGAGTATAATCATTGTGTAATGAATCCAGAAAATGGGTATATTCCATATATTGTACCTAATGATAGTTTGGATGATGTATTGGAAAGAGATTATTTATCACCACAATATGCATTATCGACTACCACTACAACTACAACAACCCAAGCACCAAGTGTAGTTCAGGCATTAGGACTTGAGGTAATTTATAACTTTTTTATATTTGATTCACATTAATATATTTTATATAATAATTATTATATTATTTAAAGGAATTGGAGGATGAAATTGCTATTACAACACAAGCCCAACAAAATTTAATGTTTGCTGTTGGAGCAAAACCAATGGTAGAAAAGATTGCAATGTCACAGACAATGAGTGAACTTATCTTAAAGTGCTCGTTTAATCAAAGGGATTGTGATTTTAAAAAGTAATTTTAAAGATAAAAAATAATATTTTATTATATCTTCTAGGGATTTTAAACTACACTACGATGCAACTTACGGTAACTGTTATACATTTAATTGGGATAGATCAAAAAACGTATCAGCAAATAGAGCTGGTGCTAATTATGGTTTAAGACTATTGCTATTTGCAAATATATCTGAATACCTTCCAACAACAGAATCTGTTGGATTTAGGATTACAGTTCATGACAAATTTATAACACCATTTCCAGATGCTTTTGGTTATAGTGCACCAACTGGATTTATGACTTCATTTGGTGTTAGAATGAAACAATTCATCAGACTACCTTCTCCATATGGAAGGTGTTTAGATTACTCTGAAGCAGATGAAAATTTCCATATATATCGGGGTTACAATTATTCTGTTGAAAGTTGTCACAGAAGTTGTACACAACGTGAAGTTATTAAAGCATGCGGATGTTCTGACCCTATGTATCCTGCATTTAATAATTCAGAAGTGTGTAGTGTATTAGATCCTGTTGCAAGAGGGTGTATTCAAAACGTAACAAGTAAATTAACTAGAGATATATCTGAAGGTCGTTATAAGGATTGTATATGTCATCAGCCATGTTTGTATGTTACACTTAATTTATACCTGTTTTAAATATTACAAAAAATTCTTTTTTAGAGAAAGTGGTTATGAAGTTTCATTTTCAGCAGCAAGATGGCCCTCAGGTACATCAAAAATAATGGAGTGTGAAGCTTCAAATGACTTATGTATGGAGAAGTATAAAAAAAATGCTGCTATGATTCAAATATTCTATGAAGAATTAAATTTTGAAACATTAACTGAAAGTCCAGCATACTCTCTAACAAGTGCTTTAGCCGATCTTGGTGGTTTAACTGGATTATGGATTGGTGCGTCTGTTGTTTCATTATTAGAAATTGTTGCACTTATCATATATACAACACAAGCATACGTGCAAAAGAAGAAATTAGAGTCGTAAGTTTTTTTTCCAATAAAATCATAAGACTTAAAAAAAATTTTATCTTTAGAGCACCACCTCCTCCAAAAATATCATCTAATAGATCATTAGCTAATATTTCTAAAAAATCTGTCAAAGTGTTAAGTTCAGAAAGGTCATCAAAACAATCTGTTTTACAGGAAGTTGATGAAACAAAAACAGAAGAAACAATGTCTGAAATTCAAAAATCATCAACATATTATATTCCACCTGGTGCAGATCTACCATGTATTTGTTCTTACAACGCCTACGGACATATTGAAGTTATGAAAGTTCTTTGTCCACAACATGGTTATCTATTAAGAGCAAGAGGAATATATGAGGATGATTTCTATGCAGATGAATGGGATGAAGAAGAAGAGAGTGAAGAGGACGAAGAAGAAATTGTTGAGGGTGAAGAAATTTACAGTCAAATGGAAATAGAAGAAGGTGAAAGTATAAATAACATGGAGATTGTCGATGAAGACGATGAACATACACATAGTAATCCTGTTATCAAAAATCTACCAAGTGCAAAGTCTGGTGATAATGAAAATCAATCCATATTACAATCAACTGACTCAGCTAATAATAATGACAATCGCAAATTATTGGATCCTATTAAAGATACTTCTATTTTGAATAATGATGACAAAGAAAAAAGTCCCCCTAAAGAAACATTTAAATACGTACTACCTAAATTTAGTAAAATTAAGTCACTTCATAACCCAAATAAAGAGGATGATAAGAAATCCAAAAATTCAAGTGAAGTATCAAAAGTAAGTAAAAATTCTACATCACCTACTTCATCAACCAGAGATATCTCATCAATTGCTACAACAGAAACATCGGAAAACAGCAAATCAACGTCTACTTCAAATGCTCTTACAAATCTTTTTAAAGACAAATAATTATTTCATTTTTTTGTTTTCATAATTATACTAAAAATTCTTATTTTATATGTATGTTTTTCTTTAAAATAATTTTAAGTAATTTATAGTCCCTTTCAATATGGGTGAAATCGAATTTTTTATAAAATATTTTTTTTTGCTAAAACTTACTTCAATAAATGCGTCAAGTGTCTCTGACCCAACAAATCTATTTAATGCATAATGTAAACCATCTCTTTTAAAGTGAAAAGTATCAACAATAACATTTGGAAATCTTTTTTCCCATAATATTGTTTTTGATTCTGTATCAAGGCAGATAATTTTACCATTACCAGGTTTTGATAAATACATAAGTGGTGATTTGGTATCTTCTTCAGTAGGGATATATGATGTATAGTCATAGTATGTTACATTCCATATATTATTATTTGTTGAATTTTTCATCTGCAATTGATATTCACTTCTACCAATATATACAAGTTCATTTTTACTAACAGGACAAATATTTTCATCTAGTGAATTAATAATTTCTTCACTTTGCAAACCACGTTCAAAATGTATACTTAACCATACATCCTTTTTTATTCCTTAAATTTTGTATAATATTTATATTTATTTTACTATAAATACCTGCATATAATATTCCATCACTTGTTTTACACGGTGATGTTTGTACAAGTTGTGGAATTGTAAACGGTAGTCGTTTTAATTTGTTATTTGTATAAACAAATAAATTACCATCCTGAGGATTCGGAAGAAATAAAAAATTTTTATTTATAATTTTTGGTGTCTCTAGTAATGGTTTATCTTTGTACCTCCAAAGTTCTTTTCCTGTATAACTATTAACAGCTATCATCATACCATCAATTGTTGATATTAACGTAATAGCATGTGGATCTTGTGTTTTCTAAAGCGTTTTATAAATGAAAATGTAGTAACGGAATTAATTAATGATAACTTACAACATTACAGATAGGAGATTTATCATTATTATTCAAATTTGTACCAAAAATAAGGACAATGAAAGTCAGAATAACAAATAAAGCTTTCATTTGTTAAACAACAAAAGTGTTTAATTAAAATTACCAATAATTATATTAAAAAATATTTATTTTTTGAAACAGTTAAAAAAGACAAAGATTTAATTAGATAAAAAATGAACTCGTTTTTAAATTGGTGCTGACACAGTCTATTGGATTGTCCTACTACGAATGCATATAAAAGCACTATACCAATTACATATACAAGTCATTGACAATTTCAATATTATTTTTACAAGATTTTTCATGAATTAATAAAATAAACAAATTTTGACATTTATTTTTAAAATCGTATTGCAATTTTTTCATGTATTTGTTGAACGCAAAAGTGTTTTTAGTTTTTTTTACTATTTTTGTTAAATCATATGATTTATAATTTTTAAAGTAAATTTCATCATAATTATTGTTTTGCTTTTAGTGATAATATTAAATATGGATATAGCGCAAGAACAAGATAATATACCAATTGCAGAACTTATGGATATAGCCGAAAATATTCCTGAATTAAGTTTTTCAGTTATGAGAGAGCGTTTATTTTCATCAATGCTTAATAAATTATCGAGTTTATATTTATCAACTGTTTCTAAGAGAAATCGCAAATTTATAGAATTATCAATATTTTATATTGTAATTATTACATTTATTTTACTAATAATTCCTTTTTAATATTTATAGTTCTTAAGTGGATGTGTATTTTTGGGTTATTTACATTATGTCCTACATAACATTCCTGGGCCTTGTTTACAAGAGATTGGAAATGATTGGCCTAAAGATGGAATTTTAAGAATAGAAGTTATTAAGAATTTAGAACAAATAATTAAAATGGAAAGATTGTTTATATATAATCGTACTACTGAATCAACGTACTTTGAATTAAAAAATGTTTTAATAAATGGACCATCAGCATTACCACCTCAATTAAGGTATAGTGAAACAAGTAATATAAATGAGGAACAACAGAATAATAGTAATGAGAGCTGGCTTCAACATATTAAAGAATTAGTTCTTAGGATAATTATTGGCATTGACGAACCTTTCTATATTAGTTCTATTAATGATTTTTTTACACATTATAACATTAAACCAGATGAAAGATTTTTCCATGGTACTATAGACAATGATGAAGTGTATTACCATACATTTGATGCAGATTTCATTCCATATATGAGAGATAATTTTATTAGTATAGTAGAATTTTCATATTACCATGGGTTGCTAAGGTTACATCCAACAATTCGTCATAAATATAACATACCTGTTTATACATTAAGATTAGATCCCCAAAATAGTTCGTGTTTTAATCACATTGATAAAACGCAATTAATGATAAATTTTATTGGTTACGAAGAATCACTCATTGTTTCGTTAAAACATATGGCTGGTAATGAAATGGAAAGAGGATATTTTAGAGATATATTAAGTGGGGAATATTTTAAATTTGTTTATTTTAACCATCCAAAAAGGAATATATTTATAGCTGTTGGATCAATGATATTATTCACATTATTAATATCACTCCTCCTAAGATATTCACATCAACAAATTTTTGTTTTTATTATGAGTATTTTAAGAATGTTTGAGCTAAATGTTGCAGTAAATTCACCAGTAGCACCTCTAATAACTGTTATCTTAGCACTAGTTGGAATGGAAGCAATAATGAGTGAAGTTTTTCACAATACATCAACAGCATTTTATGTTATAATGATTGTTTGGGCTGCTGATCAATTTGATGCTATTGTTTGTCGTCATGCATTGTCAAAAAAATATTGGTTGAGATATTTCTTCCTAACTCATTGTACCTTTTATGTTTATCAATATGGATCGAATGGATATTTTCCAAATTTAGCTTTATTTATTTCAACAGTTTTTATTATTTTTACAATGGTAAAAATATTTCATGACTTAGAATTAAGTTATTTCTTAATGGAAAATTTAGTTAACGAATCTAATAATATTGAAAGAAATGTTCAAAATAACATTAATTTACAAAGGGGTTTTTATTATTTTGGTAAAGATAGAAAAAATAAATGGTATGTGGGACATTTAAAAATGTCTTCATCAATGATAAAATTTTATGAGGAAGGTCAAATTAGTATAGAAAAAGCATATAAAGAAAATTTTCACATTATTCCAGGCACAACTTTTCCGAGTACAAAAAATTTAGCACTATGTGTAATGATGCCTGAAGATGATCTTGTTGAATATATCAATAATCAAACAGAACCTGGTTTTTTCAACTATAATTTTCCATTTGTAGATTTTTGTAATCTTACATGTTCACAAAACTTAGAAAAAGCATCTGCACAAAATGGAAATGACTCAACAACAATTTCAACACATGTTTCCTATAATACAACAAAAGAGACTCATTTATGTGATCAAGAAATAACCCATTTTGTACCATTTTTTTATTATAGTAGTATTGAAGAAGGATTATCAACATTAAATATAAATAGTGATAAAACTAATTATACTTTTATTGATAACCTTAATAGTAAATTTTCATACGTGGATAATGATGATGATGACGATGATATGATGAAGATACTTGAGGAATCAGATTCTATTGCATTTCATAGAGGTATACGAAATGCATTTTTTGTTAGTGAACAACCACCATCTCAAGAAAGGAGGCCAATACCAGATTCACTTTTGAGATTGCCAACTTTAGTTGCCGTTCAACATTTAAAAAATCGTATTTTAAATGATGTATGATACAATAATAATTGAAAGTATTAACTTGAAAATATATAAGAATTTTCTACCAAAAGAAATTTTAATTTTCTATCATATAAAAAAAGTAATTGGGAAATAGGATACAGCAACACTTTCTACTACGGGAACAATATTAATTTATCAATTAGTATTTTTTAAGTGTTTCTTTTTTTCTAAATAATTAAATATACTTTATTATTCTTGAATTTTTTAAGCTTCTTTTTTTAAAAAATAAAATACAAATAATTTATAAGTATACGCTTCACGACAAAAATAATGAATCACTCACTTTTTTTATTTAATGTATAATAAGATCTTATGAATGGTTTATAAATATCTCTAGAGATATTAATTTTCACGAAATACAAATAGACAATGTAGAAATATTTTAGACATGTATTGAAAAAAGATGATTTTTTACGCGTCAGAATTTTTGTACTATCTCAATCTTTGGTAAGTCGACAAACGAAAAAAGCTCCTTAAATTTTTCAGTAGTAGATATAACTTCTCTCTACATAAACTACTAGGAGGCATCTTGATTTTAAACTTTTAAAAAATGATTTTATAGAGCTTTCTACTGTTTATTAGTTGATAAAAACTGAATTTTATAGTTCCAAATTTATTTCTTAATGAGTTTTTGTACACCATAGATTACTATATTGACCATAAATTCTCGATAATACTTTAATTTGATGGTCTTGCTGGCTAATAGATGATTTTGAAGAAAATGGATAGACCCCAGTGCATTGTTGATAGGATCATCTTTTGTAAATCTACACAAGACGTATCTGTTCTATACACAAATATATATAAAAGATGATTGCAGATCTGCACAAGATAGCCCATATTACGACCATCTGCAGATGACAAAAACTAAAATGGTAACTTGCATCTTAGGCATCCTATAATCCTTACTTACCTATTTCTACAATCCTTAACCTCCCATACTATGTAATCTATACTGTTATCCCAACTTAATTTGTATCCAAAACCTAATCACCAAAAGGGAATATAGAACTCGTCTCAAGCAATTAATAAATCTATTCTTAACTAACTGCAACTAGACACTTAGAGGGAAAGCATCACCTCAAGGTGATGATTTCGTCCATTTTTGTAAATATACTAATTCATCATCTTGAGGCTATGATTTTAAAAATATACAAAGAGGTGCTTTTCCCCCAATGAAATGTCTTGGAATATTTTCTTATAAAAGTATTTCTATTTATAGTTATATTTTTCATATGTAAGACAAACAAATAAACTTTTTATTGTAAATTTTTATTAAAAAACAGCTTTTTAACAAAAAAAAATTATTAATAAAAATTTAATGAATAATAATTTTTAAACAACATCAAAACTTACTTAATTCGAATGATCTGAGATATCCACAAGTTTGAACAGCAACAACTATACTTCTTATAATTAAAAATATTTTTAATTGCTGGTAGAAGTGAAAACTTATCTGACTTTGAATATCTCTTCCATGTTGGAATATGAGAACTAGTTTTTACAAGTACCTGAAAAATATCATATATTTTGAACAAAATAAACTTATCTTTATATAAGTTGGTCCAATTGAAGGTAACTGTACGGCGAATCTAAGTTTATATCTGAAATAAACAAAAATAAAAACATGTGCTCAAGTAGAATGATCAACCTCACTTGCAAAACTTGAGCATTAAAATTAAGGTACCTTATGACCAATAACATTTAAAAATGTCAATGAAAAAAAAAACTTATCTGTAAACTTTAATATCACTACTGATGTTGAAATACAGGAATAAATCCATATAAATGTCTAAAAAATAACTATATTAAAAGCAATCTAAACTTGTCTTTATATTAACTAGTCCCATATAACAGCAATTGGTCCATACTTCGTTTAATTTATACCTGAAACGTAAATATTAATAGGTAAAATGATAAAAAAATTGTGAAATGCATTGTTATGAAACGTTTGGACATGTAATTCCAAAGTTATCTTATACCTTCGTGAGACGTCTTCCTGTATACTCTATTTTAAATAAGATCCTCACCTTAAGGTGATGATTCCGTTCTGAGTGTGAACTTTTGAAGTTTATTGTTATTGATATAATTTAAGTACTACAAATCTTATGTAAAATTTAAATTTATATTAGTGTTTTTAACAGTTTTATATCACTAAATTAATGTCAAATGTTTTTTTAAGCACTCACAGTCATTAACATTGTTAAATATAGAATAAAATTAAATAAATCTCTTAAAGTACTATTAAACATTTTTGTTTTGCTTCTTAACTTTGAAAATCAAATTTTATTCAATTTTATGTATTTTTTAATTTAAAAATTAAAAAATAATTATTCTCATATGACAACTATCTTGTGCAGATATGAAAAAGATAAGCGTCTTGTGTAGAACTGCAAAAACAACTTTATCTAACGCAGCTCTGCACAAGATAGTCATCTTATGCAGATCTACACAAGATAATCTGTTTTCTATGCGCTGGGACATTAAAAAATTCCTCATTTTCATGGATTTTGCCCAGAATATTGGCTTGTTGCCGCCAACACTTTTTTCTTCTACTGGTTGTAATATTTTTTTAATGGAAATATTTTAATCTCAATCAATTTTTATACTCATCAGATCCATTCTCGATGCAACTCTAATCAAATAAAAGTGATCTGAATAGATTAAACATCTAAGCGCCATTATTCAACTATTTTTCCTAGTTGTTTTAGTAACTTTATTGTGCCCACACTATTTTCCCATAACTACGTAAATTATAAAATTAGTCCAAAGAAAATCTCTCTTCCTCATTAAATATTATATTAGTTTATTGATATATTCATTGTTAATATTTTTTACAAAAATTTTACTCTTTCTTCTTTAGCTTATTTTGACAATGGGATTTTTCTTTCAATTTTATCAATTGTAGAATTCCATTTTCTTTGAATTATTCTTAAAGATGAATTAAAAATAGGTCTATTTCTTGTCCATTTTAGATTAACTAAAGACTTTTTCTTAATATTTTTTATTGTAACTCTCTTCATTTTTGATTTATCATATCTCTTCAGCTTCATGATGCTCTTCTTACTTTTTGAATTTTGAATCGTAGTCACATCTGATTTTATAATTCTTGAAACTTTAGTATAATCAATTTTTAATTTTTTGCCTATCTGTATACATGGTTTATTTTCTCTTAAATGTTTTAGAAATTTTTTTTTTGATTTTAGTAGAAACATTATATAGACAATAAATAATCAATTGCAATAGGTGTCTATTTATATTATGTAATCAAATAATAGTAACAATTTTATTCGAACATATATCGTCCTATTAAACAATATAAAAAATAATAATTAAGATGACTTACAATAAAATAATAATAATTGGACTTTTTTATATTTAAACCATTTTAATTAGATAGTTAGTAGCACTGAACAAATCTAAATTTAGTAGAATTTACAAATGATAACAAAAGATAGTGAGAAAAATTATAAGAATTGTAGTAAAAGTAATAGTTATATATATATATATAAATAAATAAATAAATGAATCCTTTCTCATCAGTTTAGCGTGGAACACGTTATTAAATTATAAATTTGTCTTTTTAATGAGCGAAAAATTTCATTATGTTTTTTATTTATTTTATCATAAATTTTTTAAGTTACACTTAAGATACTTTTTATATAGGTATTCAAATATTATATTAAATAAGATTTCTCTATCTTGTTTTTCGTTTAAAAAGATTATTGTAATGTTTTAAATTACAAGGTAAAAGGGAGAATACTTTATTATGAAATAATATCAATTTAAATAATAAAATATTATCAATAATTTAGAATAATAATAATAATTATATTATAATTTTTGATTATTACAATTATCAATTAAAAAAATATTGTGATCGTTATTTCTATCACGGAGTGTATTTCATTCAAGATTTCTATATTTTGAAGTTGTAAAGTACCCATTTAATAATTGTTTGTTGGAAATTTGTGATACGTTTTTCATCTAACTCTAATATAAATTTACTTAATTCACTTGCTAATTTCCTTTGCATCATCTTTGTTTCAATAACTTTATTTAATCCAAGATTATTATAGCTATTTTGAAGAGTTTGAGACTTTCTAATAAAATCATTAATTTTATTGTTATATTTATCTAATTCCATTTGATTATTGCTAAAACATTTATTTGTGCACGATGTTATTGCGATTCTCCATTTTAATTCTATTTGACATCGTGATATGATAAAAGCAAAGACATTAGGAAATGTAAAAGGTAATTCTTTTGGAAAATAAGATGATTGTTCTAAATTTTTTGAAGATTGAAAATATAAGGCTGGAATTCGATCATTTTTCATTGAATGGGGTACATCAATTTCTGTCGTATCAACAATATTAAATTTGATAAGTTTGTTGAATGGTAAGAAATAGTTTGCTAGTTGATGGAAAATGTGCATAATAGCCATCGTAGGTCCATGTGAAGATCCACCACTTAATAATATAACACGATCTGATGTATTTTCTTGTATTGTTGGAAATTTAATAACATTAAGAAAATCATTTGTCGATAGTCTTATTACAATATTTTTTGCAAAATTACTATTCGTTGATTCTTTTATTGATGATTCTTTCTTTGCTAATACGTCAATTTTTTCTTTATGATGATAATTTCTCAACATTTTTACAAATACTTTCTCATCGATGTGTACATTTTTTCCATAATATATTGCATCATTTCTCTTAGATATCAATATTGTCACTTCATCGCTTTTAAGCATTGAAAGATTCCATATTAATTTAATATATTCTAAATACTTTAAAGGAGCTAAATAGAATTTTAAGCTTTCATTTTTATAACATGGTATTGTATCAACTATAGATAGATCTTTTTCTTCATAATTTCTTTCATAATTATGTGGATGATTTTTCATAAATTCACAAATCAATTTATCTCTAATACGCTTTTCAGTTTGTTTTTTCATTAAACTTCCAGATGATTGGCAACACATCTTCTTTGTCTCTTCTGGTGAAAAAAATTCATTAATTTTACTACAAAAATCTAAATTTTTCTCTATATACGTATTATTTGGAGAAGGTAAACAAAATTTTCTATCTAATTTAAGTTCAATGCAACATGATTCAATATCCAATTTGGTTAATTCATTTCTCTTACATATTCTTTCATAATTAATTGTATCTACATTTTTTGGTATTTTTTTAATTTTATTAAAACAGGAATTATAGTACTTTTTTGCTAGTGTTTTGAATCTATATATAGATGGTGTATCATTCCATTGCAAACTATTTTTCTTTGTGAAGTGTATTACAACATCACTTGAATTCAAAACTCGAAAAAGATCATTGTTTTTTCTAGGACTTAAAGGATCTCCTAGATTAATCCAACGTACCAACAACTTAATATTATTAATTCTTTCTGTTACCCATTCATTTAATGTTATTTTTTTCGAAGTTATACTATCCAAAAAAGTACTTTTTACAATACTATCATTAATAAGATTTTTCGAAATATGGAATATAACGGCTTGATTGATATTGGTTCCTTCAATTAAATTAACTAAACTACTATTAGTTGTTATTATGAATTTATTGTTTTCCAATGAATTTTCTTGCTCCGATTCTTTGTATGATCTATAGATAAATTCAGTGTATAAAGGAATTGATCGAGATGGAAAGAAACCAACAAATATACTTCTGTACTTATCAATATAATTGTCTAGTTGTATTTGGTCATTAACCCTACTGATTGGGTACAATATATAATTTAACCATTTAAATAAATTTTCCTCATTAAAATCTGATAAAAATTGAACATACTTATTGGAATTTAAGTATGCTGTAATAATAGGAAAATTGTATAATTTAAAAGTTTTTTTGCATTGGCCTTTAGGCTCAAAACAGTTAACTGCATAAAATTTAATATTATCGTATTTTTGGAATATTTTAGCTATATTACTATAAGCATCCCTATGTATTATTGAATGTTTACACCACGGTGCATAATAATAAATAATAACTATTTCGCTTTTCAAAAGTAAATTATCTATTGACGCTCCATTTCCATCAGAATAGTCCACTATCCATGGTGAATGTGGAAAAAATGATTCGATCATTGACTTTCTAGTTGATATCAGTGATTGTGCTTTAAGTCTGAAACATATTTAAAATAAAAAATGAAAATAAACTTACGAATAATTAACAAATAAGTATTTAAAAAAAATAACAGTAATTGATGATACCAACATGATTAAGTCCTTTTTTCTCCAAGTAAATTTACCATTAATTAAAGCCTCCTCTTTTTTTTGCATACATGAATCTGACGTGGAACTATTTTTAGCCAAATGTACATTCCAACAAGATTTGTCTATCTGATCATAGTTATCAATATTTGATAGTAATTTCGAAGATTCTACTAAAGATTCCTTTAAAATACATCCACTTAGTTTATCTGCATATTCATCAATATCATTTTGTTCCAATTTCTCCAACTCATTATTTAACAATAACATGATATCATTGTCATTTGTGGGATCATTTTCTTCTAAGCTCTCTTTAATAATATATGATTAATTTATAAAATATTTACCTTTACAAATATGTTCATTGTTTGATGAAATATGAAATCCACGTGATTTTGAATATACCATATCATAATTTTTGATATCACTTATCTTTTCACTATTCATCCTCCTTCCTCAAGGTATAAAAATATATTTCAAATTTTATACTTTTATAATACTATTAAACAAAAAAAATCAATCAATATTCTGTTAATTATAAGTGTCCTAATGATGATAGTGCATGTAAGAAATCATGAAACGAGACGAAATACACACAAAAAAATGGTGACGGCAACTTTTGTCACGTTATTATTCAGATATACTATATTCCAATTGTTAGAACATTTATAAATTAAATTTCAAATAAAGTAATGTCGCAGGTTTTCTGTCATTTTTATTGTAGACATCTTTAATGTAACCTGATTTTGTAGTTTTTTTTCCTGAATTTTAAGGGGAGAAAGTGTATTATTAGAACTTCTAGGGGCATCGTAAAAATGAATTTTTATACTTTTTTAGTGTTGTTATTTGAAATTTAAGTATTGTGCTTTATTAAAAATTTAAATTTCGAAGGTTTTTTTACAAGATTATAAAAAATTGTTTAAAAGTTAATAACTTAATTTTAAAACATGATATTAAAAATCTGTCAGATCAGACTGATAAATAGAGCCGTGGCTACAAAAGGAGCTATTGAATATATTTTTAGGTAGTCTGGGGGCTTCAATAAACATTATTTTTTGATGACTATAAAATTGTTTATTAAAAATTTGTTTTTAAACGTTATTTTGTATTTTTTTAAAATAATCATCCTTTTAAGTTTCTTACCATTTAACACTTCTTTTTTAATTGATAAATAATCGTTTATTTACTTAGACATACTATAAGTAAACAAATAAACTAATTTTTTAAAGGCAATTGGAGTAATTCATCTGTAACATTTATCCTCACGCGAAAGTTTGGTTTACTCCCTTTTTTTGGATGTTTACATTTAACAATTTTAAATATTATTTTAAAAATAGAACCAGCGCATAAAACTCTCCCTATGTACCAATTTTTAGAACGTTAGGGGCAGTTTGAAATTTATGTGAAAAAATTTTGCAGTTTGCTATGTATTATACGCGATTTTACAGAAAATATTAATAGAAGAAGTTTTAAAATCATTTTTACAATTCGACTCGAAGTTATGAAATTTTAAAAAAATTAATCCTGAAAAACGACATCTATCAAAAATCCTGTTTTTGAGACTTTGCGTTACTGGTGTGAACAAAGTTTAATCAAATTGACATTTTTAATCTGTTACAAATAAATCTAATTAAGAAAAGAACTCAAAACTGTACAAAGCTTAAGATAGTATGATGTCGCATTTGTGTTAAATCAGTAAAATCTAAGAAAATATAAATTTAAAAAGAATGTGATTATCATTAAAGCATTGTTGGTTACTTGTAAATTTTTTTATGACAGACATAATACGATGTTTTAGTGAAATTGTTTTGTATATTGATACAGTTAAATGATGCCAATGGTGGAAAAAAGGATCCGACTGAACTAAAAAATCTAATCGAGACATCTAAAAACAGATGATAGAATTATTCATGGATATAGGAATGGAGGAACTCGTTGGAAATGACAATGGAAAAAATCTACATATAAATATTCTTAAATAAAGAATGATGATATAACATAAATGTTTATTAGAATAGAACACATAAATAAGATTAATCCTACAAAAATCTCATAATCTTAATGGTTAACACACCTTCTTAGTAAATTACTTTTTTTTGCTTCTATTTTTGTTATGCTAATAAATATTTCTATTATTTAATTATAAAGAATCTTTTTTATGCTAATAAATGTTATACCAGACTACGTACTTATTTTTTTAAGATTGAAAAACACTTTTATAGAGAGACGTATTTTTGTTTTTAGCCACAATCGAAAACGACGCCCACTTCAACTACAATTTTAGTATGCTTTTTGTCTCTAATTTTTTTGTGTACATTCTAAAGAATTATCTTAACGTTTAATATTTGAGAATACGCATATTAAAAAGTTTGCATATAACGTATCATTGATTTTAGTCTATTGTAAATCAAATTTTATTAAATATAGATTATCAAAAAATTTATTTAATATTTTGATAAGGAAAAAAATTATATTTTTCAACAAATGCTCTGGAAATATTAGAACAAAAATGTCATTCATTTTTTTATTTTATATAAAATAATTAAATTCTTTTCAACATTATAATTATTGTTCTTTATTTATTGTCATTTTGATATACTATCATTGTCAGATGATATTTTATCTAATTTTGTCTCTTCATTACCATAATTTTTATATTCATAATAAAATTGTGACATAAGTGCAAATATAATAATAACAACAAGCATCAAACCACCATAAGCCATAAATTCAATTGCCATATCATCAAATATTTGTGCTGCTGCTACAATAACAATAATTGTATCACCTATAGCAGTTGTTAATAACCACATAGCTTGTACCAATGCTTTCATTGACGGAGCTGCTTGAGAGTAGGCAAATTCAAGACCTGTTACAGAAAAACAAATTTCAGCAGCTGTAATAATAATATATTGTGGAACTTGCCAAAGAATATTTACAGTATTATCTTTAACAAATTGATAAATTCTTCCTTGTGGTTTTTCCTTATCACCAGTAACAATTAAATTATAAACACCACCTTGAGCATGAATACTAAATGTAATGTTTGTTGCTTCTACCTGTACTTTTTTTTTTGAATATGTCTGGTGACTGATATCTTTTGGTTGATTATACATATAATAAAGGCCCCATCTAGAAATAATATAAAAACATGAATAATAATAGAAAAATAACTACCTTCCTGGTTTCACAGGTTTATAAACATAACTAGATGCCACTATATCTTGAGAAGTTGATGATGTATATTTACGCACCTCCATATCATCAGTATCTTGATCATAGTCTCTTTCCCAATAGTAAAATTCTGATCCACTCTGATTTGGATCACAAGGATATTCTGGATCAAATTTATCAATATCAAGCTTACATAATGCCAAATTTGTTACATTTGCTGCAGTATAATTTTTATTTAAAGCAATATCAATACTAAAACTAAATTCTCCTTCACCTTCAGTCGGTTTGGAGGGATCTACTTTTTGTTGATAAGCACCAAGATTATTTACAACAATATAATTTATTGATTTTGAATCAAAGCTTCCTTTATATGATGATGGAATATTTTTTGTACATCCACTTCCAGTATAAGCAATTTTAAATTCAAATGATCCAGATGATATAACAAATTGATTATTAACGTAATTTAATGTACCATTACTTGGGAATGCTGTTATTGATTTTGTTAAATTTTGCGAGATAACATTATTAATTGGTGTTATAGAAAGATTACAATTTTCCAGTGAATTAAAAAAATTAACAAATGCTTGGTTTTCTTGAGGTAGAACTGGTAGTGTTTTGTTAACTTCAAATTGAATAATTCCTGACACTACAAATGCTGCTGTTGCCAAAAGCCCACCTAATACCATTTTTCTTAAAGGTGTCATTTTGAAACATAATTCAATTGCTGGATAAACAACTATTTGAAATAGTGGAATGAAAATAAGAATTAAAACAGCATTAAGTGTTTGCATTTGATCTGGTAAAATTAAAAGTGACCCAACTCTACAATCCATTTGAATACCTTGAATCAACCAGATTGATCCTTGTTGATCATATAATGCCCAAAATATCGGAACTGGTAAAAACATTACTGCAACGCGGAATAGTTGTTTTATATCTTCGACAAATTCATATTTTTGACATAATGTTGTATCATCTTTTTCTTTCTGTAAAGCAAGGCATTTTTCATCATTTGTACATTGATGTGTTGTTAGGTAATGATCCAACCAATGGTCCTTCTTTGAACTTGTCAATTTGTTATATTTATTTTTAACAGCTCCTTTACAAACACGCCATACCTCACCAAAAACATTATTTTTTACAACAGGTTTTTTATATTTGAATGATCCAAGCATAAATACAACAGTTGCTACTATCATAAGAATTGCTGGTATACCAAATGCTAATGGAAAGCAAGTATCTTGACCAAGACATGGTAACGAACGAAAAATTGGTGAAATAAAAGTTGAAATCATAGAACCAGCGTTAATGGAAAAATAAAACATTGAAAAGAATAGAGAAAGCATTCGCTCTTGGTGTTGCTCAAATTGTTCACCACCAAATGAATTTACACATGGTTTAATACCACCAGTACCAAATCCAATAATAACCAAACCAAGATAATCAAGCCATCTAAAGAAATTGTTAAGTAATATTTTTAAAAAAAAAACTTACGGATGAAGAGATGAGGATGAATTGAATATACTACTAACAGCAAGAATAACTTGACCAATTGTGTACAAAATTGACACAAAAAATATTGTTTTGAATTTTCCGATATAACCATCAGCTAATATACTCCCTAACAAAGGAGTAAAATAGCAAAGGACAGTAAAACCATTAAAAAATATTGTTGATGTATTATAGGACATTTTTAGAATATTAAGTAAATAAAGCGTTAAGACGGTACGCATACCATAATATGAGAATCTTTCACAAAACTCATTTGAAACAATACAAAATGTCGTTAATGGCCAATGTTTGATTATATCGCCCCATGAAGTGTAAACAGGACTTAATGGTATATTCGAACTGTTTTCAGTTTCATCCTTTTCTGAATCTGGATTTTTTGGCAATGACAAACTATCATTTATTGGGGAAACAATAGAAGTCCTCTTCAGCATGATTTAAAAATTTTTAGAAAAAAATATCAATCACAGATGAACAAATTGTTTTTACTAATATAATATAAAATTTTTTAACCAAATAAAAACTTTTGTTTCCAAATGTGATTAATAGTAAGAAGGATAATCCATTAAAAATACTTAAACTTATATTGGTATAAAGATAAGATCTTATCAAATAGATTAGGAAATTTTCTTAACATTCTTCAATGTGATAAGAAAATTTTTATCAGAAAAAAGTACTTTTTATTGAAAAATTAATGTATCATCATGTAAAAATATGTGGAAGCAATTATATTATCAATAAAGTTAATTATGATACTGGTATTAGAAGCTTTTATAAATAAATTAAGACATTAGTGTATTGAAAGACAGATAACTTATGACATTCTTTAAAAGTGATCTGTTTTAATCTTTCTTCTCTCTTTTTATAATTTCATGGTTATTCATTAATATTTGGGAATTTAATTAAAATAAGCGTATTTCCTTGTGCCAATAGTCTGTCTGTAAATTGTTCAAAGTTGGATATCTTACTAGGTGATGATAATTTTGAGTCTAAATTGTAAAAGTAATTGTTTTCTGTACGGATAACGCAAAACTAAAAAATAAAGTAAAACTTTTATATTAGAATAAAAAGGTTAATTTACCCAATGTCGCTTTTTCATAAAAGGGAAAAACGATTCACTTGGAACATTAAATATATAACCAAAAACATTGTTATGATCTATAGATGATGCAGACCTAAAAAAAATTGTATATTTTTTTTCATAGTATTTGAAAAATTTTATATAAATACATACATTCTAGAATCAAACCATGTGCATGTGTAACCCTCCTTATCCAGTACAGCCATAAGAACATTAGCATCATAATCACCTAATCCTAACCATGATCGATGAGGATTCAACCATGTACTTTGATCTAATTCCTCACATATCTTATCTAAATCATGTTTATTGAATTTTTTCTTCTTGAAACAAGTTATTTAATGAGTGTAACAGACATAATTGTTTTCTTTGCTTCTCATGATAAAAAGAATCTTTGCTAATTAAGTTTCTATCATTAATTGACATATTTTTTTGTGAATGATTATGTGAAAAGTATAAATGATACTTATAATCCTTTTATCTATAATACATATATATAAAAATATTAACGGAAGCAATAGAAAAATAATAATTTGACATCATCTTATAATGAACGATAAAAAAATTGCAAATATAACCATATTTGAATATATAATAGTAGTAGTAGACTACGAAATATATAAAAGTAATTTATTTTATCTGATTAAATAGAAAAATAAAGAGTTTATATTGAATAAAATTTTTAAAAGAGAGCAGTAATAAATCCAACTAAAATTAATGGTAATTACCACAGTCAAAAGAGGAATATAATACTCCTAAATAATAAAAAATATCAATAAAGTAACTAACTAGCTTAATTTATGTTAAAATATTTAATTTCTTTTTATAACGATACAAATGATATTAAAAAGCATGTTATTATTCCCATATTCTATACTTAATAAATTTTCCAACATATAATTTTTTATGACATCTAACATAAACAACAAACATACATTTTTATTAGGGTTATTCATTTTTTTATACAAATTGATATAAGCAGTTAAAGGTTATAAATATAACATCAAATATGTTAACTAGTAAATATGATAAAAAAGGAAATAAATAAGAATTATTGTTGAAATAGAATTTATGGTTAGAAACCATTATTAAATATTACATTTTAAAAAATGATAATTAAAAATATTTCTTTAATTTCATGGTTTTTAAATATATCATAATCACAGGTCGAAAATGAAATAATTGATATTTAAAAGATATATTTTTTAATATATGTTATTTTATTTTTTTTTTATTTACGTATAATGATGTACCTATTTAATATTTCTTATATATTTTTATAAACTAAGTAACCTGCAACACCAAGCATACCAACCATAGCAGTGGTAGTAACAATAGGATTAAAATAGTTCATATCCAAAAAAGAATAAATATTTTTTATGGTGTGGATTTATTGCCATTTTTAATAATTGTTGAAATATTGGACTATCCATTCTTCCTATTTCTTTATTGCGTAATTTGTAAGGTTTTGGTAGTTGGTAAAAACGACAAAATTCATCTGGTTGCATTTCATAATCCTGTTCCACAGAAAATCTTTCAACTTTTGTAGCAATAAATAAGCATGGCACTTTTGTTCGATAAAAAAATTTCTATAAACAAAATATATTTGTATGTTTAAATATTTTAATAGATTAAACTTACAGTATAAATATTTGCACTATAAGCAAATGATTGTGGATTAGAAACATCGTATAAAAATGCCACAACATCCGCATTTTTTTCATATTCTGTTAAAGTATTCCCTTGATCATATAAATTTACCTCATGTAACAATAAATATTTACATTGATCTTCAAAATTTACGACATTAATAACATTATCATTTGTACCTTGTTTGCTTATTGAGGCTGACCTTAGCATTGATTTATTTGTTAGTGAATGAATAAAAGCTGTTTTACCAGAATCTCTTGGTCCAAAAACATGACACTGGAAAACATTTCTATGCGTCTCTTTTTCTTCAATATCAATTCTCCTATCTCTCGTAACAATAAATGCATCAATCTGACTTTTATGTTTAACATTAAATCCTAAGTAAGCTAAACATTCTAATGTTTCTGGTATATTAGTAAATGTTTTATATGTCCATAATGAAACAAATCCATTATATGTTATCCAACCTCTATCATCTGATTCAACATATTGAATAGCATCCTTAATCCAAACATTATGACGAGGATATAAACTTAATGAATTTTGAAATTCACATGGACTTAACAAACAATCCTTATCTTCATCGTACTTTTCAAATAATTGACTTACAAATTGATGTCCTTCAGGTGATAATTCAACAGATGAACCTAAAGTAACTTTTAATGGTGGATAAATGTAATCTTCACGTAATTGTAAATTATTAGAATAACCATACTTTCTCAATGCATTCCAAACAATTTCATATCGTCCCCTTTGTATGAAAAGCATCTGTAGTGCAATAAATCCATCAAGAGTTAATGAATTTTTAAGCACTCCTTTGGGATCATTCTCAGCAACACGATTAATTATTTCATTATATGATGTTTGCGCCAATGGAATACCAAAGCAAAATAATTGAAATTGATTAAGTTCATACTCATTTAATAAGGCATCATTATCAATATCATTTAATTTAAATATTCTAACAAATGCTTTTCTACAATCTTGTGTTATGTCACGATTTTCAGCACTATAAATAGGTTGTGATGGATAGATAACAGCACGTTGAGCATAGTAAAAAATATCTGATACATTTTTCATTGTTTTTGCTGAACTTTCAACACACGTCTCTATTTCAGGAAATTCATTCATCAATTTTAATACTTCGTTTAAATTTGTACTGCTTTCCTCTGTATCAGATTTATTTCCAACTAAAATTATTGGTTTATTATACAAAGGTTCACCACGAAAAATTTCTTTTTGAACATTTGCCATCCAATATTTTCTTATTCTATCAACGGAAGAAGGATCATTGACATCATAAACGATAACAATTACACTTGCCTTATTGATTTCAACGTTTAATTGTTCCAAATTTTGTTCTTCACAATTATAATCAGAAATAGAAGTTAAAATGTGATCTGGAGTTGAATCAGGATGTAAAATAATTCCTTTCAAACGACGAGGTACTTTTGAAACAAATCTATCTTCAATTAAAGAATTTATAAGGCTTGTTTTACCGACTCCTTCTAAACAGTATACGTAGATTAGATTAAAATATTTAATTTATTAAAACATACGATCCCCTACAATTAAAATTCTCACATCAACAGGACGACTTTTCTTTCTTATTGGATAATCACTTTTTTTGGTGTTATCAGAAAACAAATTCTCCTCATCACTGTATTTTGACGTCATAATGTATTTCTATCTCCAGGAGACAATTATTGATACCAAGTCACTCTATAAATAATAATAAATGTAATACACTCTTAGTCAAAATATTGATAAAAACATTTGTATATATCAAAAAAGATCTTTATATTTAATATAAACCATTAAATAATGTATTAATTATATATATACAGCTTTTTTATAAATAAATTTGGTAAATAATGTTTTAGGAATTAAAAATATATAATTTTATACTACTTGAATAAGATATTCTATAAACCTTACATTTGGATGAAAAAGGAAATTTAAAAGAAAACAAAACTTTTAAGTAAAACGCTATACAAAGAAATAAGAATTTCATAAGTGGAATAATGTTTTTTTTAAGTTGGAAAAAAGTATATTTTGTCACTATTAATGATGTTGTCAAATAACATCGTTACCAAGGAAAAACACAATTTTTCTGAAAATTTTTTTACAACAGTAAATTTTTATTTAATAACCAATTAATATAAAGTTTGTTTTATAATTATATACTATTTTTTTAGTAAATTTTTTATTGCTATATAGTTTGTTTTAAAAATGGTTGATCTTTTAAAAGTAAACATGTATTTTGTTGTTTTGTATAGTTTATAGAGGTTTTTGGTAGAATTTTGTTGGCTTTATAATTTTTCGATAGCAGTGCATATACAATTTTAAAATATCCTATTGTAATCTTACTGAGAATGTATTAAAGTAGTCCAATAATATCAAGGAAATTATACACAGTTGATGTCAAATGAATAGATTCAGCTTGACGAGGTTGATCACTTGACTAGTGATTAGTGAAACTATAAAGTAGGATTGTTATCAACTACAAAAAACACCTGTATAATGTGATGAGTTGGAGTTATATATTGCGAAATATCTAAACTTACTAAAAATTTTTTTGTTAAAGTATTATGTAAAGTTACATGAGTTTTAAAAGTGGATAAAAATATAACAGTACATATAAGTAAATATAGTTGAGAATATTATCGAACAAGAAGAGTAAATGCTTTATAACAATATTTTCCACAAATGTTTTGCCAGAAACTTGCCGTCAATATTTTAATAAATAAATCAATTAATATCATATACTTAAAAAAAGAACGATATAATATTTCTATTACGATTGATTAAATTTAAAATAATCTCTTGAAATGAATAGAAATAAATCATTAAAGTTATATTATTATTGTTGTAAGAAATGAGAACACCATAAAAATAATATTATTTTAATCAAAAAATCCAAATTGTTAGATGACTTCGTTATTTCTTATTTGTTATAATTTGTTCGTATAATATTTATATTAATTTTTACTACTACATATTTCAATATTTGAAGTTGAAAATATATAATACAAAAGAACTTTATAAATGTAAATTCTTAAAACACTGTACAAACTATTGATCTCTAATTTTTGGTTATCAAATAATACATTATAAACTTGTAAAGTTTAAAATAGAAAATAGTTTCTGAAAGGCCAATAACGATAGAAAATTTTTCAAAAAATTTGAAATATTAAATGTTGTTTAAAGCAATAAATATGTACAGTATCTGGATGCATCATTTTGCGTAAAAAATTAGTAATTTTACTTCTTGTATGTATTAAAAAGTAGTAAATGAGTAATTTTGTGGTTAAGGGAAGGGCAAATTTGTTATCATAAACATTATTTAAAAAATCTTAATTTTAAGGAAGTTTACGAATTTTTATATCTTATGTTCTTTTATTAAGTTTAAATTAAAACAATTGTTAAATATGAAAAATAAGTAATATAATTTTTTACCAATCTTGAAAATGCTGCTTAAATTCCATCAACTTCTGAGATAAAATGTACCTTGATATCAATTAGCTAAATTATTAAATAGTTTATTGAAAATAATAGCACGATTCTTGATAAAATTTGGTAATTGTTAACCAGAAATTTTTAACGAAGAATTTTTTATCAATATTTTAGTATAATTAGAAATCCTCTAACTAATGAATTAATACCACCGATTAAAAATATGTTTAGCATGAAATCATTAATAGTCAAATATTGCTGTTTTTTTATAATTTTTCAGTAATTCAAGAAAATATGCTGTTATATTAAATTTATTTATATGGACGTTGTCTTTTATTAAAAATATTTGAGATATAGATTTATTTTATATTGTTAATTGTTTGTATTCAAAAAATAAGAATTGGGGAAATAAGATATAATATGTGGTGATTTTAAAAGAAATATAAGAATGTTTTTATAAGAAAATAATAATATAAAAAAAGTATTAAAGTTTTCTAAGCCACATATGAACGATAATATTATGTTAATTAACATCTTATATCAATTTAATTAAACTTTTATAATTTTCTAAGCTTTGAAAAAAATAACACATATATTGGACATATCCAAAAGATATATAAAATTTATGATGTTTAACTGATTAAAATTTTTGTCAAAACAAACTGTAATTAATCATATTCCTCCCATTCATTAAGTTTCGTTTACTCCATTGTAATAATAGTAAACATAGTTGAAAAATTAATTAATTATAAATTTTGAATTAAATAGGCTCATAATTTTGGCAAAAATGGTATTGCTGTTTTCAATAAAATATTTGAAAAATTTTGTTGACGGATATCAATGTATATCCCATTTTGTAAGTATACGTAAATGAAAATATTTTTCAAGATAGATAGAAATAATTTTACTTCATTCTTTAAGTAAAACTATTATATTTATCTAAATTAAATAAATTGACCAAACATGAAAAAATTAGTAAATTTCTATAGAGTAAAAATTTTTTAATGTTTATTATAGTGAATTTTTTATCTTCCTGTTCACAAATTACTTTACTTTTATCTTCTTATATGATATAAATTAATTCTTTACTGTTTGTTGGTTGAAGTTATAGAAAATGTAAAATAAAAATGACGGTTAAAAGGAAACTCTTCCGTAATGACGGACTATCTTTAAAATAATAAATTATTAATATGGAATGTCACTGTAATTGAAAGATGTAAATAAATATTTGAATTAATATTTCATTGTCTAATTTGGATTCTAATTTTTGTAATAAGTTTGATAATTAATATTATTTAATTATTTAGACGAAAACTATTCAATCTATTTTATTATTTTTATATTAAAAAGTTAAAATAAGTATTGAAATTGAATTAGAATTAATGAAATTGAGTATCAAACGTCTTACCAACGTTAAAACAAATATATTAAAATGTACAATGGGTATTATCAGAAAACATATAAGAAGTAAACCCTGGAGGTATATTTTAACATATTTTGATATATTAATTATCACAATTTATTTATCGTTTAACTTTCATCGAAGATAATAAAGTGATGATTATATCATAACTTTTATAAAATTTCTCAATAATGTAAATTCAATATATATATCATAACAATTAAGGGTGAAACTTTAAATATCAGTGACCTGAATTTTGTTAATTCCCAGAACATTCTCACACTATAAAAGATCTGAAGTTTAAGACTGCTTTAAATTTTATTCATAAATTATAATGATTTTTAAGTATTTATTAAAGTTTAATGTAACATTACTCTTGATTTCTTATTTATCATATGTATATGGTTGTTTACCAATTAAAGAAACAACAACAACACCACCTCCAGTTTGTTGTGAGTCGCTTAAACTAGCATTTGCAAGGGTTAAACCAGTGACAGGATCAACATCAGCAGGATGGGACCAATGTAGTTTATTGGATAGATATAACAATGATCCATGTCCAAGTAGAGGAATGTTTTCTTGTCGCGTAAGTTTATTGTGTTTTTCATAATTTTGTTATATTATTTATTTTATAGTTGGCACCATATACAACGGCTATAAATACTAACTTACAATTAATACAAAACAATGCAACTGTTGTTTATGAATTTACTCAAAGAGATAGATCTGAGATTTGGGTAAATTGTGTAAACGGAGAATGGAAAATTAATGGAAAATCATTTACTCATGTTTCATGCTCCCAAAATTAATTACAATTTAATAGTTATAGACTTTTTATATTTACAAACAAAACACTAATCTACCTTAATTATGTAAATATTAATATTTTGGAAAAATAGAGTTCTAACCACTTCCGTCATTATTATAAATTAATTTAATAAAACCTGAAATATATTTACTATAAACCTTGTTTCTATTCAACATATATCCGTATAGTCAAATTGTTACTATTATAAATAATAAATTGTTTAAAATTTCACTTTATTTATACAACTATTATGTTATGTAAATTTTTTCTCACTATTTTCTATCTTTTTTATATTTTTCTTACTACTCAAGGACAACAATTAATCTCTGGATCATCAAAAAAAGGTTTGCAAATGTAAGAGTATTAAATTCTCTTCTTTTTTTTAAATTTTCACATTTACATTAGTAAAAAAAGTCAATTTGAATTAGATTTCGATCTACCAAACGAAGCTCCTCAAGCTCGTAAAATAAAAAATGTTAATATAATAAAAAATGAGCAATTTTCATTATATAAAGTTAGTGCTCCAAGAAAAAATTCATTTGATCCTGAAAAAGCATTAAGCGACTTGTCTGATTATGAAGATACCGTTCAATTTAAGAAAAATGGTGGAACATTTTTATCCAATAGAGAAAGAAGTTCATTTAAAATTTCAGATTTTAATAGAGCTGGTTCAGAGTTAAGTAGAATAAGTGGAAAATAATAATATATTTATGAAATTGTTTATATATATTAGAAAATAGAAATAATATTATAAGAATAAAATATTTTAATTATATATTTTTTAGTAAAATATACTTTATAAGATAATATTTTATATTACAAAAAAAGATAAGATGTTATATTATCACCAATAATTAATTTAACTGTATAAAATTTGTAAAAACATATATGAAAATAACAAGAAAAAGAGATTGTAAAGTGTAGAGAAAGCTATAACTACCACTTTGCGATTGAATAAGCGGAGCTGGATTTGGGTAAGTATTTATTAATGTTCCATTTGAAAATGAAACATCATTCATAAAGTTTGTAATCATTTGCAAACTTGGACCTTGCCTGTCCATTGGAACCATATGTCCTGCCCCACGAACTGTTAAAACATGAATTTTCATATTATTATTATCATATGTTTGAACAAATCCTCCTACTTCACCACGGAAATACCAACGTTCACGTTGACCTTTCTAAAATAATATCAAAGAAAAAATTATTATTTTAGATCATAAACATTTTTTTTACCTGTAATCCATTATTTTTTCCAACTTCATCTATAAACCAAGAATCACCTAAATAGTTACAAACAGTATCAATATCACCATTATATACTAAAATTCTGAAATTTGGATTTTTATTATTTTGAATCATGCTTTTAAATTGTTCTGCCATATTTAAATACGTTACTTTATATTTTGCATATAAATCATTATTACAATCACTAAAAACTTTCCCACTCTTAGCCCAAATTGGATCTATATGATAAGCTGTTTGAACTTGTGGGTCATTAAAATATCCAGCTACAAATGTTTCCTGCCAACATGGATATCCAAATAATGTGTCTGTGGAATCTTTATTAACAAGTAATGCAGAATTATTTGTATATGGATAATTTTGATTAACAATTGTTTGAGTATTCCTATTTTTTGGACGATACATTTCTAATGTACGTTTTGAAACTTTAACACTTGATCTTCCATCAAAATATGTTATTAAAGCACCATTATAACATTCTTGGTAATAATTATATGGATCAATATTAAACAATGTTGACGCATTCATAATAGGAGCTAGTAATTTTCCACATTTAGTATTGTCTGGATAGAAATCTAATTGTGTATTTGATTTGAAATGCGAATAGAAGTCACAAGTATCAACATCTTTATTATTACAACATTCTTTTTTTATACTATTCCATTCGTCAATTGAAAATCTACCGTGATATTCAGACCATAAAACAAGTGAATTTTGAAGTTTTGGTATATCCATATATCCGTTACCAATAGCAATACCGCCAAAATTTGGATTTGGAAATGTGTTGTTATTAATTTTCTTGATAAGAGCGTCTCCTAACATAGGTAAATATATTCCAGCATATGATTCTCCAGAAATAAAGAAGGTTCTATTTATATATTGTGGTTGAACTCTACTGAAAAAATCAGTAAGGGCCATTAAATTTTGTTGAAGTGACTGATCATCATTAGCATCATCAAATGATATATTTTTAGTTGAGTACGAAAAACCAGTACCAATTGGTGATTCTAAATATAAAACATTTGCCTTTTCATTCCATGAATAAACGTTTTCGAACAATGTTTTGTTATCGGAATTAATGTAATATGGTCCCAATTCTTCGAATCCTCCAGAAAAACTAGAACAACCTAAAATTTTAAAATAAAATAAATTTTGTTATTGAATATATTCACATACCCGGTCCACCATTTAACCATAATAGAACAGGATCAGTATCGGGGTTTGTTTTTGATGTTGTTAACATATAATGCATCTTCCATGATCCGTCTACATTTCCATTTAAATACCCTGAGTAAGTTTTGAAATTAGATTTAAATATAAGTCCTGGTACAGGATTAACTAAATCATCCTCTTTTATACCAATAGATAATTTAATTACAAAAAATAAAAATAAAATTTTATGAAGTAACATATCTCTATTGACAATTTAATTTATTTGATATCAATTATATATAACTCTTAATCTTGTTAGACTGATAAGAAATTGTGCATAAAATAAATGTTATATATAGTTTTAACATTGATAATCTAATGATCAAATTATAATCTCCAATTATGTGCATACTTAAGATACTTAAACATATAAAACTAAATGCTAAATAATAATTAAAATTTTTGTACTTGATAAAATATAATGTAAATTTTGTATAAAGTAATAAACCACATATTTTTTGTGATAAATATTGTTATCATCTAGAAAAATATCATTATCAGTTAAAATGATGTTGTTTAATTAAGGTATAATATAAAGATTACGAAGTATATAATCATTGAAATTTGGCTAATGTAGAATTTTAACATCCGTGTTTAAATTAAATTTATTAACAATCTGTGAATGTAATATCAACTTTTTACCAATACATATCTTTTGTTGTATAATTAATAATGCCATAGAAATGTATAAATTTGAAAAAAATAAATTATTGTATAGGTAAAATAAATTTCCAGGTATGTCAAAGTAATATGACATATTGTTACTTAAATGAAAATTGAAAGATTTTTATTAAAGGTTATGATATATATTTGTAGTTTTTGTATTTTTTTTTTATGAAATGACAAACAAACATTAAAAAATATTGTATTATTATTACCATAAATAGTTTTTTAGAGACATCGTAATTTGATGTTCTCAATAATATACTATGCTAAAATGAAAAAAAACTTTTTAAATGTGCAAAAATTATTAATAATTTTAATAGTAAAATGAAAATATTTGATTATCACTTTTATAGTACTTAAAATATTCTAGATAGTAGATTGTTTTAAATCTATCGAAAAAATCTAATTTGTAATTAAATATTTGTTTTTAATAAATTTCACCGAGAAAAATCGAAAAGTTGATTAAAATCAACTGAAAATTCCAAAATTATTATTTTCAATGACTACATTAATAAAAAAATAATAGACACGAGAGCTTGTGAATTTCATCTAAAAGTTTATTAGTTATATTTGAAAATCAAAAAGATTAGATTAAATCATTTATTTACAAATGTTCGCTCTATTTTTCGGTTATCTTAATTACCAAAATAAAAAATTTTTTTTATCGTTTAATAATAAACAATTATCATAAAAACTTTGTAAAAATTCTTTATTTCTTTCTCTATCTTACTTATTATTATATGTGTTATTTAATGATTAATTTTTTAAAATTAGATTTTTATTTAAACACCAATGAATTGATTAAATATAATATTATTTTGTTCATTTAAGGTACATTGTATCTAAAACATTTCCCAATCTTTAATAGTATTTTTATCACATTTTAACAATATCTTTCTGCAGATTAACAACAAAATTGTAAAATATATATGGTTATACAATCTTGCTAATTTTATAAAAGGCTGTTAAATTATTGAAATTTAAAATTATAAAAGGAATTTTATTACAATTGACACTTTAACAATAATCAAAATTATATATAAATATTTGTTTTCTTTTCTTTTATACTTTAAAGAAAGAAGATCAGGTACGTTATTATATCGCAAACTTCTTAAGAATATTTTAAAATTTCAAAAAATTTATGTACATTTATTAATAAAAGAAATCATATTACTTTATCTGATATGATAAAATACAATAAAAAATATAAATGCGTCTTTATTGCTATTCTTTTGTGTGCATCATTTGGAAATTTAGAACCAAATATAACGAAACATTGTTTATTATATTCAGAATGTAAAAAATATGTGGATAAGAAACAAGAATTTTGTTTAAAAACATTGACAAATGATCTTCCTAAAAATTGCAAAGTTAAAGAAAATTTCCAGTGAGTTTCTTTCTTAATTTTATATGTTTATGTTTTTAAGGGAACTTAGCAGATTAATGATTAAAAAGAATAATTTGATGAAAGAATGTATAAAAGTTAAACAAAATTTCTACAGTACTATAAATAGTACTTCTACTGAACATAATAGTACAAAAGTAGCATTAAATAGTTTTTGTACATCATATAATAATTTAACATTTATTATTCATGAAAACATAAAATTTAATTCGTGTTGGATTGAATTAAATTATTTATATGAAAAATTTCATGTTTTTGAAGGGATGTTGTTCAACATATTATAATTGTAGTCATGGTAAAAAAAATGTTGTTTTAACGAAAAAAATATTTCAAATTTATGATAAAATAGAGATAAGTATTAACAAATGCAGAAAAAATCTTCAAGCTAATCTTGAAAAGTTGGTAGTTTATTTAAGACCACCATTACTAGAAAAGATAAAGAATATTAATTACTTCCATACATATGATAAAAATTACAACTCTCTATATTTTAATATGAGAATTCTTGTTTTGTATAATAAATTAGTGCAAAAAGTGATTTTTAAAATAAAAAATGATAATTTTATTAAAAAAACAAATACTTCATTAAAAGATTCTGAAGCAGAGAATGAAAACTTGGTAGTTTTTAATACAACATCAACTATTAATCAATCAAAAATAGGTAGTAAACGTTTTTTAAAATAACCAATTTTAAAATTTAGAAAATGAAAGAATACTTAAGAAAATAAAATTACCTGAACGTTACAAAATTGATGAGTATACGAAACTCTCGAAAAACAATGAAAATAAATTATCTAAAAATACTTTAATTTATTTGAATAATAATACAAAGAATAATCCTGATTTTTTAGAAACAATGTCAAAAGATAGTCATCTCGTCAATATTTCAAAACTCAATCTTAGTAATTATAATGATAATATTATAAAAAATAAAGTTCTAGAAAATATTTTGAAAGTAATATTTAATACTAATATTAAATTAAACAATACCTTGATTAATTAATACAAATTTGCTAAAATGAATAACAATGATCATTTGTAGTGAGCAAGAATGGAATTATTAAGTAACCACCATTAAAAAACAACAGATGGACATAATTTTAATACCTAATCATTTAAAAATAAAGAAGATTCAATAGACCATAGAGTGTATTAATTAACTTGAATAACTTAAAACATAATTTAATGTTAATTATTAATAATATTTTTTGCAGGAATTAATAGAATATTTAACATATATATTTTAAATAACATTTTTTGGTTTAAAAAATTCATTATATTTTAATTAATAAAAACATTCATTAAAACTTCTTCATCAAGACATGATGGAGGCGAAAAATTATTATTTTTGACACAATTTAAAACAGAAATATAGTTTTCCTGATTTACTTTTATAAAGAAAATGTTAATAAGAAATATTAGAATTTTGCTCAGTTACTTTTATTTATTTAATTAATAATTTATTGCAATTGACAAGACCAAATAGGAATAATATTACAATTGTCCTAGTAAATAATTCATAGAGCATTTATTGAAATAACTATACTTTTTCCAGAAGGAAAAAAAAGATCATATGAAAAAATGTTCAAAAATATGAAAAATTATACTTAAAAAAGATATTACCATGAGCTTTATATTGCTTGAAATGATAAACATTCAGTTGCAAAATGGGTAAAATCATACAACTCTGTGGCATAACCAAATTAATTTATCAACTGACTTTTGTAGAACGTTAATTTTGGAGATAATTTATAGCTTCAATAGGTGTAAATCTAAACCCAAATTTAATAAATGCTAAAAATAGAATAATAATTCATCCCCGGCTCTCATTTTTTCCTGTATTATTCTATTCATTTGTAGCAGTATTAATTGTACTATATTGTAAACTTGGTCAGACAATAACATAAATTGATTTCAATTTAAACAACATTCAAAATGAAAATGTAACTTGTTTAATTGGTCCCAATGACCTCTAGCTATTTAAATTTCAATTTTACTTCACACAAAAAATCTTAATTACAATAATAATAAATAATAATTAAGACAATAACTTACCTCCTACTTCTTGTGGAAATTCATCTAATATTAGTATGTTAGTAAACAACTTAACACCTAAGCCTAAAATTATAAATGTTAGTATAAATTAAAAAATATCTTCATGATGACATAAGATCTTATATATTATATACCCTTATTCTTGATGACATATTTTCAACCAACGTGACAAAGGCGTTTTACTCAAACATAACCTATAAAAATTATGTTTTGTTTTTTAAAAATATATCAAATGAACAGTTTATTCATTTGTAAGATTTTACATAACCTATGTTATATCTAATGATTGCTACGATTATAAAAGTATATTTTAATTGGTATCAGAGGACGAAAAAACTGATGATCAATGAACTTTCGAGATGTATCAACGTGAAATTGCTTTACAAACATTATTGTCTCATATTCTTTGATACCTTGTAAGTAATCATAATTATTTTACTATATATATATTGTATAACTTAAAAAAAATCTCTGATTATATTTTTAGTGTTTATCAAATATTTACAATTGTAATATCACACAATTTTCAATATCACCTATAATAAATCTATTGGTTAAATCCTTTTTAATCATTGTTTATATTGGGAAAATTTTTGTGAGACAGATCTTAATAAAAAATATAACATGGCATCCTACTAAATAATTTATATTATAACATTGGAAATGCCTCCAAAATAGTTGTCAATATTCAAATTTAAATAAAATATTATCTACAAATAAAGTAGTTTGTCATTGTATAATTAATTTATAATTATTGAATAATGTATTAATTGTATATTTTTATTATAGATTCGTTAAGATCTAATAAAATTCACTATAACTTTACGTTGTCACAATGATAGTACAAAAAGAAAAGAAAATATTGGAAAAGGTTATAGATTTAATGAAATGACTAGAAATACTCATAATATTCAATGTTTATTGTGATATTACAAAAAATGATTAGAAAGAAAAAAATTATATGTTGAAGTCAAAATAAATTAATAATGTATTTCTTCATATTATTTTAGACTGAGTGTAATACAATTATAAAAAAAATATTTGTAGATGCTTTTATAAAATTTTTCAAATATTATAACTAATGTAATAACGGTGATTATAAAAATTTTGCGCCAACTACTGCTAGATGAAAAGTTATGATTCTTAAACTCATCTAATTAATAAATTTTAAAAAAAAATCCACATGAAGAGTTACTAATAATCATAATTAAAATGTAAATTTTTTTAATGAGATATATCCATTGAAGTAATGTTCCAATCCAATAAAATCAAATTTATTAAAAAATTCTTACCTATTAAACTAGAAAAAAAATACATTATATTCGAGTTTTTATTAAAGAAAATATTAATAACCTGCAAATTGAAAATTTCTCGACATTTTACTACCGCTTGATAGAAAAAAGATATTCAACATAAAATAATTACTTTTAAAAAATTTAGATTTTACGATGCAACTTCATACAATTTTATTATAACAATATTAAGTTGAGGAAAAAATAATAGCCGCTATTTTCTTTCCAAAGTTTTATTTGTTAAAATGGTCAATTTATATACAAAAATTTTTGTGTGGAAGTGTACGCACGATTTACTTCCCTCATTAAATAAACTTAAAACAAAAAATAAACTTATATTTCTACTTCAATGCAAAGTATCAGTTGTAGAAACCCCAGGAATTTTACTACTAAGGTAGCAACAACCTCACCTTTTTTTCATGTTTTCCGTAACTAGTTCTATTGCCTCATTGACTGAACAAGTAAATATTTATTCTGGGTTGTTTTTGGAAAAATAGTAGACAAATTTGTAGAACAATATATTGTACAATAAAAAAATGCTCTTTGGGTTACGGTGAGCTTGGCAAATTAATCAAAATCAGACTCGTTTTTTGCATTAAAATTATATAAAAAGGTATTAAGATGGTAATAGTTTTTAAACTTTGATAAAATTTGTTATAAATGGTATAAACTAAGCATAATTTTACAAGTTTTGACAACGAAGAGCTTTTTCTCTATATTTCATATAAAGATACCCAGTCAAGTACACAGAAAAAAAAGAACACAGGTTTGCAAAAAATGTAATTAATTTGTCCCACCAAATAAAATTCAAATTTTCTTTATTTGCGACTAATTTCGTCGCATTATTTCGCATATGAGAACAACATAGATAATTAAAAAATCATTAAACATTAATTATTTAAAATAAATCTAATATTTTTAAAAGAACTTGTAGAATTAAAAAAAAAAATACAATATTTGTTAAATTACAACAACATTTATATCTTATTTATTAAATAAAAAATATAATATAAATTAACAGAATTATATTATATTTATGCTTTAGTTATTAATTTTAAAATAAAGATCATTAAAAAAGAAGCTATTTGGATTTACAGATATTGGTACAACTTTTAATTAACGTAGAATAACATTTTTAATCATTTAATATTTTCTAAAACAAATATATGATATTAGTGAAAACAATGGGTTTAAATTTTTAATAAAGATAAAAAAAATTGTCATACTCGTCATTTAAAAGTTAATTCTTTTCCTAAACATTGGTTTATAGAAATTATTTATTTTATATTAAAATCACATATGAAAATATTTTCTGAACATGATTTACTGAAAAATTATTATAAACAGTTTTATTAAAAATAATTGAAAAAAATCAACACTAAAATTTTTCTCAGTAAATCAAAGGAGTAGTTTAAATATTCTTTATAAACTAGAAAATTAAAAGTCTATTTCATATAAAATTTAAAACTAAATATTTTCGAAATTAAAAATGGAATGTTTTCTTTCAATCGCATGATTCACTAGCTTTTCTCAACATTAGAAGAAAAATTCTTCGTCAGTTTTTTCGTTTATACAAAGTCGTCAAACCAAATAAATTTATTATTATTTTATTTAATAATAAAAAACTCTAACAATTATCTTAAACGTGAAATCGCATGAAAATGAGCTATCATTTTTTTTTTAAATAATATATCTTTGTTCTTTATTTTTGTGAACATTTTTAGAAAATGAGTCATAATATTTTTAAAAATAAAAATTGTTTTACTATGAATACATTTTTATATTGTAAACTCAATTACAATCAAAACGATAGTTTTAAATGTTGATTTTATTCACCTACCTTTTACTATCATATCTATTATCGAAATGAGGAACTTGAAATTTTCTCAAATGAATTTTAAAGTTTTTAAAAGAATATTGCTTATCCTTTGTTTTACATTCAAATACGGAGCAAACAATTACTTTTAAAAATCTATCATCTGCATATTCATGCGTATCTCTTAGATCATACAAATATCTTGATTTTTCAACTTTTCTATTACAAAACTGACAGTCAACATTTGAACTTAATTTGTCCATTTTTGGACTCTATAAATAATAAAATAAAGAAATTCTTAATTAAAAATTTTATTAAATCATAATACAAAAAATTTTACAATTGTTATACATTAATTATTAAATTAATTTTTAATATTTAATAGTGTTCGTAATATCATTATTTTACGCTCTTCGCGGTGGAATTCGTCGCTAAATTCTTTAAAATTTGAATATATTTTGACATATTAAAATGGTGGGACGTTTTATTGCATTTTAGATAGATTTGTCAAAATTTGTCCTTTTTTTCTTTTGTGTGTAATTGCACATAAGAAATATATTAAATCCAAAAATTTTTAAAAATTTAAAAAACAAAAGTTAGGAATTTTCAACGTACTTTTTAATCGTTTATATGATTATCAATCATAGCTTTCTTTTGAAATGCTTATATTAATGATTAGCTACATTTTTATTGGTTTTAATTAATAAACGCATCAATTTTATTATCGAAAGGGCATCTTTTTTTTTTAAATTTTTGGAAGGTAAAATGAATTTACAAAATTTGTCTACTGCATTTTTAAAAAAAATCACTTTGTACAATTGAATACAAGTTGTTTCGACTTTTTTTGATATCAAAGAGATTTTATATTCAAAGTACAAAATAGAAGAAATCCTCTAATTTCTAGTATAATCTCAATTGTCGTTGATAACTGTTAAATTAATTTTCTGATGTATGTGTTTTATTTACTTTTTATACTTTAAAATAAAAAATATACTTCCTCATCACATAAGTATTACCATTCATTTATATTTACATTAATTCGATATGAAAATAATGTTTAACAATGGAAAAATTATTGTGAATCACTTTATACATTTTACTGTCTTTTCTTTTTACTTGGATTTTTCTATCCTTTTAAAAATTTCAGTCTATTTAAATTTTAATATTGATATTTTTTATTTTTTAGCTTTAAAAAAATTCTATATTCATGTTATTTTTCCATCACTCACACATTAAAAATTTCAAAGAGAACTTTTTCTTACAGTTGAAAAAAAGTTAGTTACCTGTGCAATCGTAAGTAAATACCCCTGTTAATTGCGAGAAATATTTCCCTTGAATTTTGTATGGAATTAACTTTAAATTTTTTAGTTTAAAAAAAATATAATATTATTTTTCACAAACGAAAGTAGATAAGGTCATATTACAAATATTTTATACAGATCTCCAAAAAATAATCTCTCTACCGTATATTAGGTATAATTTACAGAAAAAAAAATCCTGAAAATATATTTTTTCAGTAATTGTTTTTCCTGTAATTCTAAAATTTCCTACAATAATTTTTCCGCCAACTAAAACTCAGTGGATTATTTCGTGTGCATAATATAATTTATGAAACAAAATTTTCTATAAATATTTTTTTCACGATGTTTGTAGCAATTTTAATATATTAAATGTTATTATAAAAAATAGTAGTTTGTCAGTTGACTTATAAAACTCTCTGTTATTTTTTAAATTTAATTTTTATAAAAAATAATGTTAAGTAAAATTTTTATTTAATAAAAAGTTTTGTGGCAGTAAATTAGACGAGTTTTATTTAATTCTTTATTCGTGGCCACCTATAAAATAACAATCAAGAAAAAGAAATTTTAACTTACGAATAGTCAGCAAAATTAAATGTGTTAAAATTATACTGACTATCGCTTTATATATGTTTTTTTTTAAAATTATTTTATCGATGACCAATGACCACTATTTTCTTTCTTATTTAAAGATGCATGGTTTTACTACCTCCTATTTTTTGAGATAAGAAAATAGTATAGAAATGAATTAATTACGTTTAACATTTTGTTTGTGGACCGTTCTTTCAAGATTACCAATTTTGTAAATTAAAAAAGTCCCACAATCCTTGATTACTTTGTGAGGGACCATCATATCTATAACCAAATTTATTTGCATCCTTATCATTAGATCTTATGAAGAATTCATCACCAGCATTAAACTTCAAAACTGGTTTAAAGGGGAGTCTTGAATTTTCTTCAGTACGAGTTTCTTTTAGACATTGGTAAATTTCCTCTCTCTTATTATAGCTGAATTTTTGTACAAATCAAATAAACTCTTAGACGTATCATGAACACCGGATGAATACGTTTTTAACATTTGATCAAGAAGCGTGTTAGGGTGTCTAAGATGTTCAGCATAAAATGGTGATACTCCTGTACTTTTTGATATTGTGCTGTTAACGTAAAATTGAACAGCTTCGAGTGTATCTGCCCAAGTGGTAGGTAGTTTTCTACATATTTTTGCTATGATATCAGAAATTGTTTTGAATGAACGTTCACATTGACTATTTCCACGACTATGAAAAGCATTAGAAGTGATATGGTTGATGTTCAAGTTTTGTAAAAATTGTTTGAATTTTGAACCTACAAAATTACTGCCATTATCAGTTTTGATAACCTTAGGATAACCTCTTATCATAAATACTCTTTTGTGTAGGATAGGAATTAAGGTTTCAGCATCATAATTTTTCAAACTAAATAACGTTATTGCTCTACTATAATTGTCAATTACCGAGACTACATAACAATCTCCATTATCAGATGGAGGTTTTATCCTTCCCATAATATCCATGGAATAACATTGTCCTGGACAATCATACTGATCTATAGCTTCTGGAGGAGGAACACGTTTCATACCAGAATTTCTAAGTTTACAAGTAAGACAAGTTGATAAATATTTCGCAATTTTTCCACGAAGATTTTCAACATTGGGTAATCTTAATTGTATAAGGATTCAACCATTTTATCTAGGCCTAAATGCCCACTATTATGCGTAATTTCAAGAACTTCATGAAGATTTAAATCATCTGAATCTACTCCTTTATTTTCAGAAAAATTGGAAAAGTTTTCTAAAGATGGTTCATTAACATCAATTATATTATCAGGAATGTATCTTGATTTAGGGGGACGACCACGGCGTTTATGAATTTCATTTATAACTGTAGGTTGGGGTACCTCAATAAGATTGACATTACTATTTGCAATGAACTTATGAGCGACAGTAGTAGTGTTTTTAGCAGGTTGCTTCTTTGGGCGACCTCTTTTCCTTTTAATTCCATTAATGTCACTAGAATTGTGTATTTTCTGAGCTCTTGTAGTAACATTACTTTCATATTCATTTATGGTATCACTTATAGAGGATGTGGTAGTCGAAGACAAACTATTGTCACTTTCAAGACAGGAATCGGAGTCATCAGTGTTGGAACCATAATGTAAATGCTTAACCTCAGGTTGTATAAAAGTATCTGACGTATATTGTGGAGGACAAGAAAATGTATTTGTAGTAGGAGTAAGGATATAACGAGATATATAATCAGCTGGATTATGTGCACCTTTCAAATGAGATATATTGTAATGAAATCCTTGCATTTGAGCTATCTGACCAATGTACCGAGGGTCATCGGTATGCGAGAAAATTCCTACTAGAGGACCATGATCGGTCTTGATATTGACAAGATTTCCTACAAACCAACTTCTATAATGCTTAAATGATTTTACAACACCAACTAATTCACGCCAAGTGGCGGATTGTTCAGTTTTACCAGGACGAAATCGTTTAGAGTATGTAGACACAAGATATTCTTTATTATCAGGACCAATTTGTGTAACAATTGCACCAATTGAAAATTGACTCGCATCTGTTATGAGATTAAAGGGAACATTAAACTTAGGATGTCTCATGAAATTATCATCATTCATGGTTGATAGAAGAAGTTTATATGATTCTTCCATCTCAGATGTCCAAGTTAACCGTTTATACTTTTGACTTAGAGCTGCTTCTAGGGGATAAATGATTTTTGAATATGAAACAATGTGTTGACGAAAATAGTTACTGGAAGCCAATAATGATTTCATCTCACCTTTGGAAACCGGTTTTTTACGTGATAAAAATTTATCAATGTTTTTACGTGCCGGTTTGCTACCAAGAGAACATATTTCATAACCCAGATATTGAATTTTACTTCCACAAAATGTCGATTTATCAAATGACAATTTTAATTTATTTTGGCGAAAACATTGAAGTACCTTTCTAACAATGTCAAAATGTTCTTTTTCATTATCACCACCATACACAACTATATCATCTATATAATTAATTACACCATCTATATTTTTAAGCATGTTTTCACATAAACGTTGGTACTCTGAAGAACTATTCAAAAAACCTTGTGGCATACGTTGATAACAATATGTGCCAAAAGGTGTACGTATACCTAGATATTTTACTGAATTTGAGGGAACAGATATCTGAAAAAAGGCATTTGGACTATCAAGTTTTGTAAAATATCTACTTGAATTTAGTTTTCCTAATATTTCTTTAAACGTTGGAGCAGCATGATAATGAGGAACTACCATACTATTTATACTTCTCATGTCACTAATCATACGTAATCTATTGTTTTCTTTTTGAAGAATTATACAAGGATGAGTATAAATTGTATCCATTTTTTACAAGAACACCAGCGTTTTCTAATTCATTTAGATAATGTTTAAATTGTGACATAAAGGATTCAGGAATGGGATAATGAATAGGTTTTTGAAACACACCATCAGGTTTTAACTGAATTTCACTACAACTAACCAACCCTTCACCTAGATCGAATTCGGATATTGAAAAAACATCGGAATATTCAAGCTTTAGGTTATCTAAAAACTTGCAATTTTTAGGAACACTCTCTTTCACTATTATATTTACTTCATTATCAGTCCTAGCATTTTTAAAAAATTTTCCATACACGTTTAAACGTTTTATCAAGTCCCATCCAATTATACAATCATACAATCTATCATTAAGAGATATATCGGTGATGTATACCTTTTTTGGTTAAGCTTTGCTTATCAAATTTGAAATTCAATGGCATTTTTGTTTTGATAGCAGATAAAGGTTTTCCAGTAGATAATGTTTTTAACGTTATAGATTTAGATAAGTCAGATGAAATACATAATTTTGTAGCAAGATTCTTTGGTATCAACGTTTTCGTTGATCCAGTATCAAAAAGAGCTTTAACTTTAATCAAATTATTTATTGTAACAGTAATAATTGGAAGATGTGACGAGGAATCTTCACACACATATCTGTTATAATATTATTTGACTCTAGTATATTATTAACTTCTTGTTTGGATTGCTTATTGTAATTATCTCTTTTAAAATTAGATTTGTTTGAACCATCTTTAACTCTTCTACAATCTTCACTCTTATGGTTGGTATAACCACAATGATTGCATTTTTCTCTACCTTTTGGTTTAGCATTTCCTCTATTGATGATATTACCCTTTATTTCACGATCAAGCATGTTACGAGCTTTCCACATAGTAATTTCAAATGTCTCACCACTTGATTGATATTCAATAGCATTAGCAACATTCGGTGACTTTATTAAATCAGCTAAGTGTTTACGTTTCTTTATCAGTCTATCATCGATACTTTCTCTTGCATAAGCTGTGTCAACCAATTTATCAATTCTCTTTGCCACATCAATGATCTTCTCTATTTTTACATTATAAAATGATCGGAGTTCTTGCTTTGCCGATTCAACACTCTCTGTTCCTTTGAAGTGTTCTAAGAGAAAATCAACAATTTTGTTATATGACGAATAAATGTTAAAAACCATATTGACCTTTTCAGCAGGTAGACTTTCGAGATGCATGATGAGAGTAGCAGTGAATAATGATTCTGGTACCATATTTATATTTAACATTGCCTCAAATCGGGTAAGATAAGATGCAAACATTTCTTTTCCTTTAAATGGTTCAAGAGTAAATTGTTTCATTTGATATCCTGCAGTATTACTATTAACAAATAAGGTTTTCTTTTTCGTTTCCTCATAACTATTTTTAAACATTGGAGTACTCTGATGACGGGGATTTTGAAACTCTTCAATATAACTTTTGATTGTTTCAGTCTCCATAGATCTTGGCATCTCCGAACGAATGTCAGACTGACAGTTGTTTACATTTGAGTTCTTAAGACAGATTTGTAGGGAGTTTGATTTTCATTTGGAAGTGATGTTGATGTAGAAAGCAATGTATTGGATACAGGTTTCTTATTAAGAAGCATTGGTGTATCACCAGGTTCTCGTGTACGAAGCATTGACATGGCAGGTTCTTTGAAAGTACTTAATTGATTGGCATGCGAATTTTGTTGATAATGGATACCTGATAACGATGATTTCTCCAAATCAATACTTGATTGAAAATTTCCAATTTTCTCACTGTAAAGCTTACTTAAACGTGAAACTTCATCTTCCATTTTCTTGATATTCTCCTCTCTCTTCTTTCAAGATCGGCTAACTTTTGCTCAAGCTTTCTCTCAAGCTCCTGAAGACGTGTCTCGTTCTCAAGTACAGTATGGTTTTCATCTTTTACCTCTGGCTTTATGTTATCAAGGTTTTCAGTCATTTTACTCGAAAAGAATTATTGCACAAAATTTTATTATCCGTTGTCCAGTAAAATTTTTATTTAATAAAAAGTTTTGTGGCAGTAAATTAGACGAGTTTTATTTAATTCTTTATTCGTGGCCACCTATAAAATAACAATCAAGAAAAGAAATTTTAACTTACGAATAGTCAGCAAAATTAAATGTGTTAAAATTATACTGACTATCGCTTTATATATGTTTTTTTTTAAAATTATTTTATCAATGACCAATGACCACTATTTTCTTTCTTATTTAAAGATGCATGGTTTTACTGTTAACATAAAATGGCGAAAATGTTGGACAATATTTAAATCCGAGTTTTTATTTGATTAGATCTAAAAGACTTAGTTGTCATGCCAATTAAAGAAAATTTTTGATTTTAGAATAACACTATTTGTTTTTTTACAAAAAGTAATGAATGACCCCAAACATTTTAACCTTATGTCTGATTTTATTATTCTTTTGCTTATAAAAGATTATGAAATTCATAAAAATATTCATTAAATATATTTTATTTTAATATTATAACTTGGTCGATTTTTACCTTTTTATAACTTTGCATACCTTTTTGCATATTATTACTTTATTACATATATTATAGTAAACATATTAATAAAAATTGGACTAAAATGTTTTACATTATAAGTAATTCTTGATTACTTTAAAATTATTCTTATATCATTTTACTTTTTAAGCGTTTTAACTGTGTTCTTTAATAAAAAAGAATTAATTACTTGTTGTTGACAATTTATTTTGTTAATTATATTGATTATCGTTCAATTTAAGATAAACGTTACAACAAATGTAAGGATATTTTGCGAAAATAATTAAATTTTTAAAAAATAAAAAATTTTCTTTATACCTAACTGATTTTTTGAAAGATTTTATAGTCTAAAAACACATCGACAAAATTAAAAAACTAACATTTTAAAAGTGTATCAGATATAGAAGCAGAATATCAAGAAATATTGTAATAATTTTTACTAAAATCTATTTAACTACTTTAAATTATCCAGAAGATACCAAAAACAAGCCATATAAATTCAGAATTCAAGGCAATATGTAACAAATATTATAGAAATAGAAAAAATGTTTTTATGAAACATAATATTAAAAAATTAGTATTTTTAGATCTCTCCTAATATTTGTTTTTACTACAATCGAATATTGGAAGAACCAATATTTAAATATTCATTTATTCGATATAAAGTCAGGCAATTAAATGAAAGGGAATTAAAGAAATAGAAATAAAAAAAGTAAACCTTTTGTAAATTTGTAACAAATTTACTTATACTGTGACAAAGTCTGCTTATAAAACATTTGAAGTCAATCTTTTATGAAAATAAATGTGAAACTATAAAATAGTCTACGAAGACAAAATTTAAAATATCAGTTTGGACTCAAATCCTACAAATATGAAAGATAACTAGTAAACCAACGTTAGCGTAACCCAATTATCTTATCATTGCATTACCTTTAATGAAAGTCAAACTTAGTTTATGTTGAATAAATAATTTTTAGAATTAATGTAAACTAATTTTACATAAAAATATAATTTAATTAATAAATCGAATTCTGTCTTAGTGAATATCATTCAATTTACTGTCGTTATTTGACAACAATTTATTAAACAAAAAATGTATTAAAAGTTTATGATTTTATTAATTTCTTTCTATCCAACCATAATCTACATAATTATATTAAATTTCTTTCCAGTATGTATTTTCTTGGAAAATATCAGTATATAAAAATATCTTTTTGCTCTATATTGATTATTATTTTTTTCACATTATCATAATAAATTGTTATTGCTTATTTTCATGTTTTATAAAATCTTATTATATTCTATAAAATGTATGTATTAATTTTTACATTTAAAATAAGATTTTTATATAAAATGTTATAGATATTTTTAAACTTCTTTCTAAAAACACTAAAACTGTAAAAGTATGCTGTAATTTTATATAAGATTGTTTCTACTTTTATTTATATTAACATACAATTTCTAAGAAAAAAAATCTTTTTTAAAATTACTATATAGTAACTTATCAAACAACTAAAAAATAGTGCACAAAATACATATTATAATTTTATTAAATTCAAATAACTTGTATAATTAAAAATATTCTTATTATGAATAATTATTTTTTTTATTATTAAATTTATAATATTTATTGATGCACAAGCTAACTAGCAGATTATGTACTATATTGCTAATTGCTCGATCATAAAAAGAATTAATGCATTCAATGCTGATCTTCCTAAAAAAAAACCAAATAAAAAAAAGATTTATAAAATATACTTATTTAGATAATGCCATTTGTGCATACTTTATATGAAGATTATTTTTAGCTCTTAACATTAAACCATCTTGTGATACTTCAACAGTTTTACTTGTAGATAATATTCTTGCTATCTCTGCGACTGGATTTGGATAGTGACATATTAATTTGTATAACATTTGAAAAGACAACAATTGATAAATTGAAACAAATCCACCTGCATTTGGATGTAGTATAAGACGGCGAAAGAATAAATCTTTTATTATATTATCTTCAGAAAAGTAATATTCTATTTGTCGTCTTATATTATTTTCATGTTCCATTATTTGTCGATTTAAAAATGGCTGATAAGAAACCATTACAGGTACAGGGTGATGTATGTAACCAACAATTTTAAATTGATTACTATTTTCAGGTTGAAAATGTAATGTACTTATTAGTGTTCTAGAAAAATAACTGTTACCATTATTTGAAAGTCTAAAATAACCATTTTTTTGTTTATTTAAATTACTACTATTGTATTTATCACTATTTTTTTTATTATTATTTTTTTTTGTAATTAAAAGATTTTGTAATGTTGGATATTGGTATGAAATTCTATTTGTTGAAGTAGTTCCCAACAATTGTTGACTTAACTTATTATTTATATGTTGAATTCTACTAACAGGAATCCCATTATTATTTACAATTACCTCAGCATAATGTGGAAGATCAGAAGAAGTGTCATTTTTCAAATTATTTATTGAAAAATAATATCCAATAGGCATTTTACTATTTTGGGTATTTTTATTCTTTTTATTAACATTAGACTGATTTTGATTATTATTTTTATTATCCACTTTATCATTATTGTTAACATTGTTTTTAATTAAATTTGTCGATTTAATGTTTTTCTTCACATTTTCTTTCTTGCCATCATTACTATCTTGAATTTTCCCTTTCTTTTGTTTTTGAAAAGTCATTTTTTCTCCTTATTTTACAAGTATTTCCATAAAATTGCTAAAATATATTTTAAAATTTTATTGGTAAGTAGAAGATAAATATATCTAAAACAAATATAAATTAAATAATAATGTTGAATGTATGTCATTCATAAAAAAATTTTTTTTGTAAATATTACAACTCAAGTAATATCGTTAAATTTTAAAAGTATAAAAAAAGCAAATAATTTTAAAGTTAAAAATGATGGTAGAAATTTTAAAAATATATATAATAAAATGTAGTTACTATTTTTTTACATTTTCATAACAATATACCATACGATAATATGTTGCTAAGAAAGTTAGATTGTAATTTTTTTTAGATAAAATTTATCAACCATAATATTTTTTGATATTATTTCAATAATTAGATTTTTAAATACTATACAAAAGTCACCAACAAATTTATATAAATACACTCTCAAACAATTTTTTTTATATGCAATTTACTTTTAAATGAAATTTTTTTATTAAATATTTATCAAGTAAAAATTGATGTTAATAGAAAATATTCAAACAAAAAATTATGAATAAAAAATTTTACTGTATTGGTTGTACTTTTTTTAATATTCTAATATAAAATTAATAAATACATTTGGTATAAGATATAAAAATAGATAAGATATATTTGAGGAAAATAATTAATTTTTAAGAGTGAAAATAGAAAGTAAGATTAAGAAATATTATACATCTAAAAGTTAATTTAAATAAAAAGAGACTATTTTTTTAATTCTGTACCAATTACAATGGTTTCACCAATAATTCATCAATCAACATATACTTAGTACATGCAAATAGTTATTTTGTTGTTTTTTTCAAATTTTCTATATTATAATAAAGACTGAAAATTTAACAATAATGGTCAATTATGGAAGGTTTTATAAAAAGATAATTTATTTTTCCTTGTTCTTTTTTAAATTAATATTATGTTTTAGTAGTACGGGCAAGTTAATTATACAGCTACATGTACTTTAAGCAAGTTATTTTATCGAGCGAACGAAATGTTTTAGTTGAATAGCAATTTGATAAAAATAACTGGTACGACTTTTTTGTATGATAATTTACACGACTACATACGATTATTTAGTGCTTTATCAGATATATCAGTAGATACATGAAACTATACATTATGAGAAAAAATTAGGGAAGAAAAAATGGTAGGACTATTAAATGGATAAATGTTTTGTTAACAATTATAAATATAAAGAAAACTATTAATTCGTATTTTTTATATTAAAAAAAGTAAAGATAAATTATATATTTATATCAAAGATTGACAATGTTAATAGTGGACAAATTAAAAAAAGACTTTATGAGGACATAACTGACAAACAGAAAACCATGTCATCGTTTGTTATGAATTATAAAATATTATCATAAATCTGTAATAGTAAGTTATTGAAAATTGTAACTAATAAGTATATATCACTTAAAACTAAAAGAAATTGGAATTTATGATAATAATATAAAATTCAATATTTTTGTCGTAAGGCACAATCATAGTCTAAAATTTTTTTCCCTCCTATCTATTAAATTAATGAAATAATTTTATTAGAATAAAAAGCTTGAGTTGAATTATATTTCATATATTTTCAAAAAGCATTTATTAGTTATTAATAATTGCTTCATTTTTTGCAATATATATAAATACAAAACATATTAATATCTATATTGGAAAATATAAAAATACTTTAAATTTATTATCGCTTAAATAAAAAAATAATAACATTTTAATTCTAGAAATACTAAAAATTTTTAAAGATAATTTTTAAATAAAAGCGATAAAAGTTATATAAAAGCATTTCTCTTTGAACAATTGTTAAAATTTTTATCAATAAAAAAAGTTTATATAAATAATAAAATAAATATTTGAATAAGATAATTTTTTTATGTATGATGTTCTTTTCTGATCCATCCTTGATGCATTACAACAACAAGTACAAGAACCACATATAAAGAAGTTGTAACACCAAAAATGTTCATAATTAACATTTCAGTACAAAAATATCCTTCAACAGTCCAACATTTCACTAAAATATACATATTTATACAATAAATTTAATTAATTTGTCTACTTACTATACCACGCAGCCCTTTCACTCATCCCCATCATTATTGTACTATAAGTAAGTACAAATATGCAAAGCCCAAAATTCCTATGAAATGGCATTATACATTTCCTTACATTTAATGGAAATCCAGGTTTCATATAACATAAGAAAGAAAATACAAATTGTATTCCATATGAACCCAAAGTTCCTAAACCAATCCATGAATGTAAACTCATAAAATCAGGTTTCGGAGGTTTTGCAAGAACATGTGAATCATATGCCGCAATAAATCCAACTACAGTACACGATATTGCTATTAAATGAATTATAACATGTAACCATTTTAATGTTATTTTACTTAGAAATCTTAATAATCGATATATCATGATACTTGTACCTTGACAAAAAAGTAGTCCAAATGTCATAAAAACAGGATGTAAACGGAATTCTTGGGCAGGTTTATCTTTCCATCCAAACCCACCACTAAATCTATATCCCCAATAAAAAATTAGTCCAAAGCTTGCTAATCCAATGATTTGAGTGATAATAATTAAAATCGTTGGTATTAGATAACTTTCTTGTTGACCATGAGAAGAATAACTTGTCATGATAATTAAATATTAAAATTAGTAAAATAAAAATCACAAAATAACAGTGAATTGAAATGTTAGAAATATATCTATAAAAGATGAGTATAAAAATATATTTAAAGAATAAAAAGTCAGCTAAAAATCAAAGTGCTCTTATATCTTTAGGTCATTTCTATCAATCTATTTATCTGTTGATTGCTTTTTTACAACTATTAAATAACCACTTTTTCTACTTGGTTACTAGAAGTAATATAAAAAAATGTTAAACGAAATAAATATAAATGATTTATAGCCATGATAAATAAATATTTTTGGAACAAATTTAAAAATATGACATATTTTATTATATCCCAATATTTTATATAACAATTTATAATACTATATATTTTTTAAAAGAAAGATTATGATTAATCATTATTATTTTTACACAGTACTTTCTAATGCAAAATTTTTTTCACTACCTGAATCATTCTTATTTGAAATTGTATTATTAGATGACATTTCAATACCAGGATCATCATCAAAATTGGTGTTTTTTGGATTTTTTCTTTCACCATATAATTTGTCTTTATATTGGATAATTTTGCTTTTGTTGATAAATTAAGTGAGTCATACATACTTAAAAATGTTTCAACATCATTTATATCACTATTTCTAATATTTAATCTATTTTTATGTATATTTAATACAAAATTTTGTTTATCATTACTACATTTATCTTCAGTACTTCTATTTGTGTTTTTATCATCAGAAAAGAACATCTTTTTCGAGAATAATTGCTTATTTTTTTTATTTACATTTACTTCAAGTTCATCAGCCTGTTTGAACATTTCTGAAACCCAATGATCGCTTACTTTTAACATTTCTTCCATTGTTAAGTTATCATATATCGGAGTATATTCACCATTTCTAAATATATTTTCTAAACTTTTAGATTTTTTATAATCGTTATTTAGTAAAGATGTCCATATTTCTTCATTACCATTTTGAAAAGAAGTGGATGTAGTATTATTATTTGGATAAGATTCTAACATTTTATTACAATCTAAAAATTTATCACTATCTAATTTTTTATTATTACAAAAACATTTTTCGTTACATTCTTGAGGTATATTATTATATACTTGGAACTCCTTCTTAAAAGATTTTGGAATTTTTTTATATAACATATATTTTTCAATATAATCAACAACATCATTTTCTGTACAATACCTTATAGTTTCGTTTTTTTTTAAAGCTTCACGAAGTTGTTGTGATGTAGAGAATTGTATATTAAAAAAATCTTTAACAAAATGAAGGTTATTCTATAAGTAAAAATAATGCTTTAATTATTAGAATTTTTTTCAAATTTACCTTATATTTTTTTAAAAAATCTATTGTTAACATATTTTCCAATGAATTTTGCAACTGAGTAATTGAAATAACAATAATATTAAATTTATTTAAAAACTTTTCTAAATAAATGTTATTTTCAGATATTTTTAAAGACTGGAAAAATATTATTTTCACAAATAAATATTATTTTTACAATATTTTTTCCAAATTCATTATCATAATACTCTTGATAATGTAATGATAATGTCATAAAGTATGATAAAACATTACCACAATAATTTATTTTCCAATTATCAGCTTTTATCCATTTTGATCGTTTGCAACACAATTTAGTTAGTCTAAATCTTTGATCATTTGAAATACAGTCATCTTTTTCAGTTGATGAAGGAAAAAAATTATTAACATGAAGGATACCTTCTGTCACCTGTTTATTCATACAAATATTAACATACTTTTTTGCACATTCTAATAAAATGGATTAAAAAAATTATAAATAAAATAAATATAAACTTACCAAACATCCTTAAATGTAAATAGGTTGGCGGATTACAAACGTCAGATGATACTAGAACAATTTTTGTTCCATCATAACTCATTATTCTTAAAAATAAAAAAATTATAAATTATAATGGTAATATAATATTTCATTAGAATATAATTTTCATAAATATGTATATCATTTTAAATAACATTTAAATTTTTATGATTTATCAATCATTTTTAACAACATATCTTTGAAAATTCATTATTGAAATACTTAGGTATATTTTATTAACGTATGTTATATTTTAAAAAAATTTAACCCCTTAATGATTTGAAATTTTTCCACGATCATTAGATGAATGTTTATGTTAAGAGAGACTCAATTGTATTGCATTTAAAAATAAAGTCGATCATTATTTTAATCTTTTTAACATTCTGTGTATAAAACGTTTTTATTGTTAAAAAATAATTGAGCGAAAGTTTTTCTTTGTTTCAAAAAATATAAATATGTTAAAACAACATAAAATTATAATATCATTGTCTAAAGTATGAATAATTTAAAAGTTTTAATTTTATAACATTTCTATAAATCAAAAAACAACCTAACTAATGAGTACCAATTAAAATTAGTATCAACATTATTATACATCTTATGATAATATTTGTAATCATAAATGTAATTTTAAATTGAATAAAGAAAAATTACAAACACAAAATGTTTACATTGATATTTATTATATTATTATTATAAAAATTAAAATTTTCACAAAAAAATATATGTTTATTTTGGTATATTTAGTTAATCATGACAGATATAAAGCGACATTTAAAAATATTGTTAAAAAAAATTTGTCATTACAAATATTAAAATATATTTAAAAAAGAAAAAAAACTTATTATGGTTATTTTAAATACACTGTTAATTTTACTTTCAAAATACTTACATATAATTTTTTTCAAAAATTTTATTCTGTTAGTTAAACATTAACGATTTTCCTACAACCTACAAACCTCATCAATCAAGACAAATTTACGTTCAAAGAAATATAATAATTTTATATTTAAAAAAAGTTGTCATTTTTTAAGTTAAAAGAATTCCATTCATTAGTGAAGAGATAAATGAAATTTTACGAATAAAATTTTTTTTAACAATCTTCTATTTTAAAAACATAAATTTCCGTGAATAGAGGAATCTTTTAAAAACAGATGTGGACACATAAAATATTATTTTAGAATATATTTTAAGCTGTATTTAAATTATACTTGAAAATTTGTCCTTAAAATTCATGCTCCTATATTTTTATCAATCAACTTTAAATATTATTGAAAGTAAATAAATATTAAATTATGTTAATTTTTAAAATACTTTCAATTTTTGAAATATTTTAAAATTTTGACAGACACCCCTTTCACTTTTTGTTACTTTTCATACTTTGGCACACGTTTGATAAACTCTTACTTTGGAAATTTATTAACAAATTTATTTTTTAAAAATTGAAAAAAAAAATATTTAGTTAAAATTTGCTCTAAAGCAACTTATAATACTTTTTCCTCATGTACCAGCAGTGATATATTTGACTTATTCTTTTTGTATTTGGTAATAAAATTATTTGAATTATGAAAAATAGTGTTATTCATGATCTTCATTACATGTGATTAAAGTATTTGTCGTCGTTGTAATATTCTCCTCCTCACGAGATAACAAATATCTCTCATAATGATCAGCTGAATGACCAGTTTGAGGCCTTATAACAATATCTCGTAGTGACCTTAAGGTACAGGCACTCATTAATCTTTGATTATTTTCACGTTGTCTTTGTCTTTGATTCCATGATTTTTTAAAAGCAAGAATTATTGAAAATACTCCAATAAATACAGCTATAACAAAAAGATAAAATCCTGGACCATCATTAATGGGACTCTCATTATGTATACTTTGAATGTCTTCTTTTGCGCATGTTGCTATTAATAATGTAAAAATTAAAAGTGTAATTGTACACATATCAAGAATACTATTTTGAACTAACCAACCAATAAATCCATTATTTGGATAAAGTAAATAAATAAAACTATTTACTATACTTAAAAAAATTATTGCAAATATTAATGCAATACAGGAATAAAATATACTTGCCGCTACAGGTGTAATACAATCAACAGCAACTGAAATATGTTTTTATTAATTAATCTATTAATTTATCTTTCCTCACCTTGATTTGGACTGAAGAATGTTGTTATATGTGTTATATTATCTCCATCAATAAGTTCACCAAATTTAAGTTTCTTCCAAAAATTTTTAGCACCTACTTTTTTACAAACAAATGTTGATAATTTTAAAGTATCTATTTCATTGATTTTGTCTACATTTTTTAGGAGACTCAATAAAGTATCATTATTACCTATCTCATTTATATTTATTGGACGTTTTTTAATCAAAAACCACTCATCACTTCTAATGGCAACAATCATTAGTAGAGCAATGACAATATTACAAACTGCTGCTGTAACATTACTTTTTTTCCATTTCCATGTGTAATCGTCAAGTCTTAACATATCCTTTATATTTTTTTAAGATAAATTGTTAACAGCTCTCTTATTCTAAATAATTTTTTATTATATAAAATGGAAAAAATAATATTTCTGAATAACAAAGGTTAATAATAAAAAACATTTTAAATAATAGAATATTCATTTTTTATTATCAGAATAATCGATAAAAAGGTAAACATTAATAGAAGTCTATAAAACTATCGCTTGTTTAAATGTTTCTTTTCATATTCTTTTTTCAAAAAAAACATCATAACAATATATACGTCATGAGGAAATAAAAAGAGATATAAATATAAAATAAGTCTTTCTACATTGGGGTAAAGTATAATAATCGCCACAGGAACTACATAAAATAAATGAAAAAATTTATAAATAAACGAAAAAAAGATTCTCTAATAAGGAAAAGTGTTTTTATCTAGTAATTAAGATAAAACCAATTCTTCTTAAAATTTCTTTTTTCGAACATATAGCAATTATTATAATATATATTTACTTAGATCCTTTAAAATTATGTCACATGATATAGTATTTTAGTTAAGTTGGATGTTAATAAAATGGCAGCTAGAATGTAATGATAATAGATATACAACGATAAATAAATAATTTTCCTTATAATCATTAATAATTTTTTTAAAAATATTTAATTGCACTAAAATGTTGTTTGTAGGCACAGTTTTAGAAAGTGTTTAACTAAAGTATTGAATTCTAATGGTTAAAATATTATCACTTGGAAGAAAACAAATATTTTTTAAAATAAATATTTTTGTTGTATAATCATTTCTAAATAACCAAAATATTTAATAGATAAAAAATAATATAAATTATTGAATAAAAGTTAAAATATGTAAAAGAATATTTATTAGCATATCATTAAATAATCACAAAAAAATATTATTTCGTTTATATTTTTTAAAATACTACCACTTTTATTTATTAATAATTACATAATGAATAAATCAATTTTAATTACCAAGAAGTGCAATAATGTATGTATAAAATATTTTTAAAAAATTAACATAATATTAAAAGGTGATTAATTTATATATCGAAAATAAATGCTAAAAATTCATTGTAATCAAGTTTTTATCTTAAAAAAGAAAATATAATTCTTACAAGGATTAACAAGATATGTACGGGCAAACTGAATGAAAACTTTCAACACAATATAATAGATTTAAAAGAAAAATTTAAGCTTTCAATTTATATAACAATAATTTTGTACATGTATACAATCAAGATTTGTCATTTTTAAATGCTTTTTTAAGGTACATCAAGTAGCATTAAATGATTCACAAATGTAATTGGTAAACAAAATATAGTAAAAAAAGTAATTCAAATATTATAATAAAAACTATAATAAGATCTAATATTTTTCTTTTGAAGTTGATAAATTACCACATTTACCATATATTGCTTTGATTAATTTTTATACAATAATATTATTTATAATTTGTATTACTTCAATTTTTATAGTAAGTACTATATCGACCACAAATCAAAATGTATATCATTCAAAATTTTTAGTGATTTTTTTTATAAAACAACTTTCATTTACTAAAAATAATTATTTTCCCTCTTTTTTAACCTGATATTTAATGGAAAATAAATTAATTAACCTGATAAATTGTAAACTTTTCAATTTAAGAAGGTCATTAGCCATATTTATCACATTTTGAGTGTGTGTTTGTATATATAACAATCAAAAGTATCTAATCAATTGCCTTGATACTTTATCACATACTTTATTACGCCATTTTCTTTAACTTATACAACCAATGACAGAAATATAATAAAATTTATTCTATGAAAGTGACTAAAAAGACATACTAATTATAAAAAGTGTCTTATCTCAATTCCTCATCTTTAATGTGTAATTAAAGAATATTGTGTAAAGTAACTAACTGTTTAATAAATTACAATAAATGATATCTTCTATTTAATTTTATAAATATGTAAGATTTTAAAAAAATGAATAATGATTTAAAAATCTTTATTTGTTATGACTTTGAAATAAAGGTAATACAGTAATAAACCCGATTATTTTTAAAAAATTTTAATTTTTGATTAGATTAATATGAATCATCAAGTGAAATAATGTGGCAATTTTACGTTGATTTGTTTCCAACAAATAAAAAAAATTTTATCTAACAATTTTTTAATGCGATGAAAATTTTATATTTCTCATTATTTTCATGCAACATATATGACGAGTCTAACTAATAACTTTATTTTTTAACATTAAACTTTTATTATAGTGAATAAATGTTGTCATAAATTATTTTATAAATTTACTTAATTTTTTGTAACCTTTAACAATCAACTTTTAATAAAATATCTATTTACTGCGAAAAACTATTTTAAACATATATATGTGATTGTTATTAATATTATTATTTTAAAGTAACATACTATCCCTCGAAACGTAAAAACAAGAAACTTTAAATATTAGGAAGATAGATACTAAGAAAATGAATTGTCCCTTCATAAACCATATTTCTATTTTCATCCTGATTAACCTTTCTTTCTCTTAGATATTAATACTGAACAACTCTTGACTGATTTTAATGTCATCGGTAATGATAACTGTTCTATCTTTATAAATAAAATATGGCCTCACAAAACCACTATCTTCTAACTTCTGACTGATCAAGAAATAAAACTATACAAATATAACTGCAATTATACATCCAAGTTTTCATCTTTTACTGTTTCACACTCTCTAATAATAAATACTTTCTTTATTAAAATTATCTATAATTTCAATTTTTTCAATGGTAAATGGATATCCCATTTAAGGAAATATTTATTTTAATATTTAATATTTCAATAAAAAAAGTTTTTAAATACTTTGGTAAAAACAAGTTTTCGTTTAAATGTTATTGATAATGATAGATATTAATTAAATAGGGTTGTCCAAGAAATTGAATATTATCATCCCTACTACGGAAGTTCATCATTTTGTTTTATTCATTGTATTTATAACTTGATAACGTGAAAAAAACATAAATTTATAAAAGTTCATCACTAAAAGTATTTTTTCGTTCTCATATATACATGTACATTTTTATACTTATTGTTACACATATTATAACAATTATTACTGAATATTAAAAATTGTTCAAAATTTATCTTAAACATAAGTATTATTGTTTAACAATTATATTAATGTCAATTAAAAATATTTAAATGATTTTATTACATAATTAAATTAATAAAATCCTAAATTATTTAATTTAATAAATGATATATTATATGTTAACTCCTAATATATATTGATAAAAGATACCTCGTTGATTGACAAACATTACACTATTACGGTATTTAATAACTTCTAATAATACTAATTTTATTACTTTGGTTAATGAATTCATGTCAATTACGATGGTAAAAGAAATAAAATAAAGAGTTTAATATATTATCTCAGTATACTTTCCTGTCAATAGAATAATTTTTTCTTATAATCTGATATACTAAATAGGATCTCTTTATAAGTATCTTTCTGTTCTTTTAAATAACAATATTGGTTTTATTTAACTTTTTTATCAAATATCCTATTCTTTTTCTTGCTTTACATAGATATCATGTAAATTTATGACTTATACATTGTTAATCTCAAATAAGCATTTATATATTTATAATTATTAGAAAAAAATATTTTCACTTTCTAAAACAAAATAATTTTATATCCACAAAAATGATGGTAACTTTTTATCTAATAAGAATTCCATTCTTTAATATGATATAAGAAAAAAAGTACCAACAAATAATCTTGATATAACACCAAATATAATAATAATTTTGTTTAAATAATGTGGAAAGTAGTAAAATAAATATAAAAAATCTAACATATCTTTAACATTGTTATTTAAAATAAAAAATAAAAAAATTACTCCTTTTCAAATGTGTCTAAAATGTTTCTTTTTATTGTACAAACATACTCTCTTTTTGAAGATATCCTAAAAATCAAATGTTATATACTACTCAATATAATATAAATATATTATTTTGAGAAGTAAAAAAATTTTCTTTTTAACAGTATTTAAGAATACATTAATTGAAAATATTTTATCATTGCTCCTTGATAAATTTTATATTACTCTATAAATCATCATATAGTATTTTCCTAAAACCCGTAAGCAATAAATTTTTAAATTTGTTGTAAAATTGGAAAATTTTATCTTTAACCTTATTTTAACTATTTGATTGAAGAGCGAACAAAAAAGTCTTTTCCTCTTCTTTTAAATTATAATATAATATAATTTTGTACTTTTTCATTAACTTTAATTATCGCTTCATATTATGACAGTAAACTAATATATCATTTCTCCTTGACCATACCGTCATGATAAATTGGATACTACGCTTACTTTACTATTGTTTTTATTTTTACAACTTATTATAGATAGTAAAAGAACAATCTTGAATTAATTAAAATAATGTTTTTTTTATTTTAAAAACGTGGAGTTTGATTAATTTAACTTTCTGATAACAAGTATTACAAGCTTAACATTATTAACAAAAATTTTTTATCAAATGTTACAGACAACGTTAATTTTATATTTTAAAATGTATCATGAGAATATTCAACAATTGATAACGATTGGAGGCTAATAAAATGTTTCCTCATATTATAAGTTAAACTATTTGATAAGAAATAATAATAAATTAATGTATACTTAATGTTCCTTATACTTTTATATATTTCCCCATGTTCTAAATATTATTTTTATATTCAATTTCAAAAACATTTTATTCCTATAAAATTACTAATTAGTTAAATCACTATATAAATACATATAGTGTATATGTGTGCATCACTAATTACTTGTCTTTAGTAGTAAATGATTAACAAAAAGAAATGAAGAGTTTAATGATAAACTTTTTTTAAATTCAAATTTTTTGACTTTAATTGAGGTAAAAGTGTTCATAACTGAAAACCACTATAAATTTTAATGCCACCATAAATATCACTTATTAAATCCGGTTTTTTGTACAGTTTTTTAACATTATTCGTTTATACTATGACATATGAAGGAGCATTATAATTTGTAATGAAGTATGAGTGAGGACAACATATTTTTGTCTGTCTAAATAGCCTTGATCACTCTTTATCATGGAATATAATTTATTCCATAGTTTTTGCATGCTAATTCAAAATAACGATTAAGTTGCTTATATTATTACTCTTGCATAAGGATATAACATATATTGCTTTCTATGAAGATTTGTTTAAATAGATAAGAAAGTATAAACAAATGAACCGATAATGAATTTAAAAAAATATATGGAATGTCAAAACATAAAGAGAATATGAGATAGTCAATACAGTTAAGGTGTATCATTTATTTTCCCCTTTTTCATCTAAACCAATGAGGTGACTTTTATATAAAAAAAGAGGATCATTATAATTTGTCAATCTCTACTAAAACAGACCTTCTGTACCATTTATAACTTTTGACTCTTCTAACTTATCATTTTAATTTATCTACTTTTATTATTAAATACAAGGAGAAATGTTTCTTATTGAACGTAAACGTAAATACCCTCTTTCGATCAGATTGCATCAACTCTTAATTTTTAAATTATTTTAAACGTTACCTATATTTGTATCCTCATAATATTTAGTTTCGTTATATTCTTTTAATCAAATATTTTAAACTAAACGTATTTTCTTACTAAAATTGTATACGTATCTTTAGGAGCTACATTTTTGTCTTTCATGAAATATCTTAAGGGATAAGTATTTTGTATAACAAAGGTTTTTGCCGATCCTTAAGATATAAAAAAACATTCCAAAAGCGTCCACCTATATCCAATTTATCGTTATATATAAGTTAATGTTTACTAATTTTTATTATATTTATTTACCTTTTTTACTATCTGTCAAAGTACATGAAAAATATTATTTTTTGTTTTATTATAAATATTTAATATCTTCTCTATATATTTTATTTTAAAGAAAAGATAACTGGAGGTATTATAATAATTTTATGAATAACACTAATTTAATTTAAAAATCTTTCTTTTAATTTAATGTCATAGTTTTATCCTCTTCCTTTATAATATTTTTAGCATGTATATAATCCTTTAAATGTAGCTTATTAATTAAAAATTTTTACCTATATAATAAGAATGGTGTACAAAGGAGTGACATTGCCTTATATCGCTTCATCATTTCCTTATTGTACCTTCTTAAGAAGGTTCTTATCTCGTGTTTAAAATCATTCTTATCTGTGATCTTTTATAAATATAAATTTGTATACGCATCATGTGCATTTATACTCAATCTATTTAAACTTTGATATTACTTTAATGAGAACCCAACGAATAAACATCTAATAAATTAACGTTTTTTGTTTTTATATAGTATAACAAAAATGAATTATTTATTATATCTAAATTATATACTTGCTTTAGGAAATAGTTAACTACTTTTTTACTGATCTTTCCATTGCACTCACCTTTATTTTTTTCGTTACATACAATAATTTCCATGTTGTTGACACATTATTTTTAGTGTTTTGAAAACGTTATAATGCCATTAATAGCATTTGCTTGTTAATATAATATTAAAAATGACATTTCATTGCAAACAACATAACATTTTTATTCCTACTAGGTATAAATTGTTAATTGTTTGATGGCTTTTTTGTTTAAAAAGTTGATCACCGAGAAAGTGCTTTTTTGACCTCTTTTTTTCCTACTTAGCATTTTTATAAGAAAATTGTTTGTTAGAAATGATCCCTTTTTAATTTTGAAGATAATATTTATTACAGTTAACATATTTTTTGATGAAAAAAGAAAAATATCACAAATGTTTATTCAACTTTATCTTTCCCCTTCTTTTTTAAAATCTTAATATTTTTTATTATAGTAAAAATTAATTTTACCCAACACTACTTAATTTTTATGTTGATTTTTTATATACGTATATTTTAACTGATTTTAAAATATTATCACATATATATAGTTTGATGATCTTGGGTATATTATATTCTTATAAAATATAACTATTTCTGTATATATTTTTAAAATGTAATATATTTTCTTATATATATAAAATGATCTATAATAATATTTATTATTGTCTTTAATTTTTCATAATCCTTGATAAGTTTAAATTGAACATTATACGTCTCTTTATTTTAAACTTGTTATTATAGAATATTTACAAAATAATATTTCAATATCAATAAAAAAATTTAAGTTAGCTACATCTGAATGTCGAAGGTTTAAGAATGATTATTCTCAAGAGGTACTTTTATAATAGATCAATCAAGAAAAGTTGTGAATTGATGATTGTCATGATATCTTATCTTTCTTTGTCAATCTCTTTTTATTTTTAACTCAATCCTCCAATATACAACATTACATCATCCTTTGATCTATATATATTACAGTATATGTATGTATTATATCAACATACATATATATTGATATGTATACATTATTGAAGTACTCAAATAATTCACCTCTATCCCTCCTATTTTCTTATCTTTAGAGGTTGAACATATTTGCACAATGATTAAAGTATATAATATACAAACCTTTTCTTCATCTCTTCCCTCACTTATCTATCATTATATATATAACTTTAACATTTTTAACTTCCTTATCATTACTATTCATATTTACAATAACCTTCTTTAAATGTTATACTATTATGAAACAATTAAATTTGTCATGAATAGATTATAATATCATAACTTAGAGGTTTACTGAACCTAATTTCAATGCAATTAAGAGGTGTGGATTCTACAAACGTATCTCTGCCTATAAAGTGAGAGACAAGAGTATTAAATAGATGATCAAGCCAACTGCGGTTGGTAGTGATAACCACTCTTTTCTATATTTAAAAGAGACGAGTGATAACTGATTGCAGTATATTATTTTAATGTTGTTATACAGACAACAGACCTACTATCTTCATATACACTTATTTCCTTTCAAGTCTCTATTCTCATTTCCCTTGTACCCTCCTCCAGTACGCCGACCGCCATTTATTAAAATCATGTATATATTATATCATTCAACTGATTACTTTTCATCTTTCTCCTGGAGATACCAGAGAAGAGGCAACTAATGACAGTCAGCCTCCCATCATCATCATCATCATCGTTGTCATGATCTTCTGCCCTAAGCCCGTCGGCGCGGACAGCCCAGGCAATCACTTCAACCAAAATGTTGTCAGTGATTTGCGCAACTCATTCTTACCATATACTCGTTTAACATTTTTTTTATCATTATATGATAATGATTTTCTATAAATTGATATATATAAATATTGTTACTCATTCATTTATTCATCCATTTTTATTAATTTTTCTTTTAGATTCATCTAAATACTTCAACATTTACTAGTAATTAATACCTTCCTTCCATTGGATAAAATTATTAATCATTATAATATAATTTTATAGTTATTATAAATTTAAAGTTAAGGAAAAAAAGTTACTTAAATAAGAATACTTCTTAACAGATCAGTAAAATTGGATTCTTCGCAATGGAAGAGAAAATCATTGTAAATACTGTTTTACACTTTCTTCAAAAATATAAAACCATGAATGATATTGAAAATATAATATATGATGGATTCTCTACAAATATTGTAAATGAAGCAATTGAACAGTTAAATTTACTGTTGACAGAAAATAAAATTAACAATGATATTAAAAATTTATCTTTATTAGAATTATATAACAAATTTATTAATTATTGTTCTGAAAATAATATTTTGGTACCGAAATTTGTTATAGATGATATTGAATCAGTTCCTAAAAATTTATTTTCTAAATTAACTTGTGAATCAAAACTTGACGTTATTACAGATGAAATACGCTGTCTTCGCAAAACAATGGAAGAAATTCGTCAACGTTCTCAACAAGGAGATAAAAGAGTATCACCTAGAAGAAAGAAAAGGTAAGTATTATAAAAAAATTTTTATTATAATTAGAGTAAATTTATATGATTATATTAGTTTTTTATTATCAATTTTTCCCTCGTATACAATTAATAATAAGGGGGATATATGTAGCATTTTATGACCTTTCGGCATTTAGTGAGTCTTTAATAATTAATCGTAACTTGTCAAAGAGCGTATAATAATTTATCAACTTCCACTATTCTATATATATACGTATTTCTTATGATCTTAAACCATATTTAATTATCCTTTACATCTTTATTTTGGATGCCATTTAAGATTTATAGTTGGTTCTTTTAATCCACGGGAGCGTATATATATACATTGATAAATAGAAGCGTTATAATTAACGGTTACTTTCATTAATTGAAACTGTCCTCTATTCTAATTTCGATAAGGCATTTATAACATTTCTTTTCATTATCATATTTAACCTTTATATTTATGTATATATATATATATATATATATATATATATATATATATAGGTCCTCTTTTCACTTGATAATGAAAGAATTTATACAATTATGTCTGTTATCATAAAAAAGAAATAAAGTTAGATCACTCTTATTTTATAATGAATTTGAACGTTTGAAATGGCTATAGTTGTAAAAAAATAATGTGTAGGTTATTATATAACAAAATATTATTTTTATATTGTAGCGTTTGTTAATATATATAGATTGCACATTCTTATAACACAATATTATGAAGTTTTATATTTGTGAGATTGATTAAGGGTAGAGTTTTATTTTGTACTTCTCATCAAAAATAGACTCAGGTTGGTAAATATTATCATCTGATTAATTGTCGATCATGACAATACTATTTCATCTGACGATAATGTTATATTTAACCCATAAAAAATATATACTTTTTCGGTAACATCAAAAAACGAGTACATTTTTAAATGAACATTAAATTGTTACCTCTTCAATACAGTAATAACTTATAGTACAAACAGTATTTTAAATAGTAAAAAATTTCTTTGTTGACAATAAATACCTATTTTTTAACCAAAATAACATACTACAAGAGTTTAATTATTAATGAGTAAAATTTTTTTAGTTTTAAAGTGTTATTATAATTTTTATTAACTTGTCATATAGAAGTAATAAATAAATTTTTTATGTTTTTTTACGAATATACATAAAAATAATTAATAATTAAACTATTTTTTATTTATAGACGTTTATCAGCAGAATTGAGATCACAGAAAAATGGTACGTCATTAGCAGATGACTGTTCAAGCAGTTCTGGAGATTTACAACATTCGGCTCATAATAGTTTTTGTTCCTCATCATCCTCATCAACTTCCTTAATTGGAAGTGTTTCCTCTCCACCTAGATGTTTGACAAGTGATACAAATACTGGAAATCAAAACTTGAATGCTTACCTTTCAAATCATTCAACACCCTCATCTACAACAATACCATCAAAAGTTTCATCAAGAAGAACAGGAGGAAAATTAGCTAATTGTGTTCAACGCCTCACTGATCGCCTTGGATCTCAAAAAGAATCTGTTTCTCCAAATGACATTGAGACATCTGATTCACCATCATCAGAAATTGATAATGGTATCCCATCATCTCCTGCAACAACAGGAATATTATTTGAAAATTTTTTAAATCAAGGTATTCCACTTTATACAGCGTTAAATCCAAATTTCTTTACCAAAAAAATTCACCCACAAATTGGTAACCCCTTTTCAATTGATCCATCATTAACAAGTACCACAACAGGTCCAAATATGGAATATTTATCATTACTTATATCTAATGCTGCAAGAAATTTAACTTCACAAAATAAACAATTCCCAATAACAGTACCCACTACAACTGTTAATGATGATCTTATTTCATCAAGGTATGTTTACAACCAAAAAAGAAACAAAAATGTTTTTACAAAAAATAAGATGATGAAAAAAGTAAAATGGTATGGATGCAATTGTGATATACTATAGATATATTTTTGGGACTGTTTAGTTCAAGACTTCCGTAAACACTTAACATTTGTTGTGTATAAATTGAGCACAAATAACTAATAGTATAGTATACAGATCATAAATTTAACCTCGAGTCCTCTTTTTCTCTTTATCTCTTTTTCTCTCAAATTTTTATCATCCTTCCTAAATTGACATTTTCTTAGTCAAACTTTCTTAATGACCTTATTAGAATGTTCCAAGTAATGAACAGTATTATATTAAAAATTAACATTGATATCATTAATTGCGTCAACTATAGATTCTAACAGTAAATACACCCATATACCGACATATTTAGAAGCAATCATATATATTATATATGGTATAATATTAGTTAAATTGTTAGAATGTGAAATATATTTTTAAGTAAAATAGAGTAAGATGGATGATCACCTCTCATTAATTAAGGTTGATTCAAACTTGTTAATATATTTAGTAGACTGAAAAATAGAGTAATGTTAAAACTCAATTTATCAACCTATTTATAATAAGATTGTACATTAAACTTTAAAAAGGGATTTATTTAAGAAAGGAAATTTTAATTATAAATAATATAATAATTTGCAATTTTTTTTATTATAGTCAAAAATTAAATATCAATGAAAAAGAAAGTTCAATTAAAATGGAAATAGATAGTTGTGAGACTGAAAAACTTTGGTCTGATATAAACCCATCACTTTCTAATGGAAATATTATTGATTTCGGGGGTAATCAAGAGGAAATTAAATCTGATTCAGATAAACCATTTGTTTGTGAACAAGAAAACTGTAATAAACGATTTGCTAACAAATTTCTTTTGAAAAAACATCAGTTTATTCATACCGGTTTACGTCCACATGCATGCCCATATTGTCAGAAAAGGTTCAATAGGAAAGATAATTTATTGCGTCACAAGAAGACTCATACTCAAGCAGGTATGTCAATAGATGAATCAAAAAGATGCGGTTTTTTGATCAATAATGAAACGGCAGGCGATTTAGTCTGTTAAATATTATTATTATATAACTTTATTATAATTTTTTTAATCATTTTTATTATATATATATTATTGCCATTTTATTTTCCTGGCCAAAAATTTTTTCTATAGCGATGGTTTTTTTCAAAAGATCCCGATAGCAAAAGGAAATCCAAAGAATCATTATATTATTATAATTTCATTAAAGTGTATTTGTTTTGATTGTAATGTTGTTAAATTTCTTTTTTGTTTTTTTATTGTCAAATTACTTAACATTTTTATTACATACTATAAGATTATGAAGAAGTTTAAATTTAATTTATTATTGTATTTATAACAAATCACTTTATAGTCACAATATTTTTAAGAAGTAAATAATGAATATTACATTATATTTTTTAAGTCACAAATATTTTATAAAATTGATGATTATATTGAGTATTATTTTATGACCTTGATTCTGTTTTTTTTTCTCTTTAAATGATGGGGGAAATTATATGAAGAAAACATATATTATTTTAAATATTTTCTCATAATTTATTAATTAAGAAAATATAATAATAATGAGGTTTTCAAATATCTTTATACGCACATTCCAATAACATTTACCTTTATTTTCTACCAAAGAAATTATATTTTTAGTAATATAATCTTATCTATCTTTTATGATAAGATATTAGTTATCAATTAAGAAGGTCATAAAAATTAATCTGGTTTTTTTCTCCTATATATTTTATTTAAAAAATAATTTATTAATTTGTTCATTGTCTTAAAAAAATTATAGAGGAAAAAAATTATGGTAAAATTAATTTATATTTAATTAGATTAATGTTTTTCTTTTTTTGGATGTTTATTATTCAAAATAAAATTAAACATCATTAAGATAGCTAAAAAAATAGGTATGCATAGTACAAAAAGATCAAACAAATTATAGACTGTCTTGAGACGAAATAAAGAAGTTAAATGCCTCTCATGGTAAAAATCAAAATTTATCTCAATACCTTTGTCGTTGGGTTATTGTTTTTCCATCTATTAAGACTTTTTTGATAAAAAACTATCAAACTATAGCATTTTTTTTATAAAAATTAATTCTAATTTACAATATTTTTTTAAACAAAAAGTAAATAATCATTGTTTGTTGTTTGATTAGGAGAGAAAATGAACGATGGATCTGAAGAGAATTGTCCTCAAACATCGTTTATAACAAAATTGTGGCAAAAATCTCGTGAGCGGTGTTCTGTTGGTCATTTAGAACAATATGTTAATGAGGATGGTTCTATAACTAAACAGGGATGGGAATTAATGCATAAATCAACATCAAATTCTAAACGTTTAAAAGTTCTCGCTGATATGACATGTATTATTCATGATAAACGTTTACAAGTCAGTACATTAGAAGGAATATGGCATACAACTAATGATATGCTAGATAACGACTATGCATATAATGGTTACATAAAATTTCTTATTGAAATGACGTTTTCACAAAATGAAACATTAGGTATTGGATTAAGACATTCCTTTTTTTTAGCAATACGCGAAATTGGTATAAATGACTTGACAATAGAATGGTTAGGAGCACTGTTAAATAATGCTAAATCATTAGAACCATTTGAAAAAGATATTGGTCCATTGCTGGCTGATTGGATGACTAAAGAATATAGAACAAAATCAAAAGATAAAAGGTTAATAGCATTAATGGATATAGTTGGAAGATTAGTAAGAGAAAACGCAGCACATCTAAAGATTGAACAATTAATAAGAATTATAAGTATTTGTGAAGGCGTTATTAAGAAAAATAGAAAACTTGTTATGCCGTTTGCATTAAGTGTCCTAACATCAGTTGTTAAATTTTAGTAAGTTAAAAATAGTAACTAAAAAACATAATTACTTCTTTATTTAGTGCTTTACCTGATGAAATAGTACCTGATTTTGTTTATATGTTGTGTATTATAATTAATAATGATGAGACATATGAAAATGCATGGAAACTTGCAAGATTAGCTTTAACATCCGTTAATAGTTATGTTGTTGTAAAATATTTAGAAGCATTAATAAATAAATCGAAATATATGTCAATGGATGATTCAAAAGAGAAGCTTTCAGCGATAAAAGGTGCTGCCATAATCCTTTCAAATGCAACATGGGGTCATAAATTTATTAATGCTCATGTTAGAATAACATTGTCTTCTATATTAGAAAGTTTTACTTATGCTATTAAATTGGGTCCATTTGTTAGTGTTACAATTATTCAAACAGTTATGCATCTTGTCGAAAAATATTTCTATAATCTTAATGTTATCACATGGAATAGTATTTGTAGTGTTTTGTTGACATCTTTAGAATATTGTTATGATTACTCAGACTATGGAAAAGTTTTCGATGATACAATACATATTATTGAGTTTATAGCATCTATCTATGGCAAAAAACATGGTGATAAACGTATATTGGTTTCATCTAATTTCTTCAATGTTGTTGAATTTTCATTAAAAATGAAAACCAATGTAAATTTAACTATTGGCCTTATTGATTATCGTACAAAATTAATAACACCAACAGATGATGAGTGGATTGATAATAGTAAAGCATTTTTTGATAGGTTTTTTAATCAAAATAATAGTATAGAAGTTAGAATTAAGATTATTGATTTATTAACAATAATCTTTGATAAATATGGTTTATTATATGAAGATGAAATAATTGAAGGTTTAATTATACCGATTGCAGAATTAATTTATGAAGAGAAGAATAATGATGTTAAACTTAAATTAATTAATGTAATATTTCATGTAGGCGAGAAGGTAGAAACTAGTAATACATTGATATCAGAGTCAGATGTTTTTTCAATTCTATTTGATATATTAAGTAATATATTAATGGAACCGTTTAAAAAATTATACGAATTAGACTATGGAAATACTTTTTTACCAAGAATTAATGAATTGGTATACAAAAGGTGGAGTTGTATGAACGTTAGTATGGTAAATAAAATTATTAATGTTCTTAATGAACATCTTTTTTCATTTTACAACGATGACGAATACAACGGAATGAAAGGTGAAAATTGTAGATGTATTATATTTGAATTACTACTATCTATTATACTTGATTTTAATACAGGTGATGTTGAATTAAGATATAAATTAGACGGTATAAAAAAAGTTACAACAAATAGTTTTATTTTAATTGAAACTAATGGAGAAAGTTATTTTCATTGGGATGATATTTGTAATTCAATTATTAAAGCATTAAAAATTGAACGTTCATGGGCTGTTTTTAAATTGATTTTAACAAAATTATCATCTATATTTCTTAATGAAAGGATGATTAAAAGTTTACCATCTGAGAATCAATATGCTTTAATACAATCACTTTTACAATATAAAAATGTTAATGTAGAAAATCAACTTAATATAACAAATTTCGATTTTGGAAAATATTATTGTAATGTTATATCTTCATTAATTATATATGAAAGCAATGATATTATTTATTCCATATTAATGAAATATTTACGTTGTGAAGTACCAAATGCCTTGAAAGGATTGAATTCACTAGCCTACAATAATCTTTCATTCTTAGTTACATATATAGATGAAATATTTATTGAATTAAGATCAATAAAAAATATGTCTAAGGAATTTATTATTTATATACTAGAATTCCTATACGATTCATCATCAATTGGTGGATATGAAAAATTTCAATCTAAGAAAAAGATTAATATAGTATTTGATGTTTTATTCATAATTATTAATAATTCTAAGGACAGAATTATAATAACATTATCTTTACATGTAATAATGAAGTGGTATTCATTATTTGATTATGAAAGTAAAAAGTATTTTTTGAAGTATTTTGAAAGGAAATCTGAAACTTTGAAATGTATTATTAAGGATGAAATTAATACACACGAAAGTTGTATTGATATAACAGAAAATGTTACTTCATTGTTATCCGCATTTTTCACATATTGGCTTGATATAAAAACAAAATCTAATGAAAATCAGGATGAAGAAACAAAAAATTATTTATCAAGTGGTATAAAAACAAAAGATTCAAAACATTTTATTGTCAATAATACAATTGTAACATTAGAAGTTTTAACAAAATCAAGAATTGTACCAAATATGGAAAAAAATAAAGATACAGAATATCGGATTAATCGATTTAATGATAATTTGACAGAAAAGTTGGGAAACCAAGTCACTCCGATGGCATGTAATTACCGAAGTTTTCAATCTGAATTTGACGACGTAGATACTATTTCAAATAGTACCAATAGAAGATCAATTGAAAGAAATACAAATAAAATGGAAAGATCAGCAAGTGACTTTTTCAATAATTCTTTAAGGTTCGTTGATGAATCAGCAACGGAGTATTCTCAAATAACAGTTCGTCATATCTGCGGAAATCAAACATGGATATTAAAAAGTTTTAATGGTATACCGACTGATTTTATTGGTGAAATAGATAGAAAATTACCTGATCATTTATCATTAGTTCGCCATCTCTATGAAATTCATTCAACAAAAAAAATTAGTGGCAGTGATAAAATAATAACATTTTTGAATAATTTTGATAAAATAAAAGTAAAAGAAGATGTTAATGTGAGTGTTGTATATGTTGGTGATGGTTCTACAAATTTGACAACTATTTTATCAAATGTTTATGGATCATATAGATTTAATGGATTTTTAAAAAAATTGGGCACTTTATGTCGTGTTAATAATCAATTTAATAAAATTAAAAGTAATAATGAACAATATTTTGCTAAACAAACAGTTGACAACACAAGTATTTTAACATATCATGTTAGTACACTTATAACACATAGTGATAATGATCCTGAAAATTCTTTAAAAAAACATGTTGTTGGAAGTAATTGTATAATTGTTGTTTTTAATGAAAGCGGTAAGATATATGAGTTAGGTTCAATAAATAATAAAAATGAATGTGTCGCAATTGAGGTTAGTTTTACTATTTGAGTAATTTTTTAAATATAAGTAAATATTGTTTAGATTGTTCCGCAAAATTCACAATATGTTTTGGTAAATACGATTATAAAGAAAAATTTATTACATATTATAACCCCTGTGAAAGAATGTTTAACAGATGAGAAGGCTGCAATTTTGATTAAAAACTTGTCTAATCGTTTTAATTTATGTATAAAAGTTATGGAATCATTAGGAAATAGTAGAAATTGTGATGATATTTTTATGGGACAAACAATGGAGAGGTTCAAGAAAATAGAAAAGTTCAAACGACTGGCTATTATGAGAGAAAAAGACTAGAATCCAGAATAAAGAAGGTCTTTATATTTCATTGCATTGAAAATAATATCAATTATGTTTTTTGAACTTTTTGACTTCAATATTTGAGCTTCATTACATGTGTATTAGAACTCGAAGTTGCAGAAAATTGTATCCTAATACGTATAAATTCCTACTTTAAAAATATAAATAAACTCTTTAATTTTAATATTTTTCTTTGAAATTTTTTCAGATGATTTGAATAATTATGTTGTTTCACTAAAAAATACGGTTTTTGTAAAATACCATTTATTGGAATTTTTTTTGGTTATGAATATCTTCTGTTGTTCCGTTGCTTCTGCTACAAAAACAAAATATGAAATTTATATTCTCATCCACACATTATAAATTTTTGCGTTTATCTTATATTAAATTTTGAAGAAAATTAATTTTTAGTAAGTTAAATTCTTATTTTTTATATATTTCTATCATATAATTATGAGAAAAATTGAATTTTTATAACTTCTTTGTAATGTTGTAATTTTTCTAATTAATTTTAAAGTATCTGCGTCATGCCAAAATTAAGTTTGTAAAATATAAAAATAAAAAAATATTCTTCTTTGTCATATAGAGATAAATTATTTCAATTTTAAGCAAACTAATAGACATTATATATTAATTAAATATTATATATGATCTCTAAACAATTAAATATATATTTTAATATACTTTAAAATTATGAAACTACTTAATTCTCATTGTTAACTATTTATTTGTGTTTATAATAATACATGAACAAATAATTTAATAATATGTAATATTCTCTTAGTAAAATTAACGGTAGTTTCGAATCATAAAATAATAATTACAAATAAATGCCAACTAAAAGTTTGATATAATTAATTGCCTAAAGGAATTTATTTTGCATGAAGAGTTTGCTAACCAATTTTCTTAAATATCGGATAACAAATATAGTTTTACTTAAAAGGAAGCATTATTGCAAAATTTTAAATATGAAAATTAATCATTGTTTGTCAAAATCTCTAAAACTTGGTTCTAATTAGAATACATATACCATTTAGGCACAAATTACGTTACCGAAAAACTTATAACAACTTTTCCTATCACATTCTTAAAAATTTATTCGAAATAATTATTTTTAGTCATTTTTTTATAACATAAAATAACTTTTCATTTTATTGCAAAAAATTAGTTTTTTTTAATATTTTTCTACGTTTTCTAAAATTATCTGAATTGATTACATATACTTTAAAAATAATTGAGTCAATACTTTAACAAGAAAATAACTTAAAAAATTCCTTATTTAACATTATATTATGATGTATTTTAAAAGCGCAAATTATTAAAAATTCAATTTCTCAAAAATCTAACATAGGATCAACATAAAAATTTGCAAATGCGTGGAGAAGAAGTGGAAGAATATCATATATTTTTTTAGAGAAAAACATACATGACAGCTAAAAATTTTCCCAACTAAAAAAATTCCCATATATAGCATTTTACCAAAACCGTATTCATTTAGTGAATCAACATAATTATTTAAATCATCTAAAAAAACTCCAAAAAAATTATTGAAATTAAGAGTTTATTTATATTTTCAAAGTAGGAATTTATATGCATTAAAGTGCAGTTACCCGCAACATCGAACTGTGAAACACAGTAATATTTGAGAATTTATTTGAATTATAATCATAATTTAATGTCAAATCTAAACATTAGAGTTTAAAGATTGTAAAAGAATAATAAATAATTCATGTTTTTTTTTGTTTTTGTTTAAAATGAATAGATCAAAGTCACAAGAGTTTAATATACACCATTTGATTTTTATAGTTAATAAATTTAGAGACATTAATAATAAGATTACATATTTTCGAAGTTAAATACTGATCATTTTACAACAGATATCATTTAATAAGTATAAATAATGTCTTAAAACAGTTAAACAGATATGTTTTGCAGTTGTGTCACAATTTGATTCCATAAAAAAAATTGATACTTATTTGTTTAAAAAGATTGTAAAAAAGTTTATGGCTTAAGAAGCATATACTCAAGCACACATTATCTATGAATTAATAGTTGTTTTGACACTATAACATATTTGTACAAATACAAAAAAATATAACAATTGGGTTTAAATAAACATAGAATACGATAAAAATATACCAGAATACTATGAGACAATAGTTTCTTAACATTTGACAAAAAAGTATTGTTAATTTAGACAATAAATTAATTAAAGCTTTTATTCTTCTTGTTTAAATTACCAGTAAATTTTATAATCCATTTATTCTTCTTTCATAAAAGCAAGAAGTTCTTGTGTTTTTAAATAAGCATCAATAAACTCTTTCTAAAGAAATATTTATTTAGTAATAGAAAAACATACTGGAAGATTTTTAGCATTTTCCCACGAATCATAACTTATACTGTAACCTTTCCACCTTACAAGGTACTCATTAATGCCTTCAGCAGTTATTCTAGTATTTATGATGCATAGGGGCTCACGTAAACCATCATTACTGACTAATTTGAAACATTTCCGACTGATACAAGATTCCTCTTCATTATTAATTGTAATTTTGCGTTTACAAGTTTCTTTCATTTCATTAACTATTACTTCAACTTTTCCCCAGCTTTGTTCTTTATTTTCTTGAGACATATTTCTTGTATTAAAATGACAATTTGTATCTAAATATAAAATAACATAAATCTAAAAATAAATTTATTAAACTAATAGATAACGTATACGAAGTAAGAAATATAATATACGGGATAATAAATTATAATGGATAATAAGATTGGAAATATATTTAGTAGAGAATATTTCAGTTAATTTTAGAAAACAAAAAAAATCATAATTCCAATTCCTTAACCTGCTACTTTAAATTTGCAAGAGATTCATTATAAAAAGTGTTTAATTTACTGATTTATTCAAATTCTAACAAGTTATTAACTCAATTACAATCTACTTTACTCCAAAAGATCGTTCAAATAGAAGTTTTCTATTAAAATATAATTTTTAACTAGTCTACTTTAATAACATTTTTAACATTTAAAACTATTTTTGTAGTTTTGGCAAAACAAGTCAAATATACTAACGTTTATAGAATCCATTACTAAATGTTAGTGATTTATCTATAAATTAACGTTTTGAGAAAATGTGTCTAATTTTCACATTGTTAATTAACGGAATTTAAAAAATTCAATCCAGATATCAACTATGTATAACAAAACAATGATGCATAAAACAGTGGTGATAGTATCAAAAGTAAGATAAATAAATTTTATTCCAACAATGTGATATTTCTTCGGTCTTCAATACTTCTATCAAGAATAATAATTTTAATTTAAAAAGTTGTCTTTAAAGGTATAAAACTCTTTGAAGATATAAATATTGAGAAAAAAGAATACTAAAAGGCATCGTGTAGTTTCACCCGTTGAATAAACTATGTTCCAATTGTTTTTTAGTGAATAAATGTCTATAAGGGATTTGTTATGAAATATTAGACAAGTTTTTTTTTTTAAAAAAATATGTTAAAAAAAATTAGAAATCTTACTTACTTAATAATCAAATTATTTTACAAAAAGTTTGTTTTTTCAATTTAAAAGGGTAGGGGTTACAGATAAGTGCAGTGCAAAATAAAGTGTTTCCAAAATTATATCAATAAAATGCGTTCGCTATTTCAGACTCTAATCAAAAAACATTTAACAATAGAAATGGAATTAAGATTCTATTTTCGGAATAATTTTTTAAAAATTTTCTTTTGAATGTTCGCCTTAAGACCTGTTACTTAAAAATTTGGTCTGAGTGAAACTATACTTTCCCTACTAAAAACTTCAATGATACTCTTACTTCATATAAAATTGTTTTTGGAATAAAAGGAAATGTTAGATTATAAATATGCACTATTTAAAAAAATTGTATAATTTAAAATAAAGGGATAAGATCAAACAATATAGTTATTATTATTTCATTTCTAAAACTCATCGCACTTTGTGTGAATTTGGAAATTTTGAATTTCTTTAATGATTCTTTTATTGTAAATTTATAACACAAATTTCAAGATTAAAAATCTACATGCATTAGTTTTTTCAAATTATGTAATACATTCTTAGAAGTTTACTCTTCTTTATGTATTAAAAAAATTATGTTTTTATCTTAACTGTTTTTGCATTGATTATTTTGTTAAACCTCCTTTCTCACATTACCAAATCTTTAATCACTACAATCTGTAACTTCTTTCACACTTCTCCAATATTTTTATATATTTATTGTCTATACTTTGTAAGAATTATTCACTTGCGTGTGATTTCTGAAGCCAAATATCTACTAGTTTAATAGTCATCTGTATTTCAGATTTTAACAATTCATTCTAACTTCTTTAACACTATATTATAAATTTTTTTTGTAATTTTCAAGTTCGTTTTTCGGATAAGAAAATGAAAAAAGATTTATTTATAAATAGTAGCTACATTTAAATTGTATGTTGTAGAATTTAAAAAAAAAAGATTAGTTAAATTAAAAAATTTTTTAAAATTATTTATAATTTTCAATATTACTTTATTCAGAGTTCTATGTAAATTAAGATATTAATATTTAACTTTTACTAATATTGTTTGCTAGAAAGCTTTTTATAACAAAAGTAGTTAATATGCTTCAGAACTACATTATTTTTACAATAACAATAAAATAAACGAAGATTCTACAAGTTTCTAAAAGTAACATGTAATACTATTACATTGTACAAAAAATTTCTTATCTTCACTAATTATTAACATGTAAAAATAACTTCCTTATTCTTAATAATATTTTTAAGTATAATAACAATTTTATATATAACTTTAACTTCATTTATGAACCAATATGTTAAATCTATTTTATGATGCTCACAATATATCTTAAGTAAATTAATATGAAAATATTAGAAGAAATTTTAATACAACAAATTTAATCTTATTTTTTAAATAATTAAATTGCCTAGAATATTATTTATTATTGTGTTTTTTAGGCAAATATTGTTTCAGGATAGAAATGAGCTTTTAATATATGGCAAATATGCACACCCAAATGTATCAAAATATTATACAGTTTATTTACAAAACATTTAAAACTTTCATCACGTCTCAATGAAAGTTGTATAGAATGCTGTCTTATTCTTTTATAACATAAATGAACAAAGCTACTGGCGAATCTTTCTATAGGATTTCTAACAAATATAGTAACTTTCTATGCTTTAAAAATTCGCTTTATTAACTTTATCATGAATTTGAATTAATTCGCCAAACGATTTTAAACGATTGTTCGTTTTCCATACACAAGTGCTAGATTTAAAAGTAAAATGAGATAGATTATTTAATTTTTACAACAAAAAACATTTTCCACATTTAAATAGCATAATATACTTGTTAATATATCGCTAAAACCTTTATGTACAAAACATATTGCTAATTTGTATTTAGGTGCTACAAAATATTTTTCACTTACTACATTCATATTTTTGATAATTCCTCCACATTTATTTGGGGGAATAGCGCAATTTCTTATGTAGGATTCTAAAACTAACGGCAAGGTAAAAAATAAAAAGATTTAATATTTTATTTGTTTTACTATAAATTATTTGTCAGTTTATAATTTTTGAAATATATAAAATTTTAATCATATATTTTTTCATTTTTCTTTAGAATGTAAAAAAATTAAATGAGTTTTTGGCAGTTACATTAATGATGTTTTTAACAGTTTAAATTTTTTTAGTTTATGATAACTAAAAATTTATTAATTTAAATGTTATTGTGTAATGTAATATTAAAATATCTAAAAATAAAACACTTATAAAACTACTTTTTAAAAGTATACAAATTATCTATATTTTTGTAGCATTTCGAAGAAGGCATTGTAACAAAGTATTTAAGTGTTTCTTTTGCTAAATTTCCTTATAAATATAAAAGATTCATGCCTCCGAGCGATTTAGGAAAACCAGAATGGTGTAAGACATTTTTTGTTAAAAATCCAGCGATAACCATGTTATAAGTATTCTGAACATTTTAACTTTTCTTGAATTGATTATAAAGATTCAGCAAATAAGCTCGAGAAGATTGTTTAGAGTTAAATATGTAGGTACCACAGGATAGAAGTGGTGCTGTTTTAGTTGTCATCTTTGCAGGTAACTTTACAAATAGATCGCCTTCATCAGATTCAAATAATGGATCAATTCTATCTTTAAAATCTCGTGCAATTGTTGTTAATGTAAATTATCATTTGGGGTCTTTGGATTTGTTTATTTGAGTGGAAACAGTAAAATTAAAAGTAATATGGGTCTCCTGGATTAGCAAATGTGTTTATGAAAATATAGAAAATTTTAACAGAAAAAGGGATATGATTAAAATTTTTGGTCAGTGTTCTGGAGGAGCTAGTGTAACTGCACAATTTCTTTCTGAGGCTAGTAAAATTACTTTAAAAGAACAATCCTTTTTTCAGCTACAATTGTGAATTTTCGGGCTACTTTCTCTCCAAAAACTGCACAAGAAAATATGGAAGATGTTGCAAAACTTTTAAAATGTAATTGGAATGATGACGAACAAATCAAATGTCTGCAAACAGTAGATGCTAATAAATTATTTATGGCATCAGTTACATTACATAATAGTAAATTAAAAACATCAAAAGATTCTTTTCTGCCGATTAATAGTGATAATGTATTCTTCAAAGAATCCGTAGATGATAAACTTAAAAAAAGCAAATGAAAAACGATTTCGATCTTTTATTTGAAAGAGATTCAGATGAAGGAACATATTTCATGGTTAAGTATTTAAAAAAGATCGGTTGTAATTTTGCTCCAAATAAACATCCTGAATGTAAAAATAATAGCTGTCGATTAAATGATACAACATTGAAGGATGCTGAAAAAATACTTTCAAATATAGTTGAATTTAATCAAAACGAAACCGCAGAATTATTTATGATTTATAATTCAATTAAAACAAACAAAATTAAAAAAAAAGTTGCACAAATATTTTCTGATGTAATAATAAATTTTGAATAATCGTTTTTTTTGGATAATTAACTAGATTTAACAAATAAGAATGTTTATCTTTTTGAATTCAGAAAACGATCTACAATAAACCCCTTCCCGAAATGGATGAGAATAAGACAAGGAACTGAATTATATTATTTTTTTGGACATCCTTTGAGATATCCTTATGAATATGATCGAAAAGTTTTACAGTTTGTAAAGAAATTCTCAGAGAAATTGATGGAAGAACTTGGAGAATTTGCTGCAACAAGAAAACCTAAAACTAATTGGAAAAAGTTTACCAAAATATCAAAAAAAGCGTTACAAATAGACTACTTTATTGTATGAAAAATCATAAAAAATATGTATTGGCAACTTCTGAAAGATGTATAAAATTTAATCAACTAATGGAGAAACGAGAACTTAATTATTAGAAGAATTGTTTTGTAAAACGAAGAAAATGAACAAGTAGGCAAAAAATCTAGTTAAAGGTCTGTGACCATTTATTTTCTCTACTCAATTACTAAAATATTTTATTTTTTACCTATTTTAAACTTCTAATTATTAAATTTAAAGACAAAAAAATATAATTTATACTACAGACAAAGAAAAATGGTACACGGATTTGTTTAAAATATAAAAAACTTGTACCACCTAATAAAATCTGAATTTTCATTATTTGTAACTAATTGCGACTAATTATTATGCAATTAGTTCGTACAAAAAATTAAAGCAATAATTAAAATAAGTTTCTATTTTTCTATTTTTATTATTATTATTCCAAAATTTAAGTTATTTTCTACAATACATATTAAAATACAATTTAAGAATTTAATTTTGTCTATGAATATAAATGCTTTTATAATGAGTATTTATTGGTATACAATAGTATTTTTTTTAAATATTCTCCATTTGTTTGAATTACTATAAATTTGATTTTTATATAAAGTCATACCCATTTAATGACTCAACTTTCTTTATGCTATTTTTTAAGATTATTTTTAAAAGTCAAATTTGTTAGAAATATTAAAACATTAAGCTTTTTGTCTATAGTAAAATAATTTTCAAGTATTATAATTTAAATAAAAAAATAGGGAATACTAAAATAATATATTTAAATAATAACACTTTGTACTGTTAAATAATTATTGTTGTTCGTTATTATTTTCATGAATTTTTCGAATTTATAAAATTATTTTTGTTAGTAGAATGTTTTAAAATATAATTCTTGTTAAAACTTTGACAACTTTACACGAAATTGACTTTTAATAACGTACTTCATAATATATTATACAAAATAAATTAGATTCTAACATAAATATAATAATAATAATAAAATTACTAAGATTTAATAAAAATTATATTAAAGTTAAAATTTATTAACAATAAATTGAGAGTGGAGTATATCCCCTATAAACACAAACAATACAACAAAATTATTATTAAGCCTTACTGTTATTTATATTATCTCCCTTTTACTTTTTACGTATTCCCTAGCAGTCCAGACGATAGAGTGAGGTGTGCGTTTTGAAAAATTCTAGAAATTAGAAAGATAACGTGTTTAATATATCATTGCGAAATAATCCTTTTTGTCATCTTTTTCCTTTTATATACCTGTCTTGCCGCGATTTACTTAGGGAGGATAAAGAAAGATTTTGTATAGTGTATATCAAACTTTACTTTTAAATATCAAAAGTATATACTTTTACAAATAAACGACTAAATTTATGTGAAAATCTAATATTTTGCCTCGTTTGTAACATTTTTGTTATTGCTTGGTATTTTTAAAATTTCATTACAGTTTGATTTTTTTCAATGGAGAGACATTTTTATCGAATTTTAAGAAAATTTGCCCTTTTCGTTTTTGTATGTAGTTTACAAAAAAATTATGTAAAAAATAAAGGAAAGGATACCAATACTTTTAAAAATGTGCTTGTATCTCGCTATGTTTAGAATATGTTATCATTTGTTGTTTCAATCTTACTTGCAAATGCCAATTTAAATAATTCAGGCAGATTTTTCACAATAACATTTATTATGAAAAATATTATTATAAATACACTTAATTAGATACAAAATCAAATTTTTTATCAAAAATGATGTCATTTTTTTAATATCTGTGACAAAAATTTAAATGTAGATTTCTTTTTGTGCACATACGTTTTAAATAAAGAAAACGAAAATTTTTTTGAATAAGCAGAACATTTTATTACATTTAAGCAAAATTTATTCTTATTTTACTTTTTTTTTGAATAAGTTTTACTAGAAACAAAGTTTTAGGGATATTTTTTAATGAATAATAATCTTAAGATTCTCAAAAAAAGATTTTAGAAAATTCTGGAGAAACAGTTACTTTTGTTCATAGTGATTTAGATAATAAAACTTTTAAGTCATCATTAAGTTATGACTCAATATTTGAAGATATCAGAGGTTACAAAAATAGTGTTATTTTGAAGTCTTCTTTTAGTAGTAGTTTTCTTCCGAAATTAGAAAGTTCTATCGTTTGTAAACAAGAACATATAAATAAAAAAAATAATTTCACCAGGACATAATCTAGAAAACATTGCAAAGTTACCAGATTATGAAAATGACAGAAAATCTTTTGTCGAAACAAATATACTAATAATAAAAAATAAAATTTGAAAAAGATTTTGTTTTCAACTCTATTGATATGCAAAAGGTAATAAATGGTGAGTTTCTTTCTTCTAAAGTTTTTGATAATCATAAGTTTAAGTTAGAAATACGAAAGGAAAAAGTTATAAATAATAATTAATGATGTCAAATTTTTAAAAGTTAAGTGCAACATTTTAGACCATCAATTTGAAAAAAAAGAATATTATTTTATAGTTACATCTTATGGAAACGTATGAAATAATATTAATCATGTAGCTTCTAGCTACATTATATTATCAAAAAATATTATTTTTACTGCAATATAAGATTTAACAATGCAATATCTTCTGGTCTAGCTAGCTTTAAAATCCTAACATCTCTCTTCAATAAATTGATAAAAGATGAAATAATACCTTATATTTGCAAAATATCATAAGTTTCAACAGATATAGATATAAATGAGTTAATATCTTTTAAAATTAAATATAAAAATTTTTTTGTCAAAATTGATTCTATTTCTTAGTGTCATTGACAAAAGTTAGTAAAAGTCTAAGTTTAAAATTGCTTTTAATGTGTATACGCTTTTAATAAAAAAATGCAAAAAGCATATACAGAAATATCTTAGATAATTATTTAAAAAAAATTCAGAAATTTTTACATCCAATGCAATTCTTTAAAAAATGAATACCCTCTGTCTTTTCTGAGTGCTATTTGACCATTTTGCTCTTTCTGTTAAAAAAATAACAAAAAAAATTTTCTGTGTAAAATTTCCTATTTCTAATCACGAATAGATTTTTTTAATAAACCTGTAACATGTTATGTTTTTTTACTAGATGCCTAATAGAGTTTTTTTTATATTGGAAATATTACTTTTATAGGCGGACGTATATATTTTTAGAAAATTTAAAAAGATTTAAATTTAATACTTCATATATCTAATTATAAATAATTCTACTGTTTCTAACTCCATTCAAGTTGTAGATTATAAACATCGTATCATGTATTTTAAGATTTAATGAGGAATTAGAATTTCAATAGGAATAGTTGTCATTTTTAAATGAAAATCCCCTTTAAAAGGAAGATAATTTTATATGTAAAAAAATTTATTAAGAATAAGAAATATTCATTTGATAAATCATATTAAATAAAATATTTAAAATCTATAAATAATCATTTATTAAAACTGCTTTTATAAAAAAAATGTATTTACAAGAAATGCTTACTTTTTTGTTATAAACAGTATTTAAACAAGCAATATTAAGTTAAATATTAAATTAACAATCACCACAGAACTATGAATAAAATTGGTATTAAAAGATATAAATAATTTCAAAAATCTTTTTGTTCAATTAGATATATTTGTAAACTTTTATATCATGCAAATTCATAGTAAATTGTAAAAATTAATATTTTATCATTTTAAATGTCGGAAAAAGAATTTTAAAGAATTAAAAACTTAATTAAATTTTCAAAAATCAATTGTTATTAAAAAATTATAATTTTTATTAAAATGTCAAAAATATTCTTGTAAGAAAGTGAATTGTCATAATCAACAAATTTTATAGTATTACATAATTTTTAAAACTTTCAGCTAAATTAAACAAGATCATTAGTTTAAACATCTTTAAATGACTGTCTAACAACTTAGAAAGCCTATATTATTATCAAAAAGTTTCCTAGTAGATTAAATTTATGCATAAAAATTATAAAATCGATTGAAAAATAAAAGAAAAATGTCGTGATATTTTGTGAAACAGTCAATGAAAAGGTTTAAAAAATAGAAAAATATAACATATCATCCATTATGAGGGAAACGATTAAATTTGTTGGTTATATAGGCTTTTGTATAGTATTTAAATTATTATAACATTAATTCGATGATTTACTAATATATTCTTTGTATTATATGACGTCATTTACTAATATTGATTAAAATCTCATTTGTATACTATAAAATCTGGTGTCTTAATTGAAAATTTACTATTTTACTAAAGCGTCAATATTTTTTTGTCACTCATTTACTTAAATTTTATTTCTTTAAATGGCAAAAATAAATGAGCGTTATCAAAAATATATAATATTACTTGGAACATCAATTGCTTTAAGAGTACTTCTATATGTTATAACAACTTTTTATGGACCACGAATTGCTCCTCTACCATGCAATACAAAAGATATAAATTATCCTTTTAAAAAAGGAACTGTTCCTTCAATTCCACTTCTTATTGTAACGAGTGTTGGTACAATAATTATTTCATTAATTATTGAGCTTTATGAATCAAATATTTTAAAGATGGACATAAAAAGTAAAGGAAAAAACCCTATTTTCCAGAAAAATATGTATTTTTTTGCTGTATTTAAAATATTCGGTATGTTATTAATTAAAATTTTAATTATTTTTTACATAGTACTATATCAAATTGGATATACCATCATTTTTTGTCTTCTTCGTATTTTTAAATACTCTATTGGAAAACTTAGGCCAAACTTTGTTAGTATATGTAAACCAAATTTCAAAAATATTTCATGTATTGATAAATATTATAATGAATATGAATGCATGTCCTCTGATAAAAATGCTATTGATGAAGCAAGATTATCTTTTTTTAGTGGTCATGCAGCTTATGCATGTTATTTTTCAACATTTCTCATAGTATGTCTTTTTAATTCGATAAAAAAAATAATTATATTTTCCTAGGCATATATGTTTATGAGGAGTTCAAAAAGTTCAAAAGGCACAAAATTTGCTTACATTACAACACCAATATTCATTATTTTTGGAATATGTGTATCTATATCACGAATCACAGATTATAAACACCACACGTTAGATGTTTTAGTGGGTTTGATAGTTGGAATTGCTGTAGGAATATCTATAGCTTTTTCTTTTGAAAAAACAATTAGAAAAGACAAAGATATTTTTACGTATAAGGAAAGCTAATAATGTTAAAAAAATTTTTTATCTCAAAACAACATAAAATATTATTTTATCTATAAAAAAAGCTATATTTTTTTTAAAGAACAAATTTTCTTTTATATAATGATACCAGCTTATCGCAATAACATTCATGACGAAATAATAAAACATAATACCAATGTAAAAATATTTTATTAAATTTTGTATTTATTAAATTATCATTTTATAATAAATTATTTTAATAGAAATAATAGTAATTCTCTTTTAATTTTTATTTTTTTTTTGATAGTACTACCAAGATTAGGAATATATAGACATATTTAAATCAATACTATATAATACAATGGTAGAAGAACAGGTTGATGATTCTAATAACTATGGTACAATAAGAAATACTATTATTGAAGTTGAAGTGTAATTGTTTAATTTAATTTTAAATGTCATTTTATCATAACTTTATTCTGATATCATTTTAGGGGTAGATCAAATAATACATTTAGAAAAATGATGATAACTCTTAAGCAGCCATTTTTTTTCAATATATTAATTTTTCTTATAATATGTAAGATTACATTTGTCAATCTTCTTTTTATTAATAATTATTATTTTTTAGTATTTGTATTCATAACATTTCAATTTTGGATTGTGCCGACTAAACGAGGATTCTTCTGCAATGATGAAACGATACGTTATCCATTCAAGCCAGATACTATTAGTACGAGTGTGCTTATAATTAGTTCAATTCTTCCAAATATTTTAATGATTTTTTGGGGTGAAACAAATAATGCACTAAATAAAAAAAACTTAAGACACTACACAGGTAAAAAATATATCAAGATTATGTTTCAAATTATTGGAAATTTCTTATGGGGTCTAATATTACTATGTTGTTTTTTGAATATTATTAAAGTTAGTGTTGGAAGATTTCGTCCTTACTACCTAGATGTTTGTAAACCTGATGTACTCCAAAATATTACTTGCAATGATTATAATTATATTTTAAATTACACTTGTACTGGAAAAAACATTGGTTTAATAAGAGAAGCATCTCTTTCTTTTCCTAGTGGACATTCTGCAATAAGCTTTTTTGGTGCAACATTTTTCTTTGTATGTTTATACAATTTTCAATTTTATTCATTATCATTATATTTTTTTAGTTATATATACATACTAGAGCGCATTCTCTAAAAAAATGTTATTACCTACCGTCTACTTTTCAATTCACTGCCATTACATTAGCTGTTTTTACTGCTATCTCTAGAATCTTTGACAATCATCATCATCCGGAGGATGTTGCTGTAGGAATTATAATTGGAATTTTGTTTGGTTACTATTTTTTTAACTATAACATAAAATTTAAAAAAGAAAAAATTATAGATGAGGATGATAATGATGTTGGGCCCTGTACTGAAGATTTAACGCAAAATTTGTATGATAATAATGAAATGAACGTTTGATAAATAAACAGAATTTATCATTTTTTATTCTAGTATGTAGTATACTATCTTCTATTTTTTTCTATTCTATTACAATTACATCCAAATAAAGATTGTTTTTTAAGAAAAGTATTTTATCTGTTGTTTTTATTAAAATGTTAACATAAAAAGCCATCATAATAAACGTTAATAAAAAAAAGGTCAATTGTGGTACGTTTGTTGTCATTAAGAATTTATTTTAAATATTAGTTCAAAAAAATCATAAACTACAAGGTTTACGACGATTAATTATAGTAGTACGACAACCATTTTTAATTTTGTTGGAAATAATTAATTCCGTTTTGATAACAGTAATTTATAATGAATAACCAGATTGTGGTGGACCAGGAACATACATTGGAGGATCATCGTATGGATTACGAGAAGGTTGCGGATTATATCCGCTCCATGTTACTTTTTCTCCGATGTCTTTTTCTTCAGCATTAAGAGATTTCTTGTTTCTACGTGGATCTAATGCAGGGTTAGCGTATGGTCCATCACGAGTAACCATATTTTGTTCATGTTGGTCAAAATCATTCTCATTTTTATTACCGTCAGGTTGAGTTTTTAATGCAGGTGATGTATCATCAATAAGTTTACGTCTTCGAGGATCTCTTGTTGGATCATAGTATGAAGTACCAGTTCTTATAATTGTACTTTCATTTGTTGTTTGTAATGGCTCAAAATCTCTTCTTGGTGAAATTCTACTGTCAAAATGTCTTTCTCTCGGTGACATATCATATCTTACGTCATCGTACCTGTTATCATATTCTCCATAAATATTGTTATTTGATTGCCTGTTAAGTGAATCTCTGGCTCCTCTAGGATCTCTTATATCTCTCATTTCTCTTGGATCTCTTACTTCTCTTGGATCTCTCATTTCCCTAAGATCCCTAATTTCTCTTGGATCTCTTATCTCTCTAGGGTCTTTTATTTCTCTTGAATCACGAGAATCCCTGTAATCTCTTCTTGGATCTCTAGATCCTCGAATGTCACGTGTATCACGTTGGTATCTATCATCTTTATATCCACCTTCTTGGTTATACCTTGTTGGTGAACCAAATGATTCTCTGTACCCTCCTTCTCTAGGTATTCCATGATTTCTAGCTATACCATAGTCTCTTATACCGCCTTCATACTCTCTTTGGTCGCCATAAGATTTTGGTGATGCATAACCTGAAGATTGATATCTTCTTTCTGGTGAATGATAACGACAAGGTGATGGTTGTCTATTTGGAACATCATATCTTCTTGGTGATGGTTGTCTTGGAGGACTTCGTCTTCTAGGTGAAAGATATTCTCTTGGTGTATCATATGATCTTGGAGGATTGTAACGAGATGGTGAACCATGTCTTCTAGGTGACGGATAATCCCTTGGTGATTGTCCTTTTCTGGGTGAAAAATAATTCCTTTCATAATTTCTACCTCTACCAGGATAATCATCCTTTCTTGGACTTCTTGAATGATAACCTCTTCCACGATTAGAATATCTGTCGTCTCGTCTTGAAAAAGCTTTACCACCTTCATTTGAATGACCACGACTACCGTAGTAATCATCACGTTTTCTTTTTCGTCTGGATTCACGTTCCTCTCTTTCTTTTCTCTCATTTTCAGCACGTTCTCTTTCTTCCTCACTATCTGTAGCCTGAAAAGCTTTAAGAATTCTATCAGAAGCTGTTAAACCATCATCAACTGATGATAAATCTAACATATAATCATTTATTTCAGGTTTTCTTTTTGGTGATTCTACTTTTATTGAAGTTGTTGTAGCAATACCATATGCTTCAAGATCTTGAGCAGACAAAGCTCCAGCACCTTGGTTGAAGAATGATTTTAATTCAATTGGTACATCGTAAGTTCCTTTATGAAATTCTTCAGAAAGGAATGGTCTCATGTCAACATCCTCTGTTCTAGAATCTTCTTTATTTAATTGTTCCATTATTTCGGTGAATGTTGGTAAATTTACTAATGGTGTCCCATCTTTAGCAAGCAATGTTTTTTTCTTCTTACTACAACCATTGTTAGGATCATCAGCGGCAACACCATGTGTTCCTAAAAGGCTTTCTGTATATTCATTTAGTGGTTCATGGGAATATTTACAACGATCACCATGAGAACAAGCATTTTGTATGTGATAACGATAACAAGGGTATTCTCCATGAAGGTTTTTACAGCTTAGACCATTTTGGCAATTACCTCTTTGATAAAAACGACATAACTTATCTGTTCTTCCAGAATCTTTTGCATTATGTGAGTACATACAATTTTTTGAATCTCTACAATATCCTTCTCTAAAAAACTTACAAATAAGACGTCCTTTTTCACGATTACGTTGTAGTGGAGCTCTTCCATGTCTTGGACGATCTCCTAATGTCATATCATCCATACTTTCATCATACATGCCACCATATTTTAGAGAATCTTCTAAACCTTCAGGGTCATATGGGTCAGCGTACTCCTCAAACATGTCATAATTATTCATATATCCATTGTAATTTTGATTACCTTGGCGTGCAATGTCATTCCAAATTGAAAAATCTTTTTTTTTAATCTCACGTAATTGAAGAATTTTTGCTTCTTCAGGCGTTACTTCATCATCAACAATCTCACCTTCCTCCATATCTTCACATTCACCCTCATCATCATCACATTCATTTTCCCTTTGAATTTTGTTTTTATTAATGTTTGTCTCAGTGGTACTATCATTTTTTCTATCATCGTTATTTATATACTTATCATTTCCTCTAACAACTTCTTTATTATTATCTATGTAAAATGAATTACTTTTATTAAATTTAAGATACTTACCAAAGTCTTTAGCATTCTCTACTTCCATGTTTGTTTTGTTTTTGTGCATTTTTATATCACCTAAAATCTCTGATTCATGATTTATCTCATCTTCACAATATTCGCCATCATTTTGATAGTCCTTGTTATCATTTATGACACCACACGACTCACTTTCATCAAGGATAACTTTTAAATTATCACTGTTATCATTATTTTTTATTGTTAAAATATTTTCTAAATTTTTATTTTCATCCTCTATTCCTTCTTCTTTTTCTCTATGAATACTCTCATTATTTAAAGAAATGTTAATGTTATAACTATTATTTTCATTCATGATTTCATTTTCTCCTGATTTTGGGATTGAATCCATTGTTGTATTTTGATAAGTTAAGTCATTTGTCTCATTGTCTAAATTATTATATTCCTTTCAAACCATTGCGTTTTACTTTAAAACTAACCTGAACGATCTTCATCAATAACTAGGCAATTATCATCACTATCGTACGACATATTAATAATCTTTTTTGTTTATTTTTGTATTTGACTTTTAATATAATAATTTGCCTATTTCACTAATATAGTTAGTATTTTATAATTGGCCTAAGTTCAATAACTTTTTTGTATTCTTAATATAATGTACTACACAATTAAAACTGAAATAACACGAAATGATTATTAATATAAGATTATGACTATATGTGGATGTAAAAGAAAGTTTAAAAATGTGACGAATTGCATGTGTCGAAAATGTATGGCGATTAGGCACATTTTAATTTTAACAATAAATACATTGAATATGGTCTTAAATTTTGATTCATATGAGGTTGTAATCATATAGTTATGCTTATAATTAGTATATGTAAATTTTAAAAATTATATTGCTATATGGTAGATTAGTATTCTAATAAAACTGAAAGCCGTTACCTCACCTTCAATTATAGTGAATGTCACACAGGGATGAATATGAGAAAATAGATAAATTCATTAAAAAAACATGTTTTTATCCTGTTTAATCAACATTCAAATTATACTTTTAATTTGGATCAATAATGAAGGTTTAAATTAAATTTTAAGATGAAACTGTCATCTTGGTACATTGTGAGTCATACAAATCAAGATCACATATACATCGCTTATAAAAAATTTGAAGAAAGCTGATGACATATTAAAATATTCTTAAAAATAGTTTTTAAGTTTCCAATTATTGATAAAAAAATAACTTTACAATGATGCAAATTTATAATCGATTCAAAATGCCGCAACTACTTGCAAAAACCCATATGATTATGGTTTTCCATTTAAATGTGAAAATCACTTTATAAAGAAAGTGTATTTCATTAAATTGAATAAAAAAACTTAATTTTAAATATTTGTGCATTCATAAGCACATTGAGTCTTTTATAATAAACAATATGATAATAATTGAAAAATGCTTTATTTTATATAGCAAACTTATGAATCGACATGAATGTCACTTGGACAAACGTAAACTTTATATTTATCTCAACACGAAGATTCTTTTTATCTCTACCTCATTCTTTAACATACTTTCTCATTGTTTGATATTAGTTGTAATATCCTTCATACTATTTTCACTGTCCGCCGTAAACTAGTTTGCCTTGCGCTACTTTTTCATTAAATGCGTTAGATTTTACATAATATTTTATTATGTCATTTAATAAAAACGCAGAAGCAGAGATATTAGCTAATTTAGGCAGTATGTTTCTCACTTAATTTTACTCTGTTTGATTTTATTTTTTTCTTCACTTTATAGTATTAACTAATCAACATTTAAGTAGAGAGGGAAGCCATAGGGACTCCATTACAGACATTAAAGAAACGTCTAATAGAACACGTTTATTAAGCTCAAGTGACAACGACAAATCATCGTTAAATTTTGATTCTGATGATGATGGAGTGGTAGTATTCAATAATTCAAATTCACTAACAACTGATTATTCAAAAAAAATTATTAAAATGTCTAATTGGCAATCATATTTAGTAGTTTTACCAATAATTCTATTTATGGTAAAATTAAATTACTTAAAGTAATTTTTATAATTAAAAATTTTTTAGAGTTATCTAATAGGAATATTTCATTCATTACCTGAAGGATATCAAAATGAATTATATAAATTTTCAAGTACATCATTTTTTGGTATAGGAATAGGAATATATACCTCAAAAAAGTTATTTGAAACTTATAATCCAATAAAATTAATACTTGCTTCAACATCATTGGCATATATTTTTTTAGTTGTTGGTACTATTCTTACTGGATTCACACAATATATCGCTGTAATTATATTTTTAATACAATTATTTTACTTTATCAAAGGTAGCTTTTTTAACTTAAACTAATAATTTAATTATTTTTTTAAAGCTTCCTTATTAATTTTAATTTCAACTTCAACTGAAACTAGGACATTTTTCTTATTATACTTTTTTATTGCTCTAGGTGGTTTAATTGCTCCTATTTCTATGTCAAAGTCTTCATTTTATGTAACAAATGTAGAAATTAAAACTCCACACTTAATTACAAAGAAGGATATACAAGTAAATATGGAAATTAACACTACCATTAAAAGTACTGATAGTATTAATACATTAAAAAGTATTTCAGATGATGATTTTCAATCAACAACAACATATACTAATTTAAATCAATCAACAAAGATATCTAAACCTGATTCGGTGGTTGGTGTTAGTGAAAATCAGGATAAGAAAACAGAAGAAAATGCCTTACAACGAGCAGCAGCTGAAGAGAAACGTAAAAAAAATGAAAGTGAAACACAATCAAGTTTTATCTCAATGAAATCTACTACTAATACTGAAGTTAAAAGTACAGGTGACGTACATAGTACTCCTACAACAACACCTTTTACAACTAATAGTATTAAAGAAACTAACGCAACAACGAAACTAACAAATAAAGAAGTAGAAGAATTAGAAACAACAACAATTACCACAAAAGAATCTAAAACTACAAAAAGTACCGAAGATTTATTGTTACAGAAAACAACAGAAAAGGTAATAGAAATGACAACTCAGAAAACAAAAATAATCGAGGGACCATATTCGGTTAGGCAAGATTTTATAATTGATAAAACTTATCTACTAGAAAATTTGTTTCTTGTACTATTGTTATCAATTATCCCCTCACTATTTTTTGTGATATTAGATTTATTGAAAATCAAAAAATTACCAAATGATATAGTATTGAAATTTGTTGAAAGCAAAACATACTCATCACTTCCATTAAAAGGAGTTATCTTGTCATATATTATTTGGTTACTTTTATCAATTATTGAATGCACGTTTGCTTATTGTCAAATAAATAAATTGGTGAAAAATAAAAATGAAAATTTATTTTTACCAATGCTTCCAATATTTTCACTTCTTTTCATACGGTTTTTAGGCATTTTCTATTGTAAAAAACTGGTAACAAAAAGAATAATACATTTTGTTCAAATTATATCAATTTTTTGTGTTGGTGGTACACTATTTATAATATCAAATTACAAGAATAGTAAAATAGATAGTCAAATGAATGTTCAATATTTGAATGGGATACTAGGATTATTTATAGGATCTATTTCACCAGTGTATTTTAATTGGATATCAAAAATGGTTCAGAAGCAAACTACTAGCTTATTGAATCATTTTATAATAACATATCTTGGAAGTATTTTAATTGCAAAAGTTCTTTTTACTTACTTGCTAAAAAACATCGATGAAGGGAAAGTGGAAAATTCACTGTATATTATATTAATGTTACTAATTATATTAGAAATTACTTTTGCATTCCTTTCTCTACATTTATCCAGTTATTATAGACAAACAGAGATAGCAAGATTAACAAACTCTTTGTCAGGTATCTTTATTTTAATTTTTTTTTTAAAAACTACTTTATATTTTTATTTTTAATAATATTATTTTACAGGGAACAGCCGCAAACAAAATGGTGACGTCAGTGTTAAAATTAAAAAAAATAAATACGGTTACAATCGTTTAGTTAATGAAACAGAGCATAATTTCGATTCATTATCATTGATTGTATCAGATTCAGATTCTAATGATGAAATATTTAGTTAAAGTATTACTTTATAATATTTTCATGTTTTTGTGTCTTAATTTTTAAAACAAAAATATAAGGAATGATATCATACATATTAAAAACTGATTTTTTTCTTCCCAAAAAGTAACTTACAATTACCTTGAATCCATGAGAAGGTAATTTTTGGACAACATTTGAGGTATTAATTTACATGAAGTCGGTCTTCACATTATGTGGTGGATGTTTGTTATCATAAAGTATATCATTATAATTACATCGTAAAAATATTTGCATATTGTTTTTATTATCAGTAAATTATTATCATATGTTAAATTTATTAAGTAATCACCTTAATTGATATTTAAAGTAAATTTTACATATTATTTTAATTAATAATTGAGGTTAATTTAGAAATTACTAAAAATTTTATTAAAAACATATATTCTAGAGTAAAATAAATATCAAAGATGTTTAGTTAATTCTTATGAATTTATGTATATAAATGTCTAAAATTAATCTTAAGCAATGCAGAATTATGCAGGTACTTCAAGAAATTATTTTCATTGTAGTAGATGATCTGTGTTTCAACTTCGTATGTTTGTGTTCCAACTTTCTCCACAAAAACACAATTGTTAAAACTAATGTATTTTAGTTGAAATAATTAAGAAAATTAATGGAATCCTAAATATTTTAGTTGATATAATAAGTGTGTAGAGACAGTTTAACTGTGATGTGAACAAAATTGCAGTATAATTTTTTATTAGAAACATTGTGTTGTATTTCTTTTTATAGTGAAAATATCTTCTTAAAAAACTTTTTACAGCATTTTGTGTAAAAACTGAAAGATCAAAAATTAAAATAGAATGAAAAAACTGTTTCATGGATAATTTTATAAATAACTTTACAATTCTTTTTAAGTTGAATAAAAGATAACAAGCACCTCATTCGCTTCGCTCGTAACCTGCTTACCCGCAAGGTCGGCGTTTTTAGGAAAAGTGGATGCTTTTCTTTGCAGTGAACTTGCTTCGCTCGTCACTGCTTGCCCGTGGATCCGGCCTTCTTCATATCGGCAAGTAAGAATATGACCTCTCATCAAATGTTTCATTTGTACTATAATCTTTATACCTAAGGCCCTTCTACCCCTCTTCTCTATTACCTTTTAGAATTATTTAGATTATGTGAAAAACATCATCCCAAAATTAACTCTTTGTTTTGTAATTCTAGAAAATTCTCTTTTAGTATGTATAGTATAGCTCTGTTATTATTTTTCATTTATATCTCTACTCATTGTATAACTATTTCATCATTAAGTATATCTTTTGAGTTACCTAATTAATTGTATATTTTTGGGTTATAACTACAGTTCTGAATATGATATTATTTTGGTGTTATGTTATCACAAATCTGACACTAACTGTAAGATTTAATTAACTAATTATATTGTATTATTCTTTTGTATTTCTAGAAGGCTTTAGTTAACTAATTAAGTTATTCTGTTTATTGTAATCTGTTTTATATTTTGTGGTTTTAATAACAAAGTCTATCTTTAAAGCAGAGCAAAAAGGTAACAAAAGCAATCTATTATAATTTTTACTAGCATATACTACAATATGTGATACATAAAAAAAAATTAAAAATAATACATATATATTACTGAAAATACTTTTTATCTAAGAAAATAAAGGTAATATTTTTCAATTCTTGTAGAAATTATGTCATTTTTTTTAAAAAAACATAATGCTTCATAATGTTCAGCGATTTTATAGAAATAAATTGTAGGAAAAATTTGTTTTGTGGCTTAAAAATTCACGAAATAGTTGGTTTAAAATTTTCAAAAAAAAAACTTTTTTATTCATAAAATCTAAAAAAAATTTTAATATACTTAGTTTATAGTGATGATAATTTAAAATGATAAAAGAATCTTTATTATTTCTTAGAAATTACAATGAAACATTCAATATTTAACAATTTTGATTTATATTTTGTTGATCAGTCACAATCTAAGAAAAGAAAATTATTTTTATTATTCACATGCGTTGCCGCAATTTTATGCAATAAGGTCATTAGTATTGTTTTAGAAAATGACATTCTTAATATTTAATTAATTGACAATTTTTTTAATAATCATTGTGTGTTCCTGAGCACATAAATTACAAAGGCAATTACTTCCCAAAGTAATAAAAATTTTATTAGTTATTGACTAAAATAGGTAAAAGACTAATAATTATGATAAATGTTAATATAAAATTTTTTAACTGGCGATTTTACCGAAATGATTACTTCACCGGACATGCAAAACCTAAATAGTCCTTATTGCTAGTAGTCATCAAAACACTCATCAAAACATTCATCAAACAATAATCTTTTACTCCAACTTGAGTTGTACATAGCAATATAAATATAATTTAAAATGATCTCTGATCTTATTTTTATAACTTAACTTCTAAGATTAATTTTTATTTTACTAAAACGTAAGTAGAACCAATATTTAGAAATATTAAAAACTTTTTTATTTTAGTAGATACATGACATGACAGTGTTTATATATTTTAAAATTTTTTTTCTTATTAAAGTTATAGGTATAATTTGAGATTTCCAAGAAAATTTAAATTTAAAAAGTATTGTATAACATATGTTTTGAAATTTTATATTAAGTTATTATGCAATTATTATATTTTTAAACTATAACAAATAATTTCTTGAATTACTTAACCACGAAATCTTTTTTACAAAAAATTTAACTTAATAAAAAGCAAACAATAATTAAATACTATTGCATAATGCAATTAGATATAACCATTGTCTTGTCAGTTTATAAAAAAAATGGCAGAAATTTTAAAAGCCCGCTAACATGTAGAATATTTGTTACTATTGGTTTTAAAAAAAATTACACTTAAAATTAATTTTTTACAACTTGTTGCTAAGAAAGATTATACTGATTATAATTGATTAAATATTTGATTTTAACTCGTAGAAAAATTGTTCGATTCTACTTATTGAGAAAAATAATAAGCTTTATTTGTACTGGCGCCTACTTACGAAATACTGACTATATTAAAACTTTTATAAAACGGACTATAAAAAAGATATAAAAAATGGTATACAATATAATAACTTACCCTCTATATCGAGAGGTAAAATACAATGACAACGAATGTGTAATAATTATAAAATATTAAGACTTATATACTAAATTATATGATGACACTAGGTGTCAACGCGTTTGATTATTTACTCCTTCTCCCTTAGAAACATTCTTCACAATTCAAACTATTTCTTCATGGACTTGGGTTTTCTTCCTCTACGCTTTACTTTTCTTACAGTATTTTCAGTTAAAGATTTAGTAGTTCCAACATTATTTTTACGAGGTCTTCCTCTTTTTCTTTTTACTATAGCCGGGTTAGTACTTTGATCCGGTGAAACAATATTGATAATATCAGGCAGTACGTTCTTCTTTGTGATAAGGTTTTTATCAGATACTACATTTTGGGATTCCAAAGGTATTTCATTATCCTCACGTTTTTCTTCATTAGACAAATTATGGAGAAAAGACATCTTGTCAACTAATTTGACTTGTGATATGTGACATTTCATGACACTATTTCTTTGATATTTTTTCTTTTCTATTCTTCGATAACTAACAGAAAGGAAATCAGAACTAACAACTTCAAACGGTCCTTCATAACTGTATTTAAGTTTTGAATCACGGACAGCTTTCTTAACATAAATTAGTGTTCCAACTGGTAAATTAGTTTTTTTTATGTTGATATTTTTACTGTATTTCAGACGATTATTTAACAACGTAATATAAGCATTATTATAAGCAATCAAGGCATTCTCTTTTAACTTATAGTAGGCATAGTCTCTATCAATTAAGGTAGGTTCAATGTTTTGACAAAACTCATAAGGCATGTGGCATTTTCCAGCAAAAAACAGTTCATAAGGAGTTATTCCAGTAGACATATTTGGTGACGCATTATAATAGAACATCATATCCTCCAACAAGGTTTCAAAAGGTTGGTTATTACCATTACATCTGGATATCATCTCTTCCAGTGAGCGAATAGCGCGTTCAGCCATTACATTCGTATGAACATAAGGATCAGCAAATTCAATTTTGATATTATTGGATTCAGCAAACTCTTGCATTTGGTGACATCGGAAATAGGTTGCATTATCCATACGCAATAACTTCGGCATTCCATAGCGATTAAATACAGTCTTCAAGCCTTGAGCAATAGATGAAAAAGAAGAATCAACTAGAGGTATAGGCATCCAGAAGCGACTGAATATGTCGATAACCATACAGACGTACCGAAATTTAGATAAGGGGTTATTCCATGGTCCAGCTAGATCAACAGAGTAAGCGATCCTCGGCATATCATACAATAAGATAACTTTTCTTATTTTAGGTTGATGGTGTACGTTAGTTTTTAAACAAGATTCACATTTCGATTCTATATCTCTTAAGGTAAGATAAATTTTTGGGTTAAACCATTTCATTGATATTAATTTAACTATTTTAGATAGTTTAAAGTGACCCATAGAGTGTATCTTTTACACACGTATCATATAAGTCGGTGTTAGGCAAAAACGGTATAAAAACTTTCTTAGACTGATCTTTGAAGACTCCATAGATTCCATTAAACATAACAATATTGTGTTTTTTACAAAAGGCAACATTCATTAAATCTTCATCTTTTGATTGTTTATCAACAAGATAATCGGAAGTAAAACATCTACCAACTGTATTATTCAAGCTAACATTATTAATAACAAACTCTTGATTAGGAATGATTTCCATATCACTATCATTTTCCATTATAACTTCATTTTCCTCCTCCCTTAAAATATTAGTAGGACGTGAGAAGAAGTCAGCAATAATATTCTTAAAACCAGGAATATATTTAAAAGTTATTTGAAAAGGTTGTAATTCATATAACCACTGACTAAAAGTAATATCAGTGCTTGATGAGATAATTTTGACAAGACCTTTATGATCTGTGTACACGATATTTTTTGTTTCCAAGTAGATAATATTTAAAACGACGACATAACTGTACAATACCCTCAAGTTCAACATATACGGATGAACGATGTTTTTTAGTAAATTTTCTCTTCATAGACCAATATCTAACAGGCAACAAAACATTATTTTTATCACGTTGCATGATTACAGCACCATGATGGGACATTGACGAATCAACATAAATTTCAAACGGTAGATTAAAGTTAGGATGTGCAACTGTACAATTTTCAATTAAAGCAGATTTAAGGGCTTCAATAGCTTTATCTTGACTATTAGTCCATTTAAACTGATTTTTCGGTGACAATAAAAATGTGAGTGGTTCACATAAACGAGAATACGACGGAATTAAATTGCAAAAGAATCCGGTCGCACCAAGAAAACGTTTTATCCCAGTGATTGATTTTTCAATCTTCATATTACGAATACATTCTCGATTAGCATGAGAAGGTGACATTCCATTTCCATCTATCAAATGGCCTAGAAACTCAATAGATTTACAGGCAAAACGACATTTCTTAAAATTAACTGCTAAATTACATTCAATTAAGACAGACAATACACTGGCTACAGTTTTGATATGGTGTTCAATAGATTGATTAGTTCTTACTAAAATATCATCAAAGTATGCTTTAGCTACTTTATTTAAATTTCCTTTTTGTAAACATGAATCAATTGCACGTTGAAAAATCTGTGCACTATTAACGTAACCAAATGGTAACTTGGTATACTGGAAAGTTCCACGGTGACAATAAATTCCAAATCGGGGTTGGTCTTCAGGTTGAATGGCAATTAATTGGAATGCTTTTTTAATATCAATAGTAGAAAAAAAGGGTATATCCTTGAAGACTAGATAGAGTTTCTCTCAAATCAGCTACAGGATATTGATCTACAACAGTAATTTTATTTGTTTCTCTCATATCACTACAGGGTCTATAAGTATTATCAGATTTTTTAACTAGTATCATATTATGCAGGTAAGGTGTATCACTAGGTATAATAATTTTATTATCTATAAGATAATCTAATTCTTCATCAATGTATTTAAGTAATTTTACAGGTATATGGTAACGAACAAACTTATGTGGTATATCAGTATAGAACGATTGACGCGGAGCAGTAAAAACAGATTCAGTATAGCTGTTACAACTCTCATAAAACTCAGGCAATTTTGGTAGAACTTCATTTAACTTTTTAAAAGCTTCTTCATTAGAGATCATAGGCTCTCTTAACATTATATTATTCATATTGTGGGAATTAGGCTTCACAACTTCAATTAAATCAATTGACTTCTTGTCCATAATAATCTTCTTTTGAGCAAGATTAATATTTAAATTAAATTTAACAATAGCATTTGTGTCAAGCAACAGATCGTAAATATCATCCATGTAAATATCCTTAACACATAACAATTCTAATTCACATATTTTATCTTTTATCTTAACACTAACAACAGTTTTTCCTAATGATCTGGACTCAGTACCGAACGTTTGACGTACAATATCATCACATGGTGTAACTTCAAGACCATGACGTAAAGTGATGCTTTCACGAATTATTCCAACATTAGCTCCAGTATCAATTAAGGCAGTATAACATCCTTTACTTATATTAACTTCGATCAATGGTAACTTAACATTTTCACTCTTTAGAATAAAATTGTTACGATGATATATTTGAGGTTGATATTTATTTGAAGAATTTGAAACATTTGAAGTATTTTTAGTAATATCAGCAGTAGTATTGAGTGCTTTTTTAGCATCATTTATTCTAGTATGGCAACGTGCGGCTTTATGACCAACTTTATGACAGTAATTACATTCTCCTGTGAATTTTTGGGTTATTTGAGAATTCTTATTTAGACGTGACTTCTCAGCTGGTTTATCAATTTTAACAGCACATTCAAGATCGTATAAACCTTCAGACAATGTTTGATAACGATAACCATGGTTGTATAATCTACTCCATGCTCTTCCTTTTAAAAACGGTAACATCATTTGAAACTGGTGTTCCTTCATTTCAGATTTATCGAGATGTGGGGCGGATGCAGCAATTAGTTTAGCAAGTTCAGTAACAGACTTTAGGAAATTCTCGGGCTTATGGTCAACAACATATCCTCTAATACGTGCTTGAGCATTCATTACAGACAAATGAGACGTATATTTTGCCAACAGTAAACGTTTGACTTTTTCATATGTATCTACTTCGATAGGTTGAAGTGATTCAAGATAATCGTGAATTTCATCCTCTAGTTTTATTTTGAGAATAGAAATTTTCTTATCAGGTTCTACGTTATCCACCTCTAAACGTAACTCGAATTCTCTCAGCCATATTTTAAAATCACCAGAAGACGGCGAATATTTTTTTATTTCACTCCAAGCAGTAGACATTTTCTTTTTTACAACTTTATTTTCATTAACAGTTACAATTGGATCTTTAAAACTTTGTTCTAACTTATTTAAAAGATTATCAATTTTTTTTCCAGAGATTCCTTGGATATATCAGGACTATACGAGTCTTTATCAGACACACAACTATTTTCTGAATCCTCACTATCTACACTCCCTGTTAATCTTGACAACAGACGAAAACTTCGACCGAAGATTCCTTCACTACTTGTATTAGCAGGTATAGTGTCCTTTAAGAAGTTTAAGATAGCGGTTGTACGGGCTCTATCACTTTTACTAGCGTGAGATAGATTCAATTCAGTCCACTTTAAAAGATCTTCAGCAGTATACTTGAAACTAGGATAGTGGATTCTCAACAGTGTTGATATAGTAGTACTTATAATTTGACGTTCAATTTTGACTACTTTAAAACGATGACGCGACGATAAATAAAACGATGACTTTAGGTGATGCGTTCAATTCCAGAAATCTAACAGATCAAAGATTACACACTTTTGATTACAGATAAAACGATAAGATTTCACAAAAGTAATTTCCACACTATTCTTAACCACGAATAGAATTATAGGACTTAACAAGACAGATAAAATGATTCCACACTATTCACCACTGAACAGAATTACAGGATTCGCAAAAACAGACAGATTCCACACTATTCTAACCAATGAATAGAATTATAGGATTCACAACAGATAGACAGCTATTTGTAAGCGGGTACAGCGTTTATCCAGACAAATAATATATTCCAGAAAAATAATAAGCTTTATTTGTACTGGCGCCTACTTACGAAATACTGACTATATTAAAACTTTATAAAACGGACTATAAAAAAGATATAAAAAATGGTATACAATATAATAACTTACCCTCTATATCGAGAGGTAAAATACAATGACAACGAATGTGTAATAATTATAAAATATTAAGACTTATATACTAAATTATATGATGACACTAGGTGTCAACGCGTTTGATTATTTACTATTGATATCTTAAATCGTTTGTACATTAAATTGAAAATTAAAATTGTTCCAATATAAAAAAATAACTATTCGTTTTCTACTACTTATGATAAAGTAAATTAGAAAAAATAGCAAAAAATTACATTTATTTTTTCTCAATTCCAAAAATGGGATTTTAGATTAAGTTGACATTTTCGTATCAGTATATACAAATACATATATTTTGATATAATAAATTGTAGAAAACGAGAGTCATTTTTACATTCCCCTATCTTAAACTTACCCATATTCTTGAAAATAATTTCAAATGTAATAAACTAAATTAATTGAGGAGGTATTTTCAGTTGTTTTCAATTTTGTTTTCTGAAGTGAGAAATATTGCTCCAAAGAGGTTAATCTTGGAGTAGAAAATTTCAATTTTCGATGACTATCCAAACATCAAGGATCTAATCATTTTTGTTATTTTTTCTAACTAACGACCATTAAAAAAATTATACCTATTTGTGTAATTTTAATAAAAACAGATAAACCTTGTTAAAAAATACTTATTATTATTTTATTTTAAAATATATTTAAAAAAGTTTTGGAGGGATGAATCGGGTTGTCAGTGATATTTAAACAGATGACAATGCGTATTTTAACATTTAAGATCTCAAAATTATTATTATTTTACCGAATTTATAAAAATAACGATCCCAAATTGTTAAAAAGATAGATAGTATAACTTTATTTTAAAATATTTTAAAAAGTTTTTCTTGAGTGATTTTGAGCCGTCACGAAAATCTCAAGAATGGGATATCATATTTTAACGGTTAAGGTTTTAAAACGTTCGCAACGATTAATTCTAGAGAGAGTATTTTCCGTTTTTTAACCCATAAGGAACCAATATATTTTTTATAACCTGAAGCCCCGACATCTCAACAATTGCGACTCTGAATAAATATTGGTTAAAAATTTTTTTAATAAAAAAATTATCCTTTTAAAATATTATTGCATAAAAGACATATTGATTTAGTGTGATTCTTGCAATAATATTTAGCACAATAACTGCAAGAAGTAACCTTTTATATTTTTGTCTAAATGTACCAACGCGTTGTTCACAAGTTCTCTTTTTTTTTACTTCCAGATTTGATATTTTTTTAAATGATACTGCAGGATTGATATTCCCATCATTTTGATTGCCTGTAAATTCTTGTATTCGACCTTTTTTACTTTTTGTAGTGTTTTATTTGTTTCTAAATGGTAAGCTGGAAACAAAAGTATTAATTTATTTTTAATTTCTAATTAGAAATTAAAACGTGAAACTCTCTTATCAATTATTTTTAATTTTTTAGCTGCTGTGAATGAATTTATCAAAATAAAATCCATAAAACGTAAAAAATATGCAGATGTCCACTTTTGCACAGATCTTCAAATGGTCGATGTCTTGATCATTTGATCAATTGTGTCAACCCTATCCTTTAGAGAATTATAAACAAATGACAATATTTTGTTTTTTTGTTGTAGGATCAATTCTCACTATACAGGAACATTGCATTACATTTATATCGATTATTGCAATATTCATAATTATTAATTGTGTTTAAAAATTTACGATAAAACTATATTTAATTTATCAATGCTTGTTGTTTTTAATGCTTGAAAATCATTTTTATTTTATTTTTAAAATTCTACTAAAAATTTAGAAACTTGTAGATAGTATAAATTTTTTTGTTAATATCTCGCAAATTTTAAAATTTTGGTAAAAATGTGCATGCTAACTAGGCTTAACACAAAAAAATGACGCAAATTAATAAAGAATCATAATATTTTTTTAAAAATTAACGCCGTACTAACGAAAATAAATTTATGTATCTTATTTTTTGAGATGGTTGGAACATAAGGATTAATGTCTTGTCATCTTGGCACTTTTTTTTGGCTAAAATAAAAAATTTTGTTTTTCCATTAAAAATTATACAAGAAATGAAATTCTTATATCTCGGAAGTAATTAATCATAAAGACTCGTTATTTATATCGTTAGTTAGAGAATTTATTCTCCATACTTTTACTGGAGAGACATGTTTAAAATTCTTTCATTTTGGCATTTATTTTTTGACAAAAAAGACAAAATTTTGAAAAAGGAATTTTTTTAAAATTTCTTTTCAAATTCACTATCACTTAAACTTCTTCAAATTTCTCGTGATTATACTTAAAATATAGAGAATTAAAAAACTTAGAGTAACTCTTTTTTTCTTTTCGGATTTCTTTTCCAAAATCGAGATATTCCATTTTGAAACACTAAATTTTGGGTTAAAAAAATAACATTTTGGAGAAGTGTTCCGATCTTAAGAATAAATCTCGAAATATACTTTTTTTAATTTCCACCGTAAAGACTAAAAAAAATTACATATATTCATGTATTTTCAAGTCTTTTGTTTTTTAAAGGAGAAGAATTGGGGTACAAAAAGTCAAGGGTTTTACAACATATTTAAATGTGTATCTCAATATCTCAAGAACGCGATTTTAAATAAGATTGATATTGCATATTTTTATTTACTATTAGGGCACATAAATATTTTTGTCAATATTTTATTTAAAATCGAAAATTATTTTTTCGTGGTCATTTCTCCTCTATAGGATTGGAGGATTGATAAATTTATACGATGTTAATTTAAAAAATCTTTTAATTTAATTATCATTAAATGAAAATCATTTAGGAAATAAAATATAGATTAAACATTATTAACCATTAAATTTTCCGCAAAAACCTTATCCCTTTAGACATAATAAGAAATTGTTTAAAAATTTATACGATATAAATTTTAGAATTTATTTAAAATAAATGGTTATAAAATTGTGAAATAACTGGGATAATGAATTTTATAGTAGGATTAATTGTAAAATATAATTGAAATTAGAAATTTTAAAACACTAATTTTGCTTAATTCTTGAAATTAATTTTTATTTCCAACTATATTTGTAAGATATAAAATTTTTTCTTTTTTTCATTTTACTATGCCAATGAATCATTTATACTCTGCATTGTATACATTAATTGATGATCAAGGAAATGGAATATTATCAAGGTGGTTAGCTAATAATAAAAACCTTCATAATAAAAATGCTTTAAGAAAATTATTTGATAAAATTGTAAGTTAAAAATATATATTTTTTTTAAAAATTCCTAATGTTTTTAAAGGTTGTACCATTTCTTTATAATGATGGTAATGGAAAACTAATTCCAATATCTGAACTTGTTATGCTTAGAAACAAGCAAAGAAATGCAATGTTAAGTACGCTAAGACGTAAAAAAGGAAGAGGTAAAACTGGACCTAATATATTAGATGAAATAGATATTAATTCACAACTAAATGGTGATTTTCGAAAAGCATTAAAAATACTTGATGGTTGTACATCAAGTACAAGAGCTTTTAAATACCGTGAACTTGTTTGGGAGATTTCTGAACGTGGTACAATGGGTGAAAATTTATTACATATGTGTTTACTTCATAATACAAATAAATTAAAATATGTTGCTAAAGAGTTAGTTAAAAAATATCCTAAATTAGTTAATGATATCTTTGTATCAGAGGAGTACTATGGTTTATCACCATTGCACCAAGCAATTGTTAATGAAGATATTCCGATGGTATATTTTCTATTAAAAAACGGTGCTGATGTTAGACAAAGATGTTACGGATCATTTTTTTGTGCTGAAGATCAGAAAGCATCAAGAACTGATTCATTAGAACATGAATGGGTTGATTTAGATAGTAGTACAAGATACACAGGGCAAATGTACTGGGGTGAATATCCTATGGCATTTGCTGCTTGTGGTAAACAATATGATTGTGTGCGTCTATTAAAAATATTCAAAGCTGATCCAAATTTGAAAGATACAAATGGTAATACTGTTCTGCATTTATGCGTAATTCATAGTTTAGAAGATATGGCTAAATTGATATATAAAGTTGGTGGTAAACTTTCGATTACTAACAATTTAGGTTTTACACCAATGGCACTTTCTGCTAGATTAGCAAAAAAAGAAATGTTTGATTTAATGTTGGATCTAGGAAAGGAAACATTATGGACGTACAGGTAATTTTCATTTTTTATATTTTAAAAAAAAATTAATTTTTAGAGATACAACATGTTATGCATATTCATTGAGAGGTATCGATACAGTTGATGAAATTAATGGTCAATTAAATTCAAATTCAATTTTATCATTAGTTGTTTATGGTGTAAGTATTATAGTTACATATTTCTTCTTTTTTCTTTCATATTTTTAAACAAATTAGGAAAGTTATTTATTAATTTTAGGAAAGTTCACGTCATCTTAATTTCTTTGATGGACTAATTGAGGAAATTCTTCAAAAAAAATGGGAGGCTTTTGGTAGGAGAATGCTTTTTAGATCATTAACAGAATATCTTATCTATCTTATTGCATTTTATACAGCTTTTATGACAAGAGAAATTGTATTAGCTGATAATGAAGTTGATAATATTTCACATCAATATAATAATTATTCCTTAGTATATTACGAACATAAAACTTCTTGTTATTTATGGAATTACAATGATAAGGAAGGAAATTATTATCAAAAAGCTCGTATGGTTGGTGAAATATTTTCACTAATAATAGCTTTATTACTTAATTTATCTGAAATAAAAGAAATGATACAAGTTGGACAATATAGATGGTGGAAAATGACTGTAAGTTATAAAAAATATTTTTTATTTTAACTAAATTAAATCTTTTATGTGTTTTTAGACAGCTTTTCCAGAAAAAGCTTTATATAAAATATCTTTAGTTATTATAATTTTAATGTTTTGTTTGAGATTATCATGTTACATTCATCCTAAAATTGTACAAATTGAAAACATATTAGCAATAATTGCTGCTTTCTTATCAACAACAAATTTTCTTTTTTATTGTAGAGGTCTAAAATTTGTTGGACCTTTTGTAATTATGGTATATAAAATTATTGTTGGTGATATGTTTAGATTTTTACTTATATATCTTATTTTTCTCGTAAGTTTTTCACAAGCATTTTTTATTTTGTTTTTATCTTGCGAACGTGAAAATAATTATATATATATGGTACATTTATTTAATAGCAGTAGTAATGAAAATTTTGATAATATTCTACAAAAACCCAGTCAAACAATAATGAGGATGTTTTTAATGAGTGTTGGTGAATTTAGTGCTATATATCGTAATATTTATCAATGTAAAAGCTCTTTAGCTATCCAAGGGAAAATTATGTTTTTAGTTTATGAACTATTAGTAACTGTCATGCTTCTCAATCTTCTAATTGCTATGATGACAAGAACATATGAAAAAATATCAGAAACCCACAAAGAATGGAAAAGACAGGTATTGGTTTTTGATAATATGCAGCTTAAAAAATATTATTTTTAGTGGGCACAAGTAATACTTATGATAGAGCAATCTTTAAGTCCTCAAGAAAGATTATTATGCATGTTAAATTATTCAAGGCCTTTAAAAGCTGATACAACACAAAGAGGATTTCTTGTTCGTAAAAAAATTAAAATAAATATTTAAATATTTTTTAATATTATTGAAGTTAAATATTTGTTGTAACATTTAAAGTATTTTCTATATATAATATAGTTATTATATATTTATTTAATCATTTTATTTACTTTAAAAAAATAAAAAATTTAATAGTTTTTGTATTTAAATTTTTTTAAATTAAAAATTTTAATTTTCTTTGCAATATAACTTTTTATTACTAATCTTTATATTAATTTTTTTATAAATAATTTGGTTAGTTATGATTAATTGTAACTAATAAAGATTAGTCCTTTATGTAACTAATAATAATATATCCACCTTTAATTTTTAGATACAACCATTTTAAACAGCTAACATAATAGAATTTAAACATTTTGTAGTCAGATACCTTCATTTTTATGTTATAAAATAAATATTTATTTGTTTTAATTAATTTCCACAATAAAAAAATTTCTAATAAATTTAATTATATTTTTATAATTATTATTATTCAATAAAATTAATTATACATAATTGAATTTTGGATATTTTTTATTATAAAATATTAAAGAATAAATTATAATATATTTCACATTTTTTTTAATAAAAAAAGAAAATGAATTTATATTGAGTGAAAATTAAACATTCTAATTTTGGCATTATACCATTGCCTCTATTCTCGATATATAAAAGAAAATAAATATGCTAGAGAAATAAAAGTTAATTTTATCTACAATATCTCATTTATCTAGATAAATATATGCCTACATAATCCTACCCTATTAAGTACTAGACATAGACTTTTATTTTTAGTATTAAAATATAGATAAAATGTACAATAAATTGAAAGTCATTCTCCTAACATAAAATATTTTCCTTCTTTATTTTTGAAAGTGTTTTTAAAATAATAGTATAACTAGTCCGATATTTTCACCATGTACTTATATGTGTAGGTTAAATGTTAAACTACTTTAAATTTGTTTCTTTTAATGTAGTGATGTACTTTATAAAATTAATCATATGCGGTAAAATTATTTATGTACAAAAAATGATTTAGATGTGATATCATTTATATATTAATGTATTACCATTTTCAAACTTTTTAAAAAATTATCTTTTAGTTTTTTTTTTATGATATTGATTAATGAAGTTTAATAATGTTTCAATTGTAGAATTTATATATACTAATTAAAAAATATGTCAACATTTACTGAAATATTTCGTAAAGCACATGAAGCTTTAAATAATTTACGAGGTAAATTTTAATTAAAAATTAGTCATTCCATTTTTATAAGAATTTAAAGGAAATAATAATGTGTTTCTTGGTAAAGATGGTGAAATTATATTTTCAAAGAATAATGTTTGTGTACATGAAGCTACAAATGAGGATGACAATAATTTTGAATGTGTTGATGATAATATTATACATATACCTGGATATCTAACAGTCCATTGTGCACAGGATGAAATAACTGGTGTTACGTTAATTTTACAATGGCTTCCTAATAAAACGTTAGAAAAAAATCCAGCTAGGTTGGTTTTCAATATATTTTATTTTACATTCTTTTTTTCTCCTAGTATTCGATGTGTATCACCACACAATCGTAATACTCAAATTAATAAAACAACATCATCAAATGAAAATGACGATATTACTATCAAAAACAATTATATAGAGGTTAAGATTGAAAAATATCGTTATGAGTACGATGGAAAGATTGATACTGAAATAATGTGCAGTGATGATGAAAATAGTAAAACTTCAGACATCGTCGTTGAGATAGATGAAGATATTACAACATATGACAATGATGATATTCAAACATCATCACGACCAAATAATTTTTCATCCCCATTTAATAAAAATAATAATATATCAAATATAAAAGACGATGAGGATGACCAATCATATAACAAAAGGGGTCTTTTTGTTCCAAAAATAAATGTTATACCAAATACACCTGTTGGCATTAGTGATGATGATACATTTGAACAACATATTCACATAGATAATGATGAAAGTGATAAGTCGCAAAGTAGTATTTCAACTTCAGAAGCAGATGATATTGATGAAGAGATGAGTGAATGTATGGATTCATTAAGTGATGATGATAATGAATGTAAGAATTAACAAAACATATATACAAATTAATAATAACGTTTTTAGTTAATAATGAAACAACTTCCAATGTTCAGTATAATTTTATGAAAGAATATAAGAAGAAAGTTCAAATGTGCGTCTCAGAAACCCCAGAAAAAATAGGAAAAAGTCGTAAACTGTTAATTTGTGATTATGATAAAAATGAAGGTAGTTATGTTACTTTAGATCAGGAACGTGTTATATATCAACACAATCCAACTCACAATACAAGTTTATTTTCAGTTAATTTAGGAAAAATGAGATCAATGAGGGTATTTTACTCAAATTCAGAATGTACAAGTGGTCAACTAGTTATTGCTAGTAGAGATGGCCAATATAAAATCCTACACTTTCATCACGGAGGTTTAGATAAACTTAGTTGTGTTTTTGAACAATGGAACTTAATTAAAAGTAGATCACTGAAAAATGGCTCACCATCTGTCATTCCAGATCGTCATTTACTCATTTATCATCCTGATGTCAATCGTGAGGATATGGATCCAGAGGATGGAATATATCAAAAACTTAATATGACTTCTTGGAAAAGTTTAAAAACTCTAGATGGTTCAATATCAGAAGTGGTAACACTAAGAAGAAATATCTTTTTTCATCAATGGAATCAAATTTAAGAAAAGAAATATGGCCACTTTTGTTAGGTGTCTATCCATGGAATAGTACCTATGAATCACGTGAACAAATAAGAAATGATTTATTTTTAAAGTATCAGAATATTAAAAAGAAACAGCTACGTAAGTTAAGGTCATGTAATCAAGAATTTTGGCTTAACATTGAATCATCAATTGCTAAAGATGTCATTAGAACTGATAGAAAAAATCCATTTTTCCATGGTGATTCTAATCCTCATTTGGATGATATGAAAGAAATTCTTATGAATTATGCTGTTTCCCACAAGACCGTCAATTATATTCAAGGAATGTCCGATTTATTATCACCAATACTTCGTACACTAGGTAATGAATCTGATGCATATTGGTGTTTTGTAAAATTTATGGAAAGAACATTATTTGTTCCATGTGATAAGAAAGGTCTCCTACATTCAGTTATGGAAAATCACTTAAATTGTTTAAGTAATTTATGTAAATTGTTACTTCCAGATTTTTATAAATATTTGAATGATGTTTCAAGTACTGGGATGAGTTTTATGTACTGCCATAGATGGCTTCTTTTATTTTTTAAAAGGGAATTTCCGGAAGCAGATGTAATGCATATATGGGAAGCATGTTGGTCTAATTATAAAACAAGATATTGTCATTTGTTTATTTGTATAGCTATATCATCTATATATGCTACAGATATTATTAAGCAAGGTATGAATTATGATGAAATATTATTCTTCTTTTCATCATTAGCTCACCATATGGATGCAACAGTTGTTTTACAAAAAAACGAGAGGTTTAATATATAAAGTTAATAGAATGGATATACTACCATGTTCTTTATATGGTTTATTAATTGAGAATGATACTCATGATCAATGGAACACTCATCTACCAAAAAGAAATTATCGTTGTGATTTATGTAAAGATAATAATATTAGTTGTATTGAAAAATCAAGAATTTTAAATACTTTATAATTTTACTTCAAACTTAATGAATAATATTTATTATTTGAATTAAAATGATAGTACAATAGTAATTTTGATATAAACAACACTTAGTGATAAAAATAGATTTTCACTAAGTTGTTAGATAATGAATATTTTATTCTTTGAATTATAAACTTTTTATGTTATGTTTTATATTATCTTTAGTTTAGAAATAAGTTATTTTTATTATGAGAATTTTTATATTGTAATCTTTTATAGATAATTATATGAGAATATAAAATAACAATTAAGTTTTAGAACATAGAATTTTTTATCATATGGAAATTAAGATAACGATAATATTTTACAAATAATTATGCGATCAATTGTAAGACATATTTAAAAATATTTATTATAAATTTATATTTCATTTAATCATGGTGTTAAATAACGTAGTGTGAAATTATTTTTTTAATATTATAAAAAGAGAAAATTTTCTTTTTAAAATTCTTATTATTACAATTATTATTTTTTCCATCTTTAATAAAATAACATTTTAAATAATATCACTATTTTATTAATATAAATATATAACAACTATATCTATATTATAAGCACTTTCAACTATTATCAAATAAAATATATTTTGACTTTAAATATTTATAAATCTGATTTATCTATGACAATGATTCATTAGTTAAATGAGTGGGAGTACAGATAACCAAACTACTATGGCATATTAAAAATATATTGAAATATCATTCTTTTTATTTATTTACTTGTTATTACATTAATTAAACTTTAAATTTTTTTCTATGAATGATCTTTTTATAGTAATTTTCATACACATACAATATTTATTTATATTTTAATGAATTTAAAAAATATTTATTTCGCGTACAATGAATAAAACACTTTTTTTATTTTCTCTATTTATTTTAATTAATGCTTTTAAAAATTTATTGTTTTGATATTGATTTATGATTCTAAATCTATTTATAAACTTATAGAAAACTTTATTTTAATTTTTATATTTTACATGTATTCTACGTTTTAAATATTGAATGTTTATCAATTTAACTTTCAAACTACTATAGCAATATGATGAGAGGATCCTTTTGAAAAAATGATATTAGTAAAAAATTTTTATTGTTAAAGTATTGTAAATTGCTGTAAAACTAATAATTAATTGTAAAGAAGTGCTTGTAATAATAATTCCTAGAGATATATAACATTAATGCTACAAAATTACTAACTGTCCTTTTCTTATTTTATCACTCGCTTAACTTTATGATCTTCGCAGTTACCTCTTCAAAACATTCCCAGATAACTTATTTTTCAATGTCTGTTCCTCTGCATTTGAATACCCAGATACAATATATAAAAAGGCAGTTTCTTTATATCTCAAAATGATAATAATTGTAGTAATATTTCGGATCGCAGCTAACTCATAACAATAGAGGAGAATAAAAAGAATAACGATAATGTAGAGTAAGCTAAATCTTAAACTAAACTATGTTGATATATTTCTTCTTGCAATATATATATATATACATCATATCTAAGTTATATTGAGGGATAATATGACTTGCTTTGATATATTTACATACAACAATGAAGACTATTTTCCTGCGAATTATAAATTGAACTAAGGAAGAATGTTCAGCTTTATCTTCTTCTCTACTACCTAATAGTCTTAATTTTAAATATAAAGTGTACACTTTAATAAAAGGCCAGCTATCTTCTTTAATACAATCTTCAACTGTTGATCAATCATTAGATACCACCGAATGTATTTTCTGAAGAGCATTACTGCAACACTTAATACCTCTAACTAAATGATGTAAAAAAAATACAAAAGATCCATTTTAAATTTTTATTATAAATTCTTATAGCAGAAATTAATATCATTCTAATTTTTTTTCTATTTTTATCAATTGATTATTCAAAATATTTGTATAGTTTCAAAAAACGAATGTTTTTATAATTTGGTAGAGAAAAAGAATAAGTTAACTAAGTTTCTTTATTTATTATTTCACGAATATAAAAATATAAATTTAAGCACATATGATTTCTCTATAACATATGAATATATTTTTAATAAATATAAAAATTTTCCATATATTAATTTTTAATTTTATTTTTCTTTTATTGTATCTTTTTTTTATTAAATTGTATAAAAAAGAATTAATTATTTCATATAAATTTATAATTTTTTTCAATTATTAGCAGCCAAATTAGGCTGATAAATAGTAGTTCAAGCTGCCGATGACCTTAGGCTCCGGAGGCCATGGAGCGTCATCGCGCTCCAACAGCCGCAATAATTACCGTGCCGGTAAATATAGTACAAGTCGCATGAAATTAACTGGTGGCGGAAGCAGTATAGCTGGAACTGGTGGAACTCATCCCTTAGGTAATATAATTTTTCTTAATCACCAACAATTTTTTTTTCCAATAAAACAAATTAAAATTATTTTTTACTACGAAACGATTGTTTTGTCTTACTTTTAGGAGGTCATCCACTTAAATCCGCCGATCAATCAAAGAGACAAGACATAAAACATCGTTTTGAAATAACAAAGAAATTAGGATCAGGTACATATGGAAAAGTTTCTTTAGCATATGATCATAAAACGGAAAGAGAAGTTGCAGTCAAATTGATTAAAAAATCGGCTATTGAAAATAAAGCAGATCTTATAAGAATAAGAAGAGAAATAAGAATTATGTCTGCTTTACAACATCCAAATATTATTCAAATTTATGAAGGTACATAAAAATTTAATTAAAAAAATAATAAAATATTCTGTTTTATAGTTTTTGAAAATAAAGATAAAATAATATTAGTCATGGAGTATGCTTGTGGTGGAGAGTTATACGATTATGTTTCAAAATATGGTTCATTACAGGAGCATGAGGCAAGAAGAATATTTCGTCAAATAACTTCTGCTGTACTATATTGCCATAAACATAAGGTTGCTCATCGTGATCTCAAATTGGAAAATATTTTACTAGACACAGACAATAATGCAAAAATTGCAGATTTCGGTCTTTCTAATTATTTTGATGATAAAAGATTATTAACCACATTTTGCGGGTCACCTTTATATGCATCTCCTGAAATTATTAATGGTACTCCTTATAAAGGACCTGAAGTTGATTGTTGGTCTTTAGGTATATTACTTTATACTTTAGTGTATGGTTCTATGCCATTTGATGGAAGAGATTTCAATAGAATGGTAAGGCAAATAAAAAGAGGTGCATATTATGAACCTGATACACCATCTACAGCATCAATGTTGATAAGAAATATGCTTCGAGTTAATCCTGATAGAAGAGCAGACATAGATGATATTGCTAGCCATTGGTGGCTAAATCTTGAAGAAAATATGCCTGTAATTCAAGAGCTACCTGAAAATCAAATAACAGATCATACGCCATTAACAGAAAGAGAAGAAACTATGGTTGTTCAAGATTTAGCAGATGAAACAGATGTATTTATGGAATTTGGACATCTTAGTTCAGAGACGAGGAAAAAAATTGAAGAGTTCAGAAGGAGAAGAAAGGAAGCGGAGGAGTATAATGAAAATAGTCCTATAAAACCTCCAAAAGCTAAAAAACTTAATGGAAATGATGAACCAGAAATGACATCAAAAGAAAAATCACTGAGAGATACTGAAGGTAATGAAGAAAAAGTCGAAGAAGTTGAAAAATTTGAGAAAGTTGAAAATGAGGTAAAGAATACTGAAATCAAGGAAGAAAAAGATCGCGATAGCCCAGCTGTTAAACTTGATGATCTTTTTGATCCATTAGAACGTCTTAGACAGTTAGAAAATCGTCTTAATACTAATAGAACAGTTACAAACAAACTTGATAAAAATATTCGCAAGAAAAGTCGCAGTAGAAGCGAAAAAATCAGCGACAATGAGTGTATTAGTAGTAGTAATAATATATCATTAACTAACCAGGCACCAGCGTTTACGTCAATTTCAGAATCTAAAGAGCAAAGAAGAAATGAATCTTTGACAAATAATTCATTGGTCCAACGAAATACTAATGTAAATGCAATTCCCTCAAGAACAAGAGAATGGTCAAATCAAGAAATTGATTCATTAAATATGTTAATGAACCAAGTACTTGAACAAATGGAGAAAGGACCTGTTAGTCTTAATACTGTTGCTAGAATAAAAGCACATCCACATTATGATCAACGTCCAATGGTTAAAGAACTCTTAGAATCAATTTTAGCTGCACAACCACCATCTGTTCAAAAACAAGCAAGTAAAATTATTCAACAACAAAGTGAAGATATTATTAGAAAACAAATATCAGGAAACACGATGTCATCAACATTACGAAATAAAGAAAAAAATAAAGAGATTATTCCTAATGAACAATTATCTGGTTCAGGTAAAAAGGCGTCTAATATTCCATTACCATCAGAAAAATCTATGATACCTAATAGACCTAATCCGTTTGAAAATGAGGAAGTTGATAATAAATTACATATTAAGGTATCTACAAAAAATAATTCAGAAAAACATAAACTTGAATCAGGACATCGACCATGGCACAGTGTCGAAGTTGGTTTTGAATCTGATAATACTGATGAAAAAAACTCTGATAATGAATCTGAAGTTGATATGGTCATTGATGAATCATCTAAAAAGAAAACTATAATAAACAATGATGTGACTGAGGTAACTGTTCAAGATACATCCTTTGAAGATGCAACAGATGATGAAACACAACTTTCAGAAGCAACTCTTCATACAGAAAAAACACCAGAATCAAGAAAAGATTGCTGTTCCAGAAGCTATTAACGAAGGTAGTGAAACTGATCATGCATCAGAATTGGAAGATGAAATGGATGAAGAGTATGATGAAGAAGAAGAGGAATTGGATAGTGATATTGAAGAGTTGGCTGATGTCGTTGAACAAACTGTCTCATCTGCCTCAAATGATAGGGATAAAGATATTCACATAACCATTGATGGAAGTGATTTCTTAACTAAGCCATATAACTCTAGACAATCAGGTAAAATGACTCACGGATCATCTCAAGATATCCAAGAATCTGATAGTTTATTATCAAATAATAAATCAATTGAACAAAATAATTTAAAAACACCAATCCAAGATTCTAATTATCTTAATACATTTGATCGTGGTCTAATTAAAAGGCAGAGTAAAGGAAAATATCAACTTAACCATGTTGATTTATATGGAAGAGGTGTGTCTACAGAGTCGGAGACTCCTTCAATGTTTCAACAAAAACGAAGAATTGGAGGTCCCCAACCACCTGTCGAACAATGTCCTATTTTATTTGACAAGGTAAGTATCCAATGTCCAAAGGGAGAGTATTCGTCAAAGTATCCTATTAATATGAATCGAAGAGAGACTGCAATCTCTTCTATAAAACAGGATTTTGGAAGCACTAAGAAATCTAATAAACCAATAAGCAGAACTAATGAAACTGTCAAAAATGATGCCCCCGCAACTACCTTTACGGTATACTTAGAGTGTTATGCATTTTTACAATAATAATTAATTATGTTCTCTTTATATTAACAAATTTAACATAATTTATTTGAAGATTTCACTTACTCTTTAACAATTAATTTTTTACTTCCTTATATATGCTTCATTACCACTTTTTTATAAAATATATTTATAAACTATTTTAATATATTTATTTTAGGCTAAAAAATATATCATGCAATATCCAAATAAATTAGAAGATAGTGATGATGAAAGAATAAATGAAAAGATAATAAGAGAGAGAAGACAACAATCTGTTAAAGTACAAAGTACACAGGTAATAGATGGTAAAAGTGGAAATCAAAGTAGAGTAAGTAGTTTACCACCACGTAGTCCACCTCTTGAACGATCAATTGAAGGAGATTCTGAATATGAAAATCAGAAGAGTGATAAAGATACTAATAATGAAAGAACTGATAGTGAGATAGAGGAGGAGAATGATACGGAGGAGTATGATGAAGAATTTCATCCATCCTACAAACAAACATCTAATATTCTTGGATTTAAGACAACTGAAAGTAAGTTATTCTTTTAATCCATACCTTTATAAAATTATTTAATTTTAGATAATGGCTTTAAAGATAATCCATCAATTCATATAAATAATCAACCTGCATTATATAAATCTCCAACATTGAATAATAAAATGCAAAATCAACAAAAGATTTATACATCTCAAGCACAAAATTCTTTAAAAAATACCAATAAAAATGAAGCGTAAGTTAATGAAAAAGAAAAAAAGTGGATTTTATAATATTCAAATATGTTAATTTTGCACGATAATTTACTTTGCACTTAATTAATCATTTGTTTTTAAATTAATTATAATTGTTTAGAAATTCTAATAACGCACGAAAAAAATACGCAACTAATTCATCTTTACAAAACAATAACAAAAGTAAAAGAATTTGCTTTAAATAAAACATCTAAAGATTCATCATCATCACCATCTGGCGGTAATGATGAATATAATGGAATGCAAAAATGGGAAACTGCAGCTGCTTACATTCGTCGAAAAAATCGTGAAAGAAGGCAACGTAATCAAACTATTGCCATAACAGAGGAAGCTTACTTACGGTTGTTAATATTTAACTTTTTAATATACTAATTTCATTTAAAAAATAATATATTAATTTTGATCTCTTTAAATTTTTTTTCAGGGCAAAAGCAAGTTTTGGACAAAGAAGTACTGAACATGTTGAATCAAGTGAAGATAGTTTACCAAGTAGTCCATCACATCACACTTCAACTGGATATACTTATGACAACAACCATATTAGTGGAGAACAAAATCTTCGTTATGGAATGGGTCAAATGAGTATAAATAGACCATATTCTTCAGGATACAACTATCCATCAGTTTCTGGAAATCCTGGTTATACAGGAAGTTGTAGTCCATATTCATCAAAAAAGCATGATGACTACCATTTTACACATAGTAATCCACATTATAGTGGTGTCAGTTATATACAAAACCCTCAATATGGTGGATACAGAGATCAATACAAATCTAGAGGTATTGATAGGAGGAAAAGTTTCCATGAATTGACACCAGAAAAAGATTATAGTGATGATCAATTTGGAAATAATTTTGGTTTTGATAGATACAGATATAGTCCTAATATACAACAATACCAACAGGCAAATACTAATCCAAAACATTACGAGGATGAATTTTCAGCATCATCACATTGGAGTTCCGATTCGAAACGTTATCCATCATCATATCAAATGCGTATTGATAGTGATATAAGAGGTTATGGTAGTAATAATATACGTCCATTATGTAATAATTGGAATAATAATTCTTTATTTTCTCCATATGGATATGAAAGAGATCGTTCTATCGGCAATTATGTATCAACAGCTGGTATTGGAGGTTATCGTTCCACAAGACATGATGATAGTTATAATTATCCAAAAAGAAATAATTATGATAATGATACAAGGTTAGGAGGATACGGACATTATGATTATAACAGTACTTTCTCATCTCCTTACTCAATACATCCATCAACAAATATTATGGGATATAATAATAAAGGAGATGGTGAGGAAAGATCATCAACAAAAGAAGGATTATTTTATCGTTTAAAGCCTGTTACCAAAAGAGTTGCATCTGTACTAGGTGATAAAAAAAATCGGCCGCGTTCTCAATCAAATGATCGAAAATTTTCGGCATCAGGACGATCTGGAACGAGTGAAGACCATCCTGAGTTAAATCGACATACAACACCAGAATTAAGTGATAAAAGTTCTGAATACCCATATCTTAATTTTCATGATTCATCTACTGGTGGATTACCAAGAATGGTTATACCAAAAGAGCCCGATATTAATATGACACCAGGAAGAGGAATATTAAAAAATAAACCCTCTTCAGAGGTTGAGACAAGAAAAGACTCTAATTCAAGTACAGGTGGACCTGCATCAGGTAATAACATTTATTTCCAAAAGTAAATTTTCTATCACATTTGCGTTTAAAAAAATATATAGGTGTATAATATTTATATATATCCATTATTTTTTTTCCTACCATCATTATTTTCGCACTCAATAACATTCCTCTTTTAACCATTTAACATTTTAATTAAGGGGTTAAAAATATGCTTAGCAGACTTCGACGAAGAATAAGCTTTGATAAAAATGTCAGTCCTACGCAAACAAGTAGAGTTTCGGCACCAATAACATATCAAAATACATTTATTGGAAAAGTTGGAGCATCTTGTGATGAAGGTTATATATTTTTTTTAAAAAATAAATTATTAACCTATTTCTTTTAACAATATTTGCATGTCTTTTTTATAAGAAAAAAGTTTATTCCTATTTATTTGTGATAATAGTTATTAATTATAAATTTTTTAGATCGACGAAGTCATAACTTTGAAGTTTATGATGTTGAGACAGCAGCACGTAAACGTCAATTAAGCAATATTAATAGGCGTCGGACATGTGATATTAGAATGGGTCCGGATGGAAAATTTATAACAAACACAAGTTATGGGGGTACTGATGATGATTATAAAAGACCACGATCGCCAATTGAAAAAATAAAATCATTCTTCAGGAAGTCACCAAAGGAACATTCTATTGGTAGTAGTAATACAGGCTCTGGTATTGGTGGAAAATCTACAGCATATGACTATTCTGGAGGTTATTGTAGACATGATGGTAACAGTTCAATTGGATCAGCGTCATCTTCAAGGTAAATAACATTACATTAATTATTATTAATTAAAATTTTTTAGATATACAAGTGGTACAGATAAAATATTTGGATCATTTCCTACATCATCAAATTCATCAAGACTAACAACAAATCATGGTAGCTCACAATATAATAATCAAGCAAATAAATACACTTCTGGAATGAGCTCTTTACCTTACGCTCCTGGTGGTTCATCTTCTCGTTATATGCCATCATCTAGAAATTGGCATGACGACACTCATCATTATTAAAATATATATATAACTTATATATTTACTATTATTCATGAACGGTGGTAAAATAAACAAGATGCAAAAATTTTCACAATTGTTTGTAAGCTGTAATGATTATTATACTTTGAAAGTTTCAAAAATCATTTAAAAATTTTTTTTAATATTACGTATGTTTATAAAAAATATTTTGGTATAAAAATAAGAAATTTAAATGTCATTTATTTAGATAAAACACATAAAATTTTTTAATTGAAATAATAATCATCTTTTTGTTAATAATTTAACTATAATATTAAATATCTATTATATTTTTTGTGTTTAGTATAACTATTTCATGATTTTTAAAATAGTTTTAAACTATTTTAAACAAAATAAATTATAAAATGCTTATAAAAATTTATTACACAATGTATAGAAATTTTTTTAGTAACATGTTTATTAAATGGATGAGAAATTAATAAATTCGAGAACTCGACAACTTCCTCAAAGTTAATGATATAGATAATGAGAGAAAGTTAAATTTTGTTTATATATTTGAAAATGCTTATTTAATAAGTTTTTTGTCACGGAAAAATATTTTTTTAATAAATAATTAACAGAATCTTCTAGTTAATGTTTTTTTATAACTATTGTACTTTATAATGTTTTGGTATATTAAAAACGAGGAAATATATATACAATTTTTAATCTATAATATCATTTCTTCCTTTTTTAAATATTTATTAAAATTTTTTTTAATTTTAATAATTATTTGAATGTCTTCATCTATGAAAGTACAACTTATTTCTTTTCTTCTCCACTTAAAAAGTATTTATCATAAATTTTTAAATAGTATATTTTCTTTTTAATTAAAAAACATTAAAAAATCTGTACTAAAAATCACGCAATCAAAAATGGTTTTTATATATTATATTTCTTTAGGCCATTTACTTAAATAAAAAGTTACGAAACTCATGGTAAATGTAGGCGTATTGACGTATATGAGATAAAATGCCAATACTTTTCATTCCTAATTAACTCTTTTAACTATTTTTAAATTATTTTATGTAAATATATTCTAAAAAAATCGTTAATATTGTTTTTGGCAACTTTATTATAACTTCATATTAGTTACTAAAATGAGGGAGTAAATTTAAAAGATTATAAATTAAGTTTAATAATGATATATCATTATTTTTATATAATTTTTGTACTTACTGTATATATATAAATTAATTATCGCAGTATGATATATTTTTCTTTTTAATTAATATTTAAAGTTATGTTTAAATTTAAAATCCTTTTAAAAATTTTTTATCAATGTTAGTTATTTTACCATGCTGAGAAATGATAACATTTCATAGTTTTTACATTTTTATAATTCACTATTTGGAAAAAAAATGTACAATTATTTTTAGAAAAATATATCTTTACGAATTATTTAGGTGTAATTTTTTAAAATAAATATATATTTATAATAGTTTTAAATATTTAAGTTTAATTTTTAGTAATATGTCAATAAAAAAAGTAATGAACAAATTTTTAGTTTTCTTATATAAAATGATAATTTAAGGTTTTTTTCTTCATATTATGAGAAACATTTTCTTTTCTATTAAATAATTTCGAAAAAAAAATTTATTAATATAGCAGCTTTTTTTAATTCCTAAAAATGAACAATTCTGTAAATATGTCTGTGTATATACCAGAAAGAGTTAATATTCTTGAAAATGCTCCGATTGTAAGTTAATAGTTTACAAAATATGATGAAAACTTTCAAGGAATTTGCATTGCCATTATATGGATATCTTCTTCCTGTCCTTGTATCAATAACTACTGTGACAAATTCATTTATAATTATTGTATTGTCCCAAAAACACCTTCGCACACCTACAAATTATGTTCTATTTTCAATGGCATTATCTGATATGTTAATTGGTTTGTCAAGTTTACCTTGGTTTCTTTATTATTATACATTTAAAGGATATAAAATAGATGAAGTTTATGGATTATCACCATTTTGGTGCTCAGTTTATCCTTATATATCAACATATATACCAACAATTTTTAGAACTTGCGCAAATTGGCTTGCTGTTTATTTAGCAGTTCAAAGATATGTATACGTTTGTGTTCCTGCCAGTGTTCATCGTTATTGTACTCCTAGAACAACAAAAATTATAATAATTACAATATTTACGGTATAATATACTTTTTATTTCTTTAATTATTATAATATTATTTAATAACTAGAAAAAATAATAATTTCTTTTTTAGGTATCATTTATCTCTGTTTTACCAGAAATGTTTGCACTTTTCTATGTAACTAGAAAAGAAGAAGGAGATCGCTTTGGCTGTTATCTTAAATATTCTTACTGGGTTATGCATATATTTGGAATACAACTTTATCATATAACAACTTGTACATTTAAAGCATTTTGTGTATCAGCAATTCCTTGTGTACTTTTAATGGTAAGTGAATAAAAATAAATATTATTTATATTGTTAAATAATAAAAGATTTTCACTTGTAAATTGGCAAAAACAATAAAAAAAGCAGAAAATAGAAAGAGAAGTTGGACTACTTCAGCAGCAATACAAAGTAACTTTATTTCCTGCACACAAGGTGATAGAGAAAATCCTACATTAACAACAAATTCACGTTTATCATCAGCAAATATGCCTATTTCTACTGGGTCTTTTTTATCTGGCTCTAATCGTTCACTCTATGCAACAAATCGTATGCTTCTTGTTGTTTGTATTGTATTTCTTATATTAGAAGTAGGTTACTATTTACACTTTATTTAAATGTAAAAAAAAATGTTACTTTTTTTAGGTTCCAGCTGCAGTTATATACATATTACATTTCTTAACTGCAGCTGATATAATACCAGCACCTGGACAAACTTATCATCTCCTTAATATACTTTTAATAATACGGTAAAATAAAATTGTTAAAAATAATTTATGTGAAAAAATTTTTTTTAGTAATATTCTTGTAATTTTAACGTCACCAATTCAGTTTATCATATATTGTTCAATGAGTGAACAATTTCGACTTACAGTAAGACAATTATTCTCAACAAGACTATTATATGTTACACAAGCGCAGGCAACCTTTCATGGTGGAAAGCGATATTCATTGATTCTCGTTGATTTAGAATTAATTGAAGAAAAAAGAAAAGAAGCGGAAGAAAGAATGATGTGGGCAAGTGGTAATAAAAAGATTAGTTTAAATTAAATTTTATTCAAAAATTTAAAAATAATCTTTTTATAAAATAACTTAAAAAATGTTAATATATAAATAGTAACATTTCTAAAAATCTTTAACAAATGAACTTTCTCAGTTTACTTAATTTTATTATTTCTTTTGTTTTTATATTATAATATTTAGATTTACATCTGATTCAACAATGCTTATAATGATTTGCATTTAAATGACAGAAATTGTATTTAATTTTGAATTAAATTGATGGTTTCTGAGTATATTTAAATATTATTTTTTATTAAATAAAATATCTTTTTTTGTACGAAAAGGGAAAAAATATTTATGAATAAATATTTGTAAATATATATTTTAAAAATTGAAAAAAAAAAGAAAACTGTAATTAGTGAATAAGTAAAAATTCAAAAAACTTTTTACCCTAGAAAAACACTTTTTCATGAAAATATTAAAAAGTGTTTTGCATCAAAACCTCAAATTTTTCTTGATATTACTTTTCATAAAATTATCTTTGATCAATATAAAAAGTTAATATATCACTTAAGTACTCCTATTCACCTAATATTTCATAACTTTTTTAATTTTAACTTTAAATATTATCTTATATTTTTAGGTTAATATTCTTTTCTAATCCGATAACATTTAAAAAAAATTACCTCCTTCAAAATCCTAGTTACGACACCTGGATTACAATTATCAAAATTGAATTATAATTACAAATATTATTTTAATAACATTTTATTGAAAGTATAGAGTAATTTATGGCAAACAACAATGTGATTACACAGTATTTGACCTGAAGATTGTCTAATATATATCATTTTAATGGATAAATAAAATAATATTATTCATTACTATTAAAATATGTTCATTTTATAGAAAGACTATTTAAGTCAATTATCTAGTGAATAAACTTGTCTGATTAATACTTATCATCTTCCAATTAAAGAAAAAGTTTGTACTGTGAATTTTTAAAAGTATTTGATCTTTTTCAAAAGATTACATTTGTGTTAAATATGTTAATATGTTGTAGTAATATACTAATATAAAGAGATATATAATAAAAAAAAGTAATTTTACAATGTAATTATCTTATAACAATAATTTGTGGTCCATTTTAAAATTAAAATTTTTGGATAATACCATTAACGACATATTACCATAATGACAATATAATAAATTTATACTATACATCAAAATAGGAATTATTTAATTCAAGTAAATGGTATTTATAATATGACGGAAATAAAAAAAATATTTAGTAATTTAATTGTTTATTCATTCATTATAAAAAATAAATTAATATGCAATTGCGTTTAAGAGAAAAATTTTTGATATTAATAAGTTTTTTGTTTTAAAATTTTTAACTGAGCCAACTTGGTGATAATACAACTTCTGAAGCAATAAGTTTTGATTCTACCAATGGTGACAAGGCATATGGACTTAATACGACTGCAAATAATGCTTGTGGTGACAATATAATTGGTGAAAGAACAAATGGAGAGAGAACTAATGGAGAGAGAACCATAGGTGTTAAGATAAGAGGAGATAAAGCAAATGGTGAAAGAATTACAGGAGTTAAGGCCTAGAAAATTATTAAAATATATTATTAAAAAAAATAAAAAACTTACTTGTGGAGAAAGAATGAATGGACTGAGTACAAATGGAGAAAGAACGAAGGGATTCATTACACCAGGAACCAAAATAAGTGGATGGAGAACTAATGGTGAAAGAATAATTGGAGATCCAACCAATGGTGAAAGAACAAGTGGTGAAAGTACACGAGGTGACAATACCAATGGAACAAATACCCATGGAGATAGAATAATTGGTCCAAGAACAGCTGGAGAAAGTGTAATTGGAGATAAAACCAATGGTGAAAGAACAACTGTTTGTGATAAGGCTGTACCGGCAAATGTTAATGGAGAAAGTACAAATGGTGAACCAACGATAGCACGTTTTCTTCTATTTCCTCTTTTAATATCATAATTTGATTCCAATTTTCCATCAGCAATATCTCTAATTGTCTTAATAACAATTTCTAAGAAATTGTTTTCATCGATATTTGCTAAACTTTGTAATGCTTCACTTGAATTATATGGTGAACCATTTCCATAAACAGTTTCCATTTGTGATTTAGACATTAAAGCAAAACCTTTTTTATCAAGATCAGTAACTTGTTTTTTTGAATATGTGCTTGATAATTTCTCAAAAACTTCAATCTTTCTTTTTTCCTCTTCACCATATCGTTTAGTTACATTCTCTTTGGTAAAATATAATTTTTCACCATGCATACCAATCATCTCCTTTTTCCTTTTTCTTTTAAAAGTTTTTGTTTATCTTCAATAGAATCAGAAACTCCAGCAGCTTCGACAATAAAATCAAGCCAAGCATCTTGGTCATTTGGTGTAATAATACCAAGAAGTTTTCTTAAACTAAATGTTGCTTCATCATTTGAACCATCATTGTGTAAGCTAAAGAGCGATGGAGATAAAAGATTAACGGTATCATTTCCAGTCTGATCAGGAACCAATGATAAAAACCTTGGTGATAGAAGTTTAATTGTTTTACTGTCAAAGTTAGATGTGTTAGCTCCACTTAAACTCATTCCAATTTTAACAGCTTCTCTCAAAAATTTCAATGGAAGCCTAATATCTTTAACTTTTTCATACTTCTCTTGATATAGTTTAGTATCTTTTTCATCTTTCATTTTTTTAAGTAAATTTTTGGAGATTGTATTTCCAAATTTTTTCATATTTTGTTCTTGTATACTTTCTTCCATTTCAATTTCTTTTCCCATAGTTTTAACTTCATTAATTACTCTCCTCCAACTTTTTGTTTCATTTTTATTTTTAACAATACGTATTGTTTCCTGCAAATATTTTGCTAATGTTGTCAAAACCCCTTGATCACTTTTATCCTTTAATTTGTAACTATCCATTTTCTTTATCTTATAATCACTAATATCTCTTTTAGATCTTTCAACAACCATTTTAGATGATACTTTCTTTGATTTTCCAGTAAATACCGTCCATCTGTTACGTTTTTTACTTTCAATAGTTTCCAAGGCTTTAGATACACATTTAGCATGATCTTTAATATTAAATGCTTGTTTTGAACAATATTCAAGTTCATTTTTTGCATCTTTCTTCATTAAATGCATTTTATATGATGAGACTGCAGCCATCAAACCTGAAATAGCTTGTTCACTCCAGTGTTTATGAAGGTCATGAACAGCATCTTCACCTATCGGTATATTTAATGCTTCACCGTCATAATATTTCTCATTGAGTTTTTTGGCAAATTCTTCTTCAGATAACTGTGGTAATGTTTTTGTTTGTTGAACTTAAAATGTTAGCATGATTTTTATGATAATAGACAAATAAAAATAAGGTAACTTACGATAAACAGAAGCAAATAATGATAAGAATATCAAAAATCAAACAGTTAATCACCATGTTAAATAATAATTATTACTTAGAATTATGCAAAAATTTCAAATTAACCTTTCAAATATAATAAAAGGTAATAATGAAACTAAATAAAATGTAGTATGATATAAATACTTTTCTTGAGGAAACTTCAACTTCTAAAATTAGGCCATTTTATTTAGATTTTATGGGTTGGATAAAGTTTCGTTATTATAAAGATGAAATGCAATAATGTATGTAACAATTCAGGTACATTTCTTCGAATCAAACTAAAGTAAAATTCCGCCTTATTAATTAATAGAGTACTCCAAATTTGTAAAGAAAGGTTTTCATAGGTGTTAAATAATAATTATGAGATAAATCGAGATCTTGAAAGTAATTTTCTTCCTCCGTTATCATCAATATTGCATGATAATTAATTTTATCATTACTATATTGTACGAAATCAGGTACGAAAAATTTTTAAAGATAAAATTTTAAAATTGAATAGGAAGTAAATAAAGTTTACTACAAACGCCAAAGCAATCTCATTAATTTTAAGATATCATCAAAAGAAAACTTCGTATTTTACCTTTACATAATAAAAAGTAATTTTACAAAAGTTAATGTTCTATTTAATGTAATATTTATTTATTCATTTGAAATGTGATAAAGATAATAAAAAATCAAAAATTAAAATATTTGAAGTATGATACTATTTAATGTTAAATATTTTAACTATAATGGTGTGTTATTTTTAGGTTTTTTTTTCTAATACCAAGAAGATAAACATGATATATATTAATATTCGGTCAAAATAATATGTAAATAAATATATATTTATATAAAAATTTTAATAATATATGGAAAAAAATGAAATTAAAACCTTTTTAAGGTTATTAAATATTTTTTTTTCAAAATAAGAATAATATGAAGTGACGAAAAAATATATGAAAAATTGAAAGGAAAAATTTATTCGAACGATAAGAAATTAAATTCTATTGAATAATTTTCCTTTTTGTATTTATCTAGAGTAACAAGTAATTAAGACTTTAAAGTGTTCAACTTTAATAAGAAAATTCAAACTTTAATTGCAGTGAAAACTTTCAATACCTTCAAATAAAACAATGTTTTTCATTGATTAATTAGAGTGTAAAAATAAAAAAAACAATGAATTCATTTTTATATTTTCTTGTATCCATTTTGTCATAATGGAAATTATTTATTTTTCAAAATTAAATTACCATCAAATTTGCTAATTTCTTTTATAATTTATTTATTCATAATTATTTATAATAAACACAATTATTTATTTTGTAATATACGATTTAAAATTAGTGTTAATTAAAAAATATTTTGAAAGTACATTTATACTAGTTATTATCTTTAGAATTTAAATCTTGTCACAAAATTTTAAACTACACAATTATTACAATTTCACCGGATAATATATATTTTTATCATTTGGGATCTTTTTTTAAATACCTAGACAACAAAAATTATTAATTATAGTCTCCTTCTACAACCAATTAAAGCGTTTACGAATAAGAGTGAAAAATTTTTCATTCTCTACTTTGTAAAAATTTTTCATTTGTTCTGTTACGGCTCTCTTTACTCTAGGATGTTTTCGCCCTTTTGTTTTCCCTAGGCAATGTACGTGACTATCATTATATTTGACACATGGAAAACCTTTGACAGGATCATGTACAAAATTTCCTTTTGTTACAACTAAAAATTCTTAATATTAATAAATTACAATAATTTTTTCGTACCTGGAGCAAGTCCTAAAAACTTTTCCGCCCGATTAACTTCTTGAGCAGGATTTATAATTAAATTTTCTCCATCAATAAATAATATTTGTTCTAATGGAAAATATTTTAACCAATTTTGTAGATATTTATGATAAATGCCAATTTTAATGACACCCCATGATGAATTTATACCTTCTTTACAGTATTTCTTATTTTTTTCATTGCATAAAACCATATCTTCAAAGGTATTCGATAATGTTTTAACTTTTCTACTTTTTGCTTGAGTGTAATCTGATATAGCTCTAATTATTGGATTCCTTACCACTAAAATTAATTTCATTTTTGAATCTAAATTGTAAACACGTTCTGGTGTCAATGGATTTACAAAATATCCAGGACTCTTCTCTATAATAATATCATCTTTTTTTGCTTCTGGTAGTTGTGATCTAAAGATATATTATCAATTAATTGATATAAAGTATAATAATTATATTTTAACTTAATTCTTTTGTCATCTGTTTCTTTTATATTGTTTGACTTTTAAACAGAAAGATATTTATGTGTGATAAATGATTTGTTCTTATATTATGTTTTTGACAGTTAACAGAAAGAGTGATATATATTATAACTAATTATTGATAATTGTAAATATGTCTTAGCAAACTAACAGTTCAATTGACAAATTGGTGATGAGTTTAGTAATTATTTTACATTTATAGTATTCAATTTTTTTCTTTACCACATTTAAATAGTAGGTAATTAAAATATTCTTATTTAAAGTGATGCTTATATTTTTAATAGATAAAAGTAATGTGATTTATATTAAGGATACTGAAACAAATTGGTAATATAAATCATTTAATTAATGTGGCAAAGGAATTTTTTTCAATATTTTACTATTGTTAAAATTGTATAAAATACTTATTAAATACAGTATGCTTATTTAATTAGTGTGAAGTTATAAGAATCTTCTTAATTCGTATCAATTACTTGAAACATAGATATTTTTATCTTTTGTTATAAAATTATACAACTTTTAAACTAAATTAAGATTATCGTCAAGTGAATATACTATATAAAAAGTGTTATACTTATAGATTCATGAACAATCTAAAAGAAATGTTTATATATGAAGAAGGATATTGGTTTAAATTAGATAAATACTAATGATCATGTCGTTTCATCTCAGTACATTTTGTTAATTAAAAATGTACCAAATCAGGTACATAAGAGAATTATAGTATGAAATAATTGCATCGTTATTTAATTGATTTTATCTTAATTAATAATTTAATAGTTTGTTATTAAATAAAAATTGTATAATTTATACTAGAGAAAAAATCATATATTATACAAAAAATCGACAAAGTATTCTATCATACGGATCAGAGAACCCTTTAATAGAAAAAATTATAAATGTAACCTAAAAAATATTTAGCTGATATGTGTATAAACATTTCATTAGAAGATAAATTCCTATTATGTGACATGTCATGAATCAGAATTTTATGTGCCGTAATAAGAAATCTTAATGTTTTGAGGGTAAAAACCTTCTTAATCAATTAATAAATCTAACAATTACTAAGTTTTAAAAAGTGATATCACAATATGTCCCTGACTAAATAGATTACAATGACCTTAATAAAAGTATTTTTATTACTTTATCACAATAACTTTAAAGAATAAAAAAATAATTATAGTTAAATAATATTTATAGTATAAAAAAAAGTAAAATTAAAAACATACCTATACCAATCCAGTCCTTTATTATAATTTTTATCAAAATAATGAACCTCCGGCCCAGGGGCCTTAACTTTTTTATTTATTTTCAAAAATTCTAACAATGCTCTAGTTCCACTTTTTTTAACACCAATAATAATGGCTTGAGGATATCTTCGTTCTAGTATTTCACTACTATTCCTTTCATATATTCGAAAAAAACACAATTTATTTAAATTAAATAAAATTAATATTATAATTGTAATATATGGATACATCATGATTTCTTAAAATAAAGATCATTAGTTATTTTTATAATATTAGAATATTATACGTGCAAAAAACGATTATAATTTCAGAATTATAATACGAATTTTATTCGTTTTTAACTATGTTAAACATATAGAGTCAAAAAAGTAATTTTAATATAAACTGTACTAAAAAAATAAAATTTCAGTACATGATTTATAAAGAGAACATAAACTGCTAAGTAAATTTATGTTATATAATAATAAAAAAAAGTATTCGATGATAGTTAATTGTATCCTCATCAGATAAATTGAAGATACTTATTAGAATGTCAAAATTGTTCACAACTGTTTGATAATTATGTAATAATAAAATGAGATAAGGTATTAGACAAAGGATGTGTTTTTGTCGGCACAATGAAATATATGAGTGTTTTCATTAAACAAAAGTTAGATCACGGAAAAGATATATATAAGTAAAAATTTAGATTAAAAAGTTCTATATACAATAAAAACATTTAATAAATTAAAATATTACAGATACATTAATACAGGAATGAAAATTCAACATTTATCATATGGCAACATAACTTTAGATTAAATTCTAAGAGGTGGAGTGATTTGTTTATCTATAAGCGGATATAGTGACATTAATGATTAGACAAAAATTGCCTATAATATATTCTTGAAAGCTAAACCAACGATATATCATGGGTATTATAGTAATAATGATGAATAATATATAGTAGAAATTATAAAAAAGTTTATTTTTAAAAAAAAAGTTATGACAGATTATCTATTTATCCCCTACAACTTATAAATATATAGTTATTATTAATTCATTTTTTTAACAGCACGACTGCGTACTATACTAGAAGTGGATTGAAAATAAAAGCATGCCATTTTTAGATGTTCAGTTAATGAAAAGGGTAATTTTTAAATACTTTAAATGAGTGGTAATTTATTTGATTAGTCAACCGCAAACAACATGTATCAAGGCTTCTGAGTAAAAAAGGTAATTTCACAAAGTAGCTTTCTTTATATCAAAATAGTAAATAAATAACATCTGCATGGTAAAAGTAGCGTATTAATAGTTTTCGCAACTCTGAAGTGTTTTTTTAAAATTAATGCATCTTATAATGAAGTCAGCTAGAAATGAGATAAAATGATTGTCGATTAATTAATATATACTTATACAGTATAAATGATTAGTTTAAAATATTGACTACAAATTTTACAATCGGCAAACTTTTCTTTATAGAATAAAAAACAAAAACAGACAGTAACGTATATAAATAAGTAATTAAGGATAATCTCTAAAACAGAAGAATATAATATGTATATATTTTAGCTAGAAGTATTGAAAATTATTATGAAAGCACTTTATCAAAGTTAAAAGCCCAAATTTATAAAATGAGATATAAGGAAGCCGAACCATTGAAATAACATCTTATTTCGATAATTATATCAAAGTGTAATTTACGCAATATCAAGTTTAACAGAATCTTAAACCTTTTAATAATAGAGCATTCAATTTAGCCAAATATATATTTATAACATAATATTAGAAAATAAAATATAAATATGAAAAAGAGGATGTATTATGTGTATATTTTAAGAATAAATGATAACCTATGAAAGGAACATAAAAACATTGTTTGAAATTGTAATAATATTAAAGAAAAAGACAGTGTGTTTGGTAATTATATAATTATTAGTAACAGATTCTTATTAACTAAATGGATCCTAGTAATTTAAAAGTTTGTAATATTGTAATTATTTTATTTAACACAATATAAAATATACATTAAGAATAATTGTAAAAAGACTGTTAAAATGATACATGAGATGAATAGAAAACAATACAATAATTTTTAATTATCCAAGATATATATTTTTTTTCATTAATAAAGTTATTATAAAACAATTATTTAACAAATGGCAAAGAAACTCATATTTCTTTTAATTACACCTACCACCAGATGGTCTAAGAGGTGATATGATCAAAAGAGTGAGATATCTTTAATTATTAGTATTCTCATTAGTCCTTTTTATTTAATGACTTAAAATTTAAAATATGAAATTGATCCTAACACCTAAAATAATAATAATTGTAATATAATAAAAATCAAATAATTAACTTAATTTTCATATGCATTCTATTTATATAATAATCTTAAAATCTTTTTCCATGTTTACATGCATGTTTATATTTTGATACAGTGAAGTTGATATAATGATATCTAATATCTAAATATAAGGACAGGTGATGATTTTCACTCACTCTCGGTTAGGAGTATAAATTAAAAATTTAGGTAAATAAACAAAGTTATGGCAACTTATGTTGTTTGAAAAATCTTAAATTTCAGAAAATGTATTTAAGATTAATAGAGGTATAACATAGAATAATGTTAAAATATATACAGGAATATACTTATATATGTAAGTTTTATGAAATATTAATGAAAAATGAAAATGACAGAATAATTTTCGAAAAATTAACTCATGCATTTTTAAAAATAAACTTTTTATATTTTAATTAATAAAATGAAGTTTAAAAAATAAGTTACAATGAAAAAGTAAGATTGTGAGAAAGATATATATGTCAAGTTTGTATTTTCCTTCCTGTATGTTGTGAGAATAATTTAATTATAACAATGGTTAAAATTATTAATATAATGATTTAATTTTAAAAGCATCATAATACAACATTATATGGCATATCTTTTTATTACATCTTGACTTTTAGATAATAGAAATATCTAATGATTTGAAACATTTTCCTTTTGAAATGAATATCATATAAATATTCAATATCAATAATGTATTCAGTGTGAAAAAAGATAAAGAGCAATTTATAATTTAGTGGAATTTTTAATACTAATTTGAATATAAAATAAATAAAATATATTTTTAAGGATTGTGTTATTGAAAATTGTTCTTTCACTAAATACGTTTTATTTTTAAATATATCATATCTTTCTTATTTTGTTAATTGAAAAATTATGATTTAACTTATAAAATACCATATTTGAAAAGTCCTTAAACATTATACTCATAAACTTTTAAAAATAGATATTTCATCAAGAGAAGGATAAACAGAAAGAGGATAAATTGTTGTTAATTAGCTTATTTCATAACGTTAAGAACAAAATTTCTTTTATGAATTTAAATAAAATAAATTAATAGTAGAATTGTTGTTCTGCAGCTGAGGATTATCTCTTTATTACCACTTTTGTTTTGATAAGAAAACTTTGAAAGAGATAATGAACTTTTAAAGAAGTCAAGATCTAGTTTCCTTTTTAAGATTTTATATAAAATTGCCGACATGACATCAGAAATGCTTTAAATATGCAATGTTTTGATCTTACCTAAACAGATGTATATAAATATTATCAATAATTATGACTTCAATACATAATTAGTTTTTTTCAAACTAATAAATAATGTAAAAGTTAAAATTAAACTATACAGTGTTATGTATAATAAAAATTTCATTAAAGAAACAACTTATATAGATATGAATCTTGCTATCTATTTTTAGAAGGGAAAAAAATTTGTTTCAATATAAAATTTTAAAAGATATTATAGCAATCATTTGTGAAAAAAATAACGAAATTTTAATGGACGCTTCCAACAATTACGATCACTATTTTCAATTTTTTCCTTTTATCGTTTTCATTTTCTAAATATATATTTCCTTTTAAATTTAATAACATACTTATAATACATTAGTAATGATAAATTAGATATTTACTTTAAAATTTTATTTTTGAATATGTATTTATCTAAATTAAAACCTAAAAGGATATGTTATTTTAGTTTTATACTAGATTATTTTTATAGAAACTTTTATGTTTTATCTTTATATAAAATAAATTATATTTATTTTGGTTAGTATTATTTTAAATGCCTAGAAAGGATGATAGATCCTACCAACGAAATTTAAAATAATTGGTATTATTTAGAAGTATGAATTTTAGTAAATCCTTTTAAAAGTAAAATAAAATATTTATAGTAATGGTGTATTGAATTGAAGTTTTCTGCAACTTTAATAAAAGATAAAATAAAATAGGAATTTAAAACTTGACTAAGAGTGATACTAAGGAGTTCTATTTTAACCTTATATATCTGTTAGAAGATTATAAAAAAACTGTAAATATTATAATTATAATAATAACATAAATCAAAAGTATAATTTATTTAATTAAATCCTATTCATACTTTTCTTTACAAATCAATCATTTATCTCATCATACATTGTTTTCTTATAAGGACAAAATACTCAATCAGTGAGGGGGGATAAAGGAATTAGTAGGATTAATGACAATCATTGAATAAATTCTATTGTATTAAAAGCAAGCAGGTTGTCTTCAAAATTATTCTTAATTGCAAATTTACCAATTAATACAAAGTGACAGAAATAAATTTATATATAAAAAAATTTTATGAATTTTTTATTAGACTATGAAATAAATTAAGTAATTAAATTAGAATACTGAATTATAATAAAAGTTATCATTATTTCGTTTATTTATTCATATATATTAATTTAAATTACCCAGCATTAAAATTATATTTGATTTAAAACTTTTCTCTATTCAGATATTTCTTCAAATTTTTTGTTGTAAATTTTGTTAAGTTATTAAAAAAAGCATATATTTGTATGTAAATGTGCACTTTTAACATGAAATAGTAAGCATCAAAACTTTTAAATTATCATTCATTTTAAATTTATTCAAATAACAAATGTATAATGTTATGTGTAGTATTATGAGTAATATTATATAATAATTTTTTCTTATCACATCCGTTTTTTTTCTACACATGAACTAATTTTGACCATTTTGTATGTCCAAAGTTGATTATTAGTAATAAAAAAATTAGAGCTATCTGATAAAATTATGCGTAGTTTTTGAATAAATATAAGATAAGATAATAAATTAAAAGGAAACTTTTTTTTGATGTAAAACATTAAAATATGAAAGATGTACATAAATTTTTAATCTTTTAAGTATAGAATTATACAATATAATGATAAAAGTACATTTTTATAAATTTATATATAGTTTAATTTTGTATATTTTTTGCATTAACAATTATCAAACTAGTTTTGATATGAATGTAATTTTTAAAAATATTTTTTTTCTCCTATCTATTAGTTATGTTACTCAACTATATAAAATTCAATTAACAGAAGAAAAAGGTGAAAGTGTAATTCCATGTAATAGAACAAATTTATGTTATATTTCTATCGTATTTGATATATCATCTGATATCTTAAGCAATGAATTATTTGTAGATATGAAGAATATTCTTAAAAATAATATTTCAACAGAAATACCAAACTTTACTCAAGTATCTTTCACCACATTTAGCAGAGATATAAATACCATTTTAAATTTTGGAAATTTCAAAAATAAAGATGATTTTTTAGAATTTGTTGAATCGTTAAAACAATCACCAGGATTTATACTATCAAATGTCTTAAATACTGTTAATAACTTAGCAACACCTTCAACTACCAAATTATCAACATTTGTGATTATTTCAAATTATGATAAAGAAGAAATAGCAAATTCTATTGTTTATGCTAATAAACTGCGACAGAAAGGATCTCTTAACTTTGTTATCTTAGGGAGAGGAATTAAACCAGTCCAATTATTATCTTTAGAGCCATCAAGTATTTATGTGATAAATTTTGATAATAATGATACAAAGCAATTAACAGCATTTTTCTATAACAGTCTTTCATGTTTTCCTGAAAATTGTATTAGGTAAAGTAATTCATACGATTTAATTTTTTCCTAAATTATAAGAATTATTAATGTGGCAAAGAAATAATAAATTTTATCACCATAGAAATCAAACCATAGAAAAGTAACATGTTTTGTTTTTTCATCATTTAAAAGAATTAACTATATTTAAAAAGTGATGATATGAATTATTTTTAAATAAATGTATAATAAATAAGCTTCGAAACTTATTTATATTCTTGTACCAATACGATTCTTCTGTTATGATATTAAACTATCATTTTTTTTATTATTCTTCTAACAGTTCATTCATTTAAACTGATAATTTACAAATATATAAATTTATAACTAATTATCAAATTACATTCTATACTGTAGTTTTAATGGAAAAATTTATTTTAATGTCCTTAAATTAAAGTGGAAAGTAATTTTTTCTAAATGTTAAATGATTTTTTATTATTAGATTTGCGAAGTTAGCTAAGTTATTTAATAAATAATTGCAGTAGACATAATAATATTTAAAGTTATGTTTATCAAAATTTTAATAATAAAATTGATGGCAAATGCAATGTGAAAACGACACAAAAAAAGAGCCATTTTATAATTTTTCTATGTAATTAAATTGTATCATTTTATGGTTTTAATCAAAAGTAAGCATAATAAAAATTTGTCAAGAAATTATCTCAAATAAAAATATCAAAATAAAGTATTAAATCCAAAACTTTATAATATACCTGAATAAAATTAAAAGAATTCCTCAGTTTTTTGGAATTCCAAGTAGATAATAATTAAATACGAGTAAAATTTCTTTTTTGATATACTGAAAAGAAGCATAAAAGAGATTAAACAATAAGTAAAAAACATTTTTTTCAGTAAGTCTATACAGAAAAAAAAGAACACAAGTCTGAAAAAAATGTAATAAATTTGTCCCACCAAATAAATTTCAAATTTTCTTTATTTGCGACTAATTTCATTGCATTATTTCGCATATGAGAACAACATAAATAATTAAAAAATCATTAAACATTAATTATTTAATATAAATCCAATATTTTTAATAGAACTTTCTTGTAGAGATAAAAGAAAAAAAACACAATATTTGTTAAATTACAACAACATTTTTTTCTTATTTATTAAACAAAAAATATTTAATATAAATTTACAGAATTATATTATATTTATGCTTTAGTCATTAATTTTGAAATAAAGATTACTAAAAAAGTAGCTATTTGGATTTACAGATATTGGTACCTTTTTTAATTAACGTAGAATAACATTTTTAACCATTTAACATTTTCTAAAACAAATATATGATTTTGGTGAAAACAATGGGTTTAAGTTTTTATATAAAGCTTTAAAAAATTACCATACTCGTCATTTAAAGTTAATTTTTTTCTAAACATTGGTTTATAGAAATCATTTATGTTGTAAATTATAATTACACATAAAAATATCTTATAAACATAGTTTACTGAAAAATTATTATAAACAATTTCATTAAAAATAATTAAAAAGAAATCAACATCAAAATTTTTTCCTGTAAATCAAAGGAGTGGTTTAAGTATTCTTTATAAACTAAAAAATTAAATGTCTATTTCATATAAAGTTTAAAACAAATACTTCTTAGAATTAAATGTAATATTTTCTTTCAATCGCATGGTTTACTAGCTTTTCTCAACATTAGAAGAAAAATTCTTTATCAGTTGTTTTGTTTATATAGAGTCGTCAAACCAAATAGATTTATTATTTTTTTTTTAATATTGTAAAAACTCTAATAATTATCCTAAATTTGAAATCGCATGAAAATGAGCTATCATTTTTTTAAATAATATATCTTTGTTCTTTATTTTAGTGAACACTTTTAGGAAATGAGTTATAATATTTTTAAAAATAAAAATTGTTTTTACTATATATACATTTTATATATTGTAAACACAATTACAATCAAAAGGATAGTTTTAAATTTTGATTTTATTCACCTACCTTTTACTATCATATCTATTATCGAAATGAGGAACTTGAAATTTTCTCCAAATGAATTTTAAAGTTTTTAAAAGATTATCGATACACTTTGTTTCACATTCAAATACAGGGCAAACAATTAATTTTAAAATTCTATCATCTGCATATTTATGCGTATCTCTTAGATGATCCAAATATCTTGATTTTCCATTTTTTCTATTACAAAATTGACAGTCAAAATTGAACTTAATTTACCCATTTTTGGACTCTATAAATAATAAAATAAAGAAACATTTAATTAAAAACTTTATTAAATTATAATACAAAAAATTAAACAATTGTTATATATTATTTATTAAGTTAATTTGTAATATTTGATAGTGTCTGTAATATCATTAATTTACGCTCTTTGTGGTGGAATGTCGTCGCTTAATTCTTTAAAATTTGAATAAATTTTGACAAAATTCACTGATCAGTTGGAACACAGTATTTGATCAGTGATAGAAATTTTTCAGTGACAAGTTCGTTTCTTCTGAAATAAACGATGATAACAAATGTGATGTACTATTATCACAGATAATAATGCAGGTGTTACTTTAACTTTGATGTTTTGTATTAAGATTTAAAAGAAAATTTGTTAAGTGATTTTTGAATAAAGTTTTATTTTCATATGAAAAATATTCAACATGTTTTGATAAATTAATGAATAAAAATTTTTTTTACAAATATTTTATTTTATTTTGATTGACTGAAAAAATTCTAAAAATTTTTCAGTAATAATTTTACAATAAAAATGCCGCCAAAACCAGTTAACAATACAAATAAAGAAGAAGAAGATTTTTTTGAAAAAATTATCGAGATGGTTGAAAGAATAGTAATTCTTGAAGATGCTGTTGCATCTTTATAAGAGGAAGTTTAAATGCTTAAAGAGTAAGTTTATATTTGATTTTTTTGTATATCAATTTTAAAATATAGAAAAAGAGATACAATAAATAGTGATAATAACGTCATTAAAATTGAAAAAGTAAAAATGCTGTTTTTTCTGGAAATAAGAAAAAATATCTTAATGTAATTTTAAAATATAATGATAGCAAAATTATGGGTAGGTGGATATAAATAAACGCTTTATTAAATTTTTAGGATCTCAAAAAATATATTTCTTAGCAAAACCACTGCTTTCAATTTTCTGAGTTATTTTGCGATGTCTTTTAAAAATCATCTGTTAAGATAATATTGATGTAGAGTTAGAACTGGTTTATACAACATATGAAACCCAAGCTATATTTAATGCTATGTTTAGAGGACCTCACCCATATGGAACTACAATATCTGGTGAAGAAAAATCAAATTTTACCCGAATAATTAATATGCTCAATTTTAATACTTCGATTTATTCATTTTTTTAGATTCATACCATGAAACTTAAGATGTTATTGTCAAATTCTACTCTAGTTGTGCAAGAAGAAAAAAATAAAGTAAAATATAGAGTTGAAGTTGTAAATTTAAATGCTTTTGTATGGGTAAATCTTTAATAAAATAATTTTGTCTAATTTATTATTGTTTTACACTATAATATTATAAAGAAGATAGGTATTCAATTAAAAAATATCTCTTTAAAGTAGTTAATAATATCTATCTTTTTATAGGTAATATTTTTTGGCAAAGAACTAAAAACAATTTTTTTTTATTATTTAATCAAATATACTGTCCATCAATTGAAGATAAAACATTATTAAAAAAATCACCGATAAATTTTCTTTCAAGTCTTATTACCAAAAAATATCAATGTTAAAGAGTTTTTGCATTGTTATCTGTCATAAAAAAAACATTGCATTTTTAATCATCATTCAAAGTTAGAAGAAATAATTTATCACTAGTAATAGATAAGTGCCCATATCCGATTATATCAAAACATATTTATCTAGTAACTTCAATCTTTTTTGAATGATATAAAATTCAACGCATACTTTTATATATATATTTTTTATTTGCTAAACATTTTTGTAAAAAAATAGACCTTAAACATATTAACTAGTAAACAAATGAATCGTTTACCTAATAAATTATCCTTTTATTATTTCTATAAAATTTTTTGCTAGGCATTGAATAATTAATGAAATAATATTTATAAAGATACTATTAACAAAAAGGTTGTTTTATTATTTAAAAATATTCTTTTATCTTTACATCATTTTTTCTACCATATTTTACATTATCATATTATAACAAATAATGTTATAAAAAGGCATACGCAGTGATATGTAAAAACTAGTATCGCACTTTTTACGTTCAATTATTTTATAATTATCTCTAAAATTATAATATTTATATAAATATTTTCGAACATCAATGTTTTTGATTTAACTGTATTTGATAAAAAAATTTATTTTATGTTTTACAAAATAAAATTTCAAAGGTTTTCTAATATCTATTACTTTTTTTGTGAAGCAAATATATGATTTTATAAAATTTTCTTTTTTAGTTTTTTTTTTTTTAAATTATAATGAATAATAATAAAGAAAAAGGAGAAAAATTAGAAAATCACATTAATGAATTTATAAAGATCGCTGAAAAACGAGATTTAAAAAAGAAAAGAAAATGTATATTCATTATTCCTGCTATAATTTGCTGTTTATTAATTGTTTGTCAAACGATAAATTCAATATACCTTGTTAATTATGCTTATAATATGCGTCAACTATACCTTGAACTTGGTCTATATTTTAATAATTCATTATTTAGAAATGATAGTTGGCCGGAAAAGAATAATAATTCTATGTCAAAGACAATTGAAAGATTGTCTGAAATAGATATGGTAAAAAAATATTTACATAACTTGTGATTAATTTTTTAGTATCAAGAATCATTATGGAAATTATTTGTTTCAGAGATACTTGAAGTAATCCTACCATTTATATGTCTCATTGTATTTGGATATGAAATTGCACTAAACAAAATTAATAGAAAAATGGGTTATAAAATTTTAGTAGTTTATATATCATGTCCAATATTGACATTAATACTAAGTTTAGCTCAAGCGTGTATGGTTGGAGTAACATTGTCAAAACAAATTTTCCCTGTTCGTTATGTTATTAATAGAGTGTCAATGACATTACTACATATCTACCCAGAAGGGAGAAGTAATCTAGAAATAATTTTTAATTGTGAATTTTATGATTCTGTTGATAAATTGCCACCATGTTCTGGCGTTCTTCATGATCAAGTTATGCCTATGTCTGGTATAAATTTTATGCTCCTTCTTCATATTATTCCTTTTATATGTTCAATATATATAATTATCCATCAACTGAAATCAACAAATGTTGAACATTTATTTTTATATGTATTGGAAAAGAAATAAAGTTTATTAAATTATTTAAAATGCTATTTTTTTGATATAATCATATATTTACTTCGGATGTTTTTTCGAATGCAATATAATCGTCTAAATCTCATTTTTATGATATTTACTTAAACATATATTTTAAAATATATACCATTTTATCTAATTTTTTTTGAGTTAGCAAAATTGCTTAAGTATGAAGAAAATGTAAACAAAATAAAAATCACTTTTACAATAGCTTTTTTGCCATTTTTAAAACAAAACAGTACGACTCTCCAAATATTGAAATTATTCAACTATGTATAACGAAATGAGAAATTTTCAGTTTAGTTGTGTATGAACTGTAATCTGCTACAAATAAATGAGCCCGTTTTATCAAATACAACTAGTATTTTTATACAATTTGTTATTACTCAAGTTTTGATCTTGTTATATTACAATATAATTGTATAATCTTTTATTTATATTTTTTACATAGTGTTGCTGAAGAGAATTGGAATTTTAAATGAAGAGACATTTTTGTGAGATAATAGTATAATCCATAAAAAGCCAACCCCTAAAAAGAAACTCAATATATACAAACGTAATAAATAAATATATAATGGAGGAATGGGAGGAATGGATATATACGATGCTGGAGTATATAAGGAGAGGACTCACCATATCGAAGAAGAAGGTTGCAGTTGAAGCACTGAGAACGTCAGGAAGACTATGCAGTAAGAAACCTGTATAAATTATATTATATCTTTTTTATATCGCTTTATTTAATAAATCATTTCGATTATATAACCTTTTATCTCTAATGAGTCCGATTAGCGGATTGCAAAGGATTATTGTCATAAAAAATTATAATTACTATGTTAAGTTTCTTAGCCATGGTAAAGTAAAAAATATTTACAACAAGAAATGACAATATTAAGACGAAAATGATATTTTAAAACAGAAAGTTTTTTTATCATACTACTATCGTTTAATGTATATCCTGTCTATGTTTATTTCTCATTCTTGTATTTTCAACTTCATAACAAAGGTTGTTTTAATATATACTTTTTTGTTGTACTCTGCTTCATTATACTTTTTTTACAAAGTCATAAAGATAAGTGTTCAAATTTTGTAGTATCTAATTCTTTGATAACATCTGTGTTTTTTCGCTCGGAAAGGAACTAATCAACCTTATTAGGTGGAAGTTTTAAAAATATATATCCATTTTATATCTTTTAAAACTAAATCTTAAGTTTCAATGATAAAAGAGTGAACAGTATACAGGGTGGCCTATCTAAAACTCCCCAGACATTTACATATATATCTTGGCACAACGACATGTTTCAAGAATAGTATTATAATTATTTTGTAGCTGAGATACATGCCATCTTAAATCTATTGATATCACAACGAAATATGGATTCTGTGCCGAGTTATAGGCTTCCAAAATTTAAGTGCAGTTTTCTACTTTCATCAACTGTAACTTTTTTTTTAAAAAAGTTTTTGATAATTATTGCAGATTCTGAAAGTATAAAGTCTTTGTACTAACCTCCGAAATTACATTAAAATTGAAGCCAGATACAATGTTTAATTTTTAAAAAAGTTAAAAATCTCGATTTTTGTCAAAAAGTCGATGTTTTTTAAAAATAACATTTAAATCATGTAATTTCTAAAAATGTTTAACTAATATTCTGATAGAGTAAGCAAACCCATCTTGAATAAGCATAGTATCACAAAATTTGACTATGTTTAAAAAATGTTGTAAACAGTCAAATATCGACTATTTTTTACAATAACTCTAATAAAAAAAGAAAATATGTCAATCTTTTTCAAATTTTCGAATACAGGTTAAAGCTTATTTTCAAAAACATTTAAAATATTATTTTATTTTTATTTTTACTCGCTGATATTTTAAAAATAGGGGATATAAGATTATGAATGAATATACGAGAAATTTAAAAGAGGCAATATAAATGTTCTTACAGAGTAATATCTATACAAAGTTGTATAAAATGATAGTAAATGATGTAAAAATGTTGAACAAATTACATTTTTTTAAAATTTGAATGATATTCAATATTACGAATTTTAGACGATACATGTACGAATGAGTGATAATTTGTTAATTAATATAGATAGGTAGTAATATTATTGCTGAAAGGATATTATTAAGATCGGAAAAGTATTATTTGTATTTCAACTTCTGAATCAACTTTTATTAAGCTGACTTTGGCAAATCATAACTTTTTTCAAAAGTTAACCGTTCACAACAGTCATAACTTATTCGGTAGAGCTTCGCTTACATTATCAAAATATCAGTAAAAAGTTTTAAGAAATTACCTAAGTTAAATTTTATATTTAAAAACATCGACTTTTTGACAAAAATCGCGATTTTTTAACATTTATTTAAAAATTTAACACAGTTACAAGATTTCAATTTTTATGTAATTTCGGAGGTTAATACAGAAGACTTTATACTTTCAGAATCTGCAATAATTATCAAAAATTCTTTTAAAATAAAAAAGTTACAGTTGATGAAAGTCGAAAAATTTACTTAAATTTTGGAAGTCTATAATTCGGCTCAGAATCCATATTTCGTTGTGATATTAATAGATTTAAGATGGCATATATCTCAGCTACAAAAAAATTATAATACAATGTTCGTAGCTTATCTATGCGCGGAGATATATATGCAAATATCTGGGAGATTTTAGGTGAGTTACTTTGTATATATCATTGCCATGAGCTCTGTTTATCGTTATCCTACTTAAAAAAAAGTAATACTATCAAAACATGATATTCGTGCTATTATGCTATATAAGTTTAAATGCGGTACTAATGGAGCAAAAACAACTTAAAAAATAAATAAAAATTTCGGAGAAGATTTTTTCTCTCATGCTGCTGTAAAGAGATGGTTTAAAAAGTTCAGAGAAAGCAGTGAAGACCTCGAGAACAAAGAGCGTAGAAGACCTGGGACTGTTCATGATAATGATGAATTGCGCAAAGCTGTTAAAGCTAATTCACGTGCAATTGGTAAGGGACTTGCAGAGGAATAGAATGTATCTAAAACAATGATTTCTGATCATTTAAAGCAGATAAGAAAGACAAATAAGCTCATTTCATTCCAAACAAACTAATATTAACAATAATTTATAAAGAATAAATCATACGCAAAGTTAAAGAAATTTGTTTTATGGCTAAAAGAAATTTATTCTATAAATACACATTTAAAAAAAACAAAATCTGTGTTTTAAAAAAATAATTTTCTTAACTACAAATAATCAAATAAGTTATTAACAATAAAATTAATGCCTTTTTTTATTTATTTGTTAAAATTTATTCTAGAAAGAATATATTAACAAAGTTATATAATTTATACTCTATTTTAATGCATAGTAGTTGATTAAAAAAAATGTAGAACTAGAGCTATTTTGTCTCTATGAATTATCTAAGATATTAATAACTATATTTTTAGGACCGGAAAAGATTAGAATAAAACCATACATTATGAAGTTAATTATTAAAATTAATATTTTAATTTTGACATAAAAAAGTAACTGTTGGATAAGCTCGAAAAGAAATTAACTAAAAACGAATAAAATATTGTTGTGTAATTCTAAATGTAAATTCTTTGTAATAAAAAAACGCAATAAAAATTAGTCAGAATAATTTTTAAAAAAATTAAAAGTCCTAAATTTCACTTTTGTATGCTATTGATTAATATTAGGTTGTTCCATAAGTTCCCGTAATTTTTTTTAAATACATATTTTACCGCAAATTTTTATTTTTTGTCTGTATTCTATATATCATTCGAAAGCTTTTTTTCTGCTCTAAAAAACCATGTAAATTCTGTTTTCATATCTTTTAATTTTGCTTGAATTTTTTGTCTATAAAGTACAGTACCATGTAGACAAAAAACAGCACTTTCAACAACTGTTGTTATTTGCTTTTAATCGTTGACAAAAAGTATCTGAAGACGTTAAAAATTTTATTCTGTGCATAGAGAGAATCCTATGAGTTGAAGTACTGCAAACGAATGGTACAGAATGTTCAAAAACCACAATTTGACCTTCAAGACTCTCCACGAACAGATCGATTATTTATCTTGACGAGAAACGTTATATGGATCTCTTAAGAAAGAGTAACCGTTAAACATGTAGAGAACCGGCAAAAAAGTGAACGGTGATGTAATAACCTACTTCCGTCATCTTACATCGATGGGTTCTAAACAAAAATTCCAAGTTTGTTTGCTTCTTAATCTCACTAAAAAAAACAAAAAAAAGGTTTATTATTGCTTCTCAACATCATGTTCGGCATCAAGCAACGCAAAAATACGGAGATGCATTCTTGTATATAATCGTCACCGGTAGTGATAAGTGGCTTCTCTACTTCAACATGACGTAGAAAAAGCAGTAAATGAGAGCAAGAGATGAGCCAAATTCTGTAGTAAAGCTAGTCCCTTCCCTAGTAAAACAATAAACTGTGTGTTTTGGAATTGGAAAAGCGTGATTCACTGGAAAATAACTGAGAATAGCTACACGTCTGCAAAGACCTAAATTTGAATTAATTACAACGCGTAAATTAGGCTATTTAACAAAAAATATTAAATCGATGAGGCTAAGTTTTCTTATTCCATAACAATGTCTTGACTTATACAACAAAAATTTTCAAAATTGCTCTTCAGGGGTTCAAATAGAAAGTTCTCCAGCATCTTACGTATTCACTAGATTTTGCCTCAACGAATTATCAGCTCTTTCGTTCATTGTCAAATCATATGAGAGGCTTAACATTTGATAACAAAAGACACTATATACCTGGTTTAACAGATTCTTCGAGTCAGTACCTGCGAATTACTGCCGTCAAGGTATCGACAAATTGATGGAAAGAAGGAAGAGTGTCTCATATAGAGATAATAGACATTACACCAAGAAAAAGAGATATATATAAATAAGAAAAATACATTAATCATCACTTCGTTTTTTTTAAACTTCTCTTATTTTATAATAAAATGACTAATCCTAATCAAAGAAGATGTAAATAATGAGAGGTAATATATAATTGATTAATTTATTTTTGATTTAAAAAAAAATGTTTTTAAAATAAATTTCGAAAAATCACGGGATCTTATTAGAACAACCTAATAATTATTCGAATGTTATGTATAAAGAGTATAAAAATTAAAGTCTATTTAAAAGAGAATATAAATTCTGGTTTAATAACAGTATCTAATAAAATTATATATAAAAATATAATCAAAACCCTAAAATTCTCAATTAACATGTCTTTTAAATTAAAAGGTATTTTATAAAAAATTCTTAAAATTTAAATTACATTTTCTTATTATTTAAGAAAGTTAAAATAAAAAAGGTCATTGAAATCATTTTATTATAAAATAGTTAAAAATAAAATATCATATAAATGATAAAAGAAAATTTTTAATGTTATATAAATTATTGTTTATTTAAAAATAGTTTGATAAATTATTCGAAAAATGTCCGAATTACATAATACGAATTATCAACAAAATTTCTAATCATTAACATAAAATGATTTTTATTTAAACTTTGTAATAAATACTGCTTTGTTTTAAAATTTTCTTTTATTATGATAATATACTTTTTACTCATTTTAAATATTTGATCATCATATCTACATTATAGAAAAGATTACTTCTTTCTTCACATTGAAATATACTGCATGATATTAAAACAGACCAATAAATAGAATTTTGCTTAATACATTCACAGTATCCTTCCAAATATAGGTATGTATTTTCTTAAAAGAATAAATTTTTTATTTATTTTCTCTTGTTTACTTTTTTTTATTCAGCAGCCTTCTTCGTGTATGTTTATATATATTTTCTTTTTGTTTTCTTAACTTTTTTGCATAAACCTCTATCACAAATTATAATTTTTCCTTTTTTTAAACGTTTAATTTATTTTTTAAACATATATTTCAAAAAGGAAAAAAATATAAAGAGATTGGTTTTATAAGATATAATTCTGCCCATTTGCCAATGCAACTAATGTATTTTAATCACTTTATATTGGCACATATTTCGACAGCATTTTAGGAGAAATTGTCTCACCTCGAAATCTGATTGCTTTGAGTCTTGTGAGAATGTTGTTTTTATTTTTTTAATCCTATAAAATTCGACAACTTTGGTTAAGGAAAAGTCAATGTTGTATCTGTAGAATACAATAAATAATTGAATCAAAAACAACTTTTTTTGTTATATAAATATACTTTTTAAACAATATTCAGTTTAGTAAACGGAATAACATGAACTAAATTCTTATATTATCACTTCACATATTATAAAAGTAGCGTTCAAATGAAACTAAATACTATCCTAAAAATTATAAAAATATATCATCAGATTTTAAATAAATGTGAGATATTTGATATAACATTACACCATTAGCAATGAAACCATCTTTTACTTATAACAACTAAAACGATATGTAGCCAACACATAAATTAAACATAACAATTTTTAAACGATAATTTAATTAAAAACGAAAGAGATTTAAATGCCATAGACAGAGACATTTTTCTAACATTTTAAGTAGATGATATAAAAATCCAAATTCATTTTTTATGCTTTTCCGTTCGCAAAATTGAATATTACTATAAAGTATATTAAAGAAAAAAAACAATTGTTTTGACTCAGTTATTTAAGTTTATTTTCTGTAAATGTTTAGAAATAAATTTTTACATAGATAAAATCATATGTATACAAAATTCATTTAATACAATAAAAATGATAATTTAAAAATTTACCTTTCAACTGTTAATTGAAAAATAATTTATCTGTTGCATCACAGAATAGAATTTTATTTTCATTATAACAATCTTAATACAAAAATTTTTTTACTTTTAGAAAATATTTATAAATGTCATGTTTCTTCAATAATTACAAAGGATTTTTTTTACAATAATTGTATAAAAACTTTATTTATCTTTAAACATATAAAACAGCCATAAAATACTATGCTTAAACCCACAACACATCAGTAAACTTCCAATTGTTGTATTTATGTCAATTTTTTCAAATATTTTTTTATAGATTTTCGTTGTAATCAAATAATTATTGTGAATTTTATATTAGATTAGTACAAATATCATTTACTATAATGAAGAAGGATATGTTTTTAAGTTAAAATTAGTAATCAGAATAAATAAGGAAGTTATTTTTTATTTCTTCAATATTCAAAGTAAATTAAAAATGAAAATTGTATTTTATTCATAAACTGAAAAAAAGTAAGTTCTTATTTTTTATAATAACCGAATTATGACTTCAATAATACGGAAAAATGCACTTAGAATCATGATATAAATTAACAATTCTACAAATAAATTTTTTATACAATATTTTAATGCTTATATTGATGGTGAAACACTTTTCATTTGTTAAGTACAAATCATATTGATTAAGTAACCCACTTATCTTCTAGCAGAATTAAAAAATGTATAAAAAATTTTGTATTTTTTTATTTCATAAAATGTATATATATATTTTAATAAAAAGCAAAATAACGAAGTTGATGTACTTTTAAAATACCTTTAACATCACACTAGATTTCATATGATCATTTTAAAAATTTTTTAGATGTTTTTAAAAAATATATATTTATGACGTTATATAATTTCTTTTTCTAAATTACTTATTATTAACTTGTAGGTATATTTTCATAAATATCAATTACATTTAGGTTTTTAAAATTTTATCCAAATTTTGATATATATTTGTTGATTTATTAGTAGAAATAAAATTTGGTCAAGCAATTACTTGAACAAAGCTAGACTTTTCAAAACATCGAATGTTATATTAAGGATATTCTAAATTATACCTCATATTTATATGACAGTTAAATTTTAAATATTTTACTCCATAAAATATATTTTCACATCAAATATATTTAAAGGCGTAATCCATATATATACCCCATAAGCTCTACTCGACAATTTTAATTTTAAAAACCTAATAATAAAATATTTCATTTATGTCGTATTCATGTCTATTTAATATTTTTAAAGGAAACTCTATTTGATAATAATATTATTTTGCGTCTATTATTGATAAACAATTTTCTTAAAACGTTATATTAATCTCCACACTGTACCTATTGATACCTCTCAAATTTTTTAAATGATTTATTATTTTATAGAAAAATATTATTCAAGAATAGTTATTAACAAACAAAAGAAATTTAAATATGCATATTTTTCTTTATGTTAAAAATTGAAAACCAAATTAAATTTTATTTTTTGATAGGTTTTTGTTATATTTGATCTGTAATGAAGTTTACGTTAAAAATCGTATAAATAAAAAACTAACTGTAAAATATGACAATTTTTTTGTGAAATATTAACTGTCATCTATATTTTCAGATTTTGTTAATATGTTACTACGATTAAAAAATTAAGGGATTTTAATTTGAGTGATTAGATTGAATAATTTTTTACAAGGTAAATTTTAACTAAGTAATTTTTTTAAATTTTAATTGAAAGTTGATACAAAATAAAAATATTTTGACAAGAAAGTGTATTTTGAAAAAAAAATTGATATTACATTTTTTATCTCTTCAAATCTTTTTTTTAATTAATGTATTACAAGTAAGTTATAAAAATAATTTTTGAAAGGATTTTTTCTTTGATATTTTTAAAAATTTATAGGAAAATCAAGTAATTCATCTTCATAATGACAAAAAATATATTTAGCTAAATACTCAATGTCTTTTCAAATGTTATAATTCATATACCAGTTACATTTAGAAATTAATAGTACAAAATTCGTAGATAAACTTAACTATTGTTCTATCCATGTTTTATTTAATTTAAAACATTGATTCAAAAGCAGGTAAATATATATTTTATTATCTAGAATGTTACAAAGCATGTACCTGATTCTATTTAGTAATATCCAAGAACTTAAAGTTGATGATACTTTTCAGCTATATATAATATTGTAAATAAAAACTTATAAAAATTTTAAATACTTATAAAACAAATAACTACTATCACTTATCAAAAGTTAATTCTTGTAGATTTCCATATTTAAAATTTAACAGAAGTACCTTTACACGTAACTCAAAAGAAAAAACATTATATTATCATGAACTTATGATATTGTAACGGTTTCTATTTACTTGATTTTTGAATTTTATAAATAATTTTAATGAAAATACCTATTATTAAATGTAACATAGAAGATTAAATTTCCAATTTTATATAATATTAAGAAGATTGTTTCAATTATGATGAATCTAATAATTTGTTTTAATTCGAGATAAACAATTTAATCATTCTAATAATTTTTAATTTTTTGAAATTAAATAAGAAATTATTTTAAAAAACATACTAATATAATAAATTTATAATTAAGAGATTAAAATTTTCTAATTTTTTCATTTAAACATTTTTAAAAAGTAAGAAATGTTTACAAAAGCTTTCAAATTTTCGTTAAGACAAATGTAAGTACAATATTTATTATGCTAATTGATATGGAAAATTTAGCAAATAATTTTTTTGACTTATTAAAATGTATGATGAGCATTTTAAATGGTATTTATAAAATATCAAGTATTAATTTTTGAATTCATAAAAAATATGTTTTTTAATATTTACTATGCCTGATAGTATATTATCTGCTATTATAAGTATAAAATTTTTGAAATATTAAAAGTCACTTTAGAACCAAATTATAACAATAAAATTATATAAAAATTGTAACATTTTATTTATTCTAAAAAAATTTATATAATATTTTTTTACAGAAGTTTATATAATTTTATGTACTTAATCATATCAATAAGGTAAACATATTTTTATTTCATTTTTTTCTTAATAAATTAATGGAAAAATGTTTTACAGACATAATCATGTATTAGCAAATATATTATTTAAACAACTACCTTCCCTTTTCGTAGTTATGTGCAATTAACATTAAAATTAATGCCAGCTTTATTCTCCTCTGAGAAAAATTGTCTATATATTCATAATTGTAAGATAAATAGAATGGCAAATTTTTATTTTTATTATATAAATGAAACATAGATACTGTAATTAAAATTTAGTTTATAAAACACAATCTTATTATTATAGTACTGAAAAATAATTCAACATAAATTATTAAATTTACCTTAGTTTTATAGTTTCATATAAAAATTCTTTATACCCCCCTCATCTATCTACATCAAAAGAAAAAAAGTTTTCTAAAGCGCATAGAACTTAATAAAATACTGTTTTAACAATTTTTAACTTCACTTTAATGATTAAATTTTTTGTCTAAATAAAATTAAATTGATTAAAATGTTCTTATTAATTTTTTAATCTAAATATATTTTAAAAAAGTTTAAGTATAAATTGTTTATATAAGTGTTTAAAAAAATCCCAAAACATGGAATTTTTAAATTATATTTATTGATATTACGTGTATAAAATTTTAAGAATTTGTAAATACGCTTATTCTTGTATAAATATGTTAGTTTTATTAGCTATACAAACAATAAATAAAGATGATAACAAATTTTTTAAAAAAGAATTTTAATTAATTTTATATTTTTCCCATTCTTCAAAGTGAATAATCGCAAGACAAAGTTGGTGACTTTTATATTTAGCAGAATTAATTTTATATATAAATATATTATTTGCGACATCAAATAAATTGAAGTTTTTTTCATAAAATAACTATTCCACCTGTTGGAAGAAATAATATTTATTAATATATTATATTTTTCAATATTACATTTATGAAATACCCATATTGTGTTATTAAATGAGAAATGCATGATACATTATGCTTATGCTTAACAGTGTATATATGAATATGTATTACAATAAACAAATATTACTTTCATATATTTATTGCTTCTAAAAACTATTTTTATGTGGTATACATTGCTATAACGACACTAACTATAATTTTTTATAGCTTCAACAATTAAAAATCATTGTTTTAAACATTATATTAAATTAGGACCAGTTTTGACATACTTTAAAATTTTCTTTACAAAGTATAATTTTACTGATGATAATTTCTATGAAAGATTTTTATAACTATAAGTCCTTAATTCTCCTTCATATCTTTCCATATGGTGTATCATTTTTTTAGACGTATGGCTTTAAATAAATTTTATCATAACATCGTCATTCAAAACATTTCATAATATTAAAATTTTCTATTTTACTTTTAGTCATGATCCTTATATCTAAAGTTTGTTGTTGCTGTTACAAGAATGATCAAATTAAATCAGAACCACCAGTAGAAGAAATTCATTCACGTAAAAACGTTAAATTTAGTGGAAATAAGTCTCAAGATATTTTTCAACAAAATAAAACAAGTGTTATTATTAAGGAAATAACTGATAATTCTCCTTATACAAATGTTGTAAATAATTCTACGGAGATTTCAACTTTATCTATTGATAATCTTAAAAATCAAAAAAACAATGGTAATTTAATGAAAAATAGTGAGACAGCAGCTATAACTAATATGATGCTAGATGATATCAAAGAAAACGACTTGGAGATAACACCAATCATTCATTCTGTAAGTTTTTTTTAAACTATTCCAATTTTTTCCATCAAAATATATAAACAATAATATTTTTTACAGGAGTCTGAAATAAAAGTTGATTTAAATGCAATTGAGGAAGCTTCATTGGAAGATATTTACGAACTATCATCAAAAGAGAAGGATAATAACGATAAAACAAATAATAGTGATGAAACAAGTTCTAGAGTAATCAAAATGTTAAATGATGATAATAAACTAGATTTAACATCACAATCTATAGATAGTGACGAGGTCGATGATGATGGTGAAGAAGAAGGTATTGAGGTTGAAATTAGAGAAACCATATCTGCAACAAAAGGTTCAGGTATAATAACATATGAAGATTCACTTGTTAGTCATACAAATACTAGTAAACCAACAGCAATGTATGGTAATAGTGATGACGACTCTGACTCCGATTCAGACGATTCCGACGATTCGGATGACTCAGATGATGATACTACAGACGATGATTCAGAAACTACTAATGAAGCTAAAGAAAATACAATAACAATGTCATTATCAAAAGTTGAGGAAAAGAAAAATATTACTGTTAAAAGAGACGGATCAACAATTACAGCTATTCCTGCTATAGTACATAGTGAACATACTGATGATGAAATGAGTGAAAAAGTAATATAAAGTACGATAAATATAAAAATAGCGCAAGACAATTTAATTTTTTATCTAAAATTAAAAGTTACAGATATAAGATATTTTTACTAAATAACGATATTTATGAAGGAACACTTTCCTGAAATGAATCAACCTTCTTTTCAAATATAGCATATTCTTCTTTTATTTCATTTTGTTCTAAAAAAAGTTGATTTTAATAATGTTTTAAAAAAGGAGAAATTATAGTTCATAAACTCACGTGTTAATAATTCAATTTCTTTGTATTGTCTACGAACTTTATTTTTTAATGAAGCATTTTCATCTCTTAATGATTCTATCTCTATCATACAACTTCTATATTTATTTTCCCAATTGTCACCTAAGATTGATTGGGATTTGCTATGTTTTTTAACTTCATAGAGTTGTGCTTTTGTTGAATCTAATAGCGCTTTAGTTTCATCGAGCTCTTCCTGAATTTTAATTTTATTACGATCATTGGTTGAATATGAATGAAGTTTTTTATTATATTCGAAGCATATTTCTTTTAATTTTTCTTCCGATTTCTTCTTATGCATAAGTAATTCTTTCCTTGATTCATCCACCATTTCTTCATATTTTTGTTTCCAAATATTAGTCTCTTTTTGATATTTCTTTAAACGTTCCTCATACATTAAAATTTCATCTTCTTGTTTTTCTATTTTATTATTTAAATTATTATTTTCTATAGTCATTGCATTTATTTGATTTTTTAAACTAGAATTTCTCTAAAAATAATGACGGTAATAGTGTTAGTACTACAATACTTACTCTATCTATATCAACCAAATTTGTTTTATAAACTTCCAATTCACGTTTTGTTAATTGATTTTCTTGATAAAGATTTTGTATCTGTTTCTCAAGATTATAAATTTTTTTCTCTTTTCCCATATCATTAGATGTGTAACGAGAACTATTAAATGATGGACTACGATTCAATGATCCATTTGTTGATAAATTTTCATTAGATATCATTGATGCAGTCATAAATATATCGGGTTCCGTTTCACGCCTCCTTAAAAGTGAACTTCTAGTTGAATATCTTGATGATGTCATGTTAGAAATACTACTTTGATATGATATACTTTGAAGAGATGGTTGCCTTGATCCAAGACGACTATTACTTTTATAACTACTGTATGAATCAGTATCTTCAATAATACTCTTCTCATTTATGTCATCATCATCAGCAACGCGAATCTTTAATGTACGATTATCTTGTTCGAGTTTAGAACATTTCCTACGATACTCATCAAGTTGATTTTTCATCTCTTGTTGAGTTTCTTTATGCATTTTTTTAAGTTCATTTATACATTCCTCCATATATTCTGATTTTTGATCAATTTTATTTTCTAGCTTTTCAATTTTTCGATCCTTCTCAGAGCATTGATTTTTTAAAGTCTCCTCTCTTCCTTTTGATCTTTCTAATTTATCCCTTAAATTCTCTAACTCCTCCTCTATATCATCTTTTAGATCTTCTATTTTTCTTTTTAAATGACGTTCTGAATTAAGCACTGCATCTAATTTATTAATGTTGTCATTTAATTCAACAATAGTATTTTGTAAATCTACAATTTTATTATTTTGTTTTTGTGATAAATCTTTTTGTTCATCTAATTTTGCTTCCATACTATGAAGACATTCAATATAATTTTTTGAATTTTCTAATAATTGAGAATGTTTCTTTTCTAGTATTTCGTATTTATTATAATACTCCTCATATTCTCTTTCAAAATTTTGTCTAAGAGTTTGTTCAGTATGGTGACTTTCTTTTATTTGACAAATTTCTTTTTCTAGTAATTCCTTTTCTTGCTTCAATTTTCCTAATAATTTTTCATTCTGCTTTAAAATACTTTGCATCTTGGATAATGTACTTTGTTGTTCATCAAATCGTTTCTCCATAAAACATAGCAATTTCTCTGAATTAGTAAATTCGATTTTTTAATTCACTATAAGTATCATCTTTTGTTTCTAATTCTTTTTGAAGTATACTTATTTCTCTTTTTAATAATTCCATTTTTTTCTCAACCTCTAACAATAATGTTTTCATTTCCTCTAGTTCTTTCTCTAATTGTTTATTTTGATTAATTAAATCAACAATTTTTTTCTCATTTTGTTTTATTGGAATTATTTGTTTTACCTTTAAAAATATTTTCCACCAATCCCACTGATTAGTGTGTATGTATTCCTTAACATTATCTTGAATTGTTAATATAGCATCCCACTTATTATATTTGTATTTTATTATTTTTTGTTCAATGTACCATCTACAAATACCTTGAAAATTTGATATACAGTCAAATAAATATTTTTTTCTTAAATTTTCAAGTTCTGATACTACTCCAATTTTTAAAAATATTTTTGTTATTCCAATTTGATATCCTTCCTTATCAATAGGAATGTAATTACAAAGAATTACAGCAGCATCCCTGTTTTTTGATCCCACCTGACGACGTAACGAATTTTGGATTTCTTTAGAATTATAGATTAATAAGCATTTGTAACGATCAATGAAATCATTGAATGACATGCGATTAGGATATCCACGTTGACAAATACGTATACCTTCAAGAACGCCATTACACCTTAGTTGGTTTAAAACTAGTGTTTCATTCATCAAAAATGCTCTTTTTTCATAATTAGGTACAATACATCTTATGAAATTTGCATTAGTTGAATGTAACACTTCAATAAGATTACGTAATGATTCTCTATATAATAATGTGACAGTTGTTGTTGTCCTACTATTCTTGTTGGTATTATTATTAGTATTACTAATATTTTTGAAAAATATTTTTAATAATGAGTGGTTGGATGTTCCCATAATTTCTAAGACATTATTATCAACAGTATCTCTATTTTTTTCTACCCACCCTTCAATATTATAACCAACAATGCCAGCATAATGTTTTATAGTAAAATGGCTATTATTATTATTTTTAACAGATTGTCTTGCTTTCTGAAATATTTCACCATCAAGTGTTTTTGTTAATTTTTCTAACATTGATATATCATTACCGTTGGGAACCACACATTCTTCTTGTAATAATGTTAATAATCCCATTGGTGCTTCTATCAAATCTATTGAAGGTTGAAGATCTACACCGAAATTTATTTCATTCCACTCAATTCGTTCATTTAAATACTCTGATTGTTCTTTAATAAACATAAAATGATTAAAAAACTGTTGTAGCCTTTCGTTTGTATAATTAATACAAAATTGTTCAAAACTATTAATATTCATTATCTCAAATCCAGCCATATCAAGTACCCCTATAAATGAGGAAGAGTAATTATTACTATCATTGTTTAATAGTAATTCATTACATCTATCAACAACCCAATTAAATAATTTATCATATATCAATTTTGACAATCCAAGTACAGATGAAAGTGTCTTCTTTAAATTTTGATTTTTTCTTATTAATTTATCCCCAATTTTTATTGTTGGTTGTGTAAGTGCATCAACAAATTTTGAGCTGTCTATTTGTGATAATCGACAAACTTCTTTGACATATTCCATTGATTCAACAAAACTAATATCCAAACCTTTTCTTTCACCAAATTTAATTTCTCCCATATGCAATATTATAGATAAGACTTCAAATATTTGCGATATATTCTCTTCTGTAAAGTTTAACATTAATAGTGCATTTATTGTACTTTGTGCATCTTCCTTATCATTTAAATTTGCATCATTTTTAATTTTACCATGTGATAAGAAAACATATTCATTGGGTAGTTTTTTTAATCCCAATGACATTTTTCTTTTTTCATCTGCACCATCAGATAACATTTGATAAAATATATGAAAATTACGATCACCAGGATTTTGAAAGACAACTCTTGATTTTTCCAATAAATAACAATTAATCTTTGCATTATTTAATTTACCATTTTTATCAAAATCTAATTTAATAAATTTTCCAACTCTTGACGAGTTACAATTATGGATTGTTTGAGCATTAGCAAAAGCCTCCAAAACAATACCACTATTAATTAAATCATTTTGCATTTTGTTACATTTGGATGATGAACTGTCAGAAGCTTCAATTATATATTCAATGATTTTTTTTGTATTTTCTGTTTTTCCAGCACCACTTTCACCACTAAAAATAGGAAATAATTTTTTTTGATTATAATTTAGGAAAAATTCTTTTTTATTTAAGACTTACGTTATAAGAATAGATTGGTTTTTATTTCCGGATAATATACCATCATAAGCTGACATTGCTACATAATAAATATGTGGTGGAAGTATTTTTTCTACTTTAAATTCATTTTTATAAAAATCTTTTACATCTTTTGTATAAATTTTTGAAACAGAGGTTGTCCATGGATTAATAAAAACACAAAATAACCCAGAGTAAGTATGTATTAAATTTGCATTAATATAGCGAGCCTTTAGACACGCTATTACAGAAGCCTCATTAAGCTCACTTAAATTACACATATCATCTACATAATGGTTACTACTGACAGACTGGGTTAATTGTTTTTTAACATTTTTCTAAAAAAATTATGATAATTAATTAAAAAATTGTTATTTCACCTTTTTAAAAATTCCGTTGTTATCTTTAAATCCAACAACAACTTCATTACTATCTATTTGACTTATTAATGTGCATATCTTATATGGTAAGTCAAGAATCCATATTTTGTCACAATAATTATTGGAATTTAATTCTTCTTTCAATAATTTTTCAGGAACAGTTAGTAAACTATAAATATATTTTATAAACTTTTTTATTATAATTACCTTTTGACATTATTTCTATCTGTATTTGACATTTTTAAGCTAAAAAAATTATGAAACAATTTATACGATTATTTTCAACACTATTTTTTTTAGTAATCCAGATAATAGGTAGCCTAAAACTTATGCCACATCTCTTAATATAAAAATATTTAATAACTAAAAGATTATCCCATCCAATAATATATATTGAAATCTTTATGATATAATGTATTAGTTAAGAAAGATAATAGACAAGGTTAAATTGATATGCTACTACATAACTTTTTTTAAGGCGCACAGATTATATTTATAGATATATATATATAAGATAAATTGCAATGTGTAATGTTTTTGAACTTAAAGACAATTTTGTTTAAAAAATAAATTTATTATATTTTAATGCATCAGTTGTTAATGATAAACTGACAATTTGCCTAAACAACAGTGCATTATTCAACAAAAATTTCAATTAAAAAAAATAATTTAGTTGATTTCATTATTGATAATAATATGTAAGATTTTATAAATAATAATATTATTAGGTAAATACTAATATAACTATTATTCTCTGATTAAATTTACTAAAATTCACTAGTATATGAAAAATAATATTATTTTTTTAATTTTACTTCTGTGTAAATATTTTTTCCTCTATTTTTATTCATTAAAAATTTTCGGAATTGAAAATAATATCAAAATATCAATTATTTTATTATAATATTTGTAATGACAGAAAAATTATATCTTTAATGAAAAAAAATTTAAAAATAGATACTTATAATCAACTTTACTATTAAATAAATGATGTAATTAATTTTTTTTCTGAGAAAATTAAAGATTATTATGAATAAAAAATATTTATTAGAAATTAATATTAAATCAATCTTTATATTTTCTATTGTTTGTTTTTGATAAGCCTAATATAGATAATTGTATCATTGTTATGTGCTATTATTTGTTATATATCGTTAAAATTATTTCCAGGTTAACAATTTTATACAAAAAATTAAGTGTATATTTGATTAATACAATACACAAATTAACATTCCAGTTAAAAATCAATTCTTCATATGTTTCTTCATAATTTATCAAAAGTAGTTGAAAAAGTTTCATATATACGTATGTTTGTATAACATTTATTACATAAAGTTCTCATCAAATCGTTTTTATTATTTTATAATTAATCTTCCTAATGTTATAGTTAAATAATATGTTTCCTTGCAAAGAATTGTTAGAAACTAAAAATCACTATTTTAAATATTTTTCTTCTATTTATTTACAAAAATTTTTATTTAATTAAATTATATATATTATTAAAAATTATTTATTATTAATTTTTTTATTAAATTAATAAAGAACAAAAATTAAAGATTAATTAATACTTATTAATAATAAGATAATTTTTTGAATATCTAGATATCAAAAAAATTACTTTAGATTGACAAAAAGCTACACATGCTTTCCAAGTGTGCTTTTTTACTTTTATATATCGTTTTATTATATTGTAAATTTTAACTATACAATAAAAAAAAATTTTAACAGGACATAACTGATTGTGTATTTAACTATGTAACAATAAATATTTTTTTAGACAATATTTCTTTACTTATTCACTCTTATCTTACAACATCTATTATTTAATTTACCTTCGCAAGAGAAATGGTTTTTTTTAAGAATCACAAATAATTTTACGAAAATTAGGTTTGTAAATGTATAAGTGGAATATCTAAAAATTTAAAAATAACTAGTCTACTAAAAACTTCTTTTTTCTACAATTCTTCAAAATAGCCACCATTTTTTATATTACAGTTGTTATAGCTTTAGGCAAAAAAACCAATTTTGAAAAATGTCATATAATCTTTTACATATGTATGGATAACAATTTAATGATACTTAATATAACAAAATATTTTTAAAAGATATGTAAATTTATCAATTCTATGACTCATGAAATTTTATATCCAATTTATTAATGTTAATTTTTAATAAATATATTTATTTATTTAACGTTATCAACTGACAAAAAGAAAATGAATAAATATATTGGTAACAAACTTTATCTCTCTTCATACATCTCAACATACATATATATATATATATATATATATATATACGTATTACATTTTATTTTACAAAAAAAATGTTTCTGAGTGAGCAAGTTTAGGGATAGCATAATTAAAAAAATCTTTTTGTTAGATTAAATTTTTTTGGGTATTTGTACATTAAATTTTTAATCTATGTATTATGTTATTTTAAAGTTCTCTAACTCTAATTATTATCTTCTATCCAACTAGCTATATCCATCATTAGTGCCTAACAAAAAAACTTCACATTTTTTTAAAATATTTTTTTATAAATTGCGCTGTTATTTAAAAAAAAGTTCCTGTTAATGATAGAAAATTTTTCACTTTAACATTTTCAAATGCATTTTTTAATTTTAATATATAAATTAGGAAAAAATATTTTCCCATTTAAAAGAGGCCTCATTTGATTAACTGAATTTAAAAAATTCTTCTTAACAATTATACGATTATGTAAACTATGAATATGCATCTAACCATTTATATATTATTCAACACATAGCATTATTAGTTTTAGTATTTATAAAATTGAAACTATTTAGTTTGTCTTATATAAAACGTAAAGAGCTTTTTAAAAATAATATTTATGCATGTAATTTAAAGTCCAAGTATGGATAATCATAAACACTTCTTTAGAAAATCCAAAAATTGTCACTTCAGTAAAGTAAAAAATATTTGATAAATCATAGTGATTGTTATTATATATATTATATGCATAGCAGTAAAATTTTGTTTAAATTATCAAAAAGATAAATTTTATTAAAACCCAAAGACTACTTTTTATACTTTATAAATATACTTCTAAAAATATTCAACAATATGTTTTATCATAACATCCACAAATATTTAAACATATTTGAAACCAAAAATTTTATATTTATAAATTTGACTTATGGTTTTTTCAAATTATGAATTATTTAGATAAGCAATTATTTTTACAAATTTTAAATAAAGTCTTCATTTATATTAAAAATAAAATTAATTTTTAAGTATTAGGAAATTAAGTAAATAAAAAAATTTTTAAAGAAACAAATTAACAATTAAAAACTAATTTTATTTAACATTTGACTAATGCTAACTAAAAATTTTTATAAACCATAAACAAAAGAGTAATTATAACTTTTTCATCTTACATATACAATTTCAATTAATCATTAGAATATTTTTGTTTCACACATATAATAAGGATTATATACAAATCCATTTACTTTTGTAGCTTAAAATTATTATACTGTCAGAACCCCGTGCGCAATACCATTGAATGTATATATATAAGATATTTTATCATAATTAATTATTAAGTAAAAAGAAAGTATGCATAAGCATAAATATAATTAATTTATTAAAAATTTTTCCAACTTTTACTTATTTAAAATATCTTTTAGATATCATAAGATATGTACATATTAATTCTAAATACAAAATATTAAAAATACTCCAAGATATAAATTGTAGAAATATTTTACCATTTTATCAAGTATATTTTTATATTTTACCTCACTTTAAACTTAACATCAAAAAATAAAAGTACAATATTATTTTTAGGTAGTGATTTTTATAAATGAGCTTTGCTATTATTAATTTTCAATAATTCATTCACCATTAGAAAGATAAACTACTGTACTATAAATATACTGGTTCAAACAACTATTGCTTTTTCATTTTTTTTTCTAAAATAGTTAATTAAAAATTATATTTATTTTATCATCATTAACAAAAGATATATTTTGACATTTGTTATAGTGAATATGCCATAGACAGAATTATCATCAAACAATTTAATATTGCGGTTGTTAAAGAAAATATTTAATAGTCACAATTTTCTTTTCAAATAATTTTCACTTTTTTCTCTATTTTTAGACATTGACTATGATAATCTATCCTTCTAAAAAGTTTTAATTGTTGTTAAATTGCAAATAATTAATTAAATAAAACATTGTTTTTAACTTTAGATTTCTAAAATACTCTTATTGTAAAGAATTAATATATAACAATACTCATATAGATTCTTATCATAATTGACTATCATTTAATGTTTATAAAATCAAATTTAAGCATCTATATGATACTATCAATTGCCAAAGTTTTATTGCTCTATTAAAATAATCTATGAATATATAATGTATATAAATTATCTTTTAAATTTTAATATTTGTTAAATGAACATAAATAAAATAATTTTCTTGAATAACTTATATAATATTAATTTAATATAAACAAATATTTCATATGCATACTTTTTTGGTGGTAAAAAATTTGTCAATACAAGTATTACAGTATATATTATATTTGTAGAAAATAAACTAAATGTTATATTATTTGCTGTTAAAATTATTATATGATTTGTAGAATTCATGTATATTTATAAATTCAAATATGTAAATCAAATTTTTTATTTTATTTTTTATACATTAATTACAAAACATATTAGTTATTGTATAAAAAATACATATTAAATATTTTAAAATATGTAGAGTTAAACTCTTTTATCAATATAATAGATAGAAAAAGTTAATATTGGATTGATGATATAATAACACTTGATTTTTTATTTATATATTTATACTAAATTTTCTAATTTCTTGTGACAGGTCTTTTTTTTGTTTTAATTTACATTTTAAATTAGGTATGCTTAGCCATCTTTAATATTTCTGTTTTATCATTTCTGTAAATATGGTAAAATGGTCTTTTTAAGTAATATTTTCTGTGTATATACATATGAATTTATAAATTATATTTAATTCAATAAAAGGTCTGTGATATAAAACATTTCTCTTGTCTATTTATATATTAGTAACATAAATTTACTTTTAATATTTTTTTTAAACAAATTATACTTAATATTTTTTTTCATTTTATCAATCACTCACCATGATATTATATATATAAATATAAATATATGTGTGATATACATAATTGTCAATATATGTATTCAATATTTATAGGTGATAATAAATAGAAAAAGTAGGGGAAAACGTGGAAGTTAATCAAATGTTACTTTACTCAAGCAATGTTTTAATTTTTCAATATTATGTAAAGATACATGAAAATAAGTATTATTACATTAATTACTGTTTAAAATATAAACACTTTATAAAGTGTATATTTTTTTTTGTAATCTAGTATTTATTTTTTTGTTGGTTCATTTTTATTTACATGTATCATAAAATGGGTGATTTTAAAGAAGGATATATTTTTTACATAAAGAAAAAAAATTTATTTTATTTCTTTAATTTTAAATTTCTTGTCAATCCAATTTTATAAAATATATTTTGTTTAGCTAAGTTTTATGGAAGATTCTAAGTGATAGAATTAATTTTTACTAGTATTTCTATAAAATTATTTATGTCCCAATTAATTAAATGGTCTAACAAAAACATTAATTTTATTCTACATTTTTGAGATTAAAAAAATATATCAAATTAAGATGTTATTTCTTAAATGGTTTTTAATTATAAATAGTTATAATTGTGACTGTTAAAATTTTATAGTAAGAACAATAAATAATCTATTTTTGATAAAAATTATTTGTATTTATTATTATTAGAGTTTTTTCCAAACAATAAAATGAATGATATGACTAAATTTTCTTCATATCTTCTTTAAGTGCATATGGGAATCAATATATAGATTCATTGATCCATTAAAAATGTAATTAATATATTACAAATAGGTTTTATTTAAATGTAATTTAATACATTTATCAAAAAATTAGATAGATGAATATACTTTGATAAAATATTATTACAAAAGTATTTTATCATTCACGAAATTATTTTAATTAATTTCCACAATTTTAGAAAAATAAAATAACATTTTTAAAATAAAAAAGTAATATTGCTTAAAAATTCGATTTTTTTTATAATGTAAATTTAACACCGCTTTCATTGATTATAAATATATATGTATATGTTTAAGATTTAAATATTTTTATAAATATCTGCCTAATATAATTTAATATTTTTTGTCTTATAACTGGTTTTAATAATAAATTTTACCTTTATCCTGAACATTTTAAGAAAGGTCAATGAGCCAATCGGCTTCAGCAACTGCCAGACAAACCGGCAGTGGTCATCATGGAACAAGTATACGTTCTTTTTTTTCCAAGTTAAGAAAACCATCTGGGAGTTTGTCATCATCAAATTTTCAAGTAAGTGACATAAAATTTAAAATTTTTTTAACATATGTTAAGTATTACAATGAAATTAATAATATATTTATGATAATGTGTGTATATAAAAAAACATTTAATGCATTTTATATTTTTGATAAAGCAACTCTGATTGTAGCAATTGATTTTTTACAAATATGGTAGTAGTAAATTTTTGAAAGTGAAAATAAAGCACTATTACATATGAGTAAAAACAGTTTTGTAAATTATTTTGACTACGGAACGCACAAAAAATATGTATTATTGCAGACAAATTTATACAAAAAATAATGCGATTAGAAAACATAGATATATATGTTTTGAATTATATTAGCGCCTCATGATATTTAATTTTTTTTGTTATTTAAAAAATGTAAAAAAAATTTTGTCATTTTTTAACATTTATTGTTACATATTTTTATGTTATTTTTTATATTTAGAATAAAATTTTAAAGTGGGCTCTATAATTTTTATTCAATTACTAACTCAATTTTTTAAAAAATATATATGTATATTTAACCAAAAAAATAGTAAAAGAATATTTGCTTATCTATTTAATAAAAGACGTTCAAATGGTTTGTATTATAAAATTTTGAATATTCAAATTAATGGATTTAAAAATCTATAATTATATTTAATTATCTATCACTATCGATAAAATATTTAAATTACTGTTAATTGAAAAAAATGCTTCCACTTTATCATTGGTTCTTTTATTGATATTATAATCTGATAAGCTTTTATAATTTAATAATATAACACAAAAGTATTTTTGAAGTAGCATTTATATAAATATATAATATTATTTGCAAAATAAAACAATGTCACTTTTAACTTTTTAAATGATAAATTAACCAAAAATATAAGCAATTGGCTTTTTTTATTGTTTTATGTATTATCAATTGTAATACACAAATTCCCTAACCTCAATTTTGATAGATACTTTTTCTTTAAAAATTGGTATGGGGTAACATCATGAGAAAATTTTGGTTCCAATATATCAAAAAGCCACTATATTGTTTTGTTAAATATGAATCGTTGTTATAAACTCATATCACACAGTGTTAATTAGTTCAATTAAAACTATTTATTTTCATTAAAATTTGTATCCCTAAAATTTTTTAGTTAATATTTTTACACATATTTCTATTTATTCAAAATATTCTTATGTGAATATAAAAAATAAATTTATTAACCCAAACATTTGTAAAGGATATATTTACGTTATAACATGATTGAAAGAATAAATTTTTAAACGAAACCATAAACATAAGGCAATAATAATAGTTTCAATTTGTCATAAAATATAAATCTTTTTACGTTGTCTTGAATACCCGTAAATTAGTTTGCAAAATTTGAATGTAATAAAAAAATTATATCGTATTATTTTTAAGTATTTTTTAGTTTCTTTTTTTAAATATTTTTGCTTTCGCCTATTTGTTGTTTAAAAAAATATATTTTCGAAAATTGTCTTGAAAATTATTAATCATGTGAAGTAAAAAACATTTTTTTTTGTTAATTTTATTTTTTTAATAACACTATTAAAATAAATTGTTTCTAAAACCAACAAATAATTTGTATAACTTTTAAAGTACCCCTTTCTTCATTGGGATTTTTTTATTGTTAATTTAACAAAAAATTTATTTACTTAAAATTGTTTGGAAAATTTATTATTAATGGATTTTACGTAATTTCTTGTTAAAATCAAAGATTTGCTAGTTAATAGGAAAATTATGTTATTTCCTATTACAGAGTTTATGCATTATTTTATATATTAGGTAAAAATAAAGTAATAAAAGAACGGCATTATGGGCTTTAAAAATTATAAAAAAAAGTGTATATGCAGTAGTGTAAGAAAGTATATAGCTTATACTGAAATAAATTGGCCTTCTTTTTCTTTAACAACAAACAAAAATTTAATTTCTTGAAATGTTTTTAAACAAATTACTTCTAATATATATTTATAAATGTATTTTCTTTTAATCTTATATATATTATATGCTTAGTTTACAACTTTTTTACTATTACTCTAATATATATTAATAAATTATGACTTCACATATATATACATATATTTGTATAAAATATACTTAAAATTATTAATATAACAATCACTATTAGCATTATATATAACCGGTATGACGTCAAAAACTTCTGTTTTCCTTTTTCGAAAAAATATAATAGATTAAGCGCTATAATTAATAATAATAAATATATTATAAATTTTGTCATACTTTAGAACAAGCAATATTCAAGATTTATTAAAAATATATATTTTATATCTTTACCATGTTTATTACACAGGTACAAGTTGGAAGCAGAGTTTATGATGCTAGTGAGTTACAAAAGCTGATTCCACAAATGGAAGATGCTATCGATAAAAAAGATCGCCTCATCCGTCAATATCAACAATCATTGGAACAAAGAGATCAAGAAATCAAAGAACTCGAAAGACAGAAGAAATATTTTCAAGCAAGTTATTTTCATTGTTTTTTAACTAAAATATTTTAGGGTGAGTGTGATAAATTACGTTCAGTATTAGAACAAACAACAGCAAATGCTGCTACACCGTTATCAAAAAATAATAGTACAAGTGGTAGTGGTGAGTCACAAAAATGTACTATAGAAACTGTAAACGAAAATCAAAAAACAAAGGATCCTAAGTCTGAAAAAGAAGGACATAGTTCAAGAGCTAAGAAAGTTGCTGTATCTGCGGAACCCGCAAATATTGATCAAAATCGTACCGTTACCCTACAACATCATGCTAAATCAGCAGGCGCAAAACAATTAATTAGAGATGCTGTTCAAAAAAATGACTTTTTAAGACAATTAGAAAAAGAACAAGTAATAGAATGTGTTGAATGTATGTATGAGATGCGCGCTAAAGCTGGAGAATGGGTGATAAGAGAAGGCGATCCTGGTGATCGTGTATTTGTAATCGGTGAGGGACAATTGGAAGTTTCAAGAGAAAATCAAGTTCTTAGTACAATCGGACCTGGCATTGTTATGGGAGAACTTGCTATTTTATATAATTGTACAAGAACAGCTAGTGTACGTGCTTTGTCTGATGTACTTCTTTGGGTCTTAGATAGGCATGTTTTTCAAATGATAACAATGAGAATGGGAATGGAGCGTCATAATCAATTAATGAATTTCCTAAAGAAAATATCTATATTTGAAAATTTAAATGAAGATAGAATTTCGAAGGTTGCTGACGTGATGGATCAAGAATACTACGCTGGTGGCCATGTAATTATACGTGAAGGTGAGAAAGGTGATACATTTTTCATAATAAATAGTGGACAAGTACGTGTCACACAATACATTGATGGTGATCATACACCTAGAGAAATTCGTGTCCTCAAACAAGGTGATTTCTTTGGTGAAAAAGCGTTACTTGGTGAGGAGCTTCGTACAGCTACAGTTACTGCTATGGTGCCGGGAGTTGAGGTACTCACTTTAGATAGAGAATCATTTTTAAAATTAATTGGTGATTTAGAAGAATTAAAACGTGATTATGGTGATAGTAATAGACGTATTGTTGTTAACTCATCAACGATTTTACCTGTCATTGAAGCTACAAGTCCAGAAAAAGCTGCAATTGATAAGGAATTAGTCAACGTTCAATTGAGAAATTTAAAAAGAATAGCCACACTTGGTGTTGGTGGATTTGGTCGTGTTGAGTTAGTTTGTGTTAACGGTGATAAAACAAAAACATTTGCATTGAAAGCTCTTAAAAAGAAACATATTGTTGATACTCGTCAACAGGAACATATATTTTCAGAAAGAAATATAATGTTAGAACTACGTACAGATTGGATTATATCATTATATAAAACATTTCGTGATACAAAGTATGTTTATATGCTTCTTGAAGCATGTCTCGGTGGTGAATTATGGACAACATTAAGAGATCGTGGTCATTTTGACGATTATACCGCACGCTTTTATGTTGCTTGTGTACTTGAAGGATTAGAATATCTTCATCGAAAGTCAATTGTTTATCGTGATTTAAAACCAGAAAATTGTTTGCTTACAAATACTGGATACCTTAAATTAGTTGATTTTGGTTTTGCTAAAAAAGTACCAAGTGGTAAAAAAACTTGGACGTTTTGTGGAACACCAGAATATGTTTCACCTGAAATAATTCTTAATAAAGGTCATGATCAGGCTGCTGATTATTGGGCTATCGGAATTTATATTTGTGAGTTAATGCTTGGAAGACCACCATTCCAAGCTTCAGATCCAATGAAAACATATACATTAATTTTGAAAGGTGTTGATGCATTAGAAATTCCAAATAGAAGAATAGGAAAAACAGCAACAGCTTTAGTTAAAAAATTATGTAGAGATAATCCAGCGGAGAGGTTGGGATCTGGTTCTGGAGGTGTTAATGATATACGCAAAAATAGATGGTTTATGGGATTTGATTGGGATGGTCTTAGAAGTAGAACATTAAAAGCACCAATATATCCAAAAGTTACTCATCCAGCTGATGTTAGCAACTTTGATAATTATCCCCCAGACCAAGATGTACCACCAGATGAGTTTTCTGGATGGGATGAAGGATTTTAAAGTATCAACAAACAACATCAATAAAATTTTGAATGATTTTTTTTAAAAATACTACACTTATTTTGACAGATATTTTTAATAACTGAAAGCTTATTTTTATTAATCACAAACAAAAATATATTTTGCTTCGTAACAATGAACATCAATGTATATGTCATAACATGTAAATCCTTTATGATAACATATTGTTTATTAAAATCATGTCAAATTTTACACCATAATTTTTCATTATTTTTTCTTTGAAAGAAACAAAAAAGATTACTTATATATTATTGTAGCGAAATAATATTCTTTATATATGTGATAAATTAAATTTTAAAATAATCTTATATTGTGTAACATTCAAAGTATGCTTATTATTTCATATAATAAATGCTATTTACTTGATTATATTCTAAAAACAAAAGAAAGTGTTTATTTTAGTCTTCAATTGTTTGTATAGATAAATTTGATTTTATTTCATTAACAGCTACATTAAGTGATGGAAAAACATTTTTCTCTGGAACAATAGTTAGAAAATCACTATTTTTCAACGTCTCTGATAAATCTTTTCTTGCTCCGGCATAATATACATGAACACCTTCAGAGTAAAGCTCATTATATACTCTTATCATTGCGCACATTCCTTGATAGTCCACATACGGAAAGCCAGAACAATCAATAATTAATGGGAACTCAATTTTTTTCTTTGTAAAATCTAAGTTGAAATAATCCTGAGTATTAATTCGTGACTTCAACGTCAAATTTCTTTTTTCCCACAACCTTAAAGCTTCCCTGATAGCCTATACATAGTAAAAAAATGTGTGAATTAAATATTAAAGAGCAAAAAACTTTCTCTTACTTTAAAAAATTTTTGTACAGATGTAAATATTAATGGTCCATCCATTCGAATGATGCAAATCTCCTCATCAATGTATTGAATATCATCTCTTGACGTCTCTTTATACTCGCCATGTTCTGTATTCTTAACAATAAAATGCCATTTTGGATATTGACTTCTAGCCACAGTTGTTAATATTGCAAATGATACTGATAAAGCTAACCCAATAGCCATATCAAAATAAATTGTTGATAAAAAACTGACAATAAAAATAAGACAATCAATTTTAAAAGTAGGATACAAATGTTTAACATCTTTAATTTTTTCTAATGATGCTTTTTGTGCTATAATAATCATTGTTGCAAGAACACTTTTAGGAAGGTATTCTAAAGCTGGTGCAATATATAATATTAAAAATAACAAAGCTGTCCCGGTAAAAAAACTTGTCAATTGGGTACAATTATTTGCTGCAGCACCAAAAACTGATCTAGCAAAACCAGATGTCACGGGAAATGTCGGAAAAAATGATGATAATATTGATACAAATCCAAGGGATCTTAACTCTTGCCTTCCATTTATTTGACATTTATATCTTTTTTCAACTATTTTTACAACTGATATATGAATGGCACCAGAAACAATTGATATCATAAAAGCATTTATAATTATATATGGAATAATATTAAAATTAGGTATTGTGGGAGCTGGTAATCTTGATGGAATCATACCAACAACTTTTATTTTATATCTATTTGATAGATTGGCAAAATTTGTAGCAGTTGTAGCAATAATAATTAAAATTAATTCATATGGTACAGGTATTTTAAATACTCGTGTAATTGAGACATTAAGTATTTCGCGACAGAATATCATAAAAAAGAAAGACGAAAAACTTATCACTGTTGTTGGCCAATGAAGATTTGGAACCTTATAAAATAAATCTTGTAAACGCTATATAAAATTTAATATAAAATAGATTTTTTTTTCAAATATATGTGTACTTACGTATATTAAATAACCTGTTCCTGATCTTTTAGGAATTGAAATTCCCAAAGCATCACTTATTTGAGAAAAAAATACATGTACAGCACCACCGACTACAAATCCCGATAACACCTGTTCAGATACGTAGCATGACCAGAATTCTTTATCAGATAATGCAATTAATAAATGAAAAATACCAACTGTAAATGTTATTGTTGATGATATTTGAATATTATTTATAAAAGTTCCGTTTGTTAAAGTAATATTTGATTTATCATTAAGCATTAAATCATTATTTACAGAATCGTTAATAAAATATATTGTTGGATTTATATTAGAATTATTAAAATTTAAAGATATTGATTCACTATTATTAACATTATGAGTATAATTATTATACCCTTCCATTGCTTCATGTATTGCTTTTTCAGTAACTAATGATAATATAGCAAATGTACCTAATGCGATGTGTCTTGAATGTCCAAAAAAGACATATAAAAATGATGCCAATATGGAAGTATATAATCCATAAATATGATCTAAATTAGCAATTGATGCATGCGCCATACCTTGTGGTAACGCAAAAACGGCTAATGTCAGGCCACCGCTAAGATCATTAAATAATGAACGTTTCCAATCGTAGTTGAGTATCCAATTGGTAGCTGGTATAATCGAAAAAATTCCATTTTTAATGATTTTAAAAGAAAATTTTCTTTTACATTTATAGCTCCATTTCAATAACCTTCCTTTCAGTGGTTTTTTTAAATCACTCTTTTCATGATTCTATATTTTATAATAATATTTAATAAATAAGTTACATTTTTTACAATTATTTACCTGCATTTTTGAATAAATTAAGTTAATAAATAATTAAACAATTAGAATAAATATATATTTTAATAAAAAATTAGAAATATAATTACATAAATGAAAACTTTACCTACTTTACTCATCATTTAGAATACTCCTTAAATCTATGTTTCAAATCTCTAAACGTTTGTTCAAAAGCTAAAGGTATTCACTAATGCAAAGCAAGATAATCATTTACTTTGTTCGTATACAAAATGGTAGTATATTAAAGTAAAAAGAATTTATAATACGATTATCTTTATTTGAATGAAAGAAATAATGGACAAAACTTTAAAAAAAATTATTTATATAAGTATAGGTAGTAAGTTTTTAGCATAAATAGTTCTAAAAGAATGTCCTAATTCATTTCAATTTTAAAAGAAAATGAGTAGACAAACTAGTTAAATGCCATAAGCTGTTTTTTAAATAATCATTTGTTTTTCAATAAAAATATATAATGCAATTGGTGTTGATAAGTAATATAAATTAACTATACTTCTTTTTTTAATAAAAATTTTATAGTAGTAGTGAAAATATATTATTTGTGTTTTGTGAATTTTGTACATTTGGTTTTTCTTGTGAACGTTGTTCAGCTTGAATCAACTCATTTAATGTCAAAGGAGTCCCTTGTTGAGCCAAAAATGGATTTATTGGTTGTTGCGATATAGGCAAAAACGGATTTGCTGCTAAAAAATAATAATTTTATGGTCTACTTTGTAAAATAACTTACGTGTTTTTATTATGACAGAATTTGATGCTGATCCCATAAGATTATCAAGATTTACAAGATTTGAATTAGGACCAAGGAAATGTTCAACATTAATTGAATTCTTTTTTGGTTCATTCTTCTCAGTTATCAAAGATTTATCATCATTATTTGCTGACATTTTACTATCAGTATTGCTCAACAAGTTTACGTTTGAATTGTTAGTTGACCAAGGATCAATTGTCGTTGGTTGACAAGGTATTACCATATTATTCCATAGATTAACACTAGAAATATTAATATGTTGATTATTTGGAACGTTACTAATAGGTGCCCATGGATCATTAACGGTAGGTTGATTTGAATTTAACATTTGATTACTTTGTACCGATGATTCTCCAAAATCTAACGAAAGTAAATCATCAATAGCATTTGTTGAAGTTTTCTTTTCGACATTGTCTTCAATACTAGTAGTAGTATTCGTTATTGTGAAATTATTCTCAGTTGATGGGAAATCGGAACTATCTTTTTTTGACACCTCTAAAGCGTGTTGTAATCGTGCCTGAAATCCTCTCCTAATATCTTCTTCCTTTTTCATTTCTTCTTTAGATAATGCTAAAGCAATTTGTAATTGAATTTCTTCTTCACGAATATTTGAAGGTCTTGCATCCTCAAGTTCAGAAACACGACCAACTCCAGTGGTATTACTAACATTTCCAACACCTGACTGAATGAATCTCCTCCTTGTAGACTGAAATTTCTCTCTCTCATTCTTAAGTTTCTCTTCATCTTTCAATAACAAAACCATTTGTTTTGCTTTTTCACGAACATTTAATCCTTGATCTCTATTATCTTCAATATGTTGGAAAATCTTTTAATGTTTCAATAGTATATATATTTTCTCTACATTGTTGAGCAATTTTTTCACTACCACATTTAATGATATAATCTAAAAGTATTAAACTTTTATAAACATGACGCCAGTTTTTCCCATGGTCATTTAATCTTTTAAATAACATCACCATAATATCATTAAAAGCAGCGGGATTGTATGTCAGATCAGCAATTTCCGACATCATAACAGTGCTTGGACCCCATGGATCGTTACTAAAATGATATGAAATAAATATTTCAATATTATCTATTTTACCTAGTTGCTTCTCTAACTTTCACTTGAGCATCTGAATAATTACATGCAACATTTTTCATTTGTCTACGAATCGTTGATATTGACATTTTGATAAAAAAACTATTTTCAAAAGAAGTACAAATACTGAAATAAACTGAAAATATTAAGATAAAAAATTTATTTTTTTGAATCAATAAAAATAAAATTTTCGTGTAAAATGAAAAATATATACAAATATTGTTTTGATAATTATTCTTTTAAAGATTCTTTATTCTTTAAATAATTTTTGATTTACTAATAATAAAATGTTATCTTTAAATATAAGTGTCATATGAATCGAATTAGAAATAGATATTTTGTAAGATGTTGGTGAAGAAATAGCTTTATTTATACACGCACGCATAAGTAACTATCATACGACCTAAAATTGTTATTTGTTTATATATCACTCAATATATTTTACAATATATATAATAGACAGTAAAGGCACAACCATATGTGAATTTTATATCTCTAGTAGTAAATATGTTCATTTGTCATGATAAATATATTTATGAAATAAACAACAATATTTTATTCAATATATATTCAGGAAAACTAGGTATCCAATCTGATATAAAAATATATATATTGTTATAATTATTTTAAATACAATATATATAAGTATATAATATATAAAGAAATAAAAAGATAATTTCAAAAAAATTATGATATTGTATAAATATTTATCAATAAACAATGGATTATATATAATATAATAAAACCAAAACAAAATAAATGATAATAAAAAGAGACAGGAAAAAGATTTTAAATTATAAAAATACATATAATTACTCATAAATATAAGAAAAAGCATAGACAATGTAAACATATATGAAAATGGTACGTTTTCTTATTCCTTTACTGTGATTAAACATATTCTTTTACACATATTATATTAAATTTATTCACATCAACTATACTAAATAACTATTCATTCAACAAAAGTCCGGTTCTCCTAACAGGTTTCAATGTGTTCCCTTAAATTCTCTTTTATATCAAACTTGTTCTCTAACAACTTGGAGGTAAACATAAGTATTATATCTGATTCGAAAAATCTATCGTTATAATAAAAATTCCCAAAGAAAAAATTATCAGTCTACTAAAAACTTTACATATATTTTATAAAAATAAACAAAATTTGTATGTTAAATCTTCGTTTCATCATAATATTTGATTATAAAACAAATGTTTTAAATCTCTTTCTAATCTATGTCATCCATTATGAAGGATAGGTAAACGAGAACAAGTAGCATTACAATAAAATAATTGGCATATTTTTTCGTTGTAACAAAAAGACTACCACCATATATTTGACAATCTATAAGCAAATTTCTGTTAACATTTAATACAATTGTATTTAAAATGTAATTAAAAACTTTATTTAATTTTATTATAATGTGTATAACAATTATTACCACAAAAAATTTGGGATAAAGTGTACATTTATAAAGATTGTCTGTTTTTATAGTCGAGCATTCACAAGTGACGTGTTCTTGTTTCGCATCATTTAAATAAGTTCTTAATATAAGTTTAGTCATACAAAAGTTATAATTAAACTGAATAATACATTATTTTTACTGACTTTTTATTTTTAGATTTTATTGAATTCCATCCTTTATATCTATCAGCGGAAAAAATGAATATTTTCCGCCTAGCTGCAGATTTATCTCACCTATTTGCAATTCTTATTCTTTTACTCAAAATATGGAAAACAAAATCTTGTTCTGGGATTTCAGGGAAATCTCAAATACTCTTTTTGATTGTCTTCATATCAAGATATTTGGATTTATTCACCAATTTTGTTTCCTTGTATAATACAGCAATGAAAGTATTTTTTTTGGGATCGTCCATTGGAACACTTTATTTAATGTGGGTTAAATTTAAACCAACCTACGATGGTAATCATGATACATTCCGTATGGAGTTTTTGGTAATCCCAGCACTTGTATTAGCTATTTTTGTTAACCATGATTTTTCACTAATGGAAATTATGTGGACATTTTCAATTTATCTTGAGGCCGTTGCCATAATGCCACAATTATTTATGCTTCAAGTAACAGGATCTGCTGAAACAATTACTGCTCATTACCTATTTTGCTTAGGAATATATCGCGGACTTTACATTGTCAATTGGGTTTACCGTTACTACACTGAAGATTTTGTTGATCCAATTGCTGTTGTTGCAGGAATTGTTCAAACTGTACTTTACTCAGACTTCTTCTATCTTTATGTCACAAAGGTAGTTCAACAACACAGAAATATTGAATTATCGGCTTAGATGTCTAAAAATTTTTAAAAAAGAGAAATAAACAAATGAATCTGAAGCAAGAAATATTTTTTTACTTTTGCGTCAAATATGATATATGTTTAAAAAAAATTTTTTTATTGAACTTATTTATGATAGTATAATTTTATTTATTGGTATATTTTTTTAAATGCATGATAGTTCGATGTTTAAAGGAAAATCATATTATATTCATTTTAATAAAATTGTTGACGAAGTTTATGTTCACGTATTATTCTTTGTTTCCTTTCAGCTTCAATTTTACTTCTGTCTTTTGCTGTATTAATAGAATATGAAAAAGGATATCCTTCTTTTTTTTGACCAATATAATCTGCCAAATATACAAATGCCAAAACAAACTCTAAACATGAAGCAGCAATCCATTGGGGTCTGACACCTGCTGTAGCACGCCCAATTCTATTTAATTCTCTATCCCATGCAGTTTGTGCTGCATAAATCGAACCAATTATTCCACATATATTTAAAAGTACAAATCCTAAAATTCCATGTAATTTTTCCTTAAGAAATATAGATATTTCTATTTGAAAAGAGGAACTTACTATAGATAATATAATATCTGGATATGCTTTATGGATATTTAGTGAATAACAGACAATAATTATTACGATAATAACAGCAAGAAGCATATCAATTGCTAATACAAGACCTTGAGCATGTGCCTTATAACCAAATTCATTTAAGATCATTGTACAATCATCTCTACCACAAACTATTTGCGTTAACCAATGGATTGCAAAAAGTGTCGCTAGTTCAAAGAATCTTAACAATACATATGGATTTGCGCACATATTTGGGGTACATTCAATCGGTTCATAAACCAATATATTCTTTAAAAATAGTTAATTATAAAAAAAATTTTTATTACAGCTTACATCATCAGCAGTATAAGTAGGTGATTCATAAATTCTTTTATTGTTTTCAACCTGAATACCAGACATTGGTTGTTTTTTTATATATTCAAAGTCATCATCAAATTCATCAAGTTGAAAACTTCCTCTACGCGGTATCATTATTAAAAAGGTAGAAATTAAAAATGACAGAAATACTTGTAAATATAATTAAAAATTAAATTATGAATGTTAGAAATATGTTAATAACCCTTTATTTCAATACTATTTCATGTTATCATTTTACTAGAGTTGATAAGAAACATTATTACTATTTATTAGTATATGGTATATTTGGAATTGTTATGAAAATTGAATGTTTTATCATTTAATATTATAAATTTCTAATCACTAAAGTAAAGTTTATTTTCAACATTTGTATATAATATTATTAATACAAATATAACTTTTGGTATAAAGATATATTCTAAAGATAATATGTTAAAGGTTAAAAATAATAAAATTTTGATTATTATATATTTTTACATTTTGTTTCCGTACACGATGTCTCTATATATAGCAACATCAATGAAGATAATTTTATAAACTTATTTTAAAGAATTGAGAAGTAAAATTAAGAAAATTTACAAGATGCGTATAGTTTTAGGGTGAAATATTTCTTACATTAAAAATATAAAGAAACCCTTTTTTTGTGAAGATTTATATGAGAAAACAAATTATTTCTAAACTTTGCAACTAAGAATACAAATATAAAAGTATATCTGTTTTATAAGTATATATAAAACAATTAGTTTGAAAAGAGTTATTAAATAATAAAATTAAAAATAATCTATTAATGCATGTCATATTAGAGATTAGCAAAAAATTTTAATCATAGTGATATCAACGCTAAATTAAGTCCCTGAAACGGTAGAACATATTTGAGTTAATTATAAAAGATATAATAATTAAATTTATAAATTGAGAGAGAAAAAGAAATGTCTTCATTATCGCATATTTTTGGTTATACAGATTCCTATAGATTTACTGAATAAATTTCAACCAATATAATAACAGTTTTTAAGCTTATTAATTTGTTGAAAATATTATGATTATCTAAAAATTTGATACGTTTTATATATAATTTTTCAAGATCTGCCATTAAAAGTTAAATTTATTTTATATTGTAACAGATGTATGAGAAAACGGCACTTTTTTGGTACATCTACTACCCTTAGAATATTACATGTTAAGTTCATTTTATTCCGTCATATTTTTTAAATTAATTAATTAAATATATTTTAACAATTAAGTTGTTAACAAATAAAAAAAAGTATTATATTTTATCTGTGATAAAAAGTATGTTATTAGGATTTTAGACTGAAGCATATATACAAAAAACCTGAGCTTAATATAAAATAGTATTTGAATCCCAATAAAGCCTGAAATTCTTGGAAAAAAACTTTATTACTACAAGATGAAGCAAATATATTGAATTTCCTAAATATAATGATTAATTAAATTTTAGAAAACTATGCATGAATGATCATTACCTATGCACTTAGTGAAAACTAAGAGAAGATATATCTTCATCTACCTACGACTAATGTTAATAGCAATTATTGTAATTTAAAAAAAAAATTTTTTTACTGATTAATTCTTAAAAATATCCTTAATAAGTGCATTTCATAAATTAATATTAGAGTGATAATTATTAATAATTGTTATAAATCATTTTATGTCATAGAAAACATAACATAAAATATCCATAAATTTTATAAAAATGTTTTAAGGTCGATTTAAATAAACCACTAATTACTGTTTTTGAAATGTATAATAAATTTTATTAAAAGTTCTGGACTATATCCTATAAAACAAAACATATAAAATATATTGGACATTAAAGATAAATTGGGGAGATAGAGGATAGCGTATAGAAAAGGTAGAGAGTTTGTAAAATAATAATTTCTTATTAATTTTGATAATATAATTAATTTAAATTCCAAACGATTCTTTTCTTTTTCGTTCCGAGAGAGGGACTCTTACTATTAAGTAAAGCATAATTTTACAAAAGAAACATTTTCCAAAGAATTTTACATGTTTAAAATGTTTAAAAATCTAGAAAAAAACACTATAATAATCATTTTAAAAAGAGTTCTGTTGTAAATACAAGATCGTGAACGATGGTTTTGTCTTGGAGAAATGGTTCAATCTCAAGTTTAAGTAATTTGTCATCTTTATTATCACATTTTCTGTAACTCTAATTTTTAATAAATTTAACTGAAATCTTAAGTTGTTTAGCATGTTAAATAAAGATTAACATAAAATAGCGAATGAATTCGTCTAATATGTAAATCTATAGCATAATAATTTTAACGTATGACTAATTGTAGTAAGGTTTACCAAGGAGAAATATCGGAGTAGCTAGCAATTCGTTGGCATTCTTCTATTATAATAAAAAAAATAAACGAAATCAAAAACATAAGTTTTCGTTACTTCAGTATACTTTTATAACTACGGTAGACTCTCGATTATCCGAACTCCTCAGGATCAAGGATAGTTCGGATAAATAGATTTCGGTTAATCGAACATGAATAAAAAAAATCTAATTATTAATTTTACATAGAAATAACCTGTTAAATATCGATAAAAGTGATAAATGTCCATTTTTTTAGTAAATATATGAAACAAAAAAATTTTCTAGCTTTAAAAAAATCCCCTTATTTTTTTTTAAGTAAATTAGATTGTCTTTTTTTGAAGCCAAGTTTTCTCAAATTTCCTAGTATATTAGTTATCTTATTAATTAAATTAATACTGGCATTTTATAGATGTTTTTTTAAATCTGTAATTTATATATTTTATAGACGTACACAAGAAAGCATCTCTTTGTCTTAAGTAAATTAATTGAATATTTTAATGCATAAAATTTTTAATTTGTAAATTTTGTGAAAATTTCTTAGATCGGTTAATCGAGGCTCGGATTATCGAGAGTCCACTTTATATGCAAATTTTGGGTCAAAAAAAGTATGAAATAAAATTCTGACTCATATATTATTACTTTACTTTTTATAAATGTAGCCTCATTTGAGGAAGCTAATTATTGTCGAAAATTGTAAAAAGATGTCAAAACTTTTAATATAACAGACGCAAGATAATACCTATAGCAGCTCACGCATCTACAATTAAAGCATTCTACTTTAAACAAAATATAATCAAATAAAAATAAACAAAACATTTTGTGTTATTACAATTTAATTAAAAACGATAGATATTGAAATGCTACAATCAAAAATGAAAACTGTCGTTTTGACATGTGCTATAGTACCCTTCGATGTAGTGTGAAAAAAATAAAATATTCATTTAATTTATTAGTAAATGTTAGTGATCATAAATTTTCTGAGTATATTTAATTTAAAAAAATTAGTATACCAATTTACAGAAATTTCAAAACACTTAATAAAATAATGAGGTATCATTTTGTATAAATTCATATACTTTTATTTATTTTCGATTGTGAAATTTTCAGAAAATATATTATATATTTAAAAAAATATATATGTATGTTGTTTTGACTGTATATAATGTTAAAACGACTTACATACCTGTTATAATAATTCGCCATGTTTTTTTATAAAAATATATATACATTTCTTATAAAATGTGCATATCTTGTTAAAACGACATTACCTATACATTTTTTATAGACATGTACATACATTTTTTATAAATTATCATTCATTTTTTTAAGATGAATAGTTATATTACCATAAATGCATGATCATTCTTAAAAATTAGACCTAGTCTTTTTTTCTAAATTAACTATACAAAAAAGTGATTTTATACAAGTCAAAATGACTGACACAAAAAAAAATAGTGCTAAATAATAAACATTTTAAAAGAAAGACAATTTATTATATTTTTCAATAAAATATATAAATGATCGCAATTTAAGGACATTAAAATAATAAATTTTACGCGGTAAAATCGTGTTGTTAAAATTGATACTGTCTTTAGATAATATTTTTTTTTTATAATTAATAATGTCTTTTTTTAAATTGATTTATTCTATTTTTTAGTAAAAATATCTTTAAATTAACGAAATTTAACATCTTAAATGATTTTAAAAAATTTTAAATAATGAAAAGTAATTTTTTAAAACAATAAGTATTTATTTGTTAATTCCAATAATTATAAATATTACTAAATAACTATTACTTTACATTGTAGCCTAATTTTAAACTATTAAAAAATATAAGCAAAATATTTTGGAAACATATCACAAAAAAATGATAATTAATAATATCTCTTTTTATCACAATTTTTTACAAAGTAAAATAATGTTTTAGTTGGATCTCATATTAAACACATATATCACGTTGACTGAATATTTATTGTTAATTCAATATGATCATAATATGCCATTTCCATTGATTCTGTTATTTAATAAAAATTGCTTTACTTTTAAGTAAACAATAATTTATATTAGGTTCATTTATCTTATTTACACAAAAAAAATATCAAAATTCTTAATATAAATCATGTTGTTTCACTGTAAGGCTATTTTTTGAAAAAAAAATAATTTTAAATGTTGAACTACGTACTTTTTTTATAAAATAAGGTTGGAATTTTATTATCAAAAAATATAAAATTATATTTACATGGCGTTATATCTTAAAATTATATATACAATTATTTAAATATAGAAAAATTACCTTATTTGATTAATAAAATATTTATAGCATACATTAAAATTATATAAAAGTAGGAAATTAATGGAAATGGTGTCATTATTTTCAATTTTCAAACATATATTAACTGTAACTAATTTCAGAGTTTAAGTAAGTTAATTGAAATTTAAGAAGAACTTGGTTTATGTTTTCAATCATTTCGAACAATATCAAAACAAATTTATATTTACTATAATTCAACTTTTAAAAAAAATTTTTAAAATAAATTAAAATATCCTGCTTGCTTTTTCTCGCCCTCTTTCAGTAATCTTTTACCCATAAATAATGTAACAGCTGATTGTAGTTCAAGGAATCAGTTGACAGAATGTTTATTTTCTTAAACATTCTTAAATACATTCTAATTTTTTGAAATAATCCATCATTACTGTTATAATAAGAAAATATAATAAAAAATTATTATAAAAATTCTAAAGATTTGAAAATGCTTACTTTCTATACAAATTAAAGCAGTCGGGATCTGTAATTTTACATAATTTGTTATGTGATGAAAAATGTGTAATTCTTCATTATTATTAAATTCATCGAAATTTATTTCTAAAAAAATAACAAAATTTTATAATTTAATTTTAAAATTACTTTCTGAAGCATGAAGTAATAATTTGAGTTCTAAAAAATACAATCGCACTTAATGATTCACATCTACCATATCTTAAAAATTTAAACAATAAATTATTAAAATACACTTTTTCTGAGATTTTAAAGAGCTATTCTTACTTAAATAACATTAATTTTTCAATTTGTAAAAAATTGGTGACAGTATTAAAAGTAACATGTTAACGTTTAAGAGAATATATTAAGTTTACCATTGCTTAATTCATTGTTATTACCAAATATGTTAAATAAGAAACATTTTTTTTCACAGGTATCAATAATAATTTTTTTACATGATTCTCATTTTTAAGAAATAGTATTTATAGAAATAATTATGATATTAGATATTTTATTCGCTGTTAAAAAAGATAATAAGAATTATGTATTGGTTAGATAAAAAAACTACATAGGCATGGAATCATATAAGTTTTTATTGTCTTTAAGAAAAAATTTATGTCACACTAAAACATATTTGTTATGATTAGTTAAAGCAATAAACGTTCTGTGAATTTTGGTGTATATTTTTATAAAAAATTAAATTTTAAAAATACGGAGAAGCATCTAAGAAATTGTTTATTATAATATATATTTTTTAAGCTCGTGATTTGCATAAATTTATAAAATGTAGCTAAGTAAAGAACCAACTTAAAAATGAGCATACTATTTCTGACATACCTATTAATAACAATTTTATATCATACCCCTTTAATGATCTTAACCTTGGTGTTCTAAGTAACGTTCTTTTCGGTACAACACAATAGTTCAAATCATTACAGTTTTAACTCCGTTACAAATTTATGAAGGTATAATTAATGAATGTACTTTAATGAAATAATATGGTTACATAAATAGTGTTATTAATGGAAAATTTTTTGTTCATCAAAGAACACAAGATACACCAAGTAAAAAAGAACGTTATCTTTTCAATGATAGTCAAACATTGACTGTGGTAAGAGCATTCTACGAATATTTAATCAAAATAAATATCAATAATTATGAAAATGGTGTAAAAATAAAATTCAAACAAATAATCAATCTTTTAAAAGTGCTTCTAAATGTTATATATTTATGCATGGATTTTGATATGAACACTAATGAATGCTCGAAACTGTGCAAATATAATGTTGTCAAAATTTTTGAGTATCTGTTAAATTATTTTCTTCAGATCTTAAGCTTACATTAAAAATGCATAATTTAACACGTTATCCTTAAAACATACTACGGCATAAACTTCAGTTAATTTTTCTTGTATTAGATTCGAAGGTAAGCCAATATTACAATTTTAGAGTTATATCTCTTTATTTTTGCTTTTAATTTTGAATCATTACAAATTTTTATAAAAAGTAGATGATTTATATATTTTAAATACTGAATAACTAATTTTGTAAAAAAAAATATTTTTGTATTTAAAATTTTATTAACAACATTTTTAACATCTGCAAACTTTTTTATTTAAATTTGTAAAAAGTAAGATAATAGAAAATTTTTAAAACCATTATAATTATATAATTATTTACTGTAATAACTTTTTGTTATAGCTGCTAATATTCGTCTTAAAAATATTTTATCACGAACTAATAGTTCAATTAATCCATGCTTAACGATAGTTAAAAAAATTACTTAGAATAATTTTATTAATAGACATATAAATGTTCACAACAAATTAATGGTTTAGAATAACAATTAGATATATGATCTACCTGTAATGAACTGTGATGAAAATGAACAACTCGAAGCTTCTATGGAAGAGAAAATTAAAGAATTAAGTTTTATTATGTCAGAAGAATAATTTTGAATAATGTTATTATTATACACTAGTATAAGATAAAGGATTTTTAACATAAATGATACAAATTTTTAATAACAATTATATGAATTTAATTTTTAAAATCGTCTTAATACGTTGTTGTTTATTTATAATTATTCATTTTTTTATAGTAAACAAGGTTGAAATAAAGTGGTGTTTTTTATTTGTTCTGGCAAATATTTTTGGAAATGTTTTAACAATGTTATTTATGTACTAAATTTCATAATATAGAAATTAACATATTATTTTAATGAATTACAAAAAATGCTAAAATTAAATTATATTGTTAACAAACTATATTAAACAGTATTTTAAATAAAGTAATATCTTTTTTAACAATATTAGAACTTTATTCTAATTATTATAAAATATATAACAATTCTAAACGATTTGATCTTTTTTAAAGTTGTTGGTTTGGATTACAATGACATATATTTTTCATTTCCTGTTAAATCGAATAAAAATATAAAATACAATATATTTTATAGAAATAATTTTATTACTCCGTTTATGAATCTTTCTGAAATAACTATAAAATTTTCATCACAATTTTTCTCATCACCAGTAGTTTTTAAAAAAATTCATATACATTTTTATAAAAAATATATACCAATTCATAAAAAAAGTGTGTATTTTGCATTGGTTATGTATAATTTTGTATTTAAAAACAACCATACAATTTAAAAAATGTATAATAAATAATAAAAAAGAGTATGTATGTCATTTTAACTGTATGTACATTTTCATTATAAATGCTATAATGTTTAAAAAATGTATAGTAAATGTCGTTTAGAAATGTATATACATTTTATATAAAAATGTATGGCAAATGATAAAGAAAAGTAAACATATTGTTTTGACCGTATGGCATTTCTTAGAAAAAAGATATATATTTTATGTTTATTACGTGGGCACAATTAAAAATAACCTAATTGGTAGTCGAAATGACAAAAGTTTTCTATAATACCCATGATTGTTCAATGTCTGTCAAAACGACAGTTTTAAATTTTGAGTGTATAGACGACGCTATTTCTAAAAAATGCAAAGTGATAATTTAAGAATCAGAGTTTTTTTCATGCTTTTCCATTCGCCAAATTTAAATAATGAATAAGAGTATATTGAAGTAGCAAAAAAATTGCTTTTGACTCGTTCATTTACTCAACAATAAGAATTGATAATTATAGGCTGTGCATCATAGTCAATACATAGCAATGTATATTATTAAGAACACGTCTATCATTTCAAAGGCTATAAAAAGAAGAATATATAATAAATGATCTAACATTCGATTAGTTACCAGAACACAGAATACTTAGTTGAATTTATATTCCTTAAATACATACATATTTTTATATTTATATCTTTTTGCTAAACAAATGTTTAACAAGAGTGTATTGTTATATATTAAATAGCTGAGAATCTCTTCATGCTCCCAAGAATCTACAAGAACTACAAAATTTATAAAGTCGAAAAAAATATTTGACAACAATTTGTATGATAGTTGACTTAAATGTATTATTCGATGAATATTATCATCATATATTCTGTATTTTTTCAATCGTAAATATAATAAAATTTTCATATACAAATATTCAATGTTTTGATTCAATTGTGTATAAAAGTTTAATTTAAATGTTATAGTATATATTATACATGAAAGATAACTAAGATGCACTTTATTTTTATACAATTAAATTTTTGATAAATCTATATAATTTACCACAATTATTGAAATATTAACTAGAGTTAAAAATTTTATTTTAAATGGTGATTTTGGTCTACAAAAATACAAATTAATAATTATAAAAGGTTAACGTTTTATAATATTACATAGAAATTATCATCATACTTGTAAAAATAATGATACTGTTGTCATTTTATAATCTTATATAGAATGACATCATCCATCATTCCGCTATATCATCCCTTTACTCTAGTAATAAATTTTGAATTTCAAAATTTTATAAAAATCTTGATAACATTGATTACCAAATGTTTTGTCTCGTAAATTACCTTATGTTAAAAATAATACTTTTTTGTTTTGTTTTTCATTCTTTATTAAAAAATTTTGAAAAATAATTTCCAAACATTTTAATTATGGAAAAAAAGCGTTTTTTTTTCTTTGAGCAATAATGTATAACAAAATTGGTTTGAACCGCATCATAGAAAAAAAAAAGTTGAGCTATCAGAAAATTAAACACTACAAATTGCATTACGTATAAAATGTGATGAGGTTATTTAATGTTAAATTTTAATAATGGATTTTGAAATGTCTATAGAAAAATGTTGGTCTTTAAAAAAATACAGTACTACAAATAATATTAACTTTTAAAAAACAATCCTATTCCTAAATATCGAGGATGATTATAAAGTAATTTGTAAATTATAGTACCAATTTACAAAAGTTTTGACATTTTGTAATGTATTAATATACATATATTTTACAGTTAGTATAAAAATTAAAAACACTCAAATCTTAAAACTACTACACTTTAAAAAATAAAAAAATCACATTGCTTTTTATAAATTTAATTATTTATTTACTTAAAAGCCTATCACAAAAAATGGAAATTAAAACATTTTTATCGTTTCCGTAGGTTTCTCCATAAAACACTATCTTTACCTGATGTAAACAAATTGTGGTAACCATTAAACTTTATTCTTAGTTCTTCTAAATATTTCTGTCTCGGCTTTCTTGATGGTCTTTTTTTAAAAGGTTTCCATTCTAATGTGATTTTTTCCAGTCTATGGTCAGGTAATCTTATAATATGACCTACATATTTATGTTTCCAATTTTAGCATATTCTGGTAATGTTATAATATCACATATTTCATATAGTTTCTCAGTTGAGAAGTGATCTACAACATCAAATCTTTTGATATTCCAGATTTTATGTAGTAAAGATTTTTCTGTACTCCATAATTTCTTAATATCCGATAAAGACCAGCACCATGTATTCGTACCATAGGTGAAACAAGATCTTATACAGGCTTGGTATAGGAACTTCATGACTTTTCATGACTTTGATTTAATATTTTAGTAAGCATAAAAGGATTTCCATGCTCAACTATTAGCTTTGGAAACGTAACTTCTACTATTTTTAATTGATATCCATTTTTCTAAATAATTGTATACTTTCGTCTCAGGTAAAATTTTTCTATTCATTTTCAGATTTGAACTAATTTTATAGCTGATGACTTTCAGTTTTATTTTCATTGATCTCTAGTCCACAATTCTTTGAAATTTCGTTTATTTTATCAATATTATGTTGTATTTTTTTATAATCAAAGTTCATAATCATTGAGTCATTAGCATAACATAATATTCCTTGGGAAATTTTGGAAGAGACGGGAGAGTTTTATAGATTGTTTAATGAAATCTAATAGTATTATAAATATTATTAAGGAAGCTGGGCATCCTTGTCTTGTCCCTATAAGCGTTTCAACTTCTATTTTTTTACCAGAAAAATCTATAAAGTTAATTTTGCTATTGTTACTGAAAGCTTGAAATATCATAATCAGTTCTTTCTCTATTCCTAATTTTTCTGTAGCTTTCCATGCTATTTTTCTATAGATTTGGTCTAACGCTCTTTTATAACTATAAAACAGAGTTGAGCCGGAATCTTATATTCATATAGTTTTTCCATTACATTTTCAAGTGTTTTAATGCAATCTGTGGTTGCAAATTTAGGTTGAAATCTAAACTGGTAACTTGAAATATTTATTGTAAATTTTTAGAGACATTTAACCATAATATACATGAATACTTTATAAAATATTTAAAGTAAACTTATCAGACGATAATTTTCTGCTTAAAATGGGTCTTCTTCTTGGAATATTAATATTTTTTCTGATTGGGACCAAATAACAAGAAATTTTTTCCTATTTTTATACAAGTTAAATCTTTTTAGCATTGCCTAATAAAGTTTGTTGTTTCTTGCTATCAGTAAGTCATTTGTAATTTTATCTGGACCTACACTCTTCCCTATTTTCAGGTTTTTAACAGCTTCTATTATTTCACTTAGAAGAAAATCTGGAGTTCTGTTAAAATTACCAAATGAAATTTCAAATGCATTTTTAAGTAAGTTTTTTCTTCTTCTGACAGATTATATAAAGAATTATAGAAATTTTCTATTTTTTGATTTTTTAACATTTATTTTATATCTTTTTCTTCCTTTACCCTGTTTAAGGAGATTAATTATTATTTCTTGTCTTTTGTTTTCAAATTCTTCTTCTATCTCACATCTAATTCTCTTTTTGAGTTCACAAAGTTCTTTTACTAAATTCATTTTTTTTAATTTTATTATCTTTTACCATAATTATTTCATTTAGTAGTATTTTGGTTTTTTCTAACATTGATTTAATCTTATTGGATAGAAAGTTGTCTTTGTTCTTAGTCGTAAATGCATTTTTTTGAATATTAGTAAGTTTCTGACAAAAGCGTTGATAGTCAGAATCTATATTAAGATTGTTATTAAGTGTATGTACTGAATTATCGACAAAATTTAACAGTAATGACTTTGATTTTTCTTCGTCGAAAATTTTAATTTCTTCTTTATTCAATTTCTTAGGATTTTGTTTGCTTCAATTAGGAATATATTATTCCAAAATTAGTGCTCTGTAATCAGAACAACATGGGTCAAACTTCCATTGACTTATAGCATATATTATTTTGATATATTCCCTAAATTTTTGTGCTGTTATTACATGATCGAATTGTTTTCTTATCACATTATTTTGGACGATGTCTTCGATAAATGCTGCTTTTGTCCATGTGAATTTTCTGCCTTTTCTCATTCTTGCAAACGATTGGTGGAGTGAAAGACTATATTCTTGGCATAAGTTAAGAATTTATTCTTTATTCTCATTTGTTTTTTTGTCAATTCAGAAATTATCCAAGATAATTTTACAGCTATCATCTTTTGAGAAAGTGACATTCATGTCACCCATAATAACAATTTTATCTTTTCTTAATTTCGTTAATGTGTTTTTCAGCTGATTGTGAAAAATTTCCCTTTCTTTTTCCTTTCCTGGTGTATTAAAAGGTGCATATACTTCAACAAGATCAAATTTGTCAAAGCTAATTATTCCAATTCTTTCTTTATAAAATAGACATCCTTTATTTGATTTTTCAATTTAGAACCAATTATGAACCTGTGTCATAGCCTTTTTTCATAATTACTATTGAATTTGTATCTTCTTCGTGAATATCCTTCTTCAATCTTGTTTCCATGATTACTAGAGTGTCTATATTTAGTTTTTTCATTTTCTCAATTGTTATATCCAATAACCCTAGCTTTCCAATTGAACACGCATTATATGTCATCATTTCTAAGCACACCAAGTTATTTTCCATGTTTACTTTTGCTTCAGATTTGATATTATAAAGCCTAGATGGCATTACTTCTCTGCGACTATAACCGGTACTTGCAGATGATAACGGAGGAGCTTTTTCCGGCATTAGATAGTAAAAGGATGAATAGAATTAAAAAATTTGTAAAATTTATAAAAAATGACGACAAAATATTCACAAAACACCTCTCATTAGCGTTCTTTTAGAAAAAGTCCATAAATTCAATTATTAATAAATTAAATTATAAGGTAATTCTACAATTTAAAGTAGAAAAATTATTGTTTTACATATATATAAAAAATAATTTTCAACGAACAATAAATTTAATAATATTATAAGTAGTTGAAAAAGATAAGTAAAATTTAGTTAAACAGTGATAAAAATATATTTTGAGCAAATATATATACTCTTACAAAATATCAATTTTGCTTTTATTGTAAATAACAAATGCTTACTAACGTGTAATTCGTTGTCTATATTATTCATATTTTAAATTTTTTTTATACAAATTAGCTTACTAATAAGTGTGATTACTATGAAAAAAACCTTTTAAATCAACAATTCGTTGTACCATTTTACTCATTTTTTAAATTATTTTATTGAGTCTCCCTTATTAAATATTTTTATGATAAATAACATTTTCAAAACTATTTTGTAACTATACAATGTAATTAAATGTAACTCTCTCTTCATTTAGTAATTTTTCATTAAAAATTTTATTTACACTCATAATTACTCCTTTCTCTTATTAACTACATTATAAATTATATAAATTTTAATAGACTAAAATTTTTTGTATTACTAGATATTCTAATTTTTATATTAAAAATATTAATATCCCTTTAGTTCCACAGTTCTTATATAGAAAATTTTTTTAAATGTTAGTCTATAAACGTTTTCATCTCCACAAATCTTTATTTATGTAATTGTAACATTTATATTAACTAAAATTACATCTTAATGTTTGCAAAACATTATTGTTAAAACAATAAATAATTTTCTTCTTATTTTTCCACACTTTTTTAACTTAAAAGGATCAAAATTCAAATGAAATTTATATAGATGTTTATTTTTAATCCACTATTTTAATTAAATTTATTAGTTACGTAATTAATAATTTTGCTTTTTTGCTTCGTCATACTCCATCTTATATAAAATTTAGATTAAAAATAAGATTACTGTAAAAATATAAAAATGTAAATTCTATAGTAAAAAAAATATTATGATCAAAAAGAAATTATATATCATAATTATTAAATTACTAAATTTTATAGTACATATCAATGTTGATGTTTATTTAGGAAAAATATATGATATTATATACGTATATTCTTCTTTTGTCATCAATAGATTCTTAAAAATATTCCGTCTTTCGATATAGTTATATTGAGAAATGGTTTACTTAAAAGATGACAATGTTAATCTAGATGACATAAAATCATCTTCAAAAGCTATAAACAATATCTTTGTAAAAATTAGTAATGACAAAATTTTGTTCTCACAAAGTTATTGGCTTATATATCTTAAAATAACTATTTTGATATTATTAAGATATAATATAAGAACAATTGAGTATCAGGGACGGTCAATGTAATGTCAACATAAAGAATAAAAAGGATCTACCTCTTATCTTGATATTTATAATAACTCTACATTTCCATCTTTATATGTCTTCTTTCAATTAGTATATTATTTACTTTGATGAACCTCCGCCTGATTTACTATCATTTACCTTTAAACTACTAATTTTCAAATAATTTTTTTTCTTTAATCTTCCTTCTTGTGTTTTTTTTTAAATTTTAATCATTTTTTTGTTTTAAAAATTTATAGAATTTAACTCACTATTTAAATAGTTGTCTTTCAACAAGATTTCACTTACCTATGAAAATAAAAACAATCAACATCTATTAAAATAATCAATTCTTCTTTAATTATTTATGACCAATCCTTCATAATTTTTAAGTTTATTTTATTTTAAAAGCTTCCACTTATTATAGCATCTTACGAAAAGTTTACATAATTTTTTCTGTTTTTTTAATTATAATGGTTTATATTCCTCAACAACCTCAAAATGATTCTCATTTAATACAGTATCAAGAAAATCCAGTGATCATATTACCTAAAATGTCCAATACTGTGGCAGGTTCTTCTATTAACGGTATTATGAAAGTTATCAATACTAATAATACTCCTACAGATAATTACATATTAATGCCTATTTCAGTCATTGCTAATAATGATCTATCGTCATCTTTTCATATACCAAGACCTGTCGCAAAAATACATAAGTCTAATAGTCTTTCATTATCAACATTTAATTCGAAACATCACTCAAATTCAATTCCCGTCTCGCCTTTTATAAATAACAATAATATTAAAAAATATGGTAATAGATACCAAATACAGTCCAAAAGAAATTTTGATAAAGGAAGACCATTTAGAAGTACCATTGGTCCAAGTAGAGGTGTTAGTATTCCTAATAATCACAATTTACCACCACTATTAAATTCTTCATCATTATCTACGGCAAATATTAGGTCTATTGAGTCAAACAAAATTATAAGTATTTATCCAAATACGTAAGTTGTTTTTATATATTCTTTTCAATTATCATAAGCATAATAAATTTTGTTGCAGGAAACAAGATAATAAACTAAAATTTGGTAGTAATAATATTCTTCAATTAGATAATAGTCAAAATAAAAGGATACCATCAGAAGATAATAGTGTAATTTACGATGTTCCAAATTATAATGTCCCACCATCGTTACCTCCGCACTCATCAACAAAAATATTTCAAAATTCAACGATTACTGATAGCCCAAAACTAAAAACTCTTCAAACTGCATTTACAACACCTAATAACACCAATAGATACTGTTCTATTATAACGCCAATTATAACAACAAGATATTTTTATCCCCCCACCACCGCCACCACCAATAAATCATTCTATTGCAATTAAAGAAAGTAGAAGACAATTTAAAGAAATTTTAAAAAATGATCGTAAATTGAAGAAGTATCAAAAAAAATTACAAAGAGGATTGTTGAGACGAATATGTTGTTCAAGTGTTTCTCAATTACTATTAGCAATCTTGGCAATCATTTGTCTTGGTTTTCTAGCTTATTTTATTCTTATATACTATTTAATATAGAAATAAATCATATTAATTTTCTTTCAAAAACTTATTTTTTTCTTTTATGTAATCTTTTACTTTATATATCAATGTTTTGTTTTTTGTGAGTTAAATAATTTTATCAGTAATAAAACTTTGAAATGCCAATAGAAAAGATGCATTAATATTTTAAATACGTCTTTAAAAATATAATTTAAATTTTGATGATATAGATTTTATTATTTTATGATGCTATTGAATGTAGTATTTTTTCATAGTATTTTAAATTATTCTTCATTTTTATAAAGCGAAGTGTTAAAGTACATTAAAGTCAATTTTTTTGATTTAAGACTTTAAATTAAATCAAGAAATTAACATACCTTTCTTATTAAATTTAATAACAACAATCTTTAAATTAGTGTTTATAGTTTATTTTTATAATAATTATATGTAAAATTAAACTTTTATCTTCTTGTTAAAGATTTTTATTTAAAAATTGTTAAATTTGTTAAGTACAATTTATTTAACCTGTAATATCATTAAAACAACAAAATAAAAGTCGTATAAAATAAAAACACTGATAAAATAATTTTATTTTATTTATCATTGAAAAAAATATGGACTAATGAGTGGAAAGGTGAAAACTTTCTCTCTTTTACATTTAACTAATCATATATCTATCTTCAATTTTATAGTAAAAAATATAATAATTTTATAAGCTTTTTTATAGAGATGCTATCCTCTTTAGTGTGAATCACAATATGAGTAAGAATGTAGTTTATTTAACTTAATAATAATATTCAAAATGAACTAAATAATGTGGTATTTTAGTGAATATTCTTCTATTTATATCCTTTTTACTTCAACGCCTTCTATGGGCGTTACAATTTTTAAAATTTAAAAGATTAAATACTTGAACAAGAGAAGGGTAATATAGATATATTCAATAATAAAATAACTATTTTTATTTCCTGAATTTGCCAACAAAATTTGATTTTGCGCTTCTTCTAAACTTCTACACCATGCAATACCACGAAATAATTCATCTTTATGATCAATTTTTGTTTTTATATATGGATAAAGACATAATGTTGAACAGGAATGGTGATGATATTGATGGGATGGATTTGTTGGGTTTGCATAGGGCAAATTTTGTTTTAAATTAACTTTCCTTAAGTCAAAATAAATTACTGTTGCTGTTGAATGATTTAATTGTAAAGCATTTGCTTTTATTACACCACGATCACATAAAATTAATTCTGGTACAACAACAACTTTCATCTAAAAATAATCTAATTAGTATTAACAGTTCATCCATGAGAATGTGACACTATGTTCTTTCGTAAAATAATTATATAAAGTTAAGGTCAAGTGCCAATAATATAAATTATATGTAAACATATAATTATTAAATTGCTGTAATATAATATGACACATTCTAACAATTTAATTATTTATATATTTTAATATTTTACTATATAGCTTTTAGTATATCGTATAATCATTCAAAAATAAAAACTTACGCGATTATTATCCTGAAAGACGGATTTGATAGAAATTTCTAATTGATCTGATGTTGAAACTATATTATCTAAGAAAATAATTTGATCTTCAATAGAGGAATTATCCAAACCATCACCATTTTTAGTTTTAAATATTAAATCCTATAAAAAACACATTAAAAATAAAATTTATTACATATAAAAAAAACATAATTTCAGAGGTCATTACTTATGACTATCTATTTATGATAATTGAGTACTATAAAATAATTACAAAACAACTGTTATTCCTATTAAACATGAATTTAATTGTTAGTCAAACAATTATCTTCTTATTTAATTATTATTTAAATTACAATAAAATCTTTTTAGAAGTATTTAAAATCAAATGATTTACACAAAAAACTAGCTATAGTTTTTATGAATAACTTTTAAAAAAGTACAATTTCTTTATAATTATAAAAATGACATTATAATTTGCCGACAAACTATTATTTTAAAGAAAAAAAAAGGTTCTGACAGGTATATAGGTGGTTAGCTTCTAATAATAATTGACTTACCTGTTTTGTTGATATGTCCGATTTAGAACCATTAGGATGTTTGTAATGAAGGCGATATTGAATTCTTAATGCAAACCAGGTGGTAGGCGTTAAACCATCAAATAAAAATAGCTAAAAACAAAGTGAGTTTAGTTATCTTTTCTTTTTATTAATTAAATTTTTATTATTCTTAAACATAATGTAACTTTTTACATCAATTATACAATTCCTTGAGGAATAAAATTTATCATAAGAATACAAATGAATAATATTTTTAAATGCTCAAAAATTATTCTTCTTAACAAAATTTTAAATATATCATTGTATTTATTTCAAGATACAAGGATAATTAATTTTATTAAAAACTTTTCCTATCAATGTTATAAATTTTAGGAAATGATATTTAAATAAATAAAAATAGCGTAAAACTTTTAGATTAAAGATAAAAAATAACATACCTGATCAACTCTATCAGTAGTTAATTCTGTTTGCCTAAAGTGCCTAAATATATTTAAATCAAAAATATCAACAATCATGTCAAATTTTGAAACATTTGATGCTTTTATCATTTTAATCACCACAGAGGAATGTGATATAGTTGATATTTCAAATGTTGCAATTGCTGACACATCAATAGGATATTGATATAAAAAATATAACAAACATATTAGAAATGATCTTGATTGAAAAGTGTTTATAGAATGAATAATAATATTCCTTAGAGCATGTAGATATTTCATGTTGGCATTTTATTTCTATAGATTTGTAAGATATTAGTTCTTTTCAAGTATAGACTTTTTTAATTTTGTATAAATTTATTTTTTTTCTGGTCAGTTTAGACAAACTTTTTTTTATCTATAAAAATATTTAGGACTTATATATTAGCCAATTATATGATAAAAAAAAGAAAGCTATCCTCATTTATTTTGTTTTAATTTATAGTGGTTGTAAAAAGAATTAAAATATTATAAAATGTAAAAAAGGCGAAAATAGTAAGGAAAATTTAAAATAAATAAATCTAGAATACATGGTAATTGTTTTAAAAACTTTTAGTTTGTTACTTATCAATGCCATAATATTTATTATTTTCTATAAATATCATTGATATATAAAGATGTATATATATATTTTGGCTCATCCCCTTTTAGATAGACTAACAGAAAATTAAAAGAAGGTTAAAGTATGAGATGTTAAGATATCTTGAAAAATTAAGTGTATTTCTTGGTAACAATACTTAAAAGGCTTTAAAAGTTAAAGTAATGATAATAAGTATAATGTTTAAATAATTTAAAACTATAAAGATGAGTGGTTAAGAAATAATATAATAAAATGAAAAAAATTTAGGAAATATGATAAAAGATATTATTCCCATAAATGTAATATAGATATATGTGTTTATTAGTAAGAAAAATACTATATATTCATATTACTCAAAGTTTTAATCTTTATCAGTTGGTTAGTAAAAGTTGATTTAAAACATGCGTTTGACATTTTAATGGCACAAAAATATAATTATCACGCAAGCTACTTTATTTCATAGGTTAATCAAGAATATTTTTTTCCTTAATGAATATGTTTGAAAATATAAATCATTATAACTTATATTATCTAAAAACAAAATAAAAATGTTTATTATATGAAAAATAATATTCATTTGTATATATGTCATTAAAATTAATAATAATAATGGCACAATTAAATATATCTTTCAAATGATAGTAGAAGAAGTACATAATTGAACATAAATTAGGTGGAGACTTTATGTACTTAAATAGGCCCAATGCGTTAAAACCTTATGGCATGTGTTCTTTTAAGATTTTATATAAAACGATTAATACAAGCATTTACTGAAAACCTCAAAATCAGTACCTATTTAATAGCTATATTTTGCCTCTTAGTATAACGAGGAAATTTACTTAAATTTATAATTAATTCCTCTGCACAGAGTTTTATTGTATACTCTAAATAAAATAAATATTCATATAAAAATTTTTGTAAGTAATTTACCACAAAAAATCATTTAAAATGATAATAGGAAGAAAGTGAAATGATTGTAAACAAAAAATTGTTAAGAATATACACCGTTTTTTAGAATATAAATAGTGAAACTAGAAGTTTAAAGATATGATAATCCATGATATATATTCCATTAATCCAATAATATCTTATCTTAATAAGGTAACTATATACATAGATTATTCATGAACGATGCATAAAGTCGGATGAAAAATGAGAATAGGATAAGAATCAAATAAACAAACTAATATTCTAAAAAATAATAACAAAGATGTTAATGAATTGACATATCTTAATTTTAGTTAAAGCCATGGAAATTATAACAAATAAAAAAATTAAATATTTTCAACTTAAAAAAAGAAATTTTCAATGTAAAATATTTTATTTTTTTTCATTCTTGATTTTTAATAAATTATTAATAAATAGAATTATTTAATTTTTCGTACAATACATGTTTATGACAATAAAAAATATATACACTAATTGTCATTAAAAAAATAATCTAATAGATATTAATTTTTATAAAATATACACTAATTATAAGAATTATTTACTTTTTATTATATACAAACAAAATATAATTATCTCCTCTAGTAATTGTTCTCAATATTCATACAAAGAGATGATAAAACAGATCTTTTTCTGATAAAAAAAATTAAGTATATTAAAAAAATATTTGTCTAATGAATTAATTATTGTTTAAGATATCCAAAAAAAAGAATAACAGTGGGAATATCTAAAATAGATTATAAAGAGTCAAAATTGTTTACTCATGTTTCAATGTAAAGAAGGTATCATGTAATGAATTATTATCATTAAAAAGATTACAATTATTAAAATATTCTTTACTTAGTATCATCCAGATTTAAAAATTCATGTAGATATGCTAATTAAAAATTATAATAGTACCAGTTTAAAAATAACATTTTAAAAAATGTAGTAATAATAATGTAAAAAATAGCGAAAAATAACAAAAAGTGTAAAAATTTACAACTTTTCAATATATATGTATATATAATATGTCAAAAATAGATTTTATTTTAACAAAAATGCGACGTTAATTTAAAATTGTTCTAATTATTCAAGTATTTGTTTTTTTCCATATAATTAAGAAAAGAATAACATTTATAATTTGCTAACGATTTATAATCCAGAAATTCAAAATATAATTAATATGAAAAAAAATTTTAACGTAGAAAATAAGACGATATTGAGAAATTCATATCTATATAATCTAAAAATATGCATTACTTGAAATATATCTCTTTATGTATATTTCGTGCCTACTTGAAATTAATTTTTTAAGTTAAACATATCAAAAATATTGTTGTAAGATAGAAGAATTATATTTTACTAGCAAAGAATAAAAGATGGGATAGAAGGGAGTTAAAATGATAGCAATATTATGAAATTAACAAATGGTATACAAAAGGATGTTAAAAATTGTTCTCAAACAGGGACCTGAAAATTTATATTTCCTTGAATATTTAAATAAAAATGAAAAAAATTTGTTATTAAGAAAGTATAATAAATATAATTTATTAAAACGTAGATGTAATAATTCATTAAAATATTCATGTTACTAAAAGATTCATAATTTATATATTCTTTTTTCACGTAAAAGAAATATTAATTAAATATTTTTAATGTAAAATATACACTGATTCAAACTGTTTATGATATATATATATATATATACATATATCTTTATGTAGCTAAGTTTTTATAGCATTTAATTTTCAACAAACAAACTATTTTTAATTGAACAAAAGAAATTATTCATGAATTTAAGTTAAACTTTGATCACTAAAAAGTAATTTTAGTTACCATATTAAAGTATAAAAAAATTATATATATTTTGTGTAATTTGAGATAAAATGAGAAAAAGAATTATAATAAGATTATAGTAAAACATCGGATGTTCACATAAACAAACTAATTTAAAATGTATTATTATAATAAAAAGAAAAACTTTTTTTTTTGCATTTTTTAAATAAATCATTTTATTTCTAATAAAAAGAAAATGCAAATACACAAAGATATAATATATATAATTTCTTAAAATTAAGTTATTTTAAAAGGTTATAGAAACAGTTTAATTTTATACATTGTTTTTGATTAGTCTTCTGAAAAAATTAAACATTTTAAAAGAACAATGTATTTAAATAGAAAATTCTCTTTAATGTAACTAAACTTTTTAATTATGTTATAGATTAAAGTACTATCATTATTGTATAAAATAAATTGTATACTTTACTTAAGAAGGTAAATTAGGCACATTCAATGAATCGTTTGTAAATTGAAGGCTTTTATATAATCAACCATTTAAGGTATATTATAAAATCAACCTCTTAACAAAAATATGTATTAATAAATGATGCGTGGACTTGATAAAATTATAAAATGGTATAGAAAATAAAAATATAACAAAGAAAGAAAATATTATTAATATTTGGGAGAAGAAAAATATTTATAAAATTATATTTATAATTATTGTAGAGTTAAATAAAAATAATGTTTAGAATTATAATTTGTACTCTTCAACGTTACAATTAAAATAAGTAATACAAATGTTTACTATAGAAAAAGAAAAATGTTAAAAATGAAAGATTACCACAATCTAAGGATAAAGTTTTAAACAACAAATAAAATTTAATTTTTATCTTAAAATTAAATGTATATGTTTTAGATTTAAACTTTAAAAATTAACCAAATAATAGAATAAATATTTAATTTATTTACTAAATGTTTTGATTACCAAATACTGACATTTAATCTTACGCAACTGTAATTTAGCGGTACTTCTCTCTATGTATATTAATATGGTTAAAGGATGATTTCTTTAATATCAATTATCAAATGTATGGTAAATAGATAAAAGTATACATTACAATTTAGAGGAACCATTTAAGCTAAAAGAGATAACAATAACATAAGTAAAATCTTATATAATCAGGGAAATGTATAATTAAGTAAATCATGTAGTATGACATGATTTCTTTGTTAAAATCTACAATAATTAACTCATTATTTATTTTCTTTTTATCTTTATTATGGTAAAATTTGCAAAGTAATATTCGTAAAATAAAAATTTTATAATGTACAATTGTAAAATGAAATGTAAATGTTATCATATGTTAAAAAAGTTTGAATTTTTTAAATTTTAATTGCGATAAAAAGCATTGAAAAAAATAGGAGAAAGAAAAAAGTAAATTGTATAATATAATATAAATTTTAAACTCAATAAAATTATTGCTTGTAAAAGTATTTGAAAAAAAAGATTCTCATATAATTTTTAAAAATAAAGTAGAAACGGAAGAATTTATATATTTACATATAACAAACATAAATTTATTATATTTGAGTTTTCGTCCTATACTTTTGATATATTTATATTAAGGAACATAATTTATATTTTTATTACTTATATTGATAAAAATGATAGGAGCATTTAGTTTACCATCTTAGTTACCTTTTTATATAAATTTATTTAGAAAACTTGAACGATATTCTTTCTTTAATATAACCGGAAACTTTTTTTTATATTTATAATTAAGATACACTATAAAGTTATTAAAGATGAAAAAACAAATTACTTTAAATTGATAATTTTTATTCGATAAAAATAAATCTCTTTAATGTTTTTAAATATCAAAAGGTATTTGATAGGATAAAATTTAATTATACTTATTTTATCAACGAATAAATATCTTTTTGATATCTATAAAATTATATCAATTCATTGGGAAAAAACGAATCAATTACAATTAAATTGATTATGAAGTATTTTTACAAAAATTATACATTACCCTTAATATAATAATCTTTTTAAATGTTTTCTGTTTTATTAAATATATTATTTTTAATATCACTGGAAGTAACAATGAAAAAATTATCATTATTGATAGTGGAAATTGTATTAAAAATTTATATATAAAATAAAAAGTATTTGATAAAAAAATATTATTTTGAACAGATTTTTATGTAATCATTGCAATTAAAGTGAAAAAACTTTAAATGTAGTATTCCTCTTTAAAATGAAAATCATTTTCCAAGCATCTTTCTTTGTATTTATACATTAATTAATGAATCATAAATATATATTAAAATATAACAAGGTTATGAAACAACCATCATATTATGTTTCAACTCACAAATGTGATTGCAGAATACTGTTTTTAAAGAATTACAATTTAATTCTTTGAATAACAAAATTGTTTCTTCATATTTTGTTTATTATTTAGAGAAAAAAAAATTTCTTGTGCATTTTAATTATTTTTTTATGAGCAAATTCTTATGATGATTTACGTTCTCTTAATTTTAAATATAACGAAAAAATATATAATGATACTCATATTTAATTGATACTACTATTGATGTAAATTTTTAATTATTTAATAATATGACGTAGTAATATTTTCAAATATATTTTAAAAGGAAAATAGGAGAAATAATTAATTTTTTTATTTACTTAATATACTTGAAAAAAGATCAATAAAAAATAAATTAAGTTATAGTTTACTATATAATAAAATTATATTATTGAAAAAATTTATCACAATTAATCGAATTTTAATATCATAACAATCAAATAATTTTCATTAAATTATAAGTAATTGAAACATTTATTAAAATATAAGGGTAAAAGAATTTATTATATAATGAATTTTAAAAGTATTAAACATAACTTGTTAAAAAAAATATTTTTATCGATATAATGAGACAATGAAATAAAATAATCTTTTAAAATAAATACAATCATGTTTAATGCCATTTTTTTAACTATATTAATCTTTATATAAATATTATATTTTTATCATAAAAGATAGTTTTAGTTGTTTTTATGTTAAATTTAGAAAGTTTAAAGTATAATAAAAATTATTATTGTTTTGTTATTTTTATGGATTTAAATCACAGCCAATATAATATAACGAGTGATGAAAGTGAAGGTAGATGTACTGAAAAATCAGCTTATTTCTTCCTTCCTCTTTTATATATTATTCATTTATCTACCTAATTTCTAACCATAATAACATTAACAGTAGCATTATGTTGTTTTGACAAACTATATATAAGTCCACTTACTCATTTAAATTACCTCTCTAATTATCTTTACGCAATTACGACTTCCATTATAACTCTTTACTTTCAAACCGTTTGTCAAACTAATAAAATTAGATTATTGTGACCAGTTTAAAAATTTGTAGTCACAAGATTAAAGTTCACCAAAATTTATCATTCTCAAAGCATTAATTTACTTCAAACAAAGAATTTTGTCCGATTAACAAGATTTTATTTGTACCTCCTAATTTTTATGTCTAATTACTAAATTCTCACTCTTTGATTCCGGTGGTTCGAGATGTGATACATCTATTACCAAAATCCATGATAATTTGAATAGTATTTTTTTAATGTTAGTCTCAGCTTATACGCACTAGAAACTTCAGATTAAATCTAAACAATCAATTTACTTTTTCATGTTGCTCCAGAAGCGGTTTCAATATATCTTAAAGCTATCTATACACTTAGGATTCTGTTCTAGTTGCAGAAAAATTTTTGAACGAAAAAAATTCACTAGTCTTATCTAAAGGACTACATTAAAAGTAAAAATTACCAATATTAGGGAACTCTTAAGCCACAATATGAAACTTAAATTTATGGGAATCAGTCATAGTAAAATCCACACTATCAAAAAAATACATTTCCCTATAACTACGAATTATTTAACTTAACAGCATAATTTTCATGGGCTCCTTAAATCAAATAATTGTATAAAATATGTGCTTTCACTGATTTCTTTTTATTCATTCATTTTTTTATTAATTATAGAATTTCTACTAATATACAAATATTATTTTAAAGTCCGTATGAAGATAATAATAATTTGTTTTTGAATTAATTTAATTATTTAATATCTGGTCATTTTTAAGCTTTTCAAACAATTACAACAAGTTGTACATAAAATTTTCAGGTTGTTATTATAAATAAAAGGTTATAAATAAAACAATCTGTTTTAAAAAAGTCAAAGATAATGAAGAAGATACATTTTAAACTTATTATTTTATAAAAATTGCAATATTATAAAATGATATCAAGATTAAAAAATTTTTAAGGGCCATTTTTAGTTGCAAATATTTTACATCGAAATATTTATATTTCAAGAACTTGAAGCTTTAAAATATTGTTATGATAAAATTTATAAAAATAACAATAAAATATTTATTAAAATTTATTTGGAAAAGATCAAAAATATTTTTTTTGTTTCTATAAACGCTCATGCCTTAATTAATTTTTACTTCTAGAAATACGCATAAACATCTTTTTTATGTTAAAGTATATTAAATTATAGGATTTTTTAAACAAGATATAAAAACGTTTGATAAATCTTTGCTAGGAGAAAAAATTTGACTAAAATTAAAAAATAGAAATTTTAGTTCTCAAAACATGAATCTCTAAAAATTATTTTTTTGAAACTTTGGAGTAAAGCAAAAAATGGCAGAAACTAAGTAAATGTAAGTTTATAGTGATTAAAATAACAATTCCCCGTAGCAAGAAAGGGAAATAACAAAAAAGTATTTGTAAAAGCCAAATAAATTTAAATCTAAAAATGCTAATAATTAGTGACATATAGTTTTTTTAAAACTTTTCTTAAAAACTTCTTTCTACTTTAATAATTAGTTACTTTATACAAATATCATTTGTACACATTAAATTAGCAACATTGTTTCAAGCATCTACAACAACAATTTATTATATAAAGGGAAAATTCAGTCCAAAAAGATATTACGTAATGTTTAATTAAAGTGTTAGACGTATTCTATAACCCAATGCATTATATTATAATCGTTCTTTAAAAATATATTTTTTATATTTTTTTAAAACTATTACTACGTATTCGTACATAGATTATAAAAATTTCTCATGATTTATTATTTTTATTTATATTATAATCTCATAACTATTTGAAGAACTAAAATTAATTATTAAAACAACCGCCTGCTTTTTAAAACTAGCTAATAATTATAGAAAATAATTATATTTATTATAAAATCATTGTAATAAATTTTACTTTTTGGAATATATCAAATTTATATAATAATATTTTATTTTTAGTTAAAATTATTCAAAAAATTTTTTTCCATGATAAATGACAACTTTAATTATTATTTTAACAATATGGGCATTACTATCAACAGTATTACTTATTTTATTTATTCTTGCCAATTTTGGAGTATGCACTAATGAAAAATATCTAAAAGTTTTTATACCAAAAATGTTTAAAAAATACAAAACTTCAAATGAATTGAACGTTATTCCCTCAACATGTGACAATCAAAGTATTAATAGTATCTGTTATACATTAGGAAAAGATATTGAATTCCCTAAACTTTCTTTTGAGGGGTACACAAAAAGACACATTTTAAGCATTGAAATATCATCGAATTCTCAAGAACCATCAATTATTGATCCTATTGAATATTATACATTGTCAAGGATTGATGATTCACAATTTAACAATATTACTCAAAATGATGAATTAAAAATATTTCCTATTGTTGATGGGAAACATAAATATGTTCCATGTTATGTATCAAATCGTAGACATAGGCCAATATCTTATTGCATAGGTAATGAAGTTAATGGTGACCGAACGTTTAGTAGAAATTTAAATACATCAAAATAACTTTTTTTCTTTATATCAGTAGTAATTCAAAAAAGTAATTTATCAATCTACTTAACAATTAGTTACTATAATCTTTTATTTTGGATTTTTTTGATTGGGATATGAAAAAAAAGATCATTACACACATTTAAAAAAAATTATATATATAATTATTATATTTGTTTCAATGAAAATAAAAAATTTTATTATTTAATATTATTGTTCCATATTACAACTGCTTCTTTTATAAGTTTTATTTAATCTATTTCTAAAAATGATAAGAACCATGATGAAAAATTTTATTTTGATTCACATGTTATTAATATAATTTGAATACCTATTGTTGATCAAAAATTTTAAAATACATAAACATACATGATTTTTTTAATATATAAATTAAAATAACTTTTTTAGTTGATTGTATTTGTTTTTATTTATATAAATATAAAAAATTCTAACATATTTTTAGTAAAATATATAAATTTATTAATAGTTTAAACAATAAATTTTTGAAGCTGTTATAGTAAGAAATTATAAAATTTTTAGTATAGAACTTTCTTACTAGAATCTCTTCTAAACAATTATTTTTATATGAATTTGCATGTATGCAAAATATTCAAAGCTTAATTTTATGAATATTTAAAATAATTTAATGATTAATTTTAATTAGAGATTATAATTATTTCTTTAACAAATTTCTTTTCTCCTTTTTCCTAATATAATTTTTTGAATAAAATAATTGTGCTATAATTTCTATTATTATTGTTCAAAGTTTATTTTAATATTAATAAAAAATATTATAGTTTGTAATTATAAAACATAAAATTGAATGTCAATTTATTTTATTGATAAAACTTATATTTGTCCATAATGATATATTGTTACATATTCATTCAAACAACGTTATAATTTCTCTGTGTAAACACAGTTTACAGAGATATTACTAATTTCTATCATTAAATTTATATTTTATTATTCTTTAAATGTTTCTACCATATATCCATCATGTTACCTGTGGCAATATTTTATAATATGGTTAATTATATATATAATTTTACAAATAATACTATTGAAGTAGTATCACTCATGTTTCTTATTACTTTTTATATATTTCTTTTAACACCAGGTGTAAGTTTATTTTCATAAAATTCTCTATAAAAAATATGCTATGAAAATATTTTGGTTATATTAATTCATATAATTTTAGCTTTGTAATAGGTTAGAAGTTAGTATTTATGATGATAGAAGAATTCCAACATCTGAAAAAGTTTTATTTTTTTATATTATGAAGGCTTACAAAACACTAGTAATATGGCTTACTATTGGAGTTCTCTTTTTAGTTTGTACATTTGCTCTTATTTATTGTAAAGAATTAGTAGTAGATAGATGTGATGAATAAATTAATTGAAATTATTTGATTATATTAAATTGCCTTTACATATAATTAAAGCAAAAAAAAAACAAAATGGATCATGAATTTATTTATGCGAAATAGTTTTTTCATAATTTACATCATTGTTTCTATTAGTATATATTTGATTTTTTATACAATTGTTAACCAATAATCATCTCAATTCAAATAACGAATATTTTGTACTTTAACAGTTTAATTTATTGCCTTAAATAAATTATGATGAAAAAATATGTTATAATATTTTGTAAATTTTCCTAATTATTCATATAATAATATTTTTTATTAAATTACTACTTATCATCTATTAAAGGAAACAATTTTATCTGTATTAATAAGAAAAACTTGAAACATCTATAAAAGAAATAATATGATTAAATTTGTTATTCATTAAATATAATTGTAGTAAATGTATATATATAAATAAGTAACAAGGACTTCTAATTTTAAAAAAATGTTATACTGAACACTCTTTGTACTAAATTTTTCCATTTACACTATCAATCATATATTCGAACAAAACAAATTCTTTTAGATTATATATAATAGAACAACATATTGTTTTATTCATTGTTGAGGAGACGCTACTTCACCAAAAGCTATTTTGCTTTTTTTTCGTGACGAGAACACCATAAAATTTTTGTAGGGAAATATATTTATAGAAAATGATATATAATAAATATTTATTAATTAATTTGAAAAATTATTGGTTTCATTCAAGACTAATGAGACAATTTTTGAGGAAAATAAAATTTGTTTTTTAGAAAATGAAATTTCTCTTTTTTTTTTTGGAAAAAGCATATTTACTAAGTATAAAAGTAGTATCAGTTAATATCAAACAAATAATGTTATTATTTTGTAAAATACATAATTTTCTATGCTAGAAGTTTAAGACTACACACAATTTACTATCCCTGATTCAATAAACCTAAAATAACAAATATGCTAAAGTTTTTATTTTTTTTAGTAAATTTAGCAGCAAAAAAAAATTAATCAGTTTAACTGTAAAAAAATTTATAAATTAATATTTTTAAAAACTTTAAACAGTTAATTGACTTTAAATTCTGAGTAAACTAATAATTTTTAATAATCGAAAAATAAGGAAACTCAATAATATTAATTATATTTATACTTATAACTTTTTAAAATATTATGTTGTTTATCTATTAATACAATTTTATTTTTGTAATTTTATACTACCACCTTTTTATATTATCTTTATATTAATAGTTCAATCGTTTATTTTATTCAATTTGATTAATTTGACTAAAATTTCATACGACGAATAGTTGTAATAAGTGTCAACTGTTTACAAAATTTAATATATATAAAATGCCAAATAGTATGTACATTAAAAAAATAAAAGATTGAACACTTTGCAAAATTAATATATTTAAATATATTGAAATGTTAATTTATTAATTAATGTAAAATATAAGAATTTTGAAATTTTAAATCCAAATAAATAAGCAAATAAAATCAAACATTTCGTCTACTATACATATGATGAAGATATAAGTAATATATATATTCTTAATAATTTGATATTACTTTTACCGTTATTAACAAAAACAAAAGAAATAAGAAAAAGAGTTTTTATTAAAAATGCTATCAAAGCTTTTTGAAATAAACTTATTTTAAATACAAAATGTAAACCTATTAGTAATTCAATACTTTAGTTATTTGGATTTAAAATTTTAAAATTCCTATATTTCACATTAATTAATAAATTAACATTTCAATATATTTATATTTTAATTTTGCAAAGTGTTCAATCTTTTATTTTTTTAATGTACATACTATTTGGCATTTTATATATATTAAATTTTGTAAACAGTTGACACTATTACATACATTCGTTGCATGAAATTTTAGTCAAATTAATCAAATTGAATAAAATGAACGATTGAACTATTAATATAAAGATAATATAAAAAGGTGGTAGTATAAAATTACAAAAATAAAATTGTATTAATAGATAAACAACATAATATTTTAAAAAGTTATAAGTATAAATATAATTGATATTATTGAGTTTCCTTATTTTCCGATTATCTTAAAATTATTATTTTTTTAGAAGTTAAAGTCAATTAACTGTTTAAAGTTTTTAAAAATATTAATTTATTAATTTTTTTACAGTTAAACTGATTAATTTTTTTTTGCTGCTAAATTTACTAAAAAAATAAAAACTTTAGCATATTTGTTATTTTAGGTTTATTGAATCAGGGATAGTAAATCGTGTGTAGCTTTTAGAAATAAAATATTAAAATTCAAACTTTATAGAATTGTAAAATAGTTTACTTTATTTTTAATTAAATCATAAAATTATATAATGAAAAATTGTAAAACAATTACTATAGTTCTAGATATACGTAGTACATTAAATAATCAACTATAAAATTGTAGAATATTAATAGTTTAATGAATTAACTAATTCTAAATCAGCTTAATATCTTTATTTATCAAATACCATTCAATTTTTCAAATAATTACTCTTACGTCTTGATTTCAGAATTTATAAAAAGTTTTACATGACTAAACTTTTTGCACAATTGTAGCAGAAGAAATTTTTTTACTCCAAATGCTACAAAATACATTTAAATTCATTTATTCATGTATACCAATTAATAAAACATTTTTTCATTTCTGAAAAAGAGTTAAATAGCAATTTGGTGAAGGGGAACCCTTTTTCTAAATATTTCCTTTTCCCGCTGAAATTTTTGTAATGGTCTCATCATAAAAAAAAAGGAAAATAGCTTTCAATGAACTTGCCTCCCTCCTTTTATATATACATAATTTCCACTAAAATTTTCAATGGTCTTGCCACGGAAAAAAATGCAAAATGGCTTTTATACATATAGCGAAATTTACCTAGTAGTTCTTGGTGAAGTGGTGTCTCGCTTAAGATACAGCTTACATACACCTAATTCCTGTAGCTTAGTTGTAACGTTCAACTGGGAATATACATATGTAACATTTAAATATAAATATTAATATATTCTAATTAATGATATTATTATGATAATTTTAGTTATATTAATTTCTATTTAAAAAGTTTTTTTTTTATAATAAATCAATTTAGTCTTAGCTGAAATAAATGGATTTTGGTGCTAGACTTATAGCCTTAGCTATGAGGAAAGGCTACAACAAAATATAAAGATTTTAATTGTATATATAAAAGGTTTCCTTTATTTAATAAAAATCCGTTAATTTCACTCACAACTTTCATTGATGTAATAAGTAAAACATTTATAATTTTATGTTTTATTTTTAAAAAAATAAAAAATTGTACTATGATTTATAAATTTTTGGGATTATACCAAAATCGTAGAAAGAATTAATAATTAAAAATTGAAAACAAAAATTTCTTTGATATAATGTCAAAAAATTTAAATTGATGAAAAAATATAATTAATTAGGATCAAATTAAATTATAAAACTTTGCGGCCCGTTCTATAAAAAAGTAAGATAAATTAATTAGTATAGAACATATTTTATTTTAACAAACGTACAACAACTTTTTCGCTAGTGGTGATTTTTTTGTGACGAATCACTATTTCTAATTTGGAAAAATGATAATGGGATAAAGCTTAAAATAACTGGAATAAATAATAAACCATGTACCATTCCAATAAACATAGTTAACCATATTGTTTTAAAGAATGTTAAAATAATATAAGCATCAACAGTATACAATATTGATATTCCAGCAATTGTAGATGAGGCACCCTTAAAAAATATATATATAAATCATAATAAATGCAAAAAACGATTTACCTGTAAAATAGGCCATCCAAGATGTGCTAGTGCTGCAGTAACTTTTTCTTCTGAATTAACACCAGGTGATGCTACAAAAGCATAAACTATATGAGCTGATAGATCAACAGCAAAACCAATGCACATGATAAGAGAGATCATTGAAACAGCATCTAAATTAACTCCCCAAAATGTCATATACCCAAAAACTCCACATGATATCGAACATATCATGATAGCAATTATTGCAGCAGATGGAAAACTTGGGATTAATAAAAATGATATAGATATCATACAAAATAATGATATAAAAACATTTTGTAATGTTGATGACATAATAATTAAGTATTGATCAGCAAATGGAAATGCCTCATGGTAAATATCAACCTTTAACGGGCACTCATCAGCAATTTCTCTTAGTAATTTTGTTGCTAATTTATGTTGATTTGGTGTTACCATATTCCTCATAGCAATTGTAAAACGGAAAGCTTCTATTTGTGTTTTATTATCATTATACTTTATATCTTGTTCCCATTGATTAGCAGCGCCGGTATTTTTTAACCATTTCAGTAATTTTTTATTCCATATTTTATCTGTATTTTCTGGTTCTGCATTTAACTGCACCAAGTAATTCATATATTCTAGTAAAAAGAATACTGTTCCTTCTCTTGACATTGTATATTCTGTATGTTCAAATTTGTTAACTAATCCGAGGAGTATTCCTCTTTGTTCAGGGTCAGTAAAATTGACCTTATCTTTGACAAGAACATGTAATTGTGGTCCTTTTTCCCAAAACATTGTCATATCACTGAAGTATTTAGAGATATAATGGGTATTAGTAACTAAATTCTTAGGTTCTAAACCTTCTCTAAACATTGATGATCCAATAATTGATCCAATCAAATACAATATATACATTGTCATTGTTAAAAATCTATTCTTATTATTTAATATAAATGGTGAATATTTATTTGAAAAAAATCTCCTTATTGCTGCTGAACCATCTTCAGGAATTTTTTCATTCTTTATTGAGATGGATTGTGAAACTTTTTTAACCAAAACATTTGGTTGATGAATAGATTTACTGAACAATTTACCTGGAATGACCTCATTTGGTGGGACATGCTTCTCTTCATCTATAGACATTGGTGGTAGAACATCATCACTTATATATATAGAGCGAATATTATCTAAAGTTAAATCATGCACCTTACTACATTTCTTTTCATTGATCGATTTCTTTACTTTATACAAAAATATAGAATGTCTTTCTTCATTTTCACAATGACCCATTATCGCAGTGAAGCCTGAGAAAAAGGTTAATTGAAAGGTATAACAAAATATAACAGCTGTTGCTGCATAGATACAAAATAAATTAATACCAGGAAGTGATGAAAATGCGCCAATAAAAAAACTTAAAATATCTGTTATATTTGTTATTGATATAGCAACGGCTGAATGTTCCATCATTTCTGCCATTCTCTCTTCAACATTTAAATTTGGATTTGTTTGATCCCAACATGCATTCATTATAAACATATCATCTATGCCAATAGCAATAATTAAAAATGGTATAATTATATTAAGAACATTATATTGAACATTAAAAAGCATTAAAAAGCCAAAAGACGCTAATAATGCAATAAGTGTATTAAATAAACCACAAATTGCAACTAATGGTTTTGATCTTATCCAATCAACTTTAAAACCACTGCGATTCCTTACAGCAAATGAACAAATAATTGAAAATATAAATAATGTTGTAAAACTAATAACAAAATTAATGCCAAAACTATTAGCATTTTCATTTAAACCATCTTGAAGTGATTGGTAATGCATGAATGATAAATCAATGAGATCAGATTGAAATCTATGAAGAATAAATTTTTCAATAGCATATGAAAAATCTGAGGAGTACTTTAAAAATTCGGGAGTTTCCTGCTTTAAAAAATATATTAATTGTGTAATATGAGCAGACAAAACAGTATTATCAGTTTCATTTAATACAACATCACCAATAGCTGTACCAAGGTATGCTGGTGTATCATCATTTCCACCTTTAGGATATTTTAAATCAATTACTCTCCCCAATTTTGACATTTCTTTAAACATCATAATATGTTCATTACCTCCACATTTCCATTCATAATTTAAGCATAAATCTTGATATGTTAAATTAAATTGCTGATCTGTTGTCGTAACACTTACATTATTCATAATGAATTGATTTAGCAATTCAATTTCATCAAGAATAATTGGTCTTAAGATATCACCACCATCTTTTGCCCGTACCAATATATTTACAAAACGTTTCATTTCGAATGACTTTCCTGCTATAAATTTATTTTCATTCATTGGCCATATATCTGTAAATGCTTTTAATTCATTTTTCCACCTAGCATTATACGGTGTAAATGTGTAGGCTGGATCATCTAATAAAAGATCACCTGCTTTTAAAAAACCCAACGAAAATATTGGTGTTATTATTAATGGGCCAATAAAACACAACCATCTATAACGATTTACAAATTTACCATACTTGTAAAAGAATAATTTTAATAACGGTTCAAGAGACCACCATTTCATTGCAAAATTCTAAATAATAATAAACGATATAATGACAAAATAAAAAAATGATTATTTCGTTTTAAATGAAGATTTTTTTAGTATTTAAATATTGGATAAAAATATATGGGTAATATATTATCAAGAAGGTTATGTTATAATTAATAAAACAAATCTAATCTATCATTTTTACTTTAGGGACTTACAAAACAATATGTATGTTATAAAATAAGAATATACATTAAAAAACAAGGAAAAATATCAAAAACGAAAAGATATACATATATGGATAATTATTTAAAAATTTAAATTGTCATATATATAGTTAACCTTAAAAATGTTATTATAGAATAAAAGATAAGAGTTATATAGTTTTTTTACGATCTCTTAAAGTTATTTCATACTTTTACCTATATATATTTTATTTATAATAAATAAAATACCCATATACATTAATAGGTAAATGTTAATTCCTAAAATTTAAGTTACCATATCTTATATAAAGGTTAAGGTTAAATATAAATAGATATATGGTATTTTATAATTTGTTAAAATAAAAAAGATTCACACCTCTATAATAGATAAAAGCTGTAGTGTTTTTAATAAAAGTATATTATAAAAAAGATACTTTTAATGTTATATACATTGACATACTTCATCCTGAAATACTATTGTTATTAATATGGTGAAATGTATGATGATGATATTAAAAATATAATTATGTGAATAAAATCTAGTATAATTTTTCAAAATCATTTTATCACTTTCACTAACTTTCTATTATTAATATTAAAAATATATATTAAATAAAAATATATAGATAGATATATAATTTTAACATATAGGCAACGCCATAAAATCATTTTAGGGGGATTTTAATTCATAAGTACTCTCAATCCCATATTAACATGTAATAAAACTTGATTTTGTTGTAATTTTATTTTTGAAGATTATGATGTTTATATTAAAAACATTTATGTTTGCCTAAACGTTACACACAGAGACAATTAATAATAAATATGGTAATGGACTTCTAGTAATTTATCGACATAAAATATACTAATTACTTTATTAATTATGTAGTAATTCAACATCAAAATCTTTTTAATCATCTTATATATATAAAGAAATTATGATTGGAATATTTTAATTAATTAAAACTTATTAATGATATAACCTTAATTGAATAAGATAGATAGTGGTGGAGATAGAAAAGTTTTATCCACTGATGAGAAAGATTTTCTTTTTTAGTATACGTATTTAAAACTTTAATGTTATTAACATCAAAAGAAAATAAAAATGGATTGTTAGGTTAGTTATTATAGTGGTAACAAGATGAAGAAATTTTATATATTGGGATTTATTATTACATAATACAAATATATTCTAATTTTATCCCGTCAAACATTAAAAAATAATAAATTATTAATAAATGTAAAAGTTTTCAAAAATTTACTGGATGTTAAAAAGTAATTTAAAATTGTAGGTCACATAAAGTCTTAAGTTTACTATCCATAAAATGATTCCGAAATCCAGAACAATATGAATAAAAATGAAAAAAAAATTTGTACCAAAATAATATCCTAATATAATGCGATTGGTAACTATAAACTATTTATATGCAAAATATTAAGATCAATCATATTTAAATATAAATCAATTAAATACTTTATTTGCCATTAAAATCTCTTGACATTCTATTGTTATAAACTTTGATATAGGACAAAACAAATTGCAATCAAATAAAAATAATTCCTACAGTTTTATATGCTAATATAATAAACTTTTTATGTATGTAATTTGTATTTATAAATAATTTTACCTGTCATGAAAAGTTAATGAAATAGCTAAATACAAATTATCTTTTTTAAATTAGTCAAATTATTTAAAAAGTATAGTAAACACAATTATGACGAAATTAAGGTAAATGAAGAGAGATTTATTCAACATATATTACAAATAAATAAATTTAAACCCTATAAAATTTTAAACATTCAATACAACTACCCTTTTTCTAATATAGAAAGTAGTCTTTTTTATAAATTTAAATTTAATCAACAAAAATACCTTTATATAATGAAAAAAAATTTGTCAAAACTAAAAAGTAATTCCATTAATTAATGCAAAAATATCATAACAAATTATTAATGTAAAGAAGATATAAAAAAAATTTTTGTTGCTTTGATTTAAAGGAGTAACTATAAAATTAATAGAAAAATTTTATTTATGACTCATATGCACATTTTTAATATATACTAAATTTCATGAACATGTTAAATTTATTTTATAACTAGTTTTAAGAATACACTAAACTAGAATGAACATAGCTACCACATGGAGATAACTTTTATAAATATTGTCTAAAAGAGATTTATATCTTAGAGAGTGTAAAGAGATAATTGTTCAAATTATAAATTTTATTTTCAAGGATCTATGAAAATTAAACAAATTTAGATAAAAAAGAATTTATTATGAAGGTAAAAATAGTACACATTTATGGCTATACAATTTTTTTAATAATGAAAAATATTATTTGCGTCAAAGAATGTTATTATTCTTCACTGTTATTTTATTTAATTTTTTTAAACTTTATCAATTTTGTTCAATATTTATATTTTATCTAATGTATCAGTTTTTCGATTTTCGTTAATAACCTCTACAACAATTGGCAATGGTGTTTTAAGAAGAATCTTATTTTCTTTATTAATTGTTCGAAGATTTGAATTGACTCGTTTTGTTGATCCTTCGCTATTACTTCTATGTGACTTATTTGATTTACTACTGTCAACGGAAGTTGATCGTAAGATGGATGGTCGATGTAAAAATCCTGATGATGATGTTCTTGGAAAAGAACTACGTTTACCACTACCTGTAGAATGATTATGAAACTCGTAATCTTTAGGTTTATGCAATTCATTTTTTGGTGGAAAAAATTCTGATGCTCTTCTAGATGTCATCCTCCTACCAATAGTCGATTGTCCGAGCTACAAAAAAATAAAAAAATTTTAATTGCTTTTTGAAGTTTAGTACAAATATTCCAGCGTGAAATTTTAATTTTAAAGTGGAATCATTTGTGTATACTTTATAAAAATATATTTATTGGTACAATATTACAATTTATCTTTTTACCAAAACTATCAAACAAAACTTACACTTGGAAATTTTTTAAAAAATATTGCAACAAATTTTCTTCTAAAATGTACAGAACTTAGACAAAATAGTATGAAATTTGTCGTTTTTCCAGTTATAACTAATCCTGTTGTGATACTCATTAGTGTATGAATAAACCTTCGTTGTTCTGGTAATCCGATAAACATCTCCCAAAAGTACATGACAGCAGAAGGACCTTGAGTAAATGCAAAACACGATGCTATTGCTATAACTGTAATAGTTACCTTTCTTTTTTGCCTCTAAAATTATTATATAATAACTGTTCACTTTCTATTGATATTATTAAATATAAATGTTTATATGATTATATTTTTAGTTATTATTAGTTTATAAATGTGATTATTAATAATAATAAAATGTAAATAAATTTTCAAGGATAACAATACATTTCGATTTTTAATACATCATCATATTGAATGAGCGAAAGTTTATATACGTAAATATAACTATTTATGGAAAAAGTATAAATAGGCAATATTTTTTGAGGTAAAAAACATACGTGATGTGATATAGACAATCTATGACAACATGTCTCATCAACATGTTGTAAAATTTCTTCTTCTCTATCTAAATTTTTTATCAAAAGTACAGTTAAAACAACAACTGCAATTATTGGTACCAATACAACGAATAGAACATTACATGCTGTACTATAAATTATATAATATTTTCTAAAACTTGATATTTCCCATGTCCTATTTGTTGAACCATCCCAATTCTTGTTTCCAGTATTGAAACCAGCTGAGTAACAAAATGATCGTATTTGTGTTCCATTACAAAAATAAACCATTTGACAATCATACTCAAAATGATGATAAGAAGTTATTAAAAATGTTGATATAAATATGGCTAAAAGTAATGTTGACCTTTTTCTATTCCACCAATAGACTTTGGGACGTAAAGGTGATTTTATGACCAAGTATCTCTCTGCAGTAACAAAAAAAATTAACCTACAAAAATATACATATTTATTTCTCTTTACATATAATTTTACCAAATCGCAGCGGCTGAAATCCAATTAACTAAAGCAGATAATTCAGATTTATAATAATAATAATAATATCGAAATGTTATCATATCTTTCATACTTTCAAAATGTGATAGACTAATAGGAACCATAAGTATTAAGAATATTAAATCACATAAACTAACTGCTGCCAACTAAAAAAAGATATTAATGTTGATAAGAAAAAAGTATATTATATGTATCCTCTCAAAACTTACTAAATCATTTGCTCTATTTCTAAGTGAATCAGAAACGAATATCCATAGATTAAGTGAATTTCCTATTATTCCAAAAGCAAATTGTATAGGAAATATGTATGTATACATAATAGTCTCCAAATAAGAAGATTCATGTAATGCTCTGGCTGAAAGACATTTATCCGAATAAAAAACACCATCAAAAAATATCATTTGTAAAATGTGGATGTATATGTTTAAATAATTAGAAGGAGTAAAAGTTGATATTTATTTACAAATTTATATTGTGTAGTTTGTTATATATTTGATTATAAAATGGTTCAATAGTGATTGTTGAAAAAAAACTTTTCTGATTTGTTAAATTTTTAATTTTGATATTATTAAATGTTTTGGTTTTGTTTTATAATACTATTTTTTAAAATAACTACTATTGTTTCACCAAAATACTGTAATTATTGTAAGCTAAAAGAAGAATAATTAAAAGATCAGGGTTTCTGGAAAATTTAAAAAAAAACAACTAATATTACAAATAAAACTGCTACTAAGTTCATAAAAAATAAGATAAATAAATGGTTTTAATTTACTTGAGTAGAATCAATAATTAAATAAGAATATGATAAGATTTTTTATCTCTAAGTCATTTATGTGAAATTTAAACCAAATATAGAATATCATTTAAATACTTAACTTAACATCAATAAAAAATTTAAGATAATGTATGTTTGGAAATGAGTTTTTCTACGTATTCTTTATAAATGGAAAGAAAATTTATAATAGAGATATAGATTTACCCAAGAACAATTGAATTACATTTTATTAAGTAAAATTATATGTAATTACATTATACAAGAATTTTAATCTATAATTATTATTTCATTAATTATTTTTAATTTGCAAAACATATTTAGAGAAAAAATCAACTAGTATAGATATAATTTTTTGTCTACAAAATGTTTTTTATATAATATATATTTAAAAGTTAAATATTTTAATAAGTTAAATTTTACATATAAATAGTTAACTTAAAATATACATTAGCGAAAAGTAATAATTTAACTTGATCTTAACAATAACTTACAATAACTTTTAATAATAATAGTTTTAACAAAATAGAAAAAGTATATATGACGATATTAAGGTGAAACACTATTTATGAAACTGTAAACTATTATTAAAATAATATATCATTATACTTTTAGAAAAGTTTTATTTTATTTTTCCAAAGATATAGCTTATAGTAAGTTAAATACATTTTTGTACATAAAGAGTTAATAAATGTTATTTCGGAAAATAATAGGTTTATGAGAATAAATTTATATATGCTTTGTAGTACCTACTAAAATATGTTGATTAAGATTAAATTTATAATAATATAGTATTTAGTATTTTTATTGTATGTATAGAGTCTTAAAGATAATCAAAAAAAATTTTCATAACAACTTCATTTTTGTCATACTTATTATTAATTATTTTAATTAAACATGTGACATTCTATATTATATTTTTTGAAAGAAATTCCAAACGATTTTTTGTCCTAATTAAACTTTTTCAATATTAAATTGAATAAATTTTTTGATAAATAATTACGCTAATATATTTATTTAGATCATTTTAGGCAATTCAAATTTTAAGAGTAATAATAAAATTATACATTAATATATAACTATTCTTTAAAATTATTACGGCATATTCCTGAACAAAATAATTTATTGGACTTTAACATGAATGGTGAATTTTTTAATGATTTTAGGCAGGTAAAACATTTGAAACATTGTGGAGTTGCATGCCAATTTAAATCGCTATGTGTTAATCTCTCCTGATCTGGTGGAATTTTTTGAGAACACGTTTCACATCTCTATAAAAAAAAATGAGTTGAAGAAAATAACCTTTCCTTTAACATTTAAAAATTTACCTTTGCAAATTTGTTCATATAACATGTAATACAATATGGTTTCTCATCCTTGACGCAATATTTATGACCACCTAATGACATGTCACATCCAAAACAGCAAAAATGTTCGATATGCCAATTTTTTCCTTCAGCAAAAGTATATTCATTTTGAAAAATTAACTATAAATATGTTTATTTATTTTTAATAATAATATTCGACATAAAATATTATATTACTTACCTCATCACAGCCAAAACATCTTGAATATATTTGTTCACCATAATGTCTACCACAATAATATTTATCATTATAGAAAAAATATAATAAATCAACAAGTAATTGATTACAAACTTCACATTTAAAACATTTTGGATGAAAAACATCTTTTACCAGGACCTTTTGAGGTATCAATAATAACATTACTATTGTTAAGGCAATTATTACAATTATAACAGTCAACATTTTGATAATTATTTGTTTGACATGACACATCATTTTGTGTTTGACTTTCGCAATTCTTAAATTCTCTTCTATCAATAACCTCTCCAACACCGACAACATTATTTTTTATCTTCTCAACAAATTTTCTATGTAATTCAATATCTCCCTCCTTTTGAAGAGATTTACATGCTGTTGGATCCGAGTCATGGTATGGTAATTGATAGGCTAATTTTGTTCTCCTAACTTGTTCACCATCTGTTCCAACTAATGGTCTATCATTTTCTGGAATAGAATTCATATATTCAACAATTGATTGTTCAGGTAGTCCTTGAGGAAGCCATGTATATTCTGGTACCTGTCTGTCATTTTCATTATTTATACATGATGTATTATTACTTTTTCTATATCCATCTATAAATGTTGAATTATTTATTCCATTTATATTATTGTTACTTTTATTTATTTTCTATAAAAAATTAATAAGAAAAGAAAATGATTAAAAGTTAGTGACGATAGAATATTGATGACATCACCTGATTATGTTTATTTAATTAAAATAAAAGAAAACTTACACCATAGAGAGGTTCTTTTAAGGTTTCATTTGAAGTTTTATAGTTAATAGAAGATGATGGGGTTGAGATGGTAGTATTAGTTTGAAGTGAGTGTTCATTCTTACGAAATATTGCTGTACTAATTTTATTTCTTAAATTTAAAAAATTCTCACTATCCCTTGAAGGTTGTGGATTTGAACGGTCAATTAAAAGTTTTCTTATAAGTGCACCATGATCAAAATTTAATGGCATAACAATATCGTGTTCATCCATTCGACAATTACATGATTTACACATCTTTCTCCAAAAATGAAGGTCAAGTCCAGGACAACTACAATTAAGGCACCTTGATCCAGCGCCATATTCATGTGCAATAATGTGTTTAGGTTTTAATTCTAATCTTTTGAAATATGGAGTTAATATATCAGTTTGTGTTTCATTCATTGTATGAGAAATTATAATAACATTAAAAAAATTCTACATGAAAAAAATGTTATAAATTAATTTAATAATAAATAAAATTTAGAAATAATAAATATCGATAGTTAATAATATTCATCAAAACTTAACAATAAATGGAATGGATTACTTTTAAGAGTTAAAGACACCTTAACTGCTATAATATTATCATCAAATATTTGTTAAATGAATTTAAATTCTCCTTCTAATCCTAAAACTATTCATAAAAAATACAAATTTTAAAACAGTATAAAAATTTAACCATTGTAGTATTACTTTTGTATTTATAAAGAAAAAATAACGTTTGTTTTCGTCGTATATAGTTTTATAGTGATTGTTGACCTTTTATCCATAGATTAAATATATACCATAATAACTACTTTAAAATGTGAAACAATTTTTTGCACAATCAATGTTTGATTAGATAATAAATAAAAAAAATAAGAACTTTTTCTTCAAAATCTTTTAAATGAAAGTACATTTACACTTAATAATACAAAATTTTTGAAATGACAACTTTTTTATGCTTCATAGACATAAAAAGTCAGCCCAATAAGAATGTGTGTTCAAATAATTGTAAATATTACATTTTATTGGTAGCTAACAATGAAATAATATTAAATATATTAATAGCTCTTTAGTAAAACAAGAAAAATTCTTTTATGATGTGTTTTTATGTTGTATGTATTTATATCTTATTAGGCATGAGTCATCATTTTTTCTTTATACATAATGTTATGCTTAGTTTGAAAAGTGCTTATATAATATTTTTTCGATGATAAATTATAAAAAAGTTAATTTGATCTTAATAAAAGTAATAGACTTTCTATAAAATTTAATGTTATATATGCTATATTAAAAATTTAATATAAATTTATTCATGCAAATGTAAAAAGTCAAACTTTTTGTAATATTTAAATTTATGTATTAAAATTTTATAATAAAAAATGTTTTATAAAATATTTAAATGGTTATGGATGTTTAAAGATTATGAATATATGGTATTAAATTTTACTATAAACGATCAAAACCACTAGTTTGATAGTATATGTAATAACGAAAATTTATATGTATTATACATATGCTTAGATAGATTGTTATTGATGGCAATTTTAACAATATAAAAGAAAATAGAATACTAGAATACTTAATACTTTCTCTTAAAATATCGTTTCTCCTCTCTACTAAAAAAGATGAAAAATATTTGGTCAAAATTTTTAATTAAAAATATGTGCCATTTTTATATAAAATATATTTAGAATTGTAAAAAGAGTAATTAGTATTGCCATTGAAAGAATAAATATAGTTAACGTTATATTAGACTATAAGGAAATATAAGAAAATAGGAAAAAGAAGTTGTATTTGGATATAAAGATAATATATTTTTATATTAATGTATGTATTATTTTTAACGAAAATGAAGGTCATTCATTATAATCATAAATGTAACAATGAATTTTAAAATATTATAGAATTAAAATACTTTAATTACTTGAAAAGTGTTTTACACTAAAATGGTCCTATTTCTATATAGGTGTATTTTTATCTTCAATAAATCTTTATAGATAAATATATGTGTATTGACACATTAAACATCATAAAGGTGAACATTCTTTTACCGTTTATTTATAACATAATATATGTATATTTGTTGTATTGTTAACATTAAAGTAAACTCAACAAATAAAGTGTCTTGGTCATTTGGGTGTAATCTAAACAGATACATATGACATAACATGATACCATGAAATGCGAAATAAAAAGTAACGAGGAAGGTTTTGTGGTTTTGGGAGAAAAGATGCAAATAAAAGAAAATAGTTGTTAAGATAAGAATGTACTTTATGTACAAATTTTTTTATATTATTCCTTTTTCTTACAAACATGATATTCACATTACTTTAATTATTTATTTAAATTGGTAAATAATTACTTGATAATAATTTATTTTTTCCTCACACTAATCTAACTTTTTTTTGTTTTTAATCTTATTAAAAACTAAAAATTAGATTATCAATTAACAAGAAAAAAAATAACAATTTTAATTTAATTTTTAATTTCAACATAATTTTTTATATTTCATTTTAACAAGGAAAAAATCGATTTAAAATTCTTTTTGTTTTATAAATAGTTTTTTTTTTATAAAATGGTAGAGATATGCCTTTTAAAATATTATTTTTATCTTTTTAAAATTTACAACTAAATATATAATAAAAAAATCTTTCTATTTCAACTTTTTATAGAAATTTATTATTAAAAATAATTTTTTTAACTATAACTTTTAATATGTTATGTTGTTATCGTTATTAATTTTATATTATATTATATAGCAGAATTATTTTTATATAAATTTATTTTTATTTATATTATGTTTTTATCTAATTTTTTTACCAGATTATCTTTCAAGGCAATTGTATGTTATTGATATCTTATACAAAAAGTAAGGAAAAAAATATAAAAATTTAAATGCACTTCAGGGGGCAGATCAAATTCTAAATAAAAGTTAGATGTAAAAAGATTCTCTAGTATGTGAATGTTCTCATAAAAAGTAAAAATGAAACGTTTCTTTTTTAAAAGTTTAGATTACTTACTTTTAAGTTATTGGTCAGCATATTTAAAATATACACATGCCATCCAACTTCTATCTATATCAATGTAAAACAACTGAAAAGTATATATATATATTTAAATATAGAGGCATACCCTTATATGTAGTTAGTATGCATATTTTTAAAATTTTATCTTTTTTAAGTATTTGATAGATTGAAAGTAAATTTAAATTTTATAACTTTTGATTTTTCCATACTTTTGTTTACTTATTTATTTAAGAATTATCATTAAAGTTTCTTTTTAATGTAGCGTTATTTATTAAATTTTAACTTCTTATTTTAATAAAAAATGTGACTTATAATATTTAAGAAAAAAGAAGATGAAGAAAGAAATAAGATTACTTCTATATAATTAAATAAAATTTGTTTTATATTTTTATATAAATTACCATAAGCTTTTCAAATTTGCCCTTATAAGTCTACTTCTGATATAGATGTTATTCTAAAGATACTTATAGGCATATTTTTTTTCAAATATTAACATTGCTACTTTTGAATATAACAGCAACGATAAATAATTATTTTTGTATCACTAGTTTATTTAAACTTTTAAGAACAATTAATTAAATTTTTTATCAACGCACACATGTTTAATCTTGTTAAAACATTTATATATGAATTTGGGTATTATAGAAAACGTGATTTTTGATAGAAAATATCTATTATATATTATTATCTCTTAAACTTCTTAATTCTTATAAAGAACTAAAGATTATCCTTGAATAAATGCGTAATTCTCCACAGTCTTCAATATACACCTTATGAATATATTTTCACCTTTAAGTTGTGATATATTTTTTATATAAATTTATATTTTACTAGATAAAATACTATTTTCTTTATAATAAAAAAAATTTATTACCAATTCTATTTTTCTTTTGAAAAGAATAAGATCCAAATTTAATTATATACTTAAAATAATCACAAGATTTTTATTATCAAAATCTTAAATAGGTATTTATAATAATAACACCATTTCAATTATTCTATTTATTATACACTATAATAAAATATGTATAAAATATTTTATTTTGCCCGTTTTGTGAGTTTTTAGTCCTACTATATATAAAATAAAATTTTATCTACATAAACATCATTATAATAAAAATATAGAAACATATATAAATCTCAGTTACCATATTAAATGATATAAACTGCCTAACATCGAGAAGATTTTAGTAAAAAAAGATAGTTGTTTGTCTAAGAATCACTATTTTTCATAATAGTTTTAATATTTTTTCATTGATATATGTTAAACATATTTTGACTCCCAAATACATGATAAAAATTTTTTCTAATTGTTTAAACAATAGACTAATCACACGTTCATTAAATTTTCTATCTTTACAAATCTTTATATAACTGTGATATATTATTTTTAAATATGCATAAATTTATGTTATGCTGCCTCTATTTATAATAGATTTATATAGAAATTTTCATAGAAAATTACATAAAATAGTTCGTTTTACTTCCATGTAAATATTACGAAGCTCCCATTATCATATAAACTTCTTTTGTAAAAATAGTATCTCATATTTTAATTTCTTTCTTTTTTTTCCTTTTATCGTAGTTATTTCTTCCTTTTTTCATTTATCATTTAATTTAGAAATATTTTTAATAATAAGTTATATTTTCAGTTTGGCATACAAAAGTAATATTTATAAATTTTATACTAAATTCAAGATTTTGGAAGAAAAAACCAATATTTATATTTAAATCATATAACTCAACATACCATTATTTCAAATTATTTAATTGGGAAAGTTTGACTCAAAACACCAGATATCTGGTGACAAGAGCCGTATTTACTTTCCATCAGAATACACCAATACGGGTCTTTGTAGTAGAATCATTTCCGGACTGCGAAAACGCAGATTCCGTAATAGTAAAGATGATTTTGATAATCCTCTTTCTATTTTATCATCCCTTCAACTGCCGCAAAATTCAGATCCCAGGTTAGTCTAAGAACATTTATAATTTTTTAAAAATAGTAGGAAATTTACCATTCCTTTTTACAATGGTTTATTTTTAAACAAAATGGATGTAGTATTTTATATTATTTTTGAATTTTTATTTATATTTTAAGTACCAACATCCTCTACATTTTTTATTGTATGTGACATAAGCACTGATAAGATAATCTAAATTATTTAAATCCTAAAACTCTTTTATTGTTATAGCAAACCTAAATTAACTTTTTTAAAGCTAAGATTAATATTTAGAGTTAATAGAGTAAGAGAAAATGTATGTGAAAATAGGTAACTCTAAATAAGATACTTACAGATGATAATTATACATTAAAAACTTAACTCGTATACATTTCAATATTCCTTCACAAGAATCATTGTGTCCCATAACTTTAAATTATAATAATTTTAAATGCTATTGAAAATTAAAACATTATGTGAAAGAAATATTTATTTAACAATCTTTTTACCTCCAGTATCATTTGATTTTTTTATGCAAATTTGATAGTTTGGAAATATCTCTATAATTGCAATTAACAAGACACCACTATAAATGTGTAGGAAGATGTATAAAGATGATTTTAATTTATCATATCATATAAACTTTCTTTCACTAATGTTGAAAAAGAAGAATTTTACTATAAATAAATATTTTTTGTTTTATTTATTTATAATAAGTAATAATATTTTTATGCACACTATTTTGTATATTATGGAAATTTATAAATATTTAAAAAGGTATTACTAAATGGACTATTGTTTTTATTCATTTGCTTAATCACCAAAAAATTTTTAATCTATTTTTTACATACCTTAAAAGTTTTCACAACATATAACAACTTTATTTTTAAAAATAAAATATGAAATTTATTTTTAGTAAAAGGCATATTAAAAGGTAAGGTATTACTAAAAAACTTCTTTATTTTCTTTGTTTCTTTTTTAAATATTTAGATATTAAAGTTTTAGTGATCTTTAGTACTGTAGAGAAGATTCGTATCTCACAAAAATAAATAACGTTAAAAACAAAAATGTACTCGTTTCAATGAATAGAATATTAATTATTTAATATTTATTAATAATTTTTATTTATAATACTGTGACTATTGTTTTCAATTTTGTAATTTAAGAAATTCGTTAATTTTTGGTTACAAGTTATATATAAGAAAAAATATAAATTACTTTCTTTTTCATGTGTCGATTTTAAAATAAATATTATGTACATGTCAACTTTTGTTATTATTATTTGTAACTGTAAATTAATATTTACTGGATCACTAGATTTTTTTAAAACTACATGATAAAGAAATATTGTAATATAATAAATAATATTTTATTAATTTTATATTTAATAACAAAAATTTGATTGAGGGAATTTTTATATTACTGTCTATTAACTACGAAAAAATTATTTTTTATCTTTTAAATTTTATAAAACATTATTTATGAATAAATTAGCTTTTTACCTTTTTATCATAAAATTCATAAATATTAATAAGATTTAAATATCATTTTCTACCGAAAATAGACTATTAATTTTTGTCTCTTCTCAACACACTGATTACACTTTAAAAAAAATTATTTAATAGTTTTTTATAAATAAATTTAAATATTATATTTTTAAAATAGATAATGAGTATTATTTTACCTTCCACCATATCATTTTTAAAATATTCCATTTTAGATATAGTATGTAGTTTTGTTTGTTCCCATAACAATAATTTTTTGTTTTTATTTTTTATTCAAATATTTAACTTTAAAAGATAAAAGTTTTTTTATTGTATAAAATATATTCTTTAAATCTTAAGAAATTTATGAAGAAAAATTCTTCTGTTTTTTCTTATACATACTTCAAGTGTTGATGATAAAAAATGTTTTTGTTTGGTTGGTGATTTATTGTTAAAATTGTGTTGTTTTCCTTTAAAAAATATATGTTTTTTAAAACCTTCGAGAATATAACATTTGTTTTATAAGCATTTTTGAAACTATTTCTTATTTAATAAAAAAAATTTTTATCTTTTAAGATTGAATAATATTTTTGTAAAATATATACATTTTTATAATCTTTAAAAAATGTAATTTATAATGTTGATAACCTCTTTTTTTATTTCTTCATAAAATAATTTTACATATATATGTGGTTGGGAGAAATAAATAATATTTGCATTTACTAATAAATAAATATTTTTAAAATTAATAATTTAAAGTATCTTTTATGTGTGTGATCTAGGAGATGGAGGATTTTTAAAACGTTTAGAATAATAAATTTTAATTGGACTTTTTTTACATTTTTAAATAAATTAAGGATAAGACTTTAATCATTTAACATTAGGGTATTTACCCACATGGAATGTAGAAAAATTTCTTTTCTCATTACTTAATAATAACAGAAAGAAAGTTAGTATAATATTTTAAGATAATGAGGAATTTTTAATAATATTTCTTGATTTTAAAAATATTTAAGTGTTTTAATAATAAATTTTAAATTTATCATAGAAAAAAAGAAGAAAAGCTTGTGATAATGAAACTAAATAAGGCGTTTTTGATGAAAAGTATCTGTAGGGTATTTCATATATTGGAGTATGTCTCATGAGAATTTGAAGTTTTGAAGATGTTATATGTTAGAGAAAAAATATTTATTTTTTGGCAATATTTACACTCAATTTTAAATAAATATATATACTATATATATTTTATATTCAATCAGATTTAGGATGATGATAAGAAAAATATTTTTTTTATTTGTCTGATCTTTTGTTTTCAGTAATATAATATATATATAAATGTTTAACAACATTAAAAAATAGTTAGATATTCTAGAAGAAAATAATGCATATTTATTTTAATATGTTTCAAATTTTAAATATGCACATATTGTGTCTACTGATCATTTTATATATCAAAAACCATTAGAAGATAATTTAAAAGTATGACATAGTTATAAAATGATATGAAAAAAATCTACATTACTGTTATATATATCATTTGAAATAAATTTTTGATTGTGGAATTAAATTTTTCTTATATATTATATTGTTAATCACCCTTCTGGCCTATCAATCATCAAAAAATATTCTTCATGAATATAATGGCATTTTTAAAATTTTATAATGTTTTTTTATATTTTATCTATTCGTTAAATTTCCTGTCTGAATTATCATTCTTTCACCATCCTTTTTCTCTTTTTCTTCTTCCTTTCCTCTTAGTAGGTAAAAAATAAGATCATCCATTAACAAAGTCTTAGCGATCACATTGCGGAGAGAGATATTGGCAGAGTGTAGTTAAACAATATCATATCATTTCCAAGATTTATTTTGCTCATTCTACTTTACATTAATATCTTTTTAAAATGACGTTTAAAATCTATTCTACATCATGTACTTGTTTTTTATTAATTATTTTACCACAATTATTATTGGATAATAAGAAAAGTTTCGAATTAAAATCAGATTTATGTATATCAACATTTTTAATTATAAAAATATGTATTTATTACATAAATTCACTAAAGTATTCTTCATTCTTTAGCAATCATTCATTAATTATTATATCTTTTATAAGTAATACTTTTCAGTAAAATTGAAAAAAAAATTATATTTCATAAAAGTGTGAGATTATAAAATATAAAAAAGGCATTTTTCCACCCACTAACAAAATAATAAGATCATTTTAAGAAGGAAAATGAAATATTTTTTATTTTATTTAATATACTATTTATTATACACTTTTTGAAATAAAGATATTGTTAAGAATTGATAAGTAAAGTAAGTATATATCTTTGGCATAAGTTGTAAATTTTATAAAATTAAGATATTTTGGCAACTCCTAGCAAAATGTGGACAAATTTTTACCATTTTAAACAATTGTATATTAAATTTTTTCCTTTTGTTTCACTTATTATTATATTTGGTGAAAGGCAAATTTTATGAAGTTGTATTTTATTAAACATAAAAAGTTTATCATAACGATAAATAGTTAAATTTATTTTTTTATAGTAATTTTTTGTTCTAAAACTATAAAATTATTATGAAACCTTTTCGTTTAATTTTTTTAAATGCAATAAGTAGTTTTTATATTTTCTAAATATTATTGAATATTTCATGAATTATGTATACTTCTTGATAAAAAAAATTTATTCTTTGAAATATGACAAATATTAATAAGTCTATTTAATGTATAAAAAAATTATATTTTATGATTATATTTAACTTGTTCTCATGTTTATTAATAATTGAGTTATCTGAAGATAAAATTTAAAATTTTTCTAAACTTCTTATAACTATAACAATTGTTTAAAAATTACCTTATATCTTTTTTTAATTAATTAGTTAATATTATATATATAACAAATTGCTTATAGATAAATATGTTAATCATTTTTACTTTATAGCTACTCAGACACATCACTACATTTTTCTCTCACATACGATAAAATGTTTTTAAGTTTTTAAAAATTGTTCTAAAGTTGTAATAGATATACTATTAAGAAATTAAATGAAATTTTCTTCATAAAATTTGTATTGCAATATTCCTAGTTATTTAAAATGATAAAATTATGTAAAAAATAGAAATTTTTTACTTTTATTTTATTACCATTTCTTTTATGAATATAATATTTTTATATTTGAATTCATTATTTAAGAGCTTTAAACGCACAATTTAACGGGTGTAACAATAAACAAGAAATTGTTGAACCTGTTGCAGCAAAAGGAACTTGTGTTTATTTGGTTGGAGTTTTTAAATCTGAACCAGATCCATCAAAAAGTATTGATACCGATTTAATTTTTGGGGGTAAATGACTTTATTTTTTATTAATAATTACTTTACTTTTAAAGCAAACAATAGTGGGTTAAAAGCTTTGGATAGTACGGAATCAAGAATGCATAGACAGTTTACATCATCATCAAATGGGGAGGAAGAGTTTAGTTTGGAAGAATTGCAAGAATTTGCTCAAGCTTTTAAAGTATGTATATAATAGTATTAGAAAATGCATTAATTATTTTATTTAAGATGTTCGATAAAGATGGGAATGGGACAATGAATATCAAAGAATTAGGTATTGCAATGAGAACACTTGGTCTCAATCCAACTGAAGAGGAATTATTAAATATGGTTAATGAGTATGATGTTGATGGAAATGGTAAAATTGATTTTGGGGAGTTTTGTAAGATGATGAAAGAGATGAATAAGGAGACAGATCAAGAGTTAATTCGTTTAGCTTTTAAGTAAACTAATTTTTATTTTACTATTTATTCATTTGCTTTTTTTTAGAGTTTTTGATAAAGATGGCAATGGCTATATAACAGCACAAGAGTTTAAACATTTCATGACAACGATGGGTGAAAAATTTACTGAAGAGGAGGTTGATGAAATTATAAAGGAAGTTGATAAAGATGGCGATGAACAGATTGATTATGAAGAGTTTGTCCAAATGATCGCTCCAATTGTCCAGGAAGGTAACAATAAAGATGATCCATTTGCTGATCCAGAAGCGAAAACATTCAAAGATGGCAAACATAAATAAATGAATTACATTATATTATAAATTAACTTCCTTTTTTCTACACAATCTCTAAAATCACTTGATTGATCTCATTACCTTTTAAATAACTTTTTTCTATTTACTATACCCAATTTCATCGCAATTTTGTTCAATCTATCCATAAAAAATGAATGAGTTTTTTTTAAAGAAACATTTTACATCATTTACTATTAAAAAATTTTTTATCTCATTCGCAAAAAGTATAATATTGTTCACTCTATCATCGATATGTAAATTTTAACCTTTAAAAAATTTTAACATTCCAAACAAAACATTGTCATAAAAAAGTAAAAGAAATTGTATCAAGAGAAGAAGTAGTTTTACTTTAAAATATCATAATTTTTTTATTCTCTTTTATGGTTTTTGTAGTTATTGTATATAATAAATTGTACTATCAGTGTAATTATCTCATAATTCATTTAATTTTTTATTCATTTTTATTATTCTGGTAATAAACATTTAGAAATGATAATCTTGGTACTTAATTAGTTTTTAAATTAATATAATTATTCCGTTAATCTATAACATATTTTGTTTGTTATATATACATAAGCATACGTAATAGTTTTCTGAAAGTTATTTTAAGTGTGTGAGTGGGTGCAATGATAAGATAATAAAATATATATAGTAATTTTTTTAGTTGAACTTTTATTAAAAAATTTTTAAAAATAAATTACCATTAATTAATGTTTAAATACCGCTTTTATGTTTGTTTTTATTCAAAATAAATAAGTATATATGTTACATTTGCATTTTTTAAATAGTAATTTTTTTTCATAAAAAAATGTTTGCAAGTTTATTTTATTATTTACCGGTGGTATGAGATTTGAAAATAAAAATGAAAAATTGAAAAAAAAACAAAAGTGTTATTGATAAATTTAATTGAAATCTTACATACATTTAAATAATAATATGTAGGAAATTAAAAAATCATAAACATCTTAAATCCAATATATGCTTTCTTTTTTTTAAAATTCATAAAAAATTACATTAAAAAATAAAAAAAAAATTCAATAACAGATATTAATCAAAATGAATTAAAAAAATCTAATAACTGCATGATGTTTTTGATTGAGAGCTACCGACAACCAGAGTTGGCTTTTTTTCTGAATTTACATTATATGAAATCATATTAAAATACATCCTTTGCGAACATAAACCTCTTTGATTAGGATAAGATAAAAGTTTGAATTCAGTAAAAGATACACATGGTAACCACCTAAGTAAATATCGCAAACCTTCACGCATACGTTTATTTTGACAGTAGTAAATAAATGGATTGACAACTGAATGAAACATTGCAATAGTATGCGCAATCCACCTTAATTTTGAAAGGAAAAAAAAAGTATTTAGTTATACTAGAGTTTAAATTTACTTACCACATATAAAGGATGTATGGATGAGTTAATATTTTTGTGTCATTTGCCAGTACATTCATTAATAAATTTTGTGGTAACCAACAACCAGCATACAATGCGCTTATTAAAATTACCATTGGAATAAGCTAAAATATATATATTGTATAGATTTTTATATCCATAAAACAAACTTTTTTAACAGATTCATGTCTTTCTTGTAGTAATGTTCTATTACCAGCATTTTTTATAACATGAGAGCAATTGTCTCCTCCAGGAACTCCACTAAACCACATTCTAAAACCAATAATGGTATACGTTACAACTAATACAAGAAGTGGCATACAATATTGTAAAACAAATAATGATTTATTATACATTGATACTATTTTTTCCTCATCTGATCCAAAAAATTTTAATAAACTCCATTTCTCAACACACGTCTCAATATTGTCAATACCATCAGGAACAATCTAGAAAAAAACAAATAATGGATGATTAAAAAAATGATTTAAAATAGTACCTCATTCGCAAAGTACAATGGGCATGCCATCAACAATGAGAATGCCCAAATAATAAAAATAACATAAAGTGCTCTTTTTCTGTTTAATTTATTCCAACGAGACATAACAAATAATATTGCAAGGCATCTATCAAAACTATAAAATGGAAGGTGAAAAAATATTTTATACTTTTAAAAGATTTGCTAACAAACCTAATTGCAACAAGTGTCCAGGAACTTGAAAATACTGCTGTTGCTTGGAAAAAATTTAAAAGTTTACAAAATAAACTACCAAAAATCCATTTGGAATCTTCAAAAATAATTACATGCCAATAACTAAATGGCATACAAATTAAAGCAATCATAATATCAGCAATAGCTAAATTCATTATCAACATGTTCGTACCATTTTTTAATTTTCGAAAATATAGTATTATTATTATTATCATTAAATTTCCAATAAATGCTACAAAACTTAATAGTGTATATAATATTACAGCAAATATCTAATGTTTTTAGTAAAAAAAATTTAGAGGAAGGAAGAAATTTGAAATCTTACTTTACATGTAAATGGTAGTGATATAACACTAGATGAAATGGTTGAAGAGTCATCTCCATCAAAGTCACCGGATTTATTGATATTGGATATAATATTATCAATTATGTAGTTAGTTTGTCCACTCATTACCTGAAGAATTGGTGTTTGGAAAAAATTAAAATAGTAGAATAATCGCTTTGGAGAATAATGATAATACCTGAAAATCATATATGTTATTTTTAGCAATGGTTTATTTAATCACCAATAAATATATTTTTATTTTCATAGAACAAAAACATCTTCTTTAATAAATATAACAATAAATTATTTTGCTAAATAAAATATGAAATGATATAAAATTGTGAGATTACAATTTTAAGGTGAGAACAATATTTTAAAATTAAAAATTGAAGATAATGATAAGAAATAAAGATAATAATAAAGGTCGTTAAAATGAAAGAAAAAACCATAAATATGTATTCATAACAATTTAAGTTTATTTTATATAAAATATAAAAATAATTGATAATTAAAAAATTTTTTTTAATAAAATACCTTCTTCTATTAAGATAATAATAATTTTTATTTAATTCAAAAATATTTATTGAATAAGTGATATTGAAACAAATTTGACAAAATATATATTGGTGTAAAAATATAAATTTTAAGTTTGACTAAAAATTTGTTTTGTAAATTAGAATCTTGAAGATTATAAAATATGACAAGAATATTATATAAATTAGGAAACAAAAACATATAAGATGTTTTGATAAAAAATCTTTTTATCAATACAAATTATTTGCATTATGTTGCTGAATTTTTTTGATAATGATTAACAATAGTTAAGTATAACATAAATACAATATATTATTTTAATAAAAATACATTTCAATCTGTTTTATTAAAGAAAAGTATTTTGACATTTTTTTGGTGACAGGAGAAACATCAAAATAAATAAAATGGAGTATTAAAATTTTTCTAAAATGTTATGATGCCATTACCATTGTGTCCTATGTAAAAAAAGATAGGATTAGTGAATTGAATTTTAATAAAGATTATTTGAATTCACTTCATTTCATTCATCAACAGAATAATTATTTTGCTTAATCTTATTTTATTAAATTATTTTTTTTTATGTTTCTAAAACGTACTTGTTTGTTTACTTTTATCATTAGTATAAATTAGTTATAATTCCTAATATAGTTATGATTTTGTGTATCATATTTTATGTCTAATTAATAGTAATTAACACATGAGACTTTTTTTTTATATTTTATATTTGTTGAAAACAAATAGCTACTCTAATACAAATATTTGTTAATTTGTTTTAAGTAATTACAAATGACAAATTTTTAAATGTAATTCAAGTTATATGCATAAAAATTACGAATTGATTATGAATAAAAAAATGTAGTAACATTAGAAATATTGGTAGATAATTAGAAGGGAAAAAAACTTAAATCTTCATTTTTTATAAATTCATACTATTTTTTATCACAAAAGAAAAATTTACTTGTTTGGCAAGTTAAAAACTACTGTAATAATTATTAAATAAGTGAGAAAATTGTTTTTATAATAAGTTAATGATAAATAAAAGCATGCCTTACTATTTGAATAAAAAAATTTTCAACTAAGGAAGTGAAATGATAATTAATTAGGTTTTGATTTTGCTGTATATGTAAAGTAAAATAATAGTTTTAATATTTTGATAAAAATCTAATTTAAAAGATTATTTATAATTGTAACAATTTTCTGGTTTTAACATGATATAATAGCAAAACTAATTTTCAATTAAATTAAATATATGTTGAGTTTGTAAATAATCATTATGTTTTAAAAATAATGATGATAATCCTTTCTTACCTAAGTATAGAAAATAAAACTTACCACTTCATTGTTATATAACTATAACAAAACAAGAGAGTTAGTTTTAAAATTTTGATTACTATTATTTTCGTTTAGTTTTTCCCTACTTATTAATAAAAATTTCAATCATGTTGTATATTAATAAAAAAATTGTCCTTAAAATAGTAGACAAAAGTATGTTAAGGATAAAAATTTTGCTATTATCTTATAGATTTTTTTTGGATACAAAATATAAAGATATATAAACAGAAAATTTATACAGGTATAAATAGACAATTTAAAATAAACAAATATTTATTTCTACATTAAATAAATAAAATTCGCTAATTACAATTCACACGGATTTTTAATAATAATCATAAGATACATTGAAAAAATGTAAAAGTATATGTTTATGACAATGTGTAACATATTTTAAAGATATTTAACTTAAATTTCTAATTAAATATTCACATTTATTAATATAATATTAAAAATTAATAAAAGTAAAATTTTTTGTCATTTTTTTATATTTAAATTATTTAATACATATTAGCAACATCAAAATGCATGTAATAATAATTAATATTTGAAATAATTGAATTACTGCATCATATCTTTTCAATTTTCTCTATTTTAAAATGAACTTTAATATGATGATTTTAATTAATTATCTAAATTATTATTGCTTGTAATATCATAAAAAATATATTTTATTAATTGAATTTTTTTCTCTTTAAAACACTAACATTTTTTTAAATACTTTTTTTTTAAAATCACTTCCTCTTTATATACCATTTAAGTTACTAATTTATACTACCATTAATGAGATAAAAATATAACTTTTAATTTAAAAGCTATTTTTTAAATTTGAGAGTTGTCTGCAAAATATAAAATATTATAAAACATTTAAATAAAACGTTTATAAACTTTTTATCATTCATTACTATATTTTTTTGTAACTATAGTAACCGAAGATACAATACAAATGTTTATGAATGTTATCTTTATTTTAACAGTACATCAACATATTTTTTTTTTATTATTTTAATATCAATTTTTTCTCAAGTTTTTTGGTTTATTTAAAAAAAATATTTGCACTGCTAATATATAAGTAGGTATTATAATGTCTTTTAAAGTAAATTTAGAAAAACTATAGTAAACTTTATAACAATAAAAGTTATACATACTTTTAATTTTATTAACTTTTACTTAGAATTAAGGAAATATTTCTTTCTTTAAAAGACAAAATAATATACATTTAAAACAAATATTCCTCTATTTAACAAAATAAAATTTACAAAAGTTTGACATCATGATAAACTGGCTTAACAGAAAACCTTTGAAACCGTTTGTTCCTTTCAAAACTTACAATATATCTGAGGGAGATCCCCAAAGAATGTTTGTTGATATTATTGTTAAAGAAATGGAAGGAAGAATTGAAAGTATCTTAGAGAAAAAAGAACAAGAAGCTGCTGAAGCTAAAAGTCCTAGATTTATTAAAGAGTCTGGTGTTTATTTGCCATCACAACCTGATTATCTTTGGCTGATGGATTGCAAATTAAAAGAGCGTAAAAATTTAAGCATCCAGGTAAAAAATATTTCATTAATTTTTATATATATTTTAGGAATATTTATCAGTCGAGAAATTAATTGAAAAAACAACTATGTGTGAATGGGGAATTGTAATAGATCTATGGGAAAAAGAACTCGAGTCTGTAAAAACAAGAGCTGAAGTTATTAAATCATTTGAAGATGTCATACAAAGTATATTGAATAGAAGAGATGAGAAAAAATTATCCTTTAGTTCAGCTGATGACGTTGTTATAAGTATGAGCCAATTATTGAGTAATGAAGAACAAGAAACGGTATGATATCAAATGCTATCATCTTCTATTTTTTTAAAAAAACAAAAAGTATACTTTTCGATAAATTATAAATAGACTTCTAAAAATAATATGAATTTAAGTAATTTTTTTTTGTTTACTATTTAGTTAATTTGTAATCTGTACAAATCTCTAAAAGGACATGCTCATTATATTTGTTTTGAAAAAAAATAAAAAATACCAAAAACGTTTCTGCACATTAAAGATTCCTTAAATGTTTAAGTTTAATTTTAGAAAAATGAATCAGATTGCTGTAGTACAAAAACTACTGAAACCGTTATCAGTGTTGAAACATTGATAACCACAGATGAAATATCTATTCAACTACTTCCGGATGCCAAAGACAAATACAAAAGAGTTCTTGATATTGTTTAAGATATATTAATATTTTGCACAATTATATATATTTTGTATTAGAAATTTTTAATAATAAAGATAAATGTTTCTCAATGAAGTATCGTCTTATTTATTCAGCAACATTTAAAAAATTATCATTATATATAATCTATTGTTAAAAGAAACCATTACTTTTTATTTTTGTAAGTTAAAAAAAATGGACAGTAAAATCTTTCTTATAAAATAGGGAAAACATTATTAATAAAATATTTATAATTTTAATGTTAAAATATATAAATATATTTTTCACGGAATATAATATAAAATAATATTACATTATTTTATAAATTTTGTGTGAAAATTTATAAATTTATGTAAAATAATATTATATTCTTCCGAAACATTTTCTTATATTCTTAATAAAATTTATTTTAATTACAAACGATGAATTTTAAAAAAATTATTCTAGAATTTAAGAATAAAATATCTTACATGAAAAGAAAAATGTTCATTTTATGTTTCTTTTTTACTAAATATAAAAAGTTCAAAGTAAATTTTATTTGTAAATGCTTAGTTACTGTTCATTTATTGCGTCACACTTTAGATATAGGTCAAAAAACGATAATTTTATATACTTCATAGAAATGATATATTTATTTGATTTAAAAAAAAACATTATTTACTGTTATTATATTTTACTTTTTCATCTATCAAAAAATAAAACATTTAAAAAAAAGATAATTTAATATATCCTTTTCTATTGTTAAAAGATGATTTTGATTTGTCAAATTATCAACAAACAAAATAACTTTAAAAAAAAAGAACTTTATGAAATTATCAAATAAATTTACTTTCATTTCATTTATCAAATTTTATTCTTTTTCCTATTTCACTCTTATTTCTTAGAATTACATATATTTATCGTTTACTTTTAACAAAAATTACATTTATTTATATTAATATATCGATATTTTCAATTCAGTATACATAACAAAAACAATAATATCTCAAGACAAAAGATACTCTAGAGAGAATATATCTTACTTTTTATAGTAGAAAATATCTTTTATATAAAACTTTTTAAAATTTTAAAAAAAAAAGTTTCTAATTTTTTTGTTTTATGTTTTAATCTGAACTGTATGGTTAAAAATCAAGTTTATATAGATTCATTACTCATTTATTATATTATGATTTATCTCATTGAAATTTTCTTTAAAAAAAATTTTAAATAAATATATCTTCCCATTTTATAAAACATACACTATCCTTTTTCTTATTATTTTTTTAAAGATAAAAAAATTTTTTGTTATTTTTGCATGTCAAATGTATGCTAAATTAAAAACGTTTCTATTTTCATGAATTCATATTACAATTTGTAATATAATCTTTATCTTCGAGTTTATATTTCTTCCTCCTATTCCTTCATAATTCTCATTTTCGATCATTCCATTTCTTTATAAATCTATGAGAATATTACTTTTAAATATAATATCAAAGGAAAGTTTATATTTAATATACCATGCATTTTTCCGCCTACACATTAAAAAAAAGATTTTTTTCGGTATAGCATATTAATGTTTCTCTTAAAAAGGGAAAAAAATAAGAAACATCCATGTTCTTTTGATTTATCATAAATAATTAACAATATCCATGAAATTTGGGCTAAATTATGAAATATTAAATTAATATTTGTTAGTTATATGTAATATATAAAATTGAAGTATGGAAAAACAAAATAATATTGTATTTTAAATTCTTTTATTCAAACACTCATGATATTAGATTAACAATTCTTTAGTATTTTTCTAGCTTTTCTCAAATAAAAGTTTGTATGCCTTACTATATTTTAAGTAAATTTTATGAAAATTTAGTTAAACCAAATAAAACTTGTATTCTATATAAAGTTTCTGAACTTCCTTTTTTTGTTTATCCTCTCCTCTTATATAACACATATAATCTTCAAAACACAAAAATAATTTAACTCTATCATAAATATTTCACACCACTTTTTCGTTGAATGACGTTTCAAATAATACAACTAAATGTTTTTTAAAATGAATACAATACCTAATGCTATTGGTGAAAAATTTATGTATTTTGGTAATTTAGGGTGATATCGTAATTTTGAAAATTCTACTTTCGAAACATCGCGTTATTACTTATTTTCAGCAATTTTAAAAAAATAAAAGAAAATTTTAACTAGTTTATTGTATTTACTATTATTATTTTCCTCGATAAACTACATTGAATTTCCTTTATTTTACGGTTTTTCCAAGTTGCTTTGAGAAATATGTCTTTAACTTTTGCATTTCTGTTTAATGTAAAACAATATTTTTTATTTCTAATTACGGCAAAGTTGTTAAATTAATATCAAATAACCATTTTAAGATTTTTTAAAATACAATTATGGTAAATTTTTACCATAGATTCCTTTTCAACAAAAAAAATACCCATTTAATTAGACGAGAAAGAGAGAGGGGAGAAAGAAGGGAAAGAAGAAGATTTTTTATCATTTAAAATAAATATATTATTCGTTAACTTATCCCCCAACATTTTATTCCATTTTTGATTTTTACCAACTTATTATACTGGTACTACTTTTTGTCTCACTCTAGTTCTTATCTATTTTATTCAGTTATTTCCACCTCTAAAAACATTTTATTTAACAATTTTGTTATAAATTTATGTACCATTATGTCATTCTTGAATATTTAATTCTCAAAATATTAAGGGTCCTAATTTATAGAATATATGTAATCTCTTGAAAACGTCTTCCTCTAATTTAGTTAATATAAGATATTCTGTTAAAAATAATGTTAATATTCAAAGAAACTTCCAACTGATAAAAAAATTTTTTCTCACTAAAATAGCAGTACTGTAACTGTTTATAAATTAAAGTAATTAAATTTACACTTCAATATTTAAAAAATAATTTTTATTATATAATTGATCATAAATTGTCACAATCATTAACAGCATCGTCATCCACCACCGTCCTTAAATAGATAAATTATATAAAGTAAAATCTTTTTGTCAATTTTAACATTACTATTTTTGAATATTCTGTATTCACAACTTCTATATATTAAAATGAATTCTCCCTAATGAGTTACTCATATGTTGTGTCTTCTTGAATGACTCCTTTGCTAATACTATATCTTTCTTCTTTTATAATACATTTAACTATATTACAATCTCTCAACTTTTTATATGAAACGGGGAACCACACTTTATGAGACTTCGAGAAATTCTCCTTCTTCTTTATAGTACTAAAAACACATTTGAATTTTTACTGATAACGGACACCTAATTTATAGATAACATAAATATATATTTATTCTAAATTACTTTTTAAAATAAATAAGAAAAACCATTTAATTCTACTTCAATAATAAGGTAATTTAAAAAGGATTTTTATTGTCATTATTAAATCCCTCCCACTTACAATAACTAATTATTTAATAAACTTAATTATTTTAATAACATATATATAAAAAAATATATTTTAGTATTTGTGAGAGGTGGAGTAAACAATTAGAGATATATTTTTACATTATTAACAATTTAAAAGGTTTAAAATATAAATATTGCGTGAATTGATATTTTCATGTGGTTTCCTTAAATATGATGTATCAGAATATTATCTATTCATATTACCTTACTGAGATTAGTCATTTAAAATACAGCAAAAAATTTTACACTTTTCTTTATTTTTTAACTTTTTAAAAGAAATGGAAATCTACATTTTTATCTATCTTTAGATCATACAATTTTTGATATCTTAAACAAAAATAATATAAATAAGAAAAATTTATATTCATATGGGAATATTTCCTTAACAATAATATCTCACAATTTAACAATTTAATACAATTTAACTTAACTTTTTTTTTATTCCTAATTTTTTTGTCATAATTTGAGTATCTTTTACCAAAAACATTTTAGTTAATAAATAGTGTTTTACTATTATTACAGTTATAATTCTTTTAGTTCTACTAAATATTAAAGTGTTTTGTTATAATTATTATATTTTGTTAGTTTAATTACCTTATTATTATAAGAGTTGTATCGTAAATAGGTATATGATAAAACTTATTTACTAAAAATTTATTGTTAAACTATAATATTTTATGTTAAAATTGACCATACTTATAACATAAATATTTTTATTTAAATTGTACAAAAAAAGGAACATAAGTTCCATTAAATTTGTAAAAAAGCCATAATTTTGCAATAAATATATCCTTATTATAATTTTTTTACATACAATAATAAGATAAATTGTTTTTTATTATAAACTTATATTTAGATATACTTAAAATTTGTTAGAAACATAAAATTGTATTATTTTTGTAATTTATTGCTAAAATTCTCTTTAACTAGTGTCAATACATGTATTGCACTTTTAGTGTATACTTTTTGATTGAGAAATATTACAATCTTTTAAAAATGACTTTTTTTATATTTATCATTACAAAATAACAATTATTTTTTAATGTTAAACATATTACTTTTTACTGTTTTATTTTGTAATCTATTGTTCAAATTTAAATAATCACCACTTTAATTTTTTACTTTTTTTGTAGTCTCTTAACGCATTTAAAAGTAAAGATGATTGATTATCTTGGCATAGTTGCTATTATCTTTTTTTATCTCCTAATTTTAATTGTTGGAATATGGGCTGGTAAAAAAAGTGATAATCAAAAGGAGGGAGAACAAACTGAAGAAGTTATGCTTGCTGGAAGAAATATTGGTACTTTAGTTGGAATATTCACAATGACAGGTATGTAATTCTTTAAATTGTCTTGTTATTTTATTATTTCAAGGACCATAGACCTTTAGTTGTTCAGTAAAGTTAGGTTAGATAACGTATATTCTGTTTATTTTAAAATGTACTCTTTAAATTTTAATAAATTCCATTTAATTATTTTAAAAAAATGTTTCTGTTCTTTATGATGCACATATGAAGGTCATACTAAAACATTTTAATTTGTCCAAAAGTAGAAGAAAAAATTGTTATTTTATAAATATTCCCAATGGAATGATCTGATGTCATTTGATATTCTTTATCAACAAAAAAATAAATGTATTACTATTAGGAAAAAAATAAGAATTTAAGGATATATCTTGAGATTCCATTAATTTAATCATTTATTTAATCTCTATAGTTATTACAATTATCTTTTCAGCAACATGGGTTGGTGGCGCTTATATTAATGGAACAGCTGAAGCTTTATATAATGGAGGTTTATTAGGATGTCAAGCTCCGGTTGGTTATGCATTATCATTAGTCCTTGGAGGGATATTATTTGCCAAAAAAATGAGAAACGAAGGTTATGTTACTATGTTAGATCCTTTTCAGGTAAGATAATTTATCATCTTTAACATGCTTTATCATTTCCTGTTAAAATATTGGTACAATCAATTTATATATCCTTTTTTCAGATAAAATATGGTCAACGAGTTGGAGGACTTATGTTTATACCTGCTTTATTAGGAGAAGTTTTTTGGTCGGCTGCTATTCTTTCTGCCTTAGGTATGTTTTTTTAAATATCTTTTATAAAAATTGAATAATATAATTAAATTGCCTCAGAAAAATAATAATTTAAATACTGTAAAATTTTGTTGTTATTTTTTATTTTGTTTAAATAATAATTATTTCTGTAAAAAAGTTATACTTCTAAAATGTTATCATCTTTAAATATTATAGTTTACTTTAAATCTTAGATAATTATATTACGATAATTTAAAAATAGAAAGAGACAATTTAATTTTGAAATCGTTTTAAATGATAAATAGCAACCTTATTTTATAAAAACAGTTATGTAATAGATGGAAAAATTAAATTTAGCGAAAAAACCTTGTTTGTGAATAATAGTTTAATTAAACTTTGTAGGAGCAACATTATCTGTCATATTACGTATTGATATTAATATATCTGTAATCATTTCTGCTCTTATTGCTGTTTTTTATACATTTTCTGGTGGATTGTATGCAGTCGCATATACTGATGTCGTTCAATTATTTTGTATATTTGTTGGTCTTTGGGTTTGTATACCAGCAGCATTGTTACAAGAAAAGACATCAGATATTTCAAGAAATGTTGGTGATTGGATAGGTAGTATTGGTGGTTTTCGTGAAACAGCTAATTGGATTGATTGCATGTTATTATTAGTTTTTGGTGGCATACCATGGCAAGTATACTTTCAAAGAGTACTATCCTCAAAAACATCACAAGGTGCACAGACATTAAGTTTTATTGCTGGAATTGGTTGTATTATTATGGCCATACCACCAGCATTAATTGGTGCTATTGCTAGAAATACTGATTGGAGACTAACTGAATATTCACCATGGAATAATGGTACAAAAGTTCAAAGTATCCCACCTGATCAAACTAATATGGTTGTACCATTAGTATTTCAATACCTAACACCTAAATGGGTTTCATTTATTGGATTAGGAGCCGTCTCAGCAGCAGTTATGTCTTCAGCTGATAGTTCAGTTCTCTCTGCAGCTTCTATGTTTGCTCATAATATATGGAAATTAACAATTAGACCACATGCTAGTGAAAAGGAAGTTATTATTGTAATGAGATTTGCTATAATTTTAGTTGGAATTTTAGCAACAATAATGGCATTAACCATTCAAACAATTTATGGTTTGTGGTACTTATGTGCTGATTTAGTTTATGTAATTTTATTTCCACAATTACTATGTGTTGTTTATTTTGAAAAATCAAATACATATGGAAGTTTAAGTGGTTATATTGGTAAGTCTAGTTAAAGTTATTTAATTATTATATTAATAATATATATAATTTTAGTTGGACTTGTTTTACGTTTAGCCGGTGGAGAACCATTAGTTCACCTTCCAGCATTTGTTCATTTTCCAATGTACGATGTTGATAGTGGAATACAATACTTTCCATTTAGAACACTGGCAATGCTTGCGTCATTATCAACGTGTATTGGAGTTTCACTTTATAGTAAATACCTTTTTACATCAGGAAAATTGTCGCCAGAAATGGATGTTCTTAATTGCGTTGTTAATATTCCTCCTGAAAGAATTAGATTACCAACTGATACAAGTTTTAATGTTAGTTGTGAAACACTAGCCATGCAAAAGTTAAATGGATCGCAAAATGGTGTTAATACATCAACAGCACCAAATACAGTTAACTTAAGAAATAATCATCTTGATCCAGGAAATGGATACCTCTCAGAGACTAGTGCTCTACAACCACAGTACCACTCTGATATGAATTATTCTACCCTCCAAGATGCAAAATAAAGATAAACAAAAAAAAATATAGTAATAATAATGATCACTTATAATAGTCAACATTCGAACAATTTTTCTTATAATAATGGTTTTTTATACTAAAAATCGAAAACTGCTTTAATTTGAAATGACACAAAAAAAGGACAATACATCTTAAAGTTTTGTTTTTTTATCCATTTATACAATTCAATATAACTACGACAATTTTGACAAATATATAGCAAAAAACGTTTGACTAGATTTTAGATATCATTTTAAATTTACCCACTAAAAGATATCATTTTTAAAAAACCTTTTTGATAGCGCACAACCCATAAAAAAATTTTATATATGGTTCATTAATTTTTTTTAATTGTCAATTAAATCTAAAAAATTAACAATCTATTGTAATTTATATTAAATAACACTTTACAATTCTATCTGTACGGAATATAATTTTTTCCTTTTTTTATTAAAAATATGAAAATGAATAAATTTTCACAATGTTTTTAATGAATATTCTTTAATTATATAATAGTATCATTTTCTCAGTGTATAATATAATGAACAATAAATTATTATTTGAAAAAACTTTCTCTATAAAATGATTTTTTTCTCCATTATTATTACAATTTTTTTAAAATAATGGTATAACTGGACAAAATTTTTGAAATACTTTTTTGTCCTTTAACTAGTACCAATGACAATATAGACAACATTCCATACTTTTTATATTTAAAATAGATTGACACTTGTGTCTTTTACTTTTCATATTTCTTTTATCAATTGGTCAAAGTGGAATGTAAAGTTGATTCTTTCTTCTTCTTCATTCTATTGTTTTTTTTTCTACAATGGTAGTTGAAACGCCTTAGTAAAAAAAAATAGGTGGAATTCTACAAAAGGATGTTTTTAGTGTTTAATTTCAATTTGCAGTCTAAATGATATTTAATAACATTCATTACTAGTTCCTAAGTGATGTGTTGAAATAAAATGGTCTTTTATCATTTTTTAGAAAATATTTAAGTTTTAACTACCTTGAGATGTTGATTTTATAAATATTATATGTGTAGAAGGTTTCAGAGTGAAATTATTATCTATAAAAACATGATTTTTAATTAAACCTATAAAATTTGGATGTATTTTAAAATTATGTTTTTTATATTAAAATAATTCATCACTTTGATATGTGATGTACATATATCATATAAAGTTTATGACTATTTAACATAAAAAAGTTAATTAATAATTATGCTCTTGTTTTAATATAAATGTTTACCTTAATTATGTATAATTTATTATGAAAAACATAGGATAGTGCAATATCTTTAAGGATGAATTTTTGATTAAATTAAAAATATTTTTATTTACCAAAAATACTCTGTATATGAATAGTGAAGATATAAGATTTTTAACTCATCATCTTATAATATTTCTTTTTATTTTGTATATTTTCCAATTCTATGCGTCATTTACTATACAATTTAAAGATAATTTAAATGCTCATAACCTTATAGATTGTATTTAATACTCATTACTGTTCTGATATCAGTTTCCGGTAAATTATTCTACCATGATATGATTGCTTATCCTTTTCTTTTTGATAGAAACATTTAACATGTTTATATATCGTGCAAAGTTTTATCATTAAATATATAAGTTACATAAATAAATTCATTAAAATTAAGTCTTCTAATGTTAGATAATATCATTTTTATAATGTTAATGTACAAAAAGTTTATTTTCTAATTTAAATAATACATCAAATAATTAACTTTCATTCATCAGTTTTATTTTATAATTTTTTTATCCTCCAAAATATTACAATATATCAGTAGTAAGGCAATTTATAATACAAAGAGAAAATATTATGTATTTATATTTCTATTAAAAAGTTATATTTAGTAATTGTAAATAATAATATAAATAATATAATATTTAAAGAAATTATATGTGTATATATTTATAATTGTTATTGAAATTATCTTATCTTTTAGTTTCGTGAAAATGAATAAAGAATAATTAAGTGTTAAGCTTAGATATAATTTCCTTTTTAATACTCAATATTATTATAAGTTGACAGGTGAATAATATGAGTTTATTATTAATCCATGTATCTGTGTATATTAGTAAGTTTCTTCTTTCTTCATATAGATAATATACATAAATTGTTTGTCTTATTTTTATATTTATAAGAATGTATCTAAATACTAATCATAAAGATAAACTTTTATGTAAATCACATTTTAAAATCTTTACTTTTTATTCCATTGGAAATATTTTCAATTTTACTAAAAATATCGTATATATTATAATAATAATTTACTTTACCGTTACTTTGTTTTTTATCATTTTAAATAGTAAAAAAGTAACACATTAGACAGATAAATATTATAACTTTTATGATTTTAGTTTTTATAAATAAAAGATTTAATTGCCTAAATTTTAATGAGTAACATTTTATAGTAATACATACAACTTTCTTAATTCAAAATTGTTTTCAAAATTCATCACTTTCACACTGAATAGAATGTTTCCTCAATTTAGCTATAAACTTCCTTTTGTCTAATTAATAGCTTGGTGATGATTACTAAAAGTAAACTGACAAGTAAAATACTATTTAAACACACATAATATATTTAAATAAAATTGTCAGATTATCAAAAAGGTTGTTATTTAATAATTTTCTCTTATCAAATTAAGTTTGAAAAATATTTAACTATAATTTCAGTTTGTAAATAAAAAGTCACCAAGATTTAAATCATTAAATTCTTTAGAATTATAAAGAATTTACATAATATTTGAAGTGTAATTTTATTTATTTTGTAACAGTTTAATTTCATTTTAAAACACATATATAGATAAATTCAAATTATTAGAAAGATTCGTGGAAAATATTTTTGTCATTATTTCACTAAAATTTGTACTTCTTATTCATATATATTTTAACTGTAATATCTAAATATTCTTTTTTATCATGTCAACTTTACTACTTTTTATAGTAAATAATGTGAATGTCTCATCAAATTTAATTATATTTAAAATCAAATTTCTTTGCCTTATAATAATAGTTAAAACCATTTTTTTCGTAACAAATTGTATTATTTTAAACTTTCATTCTATTAAACGTATTTTCATTGACCGTGTAAGACTAATAATACAGTAAAATCTTTCATTTATTATAAATACCTTAAAAATATGTGAGTACTTTTATTTAATGAGTAGATGTTAAAAAAATATTTCATATCCTATCATAAAACTATTATTTATTTACACATATATCCTTATACTTGAAAATAATTTTTTTCTTTATCATATTTTTTTAGATTTCTTGCTATGTGCTAAAATTAAAAAGAATTTGGTATATATAAAAATATATTATAAGAATTATTTGATATATACTTAACATTAAGAGTAATACAACTTTTTTATTGCGAAATATTAAATTTTTTCTCTCCTATCTTCATTATAATGATAATTAAAAAATCAAATAACACAATTGAATTATTATTTTATAATACTATATTATTTACAATTTTAAATTTCCTTCTAATAACAAAACAGTCATTCTTAGTTGGAGGGAAAAGATTGGAAGATTTGTCATGGGATCCTCAAAGTGGGATGTGAGTTTTAATTACATAATTTTATAATGATAGATAATTGTAATAAAAAAAAACTCTTAGTACAATTGTCTTTTCATAAATATTTTTAAAATTTTTTTATTTAATCTTTGTAATAGATTTAATAAGAACAGCAACATTAAACCTGTTATACAAGTTCATATTATGGATAGAATAAAAATAAACTGTCCTAAAGGCTAGAGAGAATGATAGAAAATATAAATATTCTAAACTGTATGCTGTAAGTACATTGACAACAAAAAAGACTAATACTGTTTTTTACTTATAAAATAAACTTTTTTATTATAGGTTTCAAGGGAGGGATTTGAGAAATGTTCATTGTTAAATTCAAAGATTATTGGTACATGTAAAAACCCAAACTTAAATAGTTCAATAAATATCGTCTTTCGAGAGGTATCCCCATTAGCTGGTGCATTAGTCTTTAAACCAGGTGAAGATTATTATTTAATTTGTAAGTTATACTGTTATCTTAAAATTTTTAATATCATCTTTCTTATTCCTACAGCAACATCAACTGGCACTCTTGAAGGTATTGATAATTCAGAGGGTGGTTTATGTTCAACAGATAATATGAAAGTGAAATTTGAAATTCAAGAAAAAAATGAACAACCTAAATCTGAGGAGGCTCAAAAAATTATAGAAAACAAATATGTAGGAAATAACCAAAATATAGTTAAAAATTTTAATGAAAATAATTCAATGGCAGCTGGAGTGTTACAAAGTTTTAATGATGATACAGCAATTGTCTATAGAATTAACAATGCTGATGTTGAGTATAATGAGGATGAGATATATAGTTTTATCAACTCAACAATTAAAATTTCATATAATTATCATATTATTTTAGTTATTTTATTTATTTCAGTTATTAGTTGCAATTTCATTTGAAATAATTAATAAAAAAGAAAACTTTTGTGCTTCTTTCTATTTATACAACTACAATATATATAATCTATTTGTGAAATATAATATATTATTTAAAATTATTTGATAAATTTATATCTTTCAAATCTTAAAATATAATTATTTTTGTTTAATAATACCATTTTTAAATAGGTGTTGGAATTTTTGCTTTGAAGAATTTATTAAATATAGTAACATTTCAAAAATATTTTCTAACCCTTCACCAGTTACCCCACAACATCCTATGCATTCAACTATACGTTCCCCAAAATATATATCAAGATTCTTTTTTAACTAAAAAAATTTTTTATAAATAAGCGTAAAGTTATTATTTCTCAAATACATACTTGTGAAACTTCAATTGAACCTGGTAGATCTTGTTTATTTGCTAACAATAAAATAGGTACATAAAGTGGTAGTTCATATGATACCAATATTGTTTCCAATTCATCTTTTGCTTCTTCAAATCTATTTTTATTACTAGTGTCAATAACAAATATTAATGCAGATGCAGCTTTAATATATGTCCTCCAAAGAGGACGTAATCGTTGATGTCCACCAACATCCCATAATGTAAAATTATGGCCCCTTAGCGAAACCATCCATAACTTTATACTATAATAAAATAGTTTTAGATATTTTTTTCTTTCTATCATCCATTAGTAAATAATAAAAATAAACATACTTTTTCACAATTGAAACCTACTGTTGGTTGTGTAAGTATAATTTGATGTAATTTCATTCGATAAAGGATGGTTGTTTTACCAGCATTATCTAAACCTAATATAACAATTCTATGATCTGATGATTTAAAAATATGCGATGAAATTGATGAACCCATTTTATGTAAACTACTTTTATTGTTTTTTTCTTTATTCAATACATAAAAAAGAATAAATTTTCATATGTTTTACTGATAATAGATATAAAAGCAATTTTAAAGACAATTGATAATTTAAAATATGCTAAAAATAAAATATTAATTAATAAGTTATGAAACATAGGTGTACAAATTTTTTTTAGAAATGTCATCATCCAAAAATAATTCCTTAAAGTAAATGAGTAAGAAAAACACATATGTATATATGTTTAAACATATTATATTATTATGCGTATAATACAATGAAAACAATTCGTATCATTTAATATTACAATAAATATTTTAGTTTATAGTATGATTCATTGTTTTATGATGTAATATGTTCAAAAGAATTAAACATAAAATACATTTTAATCTAAAATAATAAAATTTCAATATTAAAATTTTATGCTCCTGTTTGAAACTTTTGTCTCGTATAAGCAATATTATATATTTATATTGTGTTAACAATAGTTAAAATCACAACATTTTCTAAAAATATATTTTTTATAAATACATAGATTTTTATTTTAAAGTGTTGTATAAAAAGATAATGAGTAAGAAATTTTTTAAAATTTCAACTAAACAAAATAAAATATTTTAAGTGATATTGTTGTCGAATCATTACCTATATATGTCAAACTTGATATATAGGTAAATTTAATTTCAACTTAAAATAGTAGTAGTTAAAAAAATATGCTGGCTAGAAAATAAGACATGCATCTTATTATGTGTATATAATATTGATAAAGATTTTTTTGACAAATCTCTTTATATTTATTTAGAGATACTTATTGACAGTAGAAGTATATGCATATATAATTGATAAAAGCTTATATAAATTTTTCAAGGTAATGTGTATGTCGCTATTTGCTCACGTCGAGTAAGAATTCTTCATTAAATGACAATTAACTATTGTGACATGAAAAAGAATGTTTAACTATTCTTATTAGTTTATAGACTAAAAACTAGAATACAAAAGTGCTGTTTGTAATGTAACTTTATTTTTTTACTGAATTATGATATTCTGTTATGTTATGAAAAAAATGAACATTTTTTAAATATATAATTATGATAAATAAAAATTTAATAGCCTGGTGGAAGACGTGGAGCTGGACAGTGATCACATGATCCAACCTCGCCTTGGTCTCCAACTTTTCCTTTAATTCCACCTGCTCCGGCTCTTCCATCTTTACCTGTTGCTCCTTGATCTCCTTGTGGTCCTGGTGGTCCTGGATAACTATTTCCTGGTGCTCCTTTTGGTCCTTTAAGTCCTGGTTGTCCAACAACTCCTGGTGGTCCTTGTATTCCTTGGGGTCCTTGTGTGTAAATAAGTCTTCCAGCTTGTCCTGGTGAACCTTTTGGTCCTTGTCTTCCTGGTCTACCTGGTGTTCCTTCAGCTCCTGGTGGTCCTTTCTCTCCATTCATTCCTGGTTTTGCATTTTCTCCTTGTGAACCTTTTGGTCCCGGTGCTCCTTTTGGTCCCATTGGTCCTTGAGGTCCAATGCTACCGGGTGGACAAATTATACATGGCTCATATGGCTCGGCTGGAATCAATTCAGCATCTTTTCCTGGATGACCATCTTTACCATGATCTCCATCTTTACCATGAACTCCTTCTGGTCCTGGTTTTCCTGGTGGTCCTGGCGGTCCTTGATGGCATGTACAACAAACCTGTTCAGGTTCTGAATTAACAGCAGCTGTTCCATATCCACCTCCCATATTTCCACCACTACTTCCACCAGAAGTTTGTCTTCCTCCACCGAATTGGCCTTTGTCTATCAGCAATATATTGTCCAAAAAGCCATCCTCTTTTAATTCTATGGTTTTGTCTTTTTCCAATTTGAAGAGCAGTAACTTCTAATAACATATCTTTAGATCTTACCTTAAGATATATTATTATGACTTCATTTATAGCAAAAACTTACTCTACAAAATTCAGTTTCACTCAATAGATGAGTTTGTAATGATTGAACGTAATTATAAAGCATTGGTAGTGTTACAACTGAAGCAAAAACAGCGGCAGTTGAAACGACAATTGCTACAAAAGCAATACTACGCATTTGCTTATGTTTTGATGTTTCTTTATTATCCATATTGATATAAGTGACAAAATTGAAGCACAGTTAAATTATAATAATGTTGGAATTTTTATATATTTTAACCTGGGAATATCCAACCTCCTAATAATCAAGCTTTCACCAAGACAAGATCCCAGTTACATTTTTATCACCCTAAGGGTTTTTATTACTTTTTAATCATTGTAAATTAAGGAAATTATTTCTATTGGATTATTTCATGTAAAAGATATATTAAATATTCATAGTGGAAAAAAAACTGTGACAAAACTAAAATCATTCGGGTCAATCTTGATTACCAATATAAATGAATAATACATGTAATATTTATTTTCATGTTTTTTTTTCATACTATTATAAATCATAATGTAAAAAGCCTGTTTTTTGTTTTTATTATTTCGATGTTGAAAAATAATATGTATATAATATCTCATGATTGAATAATAATTGAAATATTAATTTACCTTTTATTCAAAAACATTGAAAGAGTGAATAAATTATCAATATTTTATTACTCTATGAAAGTAACATTTAAAAACTTTTTGATATTATTAAAAAACAATATTTACGAAGTAAAGAAAAAAAGGAGATCCAATTATACAATAAATATCATATATTATTTATAGATTTGTACACTGCTTTCAAAATACTTTGATAAGGAACGCATAAAATACTTGTAGAACTTTTTAAACCATTTGTTAGATATGATACAACTAATTCATTTTCTAAATCAATATGTAAACCTTGGCATCCATAGCCAGGATGTCCAAAGATAAATTTAGATGAATCAATTGGATTAACATCCCAAAAAAATCCCCTTCCTTTGTAGACAGGCCATAGTGTTGTCCTCTCTAAATGCCAATTTGTTAATGTTGGTCGTGTGATTTGGCTTAATGTTCTATTACTAACGATTTTGCCAGAAATAAATAAATTAAAAAGTTTTCCTAAATTATAACTATTTGTAATTCCTGTTATTGCTCCATTAGGAATTGATAAAATTTTAGGATCATTAAAAGGAATATTATTTAGCGTCATTTTCATCCATGATGGATTCTCTTGCATTTTAACGATTGGTGAACCATTTGGTTGCAAAAATGCAATCCCAAACATCGGTATCATTAATGGTTGAATTAATGTATCTTTAATAATTTCAAAAATTGTTGGTTGTGATATTTTTGCGATATGATGTAAGCTTTCTTTCTTACAACCAATATCAATATCAAGATTATTTGGATTACTTATTTCATCTTTAAAAAATTTATGTAATGATCTTTTCTTAGGATCTGTTCTTTTAACTATTTCATTAACAATCCAACCAAATGTTAAACCATGGTAACCTGAAGTATATCCTGGTGGCCATAATGGTTTACTACTCTCAATAATCCTTGCTAACTCTTCTTCATTAGATCCTACCTCGAATGATATTTCTTTCTCAAGATATGGAATACCTGCCATATGTGTAAGGACATGCTCAATGGTTGTATTTTCCTTACCGTATTGTCCATATTCTGGCCAAACTTTAATAACTTTATCATCATATTTTATATAGTTCCTATCAACAAGTAATGCAATACAAACAGATGAGATAGCTTTAGTTGCTGAAAAGATTACTGTTTTAGTTTTATGATCCCATTCTTCGTTATTAGAATTATTTTTAATTCCACCATACAAATTAATAACATTTCGACCTTTATAAAAAACAGCGATGCTAGCACCCTCTCTTTCCATGCCTTTTAAAAAGTTATTCCTGTAAAAATATTATTAATAGTAAAAAAATGTATACACAAATTGACGACATACCTAAAAGCTTTTTTGACGTAATCAAATTTACTATCAATATATCCATTTATTATTACATCTCTTCCATAATACATTGGCCAATATATATGAGCAAAAATATTTAACATAACAATTAATATAAATATTGGGATAATACCATACTTTTTAAGATCCTTCATCATTCTAAGTAGCTATATTAATAATATTAAATACTTCTCTTCTCTCCTCTTCTATTTATATCAGTTTTCTTACACTATATTGTTCCTAAGAAAAGTTTCTTATCAATCTTTATATTTTACAAAAAGTAGAGTAAAGAAGAATATGACGAGTAAAGTATTTTGTAAGATCGCACGAATTATTTTAATGATAATAATGTTTGATTAAAGATATAACTGTGTACGTTCAGGTCGTACTGAACGTTATAATTCATAAGTGGTAAATGAACGAATGATACGTGTAAAGCATTGATAATTTTCCAAAAAATTAAAGTTAAATTGCTCAAATTATTATTAAAAACATTTTATTGGTTAAAAAGTTAATACAATGCAATGAAATAGTTAATCTTTTTTAAATTGACAAAAGTTAAAAAGTCTCTTTTTAGTCATTCCTTCTTTAGATTTTTTTTTGTTTAGAGAAAAATGTATAATAGAGAAAAGTAAATTGTATAATGAAGGTTGAGATTTTTAGGTTTCTTGTATTGGTTAAAAGAAATCTTTTTTTAATATAATTGCAGAAATTTGATCGACAGTTTTTGAATACTGCATAATGTTTTACTTTTGTTTTTTAATTATTATCATTAGGATCATAAAAACGTTTTGTTGTTATAAGAACTAAAAATATAGTAATATTAATCATTTTATATTTTGAAATTTATAATTTTAAAACACTTACGGTGTGGAGAATTCAATAAATTTCTAATGTTCCTTGTATAAGGAGTTTTCATTTTAGATAATTGATTCCAATGTAAAAGTGAATGATAATCCATATTATCAAATGAATCACCAATACGAAGTTTATCATTGTAAGGAGCATAAAGTAAATGGCGAAGATTACTTAAATCATTATGATCACTAGCAACAGTTTTCAAAAGCGAGACATGGAAAATAATTAGAATAAAAATTTTTAACGGTAAAAATTTCGACATGATAACTAAAAATGGTTATAGTTTAAAAACCACGATATAATAGATAGTACTTTATTAAACATTTATAGGAAAAATGGCATAAAAAGTTACAAAATAAACTTAAATTCTAATAAATTTCTAATATTTAGCAAACATTGAGAAGAAGAAATATAATAGTACACATCTAAAGAATATTATAATTGTAACTTTCTAAAAAGAAAATAAATTTTTTTATAAAATCATAAATGGTAATATTTTAGTAAACCATCAAAAGGCAATATACAATGAATTATTAATTACATTTATTTGCATAATCCATTATTTTGAAAATATGTTTGTAAAATACATAATTAATTATTCTGATAAAATTTTGCCGAAAAGTGTTTATTAAATATAAACGATATCAGAATTAAAAAAGTTTTTATATTCCACTTTTTAAGTTGATACAAATATATAATGGAATAGTGAAAAGGAGTTACATAAGAGTAAAATTTTAATTGTCTATATCATTTTCATAATTAAAATGTAATGAAAAATGGTATTTTTGTTGAAGAAATGAATCTTCAAAATTTTGTTATATTGTTTTATTGTATCAGTTAGAATTGGTATTTTCTGAATTACCTTTATTTTTATAGTTAGTAAGACGATTTAAGGATGGACGAGTTTTGTGACTTGACCCTGCTTTGTTGACTCGTTTTTCACGATTTACTCTTCCTTCAACGTTATTTTTACTGAAATCCTCATTTTTCATTTGTTCTTCTTCACTCTCTGTTTGATCTTGATTTTCAATATCACTATTTTTATCCCCATCATCTTCAAAAGTTGCTTCTTTCCCCCCTCCTTCATTTTCCTCATTCTCAACAGTTGACTCATTATTTACTTGGTTCTCCTCTGATTCAGAATCTCTTGTCGAATCGTGAATCAAATTTTCGTTACTACTCTTCCTTTGACTTTCATCCTCCGTTTCTCTTTTCACAACATAATTATTATGTCTATGAATATCAGTCATCATCGTAATATCATCAACTACACTTTGATAAGGAACATCAGTATCTTAAAAAATAAAATACATGAATAAAAATTTATAAAAAAAAGTAAAATAATCTTACTTTCATCAATTTCGTCTGGTGGATGTGATTCTGATAACAAAGTGATAATCAAAGCGATTGTAAGGTATAATAAAATTTTAAAAGCAAGTCGTTTATCATACATTATTATTACAAAAATGAAACATAATTCAATATCAATCTTGATATTTAAAGTCTTTTAATCATCCACACACATCATTTTATTGATATTGGTTGGCTAAACATAATTAACTAGATCGGATAATGATATTATTATTCACAAATGCAATTAAAAGATAAGCCAAGTATAATTTATATGTCAAATATTTTTATTAACTTTTATATTTTTAGTCATTAATATAAGTAGAAACAGGTATGTCACATAAATTTACGTATTCCTATAACAAAATAAATAAAAATAACTGTAGAAAAATTCATATAATTTTGTTATATTTAATTTTATTTTTTTACCAAATGGCGGCCTACTTTACTAAAATATATTTTTCATTGATAATAACTATGACATTTATTTATGTTTACGTTTTTCTACATAAATTGCACTTTTATAAGTAATAAAAGTAAAAAATTTATTATTAGTGTGTTTAAAGCAGTTTTTTTCATGTGAAAGAAATATTTCAGCATAAAAATAATTACGACACGGGATTGTTTATCATAAAAAATGTTTTAATAACTTTTTAATTCTTCAGTAAAAAAATGTTCAGATAATTGTATTTAATGTATTTTTGAACAAAACGTGATATTATCATTAACCTATGTCATGCATATCTGTATACGGTAATTGATATTTTGAATTAACAAAAATATATAATTATTTGAGTGATAAGTTTTTTTTATTAAAAGTTAGTTACATCCAATTATTATTATTTTTGAAGAAGAGTAGTAAATATTTTTCAATTAAATTAAATGAATATGTATTCTGATGGAAATAATATGATATCTTGTTAACTGTAAAATGGAATAAACACTTAAAAATAATTGCATTTTATAAGAATTATTTTAACTTTTTGACATTAAATAAATGGTGAAAAATTTTGAAAATAGGTTTTCCATTAAAATTTGCAGAATTAATATGCCGTTCAAATTTTATAGTAAAAAATAAGATTAAGGAAAAATGTGCTTTTTTCTTCTACTTCTTAAGCATCGAGGCAAATTTTTGTTCTTGAAAGATAAAGAATAGTAATTAAAATGTAAATGAATTTACACTAACCTAATTTTTTTACATAGTCATCAAGATTAAAAACTATAGCTTCTAAATCTTTACTGGCTTTGTCAATCATATCAATTTGATTAAGAAATATATGTAACTGTTCACCTGAAAATATATTTTATCACTAAAAAATGAGAACTTTATTTTTTTACACTTTTGGTTAAGTTCTGTATATTTATCATTAACATTTTTTGCAACATATTTCATATCATCGTATCTTTGTCCGGCAACATCATTCATCTCTGCTAAAATTTTATACTCCTGAATTGTTGCTAAAAAATAATAATATTAATAACCAAAAGTAATCATACACTCAATTTGCCCTTCTAAGAAAGATGTAACTTTTTGATTCATTAATTTAGCTTCCTTTTGAGCTTTTTCAGTTTTATCAACAACTACTGGTGTTGGTGGAACCTCAAATGATGCTCCTGTATGTTCATTAATCTCAGCCATTTTATGAAAGAAATTGTATTCTATAAGTAAGAAGTATTAAAGCATTAATTAATAGTAGCTATAATGGATATAATATTCTTGAACGACAAAAATCAATGATTTTATGAATGAGATAAATGTACGTTTTTTAGTTATTTTAATAGAAATATATGTTAAATTTATATATACAACATGTTCGGATGGTTTTAGTTAATAAGTTTTCTTTATGTAAATAATATATGATAATCTTTAGTATTTTTAATATATTCTACCTTTGTGAATAAAATTATAACGTATTAGTCATAGACTTTTTACTACACAAAGATCGTTTGGAATTTTTACCTTTTTGTTACTAATGATCATTAGAATAAAAATTGTAAAAAATTTATTTTAATTAAAGTTTTTTCAAAATTAATTTATTCATATAAACATTAAAAATTGTTTATTTAACATGGATAAAAAAGTGGAATCAATAGATGGTAAATAAATGATATAAAAATTGGCATCATTGTTGTAAAAAGTGAACAAAAAAACCCGATATCTATAATAACAAAAAAATGACAAGGTTATATTAATATTTTATTAAAAATAACCTTATTATACGACATAAGGAACAAATATAAATATTTAATCTAATATTATTGAATTATTCATTAATTACCAACTTACTCTATCAATAATAAAATAGCATCTTACATAAAGAAAAATAGTAATAATATTCAATATTATATGAAAGAGTATACAATCCAATTTTTTGTTGTTATTGGAACAAAGTTTATTGTGAACTTAAATATACTGATTAGTAGGTATTGGTTATAAAAATAAACTTTTCAATATACATAATGAATTAATTATTTTTATACATTAAATAGTTACTTTAACATATTTAATCATAATACATTAATGAAAGGAATATCAAAATAATAAATTTTTAAAATTCTATGACTTATGTATAATCGAAAAAATGCTTTATGGTTAAAAAATGATACACTCAATTAATTTTATTTATTTTTAGAAATCTATCATATACTTATACCTAGTAATAAAAGCTATCTGTTTTATAATTATGTTTTTAAAAAATAAATGGCGTTAAAAAAAATAAAAAGATCGGATAACAAAAAAATAGCATATTAAAAATTTAGGAGTAATAATTTAAAAAGACAATAATTTACCTAATGACTTGAAAAAATACTTTTATTTTAAAACAATGTGACCAAATGACAAAATGTCTTTTAAGCATTATATACCATTGTTTGTTTTAACTCTTTAATAAATTAGTTAAATAATTCATTATCTTATAAATGGATAAAAGCATATAAAGATTATATAATAGTACAAAGAAAAAAATATTAATTTCTCATTTAATATATTTATAATATTTCTATTTATACTTTTACGGCATTAAGTGTAAAAGAAATTATATTCTGTTTGGTATCAAAACAATAGTAATTTTTAATTATTGATAAAAAAATTCTTTTATCAATTATCTTAAACTATGTCGTAGAATTATTTTCATCATTATTGTCAGTTTCCAAATATGCCCATTGTTGACTTTGACTACCATAGGGACAAGTAAATCTCCATTCATCTGTCTTAGAAAAATCAAATTCACTTATTACGACGCTTCCTGATATAAATGTGGGTACTTTAATATTCGATAAATCAAATTCAACATTTGGAAAGCATAGATCATATATATCTTTCCATTGATTTTCAGCATGCCCACTTGGACAACAGCCATCATCATCACTGATAAAATTTTCAAAACAACATCTATTAAAAGAATCTGTTGGTGATTTAGTTCTTGATTGTTCTTCATCGTTACAACATTTATGTTTAGATTGCAAAAATTTTTGTATACAACATAATTGAACTGTAACATTAGAACATTTCCCTGGTACACATAAATCAGTTAGGAGGATACGTTCATGACAACAACGATGAACTTTGTTTAACGGCATATTTGCTTTTTGATGGAAACATATCTCATCCGTAAATCCTGCACATGGCATATTTATTTGATAATCAAATTGTCCTGGATTAAATGTTGGCCATAATTGAACATTTGTTGTTGTTGGTTGGGGTATTTGAACTCTCTTAATTAATAATAAATAAAAAATCTTATTTCTAACTTACTGTTGATTGAGTAGTTATCGGGATATCAGCAACATCAAGATATTCGTAATCTTCTACAGATTCTTGATCAGGAGTATCTGGATACAAAGAAACAACGTCAGGATAATTTTTATTTCCTCCAGTTGAAGGGAAATCATTGTAAATTTTTCTTTCTTCAACATTCTTTTCATATTTTCTATTTGATATATAATTAACTTCATATGGCTTAACCGTACCATAAAATGAATTCTCAATACCATTTTGATATTTATTTACTTTGGAATTAAATTTAGTATTATCATTCATTACTTTAATGGTTGGATTTTGTGTAACTGAAATTCTCCTATCAAATAACACTTTTTGAGAATTATTGTATTTATAATTTTTTGAGTATATTTGATCATTATTGAGTTTATTATTAGTATCAATATTTTTATTTCTTTCTCTAAAGTTACCATCCCTAATAGTATTAACATTGGTTCCTTTTTGTACGTATTTATTAAAATCCTCTCCAGACTCTGGTAGACGTTTTGAAATATCATATTTACACCATCCACAAAGAGCATGATATTTTGATTGACTTAACATATTAAATTCTTCCAAAAAACTAGTTTCATCCATTTTTTGTTTTTTTCTAACCATAGCAAGTCTTCCACATCTAATTAAATTATTTATTTTAAAAATACGTCTATCTTACCTATCAAATAACAATCTGTCATCATCATTTGCGTTCAAATAGTAGTATGGATCAAATTGGCTACCATCATGTTGAAGTATTGATATATATTTGTATTTGTTACTCCAAGCATTTAAGTAACGATTATCAAATTCTTTGCTTATTAAAACAAGAAATTTAATATCATGAAGTGTTTCAGCTATACGATTAAGTTGAAATATCTCATTTTCAGCATTTCCATTGTTATAAGTGATCTTAGAAAGATACAAAATATTTCCTATGTATGGTTGAATAAAGTCTTTATTTTTAAACCAAACTTTTTTTGAAACATTGGTACATAGTTGTATTAATGAATCTACATATTGTAGATTAAATATAATCAGTAAATAAAGGCTGACTTTATTAATTGTAACCATTCAAATATTTTAAGATTATTAAAAATATATTTATTCTTGGTGTCTGGCAGTTTAATAAATGAGCAAGATAAAGGAGATCAATAAATAAAAGATGTTTAAAATTTTTTAACATATTCTGCCATTAAATAATATATATGAAGAGCATCCTCTATTAAATTTATGATTTTAATTTCTGATCATAGACATTATAAAATAAGCTCTTTTATTATTTTATAAGTAAATTGCACACTAATTTAATCATTTGAACTATTATACTTTAAGTAAAAGATACTTAATAATTTTTATTTTATTAAATACAAACAAGTAAAAAAAGTTGGAGTTTTTTTTATCATTTTAAAGAACCAACTATTTTTATAATAGTTAGATCGATTGTTTAAATATATATGAAAAGTTCACATGATTAAAATTTTATTTTTGCTTATATTTCTTAAGTAAGTTAATGTTCAAATGCCAATGACGTTTATCATGACGTAATTTTATACTAGTACTTATTTTTATATCTTTTCTATAGTTCACAAGTTTGATATAATCAACGTGGTCTAAATTTCATAAAAAAATAGAATAATATTAACTTTCTATGTGTCTAGAAAATATATGTACTTAAAAGTATAGAGAACTCCATAAGTTTCTAGAAGGTGAATTAGAATTTCATGCACATTCATATATTTAAAAAAATTAAATCTCCATAGAATACTCTGTAGTCTGGTATTGTCATACCCTTCTCCAGCATTCTGATTTATTACATACATCCTATACTATTTTTTGAATTGACGTAAATGATAACGGTACCAAAAAGTGTGAAAGATGAATTTAATTCTTAAAAAAGTGTTTGAATATAGAAGTTTTGAAAAATCATTCTTAAAAATTTATTTTATGTATTAAATTGTTTGTTGTCAAATAATAGTGCCTAAGAATTTTCGATTGATAAAAATTAAAATTCATTGTAGTAAAATAATAATAGTTTTATGAAAACGTAATTTGTCATTGAAGTACATCACTTGATAACATTTACATTACAATATTGTTTTATTGAAGGATTTTCAATATTATCTACATGAAAAGGCAAAAAGAATTTATAGTACACTAAAAAAGTTAAACTGAATGCGCTGAAGTATCTATTGAAAAAGCAACAGTGTATGTTTGTTTACAATTTCCACCATTTCTATCTTAAACTATTGTATTTTTGATAAAGTATTTGCAAAAATCTGACTATCATATTTCGAAGAATAATGAGGAAAATTTTGTTCTATCTACAAAGCTTATGAAGAATAAAAACATTAGAAATAGTACACAGAGAATAAATTATCTAGAAGTCGATTATCTAGAAAAATAAAATATCTAGATCTTTAAAATGTCTTGAAAATATATTATCTATAATAATAAAATGTCCAAAAAACGAAAATATTTTATTCACAAAATGTCTAGAATCTAAAAAGAAGTTAGTACAATTTAATATTTAGAAGTTAAATGGCGAAATATCTAATTATAACTGCAGGTTAATTGTTGATTATTATAAAGGATAATTCATTGCATGGTTATTTCCACTTTATATTTAGATTGATGTATTATTTACCATTCTTCTCTTTATTGTATGTCTTCTCCTGAAATTAGGTAGCAACAATAGTTACTACAACATTGTACCAATTAAACTTGGTGTATAAACTCAAATGTTTTTAAATCATTTCATTTAGCATTTCCATCAAAATCTACGAGTTTATTTCATTATTTATTTTTTATATTTTTAGGACGTTACTGCTGATAATTACGGATATTGTGAGGGGACTTAAGTAAAATTGTAGTTAATGTAAGCTATTTTTTCTTATATCTAATCAACAACTTTTTTGCAAATAGTACGAAGAAATTAGCAGCTATAATGTAAGTTGAATATTATTAAACATTTTACTTCTATTAAGATATCTTTTTACGGATAATGCAGTTAAAATGAAAGTTTAATACTGATTTAACTTTTTTATTTTCATTGTCCAGATACAATTTTTGATGGACAAGAGGATGTTAGACCAGATAAAATGAACCAAACAGTTCTCATTAGAACTGATTAATTATTTTATCTATATTTATTTTAATAAATTGATTTTTTAAAATTTTGAAATAATAAAATACCTAAAAATTATTGATATTTAAATGTCTAGAAATTATAGATAATTTAAATTTAAAAATAGATGTTTTAAATGTCAATTATCTTTAGACATTTTATTTTACAGAAAATCTAGGCATTTAATTACCCAGAATTTCTGTATTTAAAATGTCTATGATCAGTTTGTAGATATTCTGGACATTATATTCTCTGTATAGAAATAAGCTTTATACTTTGGTTTCAGTACTTTTGCGTTTAATGGATTGAGCGCAAAAATCTTCAAGACTAAATCAATGACAGTAATGAAACATTTAGTAAATAGTATAATTTGTTTTAAAATTTTGATAAAAAAAGAGATTTGTTTTTGGGAGTGCAAATAATACTTAGAATGAGTAAAATTTCATTTTATATTGGACAATTTTTAAAATCATCATTTTCTTTTAAAACTAACAAAAATATTACGATAATTAAATTTTGTACTTATTAACTAAGTTTTTTATCTGATATTTAAATGTTTTCAAATAAATTCGAACTTCTTGATAATATTACTTAAAATTAATAATAATATAAAAATCTATTTTTAAAGTAATGTTTATTTATATACATTTATGAGAGAAAAATTTCCAATGCACTCCCACAAATGTTCCAGTGGTAATTTAAAACTTTATATATAGTTTGTTTTTAGAAAAACACTTAAAGTCTTATCATGGAGAATTTCTTAGTGTATCTTGCAATCATTCAAAGTCATTTTAAAGTTTCCATTTTTTTAATACTATAAATAATTACATAAAAATGAGTTTGCTATAAAATTTTGAGTTTTATCAAATTATATATTTTTAATGATAATTTAATCATTCCGTTTTTATATGCGATATATTCCTTAAATAATAAAAGCTCTATTTTATTTAGTTTTCGCTTTTAATAAAATAAAAACAAATCACTTTCTGTTACTCTAATAATGTTTCATCCATTAAATAATAAAGTGTGTTAAATTATTGGATTACACTTATCCTTTTTTAGTTAAAAAAGTAGATAAAAAACAATGGATATATCTTCAACTAGTCTTCAAAATTAATTAAAACGTCTTAAAAAATATTAATGAGTTCATATATCTTTCTGATGTTCGTTTGAAAAAAATCGCTTTATAAAATTTTATCTAAGGATTCTTAATATATGACAACTTTTTTATAAAAACTCTCGCCTATGATGTCAAGAAAATTTTTAAATTATAATAAAAGAAGATAAATATACAACGTAAAAGTGTACAAACTACGAGAGAACGGTAAACGGGCAGAATTACTCTGTACTTGTAAAAATAAATTCTAGAGTAGCTAACTAAATAAGGTGATGTATAAATAATTTTATGCACCATAACAAGAATTAATTAAAATTAAGGAAAAGCTAAAAAATACTGTGAAATTTAAACTTATAAGCTTCCCTAGGATAAACAATTGAAATGAAAACAGCAAAAATTTTTAATTTGAATTTACATATAACATAAATATTATAGAACTCCTTATTAATTTTTATCTTAATTTATGAACCAATAACTCCCTCTAAATATAATTTTATCAAAATTTAAAACATTATTTTTTAAGTCCTAAAAGTTAGTTATTTTTTAAAATCATAAAATATACCAAATCGTAACTTTAAAAATAATTGAATTTTTTATCATTAACTTCAGAGAAAAAAAAAGAGAAATTTTAACAATCCTTTTTAAAATGCAAAAAATGTTCTACTTGTTTTAAAAATTTAATTTATAAATTTTAAAAATATTAAGTGACAACAAAAATATTGTAAAGAGTATAGAAAGTATTTGCATAAATTTTACTTTTTGTTTTTCAAAAATAAATATTTTTGATATTTAGTAGTAATGTAACTTTTATTAAATTTTGATATCATTTATGACTTGCTGCTTTTGTTAGAATCCAATTTGTTTTAATTCTATAGAATACGTTATTAGAAGTGAATTTCGGTAAATTTATTATCGTTTTAATAGAAATAATTTTTTCAAACAATCTGTTAAAAGCAAATAAGTTTAGAAATTTGAAAATTTCATAGCAATAATAATAAAAGCATTCAACCACACAGTTTATTAATAGATAAAGATATTATTTTAGTATTTGTTCTTATTTTAAGGATAGTTTTTGTAGACATTGTAAAGAATTTGGACTTTCAGAGGACTAGAATTTTACAAAGAAAAATTTATAGTAATTAAAACCATTGAAAAACATTGTGAAATGTTGGAAAAATGTTCACTATACTAGTATTTATAATTTTACTTAAAATTAACTTGTAATCTTGCTATTCTAAAATGTATTGTAAAAAACAACCTAAGTTTTAAAATAAAGATAATATCATAGAAAAATATCGTAATATTTTAATAATTTTTTAGTTATTGTTTTAAATTTTATGAGCAAAAATTAAGAGAAAAACTTGTCTCAAGTCAGAAAGATTTGAATTTTATTAAATGGAAAAAATTCACAACATTTAACGTATGTCTTTGTCCCTTTTATTTTTTGTATGTATTTTAATTTAAAAAAATCTTTCTGACCATTTGTATTTCAAATTCACTAGTTTAGAAAAACGAATTGATTGATGCAGATTAAAACATGCAAGTAGTGATGTTTATAAAATTTATTATTTCTAAATATTAAAAAAGTATATATATTACTTATCATTTCATTGTTTTAAGTACATAAAAAAATACTACAATTTTCAAATTTCTTTGGTATTATCCTTTGACAAATAACAATTAAAAAATAGAATGATAAAAAATAGTATAATGATTAAAACAAAGGTAGTAAAATTTTTCTAACATTTAACAAAAGAGATCAAAATTTAAAGTATTATTTCAATTTCCTCTGAATAACTGCTGTTTGTTGGTGATGATTCGGGAGAGTAATTTTTATGACTAACCATTTGTTTTAATTTCCTTCTTATTGAAAATCTATGATCACATGATGTGTCATCTCTGATTATAGATTGATGATTATTTTGATATAGATTTTTTTTCGTTACCATTATTGTTTTGTTCACCTTTTTTTGACTTATCTTGATTTCTTAAATTTAATGAGGGAATGACAAGTTTTTTAAACCATGTAACATCAACACCGAGAGTATGTCTAGAAAATGAATTTCTTCTATGTTTGCGAGGAACTTTTGTTAGATATTTGGTTTCATTTGTCTTTGAATTATATGAATTAACCAATATACGACTAGTTGGTGGTTTCACTGTTATAGGAAGGAGATCCTTTGCATTTATCTATTAAAAATGAAATTATAAGAACTAATAAAATTATAAACATACTGGTTGTTCTTCATATGGACTTCTTAAAGTTGGTGTATTATCATTAAGAATTTTTAAATTTGTATAATCTTCAATTAAATCAACATCAATCGACATTTTTTTCTTAAGATTTTGCATGACACTATTTTGTTCTGGAAAGTTATTTTTGTTACTCACAAATTCTATCTTTTGCGGGACAATATTTTCATGCATTAATATATTTTCTCTTAATGATGTAAATGACGAATCACATGAAGCAGTTGATTTGTTAGATGAACCTGACGATACTCCACTAGAATCGTTACAAGTCGTATCAAATTTAGCTTTGACCTTTAAATTACCATCCCAGTCACCAACCTTATACGCTACAATTGAACTATGATCTAACTTCCCTGGCATTTGCATAATCATATCTTTAATTAAACGTTTCCTTAATCTTTCTTCACTTTTTGTATATGTATTTCTAATTCTATATAATTCAGGATCTTCCAGTGTTTTTCTTTTAACTTCAGTCAATTTATGTGCAAATTCCAAGAAATTTTGACATAATGATTTAGCTGTAACATGATTAATATCAATCTCAATCATATCACTGTTATCATAATTTTTTCCGTCATTACCATTTTTTGCAATATCAGACATTCTTAAAAGCATTAATTCATGGCGTTGTTTAGCATCAACACATGGTAATGTTGCACTACAACGAAATGGAATTTTTCTTAATAATGGTGGAACTGAATTTTGTATACTACTTTTTAATTGACTTCTCAATGACATATTTTGTTTTGCCTTATTATTTGTCATTTCATCCTTCTTTATAGTACAAAATTTTCCAACGACTGGATCAAAATTATCACTAACACCATCAGATGTTATAAATACAATATCACCTTCCTCAACAAATGTCATTGAACATGTTAAATTATGAAGCTGTGGATTTCTACCATCAACAGGACCTAATGCTCCCCCTGCATCACGCATATCTCTCATTAAACTAATGTCATGTGATGCTAATGTTATCTCACGGACACCGTATTGTGGGTTTTGAACAAAACAAAGAGAATCACCCACATTACAAACACATAAAATATATGTTGAACTATTCTTGACTGGTGCTACAACACCAACACAAAGAGTTGTTAATGAACCACCTTCTTGTAAAATTAAAGCATGTCCAGCATGAAATGCACCAAGCAAACAATGAAATATATCCTATAAATATTATATTTTTTTATTAAATATGTATTATAATATTACATACATTTGTTGTACAAAATTTATTATTTTCAAGATGTCTATTCACATGATCAATAGCTCCCCTAACTCCACATCTTGCTGCAAGTTGTGCACCTTAAAAAATAAATTACAAGAGATGAAAATTAAAATAATAATTATTATTTTTAATTACAAACCTTCACCCCAATTTACCCCATCGGCAAGTGCCAAAATGCAATTATTCTCACGTGCCACAATTCCGAAAACATCAGCTATAGGCGATCCTGCATTTTTCCCTGTTATTGGATTTGTTTCATATAATGATATAGAAGCACCATAAGCTCTTTTTTCATCAAAGACATTCCAATCAAAGCCATCTAGAAAAAATGTAAATATTATTTTCATTTTCTTTTATATTTCTTACTCGTATTATTAATAGGTGACTCACGACCAGGAGCAAAACCAAGGGATTCAAGGTGTGCTGTACGATAATCTTTAGAAAATAATTTTTCTCCTAATAGTTCATCATTCCATTCATTAATAGAATTACCATCAATTGATAAACAAAGTTCATCATCCAAATTTGCCATATTAACAATAGGTTGTTCTTTTTGCTCACTAACTCTTGTTAGTCCACCATCAGGACCAGTATATGATGCTTTTACTTTTAACGAAAATTTATCTAAATTTATAACTGGTATATCTAAACCTGTCTTTCCTGAATAAATCTCTGGCATTAATGGATTTTTCTTATTTTTACAATTTAATAACCATTCATTGATGTTATCAGTTATTTCAGTATCATGATAATCCACCTCTAAACGTTTTTTAAAATATTCTTGCTCCTCGTTAAAAATATCATTTGTTGAGTCTTTAGGTGATGACCAAATAGATGTTCTTAATAATGAATTGACCCGTTTACGGAAAAAAGATGTCATTTATAACTTCTAAAAATTATTTATAATTAGATAACAATATAAGATATTACTTTAGAGTAAACAGAAAATCAGTAATGATATAAACAAAATACATTTTAAGAAACAAAATTATAAGGGCTAAATTTAATAGGGGCTAAACATCTTAGAAATTATCATTGAACAAAAGAATAGCCAAATAAACAATAATGATTATAATATTAAACAGTAAGAGTAACATCATTAATAATAATTTTAAAATAATTTTATAAAATTTATATTTGAAGTAGTAGAAGGAGGACAATATATGTTATATCTCTCTTTAATAACTTCTTATATATCTGTCAAGTGTTGAAAATAATTTCTCAAAAACGTCATCAGAATGGTTGATGAAGATGATGTAAGGTATGATATATAGATCCATCATTTTATGTGTTAACAATATAGCAATTATCTGAAGTATTTTATATAACAAAAATAATGACAATAACAAAAGCAACGACTTTGTAATAATTATATTTATTTGTACCTCATATTTTTGGTATTTTATATCTTTTGAATTTTAAAAAGGATGATTATAATATGATAAGAAAAATGTTGATGTAAAATGATATAACTAGGAATAACTTTTAACAATACATACGTCATATGAGTACAAATCAAAATCAGAGGTTGATATTGAGAAGTGACCAATGTCACATAAATGAGATCATAAATCTTTTTGATTTTTCCATTAATACAATAAAATATGTAAATTAAAAATAGTACTAACAATAGAATTTTTATTATTTCAAATATTATAATTATCAAAAATTTTAAAAATAAAATTATTTACTATATAAAAAGAAATAATATAAATAAAGCGACTTATAAAAAATTTCCTAAACATTTAAACTAAATAATAAATTATCTCTATTCCATTAAAAATACATCTGTTTATAAAGTTAGAATGAAAGAAAAAGAATTTTCTCATTTACAAAAAGCAATTATAATAAAAAGTGTTAAATAATATTATATGGAAAAAAATTTGTTTTTTAAAACATTATTAAATATAAATTATATGTTTATAAATTGAAGAGTTTATGTAAAAACTACATTTATAACAACTCTATTTTGACTTGTTGTATAGTGAAAATAATTGAAAAATGTACTTAAGATTTACCTCTTTTCTTGTACCGACATTAGTAATATAATTTTTCAATAAATTAATATAAAAATGGTTTATAAAAGAAAAGATGTTGTTGTTGATATTTATGAATAGAGTAGCATAAAATCTACAGGTTACTAAAATTCTTTATTTTTTAATTGCTACCAAAACCTCTTATGTTTTTTTGTCAATATATTTATATTTAGCAGTACATAAAATAATAAGATGACTATTTCAAAAATATAAAAATGATAATCAGCAATCATTTATAATTGTAAAAAAATATAGTTGGTGATTTTAAAAATTAAAAATATATATATACGTATACTAAAAATTATATTTATAAATACATACATAAATAAAAGGTAGTGAAAAATAAGAAACAAAAACTTTTCTTCTTCAAAGTTATCTTTTTATACTTTTCCTTTTTTTTCCACACAACCACAGTATGGTGTCGTAAAATCTAAACCTAAACTTCTAGTTTTAAACCAAAAATTTATAAAATATACTATAATCAATAGAAGATATATTGTTGCAAATAATGATAAATTATTATGTAAAAATTTTAACTTTTATAATAATATAATAGCTTTTATGATAGACAAAAAACATAAAAATCACTTGAAATAACTTTTTAGGAGAAAGTTTAATTTTGATTTCATTATACAAGTGACTAAATGTAATATAACATTACATGACTATAAAGAAATTAATTTTTCTAAACAAGTAAAAATTTTTAATTAAACTCTCTTTTATATATAATAAACGTCTCGATATTTAAAATGATGTAGATAAAAATTAAAAAAAATAGAGAGAAAAGGAGCATGGAAAAGATATTTGGATTTTTATTAATAATTGCTTACATAAATATATTTATGTGTGCTAAGAAATTTTTTTTAGAAAATAAGAAAAAAATTTTAATATATCTTTGACAATCAGGAAGATGCGATATATGTAAAACTATATAAATATCCAATGACGATAAAACGTGATAAATTTTATTTTTAACTATTAATGTGTCTCGCTTTATGGCAAAATTTAAATACTTACATAAAAATATTCCAATATATCTAACTTTATCCAAAAACTTTTTAAAAATAAAATGGCAAAACTTTTAACTCATTAGCCTTATTTTCGCCTTATGAATATAAGTTTATAAATATACACATGTATCATTCAATCAACCTTCTTATTTTTAAAAGTAATATATAGTATAAATTTTAAAAGAAAAACGACAGTCCCTTTTAAATTTAACAGAATTTCATTGACAAGAACTATAAAGTTATTAATATTTTATATAAAAAATACAATTTTATTATGTTAATAATAAGTGTGTTAAATATTTTACTCTTTAAAATTGTGTTTTAAAAGATAGAAATATAATACATATTTATTGGAGAGTGAGTATTAATTGTAACTTTTACTACAATAAAGTACTTTTTTTTCAGAAAGATCTAAACAATAGGAATATCAAATTTATAGTTAAAAATTCTTGTATAATACTAATGGTTAAAAATTTGATAATTTATACGACAAAAAAATGTTACTTGATTAAATTATAAATACTTGTTATTTTCAATTATCAACATATGCGGTTTAATTATTATTAATTACCAAAATTAAAGAAAATGGTTAGAATGAAATATATAATGTATGTATATAAATAGATGAGTGTATGTTTATAGAAAAGGACAATAATTATATAGTTTTAATAAAATTTTACCAAAACTTTTCCAGATACTATTTCTTTTGTAGAATGTGAAGTAGAAATCCGATAAAATTTTCAGTATATACATATATATGAATAAGAAGATGAATTAAAGTAGATTTTAAAGGAATATTTTTATGGGACGAGTAAGTAAAAATTTTTAACACTGATAAAAATAATATTATATATATAATTGTAGTAAGGGAAAGTGGTAAAATTATATGAGGGGTATTACAAATCTTTTTTGTTGTTGTGACCATAATGTCCAAAAGTTATATATACACATATCGCTAACAAAATTTATTCTCTTCAGGATGCTGTTATATTGTAGTCAAAAAATATATATTATCCTATTTTCTATTTTTGAGGTGATATTTAATGCAATATTATTATTATAAATTTTTTACAAAAAAAAAAGTATATCATCAATAAAGGTTAATTATTTAAATTTTCTCAAAACTGATAAAGATGCACCTATTTTTATTATAAATTTTGTTAAAACGTTAAATGAAGCTTTTCTTTCTAATACAAAAATTGTTGTTATTTATTTAATAAAGAGAAAGGACAAGGGAATAATAAAATTTAATAAAAAATAGAATAACAATTAAATTATTGTGCAAATTTATGATTATTATGCATTAAAAGTTATACTGTCATTTTCCCTAACACTAAACTTTAAATACAATTCTGTTAATGTAAATTATATAGCAATATTACAAAAAAGGTTATTTTTTATTGTTAATAATAAATGTTATGTGAATAAAGAATATTAAAAGTTCTTTTTTGATAAAAACTAGACAATGTTCCCCAATTAGTGAAAGATAACATAGGGAAAAGTTATGAAAACTAGAGAAAAATTAAACGATAATATAATTGTTAATATATACATTTAAAAGTTATTTAAGGAAATGTGATAATAAAATTCTAATAATTGTTCGTTTATAAAAAGTTTATTGTAATGGGTATTATAAAAGGTTCTTTATGAAGCTTATTGGGTTAAAAGGAAATTTATTTTCAAGATTGGTTAATGATGAGTATAAATGTGAGAAATGATGTACAATTTATAAATAAATGAATTGTAGTACGTCTTCATTTAATATGTCAACATATTATCATAATTATTATGTGAGAGATAGAAAAAGTCACATCTGGAATAGATATAGATAGAAAAGAAAAGGTGTTATTAATAATTGTAATGAACTTAACATTATTATTGTCCATATACTGTTTGTTATTGATTTAAGTAATAAATTTCTTTACACCACTCGTTTTTATATAAAAAGATTACTTATATAAATAAACCTTTACTATAAATAAATGTCATGTAAGTTATTTTTAACAACAAAAATAATAATAAAATTACTTTTACTTTCTTTTATTTAGCTGGATGAGTTAAATAAATTTAATATTTGTTTATTTTATTATCAAAAAAATTTACCCACAATATGTATATTTTTTTAAACAGCTCAAGATACTAAAAATAAAATCAACAATATACAAAAATATATAGTATTTGTCTATTTTTTTCTTCCATCCATTCTATAAATACATAAATTAAAATGGAAAAGCTAAAGCTACTTATCCTTTTATAAACTATACTTTGTAAATAACAAAATGACACTACTTTATAAAAAGTTATCAATACAGTACAAGAATTTATTTATCTATCATATACATAAATATAGATGATTGAAGAAGATTAGTTAAATTATTTTATAATTAAGGAATAAAAAATTATTTTTATATTAAAAAAGAAACAAATAAATATAAAATTTCATATACTATTCTTGATAAATATGTTATAAAAAAAGAAAAAAAATAATTCTTCAAAGAGTTTTTTTATTTTATTTTACTCTAAAAAGATACATTTGTATATTAAGATACTTCTTAGAAACAAAACATACACCTTATTTATTATTATCTTCTTTTTATTATTTTAAAAGAACAATCTTAAAGCATTTTTATTGTATTTTTAAATGATTTTATTGTTAAAGAAAAGCAATAATCGTTCTTTGTATATTTGGATTAGTTCAAGTAACATTGTATAAATATTTTTAGTATGCCTTGCCAATATTCTATAACAGTCTTTTTGACTATATATACACTTTAAAATGACTTATCTCTGCTTTTTAAAGAAAGCTAGGAAAAAATTTTCTTGTCGCTAACCATCTTTTTCATTTTGTAATTTTTCTTCCCACATTGAAAACGCCACTAAAACATAAAGCTGGCCTTTTTATGACTAGTCAATATATTAACTATCATATATGTAATTTATAAATATTCTTTGTCTTATATCGTACATATACTTTATGCTTTAAAATACTTCTTTTAAAGATTATTCATAACTTTTTATTTCATTTTAATATTATTATTCATTTATAAATATACCTTTTCCACATATTCCAGTGATTCCTTTTCCTAACAATATTTAAAGGTTTCTTTAAATATTATTGAGTAATTTTCATATTATTATAATTATCATGTATAATTTCTTGTGGCAACAAATTATGTATGCATTAAAATTTTTAGTAATACTTCCTATTTTAGATTGATATAGTACTAAATTTTATGATATAAAAATGACAGCAGAGGAAAAAAATGTTTTAAGAGAACGCTGGAATGATATGACAAGTTTCATGAGTGAGACAGTTAAAGAGAAATGGTGGGATAAAATTGTTAAACAATATTCTGATAGACCATTTTATAATTTAACTCACCTCCACAATATGCTTCAACTTTTTGACCAACATAAAGATAGATTACATGATCGTTATGCTGTTGCATTTGCCATCTTTTTTAAACAGTAAATTAAATAAACAAAATATTTTTAAAAAAAAAATCTTATTATTATTTCTAGTTTGGAGTATGATAGCAGATCAACTGAGACAGCCAAATTGTCAGCTGATCAATTTAAAAAATTTTGCAGTGAGACAACATTTGACCAAGAAGGGTATGTTGTTAATTTAATTTTAGAGAGTGAAAATAATTGTACTGATGCTAATCTTAATATTGGAACATATGGAAATGATGACATCCATTTTTTGATTGACTTTGATATGATGGTTCATGGTGAAAACCCAGAAAATTACGACATATATAAATCAAAACTTCGTCAAGAATATTCATATTTAAATGATAAGGAATATAAAAAAGAACGAGTAAAGGTTATTTTATATGATTTTATATTTATAAATTTTTTTTTATATTTTCATTTCAGGTATTGAAATTATTTCTTCAAATACCAAATATTTATGCAACCAAAGAATTTAGGGATAGATATGAGGAACAGGCAAGAAAAAACATCTCTGAAGAAATTAAATCGTTAGGAGAATAAAATATAAAGACAATTTTTTACATTTTGTTATTTTAACAAAAGAATATTAAGCAAAATTCTGAATATATAATAATATTATTATTTAATGATAAAAAAAAAAATAATTATAAATAAAAATATGATGACAATATATGAAATATAATAATAATTTTTTTCTACTATTTTCTACATAATTTTTTTAAAAGATTAATCTTTTTGATCATAACTTTTCAAATAAAATTTAAAAGATATATACACACCTCATCTATAACAATTTGCTTTAAAATCATGAATAAAAATAAATAAGATGGATAAATAATTTTTATAGTATTAGTTAATAAACTATATTTTAAAAAAACATTAAATTGTTTGCTTATATAAATAAAACGAATCATAGGCAAGCTAGGTAAAAAAATTAGTAAGACTAATGATTAATTTACAAAAATAAAAAAAAAAAGAAAAAATTTCTTCCGTGTATGAAAATTTTTTTGGCTATATATTACATTTTTTTGGTATGTGGCTACTGAATGTTAAAGTGTCTATAAATATCTACAAAAAGGTAATTTTACAATAATATACATGTTTACAAAATATATAAAAAAATATTTTTTTTAATTCTTCTTATATCCATCCTCTTTAGTAAGCTTTCCTAGAACTCTTACCAAAGCACTATTTTCGCTTTTCAGTTGTTCTAGTTTATCTATTTCATGTTTTGAATTCTAAAAAAAATTAAGTAATATAATACTAAAAAAATAAATTTACCTCAAGTTGCCTTTCTATTTTTTCAACTTTTTGTTTAAGTATATAATTATCCCTTTGAATTTTTATGAAATCTTTTTGAAGTTTCTCGTGTGCTTGTTTTTCAAGAAGATACAGAGACATGTAATCTATTTCCTCATTATCAATTATTTTATCATTACTTAATAGTGAAGCAGCTTTTGCAGTTTTTATAGATACGTCATCATTTGATGTATCATTAGAAAGTGTCTCAGAAACCTCAGTAATTGTTTTCTTCACAATATCTGGTGATTCACTTACTCTAGTACTACTACCATTACTACTTGAATAATTTTTGTTAGTTGATGAGAACGTTTGACTAAATGAGATTGGTTTTTTTGATGACAAATTATTATCCATTAATTTGAACATTTTTTTATTATTTTCTTGAGATTTATCACTTAGATCACTATAATCATTTTCTTCACTTTGATTTTGTGTATCTTTAAGCCAATAGTTTGCTGATGTAGAAATTTGAGAATTAGATGAAGTGTTATAAGTAAATGAATGTGCTTGACTTGTCCTACGAGGAAATGACTCTTGTTGATTGATTTTATCATTATTATAAATTTCAGAACGTTTCGAAACATTTGTTCGTGAATTTATAAAAGGCAGTTTATTTAGAGAATCTTCATATGAACTACTAGATGAAGTAAACAACAAATCATCCCTTTTCTTTGTTGCATTCATCACTTCTTTAAGCTCGTCTTGTGTAATACCACGTGTCGATCTTCTTGCGCTTCTTCTTTGCTTACTTATCATCTTTCTTTCTGATTCAGATTCATCGTGAGTTATCTTTTGATTAGATGTAGCGACATTATAACGATTAGCATTAATAGCATTAAATAATTTGACGCTATTTTCAACTTTCTTGAGTTTATTTATCTTTTCCCACGGAACACCACTAATAAATTTATCTACATTTTCATTATTTGCCACGACATTTGAACCACTAGAAATAAAACTTAATAGTAGTAATATTTATTAAAACATACGTTATCTCATCAGTAATCTTTGATTTAGTTATTGGAACAACTTCATGAATAGTTTCAGAAGTTGATTCATTACCCTCTACCTCAGGTGTCTCTTCCTTCTCTTCAGATAGTTTAAATTTATCTAATTCATATTTTGCGGTATCTTCCTTTAATTCATTTTTTTTATTTAAAATATTATTTGCAAGATTTTTAGTCTCTTCTGTATCACAAATCTCAAGAATATTTTCATTGACATTTGTCTTAGCATGTATATCAGCACCATTCTTTACCAAGAGTATTGCTGCGTCATAATTATTCCAATAAACAGCACCATGTAATGGTGTCCATCCATCATTATCCTTCAAATTTAGATCACATATTTTATGAACAACTAAAGCATAAAGTTCAGGAAGATAATTTTTTGCTGCACAAACATGTATAGCATAACATCCCGTCAATGGATGGCATTTCTCATCCCAATGTTTATTTTTATGCCATCTTAATATATCTCTCCTTATTGATTGACGTTCTTTTGTCCGTAAATCGTCAATATCCATTTGTAACTCATCCATCTTTTTTCTAATAACCTTTATAATGTCATTATCTTTTGCCAAATCAATAGGTAATTTTTCATCACTATTCATTAGTGAAGGATCAGCACCGTTATCTAATAAAATTTGAATAATTTCTAAATTTCCCATTTCGATGGCAGAATGTAATGGTGTCCAATACATTGGATCTTGAATATTTACATCTGAACCATTCTCAACTAAAAGTTTTACGATCTCACAATTGTTATCAATGATAGCATTGTGTAAAGCTGTTAATCCATCTGGTCCAACATAATTTATATTAGCACCCTCAGCTAGATACTTTTTTATATCGTCAAAATCTGATGCTTTACACGCAGCAGCAAATTTAATATTTAAATTAAAGTCAACTTTCACTGGTGTTCTTTTTTTATCTGGTTCAAATTCAACATTATATCGCCAACTTTTTACAGCTTTCTTAAAATAATATAAAATTTTTCAAACTGAGAAGTAGTGAACAAAAATACTTACCTCCATATATTCTTTTCTTTTTTGTATGGTATCCTGTCTATTACCGACAATAGAACTGAAATCACTAGTCATGTCCACATCCATTCTAATAAACCCAGAAAAGTCTTCTTTCTATAAATAAAAAGAAAAAAATTTATTATTATGGTTTATTTTAGATAAAATGTCATGGGAATTACATAAAATAATATAAAATAGAATAGCTATAAAATAAAAAGAAAAATTTATACTAAAATTGAATAATTTATTACTCAATGAAAAAAGCAATATAATATATAATAATAAAGAAAATTCAAATTATAGAAGATAAAAAAAGATAGATCAAAAATGTAAAATTTTATAGAAAAAATATTTTTTCTTTAAACGTTTAGATATTTTGAAAACATTCAATAATAAATAATATTGAAAATGTATAACATAATAGTTGACCTCAAACATATCAAAACTAATAGTTTAAGTTTAACTAAGTATGTTAAAGACATTAAGCTAAAGTATGTCATATAGATACATTTAATTCATCAGCAAAATTTTATTTAAAGTATAAATGAGGGTGTTTGGCTGACAAAAAATCGTATAACATCAGCATTTTCTTAATAAAATAAAAAATACATTCCTAAAAATATCTATTTGAAATAAAAAAAGAAGATGAATAATAGTGAGAATAGGAGTGAGTTGGAAAAATATCTGCATAAGTAGATGATTGGTGAATAGATACCTCATTTTATAAATTAACAATCGACTTTTGTAGTTGATGACTACCTCATATCATATATAATAATTTAACTTCTTTTTTGTCCCTACAATAAAATAATAATAATTTATAATTCTCTTCCATATACAAAATTAAAAAGTGATAATAAATTATATCATTTTTCTTTGTTTGGAAATATATGTCAAAATATGTTAAATAAAGAAAAATTTATAAAATAGCTTAAATTAATACTTTAAATAATTATTTTATTTTTAAATATAATGATATATGTCAGCAGTGTTCAAAAGTTGTCGACATTAGAAGAAATTAGCATTTATTATTAGCATTTTCAAATTATCATATCTTTTTTATCAGACAAAAGACACTCTCTTACTATTATTACAAATTATGGATTATATCTACAATTTATATATATAATAAATATCTTAATGTTGACCATATTTTTTAAATTAAATGAAATATATTAAAAGGTATTTACAATAAAATTTTTATATACTTCACTTTTAATTCAATGAATTAAATAAGAAAAAATAAATATTTAATAGTGAATTTAGGAAAAAAAATTTATAAACAACAAACACCAATTTTTTTCTTTGAAAATATATTGACTTTCCTTTTGCACTTAACTTTTTGTCTCGCTAACTAAATTAATTTTTTATAATCATTGTAATCAATTTTTTTAATAATATATTAAAATTTATATATTCTATGTATATTGTTATTTTTAAATGACATTCTTATCTAACTTAATATAAATAAAAAATTTTTTATCCTTTTTCTATACTTACTAAAAAGATAATAAAATAAATCATAATAATATTATTTGAATTCAATGGTAATTATAAGAATAATCATATATATATTTATTTACAAATTATTTCAATTTTAAATATATAAGAACATTGTTAATTTCTCTGTAAGATGGGTGTTAAATTTTTTTTAATAATATCATAAATAATTATTCAAAAAAAAAATAAAAATAGAACATTTTTTAATAAACAAGGAAATTTACTTAAAACAACACTATTGTATTCTTTAAACAAACTATATTACTATAAATACGTCTTAACCTAAAATTATAATAATTTATTTAAAGATAAGCTTCCTAAAGTATATAGCCGATTATAAAAATGATTAATATATCTTAAAATGTGGAATTATTTGTGTTAAAGAATTATTGTCCTCAAAAAATCGTAATTGTATATTTCACTAATCTTACATCAATCACATATGAGTTTTTATAAAAATAATTTAAAAATATATACACTCTTTTGACTTATAAAAAATTTTTTTCAAGTGTATATAGAATAAATTTTTTTCCTCTTCAAATTTGAAATATTTTAGTTACTTAAACTTTAACATGAAATTATTAATAATTCACAGAATGTTATAAAAGTATAAAGAGTGATTAATTTTGTTTAAGCTTATTATTTATACATTTCAATAACTCAAAAATAATGTATATCGATCTTTAAATGGTTCAAAGGTTCGGCAAAAAAAAGGTAATTTTCACGATATTTTTATAAGAAGAAACAATTTTTATAAAGGATTATTTATTTTAAATCAGAAATATTTAGATTGATGTATTTGTATAGAAATATTTTAATAATGCTCAAAAACTAAAATTTTAAATATTACTTTTTGGACAGGGAGAAAAAAAATATTTGCAAAATTTTTATTTTTAATCATAACTTAAAAACGAATTATTAAATACTGGTTAGACATATATTTATATTAATCAACATTACCTCAAAATCTTTTCCTACAATTATAATTGCAAGATTTTTTAAAATCTTATAAAAGATGGATAAAAAATTGTCAATCTCACAGTGGACTAAAATTACTACGAACCTAACAAACGACAACTATTTAATTATATCAGATTGAATTAAATAACGCTATTGTTTAAAATAAAATTAAAAATAAAAAAATTTTTTTTTAAAACATTGATATATTTACAAAAAAAAGAATTTGTTAAATTAATTTACTTTGATAAAATTTTCTCTTGTTACCCTTTAAAATTATATAAAAGATTAACATTCCTTTTTAAAGTGATAATAATATAATAGAGTGAAATAAAATAGTTACAAGTATAATAACATTTTATATTAAAATGGATATTCTTGGAAGAATAAAATAAATTAATCAACATATTATGTGTATTAAAATCGTTCTTTTATTAACTCGTTCATAAAATGATAATAATGGGGGAAACTTTTAAAATGAATAAGCGAAAAGTATATCACTTTATTAATAAAAATTACATGACATGAAAATGTTAATATTAGTGATAATATTAAGAACTGATCTTTACATCTGTTGGAATCCATAAAGAGACTTTTATAAGAAACTAATAACATTATAATATTTATCAATCAAAAAGAAAACCCAATGTAAATTGTTATAAATGTACGAATTATGTCCTTCATCAATAGAAGGATGAGAAAGAGAGAGAGAATGTGAAATAAGAATAAGTACATGTAGTATATCATCATCCTTTTGTAAATTTTTCAATTCAAGATGCATAACAGATATATACAATATATATACTATAATTACTAAAAGATCAAAATTATTTAGAACACAATAGTTTATGATACTTTTGCAGTTTCCTTCTTAATCTGTAGAAGTTTATAGAATGATTTATTTATTATATATAACCAACTTTGTATCTTATTATTTTTCATATATTGTATAAGAGACATTGAATAAGTCAATATTATAATATCAAAGGAAAGATTATCTTTTTTCAAAAAATTAAACAAAAGAAATATAGGTATGAATATATAATATGAATAATACTGTATATTTTAATAGATGAATACGTAAATATATGTAAATAGCTAATATAGAAAAAGAAAAAAAATTTTATGACTAGCGGTCGTAGCATTATATTTTATTTCTGAAAATTTTTTTGATATATAAAAAAATTATTTTTTCTATTCATACACTTTTTGTACCTTTATATAAATAATAGTAAGCAAAAAGTAGTTTAATAACGTTATAATTTCTACAATACTTTTTTAGTAATAAGTATAATTAGTCATAAGTTTTAAACATAGTATTTAAGAAAACAAACGCATATAAGAAAGTAAAACATTGAAATGTTTAAAAATCAAAAAAAAAGAAGTAATTTAAAGATGTGTATCTTTACTCTTAAAATAATATGTTTATTTTTAATGTATTAATATGATGAGAAAATAAATTACTATCAAGGTATTATAAAAAAAAATATTTATATATTATTTTTACAACATAATAATCCCGTTTTAAAGTTGGAAAATAATGGTTGTTCTAAATAGATAATCGAGGTGATTAAATTGGTAAAAATTTAATGATAAAAACGAATGTATATATGTATATAGATATGTATAATAAGTTAATGTGCATATTTAAATAAAATAAGAAAAAATAGATAGATTTATACTTTTGACTCTTTAAATTCATTCTCCTGGATTTGTAAGTTGCTTCAAAAAATCATCAATATTCTCATCCAGCATTGTATTATTACTATCAACATTTGTACATTCATCTTTCAAATCAACAAGCCGAAATAAAACAACCACATTTGCATGTTCATTTTCCATAGCACATTCTAAAGGTGTCAAACCCCGCTTATTTTTTATAGATTTATCAGCATTTCTTTTGATCAATTGATAAACCAATAATGGATCTCCAATTGTAACTGCAATGTTTAATGGTGTATCTAAATCTTCGTTAAATGCATTTATTTTTCCACCATTAAGTATTAAAAATTCAATCATTGCTTGATTATTATATCTTACTGCAATATGTAATGGTGTGTTACCTTGGATTAAAGAATTAATGTCAAAGCCATTTGCGAGAAGTTCTAACATTTTAACAATATCATTATTTTTTATAACATCATATACCTTATCTGGTAAAAATAATTCATCATTTCCTGAATGATCAAATTTAGTTGTTTCGGAATCACAAGACAACCTTGATTCTGGTCGATCAAAGCTTTTAATTGATAATGTTTCATTTGTCGGTAGGAGTAAATACTGATGAATAACCTCTGACTCATTATCATCACAATTATTATCAAATATTTTTATCCCGTTATTTGAAGTAGGTGCCCTTTCAGTAAATATTTTTTTAACATACTTTGCTTTTATAAATTGTTCTCTTTCAGATCTTGAAGAATCTTTTGTTATTAAAGGATAATCATTTGACCAAGAATTGTAATATTTCATATAAATTGAATTAACAATATCATTACCTAACGATAACATAACTTCTTGTTGTTTATTTTCCAATGAATCCATCGTTAATGATCTTACTTTTGAGACATGAACACCAAGACTTCTATGAACACCACTACATTCAATACATATAATTATACCAAGGTTAATAGTTATCCATTTTGCATCTAAACACCCACAATCTGCGCAGATAGTATTCCCTGATATTGAACGTACATGTGAGTAAAATTCTCTTATTGACAATGCATTATTAAATTTCTTTACTGGTGGATCTTGAATATCATATTTTTGCAAGTCTTGTCGTGGTGTACTATTATTCGATTCACTTGAATCACACCCATATGTATTTTTTATATTATTATCATTAAGTTGTTGTCCCTCACTTTCCTCACTCTCAATATTAACTTCTTTTACTGGTTGTTGAAACGTTTCTTCATGTAAATGTTGTATTGTGCGTTGTAAAGCACGTATCCAGGATTTACAAAGTAAATCAGAATCAGCCTGTAACATATGAGATTTGCATGGTGTAACTAATTCAAAACAACATGATCTCTCAATATTTGGAGGTGCTGAACGAACTAAACATAACTTTAAATTGTCCTCCATAACTCTTAGTTGTTCAGTATCACTATTTTTATGTGAATACATTAATTTATTATTTTTTATTTGGAACCATCTTCTATTCCACGATTTAAAAGCATTGGATGATCTTTTAAATAAATATCCTTCCATTACAACTTCTGGATCTAATGATAATCCTGCTGGGTGTGAAAACATTTCCTGAATTATATAAAAATAATAAAATAAGATGATTAAATAAACAATTAGAACAAAAAAACTATTTGGTTTAAAATTACCTTTGGTACAACAGAATGTCTATCCTGCATTTTTTTTTCCATAACTTTAAAATTACACTTTAAATGACTAATGGTATCAGAAATTCCTTGTCCTTCTCTATCGACAAAATCAATCAATGTCTTGTAACTCTTTTTATAATAATTTGTCCCTTCGTTGAGAAATTTCCAAATCTATAGTTGTAAAAAAAGAGTAAATAAAAAAATGAATAGTTAAGTAAAAGATTAATCTTACAGCTTCAATAAGTATATAACATTTTTTGGCATGAATTAAATTTATTTGTGCTACATAATCTACTGACACGTGTGCAAAACATGTTCCAATAGCCGTAAGAGAATTTTTTGCTTCATTCAGTTCATTTGCTTTTTGTCTTGATATACTTGCTTTTTTATTTAACGCTTCCTCTAAGTTCGATGATATACTATTAAATTGAGATTTTGTTTCAGATAACCTTTCTAAATCACTAAAAATATTTTATTTATTTTTTACATTATATAATTTTTGTTTAGTTTTACTTAAATGATTACGCTTGTCACCTAATTTATCATAAAATTTATTTGATTACAACATTTTGATAGATTATATTAGATACCTCAGTAGGTATATTTATGATATCTTTATTAGATAAGACATTTATCAACTTACCCTTTTAAAAAGTTGATAAGAACATTACGCATAGATAGGAAAGAACTTTCATGTATTGAACCATTTGTGCTCATTATTTTGGAGAATCCTTCAGAGACAGTTGAGAATGTTACATCTGAGACTGGATCATTATTTTTCATACTTTTCCATACTTCAGCAAAGCATATATTTAGTTTTCTAAAATATTTTGATTTTAATATATTTATAAATTAACCTAACATTAGTATTATAATTAGATTACTAAACATACCCAGAAGCGGCTGTTAATTGTTCTTCTAATGAGAGCACGTGATCAATTGTTGTGATTAATTCCTCGATCCTTTTACGAAATCCTCCCAAATACAACTCATTATCATGTAATGAAGCTCTAACAATTTAAAATTAAAAATAAGTTTAATAAATTTATATTAAATATACCTAAAATTTGGTGAATCCTTGATAGCTTCTATAAAATTCATATATTTTTTGTAATGTACCATAAAATAATTTGTTTTATTGTAATATTTTTGTTATAAAATCTGATTAAACAAATAAAATTCAACTAATACCAAATTAGGTTGACAAAATATAAATGGTTAAGTAGATATATATTCAATTGATCTGAATTAAATCAAATTGCGTTGTTTAAATTTTTGACAACTCACCTGAAATATATACCTATGAATAGTAGCAGACGAAGGTATGTATCTCTTTGATTACAATATTATTATTTTTTTATATAACTATTATAATGATGATAATTTTATTTTAATGTCCATTAATATGGTTAACACAACTAAGGTATTATAAAAGTAATCTTTTTATATACGTAAGGATGTGGTGTTGTAACTATATAGATTTGCTTAATATGTAGTTTCTTTTTGTTAATAAAAATGTACTTTTAGATAAATTGATAGACTGAAAAAAAGAGAGGGTAGCGAAAATTCAGTTTAAACAGGGTAATTCAGTAAATTAATAAACAATGTGCATTTTAGCTCGTTATTTATATGATATACTTATATCAGTGAATCAAATAGAAAAATTTTTTTACATTTAAAGTAGTTAGAGTAAAAAAAATTCTAATGAAAAGTACACCATCTGTATTTTCAAAAAAATGTATTTTAAAAAATCTTTTTTTTCCTAAACTTGTGATATTTGTTACTGGTATAATGTAGATAGAAAATAGAAAATAAATATATGCTATTTGATTATCTTGAATTTAGTAGTAAAGAAATATAAAATTCTAAGAATTTATTATAGGACAGTAAGCAATGTATTTTATAAAATTGAGTTATACTGGAAATTATTTTTCTTAAAATACATTCAATGACTTTGTAAAACTTATAATATAGACAATCTATTTCCCATTAACAAAAAGAGTAAGGCCATCATTTACTGGTTAAGTAATGTAAAAGTGCCTCTAATCAATGCAATGTAAGACAGTCTTTGGCATATATATATCTCTTTTACATATACTTAAATCTCCATCAAAACAATTAAAAATTAAAATTAATATGTTCACCATTAGAGTGTAATTTACATATTTTAATGTATGTAAAATCTTTGTTATTATAAAATAATAATTCCTCCCTCTATAGTCGTCGCAAAAAAGTACAATTATATGATGTTAGAAAACTATTACAAAAAGTAAACATGGTAAAAATTGTTTGATTAAAAATTTTTTAATATATTTACCTTATTTAAATGTATAAACAACATTTATTGAATCTTAAATATGTTTAAAAATTGCTATAAAAATAAGGAAAATAAAAGGAAATAAACATAATAATTTGTTATAAAAAGCAACAGCTGTCCAAGTTATGAAGAAAAAAGTATATCCTAGTTTCTAGAAATTCTTTAAATGTTATAGTGCGATTATAATAACTTTCAAAGTAGCTTTTTTCGCTTACTATTTATAATTAATTAATTATTCTTCTCTTGCAAATCATTTTTAAATAATAATTGATAAAAGTAATCTATGAATACAGATTATTTTAAAAAAAGGTACTTTCTCATTAATTGAAAAATTGACATTCGTTTGTTTATATCTTTATATATATTATTTGAATACGAACTAATATTTTATTCATTAATAAGAGTTATTATTATCTCTTATAAACATTATATTTTTCTTTCACGGTGCAACTATTTCTAATTTTTTTCATAAAAATTTAGAAATTTTATTAATATTTTTTATTTTCCTTATAATTACATACATTAGTTAAAAACTTGTTTTCATTTATATTAATGAAAAATTTTCCAAGTAAGACATTACTTTACGTTTAGTGTATTTTGATCCGATACCACGTATCATAGTCTATTCAACAATATCATCTTTTTATTTAACTAGCATTTAAAATGTTATCTATTGCACAGATATATAATTTTAAGATCGTTAAAAACTTGCTCGTTCTAATTAATTTTCTATCATATTCAATATTCTTTAAGATACTTAAAAATAACAACTTTATTAACTTTCCAGTAAACACTTGAAATGTCATTATATAAGTCAATGGAAGATATTCAAAACAACTCCTGTTCCTGCCTTTCTTTGAATAATAGTAATTTAGTTGAATATAACTCTATTCAAGTAACAAATATTCCAGCAACATCAGGAGTTAATGCTAACTTTCTAGCTAACACATTAGGTGTTTCACCATTATACAAACAATACGAGTATGTCACTACATAATATGAATTGCGTATAAATGAATATTTAATTCTTAATTAAATTTTTTAGTTCCGCTAGGTGGCAAACAGCTGCTAATGTTTTTAATACCACACGCGTTCAAAGTCCCGTATCAACACAACTGTTTTTATCAGGTAACATGAATTCAAATCAAAACATGACAATTGATAATCATTCTGAAGGAGTAGGACCATTATCAAGACATATGTCTAATTTATACATTCATCAAGTTGGTAATACATGCCCAACACCAATAAACTTAAGTGAGATAGCTGCCGCAAATAGAAGAGCTTATTATGATAATACATCAATAAAAAATTGCAACTTACCAGGTGGACCATTGGAATTGGAAGCCATAGCTTCAGTTCATGAATTGGCATCTCTTGTCAAGTCAGTTTCTGTATCAGAAATGTTACCACGTACCTCTGATTTGATATTTGTTAATATCAAAACCGTTGAAGAAAATCCATATACCCTAGAATTAACAATGAAAGGATGGAGAATTGCTTCGCTACACACTGATTCAATGAATGGAGATTACAATCAAGTTGACCTTCATACACGTTATTTTGATGACGTTAGAGAACTCGTTGATTTTGTCTCTCCAGGAAGTAAAGATTACTTAAATCAAATGTTAGCCTCAAAACTATCACAAATGGATGGGGATAGCAATAGTAAACAACAAAACAATAAAAATACATTAAATGTTGATGGTGATATAACTTCTTTTAGTGACCTCAAAAATAGACCAATATCATTAAGATCATTCTCAGCTCCCATGGGTGATTCAAAACAACGTATGTTTAGTTGCACACAAATTTTTGATTTTAAATACTAATAATTATCTTTTTTTATAGATCAAGACATTATAAATTTCTTACAAGGACAAATGAAGTGATAATCAACGATAATTTGTAAGAAAAAAATTCAAAAAGTTGTTCTTTAAGTAATAAGTACAATACCTCAAGCAAATACACATTTTATATTTTTTTTATTACAATTTTAAAATCTATATTTAACCTATTTTTATAAATAATTTTGTGATTATATATTATATCTCCATATAATAATGAAAATTTCTTGATACAGCGAAATGATCATTATCAAATAAAATGGTTTTGAAAAAAGTATAACTTTTGTAAACTCTACAAATTTTAAATAATATACCCAAAAAATTTATTATTAGTTTATATTTAAAACTAGTTACTTTTAACAATAAATATTTTATTTTTATAAACAACAATTATTAATTTAATTTAAAATAATATCTATGGTATAAAAAAAGGGAACAGTATTAATTTCTCAGTTATTTTTAATAATATGTGGGTAAAAAATAATAATTAGGAAATTTTGTGCTATAATAGAATATCATTTATAAACAGTTGGGTTTCTTCAATGAATAATTTTCTTATTTATTAAAATATTCATACATACACTCTTAAAAAATAACTACGGCATAATATCATAATCTAAAATCCATTTTTATATTTAACATTTCTAAACTATTCATTAAAATGATAGATTATGTAAGCAATAGAGGAGTAGTTGTTATTTCTTTATAAAAATTTTAATTTATAAATATTTAAAAAATGTAAATGTCTTATAAATATTATAATATAAATTGATTTTAATAAATAAAATATTTTACAAAAACATAAAAATATTTAGTTGAAGAGAAAACAAAGATTTTAAAATATATACTTTCTAATTTTGTTCTGTTAAAAAACGATAAAACGAACTCTAATTAGAAGAATAAACCATATGAATCGTAAAAATATAATTCTCTTTAAAGATTAAAATAGAAACATTTATATATCAATCTACAAAAATGAAAAATTATGGAAGTAATTGTTTGAACAAAAAACCATTGAGGGAATTAGCATACATGATACATAATCTATTTCTCCTCATCATAAAACGTTTATTATTAACATTACAGTAACTAAAACTTTGTAATTGATCATTTTCGATATTATGAGTCTAATATGATAAATAGAATGCTTAATAAATATTCAAGAGATTAAATTTATTGGAATGATTAATATATAAAATACTTTGAACAAAAAAAAATTTTTTTAATTGAAATAAAATTTTTTATACATAATGCTTTTAGTGTTAATTTTTTTTAAAACATAATATCATCATGCAAATGTGAATGATGATACTTATACGGAATTTTTCAAAAGATACGCGACTATATAAGACGTTAGAAGCATTTTTTGTACCTTACAATATATTATGATATTAAATCCATTTAATTATCTCACTTGTCTTCTATAACAAATTTTAAATTCTTTTTTAAATGATAAGCTAAAAAAACATTTAATGATATATGTGAGTGCTATTTTTTATATATGTTTAATTAATAAAATTGAATAAAACTGTTTTTGTAGATAGTATTTTTTCGTCGAAATACAGTCAGTATTATTTTTTAAAAATATTGGATACACAAGGAACTTCAAATCAACCCCTTTTATTTTTCCTAGCACAATTTACAATAAAACTATGATAAAATTTTGGTAAAATTGGCCAACTACAATAATTACCTTAAAATACTTAAAATTTTTACTTACTTTTTACCCTTAAACTATTTTCTTACTAATTATTGTGTTGGCTTCTAAATCTTAATAAGTTATTTCCTCTTTCTAAAAGTATACAAAATATTAATATAATATATTATAATTATAGAATTTGATTACAAAATTTTGAGATTAATTACAGTTGATAAAAGTATTTCACCTTTATATTTCTCAACTGTATTTTCTATTCGAGACACATTACTGCTAGTCATTTGAAAGGCCAATTATTTTTTTATAAATTTTCGAAAGATATATAGTTAGAAGTTAATTAATGGTTAAGCTATAAACGTTTTTATAGTGAATATTTTTCTGCAATTCATAAACTAGAATAAGTATAAGAATTTAAAAATAAAATATGATCTTGATAATAAACAGCAAAAAGTATTTTAGCTTATAAAATGCCATAATTAAAAATATTTTTCTTTATTGTTCGTTAAAATATTTAAAAGTTGTAGAAATTTATGTTTCAACTATATTATTATGGACAAAACATATAGTTTCTACAATTTTACTTACAAATATTTTATAATAGTGGGTTATTATCTTTATATACCTATAAGAAAAACAGTAAGGTTATCAAATGGTTATAATTCCATAAAATCTGTAATGTACAAAAAAATTAACGTCAAACGTAGACACGTATCTTTTGAAACGTACTGTATATTATAAAAATTCTATAAGAAAACTTCATAGTGAAGTCAACTTAATAACTTGAAAAAGTAATATCATATATATCCCAGAGTAAAGCAAACATTATTTATACAAAAGTACTTTTGTTTTTGTGAAAAATTCAATAGCAGAACACTTCGTATTTGTGATAAAATATAAATAAAAAGTTATTAATATTTATAATTTTAATGTTAAGGAATGAAAACAAAAGAATGAATGTTGAGGCATGGATAATTAAATTTAAACATTAAGACATAAAATGTGAAAAAATAATTATGGAAAACAAATAATCACTAGTAAGAAAAATAGGAAAATTTTATTTTCAAAATAAAAATTTTAATATTGATTAATGAAATAATTATGGGGAAGAACAAGTTCACAATATAATACAATTTTGCAAGTTGTCTTATCATGGTATTTCAAATATAGTTAAATTCCACGTAAACAATTTCTATCAAATCATTTTTACAAATTTGTTTCTTTTTTGAAATGAAACCAATGAAAGTCGTTAAAATATGTACGACAATGATAGAAGATGTTCTCATTAAAAGAAATAATTGATAAATTTGCTTAAAAAAAATGTCCAACGAGGGTGTTATCGTTGATAAATAAGATCGTTATAATTTTTTTCAATACAAAAATTTTCCTCACGAAAATATTTTCATTATAATATTTGGCTTACGAATTATTTTCACTAAAAAAAGTGCTCTATACAAGAGGTTGTTAATAAAAATTTGTATACCTTAATTATTATTACATAAACAATATAATTATATTAGTTTTTTATTTTATGAAAAATTAACGGGAGTTATAAAATTTAATGAAAGCAGTTCTATATTATTTATAAAGTTTATAAAGAAAAATATTAAAAACAAATTTATTTTGTTAAAAATGTCATGTTGAACATTTTTTATGTCATAAGGATATTCATTGACCACATTTTTTGAAATAAAAAATCTTTGATGACTACTTTTTCTAGTACAAATCTTTCACTTCTAACTACTATTTTAATTTATAAAAAAATTGCACATGTGATATTGAATACTAATGACAATCATTTCATAGTTTTTTTTCCAATTTAGGTGTCAATAAAATATCAATCTAATCTAGTTATATGGCTCCTCTAATTTAGTAAAGCAAAACATGTTTTGATTCATTAATTAACTACACTATTTTTAAAATTGAGTTACTTTCTTAAAATTTAAAGTAATTTAAAAAAATCACTAGTTTACAAAGTAATGTAAATACTTTTTCACTTATCTGTAAAAATATAAATCCTTTACAAAATGATAGAATCCTAAATTTGCCAACATTTTATTGCAAAGTTTAAAAACTTTCCATTATTTTTATCAAAGTTGAAAATATTTATCATATCTTTATACACACACAAAATCTAAACGTATCTTTTAGACCAATACGATTTATATAAAAAAAGGGCAATATTCAATAATATTTTCGAACCTAGATTTTTTACCCTTTTTGCAATCACATTCTAGCCCATTTTCCACATACATTTTATTTTATTTTATTTTGCATATACAAAACGAGATAGAATACGTAGTCAAACTGAGGTAGAATCCAGATACAAGATGAACTAGAATGTAGTCTATAGTTTACCACTAATTTGTGAGTTTCATAATTTTGTATTATTATCTAAAAAAAAAATTTAAAACTTTTTTTTTGATAGATTAATAGAGATATCAATTCTTTATCGACATAATATAATATTTTTTACTTAATATTAGTTTTATTAAAATAAACAACGGTAAAAGTTAGGTATTTTTGAAATTTTATTTTAATCATCCTGTTTCAAAAAACTTGAAGAAAACAAAATAATAAAAAAATTCATATTATTTAAATAATAAACTATTACAATAAATAATTTTTTGTAATAATGTCTAACAAAAAATCATATCATTTGTTGTACACTCTTGATTTTTCTTTAATCAACCAACAAATTAGAGTTTTCTAGTGATTTTTTAAAGCTCATACACATATAAAATCACCAGTTAAAACTGCTAATAATCAAAATCCTTACTCTATAAGATAACTATGGAACATTTAATGCCTAAAGTTGTTGTAGTAATGAGTGATTGTAAAATTTCTTTTATGTTAACATATCACGATCTTTGTTTTGTATAAATATAAAAAATTTCAAATGTTGTTTTTGTTATAGAATCACTAACTAAAACAAAGTATGTTAGATTTTCATAGTAATAGCGGTCCATCGCACTAATAACAAGTGAGACTTTTTAAGAATGTCTAACTTGGTGAAAAACTTCATCATATTTATAGAATATCCAATTAAATATTATTGTAGTTGAAAACTATTAGATCTGTAAGACTAATAAAATAATCGTTATTGTTGTAAAGTAAATACAATAATAAAAAAATATAAGTATGTGTCATTTGTTATTAATCTTATTATCTCTTTTATCATTATCCTACATCTATTAAAACCTTTTAGTATCAACTTTGAAATCTGTTTAAAAATATTAATAAGTTTTGAAATAGTATAAAATAGGTAAATAAGCAAATAAAAATTTTCATTAACTTTAAAAACAGGAACAATAACTAAAAATCTCAGAAGTCTGAAGAACATTTAAGATAGATTGAAACTACAAGTTAAATTCAAGTTCGTTTTGCATATACAAAACGAGGTAGAAATGTATATGCACAACAAAGTTCAATGTATACACAAATTTATTTAAAAATATATATGCAAAATGTATATTAAAATAGTAAAAAATGACTTAGAATGTAGATGTAAAATGAGATAGAATGTAGCCCTGTTGCCTATCCCATTTTGGATGGTCAGTTTTTTTAACATCACTTGCATTTTACAACATTCTGAGCATTTTCGGTCTTAAAGATATGTTTAGATTTTGTGTGCATTTTATAAATAGTAAAAACAGTATCAAGTGAAAGAATTTTATTGATTTATAAATATTTTTTTAATTTTTCAAATTTAATATTTCAATGCAAAATAGAACCACAATCATCTTAACATCCTATCTAATAGAACACTCCTTTTATTCGTATGATGGATTAAAACGGTAAAGCAAATAATCTTAAATATATATCACTGCCGTATGATAATTGTTCAAGATAATAATTATAATTTTAAAATACAATACAAAATTTTTTTTCACACAAGAAGATAATATACACACGAATTACTATCCCTGATTCAATAAACTTAAAATAACAAATATGTTAAAGGTTTAATTTTTTTAGTAAATCTAGCAGCAAAAAAAAATAAATCAGTTTAACCGTAAAAAAATTAATAAATTAATATTTTCAAAAACTTTAAACAATTAATTGACTTTAACTTCTAAAAAATTAATAATTTTAAGATAATCAGAAAATAAAGAAATTTAATATTATTAATTATATTTATATTTATGACTTTTTTAAATATTATGTTTTTTATCTCCTAATACAATTTTAGTTTTGTAATTTTATACTACCACCTTTTTGTATTATCTTTATATTAATAGTTCAATCGTTCATTTTATTCAATTTGATTAATTTGACTAAAATTTCATACGACGAATGTTTGTAATAGTGTCAACTGTTTACAAAATTTAATATATATAAAATGCCAAATAGTATGTACATTAAAAAAATAAAAGATTGAACACTTTGCAAAATTAAAATATAAATATATTGAAATGTTAATTTATTAATTAATGTGAAATATAAGGATTTTAAAATTTTAAATCCAAATAACTAAAGTATTGAATTAATAATAGTTTACACTTTGTAATTAAAAGAAGTTTATTTAAAAAAGCTTGGATGGCATATTTAATAATAATTCTTTTTCTTATTTCTTTTGTTTTTGTTAATAACGGTAAAAGTACTATCAAATTATTAAGAATATATATTACTTATATCTTCATCATATGTATAGTAGACGAATTATTTAATTTTATGTGCTTATTCATTTGGATTTAAAATTTCAAAATTCTTATATTTTACATTAATTAATAAATTAACATTTCGATATATTTATATTTTAACGTTGCAAATTGTTCAATCTTTTATTTTGTAAATGTACACACTATATAGCATTTCATATATATTAAATTTAGTAAACAGTTGACACTATTACATACATTCGTTGCATGAAATTTTAGTCAAATTAATCAATTTATTTATTTTTAAAAAAGTAAATTATTTTCTATCTTTAGTGCTTGATTTACTAAAAAAATAAAAACTTTAGCATATCTGTTATTTTAAGTTTATTGAATTAGGGGCAGTGAATCTTGTGTATGTATTAAAATCAAAAATTTTTAATACTTTATTTATTAAAAAAAGATAATGATAAAGCACAGTTTGGCAAGCTGATTATGAATAATTTTTATGCTTTGGACCATCGAATTGACTTAATTTTCAAATTTCCACCATACCATGTTCCGATATTTTGGAGCCGATTAAGTTGGTTCATCGATGAAGTAAAAACTAAAAGTATAAGAAGTAATTTACTAAGGTTTTCAAATATCCATTAAATGTCATTATATTGCAATTCTTATCCACTAAACTATAATTCAAAATCCATAGTTCAACTAAAATTTTGACATGAAAATAAACTGACATTAAAAATTGAATGATTATAAAAATAAAATATCCTATATTAGTATGTACTTTCCCTTAACACTTTTAATTTATGGTTAAATCTCTGCTTTTGTAAAATGATTCATCCATTTAAAAACTAAGTGACAACTCCAACTTTTATATCGTTTTATCCAAGACTTCAAATAAAATTTTTTTACAACTGATATTAATGTATGTTGTTTTTAAAAATTTCATTAACATCAATTCCTTTTTCATATTTTTTTTAAATTCAGACAATGAGTATCTTGGTAAACTAATTTATTTCAAGCCGCTCAGATATGTTTAAAACAGTACACATAATCTTTGATATAACTTAACTCAATATATTAAGTAGTTACCAATAATTTTTTCATGATGATGTAAGATTAATGATAAAAGATTAGTCATGAAAACAAATTTAACGCACAATTAATGTGAATCAAGTAAAAAGTACTCCATTAGTTAGATATATCTTCGAACAATGATAAGTAAATGAATGATATAGTGGAATGATGGATGAATGTCATTCTATATAAGGTGGTGAAATGACAATAGTATCATTATTTTTTCTAAGTATGTTTATAATTTCTATGTAATATTATTCAACATTTATCTTTTATATTTATTAATTTGTATTTTTGTGGACAAACATCATCATTTTAAATAAAATTTTTAACTGATTTAATCTACAACAGCAAGCTGGTTTTGACTCATAAAAGTGCAAAAACTATATACACACTGCCAAATTAATATCAATCCTTCTAATTCACCCAACATATATTCTTTTCCTTTCTCCTTAAAACTTTTCCAACCATTGAGAGAAAAAACAATTGCGACAATTATGAACATAAATCAGTTTTTTTCCGCAATTTTCAACAGTAAATATATTGGGTAAGGAATCTATTTCCCACACTCATTCTCAAAACAGAGTGAGACATTTCTAACTATCGGATTGCTTTTTTTGTGAAAATGATGTTTTTTACTTACTATAAAACATTGGTATAGTGTATTGTATAACATCATTTTTACATTTTAAAATTTTACCATGTTACTTTATTGTATACCAATTAGACATTAATTAATCTTATCTTTTTTAGGATCTAATAGATCTTTCCTAATTTGTAATTCTGTCTAAATAAAATATTTATTTATTCAATTAATTCTATTTCTATCTCAGTTTCCCGGGAACCATCTCCACTAAACAACTTATTATTTTTTACTACAGTAATATCTGATTTAGGTTAATTTAGAAACATTGAAACAAAGAATTTTATTGATACTTGCAACAAATTAACTGCAATGTAAAAACTGCGGAAGCTAAAAGTATTAGTGTATTTAACTCTAAGACATTACAAAAGAAGTAAATTAAGTTCTTCCACTCTCCTTGTAAAGTATATATAAGTCGGTTGATGGAGAAGTACTTTTATAACTTTACTAATTCAATTTCAAACTCATACTCATACAAAATGAATGAGGTGGTCATTTTCTTTTGCGCCAAAACATAGTTAACCCTGTGAGCTCCTGAAAATGTTAAGATTAACAAGTGGTAATTAAAAAAAATTGAGAATGAATAAAATACAATTCTAAGAAAGAGAAATAATTACTATTTAAAATGATAAAAACTTAATGAAGCATATTACAATTGAATAACTCTAGCATTTTGAAACATCTATTGGATAAAACAACTCCTCTGGAATAATGCATCATCACTAATCGCTAAATTACTTTAAAATCATTACATCTAAATAACCCGCGCTATCTATTTTTCAAATAAAAATAATTGTAAATGTCGGGAAGATAGAAATATAGATAAAATGAATATCTAATAACTGAAGTAAAATTTTAAAATATTTTCAAACTATACAATTATAGCGAAGTCGCTGGCTTATATACTGTCATGGTTTACATCTTCTGTATATCGAAAAATCGGAAATACTTGCACTTTTATATAAAAAAAGACATTGATAACACAATGTATTTAAAATATTTCAATATAATAAAGTGATGGAACAAAAAGATGTTTGAATAATTAGTAAAATTGGATATTATTGATAAAGGCTATGTAATAAAATTTTTGCAAATTTCTCTTAATTATGTCCAAAAAAAAAATTTGGAAAATTAATTAATAATTTGTCTTAATAACAAAAAATAATTAACATATGACGTTTTGAAAAGACTCAAACAAAGATATTTTTTTATTATATTTATATTTAAATAAAAAACAATGCATTTTAAATCATATAGAATGTTATGTCAATTTGCATTATAATGAAAAAAAGCATTATTCTTACACAAATACTGATAAATTATTAGATAAGAAGTAGTTACAGAATTTTTATATCCTGCATTAGTATCAAAAATATAAAGAACAGTTATAACTTTTTTTATTATCACTAATATTAATCAAATGTTTAGTCAAATTGTTTGAATAACTAAAAAAGGATATTAATTTAAAATAAATATCAATTTAGAATAATATTTTTCATAAACTAATTTATGAATATTTATTTTTTCTATAGCAATTATTTATCGTATTTGATAAAATTATGCATACCAAGAATTTATATAATTAATGAGCTTCACTAAAACAAAAGACATAATAACATTTTTCTGTTTTTAATATGTTTGTAAAATTGTGAATGAGATATATATTGAAATTACACAGGGTTGAAGAATGATATAAAGTTCATTTATGAATTTAAATTTCGAATATTTATAATGTCTCATATTTATCAAACAATTTAATAAATTTTGCCTTTATCAAAAAAAGATACTTAAAAACTAATATATGATGTTATACCCAAGAATTATAAAAAAATTAAGATATTTATTGCCATAAATTTTTTTAAAGATATTCTTTTGTAAAAATTCAAAATTTTTAATCACAATTTTACGCAATTAAAGTTTATGTATGTAGAAACTAAAGCTTCTAATTTTACGTTTAATTTAAGAAAAAATTATTAATTTGTTTACGTGATACCAACCAATCAATCTTGATTGTTGATTTAAAAATCATACTGATAATTATGTCTTCGCAAAAAAAAGAAAAAATAAGTATAACGACACCGTCCTTGCAAGTTTAAATTTCCATCAATATAATAAAAATTTTTCCAATTATTTTGAATTATTATGATTTTGTAAATGAGAAATAAATTAATATAAGTTATGATAAATTTTCTGCAATAACTTGCTGTTTTAGCTGTAAGAGGCTTTGATTAATCTCTAGAAGATTTGATATTGATATAAGTTCAGATGATGTTGCTTTATTTGAATTAATTTCTCCCTGCTCAACCTCTTCATCTTTTTTTTTTCTAAATCTTTGTTGGATGAAATCTTTTCTCATATGAACCGGACGATTTTGGCGATGTAATCTGAAATATAACCCACATGCATTGCATACAAGTGTTCCTTTATCACTTCTTCTCCATGCTGTTGTTGTAGTTGTATTACAATTTGAACATTTTGTACCTCCTGAATTTAAATCTGAATTTATTGATGTTTCCTGAGATGACTCTGTATTATTATTTTCAATTAAGTCATCTTCCTGTTTTATAATTTGTTGTGATTGTAGATGACACATATTTTTATTTATTATTTGTGAATATGAATTTTGACTATTTTTAATAGCATCTAATGTTGCAATTAATTGTTGTGAAGTGACATCATTTGATGTTGTTTGGAGTCTATAATTGTTAATAGATGGTAAAATATCTGGTGAAAAATGCATCATATTAATTTGGGCAAGATCTGAAGTTGGTTGAAAAATATTGTCAAAAAGTTGAATTGGGATTGGTATATTCAAATTCTCATTTAATTCTACTTTCATCTGTTTGTCATTTGTATCATTTTTTTTATTTGTAAAATCATTTGTATTATTTGTTAATTTTTCACAATTTTTATTCATTAATAGTCCACCAAAACTTTCATTATTATTTTGAATATTATTTGTTTTATTATCGTATAAATTTATTCTTTTTGTATCGCCATTACAAGATTTTCCTTCACTATTTTCATCACTTAACGATTCATTTATAGAGATATTATCTACGGAATTTGGAGCACTTGGTGATGTCTGTTTAATTGATGTTGAAAGTGGACTATCTTTTTCATTATTTGATAATCCATTTATAAAATTTCCTTTATCTTCATTGAATAATACGTTGTTATTATCCGTTTCCTGTGCATTAATACTATTAATAACATCTAATGCTTGATTTACAGAATATGCTAAATCTGAAACAGGAGATATAGCAACTATACTTCTAGAATGATGATCATTATCAACCTTTTGCATTATTCTGTTCAATGCATTCATAATGTGTTGAAAGGAAGCACGAACTTCAAGTTTAAATAACCTACAATCATTGCATTTACAACATTCTAAATTATTAGATACACCATTAAAATTATTTTTTTCTTTACTAACAGATAATAACATTGAATTCATGTAAACTAATTTTAAAAATTTTATTGCCAAATAATAGAAAATAAATTAGATATAAACTGTTGAAATGTATAATATTAAATTTGTAATATATAGATACAATTTCAACAAATAAATTTTTTTATTTCTAATAAAATTTTAAGGTATTTTAGTAAAAATAGTATTTCAAACACTTCTCACTAAAAAGGTGTTAAATCTCCTTTGATTATTGTGATTACAATGCGCAAGAAAATATTTTATATCTAAAAGAAAGAATGTATTATATATCGATATTGATGCAAAATTAAGGTTGAGAGGATAGAATAATGTCAAAGAAGCGATTGATTCAGACCTCAATAAAGAATATAGAGTCATCATTGTTCGGTAATGGTGATGTTATATAGTAATACACGGTCATCAGTTCGCAAGGGTTATGCGAACTTAATATAAAAAGATAATGATATAGGTGACACATAGAGAAACGTTAATCATCTCAGCAAAATTGCTGTAAGAAGATATTTTTATAAATAAAATAAAAAGTAACGATGTTGCGCAGGTCAATTGTAAATTTATACTTTCATATAAGTTATTTTGTTATATTTTAAATAATAAAAAAGGTTGAAATAAGTTATATAATTGTGAAATATACTGTCATAAGGTGTCTTATTTTATCAGATTGTCAAAATTCCTCAGACAATGGTGTAAAAATTACTTAAGTTAATAATCTAACTATAAACTAGTCACTCAGACACATCAAGAATCATGATTATATTAATGTTTTAATTGGTTTAAAATTTTTTGTGTAATATTGTTTATAAGTTCTTGTACTATTACAATCTTAAAAATTTAAAATATGGCATTTTTTTTATAATTGTATCTATTTAAAACTGAAAAAATTAAATAATAAACATTTAATTTAAAATTAAGTTTGTTTTAAAAAATAAAGAATATTAATTTTTGCAAGAAAAAAATTATTAATTGATTATTTTTAAACTTCAATGTTACAAATTTTCAAAGTAAAACTTTTTCTCTCTATCTATTGGTAATCTAAAATATCGAAACATTAAAAAATTCAAAAAGTAATATAACTAAATATGTGTTTACAAAGTAGTTTATGGCATATCACTGTTACAATCACGATAAAAATTAATTGATAACAACTAAATTAACCCACGTTATTTTTCCTATCATTAAAACACATATCTACAACTAAAAATGAAAAATATTTCTTATCAGTAGATAATTGATAATTTTAATTGACAAGAAAATACAGATAAGAAAACAACATTCTATTACAATAAGGTGATTTAAAAAATTATAGATAAATGTATGGTTAAAAAATCTAATCTTGATATTTCTTTATTTTAAATATTTGGATTTAAAATAATAAGAAGATGTTAGTCATACAAATTGATCATTTTGAGCAAACGATTGATATCAAAGACGTAGATATAAATACGATAACATTGACTAAAGGCAATTGTTATATATAATTTTTTGTGTAAAATTAAGAATGACCTTATATTCTCATGCGTGTGTTAGTAAATATTGAACATGGAAAAATGACCTTTGTAAAAAAAGGATATTAAAAAAAAGTAAATTTTTTTATAAAATCCAAATTGTTATCTTTAACATCATAAATATATTTAATTAAAGGTGTCATATCTTAATAGAAAGATGTGATTGTATCAGAGGAATAGAAAAAAATTAACACTATAAAATTCTCTTTTTTTATTTAAAGTTACAAAAAGTGATGTCTATCACGTATTGAAAAACAGTTTACAGATGATAAGATACCAGGTGTCTGGCTGTGCTAGTGTGCCTTTTGATTTTACTGTTAAAGGCTCAATATTTGTTATATCAGCGCAGACGACCAACAAATCCACCAATTTACAATACGGAGTACTAAAATGTTTGTTAAAATTTAAGTCTTTTTGTACCTAACATCTCATAACAGATGTTTAATAGATTACGACAAAATAAAAAGGTATGATAAAATTCCCATTGCAAATTGTCTTGTATAGATGACATATTTGCAGTTATAATGGTTTTCTATATGATTAGCTAATTTATTAATAATAATTTTTTTAAAATTATAATTATGAAAGACAACAAATTTAATTGATACATAATCATATAATTTTTATCTACATTTTACAAAACATGTATGCATATTTAATGTATATATAACGGATATGATATAAAAACTTAAAAATTCTGTTTATATTTTCTATAATAATATCAACATATTATTTAGAATGATAAAAGTAATTAATTTATCTTCTAATTAGTGTAATAATAAAAAACTACGATAAAAAAATTTTAAATACGTTTATTTGTTCTGTTAATTAAAAAAATTTTTTTATATTAATCTTAACATAAGCTTGTTTTAATGAAATAGCTTTTTGATAAATTTTTACTATATGGAAATTAAATTAACTTAAAATTTCTATATAACAAAAGTTTCTATTAATAAAATTTTAGCCTATTTAAAAAATGTTAACGTCGTTATGAATCCTCGGTAAGAGCTTACTTTAATGTAAATTAACTAAATTTATAGAATAACTGTGAGCTCATAGCTATTTTAATATACCAAACAAATGCCTGTCATTAACAATATTAAAATAACATTTTTGACATAAATTAAAGGTTGCGTCAAGAAATTAAAATCAAATGAAGTTGGTATATAAATGGATAACATTAATTGTTTTTGGTATAAATGATATCAGAAAATTTGATAAAAGGATAAGATTAAAAATTTAGCATTTAAACAATTTAGGTCGTCTAAAGAAGATATTTACGTATTTGTGACTTGTTGATAAAATATGTCTATTGATCATTTGTTTCTTATTTACTTTTTAAAAAACTGATAACGGTGTAGAGAAATTTAAAAAAAAATATTCAAAAATTATGACAATAAATGAATAATAGTTATTAAATATAAGGCACTGAAAAAAGTAAAAATGTATATTTTATTAATTGTTTTTACATTTCTATTAATAATAATAAGAAATACTTATTCTTACTTTGTATATATTAACTAAAAATAAATGTTTACATGAAGAGATAATAAAGATAAGATGTCAAGTTATACAAAGATAAGAGTCGATTTGATTATATTTTAGTTACTATTGTTCCTTGGAAAATACCGTTCATACAATAAACTACATAATTTTGAAATGTTAATAACACATAAGTACTTATCAACTTCTTTTGATAAAATGTATATTTAATATAATAACTTAAATGTATTGTGACAAAAAAACAAAAGATAATTAAGTAATTTACAGCATTCTTATCGATAAGAATATCCAAAGACTTTAATTTAATATTTGTATATTCAATTCATAATTTTATTTGTTTACAATGTAAGCAATTAAAATTTTTTTTATTAATAGTTTTGTAAATTTGTTATTTATCAAGTACATCTCAAATTATTAAAAAGAAATAAATTTTAAATACGGAAAGCGATTAAAAACGTTGTTTTGCATTAAGTTGCCAAGCAACATAACTTTTAGAATATCTTCCAAAGTATATGTTTTGATTAAATTTTGTAAATTATTAAGTTAAAATGTCAATTGCATACGTTTCATATAAAGATACAATTGCTGATGTTGCAATACAAAAAAATAATTCTTCTAATTTAAGTTCTATCTTGTCATTCATACTTTCAATAATAATAATTGTATCATTTGTCTTAAACATTCTTATATTTGCATCGATATATTCAAATACAAATCTACGCCAAAAACTGTCATATCTATTGTTAAGTAACTTTGTTTTTATCAACTTAATTGATATAATGGTGGTAATTTTTTTATCACTTTTACATATAGCAAATTCAGGACAATGGATGTTTGGTGATGTAATGTGTAAGGTTAATGTATTTTCTCAACAGGTAAGAATAATTAATATTTTTTCAATTATATTATTTAGTTTGTACTTTTAATATCGATACTTTCTTTACTATTAATGTGTACTGAACGGGCCATTGGAAAAAGTAGTTTATTAAAAAATACAATTAAGAAAAACAGTGTATACTTTTCCATTTTTGCAATTTATTTAATTTCAATTGTATGTTGTGTTCCATTATTTCTCAAAAATTTTGTAACATTACCTGATAGATTTCATTTTCAATGTCTTTTGAACGGACAATCACCCATTGGTTATACATATTTTATGATATTTTTATATATTTTAATTTCTGTCACAATAGGCATTTTACTTATTTTAATTCGAATACAAAAACATGTCCATAGATCACTCCCAAATTCACAAGAGGAATATGGAAGATTTATTAATGAAACAAGAGAATTGCATGAATGTTCAAATTTAACAAAATTAACAATTTATCTATTAATAACATATACAATCTTACAATTACCATATATTGTAATGATATTTTTTAATAGAATTAGAGAAGCTCCTCTTTATGAATCTTCAATTACATTAATTACAATATATTCTGATTTCGAAACATTGATAACGTTTTTAAGATTTATGTTTCCATTTGCTTCTGCTTTAATAATTTTATTTCGGTGTTTTGAAATATGGGTAAAAATTGTAAATTTATTGTGTTGTCGTAGAGCAGGACCTATAACAATTAATCAATGGAATAACAATATTAATACGACCGCAAATTTTAATCCGCAAACATTTTTTTCAGGCAACTGCGACAACAATGTAATTACTTTGGTGGCTACGGGAAATGGTATACAATTAAGAGTACCTAAAGAAGTTGCACCTGATTCATTAATTTATGGTAAACCACCACCATCATATATTGAAATGAAAAATGAAGATAGTATAAAAAAAGATAATGGTGATGAAGAAATTTTAAATTCATCTTCACAATCCAATAGAAGTCAGAATGAAGAAATTAATGTTGGTGAGAATTTTCAGAAAATACAAAAAATGACATCAAAAATTCCAAACTCGAAGATTAGGAAACAGAAAAAAGAACATATTAGAAAAACTAAAAATTTAAAAACTTCGAGAAAAATTGTAGTAAAAGGTCAATTTGTAAGGAAAAAACATTCAAGAATTATTCCAACAAATGAGCAATAATTATTTCTAATTTAATAAGTATAATTATCATATTGTTTTCTGAATATAGTTTAAAAATTTTTTTTTTGGCAATGAATATAAAAATTTATAAGATTTTATTATTAAATAATTCTCAATTAACATATCTTTATTTTAAATTATAAATTTGTTCGTGAAACTTGTTTTCAAAAAAAATTTACGTACCATTCAGAAGGTAACTATTTATGATAATGATATGTTTTATTAAGTATAATTTTTATTTAAAAATAAAAATAATGTCTTGATTTTGACAAAAAACTTTATGGACAACCTTGAAATTTGATAAGATCAAAATAAATGTATATCACGACCTCAAAAAATTTTTTAAAAAAATTGTTGACTTCCATAAAGTTGTTATTTCAGAAAATTATAATTATTTCCAGTTATTTAAATAATACAAAATGAATTACTATGTATAATGTACATTCTTTCAAATTAAATTTGCACTTTATATAACATCTAAGATAATAAACAACATTTTATATATTTTAAAACTTTTTAAAAAAGACTTTCGCGAAATTTGTAATTTCATTTAAACTATATAAAAAAGGAATTAATTATTAATATAATATTAATATCTCAACTATTACTATTATCAGAAGTATTAAATTATTACAGAAATTTTAACAAACCTGTATATAATTAATTTCATAGAGAAAAATTTTTCTTTACATTTTGAATTTATTGAAAATGTTTATGAAATGCTATTTTTTGGTGATTAATATTAATATACTATATGTTAAAATATTTCGGAAGAGATTTTATAATTTCTAATAACAAAAAATAAGGGATCAAAAATAAGTAATTTCAATAAATTTTCACTAATTGTAATGAAAATGTAGCACTTATTATGAACTAAAATCATCTTTAATATAAATTATTTATAAATATTACGAGAACTAATAATACAACTTTATTGTTAAAAATAAATTATTTAAAAAAAAAAAGCAAAATTACAACTGTTTTTTTAGTGTTCTTAGTGTTTAGCTTCAAATAGTTTAAAAACTACAAAACAAACAATATTTTATAATACTTTAGAAAGTATTAGTTCAAATTTTATACTCATCAATATGTTTACGGAGCTATGCTATAATCAGATGATTGTGATGAAGATTTTATCACATTAATTGTTTTAATATATTTACACACAAGTTTCAATTGTTGTTAAAATGAGTATTATTTTTACAAAGGAGTTAGAATAGTAGTATTATCTAAAATTGTTTCACAATTTTTGTCTTTTTTTGCATGTTTATCAAAAACGATCAATAAAAATATTGTCACATTTTTTGATTTGGAATTACGCAACTATGCTAGTTGGATATCATAATTTTTTTTCCCTATAATATCCGAAAGCTCAAATGAATATTGTTTTTTACTTTAAATTTCCTATGCTTAAAGAATGGAGTTAGACAAAGTTCATTTAAGGCACTGTATGCTTTACGAGTTTCAACAGGGTTATAATGCAACTGAAGCTACTAAAAATTTGTGTAACGTTTTAGGAGAAGGTGTTGTGGATGTAAGAACAGTTCAAAGATGGTTTTCTAAATTTAGAAAGGGGAACTTTAATTTTTATGATAAACCACATATTGGGAGGCCTTCAGATTTTAATGATGATATTTAAAAAGCCTTACTTCTCGAAGATCCACATTTATCTAGCAGAGAAATAGAAGAAAAAATGAGATATGATCATACAACAATAGCTCGTCATATAAATAAATTGGGATATGTTCAAAAACTTGGTCAATGGGTGCAACGTGAACTTAATGAGAATCAATTAGCTAATCGTCTTACAATTTGCTCTTCACTCTTGCTACGACAAAATTTCAGACCATTTTTAGATCGATTAATCATTGGTGATGTGAAATGGATTACATACGACGTCTTTAATAGGAAGAGAGATAAAACTTTATCTGTTAAAAAAAATCAATCTATAGCTAAATATAATATTAAGAAAAAAAAAGAATGCTCACAATATGGTGGGATAGAAAAGGATTAATATATTGTAATCTACTACCACAAGGTCAAAATATTACTTCTGATATATATTGTGAAATGTTATCAAAAATGAAAGATGAAATCAAGAAAAAACGACCAATCATAGCGAAAAAAAAAAGAATTCCTGATCCAACATGATAACGCACGATCACATATCACAGTTAAGACAATGCAAAAGCTAAACGAACTCGGTTTCGAAGTTCTTTCTCATCCACCACACTCCCCGGATATTGCTCCGTCAGATTATCATCTTTTTTTATCTCTACAGAATTTTATAAATGAAAAAAGTTTAAAAATGAAGATGAGTTAAATAATGCTTTATTTAAATTTTTTCACAAAGAAAATGAGAAATTTTTTGCATGTGGAATTGATAAATTACCTACTAGATGGAAACAAGTAATAGATAATAATGATGACTATATAAATAATTAACTAAATTGTTTTGTAATAAATCGTTTAAATTTTAAAAAAAAGAATATGTTCATCTCGTAATCTTTTAATTTTTATTCACTTTACGTATTGTTTTATGAAATAATTTTCGGCTCATATATTGTCATTCAAGAATTACATTTATCGTGTATCAATTCATAGTAAATTAAACTACGTAGAGCTACATTTATTTGAAGGATTCTTGGCAATTTATTCCATTAAGACTCATATAAACTATCTACTAATTTAAAATAGAATATTAATATTTTTCAACTGTCAATAACAAGTATAAATAAATATTATTTATAAATATACAGTCGATTTCAAATTTATTCATAATAATTCTAATAATCTTGTTAAAAATATACTCTAAATAGTTTTCTTCGAAATTTTATTTTTTAGCTTATTACATAAAAAAAAGAATATTGAAAAAGTATTTAAAAAATATTTTTTAAAACAATGTTAATAGAAAAATAATTTAAAAAATATAATTTACCTTTAAACATGTAAAATTCGATGGTAAAAAGTATAAAAATTTACATGCAAACTTTTACTTCATGATAAACTATAATTTAAAATGTTACAATAAATATATACCACGAATTTGTAAATTAAAAAAATGTTGAGATTTTTATTTATTATTAAACAAATTTTAACTTGATCAATTAAATGTAATATATTCTTATCAACAAATTTTTTAGAGTAAATTTTATTGATATAAACACTGGAATAAAATACAATTAGAAATTACATAAATCAGATATAATAATTAGTTATAAAAAATTCCGGGTTAAATAGTTTTGTGAATGGTTAGTGAGCCATTACAACTTCCCTCTTCGAGACCCAGAACTTGATCGTTTTGACTACTGGTTTTACTTTAGCAAAATTATATTTCTTAACAAACTTTTATTAAATTTTAAAATAAATGGAAAGCTTCCAGTTTTATGTTTAACTTAATTTATACAGCAAATAGTCGTGAAACCAAAAAAAATAACTAGAAATAAATATTAGAATTAAATTATTAGTAAAAATAAATAATACATTATTCTTTAATCGATAAAATCTAGTGTAGTTATTACAACAAAAAGTATTATTATAGAACTATTTTATGTTAAAAAATTTGTTTTTTATTGCAAAAAATGTTATTGAGAGGTCATTGCTTTTCGTCAAAAATATGACAATCCAAAAATAAAATCTATAAAAAAAATTGAATAAACATTTTTTGCCTTTATTTATCGATTTACTTTTCTTCATAAAGCTCTCTATAGAATTCCACAAAATTTGATATTATATTATAAATCAATTGTACTGAGAACTATGAAATCATCACTATTTTAATTATTATATAAGATTTACACTAGTTTTTTAAAATATTTTTCTTAAGTTCACGTAAAAAATCTCGAAAAAATATTCAAAATGATTTATATATTATGTTGCTTCCAAGTCATAAAAAAATTTTGCATCTATAACATAAATTCATTAATATAATTTTATAAAATTTAAGTAATTCAAAATAATACCAAAACTATTACAATAATTAACCAATTATTTCTAAAGTTTCATGTAGCAATCATGAGAAAACAGTGAATTACATTTAATCAGGTATCAATTTAAGCTTGAAATTCATTTTCAATTTTTTTCATCTCAAATGATTAGTCCAATTCGAGCCAATAAAAATATTTACATACAATTTATCAACTATTTAAAAATTTTATTCATACTCTTGAGAAAACAAAAAAAAAGCTAAACCTTTTTTTTAGTTTTATCACAAATCCATACCAAAGTGGATATGCTGATTGTAATGATTTTTGAAATTTTATAAAATCTTTTACATTTGAATAATCAATAGAAAACAAAAAATTACTATATTCTAAATGTTACTTTATGACCTATCAACATGAATATTAAACTTTCTTAGTGGCCAAGTTTATGTACTATAAGTTTTGTAGTTTACCATATTTTACATAAAAATGATTTTGTATTAACTTTTCATATGTTTTACACAAAAATTGTAAACATTTGTTTATATATTTATGTACGGTCGTATGACCTGTATCATCTGAAATATAGATTATAAGTGAATAAAAGAGAAATATGTAAAGTGTGATTATTATAAAGATGTTGGATTAAATATCTAAATTAGAGACAATTATTAAATTCAGAAGTAGATACTTCTTTGTCCAAAATTTTTCAATAAAGTCAGAAATGACTTCTAATGATAATATTTAGAAATTGTTAATTAAATTTTGTTTTGAGTTATCATTTAAACAATTCAAAGTTTAACAAGATCAAACTGAAGTTTGTAATTTCCAGAAATTATAAAAAAAATTAATTAAAATTAACATTAGATAAATTTCTTATGGATAATGATGAAGTAGTAGAAATACCTTTAAAAATTTCTTATTGCATAAATTGAAAATGTTGAAACGTTAAAATTTATAATAGAAAAAGTGCGTTTCCGTAATTCATGAAAATTTATGATTTAATAGAAATTTTGATATCTATTAATTATAATATTTTTATTATTTGTTGTTATAAATATACTCTTATAAAAATATAAAAGTATATATGCTTTTTAATAATAAGAATGTAATATTTGTAAATATAAATTTCGAATAATCTCATAAGTAAGACCAAGTATATGAAAAAAGTTATGAAAGATTGAAAAGAGAGTATGACTGAATAAGGATACTGATTACAGTTATATAAAAAATATAATTTACAATATCAAAGTATATAAAAAATTTGATACCTGAAAATAACTTTAACACATTTAAAATGCTCTTTTAATAAACATTAATATATGGTGATAAAAAAATATTTTATACACTATTTATTTATAATAAAAGCTAAAATTTTTTATTAATGCTTGCAATTTTTGTAATCTTTTAGATTTTAAGTTTTCCATTTCTACAACTTTTTGTACTATATATGTACAAAATCATTCAAAAACTCAAGAATAGTTACTACAGCCTGAATAAGTGTAATTTTTGAATGTTTTTTTATAAAAAATAATTTTAAAAATCGAAGTTTAAATAGTTTCAAGCTTTAAGTCAGACTTTAAAAAAATAAAAGATACGCCATGGTGGAGAATCGAACTGCGGTCTCGCACGTAACAGTCGTTGAAAATTACTATACTTAAAACAGAATGATCACCTTAAGGTGATAATTTTGCACTTTTTGTGTAAATACTAAATGATCATCTTCAGAGGAGGATGCAATTCTTTAAAATGCACATTTTTAACAAAGAACCCCATTATCTCAATGTATGAATGATATTTAAAGTATCATCTTCAGATAAAGATTAGCTTCCAAGTGAATAATTCTAGTATATAAATTTCTAATGATGCAAGGTTTCTCCAGAAGCTCATTTCTAAAGATATTTTTTAAATATTTTTATAAAAAACAGCGTCTTTAATGAGTCATAATCTTATATTTTATGTATTAGATGTTGTAATTTACTCAAAATGGGTCAAGATTGTTTTTTAAATAAGGCTTCATTAGAAATAAAATGAAATTTTCTAAATTTTAATCAGTTTACGTTCTTAGTTTTCATTACATATTTATTTTTAACTATACAACATAACTGATGTTTATAGAACGCAATTATAGATTAATACTTATTTATTTTTTCATAATAAAAAAATCTTTCATTATTTTATTGATAATTTCAATAAAATTCTAACCAGAACAAGATAATTATATATAAAAATATCAAACAAAGGCTGAAAAACTCATATTAAAAATCAAAAGGTTAAAATTGGTAAATAAAATAAATAATTCTACCAAAAATAGTATAATGTGTTTATCGAGAATCGAACCAAATCAGCCGCTTTAAAGAAAACCATGTTAAACATTACATTGATACATCTTATCCTTTGTTATCCCAAGTTGTTACTACTAATCCTGATGTGGTTTTCATTGACAATCAATGCAGAAAATTTGATGTTTTTCTTTTGCAGTTAGTTTTTTTCAGATATGAAACAAATGGAGAATATAAAAGTCAATTATACTTGGAATGATATGGTTGAAGTTAACAATAGCAAATATCAGGAAATTACTAAACAATCTAAAACTACAAAGATTGTAGATACTTTAAAAAAAAACTGGATATAAATATATTTTTATTCCTGTTGTCTTTTCTTCTTTCGGTAACTGCTCTAAAAAATACAAAAGATTTATCGCATAAAAAATTAAAAAACGTTAAACTTTCTTCTAAAAGAATGTAAGCACGTGCTTCAAAAAGTTGTTTTAAAAGGCGCACGAATTATAGAACATTATTTGCACAAATAAATTGTTAAATATAATATTAACTTTGTGTAAAATCTTTTCAACATCTTACTTTACTAATAATAAAATGGTCATTACATTATAAACGACTGCTTTATCGGTATAAAATATTTTCTCTGTTTTACTACAATTGAATTTTTAGGTTCCACTTTTGTTTTATACATAATAAATATATAATAATTGAAGAAACATTGTAAATATTTTTTAACTTAGTTATCGTTAATTTTATTAAATTTTTAATCAATTGAATCGAAAATTTATGTTTTTAAAAGCATTGTAAAGTTGAAAAAGCTTAATAAAGTTTCCAAAATAAATTTTTTTAGGTTTATAAGAATTATGTATTGATAACATTGTCTATTTTTAAGTACAATCAAGCAGCTAACTTGCTTTGTTTGTCATAGCTTACCCGCAGGGCTGCAATTTTTTACGTAAACACAAGAATATCTGTATTTCACTTTATTTTTTTTTCAATTTTATAAAATACAAGTATTGTTGCATAATTTAAAAAAATCTATTAACTAAAAATTTTGGAAAAAAATTTACTTTTTCTGCCATATGTATAAAGCTAATTTTCAATGTTATTTTTGTTTAATCTTTTTTAAAATGACGCTTTTTAAATTTGTTTAAACATTTTGTTTTGTGTTATAGCTTTTATTTTATAAAATGTGCTATTTAATTTTTAAGATTTTTTTTTATAAAATCTTAACTTTATTTTTATATGTGATTAAAAAACGAAAAATTTGAAAAATTTAGTTTTATGCGTTGACTTGTATTAGTTTATTTTAATTGCTAAAATAAATATCTAATTGAATTAACATTTTTGCAATTGTTAATAAACATCATAAATCAAATATTTGATTAGTTACCAATGACAATGAGTGTAGTTGTTTATAGCTTTGAAATTTTCCAATGGTTGAGAGGTTATGCTTTACAAATGTGGGGGTTCTCAAGATTATTTTTCAGTTTATTCATATCAAAAAAAATTTTGCATGTTGTTTAACATATGTGTGGAAAATTTTTATCATAAATCATTTTCAAAAATGTATCTTTGCGTTATAAAAAGTTTATTTATTACGTAATTTTTTAGATGTGCCACATCTTCTTCATTAAATACTCAAGTAGAGTCATTGAAGGGCATGTATAAAAAAATATATACAGATACATTCATTGTTTCATCATTTGTTATATCTTTCTAGATCGCAAGAATTCGTGGCCGTTTATAAAAATAAATACGACTTTTATTATCAAATATAGCACTTTGAGAAACGAAAACTTTTTTGAAATGTTTAATTTTTTTAGTTAATCTTAATGTTTGATACTTAAGACATTATAGATTAAGTGTAAAACTGTTTTTTAATTTAAAATGGAATTATTGGCCAACATTTATTTTATAACAGCATAACATTTTTTTACATTAAAATTGCATAAACATTAATGTCTCCCGAATAGAAAAAGAAAAATAGAAAGTGGAGAAAAATAAACATGAAACTTTTTTGTTAACTTTAATTGATCAAAATTTTGTAATTAAATTTTATAATTGTGTTGTACTATACTAATATTTCTGTATATTTTGGAAATAAAAAGTAATGTACTAAGACTTAGAAGTCAACAAAATAATTATCAGTAAAAAAATTAATGAAATAAAAAGTAAGTAGAATTTTAACTAATTAAGTTAATTATTGTAGTTATCAATTTTACTATATTTTAATTTGTGTTTGGTAAAAATAAAAAGCGGTTGTTTTGAAGTTTCATGTGTATCCAATATTTTTATTAAAATAATACTCATAAAATAATCATTAAAACTTACTTTTTATAAAAAAATAGATAATAACAAAAAATGTATGTTTAAATCCTATAAAAATAAGGAAAAAATGCTACTTTCAAAGGATTTTTTGGCATTTTCCCAAATATCTCAATAACGTAACAACATATATTGCTGTTTATAGTTTAAAAATATTCACATCAAAATTTCCCAGACATACTTTTTTTATTTTTTTGATTGCTTTTCATTTTTGTACTTTTTTTTACTATAAATTTAAAAAAAAGTTTTTACCAAAAGTTTAGTAAATTTTTTAACTCACTAACTATATCTAAGAACAGGGTGGTTCTATTAAATAATTTCTAACGTCATTTGATAGAGAATTGTTCTTAGAATAATTATGCAAAAGAAACTATACTAAAATTTTGATATCTTCATATGATTATTTGGCTTCAAAGTTAAAATTCTTATAATAGTAAAAAACTCGGAAAAAAGTTCTTTATTTCCCTCATATTCAGAGGTATCCTATTCTCTTGGAAATACTTTTAAAGTGTAGGAAATAAATTACCGCCAGAGCATTTTTGAATTGTTTTCAATCTCATTTTCTGAAGCAAGATATGTCGCTCTAAAGAAGTAAAATTTAAAAATTTTGACGATATCCCAAATCACAAATTGAAATTATTTTTGTTTGTTTTTATTGCATATACGTAATAATCATAAAAAATTATATCTAATTGTTAAATTTCGAACAAAAAGAACTAATTTTTGAGGAAATTTTGGGGTTATCAATATATGGAATTTGGTACATTTAAGTCGATGTATCTCAAGAACGGCACATCGTATGGAGCTAATATTTGACATTATGTTTCACCATGTTTCCCCAAATATATTTTATTACTAAAACGCCAAAATTTGAAAATAATTTACAGTGTGAAATCTCTCTTCTATAAAGATAGAGATTATGGTTTTTAGAGTTTATAATACTCAATATTAAAAAAAAGCTTATTTTTTTAATACTCTAATGAGTTGAAGCTTGGCAAATTTAAGTTTAATACAATAAATTGCCATTATTAAAAAACTTTGTAGCATTCTCATTTTTTATATATTTTTTTTAATAACTACTCATTAATGTGTGAATGAGACAAAAAATGCAACGTTAATTTATTATACTATTTAGATTTCACATTCTAATTCTATAATTTCAATGTAGGAATATTTTAACATGAATTATCGAAATGTAAAAGAATCCATCTGAATTAGAGAAAATAAAAGTCAAAATGAAAAAATAGTGATCAATTAAAATTCTTGGTCGAACAGCAATTAAACATTCAATTAAATCATATACACATTTATTATGGTAGGGTCATTATTATGTGTTGGATAACTCAGTTGTCAATGATAAAAAATTGTGTTTTTTAAATTTTCAAAAGACTTTTTATGAAATCAATACTGAAAACACAATTGATTTAGTGGAAATTCAAGTTTTTTAAATTTAAAAGTTACAGACATTGACTTTTACTACCACGAATGATTATTTAAAAAATTTAAAAACAGTAAAAAGACATTTTTAATTAATAGTCTCCTGTTTACTCATAACTAATTTACTACTAAAACTTTCTAGTGCTTTTGTATTATTATGAAGATAAAAAATTTTTAATAAAATCAAATATCAATTTAGAAGATTTTTAATTATTAAATAACATGATTGATAAGATACACTATTAAACTATTAATTTATATATTAACAATGTAAGTACTTGTCATTAGAAAGTTTATATATAATTGTTTCACCACAAAAATTATAAAAATGAATGGGACATGAAAATATTCTGTGAATATTAGTTGATGGAAAAATTATTGCATGAGATTTCATAGTCCAATAAAAATATTGGTATTTTGTAGTTATATCCCCCAAATAAAAAATATAAAAAAGAACTAATATCAAATAACATATTGCATATATTTTAATAAATGAATTATTACTGATAAACTGTTACTAAAAAAATTAATTTTTCAATTAAAAATTATTAATGATAAAGTCTTTGAGAAAGTTAGAAATTTCTGGGTCTGTGAATGGTAAGGGATCCTAAATGTTAATAAAAAACTAAAAGAAGGATAAATGAGGATACTTTTATAATTTATGACATAAAGAAGAGGTATTAAAAAGTAGGTGACCCAAAAATGGTATTAAAAATTTCAAAATTTAATTTCTTTAAAATTTATTATTTTACTGATAAATATTTTAAAAAGTTTTTTTTATATCACTTAATTAAAAATAATCAAAAACTGTTATAAATAACCATTAAAGTCAACATCTTTTGAGGAGAGGAATATAACCACAAAGTACCAAAAACATTAAAGGAAAATATTTAGCAGTATTTTTTTTTTTAAATAAAATCAATAATGCTAAATATTTTTTACAAATTAAAGAATTTAAAAATTTACTGTATACAAAATTTTAGGAAAATATTTCCTGAAATTAATAAAATATAATTTCTCCAAAATACAGAAAAATTCTCCTCCAATTTTACTGTATAAATCAAAGATATTGGAATAATGTAACTATGTTTACGATCACTTTTAAAACATACATAATCAATGAATTTCTGGATTTTCTTACTTATTTTGTTTTTGCAGAAAATACTATTTACTAGTTTTAATAAAAAATTCAAATTTTCGACAAATTTTAATATACTCTTATATAAATATGTTCAAATTTGAGGCACAGCATATACAAGGAAATTAATTCCGATTCTTTTACTTTCACTTCAACTGTTGTAAAAGTAGCGTCATCTCAAACATATTAATACTATCGAAAAATACAAAAAGATACCACTATATATTATAAATAATAAATTTTAGATACTTTTTATTGCTTTACACATATCAACAATAAAAGCGTTTTTAATTCAAGTGCTTAAAACAAAATGTAAGTAACACAAAAATTAGACAAAACCATTTTTACAATTATAATTTCATTTCAAATTATAAGTATTTAAAGGTTTAGACGACGCTCCCTTTATAACGTTTAAGGTAATAATATAAGAATCTGAATGTTTTCATCATTTTTTGTGTGCAAAATTAAACGTAGTTATAAAGTATATTGAATTTGTCAAAAATTAAATTTTTGTTACAGTTATTTTTTGTACAATCATGAAAATTAAAAAAAATTAAACAATTATTTTAGGTTACAACAAAAAGCAATTTGTCTGTTTGTTATTACTTGTTTTGCATTAATATCAGTTTTAACCACTTCTTGCTATCACTTATTTTACCAACAGGATACTAAAAATATTACAGTGATATGAGTATGAGTTTGATTTTCAAAATTTATTTAAATTTTAGTTTAATGGTAAATGGTTTAAAATACTTAAAGTTATTGAATCATTTAAATAATAATTTTTATATATTTACACTAATAGAAACAATTTCAGTAAAGGATTTTATTTAAAAATTGCTGATATAATGTTGGAAGGTTTATTGATATTAAAAATACCATTCAACATATAGTTTTTATAAGAAGTGTTATGGATGATAATAAAAGTAAAAAAACTTAACAAGGTTGTTTATAATGTGGATAATCAAGTATTAATAAAGTGAAGAAATTTCATATTTAATTGAAAGATAAATATAAATGATTTACTAAAGTGTTAATGTTGATGAAATAAAGATTTGTTACATGGATTTAGATAGTATAATCTTTATGGATTTAAAAAATATCATAAATAATATTAACTAATAGAATGACTACTTCTTTATAAGACATTATAAAGGGTTTGGTAGCCTAAATTACTTATCCCAATAAATAAATTAAATTATGATTTAATTGATAAAAAAACCTACGACATTATTAAAAGAGTAATGTTCTATTTCTTTTTGTAAAAAAATAATCTACTGTTAATGCTCATACCTCAAAGTCATTTGATACGAAATATAAAAAGATGAAAAATATCTATAATATTCATTTTTTAGGGATAAAAAATGATAGCTATTTATTTTCTTTTTTTTTTAAGAAACTATAAAAGACTAATTTAGTTTTTTTAAATTCAAATTTACTTGTATATCTAAAATATATCGTACAAAAGCCTATGTGTTCCTTTAAAATATGGAACATATTTTTCTACTGTAAAATAAAACTTTTTTGGTAATAATATACAATAAATCTAATGGTTTACTAACAGAAAACTGATCAAATAATTTCTTGCTTTGTAGGCCTCTTTTAAAACCCTGTGTAATTTATTACCATGGATCACAATGATGAGAAATTTTTGATTATAGTTTTTTCAAGCTGTAATACTTTTGATGACTAGATAAAAGTTAATACATACTAAGTATTTAAATATATTATAAATGTAAAATTCAATTAATTATTGTTTTGGCGAGTATTTAAAACTTTGTATATTTTTTCTAAAAGCATTTATATACCACGTATTTTTTAAACAATTTTTAATCAATTTCCACTAAGTATAATTTTTTTAATCAACATTCGTTATCATTCTATTTAAACTTTAATTTCTTAATATTATCATTTAATAAGTTCACCGAAATTACCATTTTAAATTTTTCCATTAAGTACCTCTTATTAGCTATAAACTTTTAAAAAATTTTCACAACATTTATCAAAAACTTTTGAATATCTAATTATTTATCAGATTATAATAAAGCTTATGTTTTATAATCTTTTAAACATTCTCACCTATTATTAATAAGCTAATATCTAGAGAAACAAACAGTTTGTCTAATTTATCAAAATGATGCATACTAGTGTTTTTTTATTTAAATGGAAATTTTTATTTTTTAAAAATAATAAAGAACATGTTCCATTATTGTTCATAAAAGTATTTATTTTATTCATATGTTAACACGTAAGATGTACCGTCGTTTATAGAAATTTTTAAATGCCATAATTGTAGAAAGAAATTTATTTCATCCGTAAAATATTATTCGTTATTATCTGCAACTTGTCTTCATTTAGTAGCCGCCGTATCGGTTTCAAAGTTGAAAAATTTCTTAATTTTTTTGAAGGATATTTCGAAAAAATTAATAATTACTTCATTGGCTTTACTAAAGCTTCTACTATTCAAAAAGTTATTTAAAGAAAAAAAGGTGGTAATTAGATGGGGACACATCTGGAGAATTGATTAAGTGAATTAGATGTTCACAGCACAACTTATTTGGTTTTTTTCATTGTTCAATATCATTGCCGTAATATTTAAGAATTACATTTATTCTATTTATCAAATTTTGTCATTTTTTCTAAACCTGTTTTCTAATTTTGATTAAATGTTACATTAAAGTTTACTACAAATAATTTGCAACAGATAGGATCTCTAAAAGTCTACATTAATGGTAAAAGTCTTACAAATGCATACTTTATTTCCGAGATTTATTTCTCTATTATTAGACTTTAAGAATAGTCTTTGTTTTGTTTTAAAATCTACTACATTTTCAAAGCCCCATATAAATTTTTATTTGCTTCATTTGTGTTACATTTAAATCTAAACTCGAAAATAATACAATGTCATAAAATATCTCTAATTACAATTATATTTTAGTTAAGAAAATTTAACATTGATAATATAAAAATTTCTATTATTGGAATTATAATGTAAAGAAGTTGTGCTATCAATTTATAGTGATAACTCGATTTCTAATTACTTATAATTATATTGCTTTGATGATATAAAATAGCGTTGGAAAAAACTTCAGAAACCAAGCAAGAATTTAATTTATTATTTTATTGTGCATTTTATTTTTATACATGGTTTATAATAATCTTCTTATTTTGTTTTGACGAAAATCAAACTTTCCAATTGGATAAAGAAATTTTCTTATTTATTAATTATAGAAAAAATTTTTTACTTTCTTCACTTTTAAGCTGTTATAGTTGACATTCAAAATATCAGAAAACCAATATTTACAATTGATATATAAAATATATAACTTTTTTAATTCTGATCAGTCTAAATGGGCATGTATTTTTTTTATTAAATTTATAAAATAAATCTCTATATTTGTGCAAAAAGCACCAATGTCTTGTCTACAACATTCTAAAAACATTTAAATATAAATATTTTTGAAATTGCAATTATTTTTACAATATTTATTTTAATAGCTAATGTTATAATATAAATACAAAATTTATCCTAGAATATATAAATATTTTGCTGCTTAAATACATTTTACTTTTTAAATTTAAAATTTTCAAGAATACAATGACTTTTAGTTACGTTATCTCTCTAGAGGGTTTCTTTCAAAACAAATTATTTAATTTTTTATCCATAAAGGTTTGAAAATAAATATAAAAATTTTTTGGTTCATACATCTTATTTCAAGGATAGTTATTTCATAAAAAGATTTGTATCAATTTCTTGAATATAATATATATTACGAATTAACCAGGAAAAATAAATCAAGAAATAGTTTTCGAGAATTATATTTTTTAGTATAATAAAATATTAATTAATAAAGCAATTTAAATGGAAAAAACATCTCGATTAGCGTAAGAAATAAATTAATTTTTTTAATTCTATTTATTTATGCTGCAAATATACTATATAAGTTTTATTTTAGGTATAAATTTTGCTTAAAAATATTTATGCTAGTGATAAATTAAAATAATCATAAACTAATGGTTTCATATTTTTATATAAAATTAATTTTTATTAATGATAAAATACCATTTAAGATAATGTTAATGATAACTATTTTTATCTTTTTTCCGAGTATTTAATTCAAGAAATTTTTTTTTTAAAATTAAGTAATTAGTTTCATTCATCATAATATGCGCATATTTATTTTTATTATATATTAAAAAATGTTGTACAAATTTGACAAGTATATCTTGATTTTCATAACAAAATTAATATTTAAAGATCTTAATACCATAATTACATCACAACAATCATTTTCTAATATATACTATATTTTTAATACGATATCCCCTTTTCTACTTATATGATTATAAAGAAGTATTATTAATTCATACCAATATATTTTTCTAAAGCATTTGTATGTATTTATAAAATTAAATAAGTAGTTGAATCACCTCTATTTATATACTGTATAATGTATTTTGATCTCATATTTCTAACATTAAATAGTTACATTTTTCATATTAGTATTCATCAATTTCTACATTAATTGTTCGTTATTTTAAATATTTCAACTTAATATCAAAAATATTTATTAATGTTCATAAAATATATAAAATTTTCTATCGACTTTTAATTATAAACTTTTTAAAGCTAGGAAAGTATTTTTGGTAATTATAAGTTATACGAATTCAAAAATACTGATAAATCTGTTAATACACTTTAAGTCTACACAATTAAATCATATTTCATGAAACAGAGACAATTATTTTATAAGATTGGAGATCAATAAAAAGTAGAAGATTTTTCATGTTTTAGTGAGGAATATTATCAAAAGGAATCACAACAGGAATTTATATTATTGTGATTCAAATATTACTAAGAAAAATTTAACAATTTATTTTAAAATGTTACTTTTATACAGTAGTCTCTGTATAAATTCTGCACATTTAACAGTTAAATGTGTAAAAATAAAAACGCTATCAATTCATTGGTCTTATTTTTATAGTATATATAAAAAAAATTGTTGTATCAGTATAATATTAATTGACATTTTACATATAATAAATTTTTACTTTTAGATTAAGCATGCCTTTGAAATCAATTTTATCAATTTCAAAAATTTTGGTTTCCAAAATAATTATTGAATTCATATTATTAATTTTATCAATATGCCGACATGTTCAAATATTATTCGCCATCGATACAATAGACCATTTTTATAATTTCATCGAATATTTAAAAACTGTCAAACCCGAAATTAGATGTGTCAACTTTGATGTTGTCACTCTATTATTCATATATATTATAATTACAATTGTACTAATATATTTCTTTACTTTATTAAAATATTTTGTCATAAATGAATTATGTAAAGTAGGTGATTTTATGGAATTTACAAGATATAATGACTATATGGCAGGTTCCTTTTATCGAGTTTTAATTTATATTGTAAGTTATATTTTTATAAAAAAGAGTGTTATTTAAAATTTTATAGTCAATAACTTTATCCACTGAAATTTATTGGAAAGAGATTATTAACTCTAATTGTTTCGCTATTTTTTTGATTTTTTTTATACAATTTTTAAGCACTATTTCATTGTATGATGATGTAATAGTTTCCATGATCAGTTTTTCTAGAAAAACTAAGAAAGAATATTTAATACAGAAATGCTTTATGCTAATACCATGGAAAATTTCTTCAGGAAGATTAATTATTGGAAGTGAAGCGATTATAATTGATAAAAATACTACAGAAGTCGGAGAAATATATCTTTTAGATAGAGTAACAAGATATAACGTAAGACAATAAAAAAAATTACAAATTGTTTTTATTTGTCAGCATAAATCGATTAGTTATTTGAAAAAAATATTTCTTAACATATTAGAGTAGAAATAAACCCTAATAATTAATTTTAAGTTTTTTGATTCTTTAAAAAAATATGTAACTTAGAAGAATTTTTTTATTTAGATCATTACCACTTCAATACGAATACTAACTTTAAGAATGGTTTTTAATGCTGATAAACAGGAGTGATCGAAATAAAAATTTTTTAGTATCTAGAAATATTCAATATGACATAAAAACTACTTATATATTGAAACATTTGTAATACCTGAATAAAGATTTTAAAATTCTAGAACATTTTTCCAAAATTTTTCAGAATATTTATGTGAAACCTAGTTTTACTTAGACAATATTTTGATTGATTATATAATTTTTGCCAAAAAAACCTGATAAAACAATTTAAACATCAAACTTTAAGACTATTTTCAAGAAATAAATGACTTATTAAATTTTTCGTATTCATGCGTAAATTATATTTTTAATAATCAAATGATACCAAAATTTAACTCTATCTTTTGAAAATAAATAATTTAATAGAAACAATTTTGAAGCTACTTCCTCATTGATTATCTATTATAGGCATACTATAAATTAAAAATTTTATATTTTTTTTAATCGCATTATTATTAATAATTATCAATATTATAATATCCGTTTCAAGAAGCATAAACATAGAAAGTGATTTAAAAAATATACTAGGAAACAATAGTAGTTTCTGCATCAGTTAAAATCATATTAATGCATATAACTTTGTCTAGTTGTTAGCAATCACAATTTAATCTGAAATTTATATATGACTATTGGAGATGGAATTTCAACTTCGGATTGTCAAACAAATTTGTATATGCAAAATTTATTGTTTTATATAGTTACAAAATTGTGTCTTCTTATGGTCACCAATTAATGTAGACCCTTCTATTTTTTTGTGGTGAACTGTTATTTATGTCTACTAGATTAAAAGGATTTTAAAAATTTATAATTCATCACATAAATTCATTTTTATCGAGAAAATCTTTCTATATCGCCAGATTTTTATGATTCCCGTAAGAATTTAATTGTTGAAACAAAAGTTTGGTCACTAAATTCGACTTATTTCATAGTTGTTGATTTAGAATATAAAGCTATTTATTCACTTAGATTATACTTTTATTACCGTGAAGCAATGTGATAGTCAATATTATTAAAAAAGTGATTCTAATAGTCTATTTTCTATAACTCTAACTAAATTGATTAATAAATCTCAACTAGAAGAACCATTTAGACTTAAAATTCATCGAAGAAAATGGAAAAGTCATTAAAACATAAAGGCAAGATATCCTTTTTACTTAGAATATTTGGACTTTTAACCTAAAGAGTTTTTGCTTTTAAAAACGAAAATCCAAATAAATTCAATGTTATTTTCACTTTCTATTCATTTTTTTATTTACTTACTGTTATTTTTTATATCTTTTCAAATATCTATTTTATTAAATTAATTTTACTTAAGAGAAAATTTTTTAAATATTGTCTTGAGTGATAAATTAATTGTTATATGGATTTTTTATACCTGCATCAATGTTTACAAAAAGACATATAAAATATATGTTATCAAAAATAACATGCATGATGTCTTAATGATTAAGTTATCAGGTTTTGCAGTTAACAGTTTTTCCACTTTATACATTTTTATAATATCAAATTCATTTTATAGCCAAGTTTTTTTCGATGCAATATTTTAAGATAACCTTTGCATGTCAAATGTAAATCATTTTATTTAAAATAGGAAGGGATAAGACAATTTCGAATTTTTAAAATTTTAATGAAAAATAAATAATTTACCAATGATTTAACTAATAAGTTTATTTTTTTAACTTATTTATCTTGGAAAGATTGCCTTCAGATCCGTAATTGGGAAAAAAGCTGACTAATCCCAAAGTGCCTACCAGTAAAAATGTTATTGTGTTATTTGTTAAATTATCTATGTTATGTGTTACTTTAATTATACATTGTAGGGGTTACAAAGCATTCTTTAAAATAATTTTTTACTATACTAAACATTGACAGCTTTATTTTACAGTATTCATTTCAATGATAAGATATTTATTTTTAGTGTTTTGTTTCAAAAATGCAATTTATAAAGATTTTAACCATATTTAAATTTGAGTAGTAAAAATGTTTATGAATTATGTTCCCTAAATGAATTTAAACTACAAGATAAAATACCTGTCGACTACGTTTAACATGTTACATTTGTAAAAGTTTGCATTATCTTTTAATTATTTACTTAGGGGAATCGTTATCTAATTTTAAACACCTTTAATTTATTAAGTTATTAATTTCGTTGCTATTTTTACAGTTCATCAAATAAGAGAATTTGACTTTTACTTTTTTCAAAATTTTTGATTGTATTATTAAAGCTTTATTGATTAAAAATTACTGTAGGATTAAAGAGTAAAATAATAAACAAACGGTAACTTTTTCAAAGAGGAACTTCAATCGAATAGTGACAATGTTTTTTAATGTATCAAAACGATTTAAAATATATCCAATACCAAATATACTTTAAAATGTGATTTTAATTATTGATAAACTATTATAGATATATTTTGAAAAAAATTAAAAATAATTAATATCATTGATAAATTGAATAATAATTAAAATGTAGTATCGAGAGAAAGTTATTTATTGTATTATATTGGTCTCAAATTAAAAGAAATGTACGGCTAATCGTTGGTTTAACTCAATACAAAATGAAAAATAATATTTGAAATAAGTGTAGGTGGAATTAATAAAAAAATAAACAATTGTTACATAATAAGTAGATTTTTAAAATCGACTAAAGATGTTGCAAAGTGAATAGAAAAAAAATCTAAATTTATCAAAAAATGTCTTAAATTGGATAATTATATGTTGAATTAATAGAAGCCAGAGTATGGTCCTTTATACATCACTATTCCATTTCTTTTATTACTATTAAATTTTATCTATAATTAACTAATAGGTAAGGAATTGTTCTCCATCTTGTTAGAAAAAATTTAGATCACTAGCAGGTAAATTCCATTAGAAAAGTGTTGTTTTGCTTATCAATAGATATTTGAATATCTGCTATCACATCGATGGTCAAAAGGTATCACAAACTGTTAATAGGTGTAATAAATTTTCAAAAATTTAATATATGCTTAACGTATTTAAATATCAAATTTTACATTTCTTATGTGTTTATAAGTTAATGAAGACAATAAGATGGATAAGTTCTGTAATCGTTTAACAGATGAAAGTAATATCTTAGGCACTCTTTGTATTATTTTCTCTACAGATTTATATAATTTTTAATTTATAAGAACATGCAAAGTGTTGTATAAGATTAAAAATAATTATTATGTTGTATATTAATAAGTACAGCAAAATTAACTTTTCTAGATGCTTTTTAAAGGATGTCAATCAGATTCAATTTCATTGTTACTATAGAGTTTCATTATTTCTTTATATACATATTATTTCTTTGTTTAATGTTTTGTTTAATAAAATTGTTTATTTATGAAGTTATTCACGTCAGTATCAACATTTTTATTAATTTCTACATTTGAGCGTTTTCTTATAAACATAATTTTACTATAGAACAATATAGTTAATAACTACAATGGTTTTAGAAATTTTTAAAAAAAATTCATAAGTTAAAATTTAAGTAAGTTAATATTAATCCGGATTTTATAGTGACTTGAAATAATAGTATTTGTGTTTTTTTTTGACTGATATAAGTTAAAAACCCCCACAAATAAAAATAACAAATTTAACTTATTATTGCTATTTTGCAATATCAAATATCTTCTTAAACATGCATTTAATCTATGGATATAAACTATTTAGTAAGTCAGAATTTGTTACTTCAACATTATATTATATAATATATTTTAAAAGACATAATTTTTGAGTATTTTATGATACCTTTTTCACTTCTCATTGCGCGTTTGGTTACATTAGCTTTTTGTATTCTCAATTGTATAAATATACAATTATGTACTATTCTAAAACGTAATGGAATTATTTTGCAATGTTAAAAATTGTAATATTTAGTCATATATGATTGAAGAAAATTAAAGTGATGTAAAACTACTGTAGCTTTATGATATAACATAACTTATTATAGAAACATAAGTCGGTGGAGAAGCATACATAGAATATATACTTTTTAAATTTATGAATTTATTAGCACTACATTTCTTCATTTAAGAATTATAAGATTACAGTATTTTCTACATATAGCTTATTTTACTTTTTTAAACTTTTAATTAATTATTGCATATGCTTAATATTTCGAAAATAAAAGCAAAAATAATAATCCTAATTGAATAAATTTCAAAATTAAAAGGTTGTTTATCGAGTTCAAAATTTTAGGTTGAATGATATCTATTTTTGAAGATAATGTTTTATACAATTATTAAAAATATTAAACATTTTACCTATTTAGACAAAATATATACATTTAACTTTAATGGAAAAAAAAAATTATTTTGTAACATTTGCTACTTTAAATCAACGATATTGATAATTTCTACAACCTTTTTTTTGATAATTTTTAAATGATGACATATACACCTTTGCTAATTCATAAATCAAATAACGTTGTTAAAAAATTTTTAAACCAATTTTAGGTAAAATGATTTTTAAAATATAAATATTCGCATATTCAAAATTATATATATTTAATATTATGATATTTTTTGAGTTTTATATTATAAATCTATTGTTAACTTCTATTTTTCTAATTCTACAAAATAAAAAAATGTATATAAACTTTAGTATTACCGTACTAACTTGTTTATTTGAATAACTACATTCAAATAATGACAATGAAATAAGTAAACATGGATATGGTAGGTATGTGCTTTTAGAAACTTCCTAATTTTTATGTTCAATGAGTAAAAACGAAAGCAAAAAAATTATTCAAAAATACTACGAACAATGTTACGATAATAATACAAACATAGCAAAAAAAGGGACTTGAAAGTTTCTCTAATAACAGACATACTTGTGGAACATTAAAGAATATGAGAGCTTGACTAAATAAGTTAATTATAGTAAAATGCGGAAACAATGTGTTGAAAACCACAAAAAAAATTTTACGAGCTATCTTTAAGGTTGCTTTAATTCTCTTTGTGAACAAGATTATACTATAATATGATTTTATGATGATAAGGGAAAACTAGGGAAAAATATTTTTAATATCCCTTTAATACATTGAGTACAAATTTAGCGTATTTCCGAAAATTTTCTAAAAAACATCAAGTGATTGTAATTTAGAGTTTAAAATGGAATATTTGTTAAACATCTAGTCTTATTATTTATGAAAGTAAAAATAATGGAACTTTTTGTTCAACATGGTCATTAATATCAAAAATTTATAGTACATTTTAGAATGAATATAACACATATATCGTTCAAGCATTTTCCTTGTAAAAATTATCTTTTATTGACTTAAGATTACATAAACTTGTTATACAACTTTGTTGTGTACGATGAGTATACAATTAATTTTAAAATAAATATTAAAAATCATAAAAATTTTAACATTTACTAGAGATACGTCGCATTTTAGGATCAAGATTTATTTTTAATCATTCCCATAACAGCAATTCAAGCACATAAATTGCTTCAAAATGAATTTTTTTGTCCGTAACAAGGAAGAACAAACCACTTGAATTATTGTAAAATTCTTATACATTTAAATGTATCTCATACTATGTTGTTTAGTAGTAAATTTCTCCGTCAATTACTTTGACCCTTGCCGCAGCGACGTTTTTCTAAACTAATGAAAAACCTTTCTGTAACGAGTAAAAGTTTTTGAAATCCTTACAGTCTGTTGTTCATATTGTGTAGAGGTAGATTATTGAAAGAAAAATTTTAAAATTTCAAAAAATGGGGATTTTTTTTGAAGCTTTACATCTCGACCGTTAGACGTGATACATTATATAAAACCTACATATTCTGAAAGCCTTTTATTTCCTCTATAAGAATATAGCCATATCATATCAAAGTTTCTATACAGTTTTGAGACAATTAAATTTAGTGATAATTACTTGTAATCTAGATGGATCGTGGGGACCCCAAAGAGGGTCCTTTAAATGATATTTAATCTTTATATAACTTAAACTTTTATTCAAGACAAATGTACGATGTAATATTTATAAAAAGCAATGTCTGTTGAGATATCTCATAAAAGTGCTATATATACGAGATTATATATGTTGTCTGGATTGTATATTGCCTTTGGTTATTTTATACCTCCTAGTTGTCTTCTCTTTTCGTTTTGTTCTTACTGCAGCTTCTCTGGGGTTTACATACTCATAATTTCTCATTATTTATAATATTAAAAGCCTATTTTTTTAATTACCAGAATTCAAAAATTTTGTTAATACATACTATAGGTTATTTTAATAAGTTAAAAATAAACAAAAATTCCTTAAAAGATTAATTTATATTGAAAAAAAAATTTAACTTTTACTTTTTAATAAATGATTAAATGTTTTAGTTTTAACATCGGAAAACATTTTAAGGTGCTTAAAATTGTTTTTTACATAGAAAATAAAAATATTATTGTATGTTTCTGAGGTATAGTAGAGCACATTTGAGATGTGTATAAGCCATAGTATGAAATACCTTTTTTGGAAATAAATAATAAAAATATATATAGTTAATGCTTGGTATTATTGTAATATACAAAAATCACTTTTAAAAGTTTCATAATAAAAAGGTTTGATAAGTTTTTTCCTAAACATTATTACTTGAAATTTTTGGCTAAAATGGTTATTTATTAATAGTATTTTTCAGTAACTTAATTATTTTAAATATAATATAAAATGAAACCCATGCTAGAACAATTTGTAAATTCTAATATATTTAAAAATAGACATTTAAAATCATAAATATTGAGAAATTATGAGTAATTATCACTAAATTTAATTGTCTCAAAACTGTATAGAAGCTTTGATATAATAAAGGTATATTCTTGTAGAGGAAACAAAGGGCTTTCAGAATATATAGGTTTCATATAAGACATCACGTTTAACGGTCAAGATATTAAGCTTCAAAAAAAAATTCGCATTTTTAGAAATTTTAAAAATTATTTCCAATAATCTACCTCTACACAATATGAACAACAACAACAGACTGTAAGGATTTCAAAAACTTTTACCTGTTACAGAAAGGTTTTTCATTAGTTTAGAAAAACGTCGCTGCGGCAAGGGTCAAAGTAATTGACCGAGGAAACAACATAGTGTGATTTATATAATTTAGATGTGTTATTTGCGATGATAACAAATTTCATACTGAAAATAATAGTGAGAATTTGTTCTATCTTTTTGTGTAGTTTAATATTTATTGCTTAATTATGGTGTTTATTCAAATTATTTACCGTCTATCTTTCAATATATTTATTATTGTTCTTCTTGAGGATTCATAAAAATTACTAAATTGTGAAAATCAACTTTTAATTTATAATTTTGTTGGTTCAATGTTAAAATATTTAAAAACAAAAATTTATTATTTCATACGTCCATATTTTCAAGATGATTTTTTAAAAAAAAAAATTGGAATTATATTTTGAGGATGAGACTTGAATAAGTATGGTTAATAAAGCTTATTGCCTTTTTGCCTAAATTTTTTTACATAACTTTAATCAACCTGGTATAACAATAGCTATTGAGAGTATTTTAATAAGTATGAATAAATTAACTTATATTATTAATTTTGTAATCGTGATATACACATTTTGCATACATGCTTTTTATATTGAAAAATAAATAAAAAAACATTTCACGTCTCACTATAGTTATCAGCTATATTTATTGCATTCTGTTTTATAGGATAAGTTTTATTTACTTCTTTTACGGCTTCAACTATCTTTATACGTGTTTCTATATACTACACATCAGAAAACATTAATCAAATGTAGTTCAAAACAAAATAGCCTACCTTTAAATTTGTAAATATCCAGAATTGCTATTCGTTCCTGGACCTCTTTCATTTTCGCGTTAATTGTTATATTTATAACAGTATTATTTTTCTTACATTATAAAATAGGACCAAGAATAGGTTTTATAAGTTGTAACCTAGATAAACTCCCAATTATGATATAAATGATAAAACAATATTTTTTTATTTAAAGGTATACACGCAATCTACTTACCCTAGAACAATACTTTTAGAATTGTGAAAAATTGGAATATTAATAATACAACATATTTAAAGGAATTAAAAAACTAAGTGTTTAAAATTTTAAGGAATTAAAGAATTTAAACAATAAATTTTTTTAAAAAATTGAGGTAATTAAAATTATTACTAGCATTAAATTTTTATTGAAATTGAATAACTTGTTTTATATAAAATATTGATAATTCTAAAAATTTTATATGATTTTTAACACATGATATAACTAAACCTGTCAACGTACTTACATGCCAATTTGATCAATCGTTTTAAAAGTTTGTCATTTGGGATATTTTAAACATATTAATAAAATAAAAAATTAATTAATTGAAATATTGATAAATTAAATTAATTATTATATTAAAATATTTATTAATTAATATAACAATAAATTAAAATTCTGATTCAATTATTAACATAGAGTTAGTTTTCTTGGTTTCTGGAATATTAAAATACGAACTTTTAAATAGCAAACGATAAAGAATTGTTTTAAATAAAAACTATATTCTAGATTGCTTTTGTTTTAATCAGAAAATAGTTCAACAAAAATTATAGATGTTGTAGTGTTTGTAAATGTTAAAAATATTAAAAGTTTAATTTCAATTACTCTTATGAAATATTACTAATTTAAGTAAATGTATAAATCAAAAGTAGTATTTACTTTAAATTTAGTAAAATTATTGTCATTTTTTAAGTTTATGCTTGATATCAAATTATTAAAGATATATATATTAATTAAATCTACATCATATGTATAGTAGACAGAGGATTTGATTCTATATGTATGATCATTGCTAAATCTACGATGCTTACTTAACTATTTTCCGATATAGACAAATACAATCTGGAATTAATAACTTTATTTAAAATAATTCTTTACAGGTTGCCATTTGAAATTTTGGACTTTAATACCCCAGAAACTAGGAAAACAGAATCTATGATAATAGCTGGATCGAAATTTTAATTTATTGATATACCAATTTACTAATTTTTCAATTTATTAATATTTCAATTTATTAATTTTTCTAATACGTTTTTAATACCCAGAGTAACAATTTTTTAAAACATTAACCCAAATAAACAAATTGCAACCTTTAGTTATTTTCGTTGTATAACTTTTTAGTCAAGTTAGTCAAATTAATAGACTGAACCTTTAAAACAATTGATCAAATTGGTATGCAAGTACGTTGACTGGTTTAGTTATACCAGGTGTTAAAAATCACATAAAATTTTTAGAATTATCAATATTTTACACAAATTAAAAATCTAATGCTAAATAATAATTTTAATTGCCTCAATTTATCAAAAAATTTGTTGTTGAAATTCTTTAATTCCTTAAAATTTTGATTACTTAATTTGTTAATTCCTTTAAATATGTCGTATTACTAATAATCTAATCTTTTACATTTTTAAAAGTATTACACCAGGGTAAGTAGATTGCGTGTAAGGATAACAGTTTATTCATTAGCAGGATGTATATAACTTCTTATGTTATATATAATGTACTACTAAGATTATAAAAATATGTTTTTATTGACAATTGGAAGTGAAAAGACTGAAGATCAGAAAACTTTTGCAACAGCTTAACATGCAATTGTTTTTAAAATATTTTCAATGTTTTTATGATCAATCCAATTGTTAAATAATCTTCTTTTATTCTTTAGATAAATTAAATGATTAAACACCATTGTATATATCGAAAACATTTTTGTGAAGTACGTCTTTATAAAAATATAACAAATTTACAATGTCATCCTACTGTAAAATTTATTTATCTACTAAAAACTTACACTACTATAAGTGTAGTAGAAAAAAGAGAAAAATGATTATTAGAAAAAATCAAAATATTGTTAAAATGGCTAAAAATTTCCCAAAATATACAACATTCACTGTAGCATTACAAAAAGATTAGGAGTGAAATATGTGTCAATTTCAAATTAAATAAATGAATCTTCCTTTATTTATCTAACAATAAAACTAAATGATGGAAAAAATATTTATAAGCTTGTTTATATAATTTTAAAAAACTCACACCTTATATATGAACAATGATTATAAAAATTTTTTTATCAAATTCTAGAAAATTTAGAATCATTGTTCTTAAACCCATTCAATCAATACTTTTGCCAAAAAAATATATTAGAAAAATTATCAATAGTTTGAATATATATCATAAAAATTATTCTTTAATGAAATTAATCGTTTTTATAATGTAATCAATTCAGTAAAATTATAACCTACTATAAATTTTTCTACTTATCATATTTATTTAAAAAATTTTTCAAACAATTAAAAGAATTACATTATATCCATATTTCTATATATAATAAAGAAAATTAAAATAAATGTTAATAATCTTCAAAGTTAAAGATTACTACCGTATTAATAAGATTAAAGAAAAAACATTTTGTTTAAATTTTTATTAAAATAAATATCAACAACCCCCGAAATTAAAAAAATATCTATTCATTCAATTTAAAGAAATATATTTAAATTTTAGTTAAGATAAATATTAACAACCTCCGAAGTTGAAATTAATTTTGCTCCTTATAAAAATATGCACACTTACACATACACTTGCACAATATGTATTTCTCAAAATATTTCATTCAGTAATTTTTGAAATTTTATGAAAAAGCGTTTAACTATTACTAAATAAAATACTTAAAAAATTTTAATATTACGATTGCCATACTTAGAAGAGTAAAGATAAATGTTCCTGAAGCAATCAATATACCAAAACCTAAAATTGATAAGCAAAATTCTAATGGAAATAGTGACATATTTGAGAAATTTAATGGTAAGAATTTGTATTCTTCTTTCTCAACATTTGATTGTCTTTTTGTTTCTAAAACAGTTAATGTTTGAGAATGTAAATGAATGTCTAGTGTTTCGAAATCACTAGTATTTTTTAGGTCTCTTCTATATCTTATACTTGAATCACCACATTTTGGAGGCTAAAATGGCAGGAATTAAGGTAAAATATAAAAATAATTACTTACACTAATATTAGAACAATCTTGCTCACTATTAATACATATACTTATGCTACATTGAAAATCAATATACTGTCTGTCTGGAAATTTGAAAACGCTTGATTTAACATAGGCCTTCATTCTATTATTACTATATATAGGTGTTTTTAGAACATTAGCATCTAATGAACATCCTCTTTCATCAATAATTAATTCTCTTCTACCATTTCCATCCTCAACATAACAATTTTTAACTACCATTGAATACATATCAGTATTTGGACTTTCACAATTCCATTCATGTATTATTTCATCCCCAATATTTACATGTCTTACTAGTGCGTGAGTAATATCTTTAAGAGAGTATAAACATTTAGGAGGATTAACAACAATTGAGACTTCTTTTGGTACCGGAGCACTAACGTCTATTTGTGTCTGAACGGTTTTTGAAATCTGAGGGTATGCACAAATAATTTGATACGACTTATCTAATTTTGTTATAAAATTTTTATGAAAAGTCACTATAACAGTAAAAGTAACAGTTTCAGAGGATGTCTCAATTTGTGAATTTCTTTTTGAAAAACATTCATTTATGGGAATTATTAAATCATTCCAATGACTAATACTACGTCTATCTCTTGATTTACAATTACATTTTTCACAAATTGGGCATATTATTGGACATTCTTTAGCACCTCCAAATGATCTAATCAAGTAATTTTCATAATTTGGATAGTAAATATTGCTTCCTTTCGGGAAAATAATAGGTTCATTCATATCCATTTTATTGTCCCTTACATTATTAATTTTTTGGTGTTCAAATTTATTATAATTGTGGTTCTTCTTTAATAATTTTGAAGTCCCTATAAAAAGAATTCTCATGATCTATTTCCTCTTTGTTATTATATTCAAATATATCATCTTAAAATTAAATTAAAGATAAATTATTTGTAAGTAAAAAAAGTCATACCTGTAGTTGAAAAACTTCTACCACATTTTTTTTTATTAAATTCTCCTTTTACATAAATTCTACCGTGAAATGGTTTTGAGGTTTCGATTGAAAATTTTACCTTCTCTGGTGTGCATTGAATTATGGGATTCCCTATCAAAAATACCAATTTTAAAAAATTTTATTATACTTCGAAACATACCGATTATTTCATTACTTAGATCAAAATCATTGCCATGATGTATAATGCCAAAAACTGTTGGAAAAAACAACAGTAAAAAATATTTAAAAATTGGCACCATAATAACCTAAATATAATAGATACGAGTGGATGAAAAAATTAAAAATATATTAAGAAAGTTTATGATGTGGACGTGTAAATAAAATAATTAAGCAGTTTAAAAGAATGTTTAACTTTTCTTAAATATAAAACAAACTAAATTGTTATTTCTCTTATACTTCTTAGACCCATTCTCTATTTAATTCCTATTTATTCAAATAGAAAAGACAAAAGAAAATAAAAAGTTTATGTATGGATGCTTTTAATTTAACAAGTATAAAATTCTAGACTCTCATAATAAAGTAATTATCTCTTGTTTAAATTAAGAGTATAATAGTGAGTCATGCTGAATAAATAAAGTATATTATAAAATTCCTTGTAGGTAGTCTCTCTTCATTATAATGGCACGAGAATGTTTTGACCTTTAAAGCCTTAAATAAAAAGTTTTATCTGAATTTAGGACTTTTTCATTCAATTAAAGATGTCAAAAAAATTGTATAGCAATTAAAAGGAATTCGTCTTATTATTATTTCTTTTAATAAAAAGTAATAATAATAATTTTCAATTACTTCCATAGTATGTTATACTTTATAAAGAAACATTTAAGTAATAAAATTGTGTTTATCTAATTATTACTGATTTATTGTGAATAATAGATATGATTATTTATCCTTTCGTCAATTATTTTTATAACTCCTCTTATTATATTTTTTATTTATTCAAACCCATCTATTATCAATGACTAGAGAAGATGGTATATCTTTTTTAATTTATTATTAACTATAAAAATGATGAAAAGTAATACATATAATTATTATTCGATATCATAGTAAATTGCCTTCAAAAATATCTTCACTCTATTATATTATACCTTTTTCCTTACATTCATTCTCCCTAATTTTTTAAAATCATTTAGGGCACGATTACTTAAAAAAGATTCGAAGGATCTATCTATATTAATATTTCTTTTATGACTTTTGTATTCATTGTACCTCAGAATAGCCATACATATATTTTTTCCACAATTTTCAAAATCATTTTGTGTGTAATTTATACACCCACTTGCATCACCTTCATCTAATTCATTGTAAGAGAAATATGAAATTTCATAAGTATATACAAAACATGTATCAGGTACAATTGATGCTAAAACTCTCCTAAATGTTCCTTCTTTCTTATCTTCCATATCAAAAACTGTATTTGATAAGGAATATTCAGATGAGCCTTCTGCCATCATATATGGGAAAATCAATTGGTAGTCACAATTTTTTGAATCTTTTGAAATAATATTTCCAATGCAAAAGCTATTTGTTTTTTGAGAATGTGAATGTATATCAATACAAAATTGAAGTTCAATATTCTAAGTTTTAAAATTATTATTACTTGTAAAAATTAAACTTACCGGATCATTAGCATATTGAGTAACAAGATTCTTAACACAGTATATTGTCGATGATGACCAATTACTTGGTTCAATGTATTCCCTATTCAAATCCTGTCCTAAACAATCAGATCTAAAAAGTATATATAAATATAAAGAATATTTAACAGAAAAATTTAACCTATAATTTCCTAAAATAACGCCATCAGGATTAAGCATAGGTATGATTTTAAAGACAAAGTTATTTCTTAGCTCATTAGCTTGACTATCATTGCTACATAAAAATTCGATTAATCCGTGCATAGCATATGATGATGGAGTTTCACCAGGGTGAACTCTTGCAGTTATAAATATAATCTTCTGTTTCTTTTGTACATTATTTATATTATTAGTAATTGTAATGAGATCGAGATTATTTTTATAGATTGTTTTACCAATAACTTGTTTCCTAAAGATAGTTGAAAATGCTAATTCATTATCAAATAAGTATTTTTGTAATTTGGTATATGTATATGGTATGCAATATGCAAATTGATAAGTATTTTCATTTCTAAATTGATAGTAAACCGTTAAGACATTCGTTGTGACATTTGGGTTGGCTGTTGAGATGTTTTCAGTATAAAACAGCTTCGATGATTTAAATCGTTTCCTTTAATAAAAAAAGAAAATAATTATAAATGAAAAAAATATTTGCTAAAAATTATTACGTACCATGTATTGGTACCCGGTTCTTTGACAACAGGACTAGCAAGACCTTTCTTAAGCAAAATATTTTTTTTAGATAAATTTCTGAAATTAAAAATAACTTTTTGATTAGGCATAGCATTTCTAACTTCAAAATTAAACCACAGTCTTTGCCTGTCATTGTAGGTATCCGGTCTTATAAATAAGTCATATTCATTTTTGTTGATAACATCAACTCTTGCTAAATTACCACTTTCAAATTGCGCGTTAAATATTAAAGATCCAGGCTCCATATTAGTTGTGTCAAAGTTTTCTTCTGATATATTTCCAGGAATAAATTTAATTGTACTTGTTATAGCCATTTTATTCTTATAAAAAATGGTAGACTCTTTTGATGTATATTTTCAAAATAAAGCTACAAGTTTATAAGCTCCTTTTTTTTAATTATTCATAAACTAAAAAAATTATAAATTGAAAAAAGAATTAATTTTTACTTACCCATGTATTCTTTTCCCAGTCTTAAAAAATAATACAATATATTTTTGCTTTATTTCACAAACAAAATTTTATATTCCAACCCCTATAAATAAGAGAATTTATTGTTTCACAAAAAATAGCCAACAACATAAAAAATTATAATGCTTTACTATTTTTAGCCTTTCGTATATTAAAATAACAAAAAGAAGAATAAAATAACTAAAGACTACGTATCATTTATTTAAAAATTAGATATTTTAAAGATTTAAAAAAACGGGAAAACAAAATTTGAAATGTAACAAATCTAATAATTTATTTTTCCTATAAAATTTTAACACAATAATATACACATGTGTATATAATAAAATAAATTTTTTCTTTTTTTAAATAGAGTTAAAATACCATAAAATTTAAATAAAATGTATGTTTAATTTACCATAATACTGGAAAATATCAAAAGGTTATTATTATATTGAATATATGTCTGAAAGTTTTTTAAAATATTCCTTTATCTTTAAGGCAGGAAAATTGCTTATTTGATATTTACTTTTTAATAATATTTCAATGAATTTTTAAATAAAATATAGCGCATATATATGTGTCCAATTTGTTTATACTAAAATAATTGTATTTTGAAAAAAATACATATATGTAACCCATTGTACATGATAAATGATATTGTTTATTTGAAGGAGAAAATAACACAAATGAGAAAAGATGAAAATGTAATTTTTTTACCAACAGTTGCAGTATATTAATATAGTAAATATAAATATTTATTAAACATTTATAATATTATTAAATACCTTACTTTCCTTGACTTTTATATCTAACATGAATGTATAAAAAAGCATGACACAAGTTCAAGAATAATTTGTTGGACGTACTATAATCTTACATCCTTAAAAATATAACACTTTTTTGTTAAAATTTAAAAAAAATGTAATATTTAATATAATATAAGCGGATAAGTTAAATTAAAAAGAAATATTAATGGAATTAAAGGTTGTTTATTGCTCTTTTACATAATTTGCTGGAAAAAGACCGGTCTGCCCTTTGCATGTACCACGCCACCAACCAACATCCACTTTTTCAATATTTGTTATAATATCATCAACATCAAAACCTATCTCATCCTCATCTTGCTTTTCATACTCAAATAAGGCAACTGCGACAACACCATTATCAGTTTCAGGAACCAGAGGATCGATATTGTATACATTTTCTTTTATTAAATTTTCTCCGGAAGGTACAAATGTTGATCGTGGTGGTTGAACTTTAGTTATTAACGATTCGGCATTATCATCATTCCACTCATCGTCATTGCTTGAATTTTGATCAAATGAATCTGATGTATTTTTTTTCGGTAAAGAATTTATTAACATTACATTGCCTGATGGAGCAGGTGGTGGAACAAATGATTCTTTTTTCTCAAATGATGGAACTACAATATTTTCTTTTTTCTCTTCAATTGAAGACTTCGAAATATTATTTGAATGTACACCATTTTTATGAGCTTCTTCGATTTGATATTTTGTATGGGGAGATGTAACCTTTTGAATTGAACCAATCATTACATCTGGTGATTTATAAGATTTAAAGTTAGTTGTCGTGACATTATCAACATTCACAGAAATATTCGTATGGTTATGCTCATTTGCCTCACGTACTGCGGCAAGTTCTTTTTCTCTCTTTCTTAATGCTTCATCCTCAAGCCTACGCCTTTCTCTTTCCTGTGTAACTTTATCATCATCACTGTTTGAACCCATCTGGAATTGTTCAAATCTAGATTTTAAACTTGATATACCACCTGCACGTTTTGAGGGTTCAAAGCCTTTTTTGTAATCTTTTTGTGATTCGTGACTTTGTAATCCCTCATGAGAATCCCATCCAACAGCAGATTTATCTTGGCGATCCTTTTGAACACCAAATTGTCCACCGAAACCATGTTTATAGTCCTTCTGCGATTCATGAGCTTCAACTTTTTCATGCGTGTCCCATCCGACAGCTGACTTATCCTGACGATCCTTTTGGATACCAAATTGACCTCCAAAACCATTTTTGTAATCTTTTTGTGATTCGTGACTTTGTAATCCCTCATGCGAATCCCATCCAACAGCAGATTTATCTTGACGATCCTTTTGAACACCAAACTGTCCTCCGAAACCATGTTTATAATCTTTCTGCGACTCATGAGCTTCAACTTTTTCATATGTGTCCCATCCAACAGCAGACTTATCCTGACGATCCTTTTGGATACCAAATTGACCTCCGAAACCATGTTTATAGTCTTTTTGTGATTCATGACTTTGTAATTTGTCATGAGAATCCCAGCCAACCGCTGATTTATCTTGACGATCCTTTTGGATACCAAACTGTCCTCCAAAACCATGTTTATAATCTTTTTGCGACTCATGCTTCGGTACTTCAATTTTTTCATCCCATGTAGCAGCAGATTTATCTTGACGATCTTTTTGAACACCAAATTTACCACCAAATCCAGTTTTATAGTCTTTCTGTGAAACATGAGCTTCAACTTTCCCTTCGTAAGAGAAATCAACGGCACACTAAAATATTATTAAAAAGGAATAGTATAATATTTGGTAAAATTACATTATCAACTCTATCCTTTTGAACACCAAATTTACCACCATAACCTTCACTTGCTTTTGGCATTGCCTCAAACTGTTTCTGTTTAATTATTTCATCGGCTACAACAACCTCATCTCTGAGTTTTGAAACATCAAATGTATCTAGCCTTCCGGAACCTTCAACAGTCTTTGACCCCCATCTACTTTCTCTTTCAGAAATATCGTTAACAAAGTCTGGATCAGTCTCCCAGTCGTCTTCATCTTTTATTATTGGTTTAGCAGGAATTATTGGTCTCTGAGCTCCATTAAATCGATTCATAATCTAAAAGAGAAAAAAAAATTATGAATAGTTTAATAATAAAAGTTACAAAGTGTCAGACGATAAAATATAACAGTAAATTAAATAATTTAAAAAGTAATAATATCTAATTTTACTATAGCAATATTATTTTATACAACAAAAACTGTTATAATTGATAAATAAGTATAGAAAATAAAAACGATATGACACTTAAGACAACTACAGTTCTTGAAATCACTTATAATTAAACAAATAAAATAATAAAATCTAGCATTATCTAATTTTTTTCAAATATATTGTGTCAAATATTACAAAGCGTTACAAAACAAGAATTTCAAATATATGTTATTTAATCATTTAGAAAAGTTTAAACTTGTACATAAACTGTCTAATCAAAAATTCTTACTAAACTTTCTCTACACAAAATATATTACATTCTTAGTTAAGTACAGATAATCTTATAAATAAAGACGTGAAATAAAGTTTGTAAAATGGCATATGTATATGATGTATAAATTTTTAAGACAATGTTAAATGATTAATATTTTAAGTAACCAAACATTCATAATTTACTTACAAATATTTTCATTCAATAATGCAATATATACACACATACAGAGTAATTGTTTGAGGTTTAAGAACATAATAACACTTTTAAATACAAACTTTCATAGTAATACTAACAACCTGCAAAATTATGTTTTCCTAAGAGTCAGTATTCCAATAAGGGATTAGTGTTGGGAAACGCATCCATCTTCATTGTAGATAATCTTAATAAATAAACAAAAGTGAGGAAAATTAAGCTAAATTCTTGACAATTTAAACTTCCAAATCGAATGGTACAAAAAATGTTAAAAATATTAGAAATTTTTGTAATAAATTAATCGGCCAATATTTTCCTCGAAAAACCACTTAAAATGCAAACATTTTTATGGAATTGTAGAACAAAATTCTATCAACAAACTGTGATATCAATCATCTTTATGGGTCATGTGAAGCTTTAAAAAAATTATTTAGAATCACCAGCAATGTTCTTTATACACAAAAAACTTTTAGTACATTAATTATAATTTCCGTTAAACTATATTTTAAAAATTTTCTTTTAAAACAATCGTCTATAAAAGTTATTATTAATTAACAATTTTTTAATTAATAAAAAATATTTGTATAGTTTCTACAATATGTTAGAAATTAATAAGTGTTAGAACTATAAACATTTAGAATGACGTCCTCTCTATAACTTATTACTGAAACAAGAAATTTTATTAACTCTTTTTTGGATGATTATAGTAAATTCTTTAAGAAGTAAAATCAAGATATTAAATTTAATATGCAAATCAATTTTTAGATGTTTAAGGGCAATCTAAATTACTAGACGGAAGGTTATGTATGTTGCTAACCCTAACATATGATTTCGATCTAATCTCTAGAAACACTCTACATATACAAACTATTTAAATAAACTTAACTTTATTAAAATACCAAATGTTTAAAAATCGCATTACCAATAGTATAAAAAAAATAATAAAATTATTTACTGTAAAAGATCATAACAATTAAGTACTGAAGAACAAAGCATATTAATCAAACTACTATTCCAAGACACAACATGTATCGGTAAAAAAACGCGGCAATAAGTATTGTTATAGTTTATGTCAACAACAAACAACATTGGAATAATATCACTTTAATTTTGTAGATATCGTATCTAATTTTATATTTTTGAATATAATTTCCCAAAAAGTACATATTTCTATGTATTATAGATTATCTAAATGTCTAAAAAGGGTTGTAAAAAAATAAAATTATCCGATACGGGTAGCGATTTTGTAAAAAACGTTAATGGGAAGGAAAATATTGATAATGATATTGGTCAAAGCCTATTGAACAATGATTTAGAAGATCATAGTTGGAAATTTTCCCATATTCTATCAGAACGTAAGTTATTCAATATAAATAATTAAAATAAATGTTTTTAGCTGGACCATCAAATATTAGACAAGATAAAGATGAAATTTTAAATAAATCAAAAGAATCTTTGCATGAAAGAGTAAAGAGGAGAACAAGAAATAATGAACCAAAATATAATGATGACATTTATATAAAGGAACCTGTTAATAAAAAAAGTTTAAGTAATAATAGAAATGCATCAAAAAATAAGAAAATAGAAGATAATATTTCATCAAAAGATAATAGTATAACTGCAAAAAAAGTACATAAGCGGGTTAAAAATAACATAACAGAGGAAATGAGAGATTTAGATGTCATTAAAAATAAACGTGTGTGTAAGAATAGATCTTTATCTGTTTGTGGTGGTAAAAAAATAGCAAAAAATAATAATGAAAAGGTAGTTGAAAGAAATGTTAAAGAAAGGGAGGTTATTAGAAAATTATCAATGAGGCAACCACAAAAAAAGACAACTAACAATACTGGATCTCTTAAAGTTTCCCTTACCATAGAGGAACAAAAGGAAAATGATTTAAAATTTGTAGCAACAAATGAACATCAATTTATTGATATTAACGTAGAAAATATAATCACAGGTAAAAGGAGACGTAAAACAGTTCAAACTTATGATGTGAATGTTTTATCAACATATCAAGACAATGTAAAAAAAGAAACTGTCACGCAAAAAAAAGCACACCATGGTCAAAAAAAATTTCAAGGATACATTGATAGTTTACTCAAGGTAGTCCATTTGTAATAAAAAAATTATAACTACTAATTTTTAGAAAAATATTATTGATTCGAAAATGGCCGAAGAATTTAAAAAATTATGTATAAAAAACGTGAAAATTCCTAAAGAACAAGGATATGTTAATGATTGTGTTGTAAAAGAAAATGAAAATGGAGGGATACCACCATGTGTTGTTTGCAATGAAATATCTGATGTTATACTTAGATGTCGGTGGTGTAGAGACGCTTATCATTGGATATGTTATCCTACAAGATTATTTAAATATACTTTTCCTAAACGTCCTTGGAGATGTATTAATTGTCATTTAAAAAATTTAACTAAAAATGAAGTAGCTGATATTAAAAGAATAGTGAAGAAGGAAAAAAATTTAATTAAAGAAACAGGAAATGTAAAAAAATTAAAATATTTTGAGAGACTTAACAATAATATTAATGTTTATCAAAAATTACTCTCATCAACAAAAATCACAAAAATGAGATACTATAATTTATTCGTAAATGTTATTGATAAACCACCATGTGATTTTGATGATGAGTCATTTAGTGACTCATCTGATGATGAGGAGTGGTATAGAAATTCATTACATCCAAATGGATTATATGGTTCATTAAGAAAATTCTGCTTTATTTGTTTAAAACCAGAAACTGAAGTTAAACATATCATGAAATGCTCCTTTTGTTGTGGACAATATCACTGTGATTGCCTAACACCACCATTTTGCTATACACCATTAGATGATTTTAATTGTGGTTACCATATTAGTGAACCAGAAAAAGAACCTAATTTACTTTCATATGATAGAATACTTGATGCAATTAATAAGTATAATGATGGTGGTTTTAAAAATAATATTGAATTTGAGTTAGAATTTAAAAAATGCTGTTCTGGAAATTGAACGTGAAGAAGGACCCAGAATATCAAGGAGACCACTAAATTTTCGTCGCAATGTACCATGTGAAGTTGAAAGGTACTACACAAAAAGTTATGTAAAACTTTCAAAACATTTTGACTCCAAAGATGATATGTATCGCAATATTCTTAAATTAAAATTAAAAAATGATGTTTATGAACAGTATGAGCAATTATATGATTGGGATGTTATTGGTGAGGAGGATAGTATTTATTCACCGATGGAAATAGATGATAATATTGTGGAGGACTATTTGAATAAACAAATTTCACTAACAAACACTGTCTACAAATCCATATTTAAAGTTCCTTTAAAGGCATTTATTATTAGTAAGAGTTTCCCAGTACGATACTTTTTTTACAATCAACTATATCTGGGAAATACAGATTCAAAGATCGATATTAAAATTAATGGACCGCCGTATGATCATTGTTGTGAAATAAAGCATCGTATGGTTGATATTAAATTTATTCCAAAATTCAGGAAGTATGAACTTTTTGTTCTAGGAAGATATCCAGTTTTTGTTAATGGTATATTAATTGGAAAAGATCGTCTTTCACTAGCGGCAATTGATAATTGTCAATGTCAAAGATATTTTAAGTTTAATAATGTTAGCAAAGCTTTTGTTCCAAGTGTTATTCTCAAAAGTGGTGACATAATTCGTATTGGGTGTTGTGTTATTCTATTCGGTCATGCTTAAATGAACTTTAATTTATCATGTCATAAAGTTTTTTCTCTAACTAGTTAACTTATTTTAAAATGATACTTTATCATCTCCATGATATGAAATGACTTTTTATAATTTTAAGTGTGTATAATTTGATAAGATAATTAAAGTAATTAATAAAATAAATTAACAAATGCAATTTTAAAAATGCAGAAGTAACATTGAAAAAAGATTACTATTTTATCCTTGACTGATATTTGCAAATCTTTATTCTTGAAAGATATCGTAGAAGTATACATATATAATAGATGTCTATCACTACTTCTTTCTACAATTATGCAATATTATCATACTAAATTAACTTCAACATCTTTAAACTCACGGATTCCAAATTTTGTTTAAGGAGGATAGCCGACAATTGTACAGACTAACCTATATTTTGTTAATTTTTTAATATGTCATCATTCAATAAATAGACATTTTTAATTCAAAAAGCATATATATATGTAATTAAGTTATAAATTTTCAATTAACATAAATCTTTTTACTATTTTAGAATATCTTCTTAATTTTATCAACTAAGGGAATTATCTCCCTCTTAATTTATTATATAAACATCACACATTTTGAGATTTAATTGTTTATTGCAATTAGTTGATATAAATTACTGTTAATACATATATCTTCCATTTAAAGGTAGATTAATGATAGGTAAAAGTAAAGAAATGGTATCACAAATAACTATAACGATTCTTTAATAAGTCAAGCCCTTGCCATTCTTTTTACTAGGTCATTGTATATTTATCTTCTCTTGTCTTTATCATGATTTTAACGTAGATCTTCAAATTATTTTCATTCCATATTTATAATCATTTCCTTCTTCTCTATGTTAACATACTAACAATAAAATAATACCAAGTACTTTTTATTAATATATATATTATTATTATTTATATAATAAGAAACCTAAAACAACTGAATCTTTTTTCATATATTAATTATTTTTAAAACCTTATATATAAGTATACAATTTCATGTTTAGTATATATTTTATATTAATTTTAGTTCTCCTGTCTTCTTAATATATATAGTCCAAAAATATTTTGGACATGAAGTCAAACGACCAATCAATGAAGGTTTCTATCGGCCACAGGAAATTCAGTAACACAACAGACAATTTAGAAATTTTGGATGATGGAAAAGAAAGAGCTTATAGAATTACTATTACTCTTTCCGCTGTTTTATCTATTTCCTCACTTTTAGTTGTATGTCTTGTGGTTCCATCACTTTACGATTACGCAAATTCAGTTTCCGAATTTAGTAAACAAGATTTTGCTTATTGTGAGGCATCAAACGCAGATATTGAAACGGAAATAACTAATGTTAGAGAAGTTTTCGGAAATCCCATTAACAGAACTAAACGTAGTAATGGTTATGGTGGATACGGTGCCTCGATGATTGCATTAAATGTGCCACATTTTCAAGAATGTCCAGCTTGTTGTATTCCGGGAGAAAGAGGACCTAAGGGTGATTCTGGTCTACCAGGAATTCCAGGAGCACCTGGACCAGATGGAGCACCAGGAAGACCAGGAATTACACCAAATGCATCATGTATTCCAGAAAGAGTTTTTGAACCCCCACCATGTCTTCCATGTCCACAAGGACCACGTGGTGTACCAGGGCATCCAGGATTTCCAGGAGATCCAGGTGACCCCGGTATACCGGGAAGACCAGGTCTTGATGGTTTACCGGGAAGAGCAGGCGAAGATGGGCCACCAGGACCTCCGGGACCACCAGGACCACAAGGCCCACCAGGAGACAAAGGAGTTACACCAGAAGCACATGTTATCCCAGGACCACCAGGGGATCCAGGTGAGCCAGGACCATGGGGACCACCAGGACATCCAGGTGCTCCAGGCGAAGATGGGTACCCAGGAAGTCCTGGTGAAAAAGGATGGCCAGGTCCTCCAGGACCACCGGGACCGCCTGGACCACCCGGGCCACAAGGACCACATGGAGAACAAGGACCGACTGGAACGCCGGGAACATGTGTTTGTCAAGATACTGAAGTTGTTATATCTGATATTCAAGGTCAAAGACCTGCTAGTAGACCAGCTCAAATTCCAAGAGATGAAGTCTCTGTAGAAGACAACCGTCAAGTAAACGCAAATGATAAATACGGTTCTCCCGCTGGAAATGATAATAGCAACTACTTTAGAAACAGATATTAACTTTAGACAAAAAATAATGCATTATATCCATTCTAATAACTAATAATAATTTTAATAAGTCATTATTATACCATGTACGTATCTCATAGTTCTGGTAAATTTCAAATTTTTTGTTTGTATTAATAAAATATTTAATTGCTATAATGTTTTGTTCCTTTTTCTTACATACTAATTGTGGTAAAAATTACAAAAAATGTTTATGTTAATTAATTTTTAGTTAGTAAGTACAAAGTAATTAATTATATCCAAAAACGGATCTTCAATGTCAACATCATTAATTCTTCTAGTTTGTTATAATAAAAAAATTATTGTTAATAATAATGCTATTAGTTTGTTTATTTTCGTTTAGTCAGAACAATGAAAATATATTTTGAAAATTAGGACACATACTTTATGAAAGATTTAATATTTTTTGAAATATCATTTATAATTTATTTAGCACATTCCTAAAACTATTCGTAATGATTAATTTAAAATTTATACGGTTTTACAAAATTTTAACCTAGTTATAATTATATATCTTAACCAGAAGTGATCTATGTTGACATGAACTTGACCGAAAACAGGAGACTTATATTAAAAAAATAATTTACAGTAAGGTAATTTTGAAGCAAGAGATAAGTATACATAAATATGACCATGAGAAGATGTATACCGTTACTTTTAATTTAATTAGGTCATCGTACCTATCACCAAAACGTGGTATCAACTCATTAATCAATTGCTCAATTTATTATAATTAGAAATATTTTTTAACAATATGGAGAGAATAAATGATTCTCATGTAAATTTTATCTCTTTTATAAGAATATTTGCCTTGAAAGTATTATAAGAGAGAGTGTCAATTAACTTATCATTTATTGGCCTTTTCAGTTATATAAATATCATTTGAGATTATAATGATTATGTTGTTTTATGTCTATAATTATTATTATTTTATGTTGCTTTTTAGAAAAAATTTTATTTGTATTACCTAGTGAAATATTGACAATATAAATTTTCCCATTATATTTTAGGGGAAGTTATATCATTTACTGATAAAATATACTATAATGTTATTTGACATTGTTAAGATTGTTAAAGAAAGTATCTTTTAATCTTGATCTATCCTTCTTCTTCTTCTCAAATTCCATATAACTCTTTTCGTTTAGTTTAGAGACTTTTGTAAAGAATACACCTACTATAACATTAAAACATGCAAAATATCATTACACACATATGGGAATGGACATAACCCCGTTTTTCAACAAATTAGAAGCTATTTTTGATTCACCATTTACCTTTATACTCCATATTCTTATTTTATTTCAATGTTTTATAATAATTTTTTTTATCTACCATAATGAAATATAAACAACCGTGTTTCAAATAATTATTGCTATTTTTCCTTTTTAACTTTCTTAATTTATTGTCTATTATTTTTAGAAGATGGCTCTAGCTGTCGGTATTAAGGATGGAAAGCCTTCGATAGAAGATGACATGACCACAAAAGATAAAGTATACAAAATTATTACAATTATTCAAATAACATTCAGGTACAGCCATTTTTTGTTAACTTTTATTATATTAATTTGCATATTTTTTATTACAGTCTTATATCACTATTAATTGTTTGCCTAACGTTACCTGTTATGTATAATAATGTACAATTAACTGTTGAGTATGCTGAAAAAGAAATGCTTTATTGTGAAAAATCGAATAAGGAAGCTCTTGAAATATTAGCTTATGGAGGTTTCGGTGCTCCAAATAACAGAACAAAACGTTCATATGAGGGCTATAGAAATGATGTTACTGGTACACCTATACAAACAGAATGTCCTGGTTGTTGTATCCCTGGGCCACCAGGTCCAAGAGGACCAGCTGGAGATCCTGGAAAACCAGGAAATCCAGGTAAAGCTGGGACTCCGGGAATTCCAGGCATATCACCAAATCAAACGTGTCCAATTCATGCATCTAGAGAGCCTCCACCATGTAGACCATGTCCAAAGGGACCACCAGGGATTAAAGGTTGGCCAGGTTTTCCAGGAGATCCGGGTCCAGTTGGTGTTCATGGTTTGAAGGGTAAAGACGGAGAAGATGGACTACCAGGTGAACCAGGTCCACAAGGACCACCAGGATTCAGAGGTGGACCAGGTGCACCGGGAGATAAGGGAGAAACACCAGAAGGTGAGGTACGCGAAGGACCACCAGGAGATCCAGGCCCATCTGGACCAATCGGAGCTCCAGGTGTCCCAGGGTTACCAGGAAGAAATGGACTTACAGGACTACAAGGAGAAAGAGGATGGCCAGGAGTTCCGGGCGAACCAGGTGAACAGGGATACCCAGGGCCTGAAGGACCTCCTGGAAATCAAGGACCGCCAGGGGAACCAGGAACTTGTGTTTGCCAAAATATCGACTCTGTCATATTAGTCTCACCAAATGCTGCTCAACCAAGAATTCCTCAACAAATGAATGCACAATATGAAATAGAAGGAGACTTTAAATCACCATACGACAGTAGATCAGAATACGGAAGAAGTTATGGCAAATAAACGCAAATAACAAAAGATATACCTTCTCATAAAGTCATCATATACAATAAGTGTACTACTAATAATTTTTATGTTCTCGTATAATTTACATATATACATATACCTAAGTAGATGTTTAATTTTTTTTATATACAATAATAGTAATAATAATAAATCGTTGATTATTATAATAAATAAGATTACTTTAGGTGCTATTGCTATTTGGTATGAATAAATAACTGTGTGTTTACACGACTGTAAAATTTAGCTTACCATTCGGAGTTTTCTACGAAAAATGTTGACACTATTAAAAAATAGTATGACTATTCTTAATTCTAACAAATTGGAATGTTAAAATTTTTGCTTCACCCTTTTACAGTATATAAATTTTTGATATCGTTTATCTTTAACCACTTTTTATCTAATAGTTTTATTTGAATAATCATGTGAATAAAGTATAACATGCCAAATTGATTCTTTACTTATAAAAAAGGAGTAATATATGTATAAAATTGGTGTTTTAGGTGGTCATTATCAACAATAGAAAACAAGCAATAGCCTCGCTTTGCTCGTCACTGCTTGCCCGCGGGGCTAGCCTTTTTTCCATCTATTGAAACTCGCTGCGCTCGTCGCTACATGCATGAATTTTTTAAAATATTTAAAATTTAAAAACTTCAACATCTTTTGTTTTGTAGTAACACACATTCAAAATATTATACTTGTTTTATAACGTTTAAAATTATTATTAGAATTTTATAGATTTTTGAGTTTTAAAAGTTTATAAAAACGTTAAAAACATATTTTATCGAAATTGTTTTATTACATATCTTTATGATTGTAGATCCATTTGAGGTTCTAAGTTTGAATAATTTTTTACAATTTTTCAATATAGAAATAAAAATTAAAAACATTGTTTACACTAAATTTTTAATTAGTTTAAAAATGCAAATTGTAAGTCATTAAATATAATATTAATTTAAAATACAAATGAGTTTTAAGTTTGGTTAATTTTTTAAAATATTAATAATGTTTAACGCTGGTCATGAGTATTTCATAACTATTTAACTGAAAATATTTTATTTTAGGGATTGTTCACTTGTAATTTTATATTTTGGTTACATAATAAAATACAATTCTACTAATTTAATGCATACTTTTTATTTTGTTTTTTTTTTTTAAAAACTTTAAAAAATGTATTATATACAGTAAAATACAAATTTTTAATATATTTAAAATGATAAAAATTTTCCTCTGTTTTTCTAGGTTGATATGATTAAAAATAAATCAAAATAATTACTCGGAAACTTTTCGTATTTAAAAATTTATCTAGGCTTTAAAAAAATAAAAATATATTCAAATCAAAGTATTGGTAATGTTTTTTAATAACATACTACAAAATTTACTTTTAAAATGCATTTATGAATAATTTCGACTTCGAAATTTAGTTTAATTTTTTTTCTGATTTTTACAAAGCATAGCAAAACATTTAGATATTTTTACATTTTTTAAAAAATAAGTATGGCCTCGCTATATCATAAATTTGTAAGCAATTTTTAAAAATTTTTACTATTCCTAGCTAGATTGCGGCATTTTTAAACATTTTAGTTTAGAACATTTTAACATAAGAAGATTTGGAGAATAAAATTTATTCTATTCTAGGATGTATGGTATTCAAAAAAAATTTTATTAAATCTCAAGTAGCCAAATACAATTTGATTTTAATATTTTTTATCATTTCTTAATAATTATCATATCTTGTACTGATTAAAAAAACTTTGAATTGACATAAAAGTTGCATATAATTAAATAATAATTAATTTTTTCACCTATTCTATATACTATATTTTTAGGAATATAAATTGATGTTTAAAATTGTTTAAAACAATTAATCTAATGATTTTTATGAACATTTGTTTTTGATTTTCTTTAAAAGAATAAGTTGTTCTTGTAAATTTTTATCTTGGGGGATTACAAATTTCAATATTATTCTCACTTAAATATATGTATCTCAAAAGGAAAAATTCAAATAAAGTTAATATTTATTTTTTTATTAGAATCTTAAAATATAATTTTATTCTAATTTTAAAAAGTGAATACAAATAAACTTCTTTTAAGAGGTAAACTTCTCTTTTAAAGTAAAGGGGAATTTTCGATCACTTAATAATTCTCAATAATTAGATCTTTTTTGATTAATTTTATAGTTATAGGCAATAAGCATTTAAAATTACATCCATGTGTATAATATCAACTATTAAAACAATTAATAATATATGTTTTATATTTAGTAACTTTACATTCATATATGTTAAAAATGCAACTTCGTACTGAAGTGATTTCTACATGTTTTTAATTTCATTTTCTTAAAAATACTTTGAAAGAAATCTAAATTTTTTTGTCTTAATTTCTCCTCTCTACTTATGTATTTATAGAGAATAAAATGTGTTGATATAATATTAAAATTTTTATTTAAGCATTGTTTTCTTATTTCTTACTTACAAATGAATCTTTATTTTTGAAAGTGATTTAAGATTTAGTTACAAAGTCTTTTTTGATTATTACATTGCTATTTTTATTCCTCTAAAAGTTGCGTTTTTTGGTTATCTTTGTTATTTATCTCAATAATTAATTTGAAATTTAAGAATTTTTCTATTATGCATGTTAAAAAAACGTCACTGAGCAAAAAATCTTGAAAATTTTCATAGATTGTTTCAGATTATCTCAAGAATAGATTAGAATAAATTTTATCATTAATATCTCATAATATGCGCAGAAAGGTTTCCTCGGACAATTTTGAGATTGTGCTAATACATGTTCATTTTCTAAAATTTTTTTTAAAAAAGAATGAAGAAAAATTTTTTAAAAAAAAAACAGATAAAATATAATTAAAAATATTTCGATAATAAATGATCGGATAGAGCTCATATATATACCATTTGATAAAGAATGTTTTGCTGCAAAAACTTTGCAAATAAAGCTATGTGAAATTAAAAAGTTTTAAATATTTATTTTTTGAGTAAACAAACGAATTTCATTTTTTCGATATTTTTGCAATCACTTTGCAACAGAAAACTCATACTCAAACTTTATCAATTTTTTTGAAATTATACTTAAAATGTAGAGAAAATAAATTCACAGATGGGTTTTTTTGTTTTTCAAAAATTTTATTCTGTACTGAGATAATCCGTTTTGAAATCGTAAAATTTTTTTGCAAAAAGACATTCTTGAGAAATTTCGATATCTCAAGAACAAAAAAATAGAATCAAAAACTTTTTTAAAGACATGTTCTACATCTAAAATTACATGCTTCTGCAAAGTTTTAGATTAAAATAACTATTTTAAATACCAAAGATAGGTGGCTATATTTGCCTTTTTTCCAGGTCTGAAAAAGTATATCTTAAGAATAAGACTTAAGAATAATATAATATTCTACAGTTTGTTAAGATATTTAAAGTACTATATATATTAATATATCAAAACTTTCAAAATCGAAATAATTTTTGAACAAAATTTTTTTTCTCTAATATATATTGATATTTTCCATAGTAGCAATTTTTGAAGATTTGTAAAGATGCAACTTCACAAACTATTTTTTTTAGTTAAAATATGCCTTTTTGCTTACCTTATATATATTATTTTTTTCATTAAAATACGCCTAGTCAATTACCTAGCAAATAATTTGGTAATGTCTGGTAAGATTATTTCATACTTTGAGTTGATAGTATCATTGGACATCTCAGCTTACAAAAATCTAATAATTTATGTGGACTTTATTTTACGCGATATAATGATTTATTGTTTTTAGGCATTTGTATAAGTCGCGTGTAGTATACAAAACTATTTAAAGTAAAGTGATTTAAATTTTATATCAAATAAAAAACGATGATGTATCTTTTGAATGTGATAAATTTTCGAGAATTTTTTTAAGTTTAATTGTTAAGAATATTTCTTATATAACTCCATTAATTTGTTGATTTCTTACTTTGATTCAAAAATAAATTTTTATAATATTTTAAATTCCTAGTATCTAAAAATCATACAAATTCTCTATTTTATTTATATATTTTACATAGAAAATGTTATGTTATTGTGTTTAGAAATTTTTAAAATTGCCTTTTATTTTTAACTGACTAATTCAAGAACGAAAATTCAGATGAAACTAATACTTATTTTTTCTAATCAGCATATTGGAATGAATTATTTATTTTAGTAAAAAGAAGTACATAAAACGAAAACCATTTTAAAAGATAAACTTTTCCTCTAATATATAGGGGAATTTTCGATAACTTATATATTTCTACGAATCAAACCTTTTTTGGTAATTTTTATTCTTCTGATGTAATAAGTATTAAAAATTAGATATATATGTGAAATTTTGAATAGAAAAATCATTGTTGAGAGAAAAATAGAAGTAGCAATTTTTGAAGTTTGATACTTAATGGATGTATCTCAAGAACGGATAGTGGTATTAAGACGATCTATATGTCATTCGATAAAGAATTAATTTTCACATAGTTTCTGTAAACATTTCATATTGAAAAGTTTCATCTTTGCATACTTTTTTATCAAAATTTAAAAATTACAAAAAAAAGTTGACAAATTTGTTTTTTGACTAACTCAAGAATGAAAAGAGATAATTTAACGGTTAATATCTTAAAATGTTCGCAACAAATTTCTCCAGAGAGGAAAATCAAGACATTTGAAAAAAATTGACGTATTGAAACTCTTTCTCTTTCTTGAAACTAAAAAATAGCACTTTTTCAAAAAATTAAAAAATCACTTTTTTCATTATATCTCGAGAACGAATAAAGGAATCAAGATGATATATATATCATTTGATAGAGAATTTAATTCTACATAAAGGTTGTGAAAACACTTTATTTCAAAAGTTTTATCTTGACATACTTTTTTTAAAAAAACAAAAAAAAATTTTAGTCAGGCATTTATGGTACTTAATGTTATTCGATTTTCTTAAAATTATACTTAAAATTTAAGTTAAAGGAAAACTTAGATTAACTTTTTTTCTTTTTATCAATTTCCTTTTCAGAATCCTGATATATAATTTTAAAATGTGACAATTTAGGTTTTTTTTGGTAATTTTTAAAATTTTTCGAAAAAGTTCAAAATCTCAAGAATGGACTTGAAATCCTAACTTTTTTTTATTTTAATAATATAAGTATCTAAAACTTTATATACCTGTAAAATTTCAGATAAAACGAATAACTCTAAGGGGGTCAAGAATAATACACCAAAACACATTTAAATAGCTGTATCTCAAGAACGCGACTTCATATTAAAAAAATATTGCGTTTTCCGTAATCACCGCATAAAGTTACATATATTAAGATATCAAAAAGTTTCAATATCGAAAATAATTTACACTCACTCGTTACTCCTCTATAATATATAAAGATGATAAACCACATATTTTTTCATCAATATAAATTAAAATGTTTTAAAATAATATTTTTAAAATTGTGAACCTTAGTACCATAGTAATAGGTTTATTAAAAAATTAATGAAAAATAAAGTAATTTGTCCTAAATAAAAGTTAATTATTAAATACAACACAACTTACAAAATAGAAAAATAAATGTAATATTTAGAAATCACACGTTGATCCGCCTACCGCTTACACGAATTTTAAATCTTATGTAGATAGATTCTTCAAATCGATAGTACATTTTAATCCACAATTCAATTGAATTAAAATATTTCATTGAATCAACCTTTAAAATTCCATGTCTATCAGCAACTTCAACCAGATTGACATATTTACTAATACTTATAATATATATTAAAGATACATAATACAAAAGCTCAATCAATTTATAAGAGCCAAGGTAAAAATAATTAATACTAAGCCTAAAAAAATGAAGAACTTGATATCTTCTAATGAAGCTATTCCAACTAATTTCACCAACAATACTACCGTTAAAGAGAGCAAAAAGTCAGTAGTAACAATAAATTAAAAACCTTGGTTCACAAACTAAATGCTAAAATACTGACCGAATGTAATTTTACAATAGAACCTCTGTTTCAAATTAAACTTTATCTTATGAACCAATAATTAACGCAAACATTAGAATTGTCCTTATTTAATTTCATTAGTTATAATTTATAAGTCTTTTTTGCGGTAGAAGTCTAATATTAAGATATTGTTTTCCAACTTTTTAAAGAGGAAAATATTAGTACAAACAAAAAAACATAAGCACAATTCTTTAAAAAATGTAGTAAATTTGTCCCATATAATAAAATAAAAATTTCTTTGACTTGCGATTAGTTTATCACAAATATTTTCGTTTATGAAATTTAAAACGATAATTAAAAAATTACCATAATAAGTCAATATTTTTTTGTGATACTGTTTTTATTTTAAAAATTAAGTTATTTTTACAATAAATTTCAAAATACACAATTAAAAATTAATTTTAAGTAAAATTATAGATGGCTTTAAAAGAACATCTATTAGTACATCACAATACATTTAATAATATTTTTCAATAGTTTGAATTATTAAAAAATATGTTTTATTGTAAAATTATACTTATCTGAAACTCTAAATTTTTCTTATTGTTTTTAAGGTTATTTCCAAAAAACAAACCTATGGAAAATCATAAAATAATATGCAATTTTGATAGTAGTAAAAAGTGACCTATAAACGATTTAATTTAAAACAAAGGCAAAAAACTAAAATAACATAATAATTAATAATACTTTGTATTGTTAACTAGTTGTTGTTTTGAAATTTATAAATTTCTGAGCTTATTGTTATTAGTAGAATGTTTAAAGGAATGATTTTTATCAAGACGTTTACAACTTTACACGAAATTGACTTTTAAGATGGACTTCATATTGTTGTATTATAAGAAAACAAGTTAGCGCCTAAGATGAAGGTTATCATAAAAAAATACCAGCATTAAATAGATGTTACATTACTTTAAAATGACAGGCATATATATTTTTGCGAAAAAATGGCAAAATTTATGCGGCAACATATTATTATGCGTCGTTCAAAATGTTTCTTCCGTTGTTTGATTTTTTAAGATTTGAATAAATTTGTTTTTTAGGCAGGTAGGATTCTTTACTGTATTATATGAAAAATTGTCAAAATGTTACCATTTTTCTGTGTGTTGATTTGATTTAGGATGGTATATTAAATGTCAACAACTATTAATTCTTTTCTGACATAAAATCATATATTTTTTCACAATTTCATTCTGTTAAAAATTTGATTTTTCTATAAACCTAATACATTTGTTAATAATTTTAATAAAAGATTAAAATTTTTAGATTTTTTAAAGTATTTCTTTGTTTTTGATTAATATACACTTATTCAATATGTCAAATAGTATATATTTAAATTACAAAAGTTGTAATGTGTAATTAATTATAAAATATTTCTACATAATTTTATGCAAATCTAAATCCAGAAGGTTGTGAGATCAAGAATTTTTATATCATGAACATCTAAATAAATAAAAACTTTCAATAAAATTAGTTATAATATTAAATTCGATAACATATCTTCCTTTATATTTTTAATAATTGAAGAAATAGTAGTTCAACAAAAAAACGATAATTAATGACGTAAAATAAATTTTTGTTTGTTATTTTTAATACAATAATGTAAGATTAAAAAATTATTTATATTTCTTGAATACACCACTAATGGGGAAAAATATTGCTATTAAAAAAATTTATTTTACAGTTATACAAAATATAATATTTAAAAAGTATACTACTATAATTTTGTTGTATTAATATTATACATATAATAAAAATTACAAAATCTTTATAAATTTGATTACCATCAATATTGAATATATAAATTTTTATTAATATTATTATTATTAAATGATACTATTTTATCAATATTTTCATTAGTTATTTTAATGTTAATAAGAGAAATCAAAAATGTTTGCTTGAATAAAGGTAGTAAAAAATATGGAACCCAATAAAGTTACAGAGATGTCTTCTGATGGTAAATTAAAGTCATTTGTGGGATATTTAGAAATTTAATTTCTAATAAATTTTCTCCTATTTTTGGTTTTTTTTAGATTTAATTGATAGAAATAGTAAAGTAATGGAAGTACAATGCGGTAACAAGCAAAAGACAGAAATATTTTTAAAAGAAATCAAGTTAATGAGTTAATGAAGAATCATACTCTAAACAATGTTTCCAAATATCGTCCCCGTATATTTTATTCTTTTTCGCGAGAAAAATACGTTAGAAATGCTTGCAAATGAAACGAGAAATGCACATAAAATACATTACTCAAAAGAGTAACAATCCGAATACTGACCCTATTCTATGGGATAGAATTAAAGGTGAATACAGTAAGAAAATGAATTTACTAAAAAAAGGATACCATTCAGTTCCTACTGATTATCAAGAAACTCCAAGAACGAGACCTAGAACTCTACGACCTTTGAAAAGAAAGAATCGCATATTTTCAAGATAAAATAACGTGTTCAACAGTAGCATAGGTATTGACGACTACAACTCATTCATAGATCATAAATAATGACCAAAATACTTTACTAAGAAAATAAGTTTAATTTACTAATATTTTCTCTCCTATTTCTTAATAAATTTTTTAAAATTATGCCTTGTGTACAATTTCCTTATTAATTTATAAAATAATCTTAAGTTTATACAAAAATAAATTATATTTCTCACAGAAAAAATATTTCTAAAAATTATTCATTTATTTTGCTTCTTAATGCAATAAATATTCACCATATTTTTACCTCAACTAATTGTTAGAAAAAAATTATTCAATTCTTAAACTACTTTAATATTGAAGTGAAACAAATACGACCAAACTGGGCTATCAAAACTGAAATATTTTGAAGCAATATTATCAAAAAGTGTTATTTGAAATAAAAAATGTAAAGTTATCAATACTAAGATAAATGTATGAAAATTTATAAAGAAAAGATGATTTTTCCAAATTTATTAACTTTAATAAGTATAACTACTAGTATAGCAATGTAAAATTACTAAAACTAGAGCAAATTATTTGAAACCAAAAAAATTTACTAAATGCACTTGTAATAATCAAAAATTATAATATAATTATTATTCTAAATTATTGATAATATTTTATTATTTAAATTGATATTATTTTATAACAAATATTCTCCCTTTTACCTTGTAATCTAAAACATTACAGCAATACAATTTATAAACAAAAGAAAAACAAATAAAAATAACTGTTTTAAAATTAAACATTTAATTACCCTTCATTCATATGAATCCATGATTTTTTGGATCCACTGGTTTTTAAAATTTCCAATCTAATAGGGCTAAAATGTTTTGTTGATGTCACTTTAAATGACTCTACCATCGGGAGAAATCAAATTATCTTAAACATATGGATTAATATAATATTTTCAATATTAATACTATGAATTGCTTGTATTGATCTTACCAATTGGAAGTGAAACTTCTCAAGTTAAGTGAATTTTGTTAATTGTATTAAATGTCCAACACCGGGAGCGAAATACAGGCTACTCGCACAAAGTTCAATCCCCCGTCGTAATTAAACCTTTCCATAACCGCCATCTTTTCCCACTATAACAATGTTATTGGGCTTTTCAATAATTGCAATATAAATATAAGATTCAGTAAATAGTTTTTTTAATAATTAATTAAATATATAAAAATAATAAAAGGAATAATTTAACATTATATTAATAAATCACATTTGCAGACTTCTAATTCTTGCTTCTTATACAGAGTACCTGTGGACGACAGTGTCTGATACTAAATACAAAGCTCTAGCATTATTAAAAAAATAGAGTAATTTTTTTTGGAAAAATTATAAAAAAAATTTGTATTTGAAATTTGAATGATTACTACTAAAATAAAAACTATTGATTTGTATAACCTAAAAAAATCAATAGACTTATATCGCTATTAATAACTATAAAAATTTATTAAATATAAAATATGTAAAAGTTTAATTACGTCGGGGGGTTAAATTTTGTGCGAGTAGCTTGTATTTCCTTCACGGTGTTGGGCATTCAAAACAATTAACAAAATTCACTTAACCCGGGAAGTTTCACTTCCAACTTGTATGATCAATATAAGCAATTCACAGTATTAATATATAAAATATTATATTAATCCATATGTTTAAGATAATTTGGTTTCTCCTGATGGTAAGAGTCAATGATATAAGAAACATTGGCAACAATTATTCACTTCAAAATATCAAAATGACTTCACCATCAGGAAAAATCATTAAAATAAAAAAATTATACATTCATTGTCTATTAACCATATGAAATTATGTATAAAAATAACAATATTCTTAGTAGAAAGCTTCACTTCCTTGAATACAATAAATTTTGTTATACAATTGCTTCCATTAATCAAACATAAAACATCTGTTATTAATAAAATATAAATTCTTTATAACCTACAATCTCTAATCATTTATTTATTTTCTTTTTAATAACATTTAAATTTTTAAATATATAATTTTTTATCACAATATTACGAAAAAATGACTTCTTCCTTATAATTTAATTTAAATAAATACATATATTGTAGTTCTATTTTTACAGAAAATTTTAAGAAAATTATTAACATAAATAAAATAAAAACATTAGGAAAATTTAATTATCTTAAGATTAAATACAAGCATAGCATCTTAGATAAGTGGAATATTGTTTACAGAAATTTCACACAAGACTATCCCTGTAGTGTATTTTATTAATAATTTAATATATCTATTTCTTTTCTATTTCTATTAATAAAAAAATATAACTAACAAACATTATAAAAAACACAACATTAACACATATAAAAAAAAACTTATTCAATAATAATATGTTGTTGAAAAAAAGCGCCAACTTTTTTATCTTACATTTATATATATTATATATATACATTATACAAAAAATTTATCTTATAATTATTCAAAAAGAGGCGCCAAATTTTTTATTGTACATTTATACTCTTTTTAGTTTGCACAAATTTTTTTTAAAGTTTAACTTAAAAGCAAAATACTTGACTCATTGACCCATCTGTATAATTTATCTATCTAATTGATAAAAATAACAGTTTATGTTTTTTTATTTATATTTCTATTGAATTAACTAAATTCTCACAAACATATAATGTTTACCACAATATTACCACATTCTATTTACTAATAATTTGCTATACTAAAATATAATATTTTTTTATTAAATATCATACTATTTTCATTATATTATTTCAAATTCAAAAATTTTAACTTAAAAAACACATTATTCCAGATTTCAGATTCAAATATACTTCTGCATTTATTTTAATCCCTGACACCTTTTAAACAAACAGAAAAGTGGGAATTGTAAGTAATCTGTTTTATAATGTTAAGGATATTTCAAATTTACTATCAAGTGAAAGTAAAGATATAGCATCTTTAAACAATAATGAACATTTACCTGAAGTTTCAAGAAGGGATACACTCTCTGAAGAATATGACAATATCGAAAATAATTCAAATTTATTATCAGGTAAAATCATGTTACCTTTATCCGATGATAAACATTCATTTAAAATTTCAGACGACAACGAAGAGTATTATGACATACAAACTTGAATATAAGAAAATTCAAAAATCCTGTAAGTAAAGTAATCTCATATCTGGCAAAAAAGAGGTATGTATCGTCAAGAATATTGTATGAACACATTAATGAGAACATATATTCAATACTAATATATTACGTTATTGATGCCATAGAATTGGGAATCAAATCATCAAAAAATAATCAACTAAAAGTTATCTCAATAAGAAACTTCCTAGAAGTAAGCGGTTTAGAACTCGCCGGATGTTTATATCAATTAATAAATATTTATGATATAATAAATGAATTAACTATAATTACATAAAAATAAGCCTTTTATTTTAGTTTGTTTTTTTTTTAAATTATCTTTTTATAAATGTTATTATAATATCTCTTAAAATAAATACATTTCTCAGTTCAAAATGTTGAATTTAATGAACATCCCCAGTTCACATAGTAGTGTAACTTTTAAAAGATTATTGTGTATGAAAAGTTTCCTTTCCTCATATTATATACCACATCATATTCTTCGACATTTCCAATACGCTTGGACATTTTGTTGAATGATTAAATATATATATATAAAGACTATATAATAAGTATGTAATTTCTTTGATTTAAAAACATAATTTTCTCTGATTTTTCAAGACTTAATAATTATATAAATGATCGAATTAATGTGTATCTGCCTGATAAATTAGCACCACATTCATATGATTATCTTATTCTTTAATATATAGTAATGAAATAAATGGTAAATAAATTATAAAATGTTAATGAAGAATACATACTTCAAACTAAACATTAATAAATGTTATTTATAAACAAATTTAAGAAATGATCGTAAAATGATTAATGTCACATCTATATGTACTTTAGATTGTGAACAAATGAAAAAAAATACTCATTTTTCATAATTTTTAAATTACAAATATAAATAAATAAATCCCACAAATAAAACTACCCTTAATTTAATATTATTCAATTTAGTTACTGTTATCAAATAATTCATTCACCATAACTGCAATATTTACAGCATCATACTTGAGATTCTTATCACCACTAATTGACTTAATTATAATAGCATAGAAACGTTCATGATTCTTAAGAATCATCCCTTTAATACATAATTTAACAAAATATGTTTATAGGATATACGATATCATATAAACACGATTCATCCGTGCCTCAAGAATTTGTTCTAATTTTTCCTCAAAAATAGTCTTTATATAAATTAATATTCATGAGACAATTAATAAAACTCTTTGCCATACTTTAATTCAATTTACTTTTCAACACAACTAGCATTTTCTATTTTGTTTTAATAATAAAAAAACAGTTAAATTAATATCACCCTTCATTACTAATACTACTATTAACATTGTGACTTTTAAAATATTAAATTAATTATTAATTAAAGTAATAAAGTAAAAAATAAATTTACCGATCTAATAACAAGTTAGGAAAATAAATACTGCTCCATTTAAAAGCCATATATTAGCATTCGAACATGCACATATATAGCAATATAAAAAATAAAAAAATGTATTTTCATATAAATTAATAATTCAAAAAATATTAATCGTTTCAATCATCAATCAAAGAATTAAAAATCAATATTTTAATATTAAGAAAATGATTGAAATAAAAGATACACTATACTAAAATTACATTTAAGATAAATGATTTACTATAGGATATGAATTCTGTTTACAAAATTCAAAAACAACAAAAAATAAAAATCTTTTTTTACGGCTCCCTCTAGAAATGCCATTAAATGATAGACAAATATACTTTAAAAAGAAAAATTAAAAAATTTTCAAAATTAACCGTTTGAGTAAAACGTGCTTGTCACGTTGGCTGTAAATGTGTCAACAAGAATAAGGAAATATAATGTATAAGATTTTATGTCATCGTGAGAATGTTTCCCAACTTGTAGTAATATTTACAATTTTAGGCTTAGGTGTTAAGTTATTTATTAACGTACTAATATTAGAAAAACCTCAACGAGAAGTAGGAGGTAAGTTAATGTCTTTATAATTATTATTATTTTATTATTATTATTGTAATTAAGGTTTTTTGGTGTGAAATAAACTTGGTATTTAAATAGCTAGAGGTCACGAGGACCAATTAAACATTAACAATTTTAAAGAATTGTCAAATTTCACCCCCTATAAAATACCCCAAAAAGTTTATTTTTAATACTAAAAGCATCCTAATATTTTTTCTTGAATGAAATTTTATGTATCTTCACAAATTACATCAAAAAATTTAGAAATAAAAATTTTTTAAAAAAAATTTTACCAAAGGCATTTTTTGATAGCGCCATCGTATTCCTAATGGTCAATAACCAATAAAAATAATATCACATGTAACACCTTATCTTAAAATTAAACAATATAAAAAATCAATAAACTAAAAATTTTTCCACTAAAAAAATTCATCAAACAAATACCAAAAAAAATACAAAAGTTAAACAATCTCAGCAAAATGTGAACTCATTAGAAAGTAAATATTTACAATAATCTATACTTTATCAAATAAATATAGAGTAAGCTCAATTAACGTAATGAATGTACCCAAAAACTCAAACCAAAAGTTAAATAATGTTAAACCTAAAAAGAGAAGAACCAAAAGTATTTCCTTGAAATCATTATTTTAAAGTTTACTGTAAAGCGACGATAAGAAAATTAAGTCAGTAATAAAGTTAACACTAAATTTCTTGGATAATAAACTAAATACTAAGGTACTAATAAGCTCTGTTTTGTAAGAAAAATATAACTTCTAATTAATTTCCCTTTTACAAAAGAAATGTTGAAATTTTTTTCTAAAATTACTATATTTATCCTTCATTTACTTATACTATATATCCAAGTTATTTTTCTTGCATTGAGGAAAGCAAACTTTGTATTTGTTTGAATACATATGTCTTTAGTTAATCTACAGTCAAAAAGTACATCAATATTGATAATATATTTATAATCAGATCAGTTCTTTTAAATAAATGGTTTTATAAACCAATTTTTTTCTTAATTCACCTAAAATTCTATCCAATATTTTTTAATAACTTATAGAAAGCTATGATTGTTTATACTCGTAAAGTTATTTTGAATATATACATAGAAAATGATAAGTTATTTATTATTACAAAATATTTATTTTGGACTAATCACTAATTATTTCGCATGTAATTACAAACAATATTTAGATTTCACGAATAATTTAAAACTTTGGTAAACAAACTAATATTTATGTAACAAATAATAGAGTAAAAAATTATTTAAACAAAAGAAACTTAAGTTTTAATGAAAGATTTATAGTTAAAATATAATGTTCTTTAATAATTGTAATATTCGCATGATTTAAAACAGCATAATTTTATTAGTCTTTTTACGTATTTTATTAAAATATTAACAAAAATGCTTATTTATAATATACATTTACTCGGATTGATGGTTTAAAGTATTAATAAAAATAATACAAAGTGCTTTTCATTTTTTTTTGAAAAATAACCAGTAATCTTTAAATACTATAAAAATCAATGTCCCAATTTACAACTTTATGCTTACATAAAATTTTTCATTTATAAAAGAAAATTATATTTGCCATTAAGTAACGGCAAGTTGGTAATTTTTCATTATATTACTTTTAATACAGAGTAAAAATTTTATATGAATTTACCTGGAAAATACTCTTTAGTATAGGCTTTATTTTATCAACTCTAAGAATACACATAAAAAAAACTAATATATAATAAAAAATGACTAATAATTACAATATGGCTTACCCAAGATTACCAATCTTGGTCTCCGCTAACTACAATATAATAAATTAGTGGTTGTTATTATATCCCCTAGAATACAATATAAAAATAAATACTAAAAGTCATAAAAATTTGGTTAAGAGAATTAAGATAATAGATAAACAATGGATTTCAAAATAATGATCTTTTTTTGTGGGAAACTGTCTTAAATATAGTAAAGGTGACATTCGATGATTGTTCTCATCTTATAGCTTCACTCAGGATAAAAAATGATTTTTTCATGTGCGTCCTTAATCGGCGTAAAGTTTCAATTAAGTGATTATAAATATAACATCAATTTAGAACAAAGTCGTAAAATTTAATAATTTATTGATTTTTAGATAATCAGTCTTTTTAAAATAAACTACCATTCACAATTAAATGTTGACAGTCTCTAGTAGAAAATTAGTAATAATCATAATCACTAAACATATTTGAATTTTTAAAAAGTATTATTGTATATAGAAATTCTAAAATAAAAATTCTTTTTTTTGCTAAAAACATTTTCTAAACGATTATCGAAATTACTTTTCTATATATTCATTTTATAAGTTATTAATAAGAACAAATATGGTATTAGAGTCAAAATATTATATTACATTCTTAATCATAAATTTTCCCACTGTTCGACTCTTATTTGTCGCTAGTTTAATGTGTTATAGTAGAAATCTTCAAAATGTTATTTTTAAAATAAGTCGATTACAACAATAACTAATTATTTATGAAATTCATTAAAATTATAAAACATTTTGAATTTTCTTTGAATTCTACAAATTAATTATTAACAAGTGAAATACATAAAACCGTTAACACTATTTAAGTTCTAAAAGCAATTAGAAATTAACCTATACACTTTTTTCTCAAGGTTCTTGTATTTTATGATCAAAAAATAAACTAATTTTGCAATCTACAATGAAAAAACAATATTACTAGCAAAATCACTATATAAATGCTTGCTTGTTCAATCAAGTAATTCATAAATTTTTCAAATTATAAAAAGCTCCCTTCGAGATGTTTTTCATTTAAAAATATACTTCAAAAACGTATTGTCGATAAATATTGTTTTGCACTTATATAAATTCTAATTTCAAATGCTTCGAACATTCTCTTGCTTTTTGGATATTAAATTTACACCAATTGTCTTTAGATTATTTTGATATTTCATATTATTTAAAATATTCCGTTAAAATTCTTCAAACGTAGTAAAATATTAGGAGAATTATTAACTTTATGTTCTTTTAATAAAAATTATCTTTATAACGATGGAAAGTTTTATTTTATTTTTAAAACAAGACACGTATAGTAACTTTACAATGCAGACATACTGTTTACGCGTCTTGTACAATGATATTCACAAAAATTATTCAAAAAATTTTTAATTGAAATAGAAATACATTTAAAAAATCACTTTAATGATGTAAAATCTTTATGAACTACTTTTTGTAATGTGAGTACATCTCGATTTCTCTTTTTATAGTGATAATATTTTCGTAAATCGCTTTGTTGTAGTAATTTTTATGTAATTTGGTAATAATAAAATTTTTTGAAATCGGAAGATATTTGTCGCGCATCCTTAATACTCGTATTCTGTTATATGTATATAGAAAATTTTTTGAAATGAGAACGCTTCTGGGAAACATTCTTCAAGATCGCGCTAATGCATAAAGCTAGTGCAACCTTTACCAAGCAAACAAATACCGTTTATCTATGAGTAATTAGTCATTAAGTAAATTTTATAAAAAACATAAAAAAAACCTTAGAAATTTTAAAATTTTATTTCAAGAACATTTGGTAAACAAAAAAAAACAGTCATTAAATCGTTGTCTCTTACTGAGAAAAAAGGGGATTTGGATATTTTCCAAATTAAAAAATAAAAATGCATAGTATTTTAAAATTATAAAAAAAAGGGAAGGCAAATTACGATGACAACACAAATCCACTTTATACAATGGTAAAATAGATTTTTGTGACCACATAAATCGTATCAAAAATCCTTTACCAATTACCATAAAGTAAGATCTAACAACTGAAAAAAAAAGTTTAACACAGGTCATCAATTTTTGTAAAGAAAATAGAAAAAAATTGAAAGGAATGGTCGGCAAAACGATGAATTCACGATAGTTTCTTAATTGATCTTTCATAATTTTTTTGGTGCTTTTTTGAATTTTTGTCTTTTTTTTTGTTTCTTTTTTGTAAAATCGTTGACATTAAGAATTAAAGAAAGTAAAATTTTTTGAAATTATAATAAACACTAAAATAATATACACCTTACAACCATTTTAAAACATCTGGATGATTCCAATAGTTTTTCTTTGCCTGATCATAAGGATTATTCTTAATATCTTCATAAGTCTCTGCATAAAGGCCTCTCTTTTGGGCTCCTCGTCTAACTCCAATTGCTTCCTTCTCTTTGTTAAAAATTAACATATAATAATCATCCTTTAATACTACTTTATCAAGAATACCAACTTCACTATTCTTCAAGTAGGTTACATAACTCATCAGTGTATGACAGTTAATTAAAAGGCATTTTCGATAATTTAAGTTTGAACCTTGACTTATTGCTTTTTTTGAAACAGGTTCGTCCAGAAGCATTTCGATGTCCGATAAAACAGAACGTTCAGGAAGGTTATCACTTTCCATTGGTTGTGAAAGATTCTGTTTTAGTGATTCTGAAATTTCAACCCAATCGTCGACGATTGACTCAAAGTTTCCGATAGAATCCATCTTGTCATCTTCATTGTTTTTCTCAAACATCTTGTGACGTAAAACGTTATCACAAATTTCTTTAAGTTTTGTTGTCTTAAATTTAACATTTGATGTACCAGATTTAATGAAAACAGCACCAATATTTTTAATTACAGCAACATTGGTATCTTCATTTATCTCAATTCTTTCATCATATTTTGTCAATGTATCACTATCCATATTACAGTCCTTTTGACTGGCATAATTTTCCAATATCTCTTCAACTTCAGCATCAGTTGGATCTTCTACACCTTCATCCCACTCAAATTCATAATCCTTATCGTCATCCATCAAACGATTAATATTTGTTGATATTAAATCATGACTCACATTATTTTTATCAAAAATGGAAAAGTCACTAGTAGATTGTGGATGAGAAATGTTATTTCTTAATTTGTTTTTAAGTTCAGATGTTATATCTACGCGTTCGGTTCCATAATGAGAGGCAAGTTGATTAAGATTTTCTTGTGATGTTGACTTAATCATATTTAACTCTTCAGTTAAACTCAACTCATCAAAATTGGGGTCATTATTTGAATTAAGTTGATTGTCACAAAAATCTTTTGAATTATCTACTGAAAAAGATGTATTATCTGCTGAATCTATAGTTGATGTTGTAGTATCAAACTGTGTATTATTGTGGCTGGCAGTGAATTGTGGATTGGTAAATGAAATGCCAAAACCAAACACATTATTAGATTGATAAGAATTTTCATGATGATTATGACAATCTGATTCATTGCTGTGAGAAAACATATTTTTAAAACAATGATCAGTATTTTTTGGTAGATACAAAGCCTTATCATTTATAGAAAATTGATTACAGATATTAGACTTTGATCCATCATTAATACATTTGAAAGTATTATTAATCTCTTGGGAACAATCGTATATAAGGCCATTGGTGCAATTTAAATTTAAACTACCCCCTTGAAATATACCGGAATATAAAGTACAATAAGGAAATTCTTCTTCACTCAAAATATTTTCATTACTATACTCATCTTTAAATATTTCTCTTTTGTTTTCTCCTAATCCTTCAAAATTTTGTTCATAATAATTTTCGAAGTGTGTATATATATCTTTACATGGTAATATTGTATCACATTCATTATTGGGTATAGATGAAGAACTAAAATAGTTATTTTAAAAGAGACATTATTTTTTACATTTATAAAAAAAAGAACTTACAATGAAATATTTTTTGTTAGAGAAGAATTCGGAAGCTGACAATCACTTTTTAATTCATTTACAGAAGACTTAAAACTATTTAGCATGTTGAAGGCAAAAAAAAAGCGGTAGGCAAAAAAAGTGCTAAACTGGTTTTTGCAAATTTGATAAAAAAATTTTTTTTAGATATCTCAAATAAAATAAAGAGATAATCTAATGCCTTTAGGGTTTGAATTATTCCAGATCTTTTTGGAATAAGTGAAGGTTTAAACCGTTTGCCACAATAGATGTTATATAGTGGTAACGCGTAGTTTGGAGAAGGGCTATTTAAAATGGCGCCCTTTTTAATGTCCTCTGAAAAAAAATATAATTATAATATAAAATAAAAATTTTGTAAAATAAAATAAATAAATACGAATTTATATGTGTAAATATATATAATATAATAATAAATATATGCTCGATGACATAAAACGAATATTAAATAATATTTTTTATATTAAATAGAAGCCACCTTGGTGTGTTATTTGGTGTGAATATTAACAAACCAACAAACAATATTTCTATGTATGAAGTATTATGGGGTAAAAACAAAAACGTTTTAAAATTTGAATTTTATCAAAATAAAGGAACATTAATATAACGAAATTTCCAGAATTAGTAACAGATAAATATATATTTCTTCTAGATATATCATCTATCTCTTTAATTACATGATATGTATAATTACAAATTTATATATTGGTAACTTAAAATCATACTTTTCTATACTTTCACAATTGCTTGACAACACGACATTTTATATAATATTGGTAAATATGATCGCATACTAACTTTTACTGTGCAGATAAGATAGTATAATGAAAGTTGACCAGTAAGACAAATGACTGACTAAGTGATAGTGTAGCTTAGTAGAAATATATATTATCATCATACTACTACTAAATATGATTTGAAAAATTCATTAAATAACGTGTGTCTCTTGCAATTATCAAGCCCCTGCAAAATAGCGAACTTACAAACTTTTTTTTTTTTTGTGTAATAAAAATTTTAAAATAATGTTACCTCAAGGAGGTAAAGAGAATGCGATTATTTTTAGAATATTTTGCGAAAAATAAATTCAAAGACCATCATAATATTATACAGATATGTAGAGTATTCAAGATATAATATTAAGATGCATAAAAGATTACACTAAACTTAAAATGCGCATAAATATTTATATACCAAAATAATATAAAAGGAATTTATGTATAAGTAAAATTAAATAAAAATACTAAAAAAAACTATATTAAAATGATAATAGTTTTTTGTCCACTTATATATTTTGAAATAAAAATTTCCAACTATTGTCATATGGCTATATCAATATAAACCTTTCTGTCTCTAATTGAATATTTGTCTGTTCCTAAATATTTAATAATAATAGTGATTATAATTTTAGAAACTCAACAAGCTACACGACCCAAGAACATCTACCATCCACTAAATTTATATATAATAAATATTTTATACATATTTCTATATGTTTAATGCATAAAACAATTGTTATACATGATTTCTACATTTTTAAATCATTCCTTTTAAAACGTGATATTATTTATGGAATATATATAAAAGTGCGAGCCATAACAAAATATTTGAGGGAATCAAAAATTGTCAACGTATTTAAAAATTTTTCCTATTATATTTTCTCTCTCATCTTCTTCTCCCCCTCCTATGTACACCTCACCTTTTATATACCAGTTCAATATTTTTAATTTTATTTTAAAATAATAGTTACTTTTGTACATAACATATATGATCACATACATAGACAATAGCGTGAAGTAAGAAAAAAAAACTGATATTACTCTACAAATTAATAAAACTTTTTGATATATTGTAACATAAATTAAGTGTAAAAAATAGTTAACATCTACAATTTTTATACTATTTAAACACAATACGAATATATACAAATATTGTGTAATATTCAAAAATTGCACCCATAGGTACCAATACCAGTAACTAATACATGAAATAACATTAAATAAGATGCATAATATTTTCAATAAAGGAATTCTAAATATGCTAAATAAAAAAAAGATAAAAAAAACTAATATTTCAAAATTAAAAGGTACATGTACTTTTGAGAGAGAGAAATAACAAAACTTTTTGTTTTGTTGAAAAGAAAGCAAGCTCGAGGTTAAAATATATATATATATATAATTAAATATATTCACTGTTTATATATTATCTATTTGTATAAAAAAAAGGATGCTGTTTGCCTTCTGAAAGATGATGAATCACAAAAAATGAAGTATGTAACCTCAAAACATTTATGTCCCTGTTTTTAGTCTTACTTCTAAAATAAATAAAACACATATATTTATACATATCAAGATGAAGAGTAACATTTCTAAAGAGATAATAAAAAAAAATTGAGAGAAACAAGAAAGCAAAATAACATAAAAAAAAATAATATTTAAGATAGTTAAAATAATCATTATAATATTTCTAAAAATAATAATAGTAAAAAATAAGACATAGATATTACATATAATATAAAAAAGTCTTCATGTGATCTCTCACTCCTTTTTTTAAATGATAGTAACTATGGAACATTTCTATAACATTTTACATATTAATAAAATTAATCTTATTCAAAGAAAATATGTGTATTTTAAAATAGTTGTAGAATGTATGTATACATAAATGTAGGGTTGTGTTAGAACACACAAATATAAAAAAGGGAATATAGAAAGTAAAAATATTATAATACCATTATATTATTTTACACTTTTAATGTAGTATTTTTCCTACGCCTTATTTTACCAAGAGATCGCAAAAATTAGATGTTAAAATTTAAAAATATTAGATATTAAAATACGTTGATCAAAATGAAAATTAAAGGAACATTGTTCCATAAATTAAAATATTATTTGCAGACTTTCGCAATAAGACTTCACGCCTCCAACAATACACTCTCTGCCAATAATATGGAGTAAAAGATGAATATAAAAAAATTACAACACACAATTCACCCTTTTTATATTTGAATAAAAGAAACGATAATATTTAAAAAATATATATATAATTTTTATAAATACAGCTATATAGGATCATAGAGATATCTATATTAATTTTTCCAGTTAATATGAGCCTACCACAAAATACGCTACGCAGGAGGAGAGGTCTGTTGGAAGTTATTCAGGATTTGGATTCTTTTGATAAAGTTGAAGAGAAAGTTAAGGAGGAAAAGAATGCTGCTAAAGGATTTGGTAATACATACAATTTTATTGTAACCTAATTATAAAAATTATGTAACATTTATTTTTCAATATATTTCAGCTAGCTTTATTGTGATGACTCTTATAATAATTCTCATCCTAGGTCATATTTATGATCGTTTTTATGGACAAAAGCAATACTTATACTCAATGAATACTGCTGACTATGCTGAAAGGTATTTTTTTTTCCTAGTTAAATAATGACCTCCTCTATTATATTAAAAACAATTCCTTTAGTTTTCCTAAACTAACAGTTGATATGCAAATTGCAACACCATGTGGAAATTTTGAACTTGACTTTCCTCAATCAGACGTCATTCCAAAAATGTTTGATTTATTTGGTGAAAAAAATGAGAATGGTCCAACACTTAATAAAGATCCAACACGTTTTGAATTATCTGATACAGAGAATAAATATTGGAAGATATTACAAGATGCACATCGTAAAAAGTATAATAAAGTGAGTAAATTTAATGAATTAAATGATATAGATTATGTCAATACAAATCTGGAAGAACAACTTAAAGAGGCTGCTGATATAAAACAGGAAGAAGAGAAAAAAGAACTTTTAAAAGGACATCAAGATAATGATGACAATAATAACAATGATATATTTGGTGGTAAAAATCAAATAATTGTGTTTGGAAATGGTTTAGGCGTATTACAAATTATATCATCAAATGGTATAAATGATAATAGTAATGAAGGAACAGCGTGTCGTATACATGGTGAATTAGAAATAAAAAATATGCAAAGCGAGACAATTACTATTAATATTAATGGTGGTAGTAATGAGATAGAGAGTATGTTAGCACATTTACAAGGTAGTGTTAAACCAGGAAATTCATCTCATCGCATTGAAAGTTTTTATTTTGGTGATAAAAACTTTGGTATTGTTACACCATTAGCTGGGGTTGAGGAGATATCTATAAGTGGTAAAACTATTTATACATACAACATTAAAGTTATACCAACAAGAATATATCATGGCTCAATTTTTTCATCACCATCTCTTGTATATCAATATGCTGTTACATCTATAAAAAGTGAACCACTATCTAGTGAGGTCCATAGTCATGGTGGAATAATTATTATTTATGAATTAACAGGGACTGTCATTGAAATAAGAGAAAGTACATTGTAAGTTTATAGTATTTTTTTGTATCATAACAAATGTTTATGATGATTTTTATTTTATCTAATATTTTTTTACAGGACAACGATACAATTTTCTTTACGTTTATGTTCCTTAATCGGTGGTATCTATGCAACTGTAACATTTCTTAGTGTTTACATATCAAAATTATTCGAAGTAGCTGGAAAACATTAGATAACAGTTAGTTGTCAAATTTATATCTATTTAATATACTTTTATAATTGTATGTAATTTCACTTATAATAAATTGTTTAGAAAAAAATAAAGGGAAAATATTAAGTATATTTTTCAACCTCTATTTAGCAAAAACCTCACATCCAATAACGTTTAATAATAAATAAAAAAAAAATATATATACTAAGGAATAACCATAAACAAAAGAACTAAAAATGTTTTTAAAATAAAAGCTATACATATGTTACTTTCTATTAAATTTGTTTTTATTTTCACCACAACAAAAATAAAAATAATTATTTCCCTTTTTTTTTATTTTTTTTAACATAAAAAGATAAAAAAAATTATTATTTACAGTAAAAAAAACAAGAGAGGGGGTTAATCATAAAATATTAGGTGTCTTTTAAAAGAATAAAAATATTTAATGGTTAACATTATTATTACTATATATAACACTTTTATTCTTGGAGAAACATTGTAATCATCTTGTTGCAACACGTCATCTCAATTTATGTGATATTATCTTTGCTTTTAAGTTGTAATCAAAAAAATAAAAAAAATTGTTAGGGATAGAGGTTTGTTGTAAAATATCTTTTGATATAATCATAAAAGATAAATTCTTTTTAATTGATGAAAGATTTTGTAATAAAATATTGATAACAGCAAAAGTTTGTGGTGCTACTATAAAAATCAAATCAAACCCGGACATGATATATTTTTCAGTCTCTTTTTGTATATATGTATATATATATAAATAAATTTATATATATATAATTAATATTTATATATATAGCAACAGAAATTGATACTGATCTTGTTTGAAAACGAAGAAAAAAAATGAAAGTTTGTAATTATGCTTAACATTCCATGTTTCTTTTTTCATATGTAATTTTGTAAAATTGAAATCATTTTGTTGTGTTAAATGCAAGTTTTCCACCATATAAACTGTAATTTGAATTAAGTTGAAGTTCATTTGTTGGTGTTGGGAATAAACTAACATTAGGTAGTGTTGCTGCAACAGCAGCTGCTGGAATTTGTTGTGATAGAGCATTAAGATTAGGATACCCCAATCCTGCAGCAGCATTTGCATATAGATTAGCTGCAGCAGCTTGTTGTTGTCCATATACAGGAGCAAGATGTTGAACTTGCGAAAGTTGCGTTGGTTGGACATATTGAAGAAGTGGTACCTGCTGATTAAGGAGTATTGGTTGGTTTGGCCAAATAAGATTTTGTGTCCCTGGTGTTTGTTGTGTTGCTGGTGCTCCACCTAATGGATTATTACGATGATTTGATTTCTTGGTACCCCTTATTGGTCCTGCATCAGATAATCCAAGAATATTTCTGTCGTTAATGTAATTACTAACATTCAACAGCTGTTGCATTAAAAATGGATCAACTATTTGTGGAGTAATAATATTTGGTGTTTGACTAAGTGGTAAAGTAACCAATCCAGTTGGTACTTGAGCTGTATTAACAACACTATTAGCAAATTTAACATTTAAAGGTTTAGCAGAATGTGGTGGTTGTGAACCATTCATTACATCAATAGCTGTTTGTGCTTCCTTTTTCGTGTTAAATCTAACAAATCCAACACCTTTAGGTTTTCCAGTTGCTGTGTCACGAAGTACCCTAGCATTAATAATTTCACCAAATCTATTAAACATTTCTTTTAAAAGTTCTTCTGTAATGTCTTTTGCCAATCCACTAACATAAAGATTTGCTCCTTTTATCTGTTCACTTGATGGTCGTGCAAATGACACCTAAAAAATATAAACAAAATATTAGACTTCTATTTATTTATAGAGATAATGATATAGTAATACTATTTCAATGAACTTGTTAATTTATAAGTGTAATAATACTTAAAAAAATAACGAATGTATAGTATTTTGTTAAATATTCATTTGGCCAAGGCTTTAACATTCTCAGTAAAAGTGAACATTGTTTATTTACATTAAAAGGTTAAGAGAACCTTCTTATAAAATTGACTATTTGTTTGAGATAAAAAGAGACAAGATGTTAAACTAACAAATGAAAAGTATAAGAAAAACTGCACTTTAAATTTAACAAAAAAAGACAAACTAATATGTTAGTTGAAACATTTTAGAAATAAAAAAATTTAAAAAAAGAAGAACAAAAACACACCCTTATTTTTTTATCCAATATAACTGCTTCATTACATTTTTCGCGTGCTGTGATAGCATCATTTGCATTAACAAATTGAACAAAGCCATAACCAAGACTTTGACCTAAAATTGGAAAAAATATAACAAAAAATTTAAACAAAATAAAGAGGACATTTAAAAAAAAATGAAAAAAAAATTTAGTTAATTATCTTTTATAATTACTTTGTTATTTTATTAAAAATAAAAGTACAACTAATATTTGTTTACTTTTGGTTTTTTATATGCAATTTTTTTATGTTTTACTTACCTGTTATTTTATCACAAATTAGTTTACAAGATTCTATAGGACCAAATTTTGAGAAGTACTCTCTAAGATCATCATTCTTAAATGATGTTGGTAGGTAGTTGATAATTAGATTTCTATTGTTTTCACTATTCTCTGCTGACTCTGGTCGAGCATCTGATGAATCAGAACATGAATGTCTATCATCTCCCTGTAATAGAGGAAAAAAGAAGTCATTATTTTTTAAGACACATTTGTTTTAGGTGATAAAAATAAAGAGTATTGCTGTTACTTACGTCATATTCTTTATTACTTTGTTTATTTATATTTTGCTTTTTCTCATCCAAGTTTTTAAATGAATCTGTGTTATTACTACCGTTATTAGAGTTATTTAACTGATTAGCAGAGGTTTGTCCATCAACTACAGTATATTCAACCTTTATTTCTGCCATACTTTACATATACAACGGTACTTTTTATATATGAATAGAAGTTTTAGAGGTTAACCTTTATTAATTGGGATGATTATTATAAAAGATATAATACAAAAAAAGATAAGTCTATAAATAACAAAATATTAATATATGTACTTAAAGGTAACAAAAGATTTACTTTATATTCACGACAACAAACAAGAACTTTTTTCATTTTATTATTATAAAATGTATATAACACATTTTAATATAACAATTGAAATTACTCTTGCGCATAAAAGATCTACATACATTGTATGTCTATCTGTTTGATTTGTATGAAGAAGTCTATTAAATAAATAAAAAAACTGAGAAGAGCTACTACAAGAAAAAGTCGATTAAAAATTGAAAACATATTCAAAAAGGAGTGATATATTTTATCATTTGATATATTTAAAACTTTTATTATAAATAGATATAATATAATACTGGGGGAGGCATTTTTAATGAAATGTGATAAGAATAATGTGGGTATTGGTAATAATTAAATTTTTGAAAATTTCAAAAGTAAAATAAAAATATAAATAAAATAAACTAGAATATTTCTCACTTTAAAGGAGGACCCATGAAATTTGACTTGTACCAATAATTATCTTATCTTATTTGTACGTGTAAATACTTAACTACCACACAAATTACATAGAATGATATTTAAAAAAAAATATTACAAATGTTTTACCAGTTAAAGTTTAGTTTTTGTTTCCTCAACAAAATGATAGCTTCTTCATTTTGTAAATAAAAATTTTTAAATAATAATAAATTTATATTATAATAGTTTATACATATTTTATGAGAGGAAAGATTTAATTAAAATAAGTTTTATTTTTCATAAATAGGCAACACCACCACATATGCCAAAAGTATAAAGGAAGGAAAGTTAAGTTTTAAAAAGAAGGAGGATAGATAGAAGATGATGATGATAATAATGTTGTAGAGAATGTGAAATGTTATAACTCACAGCTGAAATCATAAAAAGATTTTTCATTACACTTTCAAGCTAAACAATTATAATTTGTTACCATTTTAATTGTTAAAATTTTAGGACAATAAAATGCTGAATTAATATAATAGATCTTCATTCACTGTGAAAATTAAAACAAAATTTTTCAATAATCAAATACATTTACCAATAAAAAGTGGAGATAAAGGGAAAAATTATTTTGTTACAAATAATGAAAAGACATAAATTTCAAGATACTTTAAAAGAATAACTTAAAAACTCTATTTATACAATTTTTGTGTTACATTTTAATACTTATATTATTAACAAAAGGTGTTAAATTACATGATAAAAAGATGTGTGTGATAAAAAGCTTTAAAAGAAAAGATGTATATTTTCCAATTTGTAAAATAAAAAAATGAGAAGACAAGAATGATGGTTGGGTTAAAATTTGTCCTCATGTAACATTTATAAACTTCATCGGTTGTCATAATTATTTTCGTTAACTCACAAAAATAACTTTTTATTTCTATTATGATATATTACCATTAATCGTTATTGCTTCTACCTATTACCAACATTATTTATGTTTGATATGCAAGACAAAAAAATATTAACTTGTATTTTTTAAAAATATAAAAATTTTTGTTTGATTTCATAAATAAATAGAAATAAAATTTTGTAGCTAATAATAATATTGCTGATATAAAATAAAAAATTTATGAATAAGGTAGGCATTGATTCAAAGACTTGTTAAATCGTTAATTAGATTAATTTTCTATCCAAATCAGTAAACAAAAGAGTATATAGTGTTATAAGTAAAATATAAGAAAATTTATATCTTACAAAAATTTTTCTGTTAAAGTATGTTATTTCCTTAATAAATGTACATTTTTTATCTATGATTACAAAATTTCAAAATAAAAATATGAATTAAAAATATTAAAAAAGGAATGACACTCGTTTAACTATCTTTTTATTATGTATAAATACTAGATAAAGTTATCTTATCTATATGAAGCTTCTAAAAATTTGTCTTTGACGGGAGGATTGATAAGAGGATCAAGTGCATTATGTCAATTATGTAAATTAATATTTTGAAATTTTAATTTAAATAATAACATTTTTAAATAATTTTTATTTATCTCAAACTAAACTAATACGTATCAATTTTAATAAAAGTAATGATAAGTCAAACAAAAAAATGAGTGGTTGTTAAGTAAAAACAAATTTTGAAGAAAAAAAAATTTTTTACATTATTTTTAATAGTTAACATACAGAAAGGTAAGGAAAAATATGTCTTCATGTCACTTTTTATATTGAAATAACAATTTTACCTCTCTCATAATCATATGTAGTATATAAAATAAGCGCTATCTTCAAAAAGGCGGAATATTATGTATATATTGTATGTGTTATGAAAAGAAGTAGGGTGATTATAATGAGACATTGGTACCACCAATCATTATTTATAATTATAGAAATGGACTTATAGTTGATAGATTATTATAATATATTTGATGTTTCCCTCAATATGGAATGTATTTCATGAATAAATCTACTCTTAAACAAGTACAAGTGTCGTCTGATCAAGTAAGGGGATACGTGAAATACATGGAATATATTAAAAAGACAGAGGGTAACAAAATAATAATGGTGACTTTATCGACAAGCATATAATTTTTTAATAAACATATATTTGATCTCAATTTTGTTACATGAAAGATAGCTGTATAGGAAAGAGAGATAATACCTTTGTTAGTATTGAAGTAAAAAAATGCTTTTTGAAGAGTATATTTAAATTAATATATATATAAATTCTTCTACCTCTCGTTTTCAAAAATGATCATTAAATTAGTGATAGTAAACTAATAGTACTATCAAATTAAAGAGAGAGATTTTGCACATATATATATATATTTGCATTAATATATATAAAATTAATACCGTATAAAAATAAATCATATATATATATATATATATATTATATAATTCATTTAAAAAAATTATAGAAATTTTTAACTGACTATTATACACATACAATATAAATTGTATATATTTTTAATTAAAGATTTACATTTAAAGTACTAAAATGATAAAAAACTTTCAAGCTGTTTTAAACTGAATGTAAGAAAGCTGTTCTAAAAAAGTAAACATCTAAATTAATAATAAAACGTTTAAAGAAAATATGAAGATGATATTGTAGTATATAGATGGATAGTTATTATAATACGTAAAACTCACGCCATTTAGCTTTATGATTATGTTGTATATTTATACATATGTATAAATATACCTCTAGAAGATGATGCCAAATAAGAAGAGGAGCCAAATACAGTTTTAAAATGTCATTTGAGATACCTAAAGCACACCTGCTGTGTCATAGGTGGTCGCTATCAAAACATATTAATATGGTTATAGAATATGATGGTTTATGGATAAAACATTTTTATTTAGCCATCTATAACATCAAAATCTTTTTATAATACCAAATCTAAAAAAATTAAGCGTCTTTTTTTAGATTATACGATAAATTCTCATGAAAATGAATATAAAAGATAGTCAAAATAATAATTTTAAAATTAATGTATTATAAAAGATAAAAAAAATTATTAAATATGCTTCATAAACGACCTTCACAACAAAAATAATAATAATTATTCTTATATACATATAAATATATATGGATAAGGGTATATCTATATGTACACATTATACTCATTTATATTTAATTAAATAATTTTCCATTTTTGGTATAATTTTATACAAAGCTTGACTTTTTATTTTTAGTCATTATATTTATTTCAGAATTAGATGCTAAAAAGAAAATAAAAATGTTTTCAGTTGATTAGGATTATTTAATGATGAATTACATTAAAAATTTACAATGAAAATATAAATAATAAATATAATTATTCCTAATTTGTTAAATGGCCAAAATTATACAAATATAAGAATATATCTATCAATATAAATTATATAAATTTTTTTTTTAAAAAAGGGATAAAATAATTTAATACATTTTTTATAAAGTTTAATATATAGTTTAAAAAAAATAATTCATGCTATACAAATAGATAATAATATTTATGTATATAAATATCATTAATTTCAATATATACATTAACATTTAGTACATTTTTAAATAATCCTTTTATAATATAGTTTAATAATAAAAAATAATTACTTTAGAGTATTTAAATAAAATCTATAATAATGATGTGATGATAATTATCATAAAAGGGATTAGAGAACAATATGGATAAATTAAACAATGACAATATTTTGTAGAAGATCCATAAATAAATAATTACATCACTAGTAAAAATGTTTATATCTAAATTTCTTAATTTTTGTTTAAACATTTATCTTCATCAAAGGAAGATGGTAAAGGAAGTATCTTTTGAATGGTAGATTTAGGAAAAGCATTCACGATGAAGATAAGTAAAAAGCTACAGGAAGTAACCTAATGATGGCACTTAAATATATCAAGTTTGTCATCAATTTTCTATTAAATAAAAATGCCACAAATAAATGTTAAATTTAGCAATTTTTAAATAAAAACCAGCATGAGGTATAATTCTTTATAAGAAAAAAACCTTCCGAAAGTCAAATAGGTATTTTTATTATTTTTTCTTAAAAAATATACATTATGAAATGTATTATTGAAAAGATGCAAACATTTATATGGCATCAAGAAACCATTTTAAACATTTCATTACTAATTCCCCTAGGAATATTTTAAGACAATCTACGATTGGAAATAAAAACAATTATAACAAATATAAATTGACTTTTCAACTAAATAATATTTTTTTTCTACCTTTGAATTAAAAAAATGTGAATTAAGTAAAAGCGGTTAATTAGAAAATATCAATTAAAAAGTATACAAATAATAAGAATAGAAAATAATTCTTTAAAATTTTATAAGAAGTGAAAAAATTGAAAAAGGAGAAAAAGAATAAATATTAATATATCAAGTAAATTTTTATTTTGAAAAGTTGGTAATCAATTGCAATTCTAACAAAAAGTATTTTTCTTCATAACTTTATTTCAATAGGATGAATATTTCGATGTTTGTTAAAACTATTAAAAACCATCAAAGGACAAGTAAAGGGTAAAAAAAGAAATCATAATTTGCGTATTTTATACTATAATATATTAAATTATCGGCAAGTATAAACTTCTCTTGTACGTTTACATTTTTGGCATTCCACCTTACAACAAAAATGAAATTTACAATTACACATTTCTTCTTTAACTTCCACTTTACGGTCATAACTTCTACCACAACATAATAAATCACATCCATCAACTGACTGTGATGTTATATTACATACACGACCAACTGTCCCATAGACACCTTGTGATGGATCAGGATTACAAAAATCAGGTGATTGTTTAATATAAACTAAATCAACACTTGTATGCCTTTTAAACATTGGATTTTTTCTAATAAGTTTATATTTATTAGCTTCTCTTGTAACTCTAACTTCTGTTGCCCCATCAAATTTATCCTTTATAATATTACCGATTTCTCTAAATGTTGGTAGAGATTGCCAACATGTCTTCATTTCGCATGAACCCGAAACACCATGACATTTACACATTCTTCTCATGTTATCAACTAAAATTTGTCTTCCAGCTCTATTATTGTGTAAATTCATAATAACTTGTTGCGAGGATAAATTTCTACCCTTTTCTCCACCATCAACAAATTCCTTTGATACACCAATACCATATTGAACATTATCAGAACATCCTCTCCAACTATACCCTTCACCACTATTTGTATTTGGTGCTGCAACTAATCCTTTAATATTTATTTGATCAGTATTATAATAATTTGTGCTTTCCTTTCTACAGAACATATGTCAATCATATTTTATTTAAACTTATAAAAAAAATTATTTATTAAAATTTACCCTTTTTGACTCATATCACAACCACATCTATCCATAAGTCCTTTACTACAATCTCTTGTGATTCTATATGCCACACCAGCAGCTGATATTGCATGAACGAATGCTGTCTCACGGATAGCATTATTTAATATAACTTCAGGAAATACTTCTTTTGTATCTTGATCAATAAGTGTACAATTCCATCTAAAATTTATATTTCATTTATTTTAATTAAAAAAAATAGCAATACCTTCTTCCTTTAAATTGATATTGACATTCATTGTATGCTTCAATAGCACCTCTAGCAACTGATGTCATAGCATCCAAGTTTTTTTTACAAAATTTAATTTGTTTTTTAGTTAATCCTTTTATACTTTTACATTCATTTGTATTTTTTAAAATTATTGGATGATCCTCTGATCCAACACCAACAGATCTATAAAAAAAATACATAATAAAAAAACTTTATAGAATTTTTTTTGCAAACTTACAACCATTTGACAGTTTCAACAGTAATTATAAGAAAGGTAAACAGAAAATAATCATTTATGATAATAAAAAAGTTCATGATTTTTGTTTATCTTTCTTTTCACTCTCTCAAAATATTTCTCTATATTATCTTTTTAGTTTTATAAATAATAATTGTATCACCTTTATATTTTTAAATATAAATTATTGATAATATCACTTGTCTAAAAATTTTAATTTTTTTTATTAAAATTTATATTATCATTAAGATTTTTGATCTAACTTATTTTTTTCTAATTACAAAAAAAATATATATGCATGTATTTATAATATACCCGATGATATTTGTTTAATAATAATGGACCTGAAAATTATCTATATTTGTCTTTACCATCTTTATAGTATGATGTAAATATAAAACTCTAAACAAAAAAAGAGTTTTTTTGTGATGGAGTAATGTGATAATAATAAAGATTGTAAAAATAAAGAATGTGGAAGGAAGAGAAGATAATAAGATTGTTATGTTATATAAAAATGAAAGGGAAAAAGAAAACAAAAATAATATCAAAGAAATGTTATTAAGAATTTATCTTTTATTCTAACAAACGGAAATAATGTTAATAAAGGACATAAATTATTAAATTTTATATATAAAATATTTGTCCTTTTATTTTTTTTTCACTCGAAGGAATAAAATTATATGTATATAATTAAAATGTTATTGAAAAAGTGACAAAGAAAAATAATTGTTAATTTTTCATTTACATAATTTGTAGTTTAAAAAATAGTTAAAGAAAAGTAACTTTTTAAAGAGAAAAAAAAATATATATTATATTATCCTTAGTATTAATATACAAAAAACTGTTAGAAGCATGTGAAGAAGTCATATTGCGAATAATAATTCACAAACTTCTTGTCATTTCTCCTTCTAATCTCTTATTTGATTTCGACCCTAGCCATAGCGTTTGTTTTAAAGAAGGAACAAAACATCATGATCGTAAATCATATTGGCACAAGTGTAAAAGATATAAAATTTTTCCTTTTACCCATCCTTTTTCTTCTTCCTAATGTTGTTGATGATATATAATACAAAACAAAAAGGCCGACATAAAGCTTTGATACTTTTACATTTATTACTATAAAATTTTTGGTCAAAAGTTGACAGTTTCGCTAAAATGATTGTCTTTTAGTATATTATATATATATAATACAATAATAATAACTATGATTGTCATAATATTATTGTTGTACTAAAAATATAAATCATTTCTGACTCTTTATCATTGATTTTTTTATCATTTTTTTATACCGCTTTTTTAAATTATCCTCAATGTTATATTAGTAAAATTTTTTTACAAATATTACATAGGTATTTTTATTTATATAAAAATCTTAGTAATACAATATTTCACATGTCCTTTAAGGATAGGGAAATGGCAAAGATATAAAAATAATTATACAAATTATTGTTAATCACGAAAATATCAATATAGATTAGAAAAATGTAAATGATTATATGATATATTAATTAAAAATAAATTAAATTGAATAGAAAAATAATTTTAAAAGTATAAAATTTTAAAATGCTACCTATAAAGAAAACTTTATTTAAATCTATAAATTACTTCAATTAAATTAAATTTAAAGACTTTTGTTACAAAGAATTTCTTAAAGCTTTTTCTTCAACTCCTCACAATTAGACAATAATTTATAGCCTTCAATAAAATGTTATTTATAACATATAAGAAATGCTAGTAATAACAAAATCATTATTATCCTACAAAAAGGTTATAATATTAAAGAAGATAATGTGTTGTCTTATTTGACTGGAAAAGTATCTTTAAAAATATACAATAAATAAATTCAAAAGTTTGTCAATGATTAATAAATTATAAATGTTAGTGTTATACTGTAGGTGACAATTTTTATTAATTTATATCTTTTTCCCTAAATATATACATATATATACTAACACATCTCCAACTAAATATATACTTTTTCTTGAAATATTATTTAAAATAATACATATTTGAAAAGTTTTAAAAATTCTAAAGTATAAAGGAAAATTTATTATTTTATTTTTGTTGACAAATCAAATATATGTACCTCTGTAGGATAACCAAAGAAGGACAGTAAATTTGCAAAATTATGACCTTAATATATTATACATAAATCACATTTATGCAAATCTTAATTTTACAATATTTTATTGAAAGCATAAATAAAACAAATGTGATGTATTCAAGATAATAGCTTGATTGTTGTAAAAAAAACATATGTTTATTCTGTATCCTTAAATTATACAAATGAGACTTTTTGAAATTTTAAATTTATAGATTTTATTAAATATGCCTTTGATTCGCTATCTTCTTTTTTTATTTTTCATACTTTTCTAGAGACGAATATCATTTGATTGAAGAAATAATGACAAAAGTGAATAAAAGTATTTTTATATATAAAGTTAATACGTTATACCAAATGTGGTAATAAAAATAAATTTAAAGCAATAATAATATAAAAAAATGACTTGGAAGAATATTTTCTCTCTATATGTTATTAACATTATGCCCGTAATGTTTTTCACGAGATCTTGAAAACTGCCTAAACATCATTGAACTTTTAACAACATTATTTTGTCTATTCGCATGCCTCCTAACATGTCCAGCAAAACCCATACGAAAACGATCAGAATGATTTTTTACAGCAAGAAATGTTACTTTATTTGTTGTCTTATTACATGTCCACTCTTTAATTATTTTGTTTGCTAAATAATTTAACAAGACAACCATTCCCAATAAACATACACATGTTATAATAGCCCATGGTGGAAATATATGTTGTGATGGAGTATCAGGATAGTCATGATAGTGAATCATTTTATCAATATTTTTCATATGTTCAAAAATTCTACTATAAATGTTAACATTTACATCTACAATATCAATTTTACTACGATAGTACATATATGATAATTGATTAAGGAATAGTGTTATCATAAATGGTTTATGTATTCTCTCAGGATACCATGTATCAATATACACTATAAAAATATCAGCTTTACATATACTTGACCATTTCTCTGCTAGCATCTGTCCATAAATAAATGATGCCCTATGGAATGATTGATTTTCATCACTTATAAAATTTTTGTCACATTTATTTATACTAAAAATAATAATAGATAATGCATTTATTTTTTTTATATTACCTTGCATAGGAAGTAAAAGGCACAATTATAATATATACACGATACTTTTTACGACCATTAGGAGTATAGTTATAACATAACTGATTAAAATCATCTTTGCAATTACAATTGGTGTAATTTTTTTTTAATATTCCATGTAACAAATCAGCCTCAGTTCTACTTAAGAATCCACCAGGATCACATAAATAGTCTAATTTATGGTAATGTTTTTGACACAGTGTTGAAAATTGTTCCTCAACATCCGATGGTATTTGACATGGTATTGATAATGATGTATGTGATGATTCTTTTGGTGTTACAATATCATTATAATAAAATGATGGTGGATAATAGTATAAATTTCTTTTAAACCACCTCCTACCTTGTGACAACGATTTTTTGTTTATACATAGTAATATTAATGTTACAATAATAATATAGTTAGTTGAAACCCGCATCCAAAAGAAATTCATTATTCTATTAATAGAAAAAAAGGTATAATTATTTTTAGATATTGTTTATGAATATTTTTTTAAAAAAATATTAAAATTTTGCTCTTATTATATTACTTTCTCTCATTATTTTTATTTACTTTGTAATTATAAACAAAAGAAAAAAGTATGATAAACATTCTATAGTTTTAAGAAATACTATATTTCATTTTCTAAGAACAGTAGATGATTAAATAAAAATCATTGAAATAAATTAATATAGTTTAGAAGAGTAAAAGTATAAGAATAATCTTATAATATATTTAATAATTAATTATATTTTTCTTAATGGGTAAAATAATTATAAAAAAATAAATAAATCAATTTAATAGGAAGAAAAATTTATTACATTAAATGTACTTTTTAATTTCTTATTTTCTTCCCATAATAGTAATTAGAAAAAATAAAAATTTCTAATAGGTATAATGTTATTTAACATTTTTTAAAAAATTATCAAAGGCCTACAATTGTTTCTACTTATTTTAATTAGTAAAAAGAGAAAAAATATATAGAAATGTTGTTTAAGGAAAATTATGAAAAAATGTGTTGGTATAAATTATGGTTATTAAATGATTTTTAAAATAAACCTAATAAGTTTATGGAGAATGTTATATATATACAAGAAGGGGAAGAAGGAAAAATTAAGATGATATTTTAGAGAATATGGAAGTTACAGTTGATTAGACATTTTCTTTTTTTAAACAAATAAATAGATAAAAGAGGATAAAAAGCAAATGATAAAATATGATAAAAGTAATACTTTTATATGAAATCATTTAAACAATCTATGTTATTAGACAAAAATAAATTATACCATAAGGTTAACTAGAGAGTGAAATAAATAATGATACGAAAAATAACTTTAAACATCTTATATAAATATGGAGACTTTTTATGAACGATATATGAGCTTATATGGGTATATTTATTTAATAGTAATATCAAAGGAAATTGAAAAAAGATTTGTGGGATAAGTTTAGAACAAAAAGGGTAAAATGATAAAAAAATGTATAATGCATACATTATTATTGTCACAATATTAGGAAAGAAAAATCTACAATAGTATATTAAATGATTGATATAATGTATTGAGAATATTTCTATAAAAGTCAAATTTTGTAGGAAAAAAAAAGAGAATAAAAATAAAAAAAATTTAAATTAAAAAAAGACTATTAAGATAATAAGGCCCATGATAGTTGAAGATTTTTTTGTTCTTTAAAAATTAATCCTTCATCATTTTTTTCTTTAAAAAAAGTTTATATTTGAAATGATAATTTATATATTTTATGAATTAGAAATTTTTTATCAAAAGAAAAATGGAAAACAAGAGGTGTGTTTACTTATTATTATTATTAATAATAATAATATTTATTACTATTAATAAGGAAAAAATATGATTTATAATATAGGTAAATATTAAAAAAAACAAATATTATTTATATTATCATCATTATAAGTGTAAAAAATATATTGAAATGATAGTAATTCAAATATAAATTATTATTATTAAATATCTTTAAAAGTGATTTGTTATTCTTAAAAGTATTTTTCCTTATTATGTAAAATACATTGTACTTTATAAAGAGTGTATGAAATTGAAGATAAAAAAGTTATTTTGGGAAGATATATAATATAAATAAAAAATTTATCAAATATAACTATTTATATATTTGTAGTGTAAAAACCATCATGTTTTTGTGGGGTAAAAGATATATACTTATATTAATGGATACCAAAAAATGTATGTTAAAATATATATCTTTATAAAAAGAGAATATATTGTCCTTTGAAAATTTTAACATTGTTTTATAAATATATTTCATATAAAGAGATATATATGGATATAGATAATCTTTTAACTTGTATTCGGAAGGAAGAAAGTAAAAAAGATAAATGATGGGATTCAAAAAGTTTTTGAATAAGAATTGTCATACTTTTACCAAAAGAATTTTCATTGTAACAGTAGTGGTACTTTAGATAAAAAAAATATTTTTCACACTACAATGGCATTTTATTGTAATTTCATCCTTTGTTTTATAAAATACTTTGATTTTTACTTTAACTATTGTCATCTTTAAAACTAATAAAAGTATTTTAAATATTTCTATTAACTTTTAGAATTATTTACTTAACATAAATAAATTATTTTTTATAAAGGAAGAATTTTTTTGAAAATGATGTCAGTTTTCAGAAAATATAGTAATGATTATAAATATATTATATTTAATACATTAAAATATAAAAAATATTAAGTTTATATAAAAATATTTCTTGTCCTTATATATAAAGATATATGGATAAAGGAAAATATTTAAAAAAATTTAAAAACCTTTGAGTTACACATGAATCTTAAGAAACTATAATTCACATTTATATTTTAGATACTTTTTGGTTAAATCCAAAAAAACATCACTATAAAAAGAACTATTAATTTTTCTAACTACTTTATTTAACAAAATACCTGTCATTTTTTATCAACTCCTCCATCTAACCCTCACTTTTTTGAAAGCAAATATTATAGTATTTTAGAGAATAAAAAATGATTTTGTTCTTTTAAATTTTACGAAAGTTAGTAATTTTATGTAATGTTTATATTTTAGGAAACAAAATATCTCATAAAGTTAAGGTTATTATATGTTTTATACTTTTTTTCCTCACAAATACAACATCAAAATATCATTACCTGTGATATTTATTATTATATTTTATTTGATAAAAACATTAACAATATTAGTGGCGCGTAAAAATTTTATAAATAATAAAATTAATAGTACCTATTATTTATATTTTATTTTTCTAACCATTAAAATTATTAATTTTTTTGCCAGTACTTATATTTAGTTAAAGAAAAAAAAGTGTAAAATCAGAGATGCCAAATGATAAACTAAGTATGTAAATATCATTTAAACAGTATACTTTATATAAAAAAAGAAATTATAATAAAAAAATTAATCAAAGAATTGTAAGAATACATATTTTTTGTAATAAAAAAAAATAAATTATTTTTAATTTAAAAGTTTTCATTTAGAATAATTATAAGTAAATAAAATTATAGGATTTGATGTAATTTTACAATTAATAATATTAATATTTTTTAAAAGAGATATGTATATGATAGAAAAGTAGTTAAAGCATAGGTTTTGCTAAAAAAATTATAGAATACATTTAAAAAACAAACACATAAAAATTGTAAAAATCAAAAATATATGCGATAAGAAAAAGCTGTGAAAAATCTCGCAATTATATTTAATTTAAAAAATATTTTTCAAAAAGCATTTATATCATTTAAAACCACACATTATGGTTATATATTTTAGGTTTTTCTTATCTTTTTATACTTCTACCAAAAACTTACAATCTAATTAAAATCCATTCTCTTTTAACTTTAAAGATTTATCTTTTTTTATTCTATGATATATAATAAAAAAAGAAAAAAAGGAAGTTTATATTTGAATCAAACAATTTATGAAATGTAACTAATTTTTGTTTTTTTTTTCTAAAATATATTTATATATATATGTATTTATTAAACCTGATAAATTAATAAAAATTCATCAATATAAGATAAGATAATAATTTAAGAAATGGTAAATGAGATATTAATATAAGAACAAATAAATGAATTATAAAAGACAGCAGTAAATTACATCATATAGAAATGTTTTCTAATAATAAAGATGCATTTATAGTATGAAGTCCAAATAGTTCTACTTAAAATTAATATTGTTTGATGAAGTAGTATCAAAATCGACAACTTTATTAGAAAAATGTTTTAAACGAAATATTTTTTTCTCTTTTTTCAATTTCTCTTCTGAATCATCTGTCTCATTAAAAAGAGAAATATATTATATATATGTAATATATATAGTAAAATTGTATTTTAGCAACATGAATAAATATTTTTTGGTACAATTAAAAAATTAGTGCTATTTTAGTATACAAATGTCATTCCCATTTTTTATAAAAATTTAATTTAAATAAACTTAATAATTTTTCAATTATTAAACTTCAGTGCATTTTTAATATATACATACTACTATTTTATGAAAAACATAACAGAAATAACTATATTAATATTTTTTTCCATAGTAAAAAAAATTGTTTTTATAAACTATCTAAAAAAATGGTATTATAGATAATAGAGTATTGCCAGATCATTTTGGAGACAGTAATTTATGTTTATTATTATTAATTATAATTATATTTTGGGAGTTTATTTTTAATAATAAAACTTATTGAAGACGACGTGTCTCTCCAACCATAGCTTCATTCCTCAAATCACCTGATGATTGTTGTTGATTCTGTGATAATTGTCTAAGAAGATATTGGCGTCTTTTTTCATAAGCAAAATTGCGACCATCAGTACTAGAATATTATAATTAGTAATTTTATGATAAAAAGTATATGACGCTTACATTTGACTACTTGGAATTGCTGATGATTCTGTTTCTTGTTGGATTGGGCATAAAATTCTATATACCCATAATCTTACTCCTCCTTGTTCAGTTCTTATATTAGCAACAAAATCATACTCAGCTCCACCATTACCATATAAATCTTTTTTGGCAACTGGACCTCCAGTGTAATATGAACCAAGGGTTACAAGATCTGTTCCGACATATAATTTATTTGTAACATTAAGATTACAACATCTCAAGAGAATTGATTGTCCATTGGATGCCCATTTCATTCCGCTAAAAATATCGCGTTCAGCTTTACAAGCAATTTGGTCATCAACACAAGTATCACCTGACGTTGCACATGGAATTGGACCACATTCCGCTTCAATGGCTCCATCTTCATAAACTGTTACTTTATTAACAACCTATGAATAAGAGAGAGGAAAATAATTTTATTATGATAAATTATTCAAAAATTTAATAAACATACTTGGTTCTTTGCACATTTAGTACCAGATACTGGTTCCAATGATGATTGAGCCAGGATAGCTGGTATAACAAAAGTAGAAATAAGAAATGATAAAAAATTCATATTTTATTTTTTTTTCTAAATAATATATATTTTTAAATAATTAATTTTTATACAATGACGGATATTGTTGATTACTTAAATAATTATATAAGAAATTATTATATATGATAAAGTGTATATACAAAAATTTTGATATATGCCAACTTTTATGTAGATATCTTTAGATTGTATTGTATATAACTTATTCCCTGACATTTAACACTCCTTCAATTACAATTTTAAAATTTTGAGGCCAAGGACACATTTTCTTCTAAACAGTAATCTTCTTTCATAAATTCTATAACAATTATAATTGTTTAATAAAAACTAAACTTTATATTTTGATGGAATAAAATATATATGGTTTTATATCATATTATTTTATCCTGGTCACTAAAATAGCATTAACATCAATTTATTATAATTCACCATGACAAATCATCTACGTAATTGAGATGTATATATTGTATATAGCATAAATTATTATTCATTTTTTTGTGAAAAAAAAAGTTTTTGTTTTAATCTACTTTGATATAAAAAAACTACATATAATTGTGGATTGTATAATTGTATCTATCTCCCATGAAACTATTCTGCAATTTCTATTGTATAAAAATATGATTTCTAAAAATAAATACATATCATTTTTGAATTTTTTTACCATCAACATTTATTTAGTTAAAAGGTCGTCAGTCACATTATACCATCAATTTAATCTAAAATAATAGAAATCGTAAAGTTATTTGAAAAAAATATTGTAAAATCAGTAAAATTGTTTATGTTAAACTAATAGTTTTACTGACCTGAATTATATTTATAGGTCATTTGATTTTAATTATGTTTTACAGGAGAAAAATTTTTATGTATTTATTGTGAATTGAGGTTTAAAATTACAGTTAAAAAGGTCTTAGAAATGTCATAAACATTAAAACAAACATTAAATTGTCAAATAAACTATTATATAGTATATATTATTGCATTCTAAAACAATTAAAAAAAAGAAAAATGGTTATAGAAAACCATTTTTAATGGCACATAAAAATCAAGTTATATTGATGAGGTAAATTATTTATTATGATTGTTGATAAATTCATTAAATCTCTATATTTCTTGACACTCCAAAATAGTAAAAAAAGATAAGAATTTTTTTTATCATCATCCATATTCCAATTAATCTTCCCAGAAAATATTTATATTGTTAAGGATGTAGAAAAATATTTATGTTTAACAAGTTGAGATAATATAACTTGAAATTTGTTAAAAAAATACTACTATGTCTATATTACTAAATATAGACATATAAACATATTCTCAAATCAACAATTAATTTATTTATATCAAAACGTACTGACAATACAATAAATCAAATTATTTATAATAAAAAAAAAAGTTAGAAAATTTTTTGGTTTCTTATTTAAATTGACATTAGATAAAATAAATTTTATCTATCTTTTATCAAAAAACCATTCAAAGTTATTATACATGATACTTCTAATAAAACATGAACAAGTTTTGGCTAATTATTATCCCCTTTTATTCCAAGAAAACATGTTCCAAGGATAAAAAAAAGAATTAATTAGCTTACATTGTTATGAGAATACCTACTATATTATCATTTTTATAATACAAGATCTTTAATCAAAATAATAAAGTATTATTATATTGTATAAAGTTAAGTTTGATTCATCCATAATAATTATTATATTTATTCATTAAATATTCTTCCAAAAGTTTTTTCAAAATAATTATTTATTTATTGAAATGAAGACGCATCATCTAATTACTGCAATTGCTACTATTATCCTCCTAATACTTCTTGCTACATTGTTAGCATTTGTTAGTGTTTATAAGAGTGTTAAAGTTTTTTGGAGAGAACTTGATGAAGAGATGAATCAGCTTAAATCCATGAATGATGGAACATGGGTTGATATTCAAAATCTTGTAACAAAAAGAAAAAAAAGACAAAATTATGAGAGCAATGCCGAATTTGTTGATAGAAATGATAGTTATCAAAGGGATATAAATTTTTCTCAAAATGTTCAAGGAAATGCCTTTGAAATAAAAAATGAAACACCACTATGTGTTTGTGACATTAATACAGCCAACAATAAATGCCCACCTGGTCCTCCTGGTGAAAAAGGATTCCTTGGCATGAAAGGATTAGACGGACCACATGGACCAAATGGGATACCAGGAATAGATGGAGATTCAATTGGGTACCAAGAAACTTCATATGATAGCTATTCTCAAGGAGATTGTCAAATGTGTCCACCAGGTACGATAGGACTTCCAGGTCTTCGAGGAAGACTAGGTAGAATAGGAAATCCGGGTCCAATTGGCCAACCAGGACCATCGGGAATGGATGGAGAGAATGGATTGATGGGTAAAAGAGGTTTCTTAGGACCACAAGGGCCCCAAGGTAATCCAGGGATGCCAGGCGTACCAGGAAAAGAAGGTCTAAAATGTTACAAACCAAGAGGACCAAAAGGCCCAAGAGGGTCTCCAGGAAATTATGGTCCTGAAGGTCCACCGGGACTAATTGGACCATCAGGAGCTATTGGGACTATGGGTATACCGGGTGAAGCTGGCTTTCAAGGAGCAATGGGACAAACAGGAGATTTCGGAAGACCTGGACAGGCCGGTGAACCAGGAAAAGACACTTTATATTGCACATGTCCTCAACGTTTATTTGAAAGTAATGCAAATGTTGTAGGTTATTCTACAGAACAAAAACAATCTGATCTAGAAGAGTCGTATCTTTCCCAACAAGCAACGAAATACAGTCAAGGGATACAAAAGCAAGAATTAAATAAACCAGCACAAATTTCGATTACGGGATCAGAAAATGTAAAAAATTACTATTCAAAGTTAACAAAATATGATTCACCATTACTGGATCCTGAAGTTAAATTTACGAAAGAAAAATTAACAGAGTACAATGGAGCAGATCCGTTTATATAATAATATTTTTATACAAATACATATCAAAAAAATGAATATATTTTTTTGAAAGAATAACAATATGGTATTATTTATCTAAAAATAAAAATGATGGCTGGCAAAAAGATACATTTTTAGTAAAAGAAACTAATTTTATTTTTACTTACAACAAAAAAATAATGTAGTAAAAAACATTTATATATATGGATATAAAATATTATAAATGACAACATTAGAGATCGTTTGTATGTAAGATACAACAACGTAATAAAGCTATTATTTTTAATATAATTTTATTTTTCTTGTAAATATACAATTTTGCGATTTTATTACATTTCAAAGTATTCATATTTTAAAGATCTCAATTCATTTGATAAATGGATAGAAAAATGTAATAAAAAATGGAGGTTAAATATTTGACGTATGAATTTCTACGGGCATTCAATTTCAATACCTTCAACGTCAATAGAATTAAATTGAAATATTCGTGGTTTTTGACGGTGTTTTTCACAGATACTACGAAGTGTATTACTTATCTATAATGTTTCAAGAAAAATAATAATAAAGTAATAATGTTTACTACTTACAGTGTCTGCTTGATTACTTATAAAAGCAACATGAGATAAATCTTCAGAACTTTCTTTTAAACTTATTTCAACAACAACATCACAGATACATTTACCATTCTATAGAAAAAGGTTTTTATATAGTATAAAATTGAATTGTACTTACTGATAAGGAAGTAAATTTGTTACTACTTTTAATGCTTGAGATACTACAAATATTTAAAGTAATATTTGTACTTCTCCTATTTCTCATACATGATCTACTGCGATATTCCAAATTCCCATTATACACGTAAATAATACCCGAAGGTCTTCTTAAAAGTTTACCCTCTACTTGATCATCAAGGATCACACCATCAACTTGCCAATAATCTCTAATAGACTTGTCAGGTAATGATGGAAGGCATAATTTGCTAAAAATGCATCCCATTTTTTTAAATTTCTTTTGTTTGTTTCTAAATAGCCGTATGTTATATCTCAGTTAAAGTCTATAAACAAAAAATATTAGAAAATGGATAATAAAATTTAAAAAAAGAGATAAAAAATTATTTGTAACTGGAATGAATAAAGGATAATAATATTGATATTTGTTGCTAGAATGATCTTTGATAAAATAGATTCCATGATCAATTTCTTTCCTATGTAAAATATGTGTAAAATTAAAAATATAGTATTTTTTGTGAATAAAAGCATTAACTTAAGTAATGTTAAAAAAATTATGTCAACAAGTCAAAAAAAAGAATTATAATAATAAATAAAAATATTAAAGAAAGCATGAAAATAAATAATATTTATGATAATACATTTCCTAACCTAAGTCTATTTTTTATGGGTATAAGTAATAAATTATCTATGAAAAAAATGAAACAAAGAAATATTTTATATGAAGCAAAAGAAATGTTATTATTTACATTACTAAAAAAATTATGTATTTTAAATATCGTTTGATATATTATAGACTTTATACAACATATAAATCATGTTATATGTAGAATATAATTATAATTTTTTTTTAAAAAATTTCATTTTAAATGCTTCAATCTTGTTAATTACGTAAGGTTATGTTGTAAATGATGTGTACTATATTAAATTATATATGTTTTATTTTAATATTTGTATGGGAATAAAAATTAAAATTTAAAAAAAATTATTATAATGTGTCAGGTGCATATTAATAAACATTTAAATATAATTTTACAAATAGATATATTTTATTATTAAAGAAAATTGGTTTTCTACTAAAAAAATGAAATATCTAAAAATATATATAATTGAAGGAAATTTTTTTAACACCTATTATGGTGTTGTGAGTTTTTTTTTAATTATGGCAACAAAATTGTGAAATTTAATAAGCACATTGATAATTAAAAACTTTAATTACATTCAATTTAAATGTCATACAAAAAATAACTTTTTTTCGTTAACTAATATATTATAAATCTTTTAATATCTATAATCGTACACTTTAAGTACATTTTGCATGTATTGATGGTTAAAAAATATGATATTACATATGGAAAAGGATTACTTGTTAAATATGTTTAACTGTATATTTAATAATTTTTCTATATGTAAAATTTAATAAATTTTATTACATTTTTTTATTTTGATCATAAATTATAAAAAAAGATATAATTTAGGAATTTAATAAATCACTAAATTTAAAGGAAAATTATTATGACTAAACATCAAAATTATATATATTTAGTTTAATGTATATAATTTTATAGTGTATGTGATGGCATGAAAAATTATTTACTATGTACCTTTTCTAACATGTGATATATTGGTGATTAAAAAATATAAAATATAGCATTAAGGTGTAAGAAATACTATAAAATGTTTGAATGATCAAATGTCTCTTGAAAACATATTTATCATATAATAAATATGTTGTCCTCTTTATCAAAATCCTACGTTGATAAAACTTTATCTTAACTTATCTTTCTACTTCTTAAAGATTGAAAATTCAAGCAATATATAAACTGTCAAGTTTTGTTTAAATTTAAAGGACATCTATTTAAAAGAATCATACTATAATTTAATACATATTTCCTCAAAAGAATAAAAGGAGAAATACTTGAAACATGGTATCAAACATATTCTTTTATAAATATATACATATACATAAAGAAAAGAAGTGAATAGGAAAAAAAAATATTCCTTATTTTTATTTATATATATATATATATATATATATATAAATTTAAAATAATATAAAATATGTAAAATTGGTACTTTTCATATTTCTGTATAGTTTATATAAATACTATAAGGGAAAGTTAATTGAGTTTTAGGATGGAAAAAAACTATTTGATATCATAATATTTAAATTTTAATCGTTTCATAAACATTTAAGTTTCTGTACCCGTTTCCTGAATAACGGAATTAAGCTTTTTAGGGGGTGAAGAATAAAATTATATATTACGTTGTCAAGAAGAAAAAAGAAAGAAAAAAGGGAAATGTTTGATAAATGTTTTGAATGTTAATGATTTCCTCACAATTTAACATTTTTGAAAATTTATTTAATAATAAGAATAGTATAACCAAGAAAGAGAAATACACTTTATAGGATAATTAACAAAACCGATTATCACATTTGATAGTTTATATCATTAACAGGAACTTTATAGAACATTTTTATTTATTAAACGTGAAATTATTTGTTTATTTTATAGAATCGGCTAAATAAAAAATTATACTAAAATTAACTTCCTCTTTTTCCACTCTATACTTTTTTCGATATTAAAATTTAACTGAAATTTTATATTTAAGGGATTTAGTATAATTTAATTTAAAAGAAAAAAAGATTAATAAATCTCATATTTGTAAAAATTCATTCGGTATCCATTATTTATATGAAGTAAAAAAAACCATCATGGGTGTATCACTTAAATAATGTGAAAAACTCTTTTTTTGAGCGTTAAATTTACAAATTTATTTACATTTATAAAATATAATAGTATTTTGAAAAGCTTAATGATTAGGTATATAATATATGTGTTTTTCTTTTCATCAACTCATTTAAAAAGCACACTTAAGGGAATATAATTGTGAAAACGTCTTAAGCAAATACATCTTTACACCCTTAAAATTTTTTATTTTATAAAAATTTTTAATTTACAGGGAAATTTTAGACAACTCTCATAATATGTTATATCAAATTATTATAAAGATTAACCAATTAAGAAATAGGAAAAATTTATCAAATGTTACTACCAAAATAAATATTATAGTGCATCTATCCTTCTCAATCCTTTAGGGTATTATAGAAGAAATATCGTCATTATTTTAAAACATTAAGAAAAAAGCTTATATATAAAGATCTAAATTTTTACTCCATTAATAATACAAAATTTAAAATAAAACAGTAAAAAGAAAAAAAAATAAGAAAAAAGCTATATTTCAAATGATGGGATGTTTTTTACAAGTAAATTAAGTTAATCAATTCAATAATAGAAAACGTAATTTATAGTTAATTTTTTACAAGGGTATGATATAAAAATATTTTCCCTAACTTAATAACATGCAAATAATTTTTTAACAGAAAATTTTTGCATTTTTCCAGAATATACATATAATATCAAATATTAATACATTATATAAAAAGCAATCAAACTTGAAAAATAGAAAGGATAGATTGAAAAAGTGATATAAGCATTATAAATTAATTATTGGAAAATGGTATAATTAATGTTTATTGTTAAATGTTATGTACTTCATCTACGAGAAAAAAAGATATTAATACATTTATTTTGACAGATTATTGTTTAATGTATAGTAAAAGTATGCATTTATACTTAATCATAATTGTGCCAACCAAAATCTTACTCATATATTTAATAAAAATGTTGAGGGTAGATTGAAATAGAGAGATAGAATGTGTGTGAGAGAGAAGGAGAAAATGATGACAATAAGTAATAGAAGTTAGATAATATAAACTTATTATTTTCTATGGAGATTGAAAAGAAATATGAATAAATGAAATTTGTGGTACATAGGAAGTATTAAATCGTTTATTGCTTTTTTCTTTATGAGGGTTATTAGAATGATAGCATGAAATAAAATCTCCAACTTCATTTTACGATACTTTAAAAAAATAATAAAAAAAGTTAAAACAAAAATAAAAACATTGTAAATATCAAAGGATTCAAGTAAAATAAGAGAAAAATAGATAGTTTTGATGGAATTCTTTAAAATTGTTTTTTTATAATTAAAAAAATATAAAATAGAAAAATTTTCTCCATAACCTTTTAAACAATATCGTTGGAATATTAATAAATTTTCAGAGACAATATTTTATCAAAGTAAATTAAAAAAGCATTTTATTCTGCCTTTTTAAATGAGAAAAAACAGAATAAGAAAAAAATAAAAAAAAAGTACAACGAATAATTATTTTTCAAAAGTATTTTCGTCCGATAGAAGTTTGAAAATATAAAATTTATTATGTTCAACTAGTCTCACGAGAGTTAAATTTAACTTTTATTTATGATACAATATATAATGTTGTTTATAAATTTTGAATATTGAAATAATAGTCAAAAATATTGTTAATCACATTAAATGTAATAGTTTAAATAACATAATAAAATGAAATGGGGGTATTATTATTGGTTATTAAAGTCACAAAACTTTTTGACTAACTCTTTTTTTATTTTTTTTAAATTTAAAAAGTACATACTAAATATACTTTTCTGATCATTTGCAATTTAAATCGTCTTTTAAATGAGTATGTTATTTTATTATAAAATAATAATAATAAATTTATTTTGTAACTTCTAGAGTGATATCAAAATTCTGTTGCTTTGGAAATTAAAAAAAAATAGTAAGTTTTCCTTTGCAGAGATGTAAAATAAAAATTTTTATTAAAATGCAGCAAACTTGAATATTAAATTTTAGAATTTCAAGTAAAAAAGAATATTATTACATATATTTATAACAATATCTGTGATATACAATGTTATAAGTAATACGTAATAAGCACATAATATAATTAAAAATAATTTTTAAAACTGATTATTTTTCTTACCATTTAAAAATAACAAAAACGAAATGTTTATCAATTATATGGTTTCTTGGATATATGTTACATTTAAATATTATTTAAATGTCTTTTTAGTGTTTTAACAGATTTAAAAATTAAATATAAGATAGATAAGAGGTCATTCGTATGTTATTATCTTTAATGTTCCACATGTTAAATTGAAAATTTTACTACTTCTTTGAAATGTCCTCCATCATATTAATCATATATTTCAAATGTATTAAAAATTAAAAATCAAATTAAAATTTATCTTTTTTATCACTTTTATTATACTATTTTATTATTTTATTTGATAAATAAGATTGTTACAGTGTTCCAATGTATTTCTTTTTAAAAGTTCATAGAATATCTGTTAGTAGTATGAATAGGAGGAATTGTTATATTGCATACGTGGCCTTTATGTCGTTTAATGATAATATCGTCTATTTATTTCAAAATTCTTTTCATTTTTTTAAAAACCATCTATTTTGTAGAATAAATAACATTTTTACTAAATAGTTTAATTTTTATTGAATATCTATTACTTTCATTAATCTTTTTAAGAGTAATTATTATTTTATATTATGTAGTAAAGAATGACGTGGTTAGATTTTATATGACAACTGTACTGTTAATTTAAGAATACTTAAATTTTTAGATTAATTTAGGTTATTAATTATGATTTTTTGTATTATTTATCACTAATATTCATTTCTTTTTTAATAGCCTTTTGTTTTACAATTTGTGAATCTGATTTTCTCTGCTAACAGAAAATAAAAAAGAAATCGTTATCGATGTACTTTCGCATTGTTTTAATTAATAATTTTAATATACATATAATTTATATTTAGTGTCATCAATTTCAGATACTGAGGAAGAAGGAAACTTCAGTAAATCAACATAAATGAACCAATTCCAAGGACAATATCCAAATCCTGGGATGAATTTACCATCGTCTCAAAATAATGGTCCAGTGTCACAGATGTATCAAGGAGATAACAATCAACAACAAAACCTACCTGCTTCATTTGGGCAAATGAATTTGCAGGGCCAAACTCAACCACCAACTACGATGTCATGTCCTCCACAAATAAATCAATATAGTCAGAATGTACCTTATTCTAATAGTCAACAAGACTTCAATAGCAAACAAATAGCTGGATCACAACTTAATAAGACTCCACAATCATTTCAAGGAATGATTCCATTTAATCCATCATTCCAAAATCCTCCACAGATGTCCTTTGGAGGTTCACCACCAATCGGAAATAGTATGGAGTCGAACGAACAAAAGTCATCTCTTCTAGGTAACCAACCACCAACTGCTCAGGGATTTCAAAATTTTAGTAATCAAATGCAGCATGATATAAATAATGGACCACCAATTTTGACACAAAATCCTCCAAGTAATGCTAAACCGGTTGTTCCCCTACAACCTAAGGTGGGAGGTATGACAATTTTACCACCAGGTGGTCAACAGCAAGTTTCCTAGATCAAATCAACCACCAATGAGTATTCCAAATCTACTTCCACAAGGTAAGTCTCTTAAAGATTGACATTTAATAGCTAATCTTAGGTGGACAACAAACATTTGATGGATTGCAAAAGATGGGAATGGCTGGACAAATTAGTGAAAAACCGCCAGGCATGCCAACTCAACAACAAATGGGACCGTCAGGAATGTTTCAAACGATGCCATTGATGGGAGGGCAAAATCAGGTATCTGGACCACCATCTTCGATTCAACCAGGAAATCCAGGACAACATGTATCAACTGGTCCACCATCGTCCATTAATCAAGGAATTTCAGGACAACAGCCATTTACGTTACCAGGTACTCCACAACCGGTAATGCAGGGAGGACAACAACAGCAAATGAGAATACCAGGACCACCACAACCAGGAATTCCAGGGGGTCAACAAATAGGGGCTCTAGGAGGACCACAAATGGGAATCTTAGGACAACCACCAATGGGAATACCCGGACAACCACCAATAGGATTACCAGGACAACCACTAATGGGAATACCAGGACAACCACCGCTTGGACCACCAGGAATGCTAGGCCCACCAGGTATGATGGATTCAATGCAGCAAAAACAACAAAGACTTGATCCAGAACAAATGCCAAGTCATGTACAAGTCCGTGAAGATGATAGGATTGCTAAAACAGGTCCATTTCCAACAGGATATCCAACAGCTGAATTGCCACCACTTGTAACAACAGACTATATTGCACAAGACCAAGGAAATTCAAATCCACGTTTCTTACGTTCATCACTTTATTCTGTTCCATTAACAAATGATATGCTGAAAGTTTCACATATACCATTTGTTGTATCATGCACACCATTTGCTAAGACAATGCCAAATGAATATACACCACCAATCGTAAATCTTGGTGAACTTGGTCCAGTTAGATGTCAAAGGTGTAAAGCATACATGTGTCCATTTATGCAATTTATTGATGGTGGTAGGAAATTTAAATGTCCATTTTGTGATGCATCAACTCCAGTTGTTGATGAATATTTTGCTCACCTTGATCATACAGGAAGAAGGACAGATATTTCACATCGTCCCGAATTTTGTCTCGGCTCATATGAATTTGTTGCAACAACCGCCTACTGCAAAAATAAAGTGTTACCAAAAGAACCTGCCTTTATATTCATGTTAGATGTTTCATATAATGCAATTAAAAGTGGTCTTGTTAGAACTTTTTGTTCAAATTTAAAAAATCTTTTTACAAAGTTACCAAAAGAGACATATCAAGAGAGATCAACACTTCGTGTAGGATTTGTTACATATGATCATACACTGCATTTTTATAATTTATCATCTAAAGCAAAGAAACCTGAAATGACTATTGTAAGTGATCTTGAAGATGTTTTTGTACCATTTGTTGATGGATTTTTGGTTGATGCTTCAGAAGCTGAAGAGAGTATTCAAAAGGTTCTTGATGAAATACCAAGACTTTTTGGTAACACTAAAATTACTGATACATGTTTAGGACCTGTTGTGCAAGCTGGTTTGGATGCTTTGAAATCTTCTGACAGAAGTGGGAAATTATTTATCTTTCATACATCACTCCCAACACTTGAAGCACCAGGAAAGTTAGCTAACCGTGAGGATAGAAAAGTTTTAGGTGGTGAGAAAGAAAAGACTGTATTAAGTCCTAATGGAGATTTTTATACAAAATTAGGTGAAGATTGTACTAAGAATGGTGTATGTGTTGATTTATTCCTTTTCCCAAATGCTTTTATTGATGTTGCTTCATTATCACCGTTAGTATCAATATCAGGAGGACATTTATATAAATATCAATACTTTGATGCATCGAAAGATAGTAAAAACTTTTTGATAGATTTAGATAATGCTGTTAGTCGTGAGACAGCTTTTGATGCTATTATGAGAATAAGAACATCAACAGGTCTTCGTGCTACAAATTTCTATGGACATTTCTTAATGCAAAATTCAAGTGATATGGAATTTGGTGGTATTGATTCATGTAAACAAGTTATGACTGAAATAAAGTATGATGATAAACTTCCACCAAATGAACCATGCTATGTACAAGCAGCAACATTATATACAAGTTGTTCAGGTCAAAGAAGACTACGTATTCATAATTTATCTCTCTCAACAACGAGTGATTTTTCAACTATTTACAAAGCTATTGAAGCTGATACCTTTGTCGCATACCTTTACAAAAATGCTGAACGTATTGTCAGAGATAAAATACCAAAAGATATGAAGGAACAAATTATAAACATGTGTGCGCATGTTTTAGCAACATATCGTGAGAAATGTTCCGATAACCCACCACTTGGACAACTTATCTTACCTGAATGTCTTAGACTTTTACCATTATATTTAGGTAGTATCATTAAGAATGATGGGTTAACTGGAGGTGCTGAATTGACAGTTGACAATAGAGCATGGCTTATGCAATTGATTCCTGGTATGAGAACTGAGGATATTATTAGAATTTTGTATCCAAAAATTATCCCAGTTTCTGGAGTTGTTGTCGAAAATGAACAAGATGAATTCTTTATGCCTGGAGAGATTAGAGCATCATATGAATATTTTAAGCCAACTGAGGCATATTTAATTGAAAATGGAGTTAATATATTCTTATGGATTGGACAACAAATTTCTAATGAATGGATTCAAGCTATATTTAATGTTCAAAGTCTTCAACAGGTTGACACAGAAACTGTAAGTTTTATTATTTTTAAAAATATATTATTAACGATTTTTTAATTTAAGCATTCCATTCCTGAACGTGATAATTCTCACTCTCGTGGTCTTCGTAAGGTAGCAAAAATTATTACAAATGAAATTCTCCGCCATACTAAAATTACAATTATCCGCCAATCGGATCCTCTTGAAGCATGGATGAAGAGATTTTTAATTGAAGATCGTTATGCAGGTCAAGGTGGTTCATATGTTGATTCATTATGTACTCTCCATCGCGAAATTCGTTCTATTCTTTCATAATTTAATTCTATCACATTATACCATCTTAAATGAGGAGAAAAATGAAAAAAATAGTGAGTAAAAAATTGTTATATTGGAATAGTAGAATTTTACCTGCTTTCAAACAATTTTTATAAATTCAATTTTAAAATTAATACATACTTTATTATAATTTTCATATATTCAACAAATATCTATATAATTTATTTAATTCTTATTTTAATCAAAAGCATTTTTAAAATTTGTAATTGTTAATTATACAAATTTTTAACATTTTATTTACAATAATTACAATATAAATTCCATCATATATGATAAATAATAACAATGTCTTCCATCTTTTTTATAAAAATTTAGTAGAACAGTGATTAAATATGATGAATATATAAAAGAGTTATTAATATATAATAAAGTAATGACTAATTATTATAAATCTGGAAATCTTGTAGGATCTTCACGATAACTTTTTGGGATACAAAACATATTAATTGCTATGTCATCACGAAATTCAAAATTTTTAAAAGATATATTTGCGGAGATTGTTGGCAACAATGGCATTTCGATAAATATTGGAAAACCAGGTGGAAGTTTTACTTCACAAAATCTTTTTAACTTATCAAAATGCCTTACACTTGAGACTTGTTCTAATATTTGGATTAAAGTTTCCAGTGATAATGGGAAATTCTGACTCATTCCGACTGATGCTTTAAGATTTTTTGAATGTTCTTTTAAAACTTGACACCTTCCAAGTAGTGGGGGATTTCCTGATGCCGCACCAATATACTCTTCCCAAGTTGTTGATGTTCTTCCTGGGGGTGGAAGACTTTTTCTATGTTGAAGGATTCTTATATCACTTTCTATTGAATTAGTATTTCCCGATGTCATTTGTCTAAAGAATGCTTTATTGTTTTTAATATCTTCCTGTGATAAATGTTCTCTTCTTTTACGTGTTACTAAGGTTAACCCCTCAACTGAATAAAAATCGCAATCATAATCTCCTATCATACGCTGAAAAAAAGAACAAATTATTAACATTAATTCTAAAGATAAAACAAACATACAGATTTTTCTTGTTTGAATATCCAGCCAGATGTTTCTCGGACAAATGTTATTGGTTTTGAAGATGCTTGTGCACTTACAATATCTGAAGACATCAAAATATCAATTTCTTCATCTAACTCGAGATCAGATTCAATTCTCCTCATTCTTTGAAAAACTTTTGATTTATTATCAAGAATTATTAATTCATTCTCAACTTTATCTGCGCATGGATTAAAAATAAATGAGATATCACCTCTCTCCCAACTTCTATCATTAAAGTCAACCAGTGTGGTATCTAATCTCATACATGAGCCTTTTTTAAAAACTTTACATGTATCTGATGGTAATACTTTAGATACAAAAGGAATCCAACTATGGAAATTCCATTTAAATTCCATGTAAAAATCATCAATCGTCGTTAGAATATTCTTTAATTTTGGCTTATTCTTTGCCATCTTTTCATTACTTTGTTCCTTTAATTTTTTTAGCATCGACGTAACTTCAATTAAGAAAATAAAGAGAATTTATGTATAATGTAAGTAAAAACATACTTATTTGTCTATCTCCATAACTAATTGCTTCCTGTAGACAATTCCATCCTTCACTATTTTTCACTTTAACTGGAGAATTATGTAATAATAATATTGATATTGTTTCTAAACAGAGGTATAAAATAACATGTAAAAACAAAACTTTTTTATTATTTTTATGATAATTTAAACGGTAAACATTAAAATGTTTCATTGATAATTAAATTACTTCGAAAACAGAATCATTACGATAAAACTTTACTATTTTTTAAAGAAATTTCTCATTGTAGGAATTTTTAAGCTTGTAACACTTAACTTTTGTTGAAAAACTTTTAATTTTATCAACTTTATAAAGATTTCCATAAAACTAATTTTACTTTTCCCATTAATTTGTTTATATATTCTATTACTTTTATTGTAGTTTTAGTTTATTAATACTGTACTATTAATATAACAGAACGTTTACTTAAAGCCAACATAAAGTATAATGTAAATATTTTTATATATATCATTTCAATAAGATATTATAAAACATATTCACCAAAAATAACCTTTGTAGTTTAGTTAAACCACAAACTACAACTTCACAGAAAATCCCAAAAATGCTAAAATATGCGTCGCTAAATAAAAAATATCAGAAGCGTATATTTCCAACAAATTTTCATTAAAAGAACATCTTTATAACAGATAATTAAATACAAATTTTTAGTAGCTTGATATATCGAGCTACTAATCTAAATTAACATTTAAAATAAAAATTAAACTGACTGAAGATAGTGAGTCCTTTTTTTAGATCTAATGCGAAACTGAACAACATTTCAAAATAGATTATACAATAAATATTGTATTTGTTTTGAAATACAAAAAAAAACGAAGAATAATTATAGTTTTGTAATGTTATTATGTAAAATAAAAACAGATAAATTATACTTGATGTTTTTAAGGGTTGTTATCACTAAAATAGTTATGAAAAGAGTACAAAAATATGAGTGGGAATTAGTTAGTTTAGGAGATTAAAATAATATCGATAATGTATAAGTTTAAAAATTTAAAAGTACTATTGGAAACATAATAAATTCATGTAGAAAAAATCTATTAGCATAAGTAGTTATTATACCCGCTTGACCTTATATTTTTAATCAGTAAAAAATAGATTTGAATGAAGTTGTATGATCATAGAATTATAGAACAAGTAAAAAATCAACATTGAGATAATAAGTGTATGTAAAATTTTAACTAAAACATTCTACGAAGATGTTAGAAAGAGATTATTGATAAATATTTAATTGATATAAATAGTCATATATACATAAAGAAATGTTTTATAATCATAAGTTATTACAAACATACCTAATTACATTTCTTAGTGTTTTTTATAAAAAAAAATTAAATAACAAACTTTACATTTAAAATCAATAACCTTTTTTTATTTATTTCATAAGCTCACTTAAAAAGACTTTTTTGTTTCAGTATATTTTGCAACCGTATAAAATTTTTTTATCATCAGTTTGTTTTAGATTAAAAATATAATAGTACAAAAAAATTCGGTGATTATAGAAATTTGTAAAAAAACGAACATTTTGTTGAAAGGATATTTTTGTAGAAGTTTTCCATCAACATGGCAATTTTATCACGTCTTTATTGTATAAAACTTACCACGATGTCCTAACATTGTTGAAATATGTAAAGCTGTATTTCCATGAATATCTTTTTCGTATACGTCAAATCCATTTTTAATAAGCTGAAGGATCATTTCAGTGTTATTTAAAAATGCTGCCTTGTGTAATGGGTACTGTTCTTGATTTAGTGACATCATTAAAAAATTTGTATATATTTTAATATATTTAAGGCGAAGAATCTAAAGAATAATGTTAACATAAAAGATTGTATAAGAATATTATTAATAAAAGAATAGTATATACTTGATAACGACTAAAATAAAAGTATGCATTTATGTTGATTGGTAAAATATGTCAAAACACCAAAAATATACATAAAAAAGAAATACAATTTTAAGTACAAATTTCAGTGGCGGTGTTTTATTAAATTACAAAACTATTTAAGGTATAGAGGGGAATAAAAACTTTTTACAAATTTAAACATAAAATGTATGTAAAAATTCAATATACATGCAAACTATAATATTTAAAGGCAAATTTAAATTATTATAAATTAATAATAAAATTTTTTTGTTAATATAGTGCAAATCGTAAAAAGGAATTGATTCATTTTTAGTTCGCAATTTAACAAAAATAATTTTTTGGAATATTTATGAACAATTGGAGAGATAACTAGATTAAAAGAGATTGTTAAATAATAATCGAACAATTTTCTTTTGTAAGATATTAACAAATTAGATAATAGTAATTAAATTCTTTCATATTTTAAATGTTTTCACCGTCTTATCTTTTTGTTTCAATAAAGAAAGAAAAAAAGAAACATTGATATGATGATAAAAAGAGAATAAAGTTTAATTTAACGGGACAATTAGTGATGAAAAAAGATGCAATAAATGGTTTGGAGCAGTTATATACATATAAAGGAAAATTTTTATAGAGGGATGTACAATAATAAAATATATATATGTTTATTGCGAGAGAGAAAACATTTAAGTTTTCTTTTTTAAATCAAGCATTATATCATATGTATGTTTGTTTAAAAATCTAAATAATACATTGAATTATTAAATCATTCTTTTATCTACATACTTACCATTCTCATCTTTTTCATTATTATATCTTTTAACAACAAAACCTTATTACTTATAAGCTTTATTTACAAATATATGCATGCAAATATACATAAATATCTTTGATATATTATTCGTCATGTTGAAGTATTTTAATTGTTTAAACAAAAAGGATTTAAACTAATTAATGTTTTAAAATACTATGGTAAAATATATTAAATTTATTTTTAAAAATTAGTCTAATTCCCATAAAAAAACTTGGGATTATTTAGCATTTTTTGAATTAATATATACATATATATTACTTATGCATAAATATTAGTTGACCAATTTCACATAAAAATAAAATTTTTTTATCCCCAAGACCATTGCAATTTATAAGAGGTAATTTGTTCAAAAGTCACTATAAATTAAAGTAGTGGCAAAAGAAAAGTTTAAAATAATATTGTTTTATATGAGTATGAAATATAAAAGAAATATTGTTGATATAATAAAAGAGAATAAATAAATTTTTCTTTAACTTTCTTTAAAGAAGATCTTTAAGAGATAATAAAAAATCAGTTACGACATTTTAAAAGCTGTAAAATTTATTATTAAAATAAATTTGTTTTAACAAAAAGTTAAAAAAAGACAAAAAAATGTCTTAAATTACTCATAATAAAATAATTCCTACAATTCTACATTTATGTTTACGATTTCTTAAAAACATATAGCAAAAATTTCTTATATGTGGTTTTCTTAATTATATATGTAAAAGAGTATAAAACCATTTAGAAAATTTAATTAATTTTCATTTAATTACTTTTTTTTTCAAAAACATAAAAATATTATATTTAATTACTCTTAGAAAAATATTTTATTTATCAACTTTAATTTTCATCGATCACATCTTCAATGATTGTTAGGATAAAATATATAATAATTAAAAGTACATTGCTATAGTATAAAGTTAAAATATAATATTAATAGTTTTATATTATATCTGTCACTTTTAATTTACATTAAAAATAAGTTATATGTGTAAATTGTGCTTATTTGATAGAGAAATAAATTTTATCTCTAAAAATTTTAGTAATCATATTTTAAGATACCTTTTTTCAATGATATCCACAATATGATTTTAAAAATTTTTTTATGAAACATAAATTTTATATTTCCCAGTTTTAATTACAAATAATTTGTTACATTTTTAATATATAATTTTTTAAGATTAATAAAAATAAAATTTATTTCTTATATACTACTCACAAATTAAATTATAATTTTTAAAAAATAAAAATACTAAGAAAGATTTTTTCTAGTTCTTCTTTGTTTTAATTTAAAATTCATGCTACGAATAGATACAATCTTTAGGATGTTTTTGTGGTATTTTTTTATAACAATACATTTAAAATACTCATAAAACCAATAGTTTAAGAAAACATAGTTTTAGGAACAATAAATATCATAGCTCAATTGTTAAAATACAATTAAATATATTGTTTCTTAAAATGATAAATATTAGAAAAAAAAATATTTTTTTTACGTATAAAATAAATAAAATAAAAATTACATATACATTGTATAGAAAATATTGTCATTTTCTTTTACATGTAAAAGATAATAGTACTATAGAAAAATTTCTCTCTGTAATACATTATGTCTAAAGGTAAGAAATGAAAATTTTTTTATAATTATAAATATAGATAGTATAAATGAAGTATGGAAAAATAAAAATATCTGCAATAATTTTATTAATTTTTTTTAATTAAAAAAGAATAATTACTATGTGAATTTGCAGGGAGATTTTTATTAAGAATATGAAATTTTTATTATGATAAATTTTATTTTTTTATACATTTACAATCATTACAATATAATTATTAATTTAAAAATGTAAGTTATTGATATAAAAGAGTTCATTACTCAAACTAAGAATTTACTTTATTTTTAATAATATGTCAGATCATAAAAAGTAAAAAACAAATGAAAAATAATAAATGTTGTACAAAATTATATCACTTAATATTTATAGTGTGGAATATGTTAATAAACTCGATGACAAGCTTTTGGTTATACTTTATTTAAAATATATTTTGGTAAAACAAAATTGAAAGACATTTATGTTAAAGAATAAATGAAATTAAATACTAAAAGTATTTAGTTAGTAATCTTATGATAATTTATAAGTTAAGGGATAAAAATGTATAGAAATTATGAAATATCCCTTTGATAATAATAAACAATCAATGACAATAAAGATTAATTATTTTAATACACATAAATTAAATTTTTTCTTACTTTTTCATGTTTCAAAAACTCATAAAAATTAACTTTGGCTTTAACAAATGTAATTAAAAATATACATAAGTTAATTAAATGATTTGGATTAAAGTGTAGATTATCCTTTTTTTATATAAAAATAAAAGGAATATTTTCTTTCCTATTGTAAAGTATTACAAAGAAAAAAAGCTTTAAAATTCAAATAATTTGTTTTTCATTGCTTTCGAAACTAATAATATTTGCTTATATCTTTTTTAATAAAATTATAATAACAAGGAATTAAAGGTATTTTCATAAAATTGATACAGGTTTTGTAAAGATGTTGAAACAATTCTTTATTTTTCACTATGAATTGTTAAAAATCCACTTTAATAGTATTACTTGCTTCTATCATCTCATTTATCATTTTTAACATTTAAGTTCCTTAACTAACAATTTTTCAATTACTCACACATATTTATTATTTTCCAATTTTATCAAAATATGATAATATACCATAGAAAGTAAAATTAAACACTAATTTGAGCAGTAAGTATCATATTATATAAATTCGAAGATAATTTCTATACTTAAAATATGTTCCTCTTCACAATGGGATAATTATAACAAGTATAAAAATTATTAACTGAACATTAAAGTATCTATAAAAGAAGAATAATTGAACATCATAATATGGTAGTGAATTTATAATCTTTTACTAATTTATCATTATTAACGTTCACTCCTTCTAATTTTAAGGATGCTTTAAAAATTCATACACACCATTAAATTTTATCAATCGTCAAAAGATTCTCTCCTTTCAAATATCAAACGTCTTTACTTATAAACACTTACATTTAAGTCTTTTTTTTTGTTTCTTCAAGAATTATTATTTTTTACCATATTTTGAGCTTTAAATTATGAAAGGAAAAAAGTATATTTGGAGGAATTTTTTAATTCTTTCAATTCTATTTTTTATGGTAATATATTCACAGATTCCTTGTGGAAAAAAGTTTTGTACAATGTTGAAATTCTATTTATAAGGTAAAAAATGCTATTGACTATAATATTGTTGAAAGTTCTCATTTTGGAAACTCTGGTAATATACCTGTAACAAATAATCGTCGGGATAATGTTATAATTGATGAGAATATGGTTATAATCTCTTCTCATAATTTAAAGATTTCCTTGTCGAATAATATGAAAGAAAAGATGCTTATTAATGTACCAAATTGTAAGAACTATAATTTCTTTTTTATTAATAAGTTTTAAGATTCATTAATTAATGAATCGATAGTTAAATTCTTAGAAATTACTTCTTCAGACCATCAAAAAAATTCTATCATGAATATTATTGATTTAAACACAGCATTGTCAAAAGAATTAAAAAATATAGAAGCTTATAAAAATATAACAAAAATAATGTTAAAAAATTGTCTAAACAATCAACAAATTCCATGTCCTCCATCATATTTCCGTTTGATAGGAGGTAAATGTAACAATGTTAAATATCCATTATTAGGCACAGTAAATCAATCATTTCAAAGAATCCTTTCACCTGATTATAAAGATAACATTATGCTGCCAAGAGTTTCATATAAAAAGGTAGAATTACCTAATGAAAGAGAATTGTCAATTAAAGTATTTAATGAGCAAAATCCCCGAAATGTTTCTATTACTAATTTGTTTGCCTATTGGTACCAATTAATATCATCAGATATTTCATCAATTGCTTCAATAACAAAGACATCCTCTGGAGAAGATATTATACTAGAGTGTTGTTCTATTAACTCTGAAAAAATTGACAATGAATGTAATCCGCTTGAAATTTCATTGTATGATCTTGCATATAAAGGAAAAGTAACGTGTATCCCACATACACGTTCTATTCCTACAACATCAAGTGATTGTAAACTAAGACAAAGAGAACAAGCTAATTTTGTTACAAGTTTTATCGATGGCAGCTCTATTTATGGTAATAACGAAGATGATGAAAAGGAATTAAGATTACATGTAAATCGTAAATTACAAACTGTTATCTTTGATAAAAATTCTGAGTTATTGTCAATTGATAGAACGACATCAAAATGGTGTCAGTCATCAAATATTAGTCTTAGTTGTTTTAAAACAGGTACAAAAGATGGCAATATTTTTCCAGGCTCTAGTGCTTTGATAACAACAATTGCAAAATATCATAATTATATTGCTTCTAATTTAAAACAACTAAATCCATCTTGGGAAGATGAAAAACTTACCAAGAAAGTAAAAAAATAGTTATAGGTGGTATACAATTTATTACATACAATGAATTTTTACCTGCATTATTGGGAGAAAAAAATATGATAATGTATAATTTAAAATTAAGAGATAATAGCTATGAGAGTAATTATGATATAACAATTAATCCAAATATTTTTAATGAAGTTGGCGTCCTTCTCAATCCTTTACTTTTATCAATGATAAATGATTTTATACGATCAGTTGATAGTGAAGGATGGGTAAAAAGAAATTTAGATATTCGTGATACTTTTAATGATCCATCGTTGTTATATGAAAAGAATGGTATTGAAAATGTTTTAAGATTTTTAACTTTAGAAAAAATTAATACTCCATAATTATCAGTGTCAGAAAGTTTTAAGAGTTTTTACTTATCAAATCGTGGTAGCTATGGTATTGATGCTATTACTTTATCAATCAAACAAGGCCGTGATCATGGAATGAGTGGATATCGATTTTATAGACGAGCTTGTAGATTAGGAGATATTACAGATTTTAATGAATTAGAAAAAATTTTTTACTCCAAAAATATTGTAAAATTATTAAAGACAATGTATGAAAATATTAATGATGTTGAATTGATAATTGGTAGTCTTGATGAAAAACCATTAAATGGTAGTCTTATTGGGCCAACATTATCATGTATATTAGGAAAACAATTTAAAATGCTCAAATATGGTGATAAATTTTGGTTTGAAAATTATTTTACAGATACTTCTTTTTCAGTTGAAAAGTTAAATGAAACGAGAAAAATAAGTATTGCTGAGATGATATGTAAAGGAAGTGATATTAAATTTATTCAACCAAATAAATTTTTATTACCAGATAAATTTTCTAATATCTTTCTTAAATGTGATAACAATATGATTGGTAAAATAAATTTTAAATATTGGAAGAATGATGAAGAAAAAATTGAGATGCCTGTTACAACGGAGACAATTAAAAAGGTTATTGATCTTGCAATACTAAATATAAAAGAACAAAAAATACGTGAATCAAGAATGTAATGGTAAATCAAAGTATAATTCAAAAAGATGATCCATTATTTGCATGGAGTAATATGTTAAGACCAAAAGAGAAAGCTAAAAAAATTGCTAGAATTTCTGAAATTTTGTTGGAATCAACAAAAATTTTTACTAAAGGTGATGTTATATTAAATGGCAAGAGATTACCAAAAATGAGTATTGAAAGTATACAAAATATGCTTCCAGAAGTTGATGTATCAATGTTTATTTCTAATTATACCGCTTTCCTAAGTGATGATGGTAGTTTAACGAATGATCAATGTTTACCACAACATCTACCCTGTGATCATACAGCTAAATATCGTACCTTTTCAGGATGGTGTAATAACTTAAAACATCCACAGTATGGTAATGCTTTTCAACCACTAAAACATCTTTTAACACCAATTTATGATGATGGTTTTGATCAACCAAGAAGTAGGAGCGTCTTAGGAAATAAGTTACCAAATCCAAGAATTATTTCCAATAAAGTTCACAAAAGATGAGGATATTTCTCATGTAAAATTTACACACATGGTTATGCAATTTGGACAATTTTTAGACCATGATTTAACTCATTCACCGACATCACGTGGACCAAACAATGAAATACTTAATTGTACAAGATGTGATAGTCCTGAAACAATATCAGTTCATTGTGCACCAATACCCGTTGAAGATGGTGATCCACATTTTCCAACACATTATCCAAATGGTGAAAAAAGATGCTTACCATTTGCAAGATCGTTGCTTGGACAACTTAACCTTGGATACAGAAATCAACTCAATCAGTTAACATCATTTATTGATGGTTCTGCTATTTATGGATCAACAGATTGTGAGGCAAATCAAGTACGTCTTTATACAAATGGTTTATTAAGGTATTCAAATATTGGGTCACATAATAATGAAGCTTTACCACAAGGTATTCAAGAAAAAGATTGTCGAAGTTCACCTAAACATCCATGTTTTTGTTGCTGGTGATGAAAGAAATAGTCATCAACCAGGTTTAACAATGATGCATACAATTTTTATGAGGGAGCATAATAGAATTTCTAGAGAATTAGGTATAATTAATCCACACTGGAATGATGAAAAAGTGTATCAGGAAGCACGTAGAATACATATTGCACAATTTCAACATATTGTTTATAATGAATTTATACCAAAAATTATTGGATTTGATTTGTTAGATAAATATGATATGATGGTTAAAAAAGATGGATAATATAAGAATTACGATGACACATGTGTTCCACAAATATCGCAACCATTTGCAACTGCAGAATATAGATTTGGACATACATTAATTAGAAGAATGTTCCCAAGATTAGATAGGAATTTTAATAAAATGTCCGATCCAATAGATTTGGCTATCCATTATGGTCATGTTGAACCTATTTATAACGCAACTTCTGGTGGTCTTGATTCAATAATTATGGGATTATTAGGAACACCATCTATGGCTTTTGATCGTCACATAACCACAGCTGTAAGGAGTCATTTGTTTGCACGAAGAAATGAACCAAATTCTGGTATGGATCTTATTGCAATAAATATGTTACGAGGAAGGGATCATGGTGTTCAAACATATAATAAATTTAGAGAATTTTGTGGTTTAAAAAAAGCTAAAACTTTTAGTAATCTTAAAGATATTATGGACGAAAAATCTGCTGGTGCTCTTCAATCAGTCTATGAACATGTTGATGATATAGATTTATTTCCTGGTTTAACATCAGAAAAACTATTGAGAGGTGCTTTATTAGGACCAACAATGGTGTGTCTTGTAGCTGAACAATTTAGTCGTTTAAAACGATGCGATAGATTTTATTACGAAAATAATAATGAAGGAACAAAATTTACTTTAAGACAATTAAGAGAAATAAAAAAAATAAAACTGTCAACGATATTTTGCCAAAATAGTGATTATATTAAGACAATTCAACCTAATGTTTTCGATATGCCAGATGACTTAATGAATTCCATGATAAAATGTAAAGATTTGAAGAAAATTAATTTAAACGAATGGAAGGAAAATTGTATGTTTTATATTTTATTATTATTTTTATTTTCTACAGCTTCATGTGAAATGGAAAGTAAAAAGATTGTTTATAGAACGGCAGTTGATGTAACACCATGTGTATCATGTACTTGTACAAAAGAAGGTGTTATCTGTAACCCAAAAAAAATAATTAATTGTGAAAGATTACTAGCAAAATATGGTAGAAAAATAATGTTCGATGATACGGCGTGTATGGTTCAATGCTCAATGATTCTCAAAAATTAATACGAAGTAATAATTTATTAATTACGATAAATTAATTTATAAAATTAACAATATATTTATACATATTTGTTTTTCCGATAAATTTTAAATACTTAGAAAATTTTATTTAGTGTATAGCACTCTAAAATAAAGTAACAATTAAAAAAGAATATTATATAATATTTAAAAAAAAAGACAATATTAGTTATTTAATTTAATCCCTTGATTTCCTTATATTTATAGTCCAAATCCCTATGACCTATACATCAGTTTGTTTATTCTTACTCTTCTTTAATAATTATTAAATGGAATAGCATAAAGCAAGTTTTGTGGAGAAATTAAACATTTAGGTTATTACATATTTTTTTTAAATACGGTGATGTATTAATAGCAACTCATACGCTTAATGTAATAATTTAGTTCAGACTTGAATCAGATTAATGTTATTATACTTTTTTGAAGAAAGCCTTTCAAACGACAAAAATCTATAATATAGATAAAATACCTTAAATTGATAAATAGAATTATGAAACTTTAAAATTAGATTTTTTTTTACTTAAAGCCTTGTAACTCTTTTAGATGAATCAAATCAAAAATAAATTTTGTTGTTTTCAAAAAGGAAATGCAACCTTTTAGTCATACATATTGTTTAAATGGCTTAAAAGTCAAATTTCCATTAATAACAATAATTTTTCAATAATAAAATTATATCGAACAATTTCTATAATATAGAAAATGATTGTAATACAACAAATGGAAATTAATGAAAAATCATAAATAATTTACAACGGTTAATGTTTATTTTTTCCTTCGAAACACACATTAACACTGTATTATAATACTATTATTTTCAAGTAATTACCTTTTGAAAACAGAAAATAAATGAAATGGTATCCATTATGACATGTTCAATAATTTATGAAAGATTCAAGAGCGTAATTACATATTTATAATTCCATAGTAGAAAAAATTATATAATTTATGATTTTTTATACAGAACAATTACAATGCCTCTGTAAATTTATTCATAATTACTGGTTTAGATTTAAAACCATTATCAACACATTATAAAGTTGAAGAGGATTGAATAAATAATTTTCTTGATTTACAAAATATGATTGAAAATCATTTTCAGTTTAATTTTATATTAAACCTAAATTCGATATCTTTGTCTTGAAATATGCCTATAAAAAATTTCAACAACTAGAAAGTAATGATGACAATTTAAGGAGTTTAAATTAAAAATTTTTTTTAATCGTGGAACAATTATTTCGATATTTGTAGTAAAAAATACAGCTAATACTAAGAACATAATATTTGCATAGATTTTATTTTACACCAATGATTTTAAAAATAGTAGTTGATGGTTTAGAGGAAACTAGAAATATCCTCTGAATCTTCAAAAATCAATACACTAAGAAAGAATAACTACAGATATTATAAAAACTCATATAAAATGTCCAAAAGGCAAAAGTTTGACAATGAATATTAGAGGAATATTTGTGAAGATATTCCTAACAACTAAATGAATAAATTTACATCAGTCTGAAATGTTATTACTTTTTAAAACATAATGAAAGTAATATAAAAAATAAATTAATTTTTGTTTTATATATTTGAAAAATCTATTGTATATTTTTTTATTTAGAAACTACTGTATGAAACATCAGTAGACATGCTTGCTATGAGTTATACATGCTATTTATATTAGTTGGATCTTATAGTAAAAAATGACATAGATTCGTCTAAATATAGTAGGAGGAGTTGTTCCTTTTAATTTATGTTAAAGTTATAACACTGATAAGTATCATATTATAAGAGTAACAGATATGAATCTTGATAAAGAAATGATTTCTGAGTGAGAGTATCTTTTATAAAAGTGAGAAGTTTCATATAGATCCACATATTTCATTATCAATTATATTACGATAAAAGTAATTTTAATTAATATCTAATATATTGTATATTTTTTATGTTTATTATTTTTAAAAATAAGTATCTCTAGTTTATAAGTATAATTCATAAACTTCTTTACAATAGTTATGTAGAAACGAATTATAATGAGTGGATTGAAAGAAATGGAATTTAAACTGATATTATATTTAATGGATACAATAATATGTTTCAAATTTTAATTCAGTACGAATATTGGTATCAATCAGACATCATCGTTGTTTTTAACACTATGAGACGGATATAATTCTTTTTTAAATTTTCATACTTTAATAATCCATCTCTTTTAAGAAGAAGAATTGACTAAAAAAAATAGCATTATTTTAACCTAAATATATGAAAACATTTAGTATACAAATGATGAATGAAAAAAATAAAATCTAAAATTTTTTTTTAATTCAAAAAAAATTTTGTTTTAAACGTTTAAGCTCATAACAACTTATTTATCCAAAAAAGCAATTCAACAACTTATATAACAGCTTTGAAAACGTTTACCAAATTAATTAAATGACTAGAATAATTTTTGGAATATCTCATAATAAAATAATAATGTCCTACATCAAAATACAAGCTTATAGATAATATAAAAAAATGCCTAAAATAAATAATGTATTAGTGCAATTCTTTTATTAACTTGAATGATAAAAAACATTTCATCAATTATTATTTTTACTTTAGTTTGTAATATTCTGTGATATTCGTAGTAGTTTATTATTAATAAATATTTATAATATTTGAAATCATATTTAATTTTCCCAATTCTTTATTTGCGTTCGATTTATTTGTAAGAAATTTCAATAAAATATAATTTTATTCTTTTATACGTTATTAATTAATCATTTTTTACAGACGAATGTTCGTAATATTTCAATTAGATTATAAAATATGTATTAGATATCAAACGTTTCCATTTTTTCACTAATTTCTATTGATATTAGAAATTTTATATTTTTGCAATAAAAATCAATACTTTTTTATTCCCAGTTATTGTATTTATTCGTAAATCAATCGATTTAATAGTTATTATATAATTAAATAAGATTTTTGGGCTATTTTATACTTTTTTATTATTTTTATTAAGGCACATCTTAGTGGTAAGAACAGTGTGAATTATAAAATACTTACATTAGTAATCTACTAATGTAGAATAAGACAAAAATTTATTTTACTTTATTGTTAAAATGATTGTAGCAAAAAAAAACGTATTTTTCTTTCTTTTTTCTACTATTTTAATACTATTATATGAAATTATAGTTCAATATATGATTAAAAAAAGTCATATAAAAAAATTGTTTTTTATAATAATTCTATCAATCAAACATTAGAACACTATAAAGTTGAACATCTGCAAAATCAGATCATTAATTCCAATACTTTTAAGTATCTAAATGATGTTACTGAAAAAAGTTTAATAATAATAAATTTTCAAATTATAGAAAAAGAAACATCTCCAAATATTAATGAATATTTTATTTATGGATTTGGTTTTGATAAATGTATATCTGAATACAGTGATAAAAACAAATATGTGTAAATTTTATATGATTAAAAAACAAATTTTCATTCTATTGGAAATATTTCAACTATAGCTAGAGAGTGTACATGTTCGTGAGCAACTAAATGCGAGTGGAATTCATATCATATTTCTTTTCCTATTCCTAGTAATATTGTTAATGATATTTCTAACGTTACAATATTTAATTTACATACATTAACAAAACATTACGTAAAAATTAAAAGACTATTTAATAAGAAAAAAAATAAAGACGATTTTACAATATGTATTCCACTTTTGTATTAGCATAAAAATTTTCTTGAAATATTCATTTTTACAGAGATATAAACACTATTTGGTGCATCACATTTTATTTATTATTACTATTCTATTTCTAAAGATGTAATGATACTTCTTAAATATTATCCATCCAATGGTATTGTAAACTTAATTCCTTATAAAAGTTTGCCAAAATCTGATATAGCAAATCCTAATAAGAGTATTTATCGTTATGGTCATTTAGCAGCTATTAATATTTGTTTACATAGGAGGTATTCTAAATATTCTACAGTTCTTGATGTTGATGAATTTTTATTTATAAATAATATAATAGTCTATAGTGATAAAACTTTTTTTGAACACATTTATGATCTTTTTGAAATAAATTATAAAGTTTGTGGCTTATTATTTTCCCATCGTGAACTAAAAGTAGATACAAATTCTATCAAGAATGATTTTAAATTTTTAGAAAATACCTATAAAAATGATCATGATAGTTCAAAAAATATATAATAAAAACGGATAAAGTAGAAACTGTTAATTTACACGCTCCAGTTAAGTAAATGAACTATCCTGTCAGAACTGTAAGTCTATTTTTTTAAATATTTTATTACTTTTTAAGATGAATATAGATAAAGCTTTCCTTCTACACTTACATTTCAAATAGGCTTATGACAATAAGCATTTAACACAAAAATTTACCTTTATTATGCCTAAACAAATTGAGCAAATAAAAAATATATTCTTCTTTATTTATCGAAAATTAAAGCTACGCAAAAAATTTGGTTTTGAAATAAATATTTTAAAAATAATGAACAATTGTATTGCCAGTTGGAAGAAAATTGGTTGTAAAGTTCTTGATGATTTATGCGGCGAGAAAATTTTGAAATTAGAAAAGTAGGTAACTGCTAATGATAGTAATAGAGGAAATGAATACCATTTTATCTAAAAAACTTTATAAACTTTTATAGAATCACAAAAAAAGTCGTGCATTTTTGTTTATAAAAATTCAATTTTTATAATGATTTCTAACTTCATAATGTTGTTTTTATTTTAATGAATTGGTGTTAAATGTTTGTTTATAAAATAATCATGTTAATATACTTTGCTTTAAAGAATCAAAAACCTAAATTCCTTTCGATTTCCACAATTTATATTCTCAATTTAAAAGATAATTAATAAAAATCATATTTCATCATAAAAAATAATAACTCATATTTGAAAAAGTTATTTGAAATGTGTTTCAATATATAAAAATGTTTTTCTTTTAATTCTTTATATAGTTATCACACAGTCAAAAAGACAATATAGATAATTATTTTATTAAAAATGTTCTACATACATATTTAAATAAAAAATCAAATATATCAATCAATATAAACGTATATTTTATTTAGATTAACAAAAACACATTTAACATTAGGAAGTATATAATTTATTAGCTATTAAAGAAATATTATTCACTATAAATTAATGTCGTTCTAATATTTTAACACAATTTTATTTTATATTATATAATAGTAATGATTATATCAAAATGCTGTTTGATATAAAAATATCATAAATTCACACAAGCATATATTATCTCATTTATATGTGCAAATAAAATACCAAAAGACATGTTTTTCGGGAAATGAAATAATAGATGATTTAAAGTTATACATCCATATTGTTTGTACTTACGTTACTAATACTTCGTCTTAAATATTTCACTAAACATAACATTAAATTTGTCAAGTAAAAACAAAATAAATTTAATTTTTTATCAACCTCTTTTAAACATATGCTAAAACTAATTATTTTACACTTAATACTTCTCTCAACTAAATAAACCATTCCTTTCAACTTTGTATTATTCTTACTTAGGTAGAATAGTTATTCTATATATTTTTCAAACTATTTAACTTATGTTAAAATAAACTATACTTATTACTATAAAATAACAATGCGACGTAATTTTGAATCTATAAGAAGAAAATTCAACAGTACTAGGTATTTTTTTTTATATTATTATATATATTGTTTATGTTGTTAAGACGTGTTTCAAGGGCATTCAGAACAGGAGTTATAAATACACCACGAAAATCATTTCTACATCATGGTGAGAGTGTAAATCAAACAATTCCAACAATTATAAGTATAGATAATATGGATAATGAAATGAAAGATAGAATAATCGATATTACTGATAAAGCACTTCATGACAAAAATGCTGAATCGGATGTTGCAACTTATATTAAAACATTCTGTGACAATGAATTTGGTATATAAATAATATTATACTATTACGTTAATAACTTTTTTCTAGGCCCTACTTGGCATTGTATTATAGGAAGAAGCTTTGGATCACATGTTACATATGAAAAATATTTGCAATTATCATTTACAAAGTGTATTAGAGTTGTTATTTTTAAAAGTGGTTGATATTCTTTGAAATATAGAAATAATTTACAGAAAAAATGACTTCTTTCAAATGTCGCAATGTATATAATTTTTTCTACCAAGTTAAAACTTTTTTACAAATTAATATTTTTGTGCTACCTATAAAATAACTTTTTTAGTGGTTTAAAAATGAGTTTTGTTGTAATATATAAATATGCTTTAAATTTTAAAAGAAGCAGTTATTTATTATTTGAGGAAGTAACTTTTATTCTATACTACTTCCCTGTTTATTCTTAATAAATTTTTTCAACGAAACAACATAATTAAATAAATAATAGTGATTTTTACAAAAAATATTAACAATATATAATTAATAAATAGTTTAATTTGTTATAATTAAATAAAAAACAAGAACATTTTGTGTTAAAAAGTAATTGTTTGAAAAAAAGAATATATTACTAGCATAAAATGTGATATATATCTTTTTTATAAATGTCTATGAAAAATTAACAAAAATACAAATTATCATTCGTATTTTTTATATTCATTATTATATTTGAATAGTAAAAGAATGAATGAATTTCTTTTGCTTGAGTTGGTTTTCTTATAATTGCTAAAATGGTTTTTTTAGTAACATTTGCTAAGACAATTATTTAAAAAAAACTTGATAAAATCATAGATGTAAATTTTTCTACAAATTCAAAAATTATTTTTAATAAAAAATTAATTAATGTTAAAATTTTGAATGATATAGTTATTTAGTTCATCAATAAAAATTAGCAGATGATATTAATAGTGATATACAAAAAATACATTTTTCATTGCAAAGATATATTATCTAGTTCCTTGATCTTCAGATTAAAATAATGTGATCTTGAAGTAAAGCTGCAATGCATACTTGCTAGACATTTTATGTTGAAATTTATATACACATTTGTAATGGATTTCAATTACAAAAAAATTTTTAGAATGATAATTTGTAAATGAAAGAATAAATCAACATAACAAATAAAAACAATCATTTTAGACAAAGTTATTTATATTTAAAAAACATAAATTAATAAATTATTTTTGACTTATGTGTGATTAAATACTTATAATACTAGAAAATAAATTAAATTTATAGTTTGTTATTTGATAATATAGAATTTTTCTTAATTTTTTCATATGCGATTCCTATATTTTAATGTCTCACAAAAGACATTTATGTTTCATCAAAAAAATTTGATTCTTTGAAATTTATCCGAAATGTATGATAGTCAATAAAAATTTTAAAGCTATATTAATTAACTAATAAACATAAGATATAATATAAATTCTAAGTTTTGTCTTAACTAATGTATAATTGAGTTAATTTCATTAAAATTTATTGGATTTACATCAATTTTCCCTATTCAAACAGCCATTCGGATTTTCCTTTCATTATGCATGTTCAGAGTAAAGGTTACTGTGCCATTTACTCCCAATGATTAATTAATTAATTAATTAATTTTCCTCTGAAATAAACGCTTACAATCGAATTGTACATACCAAATTTCTCATTCAAGGGGTCTATTGCATAATGACCACTACAAGCAATCTCTACGTTGTTGTTAATATTTTACATACTAACAAAGCCAAATATTAACGAAAAAGTATACATATCTTTATATAATTCTTTAGTTAACTGAGAATTGTAAATTTTCATAATTATTGGTCGAATTCGAATTACATTATAAATAAGCATTACATTTATTAAAAAAATTCATCTAGAAGTTTATATATATTTTTGATAAATTTTCCCACAGCTCGTAAGAAAATAAATGGATAAAAATTACTAAAAGAATATAAATATTTAGAAGAAAACAGTTTCTGTTATAAGGAAATATATGATATATTAATAATTATAATTATGTGGTCAATGGAAGAGATTATTTCCAATATCATTTAATTGATCAAATATCAAACCCTTTACACAATATATTCTGTGAAATGGCAAAATATATAATTAATAACTTATTTCTCAATTATAAAGTAATAAATTAAAAAGTGTTATACAAGTATTTTTTTCTTACTTTTTATTATTTGAGCTCATTTTTAAAAGTATTAAAATCTTAAAATAATTTAGTTTGGCAATAAGTGCCAGAATAATTTAAATTACATAAACAAATTGCATTTGTTGAGGTTCCAACACAGATACCATTATTGTTACACTGTAAAGCTGAGTTACACATTGGTTCAATTTCACAACGTAATCCTTGATATCCTAATTTACATAAACATGTTGAAGTAACTTTGCTTCCGAAGCATATTCCATTACCATTACAATCTTTCATTGTACAAAAAGTAGAATCCAACGATGTCCCAGTGTTACTTACATTTTCACATCTTTTTCCACTATAACCAATACTACAAAGACAAGTAAAAGTACTTTTTGTTCCCATACAAATTCCTGCATTGTTACAATCTTTCTCATCACATAAACTTTCACTTACACTAGCACATTTTTCTCCGGAATATCCTAAATTACATGCACAAATATATGAATCTATTGTTCCTAAACATAATCCATTATTACTACATTGCTTTGAATCACATAAAGCATATGGTGCAGTTTGACAACGTTCACCTAAAAATCCTAATTTACAAATACAACTGTAAGCTCCTTTGGTTCCGACACATACACCATTATTGTTACAATCTGAGGATGTACATGGGATTGTAAGTCCGGAACCAGATGAATCAGTAATTACTGAAAAATAAATATTTTATGCATATAAATATTTTAGCTTACTTGTTCCTGTAGATTTTTCAGTGCATGTTCTGCCAGTAAATCCAGGATAACATAAACAAACAAATTTAGAGACAGTTCCAATACATGCTCCTTGATTACTACATTGACTTGGAAAGCAAATTGACAAATCATTTATTGGTAACAAATTATTATTTTTACCAGTAATTAAGTTTGTTTCACACTTCAGTCCAATAAAATTGATATCACAAATACATAAAGGTAATGATTTACTACCTATACAGTTACCATGATTTAAGCAATCAGTTCTATCACACAACATATCACATTTAATAAAACTTTTTGAAAGATAAGCTAATAAGAAATTAATATAAAAGATATTGAGGAGAGTCATATCAAAAACAAAGAAAAAATGAAATTTTAAATTTTATGATTATCTTTTATAGTACAATCTTAAGGCAATAAATGTTTATATAGTTTTTATTACATAATTTACATCCATATCTGTCAATAATCTTTTTTAAATAACTTTATTGACAATTTTGAACAAAGTATTATTTAAGAATTAGTTTAAAAATTTGCTTTTTGACCAAAACGTGAATGTTTTAAAATTTTTTAGATAATATGTTTTGATCGTTTAGCTAGGTGTACAAATAATGTATGTATATAAATATGTATTTATAAAAGATTTTAAAAGAAATCAAAAAGAAATGATGAGTTAATATTTATTAATCAATTACAGATATATCAAATATTAGTTTAATTTTTTTAAAATAAATCATATATTAAGAATATTAATAATTCATATTATCATTATACAAATATACATTTAAAATTAACAATAAATAGTACCAAACAATTACTTTTTAATTTTACAAAACATAACAACAGACATATAAACCTTCAATTGTACTGTTACTACAAATATATCCAAATTTACAAGTATCTTGATAACCATAATTTGAACAATATTGAGGATTCCCATTTATCAATCCCATATTTTTGTCATTTTTACATTCTAAAGTCATTTCTTTTTTACAACAAATATTTATATTACTCTATAAAATGAACTTATAAATATTTTTATTTTTTTAGCTTACATTTGTACTAGGAAGACAATCATAATCAAATGGACAAGAATTGAGTAGTGACTTAGAGCATAAACGTGGTTGATTATTTAAAAGTAATGTTGAATTTTTTTTTGTACACTCAAAAGACATTGAATAACGACAACAAATGAAAATATTAATAATATTTGATGGTACACAACTATATCCAAATGGGCATGTTGTAGTATCTGATGCAGAATTACAAAAATGATATTTACCTAATGTATAACGATAAGGATTCCAATTTTTAGGGCAAGTTAATGATAATTGTGATGTCGTTGTAGTGGTAGTTGTTGTAGTAGTTGTTGTTATATTTGATATAGGTATTGTGGTTGTAGTTTGAATAATACTAAAACAACACACATTTACAGAAGGATCTGTTGATTGTTCACAAGAATAACCTACTGGACACATTAATTCTGTTTCACATATATATAATTCTCCAGGATTTGGAGAGTATGGTAATTGACCATTTCTACATATAGGATTTTGTACTTTACTTTTACCACAGCAAACCCAATTATTTATTGTTGTTGAGTATTGACAAGTATATCCACTAGTTGAACAACTATTTTCTGGTCCATTACACATTTCTAATTGACCATCAGTAATTAAAGCATCTTGATTATTTGGACATATAGTTGGTGGAGTTGTTGATTTGCAGCAAAGATAGACCATTGATTCCGTAGGTGATTGCAAGCATTGACTTCCACTAACACATACATTGTCGTTCGTCATCGAACAATAAATATATTGTCCATTTAAATCTAAAACTGGTGAGTAATTTGATGGGCATGATGCTTTTGAAGTAGATGTACAACAAATTTTAATTTGTGGATAATTTAATGTTTCCATACATGATGATCTAAAGAATTTTGAAAAAAATGTATTACTTAATGTTAAATAAATATCTACACATACCCATTTGGACAATCAGATGATTGTCTACAAAAATGATTAATTTGATTACTTAATATAATAGGATTAGAATTGTTTTGCGAACATTGATATATAGTTTGTGGTTTAATAAAAACATTATTACCAAAAGTAGATAATATAATTAATAATAAAAATAAATAATATTGTAGATATAAAAAGAGTTTATGCATATCTCTTTTTATAATTTAAAGCATTCTAAATAATACAATATTTTCTTTTCTTTATTAAACAAAATAGTTTAGAAAATTCTAAATTTATAAACTTGTTGTCATATACATAAAATGTTAAGGTAAGCACAGTGATAGTAATAATTTTAAGAGCATACTTTTATGTAGATATTCTATAAATCAACTACTCTTTTATTTAAAATACTACTGAATTTACAATTATTTTCTATAGATATTGAAAATCTAATATTTAAATAAATATATGTTAAAATTTTAAATAGAAAAATTTTGCTAATATTTGATAATATATAAACAAATAATTTTATATAAAGTATTACTTTTCACATGAATTAATTTATTTTAAAACTTTACTTTTTTTATACTTTAAACATAATTTTAGTTACAATTGTCAGAATATTGATAAAAAATATTATCATCTTGTAGTCCTTGTTCCATACTAAGGAAGTAGAAATTAACACTATTTAGTAGAGACGATGAAGATCTTTCATAGAAACGCAAGTCCCATCTTAGTGACGCATCTTAAAATATTTTTTTAGAAATAAAAATGTTAGTAAAATTATATATTAGAACAAACATACAGGTATTTTCATCTAAATACAATGTTGAAACAGTTGGATGAGTATTATTATATAAAACATTTAATGGTGGAGTAATTTCATATTCCAATGTTTCAATAATTTGCTTTCCATCATGAATACCAACACTATCTTCTATTTTTCTCATATCAAGTAATCCCATATTTTTAATATAACTATCATACGTAACATTATTAACTTTCGTGCACTTTCCTGGCTCATCAAGATAAGCATGATCTTTGAAAACAAAATATGTATATATCCAATCATCACTCTCAAGTCCAATTCTATGTACAATTCTTTTTTTTATATCGTCCTGATGCCATGATGAACCAATTTTGGTAACTTTGAATTGTTGGGAGTCATTTGAATTTGCCTTTGGTATTTTTTCTTCTATTCTCATATAACCATTTGAACAATTTTGAGATATGTACATTGAATATGTTTCACCAGGTATATTTGGACCATGATTACTTTCCCTATTTTTTTCAGCTATAAATGCAAATAAAAATGGAAGTTAAACCAATTTACTTACAACTACTGAATGCATAAATTAATGCTGCAACTGCTATTCCAAGAAAGATAGCTGCTAACACCAAACGAATTAATATTGAACAAAACTATAAATTTTTTTTGTTATTAAACATTATTTTATGATAACACATACAATTTTTTTAAAACTTGTATAATGTACTATAGAAATATTGTCATCTTCTACAATTGTACCTTGTCTTTTTTTTGCCTCAAAATTAGAATCCATTTCTATAAAAATAAAGGTTTATATTAATAAAATAATAAAAAATAGTATACTTTATAGACTTAGAATTTATTAGTTATTAATGAAGTATTTTGATAAATGAATATAAATTATGATCCTATTAGCAAATTTTTTTATAATACCGTTATTACCTTTTTCTTTCATACATTAAAGTCATTTTACTATTTTGTACCAATTGATTTTAATTAATGCATGATAATAATATTTTGATAAAAGTAATGTCTTTTATTGATAATAAAATTTTGTAATAGTAGTAATTATAATAAGATAATAAATTTTTAAACATCATTGTCTTTTTCCGTTAATTGAAATTCCTTATTTTAATTGTTTCATGCTCATAAAAAATTAAAAAGGTATTTATTTTGATTTATAGTTATTAAAATACTATAAAAAAATAAAAGTTTACATTTTATAAAGAATCATTGATTAACAAACAATGTTAAAATTATCATAAAATATGAATTAATGTTATTTATTTGATCATCCATCAAATATCTTGTTGATTTATATATCTAATAAAATTAAAGTATTGGAAATTTTAACACATTTGTTGTCATTCATACAGCAGAAAAAGTACAAAGATTTTTTTAAAATATTATATAATTATTTAAAATAAGTTTCCCTTCATTAAAAACTTATTTAATAATGATATAATTTCTAAAAATAAATATTTAATAAAATCTTTTAAAATAATCTAAGCAATAAAACTTTTTTATCAACATTTACGTTGAAATTTGTAAGTTTTTTTTGCTTTGTTTATATTATATTACAATGTATAAATGAAAAAGATTTTAATAAATTTTTTATTGTTAATAACGAACAGATAAGTATCAAAATTAATTACATATGATTTTAAATTCTTATATAAAAGTTAACCGATCTTTTAATAGTTATTAAATTTTCTCTATTGTTACGCATTAAGTGAATTGTTTATCATTCACTAAATCTAAAAACTATCATCTGTGGATCAAATGTATATATTAATATATTGTTTAAAGTTTTTAAAATTTAACCATTCACGCCTTTTCTCGGAGCATTTTGTCTAACTAACAAGTTGCCCGATTTAGTTTAAAATGGATAGAAAAATTTATTTAAATCTAAAATACCATCAAAATGAATTGCAAAAATGATGAATAATTTTCAGGTATTATATTAATGTATGAAAGAAAACAAAATTTTTGTAATGTCATTCCTTTTTATAAATATTATCATTTATTTACCTATGGTGTCAATGTACTAAATATTTATATCTTTCGCTTAAACTTAACTATTCAATTAAAAATGTTTTATTTATATTATTTTAAAAAATATTAATTTTTGCAATTGCCTCCCATAATATTATTAATATCACCATGTGTTCACAAGCACACATATATTATATATAAAGTATAATACATACCTATTTAGTTAATGCATTTTATTCCTTCAAGATCATTAAAATTTATCTACTTTTTTAAATTAAAATTTAGAGAATAATTATCTAGAAAAATTTTAATTTCAGTTAAATTTCCAATATTTTCTAGAAGAAGCATTATATAAATAATTAACGTGTGTTAATGATTAAAGTATAAAACGGTTATCAACAATTGTTCTTCAAATAGCAAAAAATTTTTATAAATGATAACTATTTAAAAATATTTACCAATAACTTTTGATATTTTTGTCTTTAACGATGTCAACTCTGTAAGTTAAAAATTTTTTACTTTATAAATTTTTAACACTAAATATCGTTCATTTTAAATAAATTCTAGAAATCTATGTATACAGGAGAAACAAAGCTTGATGACAGGTGATGCTAAAAAGGAAAGTAGTAATATTTTACATTATTTATCATCGTCTTTGAAGCAAAATAAAATATTTACGAAAATCAAAACATCAAATTGTCGCAAAAATATATCTATTATATCAAGTATATATTCGTTAAAGTTATACTTCCGTTTATATGCTGTTGTATTATCTGTTGGAGTTAGTTCAATGTTTATGTATTCGTTGGATAGCGTAGCTGATAATATTCTTCCATCTGCACTACCATACTTAAAAAAAATGTTAAAATCTCGAAATAAAGGTTACATTTACTGGGAACATATTGTTTCTGCACGTATTTATGGTTTAGCAGTTGGTTGCATCTTGACAATTCTTATTTCAAATAAGTTTAGCAGAAAATGGCCTATGTTTTGGGCAACACTCTTGTGTCTTATTGGAGCAATTCTATCAGCGTTCATAAAATATGGTCATTTTGGTCTATATCTTGCTGTTTTTGGAAGATTCTTAAATGGTATTGGATCTGGTTTGGCACAAGTTATTGGAAGTGTTATGATAGCTGAAGTACCATCAAAACAAAACCGTGGTACATTACTTGCAACATTGGTATAAATATATATGATATTTAATTAAAATTTTTGTTTTATTTTTTTTTGTAGACCGTGTGGGCATGTATTGGAGAGTTATTTGGGATGACAATATCATTAAAAGCATTTTTAGGGACAGCAAAACTTTGGCAATACTCATTATTTTTACCAGCATTAATATTAATTCCCGCCCTAGTATGTATCTATATAGCACCGGACTCACCCAGATATCTTTTTGAAATTGGTGATATAATAGAATGTGAAAAATCATTAAGATTTTATCAACATCCATTAGATGTACCTGTATCACTTAAAGAAATCAAAAATGAAATTTGTGAGATGAAAGTTCATGAAAAAAAATCTATCTATAACTCTGATGAAGATACAAGTAGTGATAGTTCGCTCCTTGAAATGAATATCACGACACAATTTTCATCACAAAATTTTTATCAATATTTAAAATCTAAATTTAATTCTCGTGCATTTTTAAAACCATTAATGATAGCAACATTTGTTCAAACATTTGTTCATGTAAATGATTGGGTAAATTTTTAAATAGTATTTTTATATTTATTTAAATTATATTTAGTTGTGGATGTATTATTCAACAAATGTATTTCAAGCTGTTGGTTTGTCTTCAAAGTCTGCTATGAATGCATCTGTTTATATGTCAATTCCACAAGCCATTGTGAGTATTGGTTTATTATTCTTTTTTGAAAATTTTAAAAGAAAGAAACTACTAGTTGTTCCAACAATAGGAAGTATCATAATATCAGTTTTTGCATCCACTGGTTTATTATTAAAGAATGGATTTATAAGTAAACATAGTATGAAGTTTTGGATGCCTGTGATTGCATCATTGGATTTAATAACAGCGGCTGTAGCAAGTGAAAGTGCTTATACAATTGTACCAGAATTATTTCGTCAAAATGATCGCGTATTAGGTACAGCTTTTGTTGGTATAACTCAGGTAAGTGTCTTTATTTATTTCTCATATTAGTTAACAATTTTATTAGAATTTATTTGGAGGTTTTGTTTCATCGTATATATTAACAATTTTAAACAAGTACGGGATTCATTATGTACTATTACCATTCTGCATAATAAATATATTCTACATAATTATAGTGCAAAGTATTGTTCCTGAAACGTGTAATGCCACTTTCCAGGAAATTTATGTAAAAATTCAAAATAAAAAATTATCTATTCCGAAATTTAATGGATTAAAAAAATGCTTACGGCTCATTATCATCAAAAAAGAAAACAATATATTTATTTTATTATTGCAAATAATTATATATTCACTCATTTTCCATTCTCTTATTAATATACTAAAAACATTTTTTTGAGAAATATTCATACTAATAAAAGATATTCATAACTATTATAATGAATTTTATTTAATTTTCTAACAATTTTATAAGTAAGTATATTAATAATTATATTCTCTATTAAGAAGAATTAAATAAGATATGGAATAATAGCTTTGCGCTTCTTTGGGTAATCAATAAATTCTTTCCTATAATTACGATGTTTTTGAAGAGCCCATATTGACATTTGAATAAATCCAGCAACAGTAAATATAACAGACGGAAGGGATTGAGTCATAATAGAAAATCCAATCCATGTATAAAATTCGTAAGAATAATTCGGACATGAAACGTAATTAAAAAGGAGTGTAAATGGATTTCCATCAGGTTTTGGAATTTTTCTAACTTTACTTCCTTCAGGACGTAAATTACGAAGAAGAATGTGAATTGAAAGATTTCCAAGTTCAGAGAGAACAAATAAAGTTAATCCTAAATATATTTGGAATTTACCAAATGTTGGTGCAGTGTATAATGGATGATTGATAAAGTAAGCCATAAAAGCACAAAATCCCCAGTAGTATCCGCAGTTTTTAAAGAGATTGAATTGTGGCATAGTTCCATTACTGAATCTATGTATAAATTGGGTTTCAAAAAGACGTTTTCCATAGTGGAATGTTGAACAGAGGAGGGCAAGCTTAACAGAGCATTCTACAGGAACATCACTAGCTCCATCATCATAAATAAATGATGGACGAAAGAAGAAAATTGGATAAATAAAGAATGGTCCAGCATATTCAAGGAGAAAAACTGTCTTCCATGGAATTTGTGGCCCAAGATCACGGAAAAAAAATTGTCTATTAGCAAAAGCACCAATTTTAACATCATCCTTTATATTTTTTCCCTTAATTTCATTTCTTAAAGCAATTCTTTCAAGTTGTACATTAGCTGCTTTACTATAAGCTTTTTTAACATCACCAATAGTTGATTCATTACTCTTAAAAATTACTATTAATTGTTAAAATCTTTTCCAAATAACTTACAACATCAATAATTACTCCATGATTATCTTTTGAAGACACTTTTAATATTTCAACTTTAACCATTTTGAATCAACGTATCCTTAAAAAAAAAAATTTTAAAATATTTGGTTACACGAAAATATTAACACGTAGCATCTTAGTTGTAAAATGGAAATTTAAATAAAATAGCATATAGTTCACTGTATACATTATCAACCACTATTGATAATATAACCAACTATCGCACCACCATTTTATAATCTATTTATATTAAAATTTTATCAACATATCAAACAAAATTTACATGATATTGCATAAAACATTGCAAAATTAAACTGTATCTTTCCTCTATGTCAATGTATCTAGAATAAGAAAAGACATTATGGTGACAAGGTACATTATAATTTACAAATTTTTTAAGTATATATTAAACCAAAATATGTTTTAAGACAATTTTATTTGAAATAAGATATATTGTATAAAAACTATTACGTCAAATTTTTTGGGAACTATATTAATAATTATTTTCATTAAATTATACGATTTTTAAATTTGACTTGTAATATATTATAATGAGGAGTTGTATGAAATTAAACTTAATTTAAATAAATAATTATATTTTCAAAAATTTCCTTAGAAAAAAACTTTTCTACCTACTTTAACTAGTACAAATTACAATCTATCAAGTAAGCGACATTAAGATCAATTTTTATGTAGAGGAAAAGAAATTGTCTTATATTTATATGTCCGTGAAAAATCACACAAGTTCCTTTTATTATTTAAGAGAGGTTATGTAAACATATACTATAAACAATAGCCTCTTGGATTACTTTGTTATTATCTATAACAACATATATAAGTATTAACATTTAAAAATATTTTATATTAATCTACGTTGCAATATTAGTATAAATGATGGCTTATTAAAATGTTTCAAATGTTAGTTTTTTTAGAATTATCATTTTGTGTATGCTAAACTTAAATTACTGGTTAATTATATTTTTATTTTAAAATACATAATATAGATATGAATCATTTTTGACTTGTACAAAAACAGATGGAAAAGAAGTAAAGAACTTTACTGCTAATATTTTTTAAAATTAAAGAAGTAAAGCAAATTTTTTATGTATTTTAGACTCAAATAAAGTAGTTCTTGAAAGTTAGATTAAAATATAAAAGCAAAGAATATTTTTAATAATTTTAAATTGAATTAATTAATATTTTATTGGAAATATCAAGTATTAAAAAAATTATAGATAAATTTTGGCTTTAAATTCGGTTATTGGTTTGAGCTGTCAGATTTAAGTCTAAGAATGATTACTTTGAGATCTCTCTCTTTATGACGCTATATATTCAATTTTTTAGTCTTTTGAGAAATTACTTAAATTAAAGATATTTTTTTCAAAATTCAATAACAATAAATTTTTGAGTTATTTATACATTCTTCAATAGTTTTTACAAAAAAATTAACGCTAACAATGATTTTTTCTATTAAAATTTTAATAACATAACAATAGGGAAATTTTTTTAGGATCGAACTATACAAAACAGTAGCTTTTTAATTTAGATAGGAAATGATTCTAAAGAATAGAATGTTTTTAATCGGAAATTTCTAATCAAAGTGACTTATAATAATTGTTAATTTTTTATAGTATTATAATACAATAAAAATGATACTTCATTTTTTCAGCGTTTAAAAATTTAAAATAAACTATTGCATTTATATTATAGTGCATTTTGAATTTAAATTCATTAAATATTTTCACTTCAGTTTTGGAAATTTATTATTTTTAAATTTATTTAAATGAATTTTCAAATTAACTAAAAACGAAAAGATCTCTCTATGTTGCTCTTTGTATAAAAATATTTTCACCATTGTTGCACTATATCAGTTCTTAGAGAAACATTATTTGAATTTGTTTTCAATAAATTACAAAAGATATTTATTTGCATTTTTCATTGTTAAAATTAATATTTAATTTATAAATGTGTTTATTATAGAATTAATAAATTCACCAAAATATAATGTATATGTCATTTATATCGCTGAGTGTTTTTATATAAAAATAAAAGTAACAAAAAGTACATAATTTTTATTGAATTAGAAATAATAATATAAAAAGTAATATTTTTTCCAAGATATTAACTCTTCAAATTTAAACAATTTTTACTTTTTGCATAGAAATACTAAATATAATTTTACTTTTATGTCAAAAAATAGAAAAAAAAATTTAAATTACATTTAAGCACAAAATAACAAACTTTTTCTATCTTTTTTTTTTTCGAAAAATAAACTTTAATAGAATATTATGAAATAATTGTTATAATTATTGAAAAGAATGAACTGTAATAGAAATTATAAACGTCTATTCATTAAAAATGATCGCTCCATCAAGAATAATTGTTTAATTTGATTAATAATACTTTTTAATTGTTAATTTGCTGCAATAATATTTGTCAATTCATAAAAAAACATTTTATTCAAGATAGTACAGTTTTGTTAGAGATAATTTAAGAGTATTATTGAATATAAGTAATAGTGCTATATGTATTTTGATATTTTTTTACAATTAGAAAAATGATAAGTCTTATTTAAGAAGAATAAAGATTTGTCTTTGAATCATAAAAATATCATTTTTAAAATTTTTTGTTGTAAAGTTTTTGAAAATAAAAACTTAAATGAAGAAATTTTTTTTGTGCTTCAACAATTACAAATTTTTCTACTTGTGATAAAGATATATAAAATTTACATAATATTTTAATAGAATTATGAAAAAATTATACTTTATTAATTAATTGTTAAGTTTTAATAAATAAATATCTTGTTATGATAATTACATTGAGTTAACTTATGATTAATTATTATTTTCTTAAAGTATGTGGGATTTAATATAAAAACAATATGAGATTATAGATCATTGTATGACTAATACTTTTTTAAAAATATTTAAAAGTATATTTTTTTATTAAAACTCTTTATTTTAAATTATAAGAATAACAATATTAATTTAAAATTCTATTTGAAATAAAACAAATACTTTTTTTTCCAATGCGTCTAAGACCAAAAATATTTTTACTAACCTATTTTTTTTGAAAAAAAAAGACCAATGATATATGAAAAGTAGAATAGTTTAAGACAATCATTTTTAAATAGTTAATTAAAACCTTTACAAAATATCTTTATTTCCAATTTTATGAATAAAAACAATTTTATATTTTCATTAGTAAATATTTAAAAAATGAGGAAAACATTTAAAGAGTTTACTAATTACATAAAAATTGCTGTATAAATATACCAATTTAAAACAACATCTAATATTTTAAAAATAATCATATATTTATTGTTGAGAAATAATCATACACAAATTCAAATATCCATCGTAATTGTAAAGTTTTAGAAATTTGCTTGTAATCCAATTATATTTAATGTTATGCCTTTTGTAGACCATAAAAGAATGAAAAATTTTTGTTTAATTTGTTTTTTTTGTCTAAACGTATATTTCTCAAAAATTATAATTAACATGTTTGAGCATATGCTTTACATCCCAAAATTGTTGGTGTTGGGTAGCCACCCCAACTTCCTGATTTTGATGACGGAACTCTCGTTGAACACGTTGTCTCTGGAACATTTTCTTGATTATTTTTTGATGACGATAGTCGTGATCGTAAAGGATTCTGAATATACATTGGCCTTATCAAATTTACAATATGTTGGATTGACGATAAATCATTATTATCAAGGAGATTAAATTCTCTTGCTAAAAATGTTATGTGTGCAAAAATCATCGAACATTGACTTCCTAAATTTAAGCTAACTAAATCATCCCAATGTTTACAATATAAATGTCCACAGCAATGCCATAGTAATTTTGTCATTTTTTTACAATGTTGTTTATAAAAGGGAGGAAAATCGTTACCTATTACAAAAAAAAATTATTTATTTTATGTATATAATTAAAATTTACCATGTTTAGTTGGAAAAAGACCTTCATCATTTCTTGACTTTTCACAAAATGACATCACCGTATCAATGTAATTGGGTGCTGTATACACGTATCTTTTGCCACGTTCATCCAACCAATAAGCTTTTTGGCAACCCGGGTAGGTCATAACATTACATCCTGTATTTGTACAAACTTCAGAAACACTACCACATAATGCATTAACATGATCATATAACGGAAGTACTAAAAATTTATTTTATATTTAGAATTTCATTTTTTTACTTACAATGACTAGCAATCCATTCATTTTTATTCATACCCGGTGGAAGTGTCACCAGCTTTTTTAACATCTATAAATAGATAAATGTAATTATAAGTATTGTTAATCATAATCTTACATTATTGTCAATAGAATCACAAATGCATAAGTCATTTCTTGAAATATTTTTATCATTGCGATAGTGTTGTGAAAATGTTTTTGTATGTGTTGACAAACTGACACCCGCTTTCTTATTTCTACACGGAGCAGCACGATTTTCTTTATTTGTGTCACCTTTCCTTCTGGACCGGCTAAAAATAAAAATATATAAAATTTACTGTAAAATTTTAATTTTTTATTATTTTTATTTTATTTACACCACACTTTTTTTTCTATAAATTTTATTTTAACATTAAAGTTTCATTTTAACAACCACCTATCAATTTAACATTAATAATTTGTCAAATTATATATAATTAAAATGTTTTAAATTTTATTGTCATGGTAAAAAGATATATTTTTGAAAGTGGAAATTAACAACATTAATTTTTAAGGCTTATTTACTTATCATTATAAAATGCTTTTTGTTGACTTACGAAGCAAAATTTATAATACTGCAAAAAAATACTTTACCGAAACAGCAAGGGGAATCAACATTAGAATCTTGGGAAGGTGAACGTTTTCGTGTACCGGTAGAATATTTGTAATATGAATTTGCTGATTGTGATATGTCAGTATGAATTTGTTTATTGGAAGTATATTCAGATTTTGGCATAATAGCCATCTGAAGTATTAAAAGTTGACAATATTGAAATGTTAATACATGTAAAGTTATTATAAAGTATAATGTTGATAAATTAAATTAATATCTATTTACTAATTATAGAAATACTACTCAATATGATCTATATATAACATAAAGATATGATTGTAAATCGAGAAAACTAGAAGGAAAAATCTATTTATAAAATTTTGTTAAAAGTAATGTTAAAATAAAAATAATAAAATATATAAGCTAATGTAGATAAATATAGTATTTGATTTATATCACATACACACTATAAAAAGTCGGAATAAAAACATAATTACAACGCTATCTTTTATGTAAATTTCATAAGGTCATTAGAAATACAAAATTGAATGATATTAATAATAAAAAGTAAACAATAAATATATATGTGTAATGGCAAATGTCTATATATCCAATAAGTCACTTTTTCGTCTTATCATTTTATTTTAAATAATTTATAAGAAAAGGATTTTATTTGAATGGAGTTAATTAATTAAATATCTTATCATAACATTGCATAGAACATAATAAGAAATGTACTTTATTCTTTTTTTATCATTTTATTTTAACATACTCTCACGGTAATATAAATATATATGTACATAATTTCGATGATGTAGGCTTGTAAATAAGCTAAATTTTGAACTGTATCTAAAAAAATCGCATTTTATTGTATACAAATTTTACTATTTGTTCCTTTTTTAACAATTAACTTTAATTAATACAATAAACTATTCGAAATGTCAAAATGTATTACATTATATATATGTAAATTTATAATGTATAACTTTTGATTGAAAATAATGTATATTTTACAGAATTTATAAATTTAAATATAATTGAGAAAAAGGTAGCGAAAAAAGTTATCTTTTATAAGAAGTTCTAGCATTTTTATATTAGAATTACAAAATATATAAATATATATAAGGTGTTATTTTTTTATTATTTCCTTATATTAAATATTTATTTATTATAAAACGTTAGAAGCTAATAAAGATTGAGTAACATATACATATAGTGTTATGTAAATTTTATTAATTATTTTATTGTTTCCCCACAATAAATTCATTAAAAGAATCAATACATAAATTCATAAAATATATCTTTCAGAAATTGTTCATATATGTGTAGACATTTCAATTGTTATATTTTTTAAATATAATAAATAGGAAAGTTTTAATCATGCACTTTCAATTATTAATAAAAGCATATGATTGAATAAGTCACATGTAAAGAAAAGACATAATAATAAATAAAATCAACCTGATTTTGATAGGCTTTTATTAATTTAAAACTTTAAAGTATGATAAAATTTAATATATTTGTTGTACATATATTTTTTATACATGAATATATATACTTGTTTAATGAAAATTTTACCTTTTTGGAGCTATAAAATCAATTACTAAATTAATTTTACGCCAAATTCTTAATTGCATTATTCTAAAATCGGTCATATTCAACATCCCCAAATTTCACTTTATTCTATATTTTTATAAATTTAGTATCTAGAGTAAGATTTTAAAATAATTATAGGAAATAAATTATATATAATTCTAAAATATTTTAAAAAATATTAAAGCATTTCAAAAAGTTAGAAAAACAAAAATATGTCAAGAATAATAATTTTAAAAAAAATTCTATAATTTAAAATTTAGAAGTTAAATAATTGTTATTATATATATAAAATGGATTATAAAATAAAAATATAATAAATATTATGTAATCTATGAGTTGGCGCGCATAAATTCACATCATTCATTCACCTCTATCTATATCCTACCACATCGTAAATTTATTACTCTAATAGAAATTTTCAAATGTAGGCACATTTATGGAAAGAAGAGGGTCGTCGTGGATATTTTATAATATTTTATTTAGTAAATCATAACATTAAAATTTTATTATTTCTAGAAATGTTTGTAGATCACTCCATGAGGTTTAACATATACATATAAGTATTTACTATTAAAAAAAAGTGAGTAGCTAATGAATAAAAATATTAATATTGATAAAATTTCTACATAGGTAACGTTAAAGACAAATGATGTAATCATTTTTTATTCGTATTACATTAAAATAAATTTTACAGTGCGTTTAAATTTCTTATCAAGGCAAGTAAAGCATTTAATGGATAATATAGTCGTGAAGTAGTATTTACGAATTTTTTACTGAATACAATTATTAAAAATAAAAATACTAATTAATTTTTACATTAAAAGAAAAAGTTGGTGATTTTGGTAAATTAAAAATGTGTCTTTTAATAAAACAAACATTCATCTCTATCTAAATAATCATGATATACATTTATAGATGTATTATTATTATATATTATTCACTAAAGTTGGCAAAACAATAAGATTACAATGATTCGTTATAATAAAATATACATTTAAACGTATATATAAAACTAATTGAAGCATATTTTTAAAGCCTTTTAATAACTGCTATCACAAACAAGATAGATACACATTATTTGTTACAAAATGTTTGTTTTAACATGATAGGCAGTTTTAAGTACAATAATAGAGAATATAAATGTAAAAAATCTATAATATATTAAAAAATTACTAGAACATAATTGTTAAACTGCTTTTTAATATTTTATAAAAGTCTGAGTTTAAAAAATGTATTCAATGTACAAATGATAATATTATAAATTTCAACATTCAAAAAAGTACTTCAAGTATGAAGAAGAGTGACTCATACTCTACAAAGGTATATATATTTTAGGAATTAAAAAAAAGTTAACACGATTTCTTTAAATAATTTTCTTAATTCAAAAATAGTATTATAGATAGTGCAGTAACAACTTAATTTTATCTAAAACTTGAATTGATAATAAAGTAATGATATCCTTTTGTGTAGGTAAACTTTTTGACGTGACAATGTATAACTATTTAAAATAAAAGTTGACATATTATTTGTTTAAAAATTGACATATAGCTAAATATAAATTTGCATAAAAGTTTTCACTTTTGATAAAAAGTATGTTTAATTTGGTGACACGTAGTGTTAATTAAGAAAAATGTTATTATCACTTATTATGCAAAATATAAAACTATATATTTTTTTAGTTTACTCTAATTTTACTACGATTGTATATTTTAAATTACATAAAAAAACATTTAACATACTTCTCTTTTAAAACTACAAACATTTACGTGTATAAGTAATACTAAAACTCTTGAATACTTCCTATTATTTTTAATAAATTACTAAATTAGAAACCAATATACAAACACTAGAAGTTATCAGTAAATGTATTTTTCAATGTAAATGTTATCTCTTTCACTCCATCTTGTACTACATTTTTGGCTATTATTTTTTCTTATTGGGAGTAAAATTATGTCTCAAGTTAAAATTAGAATAGTTAATTAATAAACAAATATCAATGAGTAGTTGATTTATCAAAAATATACAATTTTGTAATTAATTAAATTTAGAAAAAAGTAATACTCCGGTTAAAATAATAACCAAGTTATAATTCAAAGATTATATATATATAAAAACGATTTAAATCATAAAATTTTAACCAACAATTATAAAAGTCACTTGAAATATCAAAAAATATTCCCATAGATGTATATGTTATTAAAAAAATCTTCTAAAAACAAAATCAAACAATATCAGAAAATTGCTTTAGTGTTAATCAAAATAATACTCATATGTTGGATATCAAAATAAAAATATATATTAATGAAAAATTTTCTTCAATGTCCAAACGAAAATTTTTCACATTGTAAGAATAAGTAGTGGAAATTAACATTTATATTAGTAAGAATGTTTTATAAAAAGTATAATGATGAATTGTTTTTAAATAATACTTCCAAAAAGTATTTGGATCTTATTTTGTCTTTTCTATAAGAAAATAAGTCAATAAAAGTTTATCAAATCTAATATTAAATAATAAAACTACACTATTTTATTCACCCCTCAAAATAACATTTATATTATTAAAACAATTAATCAACTATGATATTTTCTAAAAATATTTTCTAAATATCATATATATATTAAAGTCTTTTGTCATGAAATCCATCTGCAAATAATAAAATAAACAATTTCATAATACAATTTTGTAGATACATCTAAAAATCACAATACTTAAGAAATTTAAGGATGAGAAAGTGTATTAAAAAGCAAACAAATAAATTCATTGAATGTAACAAAAATAATGAATACCTTTTTAAAATATTTTTGATCACATAAATATTTATATTATTTTTTTAACTAATGTTATAGAACGATTCAAATGTTTCATACAAATTTCAATTCTTTATAAAATATTTTTAAAAAATGGATGATAATGATTTATACAAATGATAGTTAGATATATGTTACCTGGGAAATTCTGATATATGATAATATTATTATCATAAAAATTTTAATAGATTATATACATAAATCTATTATGGATATTCACCTTTATATGTGTTTGTCAATTTTTATATTATTAAAGCTTTGAAATTTAATATTTATACTTTACTAAACAAACTTACCCTATCAGCCGATCCATTGTGCCACGCAAATAATCCGGTAAGCGATCCAGTTTGGAAATTCTACTTTTACCACTTTGGTTCCGGAAAAAAAGAATACGATTCAATGATAGTAAAGCTGAAGGCTTTCTATTATTGTTGAGCTTTAAAATTGTATGATTACTTATATTTGAAGATGAAATGGAAGCTTTTTTTTGTAAGGAAGAAGACTGCTGTTGAATATTTGTAGTAAGTGACGTGAAACTTTTGGCAGTGCTGAGTGAAGTCATCAGCAAGTTGCCCAACCTATAAAAAAAGAAATGTAAATATTTATATTTTAAGATATATATTTAAATATGAAACGTTAGAAAAAAAGATGTTTATTTCTCATGATTTAGTTCATTTTTAAAAATTACTAACAAAAAACTTTTATTAAAAAATATGATGGCTTTTAAAAGTGAAAAAATATCATACATAACCAAATGGTAAAGAATTATTTAATAAAAAGATAGGAATTAAAAAAAGATCTAAAGGAATAATTCTTGCTATTTAATTTAAAAAAATTGTTTTTTAATCCACTACCACTAAAATAAATAAAAAGGAGTACAAAAAATTGCATTTCTAGTGTTAAAGCTTATAAGCTTATATTGATATTACGATTCATAAAAAGCTGCTTATAAAAATTTTTAATATGACTCATTGTTACATAAATATAATTATCAATTTCTACCATATAAAATTTTTTACTACATATTTATAATAGTTAAGAATAATATTATCATACATATACATATAATAATAATTACTCAAATACACTAAAAATGACAATATATAAGAAGTTATTTACAATTTAATATTGAAACAATAACTTCACAACTTTTAGACGTAAGGCTTATAAATCTTTTAACAAAAATATTATTGTTAGTTGTTGTTGTGTATTTTGGGATATAAAAAATATAATAATTTGTAAAATTAATTTGTGGAATAGGAATAAAGAAATATGTAGCGTAGTATCTTATACTCATTGCAGTAAGTGTATATTTATGTTATCTCCTGACAGGAAAACGTATTTCTAGGAAAAAATATAAAAAAAAATGATATGAAGCTACGTCAACATCATAGAATTATTATTAATTTTATTGTTAAATTAAACTTCTTTTTAAAAGTGACAAAGCGAGTGGAAAATATATTTAAATTGTTTAGTAACATCTAAAAAGATTTTGAAAGGATATATAATATCGTGTGTTTTATTTATTTAATAAAACAATATATCTTCAATTTGGACATTTTTAGTTAGAGAGTAATTTTAAATAAATACTTAATAAGTAAATATTAGAATACATTAGTTTTTTTTTAAGAGAATATCATTTTAAAATGTTCTGTCATATAATAAACTCACAAAAAAGGGAAAAGTCAATTTAAAAGAATAAAAAAACTTAATGATACACTTGAAAGTTTGAAATCAAACAAAAAAAAGTGGAAAGACATATAAATTATACTAGTTGGGCACTTTTTTTGTTGTAAAAATAATACCTATTAAGTATAGCATTTTAAAATTTGTATAATTTTTGAGTGATTGTTATAAAGAGAAAGTATATAGAAGCTATTATTCTTTTTATCTGATTGTTTGCATACTTTATTAAAAAGGTATTATTTATGAATTTATATATATTATTTAAATACAAGTTAAAATATAATACAGATGAAAGAAAAGAAGATAATAAAAGAATAAGGTGAGTATCTTTGTATTGTTGGAATGATAATAAATAAATATATTTATATGGAAACAATTAATACATACATATCAGCTGAACAAAGGTCATTTTTGTGGAACTACGTATATAAATAATATAAAATGAACAGGTAAAGTTGTTTCAAAAGTATATTGACTGTTTAATCAAGAGGCAAAATAACAAGTAAACAATTAGTCAAAGGGTGTTAAATCACCTGCTGAACTGATTGTTATGTGTTATAGTCATTGGTACATTAAGATAGTAAATATAGTCAAATAAAAAGAAACTAGATATAAATGGCATTATTTACAATTATGATAAAAGAATTGCATGACTTTCAAATATATGTTCTTTATGTCAACTCTTGTTTTGTTCTGTTTAAGGGAAAAAAAACAATGAACAAAGATCTTTTAAATTGTTTGGTATATAAAAATTTTGCTAAGTTTTTTTGACGTATAAAGTTATACAATTTATAACATATGTAAAAATAAATTTTTACAAATTGTGTAAGAAGGAATAAAAAATAAATAAAAAAATTAGATTAAAATTGAAAAGAATTGTTAATACAAAACTCGTTAAATAGTAATCTAAATGATATACATATACATACATATTATGTACATAGAAAAATAATCTATAAATATTATCAAAAATTTTTGAATTTTTAACATTCTTGTCTCGTTAGTTTACTTATTATTATAAGTATAAAAGATGCTAAAATAAAGTTTTATTTTATCTTTTTTCTAAATTTTTTAGTCAGTAGAATTACCAAAAAAAAGTTAAAATGTTAAGTAAAACTCTAATGATATTATACTGTTATTTGTATATAACAGTAAATGATATACATCTTAAAGAACAAGTAGAATATGATATTGTTACAAAAAATAAAACATCCAAACTACATCAAACATTTTAATGCTTGTTTACTTTAAATTAGCCTTATAAAATATTGTGTTTTCGAAGGAAAATGTGATATTTAATTGGTGAGGGCAATGCTTTATTGATGGCAAAAACCATTTATTGATGTTTTGTATTGAGTGTGCTGCTTTATGAGAATTTTTATTTGGATGCTTAACATCCTCAAAATAACTTAATATTAATAATTTTTCAATTTTTTTTAAAATAATAATATGGTGACTGGAACATAAGTAAATTTTAGAGGGTTATATTAAATAATACCTATTTCTTATAATAATATTTACATATCGTTAAGCACAAATTGTTAAAATAAAAAAATTCGTAATAATCTTTATTTTCAACTAATTTTTTATTGACAAAACTCATCGAAGTAATACAAAAATTACAAGTATTAAATTATTTTGTAAATAAAAATGAGAAAATATATAAAATTAAATATAGTAATATGTTAAATAAAAAGTCTTTAGAATACAATATTAATATTAAAAAGAAGGAAGATAAGTAAATTTTAAACGTAAAATAAATCTTTCTTTTATTAAAAGGTTCTAAGTTTAAAAGTTTTTATCCATCAAAATTAAATTGTTGTTCTATGTTTTCCTTTCTATCTTTTTTTATTTCCCACCCTGTATAGTAATTTATTTTACACCCTTAGTTGATATTTAAGGTTATATTGAAGATTTTGTAAAAAGTTGTCTTTTAAAACTGCAGTAGGGAGGAAAATCATATTAGAATATGAGGAACAATTATAGTTATTAAAATGTAGCTGTTGAAATAGTGCAAAATTTTAAAAAGGTTTTTATATGGAGAAAATAAATTTTAATTCCTTTAAAGATGTTAAAAAAGAAAATTCATGCAAAAATATGTTAAAATAATATTTTAAAATAATCCATTAAAATATAAATTAATGGTACTTAAATATTTACTACGTATGAAAATTTTCTCTTGTTTTATTAATAAAATGAGTGGTAATGCTCATTTGACCATACAAATTGTTACTAAATTAATCTATAATGAAAAAAGCTTTGTCTTCATTTTTATATGTCAAAGTTGGAAACAGACCAATTTATCATAAAATTTTTAAAATTTACATAATAACATATGTCAACATACAATGGTAACGATTTTTATAGCTATAATTAAGTTTGGTATACAATATTGGACTAGATAAAGTTTATTTATATTGCCACTCCTGTCTAGTCAAATATTTCTTTATGTTTGTAAAAATTATCATTTTGTAAATGATTTAAATAGAATAGAAAATAAAAATATATAAGGAAAAATAACTTTTTTTAAAGTTCTACAAGTATAATAATAAAGTTTATTTATCATAAATATATATCTATATTTTTCATGATTTGCAAAAAAAATCCATCCATCTAAAGTTAGTCTTCTCGTAATTCTTTAACATATTATGTAACTTTTGTTGTTTATTCTAAAATATCTTTTAATCTCATATTTTTAAATCTATAATATAAAAATTTGAATGTAATAATCTTATAAACAAAGGCTAATTTAGTTAAAAAAGAGATAATTATCTAAAAAGATTATTATAATTATAGGATTATTTGTAAGAGACAAAAAAGAAGAAATTACTTTCCAAGAATCTTATAATTTTTTTAACTTTCATAATAAATAAGAGAATAATAAAAGAATATATTTTAAATAAAATTATATATAATGGTATAAATAAATGCCTTAGGTATGAAAAATGATGACACTCCTTAAGAAGTAAATTAGTTGTTTTGACCAAAGATTTAAATTTAAACCTATAAAATGATAAAACATGTAAATATAAGATAGAAGAGATGTAATTGTTTTTACCAAACCTTAGATAATATAAAACAGAAGGAGGTCTCCATTAGAATTGTAAAAGTTTATAAGATTATTCTTAATAATTATCAATCAAATGACATATACATGATAAATAATTTGTATAGTAAAATGTCCTTGACAGGGAATTATTACTAAAATTTCTAAATAACAACATATTATTGTTAAAAGTAACAATTTTATATGAAAGTTGCTTTTAAACATTAAATAAAGTAGACATTACAGTGTTAATATACATATATTTTCAAAGTGACTTATCACTCTGTTATTAAGTACACTATATATAACAAAATAATAAAATGAATTTTAAAGTGTAGTTTTGGGTTGTCTTTTAACAATAATTCCATGGCTTAGTGTGACCTTTTTTTAATAAATATATTTAATATTACAAATACAGTACAAAATATCTTATTAATGCATCATTCAATGTAAATAAAAATAAACTTCCTATTTTTATCATCGTTATAAAATAATAATTCTGTAGAAATGACATCTTTACTTCTATTATAATTGATTTGTTTACTTCAAAAATAAATGTATATATTTTAAAAATTAAATTAATCGTTTTAAATATTATTTTAATATTAAGTGACTGAGAAATATGTATATTTTAATAAACAAATATTGTATAAAAATTTATTTTTTAGTGTAGAGAGATGGTGGGAAAGATTAAAAATCAATGTTGTCTGATGTATATTATAAAAATTGTTATTATATAACTTGTGATACTTTTTATTAAAATATTATTTTCTTTTTAAAAATGTTTAGAAATGTAAAAGAACTGATAATCTTTGGTAAATAAACACAAACAAAAATAATATATATATATTTCCATTGAACATAAGAAATAAAGCTTACTAATAGTTAAAAGATTCAAGTTAAGTATTATTAAAATATAATGCACTATTTTGTCAAAAATAAATATGAGGTTAAATTTTAATAGAGATCAAAATGTAGTGAAGAATAATAAAACACTAACTTTTATTTAGCATAAAATGCTAGTATTTAATATTTGTGTAATAAAAATAAATTAGTTGCATAAACTATATTTTAAAGATATAAATAATATATGTATATTATATTTAAACCTAAAACTGTATATAATATTTAAAAAATAATAAATTGATATAACAATAATTATTATTAAAGTAAAACATTTTTACAACATTGTTGATAGAATTAATATTTATTATTAAATTGTTTATAATAACTCTTTTATTTTTCATGTTCATTATTGAATCAAATGTAGCTAAATTTATGTAAACAAAATAAATTTTAATATGTTTCTAAAATTATTAATTTTATTTGTAAAAATAAACAATATTGATATATGGAAAGCAGATGGATTTTCAATTCTATCGTTTTATATAATTATGTGAAAGTAAATTAATATGTGCGGAGTATAAGCTATTGTAAAAGGTATTGTAATGAAATAGACATACCATATCAATATGGATATATATTGTATATATTCTTAAAATGTAATTAGGCATACTTTAGTTATTTGTATTATAATATTAATTTAATTAATATAACTTACTATACACGAATGTATAGTCGGTGATTTACAAAAACTTGAAGATGAGAGATTAGACGAAAAGTATAACGATTAAAAATATTTTAAGAATCTGGTAAAAAGAGTCATATACTTTATACTTTTCTGTTCATACCTTATAGTAATTCATTTCTCACATCTTCTATTACCTATTGAACAGAGCACTATGTCGGTGGGTCAAAAAAATTATATTTTTTACTTTTTTTTTAAAATCAACCCATAAACATTCATTTTCGAAAAAACTTAAATCAAAGTAAATCAATATATATAAATAAAGTAAATTAACAAGTTTTGAGAACTACATTAGAACATTTAAATAATAAGTTAAATGATATTTAATAGATTAAAATACTTTAAATTAAAATACTATAAAAAGATAAATTGCCTTAATAAATTTAGGTCGTAAAGTTGTAAACTAATTATATTCAATAATGTATAAGCGACTTTTTAATTAATATAGATTAATTAGTTCAACTTTTCAGACATTAAACATGGCTTACTATCAAAGAGGAAGAATAAAAGAGAATGTCCCTTTTGTTATCCCCTTAAAATATCAGATTATAATTTATTTTTCCCTTTTTAATTTGCGAATTTTGTTTTTGTCTATTGAAAAGATAACAGTATAAAAGGATTTTTAAGATATAAATTCTTAAGAAAAACGTTGATTGAGTGATAATACTGATTTACAAAATATCAAAAACCTAACATTATAATTATAATATATTTGATTTAAATTCTATAATTTAATTCATAAAAAAAGAAGAATCTAAAGTTAAATAAAAATATTAAAATTAACTAATATTTTATTTTGTAATTAAAAAAATACTCATATTAGAAAAAAAAAAGTAAATTTGAAATTGTTTAAATAATTTTATGTGGGATGATTTATTATTAGTCTAATTCTTATTGTATTTATTTAATAAAGTACTCGTTAAAAATGTTAAAAAGTTAGGGGAAAATATAAAAATTAAAACGGTAACTAAAATTCTAGTACTTAAATGTACTTTATGAAAACTAAATGATCTTTTAAAAAGTTAAGGCTCTGAAAACGAAAAAAAGTAAATGCTTTGAATATATAGTAGATTTTTACTACAAAAATTGTCGTTTTTTCCATTCAAAATCTTTTAATACATATTGATTTTATTTTTTCTGTAGACAATTATATTAGAGGTGTTTTTATAAAAATAATTGGGTAATTTTTTCTATTAAAATATTTACTGAAAAACTACATAAAGCATTTCAATTCAATAAATAAGTAAATATGAATATATAAATTGATTCAATTTATTGTTTGCCATGTGTAATGTGAATGTGAATTTAAAATTTGCGCTCATGAAAACATCTGTTTAAGATATAATTTAGATAATAGAGAAGAACAATAAAAGATTAAAATTGCTTAAACCAAATGCTATATCACGTGCTTGTTATTTTTTATAATTTCTTTTTATAGTATTGAAATTATAAATATTTCATTATAAAATTATTCAATAGTAATATTTAATATGATAGATAACTTTAGACAATTCATATTATAACTTTTATGATATTCCATCTAATATATGAATAGCAAATAAATATTATTCATAGAGATAATATCATAATATGCATAAAAAATCGAAGATCACGATAGATGGTATTTTTTTATTGTTGATAGAAGTACTTTTAACAACATTATATGAAATTAACATATATTTTATTCTTGCAATTAAAGTGACTGGTGTCATTTTTAAAATAATAAATATTTCTATAAAAATCCAATAGCGGTGCATTTAAAAGAGATATAAAAATAAATTTATCTCAGAGAATTTTAAAAAATTATATATACTTTTTTATTATTTAATTATAATTTTCTTAAGTATTTATTTTAATAGGAGTAATTGATCAAAAATTAATCACATTTGAGGGTAAAATTTATAAGAAATGCTTGAATGACTCAATTCAATTAATTAAGTAATCGAATATATATAAATTTTGTTATAAAATAAATATAGAAAAAAAGGAGTAAATGATACATTGAAATTATTAATTTTTAAGTAAATAAAATAATTATAATACATAAAGGAAAATAATCTGTATTCAAATAGTATAGATAAAACAAATTAACCGATTATATTTTTTACATTGCTTACAAATCATTTTTTACTAAACCCTTCACTATACAAAATAGTCAAAATAAGATATAATAAAATTTTTTCTTCTTTCATGTGAATAATCAGCGACAATTATGATAAAAAGGGTAATAACAAAACAAGTTACTTAATTATTACCAGAATATTGTTTGTATGTATAAAATAAAAAGAACAGCTACATTTATTTTTGTTTGATAAATTCACAAGAATATTACTCCAATTAAAGCTTGTTTCTTTTTAAAAAAAAACAATAAAACAATAAGTAACTAAATGTGAATAAACCTTATTTATTTTGTTATTAAAATATTTTTTACTATCTTTTAAAAACAATCAAGTAGCTTAATTTATCCAAAAAATAGTTTTTTTTATTATTTATAGTATTTAATAGAGCTTATAAAGTGTATAATGTAAACAAAGATATCTTTCATTAAAATTATAATAACGTTTAACTTAATAGTTATTAAATCTTATTTTTTCTATAACTGATGATGAATCAACCGAATAGTTTTTATGTTGATAATATTGTTTTATTTCTTACAATAATTTTATAACGTATAATTTAATGAAATATTTTATTCTCACTACAAGAATATCCTTAATCAAATTTTTTCCCATAATATGAATTTTTTGTGAAATTTTTAAAACATTAAGTTGTTAAATATTATCTATCCTCTCGATAAGATGTTTGATTGTTATATTATGATTTTAAGATTAGAAAAAGATTAAAAATCTTAAGATTATAAGTTATTTTTTGTCATTAAATATCACAATTTAATTTTTATTATAAATAAAAAATAACGTCAAATAGTTTTAAATTTATAATGATGTGACTTTAATATTTCATTGAACATTTAACTTTCTAGTAGTACTTTTTTAAAGCAACAATTTAAGCAAGATTTTAAAAAATCTAAAAATAATCTTTTCAAAAGTGCATCAAATTCTAAATAATGAATAAATCAAGAAAAATTGTTTATATTACAATGGAAATTAATTCAATAAAAAAAATTAAAGACGGAAGAACAAGTTGAAGTGGTAACAAAGTTTGATGACAAAAATTTGATAAAAAATGGTTTTAAATAACAAGAAAAATTTTTTTTATTTAAAATATTTTAAATCTTAAAAGTTAAAATTGATAAAAAAAATTTTACCACAAATATTTGAATGGCGTTATTACAATTTGTTATTAAAATTTTACTACTAAATAACAATGATTGTATTATTGGACAAACTTAAAAAATGATTTTTTTGAAAATAAAATAATATTAATCATATCTTTTTAGAGATATCAAATTCTAGAATATAGGAAAAAAATTTTGTCAGAAAATTGTTTTTTAAATGTATACATTTTAAAATTTTAACATATTAAATTTAAAAATTTCTTTTTATATTTATTTTCATTATAAAGTACTAACTTATTTAAATTAAAAATAATACTACATTGGTATGTATTATCATATTAATTCATCTATCTTTTGCCATAAAATTATAACAATTTTTTTAAGAAAAAGTAATTTTTTTTATAAATTTATGAAATAGTAAACCTTTTTAGTGGGCCTTTGTAGTTTACAATTAAAAAGTATTAGATAAAATGGGATGATTTTATAGAATACATGTCCACTGCAATCCTTTTCCACTAACCGTTTTGTTTTAATACTCTTCCATACATTTAACAATATTATGGAATTAAATGTGTAAAAAAATATTTTCTCCGAATTTTACTACTTGAGAGGGATATTATTATTTTCTTACACAAATGTAATTTAATAACATTTTAATTATTTACATTTATTTTGAATCATTCCTCCATTAGTTTAAAAAAAGAGTAAAAATTTGCTTGTTTATAAAATTATTAATAAGAATATTGGCGTTATCCAAAAGTAAATATTAAAAGATCTATAAAAACCTACGCTTTGAAACTAAATACAAATTTTATTTTAAAGATAATTTACCTTTTAAGTATCATATAATCATTAAAAGCGCTATTTCTATTTTAAATTTTAGCCTTATTATATAATATTTTAATGTAATTTTTAAAATTTTTATGATAATATGATACATTCAAAATGTATATTAATTTTGAATTTGTATATGAAGAGTTTGAAAAACAGTTTTCTGTATTAATAAGTTACCCAATAAATGTATCAAATTCCTTTAAAAATAATATTTGTTTATTAATTCAATCATGATACAGTATTTCAGATTCTTATGACTCTTAATTTATGATTATTTAAATATAAAAATAAATTTCTTGTTACAAACTTATCACATATTCCTGAAAAGTTTAATAATATTAAATTTCACTGTAAATACCTTTATATCATAACAAAAATATTTTGATTTCATTTAGCATTAAAATAAATATTTTATATTTTTATTTATTCATCAAAATACATACTTTTTTATTATTTTATTTTTAATCTTTTATTTTTTTTTCATTTTTACAGTAATTTTATCCTTATTTGTTAAGTAAATTAAAAATCCTTTGGGATTCATTTTTTATATGTACAAAATTATAATTATGTAAGGATTATTACTAAAAATATAATAAAATAAATGGGAAAGAAAAAAGTTAATCACTATGGAATTACAAAAATAACTTTATTTAATTTTTATTTTAAAAATTCAAGTTGTTTAGAAATTTTTCATTGGCTTTGGTAAAAAACATATCCATATAATTATCTATTCTATAATTAAATGAAATTTTCAATCTTGTATAAGTGCGATTGACTATTTTAATCAACTTCATTCTTTAATCTTCTTTTAATAAATAATTTTTAATACAATGTCAAATTAAATTATAAAAAAATGAGATTTTATAATAATAAAAAAGATACCAAGTATAAAAGTTTAATCAGAAACATTCATTGAGAATTGTAATTTTAATAATAAAATCTTCTACGCCTGTTTTAATAGTTGGGAGAAAATCTTGCCTTATCATTTATATATTTTACCAACAACATTCTTAAAATATTACTTGTAGTAGTTAAATATTTTTACTTTAAATATTCCTCAATTTTCTATCATCCATATGAACTTGTATATTGACATAAACCAGATCTTTTTAATTATCAACAACATGTATCATTTAAGTGTATTGAAGGAGTTTGCCTAAAACATCTATTAGATGAAATAAGCAAGTATCTGTTGAATCAACAAAAATTGGATAGATAAATTTGTTGCTTATAAAATTTCATGAAATTACTTTACTCTTCTACTATAACTTTTCTGTTTGGTTAAAATAAACCGTCATTAGATAATACATTTGTGATTTATGTTTATATAAATATTAAAAAGTGCTTTCATTTTTTTTATCAATGCCATAAACACCCATCTAATAGCAGAATTATTTCCTCAATAATATTTTATTTTGTGATTATATATATTTATACATTTTTTTCTTCTTTATTTTTAGAAAAATGAATAATGGAACAGAAAATTCAATCTACGTGGATAGGATTACTGTGGTTGAGATGTATTTTTACCTATCATGTGGAATTTTAGGTTCAATATTTAATTTAATAGTTTTGTTTATTGGATTTAGACATGTTGATACAAGTGATAAACCAAGACAAGTAATATTTAAAAAATGTTTCTATATATAAACTTATCAAAAATTCTTTTTTTCTTTTATAGATCATAGTTATAAATATGACAATGGCAGATCTTATAACTTGTATTATTTACATTTCCACAAGACCAATTTTGTCAAGAGCATCTGAAACTATGTGTTATCCATATTATGTTCTTATATTTGTGTCTCAATTTTGTAGTTGTCTTAATCTCTTGTGGTTAAATGTAGACAAATTTATTTACATTAAACATCCGTTAAACTATTATTTAATTGTTACAAGAAAGCGTGTCCTAGTTGTTTGTTGGTTAACATGGATTGCTTTGACGTTTCTCGGTGCTTTAACCTATAGCACAATGAAAATTGTTGTAAGTAAATATTTCTTTTATCATTTATAATAAAAATTTTTATTAAGCATCCTTGCAATGCAGTTAAAATAAGTGATTTTATATATCTTTATATTGTTATAATGTATGTTGTAATAATATCAGGATCATTTATTATATCAGCAATTATTTATTGCATTGCAACAAATTCAAGGCGAATGGAACCATCAGCAAGATCACAGCTTTTTAAACGATTATTTTTTGTTTTTAGTAGTACATTTTGGACATTCATAACATGTATACCATATCGCTTGCTATATTTAACATACTTTTTGTTAAATGACTTTTTAAGTCAAGATTTTAGTCCATTTTTCTATCAATTAACAGATTTCTTTCTATACTTCATAGTTGTTGGAATTTTGATGAACCCTTTAATTACAATTTTAACACAAAGATTGTATAGAGAAAAATTATTTTATTATTTTAAAAGTATTCAAAGTATCTTTCCGTGTTTGAATAATAATAATAATGATTATTTTGATAGGAGGACAGTTATTTATTCAGAACCAAAAAGATTGTTAAGTTTAAGTACTACAATGACAAATAACAATTCTAATGATGAAATAAAAGATTGTAATGGTAATCGTAGGAGGTTTAATTCTTGTATAGATGTTCCTGTTACCAATGATAAGAGAATACTTAAATATGAAGCGTTAAGAATACACCGTGGAACATTTAATAGACATCCATCCATACAAGAATGTTAATAGATTTAATTTTTTTCTTTTAAAAACAAAGAATTATAAATATTATGATATTTGAATAATATTTTAAATGGATCTCAGCAATTGGAGGCAAAAAACAAATAAATGCTTGTCATATTTATTTAAAATTTATTCTTTTTATAGAGAAAAATATTTAAGCTAAAATGTTTTATTAATAATTAAATTTTATTGTCACAAATTCATCATTTTATATTGTACATTAAATGTATATATTCATTGACAAATTAAATTGTCTTTATAAAAAAGTATATTTTTTAATTTTAAATCTCATTATCATACCACCAACAAAGTGTTTTACAAAAAATAATTTATTTTTATAAGTTATCACACCAAATTGATTGTAATCTTTTACCTATAACATTAAAATCTTAAATATCTAACAGTAAATAAATATAAAAGACATTTATCACTATTATTTTAATATGACTTTAAATAATTCTTTAACACATCTTTTAAAAATAAAAAAAAATTTAATGACAATAATGAATGTTTTTTAATATTCTTTAGTTGTTACGAATAAAAATTCATTTATAAATGGTATATTTTATCTAAAATGATACAAAATACACAGTCGTAAATGAGATTATTATTTCCATATATTATTCCAAAAATAAACAATTTAAACTAAAAATTATTAAAATCTTTTACAATTATAATCACCAATTTTGTTTCAATATCTTTATTCCACTTTCAAATGGTTTTTTGTAAATATCAAATTATTTTCTTTTTACAAAATAAAGTATAAGAAAAATAACGCAAAAGAAAAAAATATATAAAGTCAATACATTTTACGACATTTTAAAGGTAAAAAACCTTTATGAGATCGTTTATAGGTATTTTAAAATTATAGTAAAATTATTCAATTTTTTTAAAATTACTTCATTCTAAGCTAACCTTGTAGAGGTATGCAAGGTAGCCGCAAATGGATTTACAGAATGAAAGGTAGCAAATGAACTACCATTTAAAAAATTACTGGCTGCAGAAGCATTGGGTACCCCAGTTCCATGATAATTACCTTGATAAACAGCTGAGGGTAGTGAGCTAGATACTGCTGCTGATGCTGCAGCTTGATTATAAGCAGAGGCATCAAAATGTGCTGTGTAAGCAGAAGCATAATGCGATAACTGGTCTGCCGGTGTTCTATTATATAAAGCTTCCGCTAATTCAGCAGCTCTCTTTAGTATTAATTCTTTGGGCATTCTTTCAGGATCACCAGGATATTTAGGTAATAATTTTTGTAATCTTTGAAAACCGAATTCAATAGACGGTTCTGTTAATGAAACGTAAACAAATCTTCCTGGATTTCCACGTGAAAATATTTTACTTTTAAAACTAAGTGTAACATCTACAACGCCAGGTAATTGCTTTGGTGGTACGGTAACTCTTATAGCATGTTGTGTTATAACCTGTACATTTTCACTCCAAACAGTTGTACTTCCAAATGATACTTGGACACCATCAAAGAAATTTTCACCTATTATAATTACTGTATTACCACCTTGTGTCCATCCTTCACTTGGACATATTGCTTTAATTGTTGGACATACTGCAAGGATGGATTCTACAAAAATACATTAATTAGTCAACTGTCTGATATATCTTGCAAATTTATTCATATGGGAAAATAATTTTCATAACATTATTTATTAACTATTTATTTTAACTTTATTTATTTTATTTTCAAATATCAAAAAGATATAACTTTATTTTTGTATGATAAAATGAATGTTTCGAAATTGTCTTTGTCGTTGTGTAAGTTAACTTATAAGTGACTTTTCTAACTTTAACTTGTATAGCTAAAGTATCTTTATCAATTTCCTTTTAATATACTTTTAAAAGTCGTCACATCTACTTATCCTATAAATTTTTATCTAAGAGCAGCTGGAAGTATAAAACTATAAAGTTTATTATACTGTAATTAGAAGTAACAACTCATTGTTATATAGTTTAAGGATAACTATCTAAATGACAGTTGTTACAATAACAAGCTGATGCAATTATTTGATAGTCAGTGTTCAAACTATTACAATAATCATACAATGATATGATGTTATTGTAAACAAGAATAATAACAATAATCATAAATGAAAGAGTGTTAAACATCATTTTATTAATACTTTTTTATGATTTTATTAAGGGATTATTAATTAAGAGGATCTTTTTAATTTGTAATTATTTACATTATAAGCCTTTTAATTTTTACTTATTTATTATGAAGATAATTTGAGTTTTGATATTTTAAAACTTACCATCTATACTTCCACTTCTTTTAACTCTTCTTCCATGTTTTGAATTGTTATGAACAAACATATTTTCTGAGATAGCCAATAAAGGGCCATCAACACGGGGAGTTGTTCCAATAACCACCTGCGAGAAAAAAAATTATTTATAAATATGCCAAAGTTCATCATTTTGACAATTTTTAACAGCTGAATTTTTATAAAAATAATGTATCAATTTATAATCATGATAAATTATTTCCGTTTCATTGAAAACATCTTTTTTCCCAAAAATGTTTGTTAACAATAATATATTTATGTAAATTTTACAAGACATCTTCATTAACATAAACATATAGAGAAAAATTTAACCTATCAAATATTTAATAACATACTGTCATAACGGATGTATATTTATATATTGTATTTATAAGTGTGAGAAATAGATACTCATGAAGATGGTTGTCATATATTTTATAACACTTCCTCGACATTTAAAGAATAGATGTCCAAAAATATAAAAGAACATGTTGCTTTATTTTTACCACATGATATATGATTTATATCATTTGACAGTTTATATATTAAAAATAATCAAGAAACGTCTGTATAGCTATAAAGTTTCTTTTGAAAAATGATATGTGTCTATAGTTGGTATTTTTTTATTTTTAATGAATTCATTGAAAGATTAATTTTAATGACACATATCTTCTAAATGAATATCTATCCACTCATCCGTAATATAATTTTAAGCACCTGTTAAAAAGTTCAACAAACATCAAATAGTCGATTTTTGATAATTACTCATGAAAAATGAGATATATTTAAATTAATTTTCATTAATTACCTGAAACCGACGCATATCCCTTGGATTTCCAGCATTCTTTAAACAATTTTGATTACATTTTAAGAAGAACTTAAGGAAGTATCTGAAATTAATCATTGGTTAATCTTTATCACATATATATAAATTATTTTTATTTAAATTTATACCCAAACTTTAAAAGTGATATATTGTATTTTGAAGTAAATAACAATATGTAATAATTCCTATATATATCACATTAAAAAGGAAAAGTTTTGCTGATGATTTTATCTTGAGTTAATAAATATAAATCTGTCAAATTTACTAGGGATATATATGTATATGCCTCAAGAGACAAGTAAAAATGAAATAGAGATATATCTATTATCCAAATATACTAACTACTTGTTAAATCAAATAAATTTTTCCAAAAATTTGATGTTATCATTGATAAATGTTTTCTTTTATGAAAACGAACCTATCAATTATTACTGGATCACTAGGTGTTTCATTCCTATTACCGCAACTTTTTTTTTCACAACATCTAGAACACATTACTTCATGTGTCAATAATACACGACACATTTCAGGATTTTTATCTTGTCCTTCGTATACAATTGCTGTTTTTGTAACACTATCAATAAGCCTAACATATAGATCCTGTTCTGCTCTTAAACCTATAATGGTTTAAAAATTAAAATAATATACACACAACAAATATACACGTTATCATTTTGTATAACTTTAAAATAAATAAAAATTAATTACTTTTCTATACCTTTTTCATTATACATTCAATTACTTAACTATAATATCCATACATTCCCTAATTTATACTTCATTAAAAGTAATTATACAACAACTATTTATTAATCTTTTACACCAGTTGTTTCTAGTTTTACGATTATGTATGTTTCATTATGTTTTATGGATATAAAAAACCGTCTGTCAAGAAAAAATGTAATAAAAATTAAAATAAAATTTCCATTAAGATAATAAAATGAAGATTGTGATATTTATTATAAAAAGTCCCTATTTTTAATAAAGATTATTTATTCTATTACATAGTAGTTTCCTATTCCAACAAAAATGTTATTTTTAAAAGTGAGACATTTTATAAAACTTTTAGTTCTCAAATATACAAAATTACTACTTTGTTAATGAATAAAATCATCATCACTCTGAAAACATAAACCACCTTATGTCAAGTTGATATAATTTAATTACTGTTAATTAAGACTACTATATAATTTAGTTTGAGAATCTTATCTACCGCCAAAGTACATTATAGTATTATGAAATATTCTATCAAGACTAATAAAAAGTTTTTTTTTGCCTTAGTCATAACGCTAAATCGTCTTAATACTATAGTAAATGTCCCAAATATTATTTTACTACCAAAAACATTGTTGTTATTTGTCATTTTTATAGTTGTATTTAATATGATGAAATAGAACAAAAAATATCGTAACTTACAAGAATAGCATTATAAATAACAATTATGATATTTTTTTTGTATAACATTAATGTTTATATATCATGATTAATGATGATGCTTTATATATAATACTAAATGGATAGATTAAATATGTGCTTTATTAGAGATACAGGAAGATTTGTTAAAACAATCTCACAAGTAAAAATATAAAATCTGTTTTCATAAGAGAAAAAAGCTTAACTCAGTACGGTAAAATGAATAAAAATTATTCCTTTATATTATGAGGCAAATGTGTTAAAAAAGCATGAAATTTAGGTGGCGTATATTAAATAAACAATAATAGGTATCGGGAGGATTCATTTTTTCAAATTAATTAATAAAACATGTTTTTTTAATATTATTATTTTATGAATAAAAAAGACAAGAAGAAAACATACCAGATGCATAAGCTAATTGAACTTTATAATGAATACCATTTCTACTGTTTTCACCATCAACTTCCTTATCTTTTTCAACAAATCCAGCAAATTGTGTTCTTTCAATCTCAACAGGTTGGCCGGTTCTATCGTACAAAGCTATTACAAAGTGAAAAAAATTGCTTTTCCTTAAATTATTCGGAGGATGCTTCTCAAAATGAGCACGTACCAATTGGGCACTAAAAATAAAAATATGTTGTATATAATTTCTGTAATAACTTAAAAAAGACATGCTCAATATTTTGCTTTTTTTTTTCTCCTCTCAATAGTTACCCATTTCTTTTAAGCGATAAATTATTATAAAGAATGGTGTTTTTCAATGATTTCTCACAGTGAAACTTACTTTTCTACAGCTGCAGCGTCAAGCATAGCTGTAGGCCAATGTTGTCCAAGAATTGATGAAGCTCCTGATGCATTTACTTCCTCTTTTACAGATCTAAGTAGAGATGATGTTGGTTCTTGAAATCCAAACATAATTTCGTTAAATACCTTCAAAAATCAGTAAAAAAATTATCTCCTTCTTAATATCTACAAAGTAAATATTTTTAGTGATTGGGGACATGATATAGCTTAATGAACAGTCCCATGGACCCACTTGTGGGAATTTATTAAGGAAGCGTATAGTAAAATGAAATTACCTAATAGGAGACTTTTGAATACTATTGGATGCCGTTTGGGATTTTATTTTAAGCCACAATAGGAAAACAAAATTATTGGGAATGATATGTGAAAAGGATATCACAATGGTAAGTAGATAAAGAAAAGGGAGGATACATTTTGTTCTCACAGATGAAATATTAAAAAAAAAGAGAAATGGTATTACAAGGATAGTTATAGAAAATAGAAGTATGGCATTTTCTATATCTATATTTCACTATGACTCTCAATAACAGGGTGCACTTTTATTTCTTATTTCACAGTCCTCTGGAGACTAAGTATAAAGAATAGATGGAAAAAGGAAAATATAAAATTGTTAGTTGGTATGTGTTATCAATTCTTAGAATCCACAAGGGAAATCAACACCGCTTCAACTAACCATGATTAATATACAGAAAAGATGTAGTGCTTTTATCGTCAATAAAAATGAAGAAGGGGTTATATGGTTTCTTTTTTAATTCAAATCTTTATATATTTAGATTGACTCTATTGCCTTTTAAAGATAACTTACTTCTTTACCTATGGAATTGGCCATAACTCCACCTACCATTTTTGTTCAAAACTATTATTTTATCTTTTCAAACAATAACATTAATAGTCTGATGTATATATATTGTTCCGCCCGTTTTTATAACTTCTCATAATTTTCAACAATTCTTAGTCAGCTGCTTCTCATGTTAGGCGTCTAATTTTCCTTATATAGATATATTTATTTTAAATCTATACTGTAAATATATATATTTTATTTAAACATTATCATTTTGTATTATGCCCGACTGTTAGTTATATCTTTATAAAAAACAAATAAAATTATACAAAAAAATAGTTATATGTATATATTTTAAATAATAAATAAATAAATATTTTTATAATTTTAATAAAAAAAATAATTATACGACAAAGTATTTGTGAATAGATTAACTTTATTTAAATTAGTTCACTTGATTTTTGTAGCACAAAAAGAGACAAATGAATAATAAATATGTGTAAGACAATATAAGAAATGCCATCCACGGTAAATATAATTATTGTATTTGTAAGATGTTGAATGTAATAATAATCCAAATAAACCGACCGGTATTGCGAACGGTACCGTGAGATTAGTAACCTGGTGGTGTTCTTGGTTCTGGGCAGTGTGTACAATCACCTTTCTTACCGTCTTCACCTTTTGGTCCTTGTGGCCCTGGTGGTCCTTGTTTACCTTCTGGTCCTGGGATACCTGGATCACCTGGTAATCCTTGAATTCCATCGAATGATTGTCCTCTTTCTCCTGGTGGTCCTTTTGGTCCTGCTTCACCCTTTGGTCCTGGTGGCCCTGGTGGTCCTTGTGGTCCGAGAGTTGCAATAAGTCTTCCTGGAGCTCCTGGTGCTCCTTTTGGTCCTGGTCTTCCTGGTGCTCCTTGTTGTCCTGGCTGTCCTGGTAATCCAATTTCACCTGGAATTCCGTCCTTTGGTGGCTCTCCTGGGGTTCCTTTTGGTCCTGGTGGTCCTCTTGGTCCCATAGCTCCTGGTGGCCCTTGTGGGCCTGGTGGGCAGATGATACATGGCTCATATGCTGGCATTGGGAGAAGGACAGCATCTTTTCCGTTGGTTCCATCTTGACCGTTTTCTCCATCTTTTCCATCTTTACCGGCATCACCTTCCGGTCCTGGGGGTCCTGGTGGCCCTTGATGACATGTACAACAGGTAGCGGCTGGTTCAGCATTAACAACTGGTGCTGGAATTCCATATCCTGATGGAGCTGATGTAGCACCATATCCACCTGATGGTCCGACATTTTCACTTCCTCCGGATGGAGTACCAGAAGGATTTGAACCACCATAGCCAGATTCTGGAATCCATTGACCAAAAAGCCATCCTCTCTTTATTCTGTTTTGTTGTCCTTTTCCAATTTGAAGAGCAGTCATTTCAAGCCACATATCTCTTGATTTAGCTTTACAGAAGTCAGTTTCAACCATTAAATGTGATTGAAGTGATTGAACATAATTGTAGAGCATTGGTAATGTTACAACTGATGCCATAACAGCAACTGTAGAGACAGCAATAGCAACAAATGCAATACGACGCATTTGACGATGTTGGTCAGTTTCTTTAAGATGTTCCATTGTAGAATGTATTATGTTTTTCAACGACCTTTTCTAAGATGTAGAAAGAGAAGTGGACGTCGAATGATGTATTTTTCAGATAATGTGTATCTTTTATACTATATTTTTATGCCACTCCTTCGTAGCTCCTGATCATGATGAAAATTTTTTTAAGTTAGTAGCAAAGCCAGAAATTAACTACTAGAGATATTGCCATTATCCGGGTCAAGAGAAAAAGAGAATCGCGGTAAATTTGACAAAAATTGTTAAAAAAAAAGAGAAAAAGATGAATAAAATTAGTAGATCAGGTATATAGTGATGATCAGTATCTCTTAATGAAACAAAATAGTTTTTCACTATATCGACGACTCTTTTAAACAAGTTTTAATTTTTATTATATTGTGTCGCTTATTTTGAGTTGTCAAATTTTTCCTTCTTTCTTTTTCTTAAAATACAAAGTATTTGGTCGGTAAATTTTTGATACGTATCAATTTTTGTAAACAGTTACTATTAATATCAAATTTTTCTTTGTAGAGATATATTATATCCTATTAACATATTCACATACCTTTTTGTTACTCTAATTAATTTTTGTTTAAACATTAAAATATTTTGTCTTGATTATTAAACATTCATTTTATCTGTTACCCTAACTATATACCTGAACTTTTTTTCACCATTTCACAAATCTCTTACAAATTTGATGCCTCTGGGTATGGTGTAAATTTGTATTAAAAAAATCTTGATTCAATGATATTTGAAGAATATTTTGTAAAATGTTATAGTGTCTAAATCATACAAATTGATAAAACAAATAAAGAAAAAAAGGAAAAATTTATGCGATTTATTTTGTGACATATGAAACAAAATTTTATTTTAACATTAATAGATAACTTATCTTAAAAAGGGATAACCATATAACCATTTATAATTGATTGGTGAAATTTTTAAGATTAATTTTAAAATAACATATCATCAAAAAAATTATAAAAAAAAGTAGACAAAATTAATTTGGATATATAATCAATTAACGATTAAAATATTGGTAAATTAGGCATTTTGCAAGAGTCAGCAGTAACAATATCGGTTATATTAATTAATTTACCTTGAAATCTAAGTTCAAGGAATATGGAATCAGGTGAATTTGGGCAATTTAAACGTCTTCCAATTGGCATTCCTTTTTGAATATATTTACTACCAAACTTAAGGTGTTCATAATATCGTACATTATAAAGTCTAGCTTCGAAATCTAACCATTGTCCAGCTCCTGTTATAAAAATTCCTTCATTGTCACATCCTTCATAGATACCTTGATCGAAATTAAGACGTGTCCTTCCAATAATACTCCCTTCAATTGGTGAGTAAATATCGGGTGATCTAAATTCTACCTCATCACTACCATAATCATCTTCAATAGCATTTGGACATTCCAATTCCCATCCACGTACTCCATTATATCTTGAATCAGATTTAAAAGCTTCTCCAATAATATTGTTATTTGGATTTGTTTCGCATATCCATCCTGTACACATACAATCTTGCATATGATATGTTGGATCAACTGGTTTTCCTTCCTTAAATAACTCAATTCTAACGTGATTTTTAGAACTTCTTTGTATTGTTTCTAAATTACAATCCAAACTCCCTGCTTTTCCTAACTTCTCACCAGCAGTAACTTTGCCACCATATTTGTCTAAAGTCACTGGCCAAACATTAACATAATAACCTGTCCACTGTCCTGTTCCTTCAATTCTCATTCCATGATCAAGACATTTATATTGTTCCTCACCACCGTAAGGTTTATAATATGATAATTCACCAGATATTGGTGCAAAAACATCATCCTCAATTAGACATTCTAAATCAACAGCTTCAAGAATTGATCCACTTGACCTATAATATAAAGGAACAAAAAAATAATGAATATATAAATTTTTTTAAACTTACCTACGACCTTTATATTGTCCACATGGTTCATCTTTATTGAAACACTTATCAATTTCATTACCAACATTTGAGGAACATATTTTTGGCATACATCCATTAGAATCGACTAATGGTACGTTAATCAAAGATAGTACAAGATAACAAAATACTATATATAATTTAAGCATTTTTTCTTATGATAGCAGAAAATATATTTTAGAAAATCAATTTATTGCATAGAAAATATAATGTATAAAATCTTTTCTCTATACTTCTAACTTAATGCCACTTTTACAACTAAAAGATTGATTGTTCCACTATAATCATACTTTAGGTATGTTGTTATTGCAATGATATATGTTTATATCTAAGATAATATGCCAATCAATTAATTTAAGATATCACTTAATAGTATTTTGATTTTTAATAGCTTTCTGCTATTGTTTTACTATGAAATTGTAGTATAACATTTTTAGAGGCGAATGTCATTAAATTTATGCTTTATGATAAGATTAAGAAATTTAAAGCGATAATAGTAAAATTAATAGAAATAACTAACATTTAATGTACATGAAAAATATTTCAATGAAATAATTTTTTTTCTCTCCCACCTAAAGATAAGTATTTTCTTCAATTACAGAAAAGCAGATTTTTTTATGCTCAAGCCGATAACAATATTTTTTCAGTAACTCATAAATTATATTATAAAAATTTTTCACAATTGTTAAATGGCAATAATACTTAAAAAAGTTAAATTCTTTTTTAAAAATAAGGAAGAAATTTTAAAATCCAATCAAGTATTTATAATAAATATACAATAAGTGCTCTCAAAAACATTTCAATGAGGATTATGTAAGATTATTCAATAGAATATTATAATGTGTAAAGTCACAAAAATCGTACATACATATTGTAATAAAATATTTTTTAATATCAAAGATTTTAGTATCATTTTAAATAATTTGTTCCTTCTTAAAAAGGTTATTTTCTCATTTTATTAAATCAATATGAATAATAGCATTATGTATAAATACAAAAAATAATAGTTATAATTCAGTTGATAAAATTGTAATCTTATAATATCGTATATTTATTAAAAAAAGCAGAATAAAATTAATGTATAACTATTGAGAATTTTCTTTTTTTAAAATAATAAATTTTATGTAGGAAAAGGAACATTGAGACAAAGAATTATAAAATATTGCATCAATATAATTTTACATTTAAAATTTTTAATTGAAAAAAATATCCGAAACAAAAGCACATAAATTTTTCACCAATACTTGACATATAAAGATATCTTATCAAATAATAGACTTTGGGAAAAGATAAAATTATTCCAAATTTAAAAAATGCCAATGACTAACAAGACAGTATCAAACTTCCAAATCAAATAGCTTTTGGTTCCAATTAATCCACTGAATGATAAATTTTTACGATACATTTTATTATCTTATTACATAATTATCATTTTTTTAATACTTATCTTTATAATTTTTGTTTCTTATACAATTTACAATATGTTTACAAATAATTTTATTTGATTTACTTGTAGTTCCCAATTATTGCTAATCTTTTTGTAATAAAATCTTTCTTCTGTGTAAAAAAAATTTTTAAAAATAGACAAGTCGGTTTTTAAAGAGCAAACTTCGATGAATATAACAAAATAAATCCTAAAAAATGTTAAAAAAATCTATTGGTGTAATTTTGTTTCCATGCCTTTTTAAATTTTACAAAGATATACATGCAAAAATCTAAAAAATTTTTAAATATATTTTATATAAAATGATATTATAAGATTTTTTATTTTAAAATAGACATCTTTTCTTAAGAACTATAACACTTTAATTTATTTGTATGCATGTATGTATAAAAAAGTAAAATCTTAACATTAATAAATTTATAATATTTTTTATGATATTTATTTTTTAATACCTGAAATTAACGTTATTAGTATTTGTTTGTCTTGTAAAAACATACTTAAAGCAAAATAATAATTTGGATTAAGTGCACTTTTATATTCTTGTAAATAAAAGAATTCCGAAATATAGTAGTTGGTTTAAATAATTTTTATTTAAATTGATTCTTCTTTTTTAGTATCTTTATATATAAATAAAACTTTATTTCAACAAATAAAATTTATATCTGAAATAAGGTTATTTTTTTAAAAAACACAATGATTTTTTAAAATAAAAAAGATTTTCACAATGTTATTATACGAATATTTTAAAATTTTTTTTAACATACTACTCCGTGATAATATACAACGAAATGAATTCAAAAGAATGGAAATAGTTTTAATGTTTATCAATTTTAGTTAGTCATTGGAACAAAATTATCATAATTATATTGTTAATAAATCTTCCATTAGATTGAAATTTACTTTATGTCATTCTTCATAATCAATAAAGAGGTCATATTGGTCTTTTTGAGAAAAACTTTTAAAATATGTATGTTAAAATATTTTTACTGATGTGTATACTTAACGTCGTTAAAATGCAATTAAGTTTCTGACTCATAACCTCACTACAAACTACAAAATTTATATTAAATAAACTTTTATCGTTTTTAGAAAGAAATTACGATAGTTTTAAATATTTTATATTATTTAAATTTTTTTGTCTTTGCATTATATTTTGCGTATAATTTAGTATGATAATGTAACTTTTTTATAAATTAATATATTATTTTATTCTAATGATATTTTTTTATTCGTTTCTTTAACTTCAAATTTATATAACTTTCTAAAATTTTGCAATATTTTTTATAACGAAGTGTGTTATCTTCAATTTTTTTAGATAACAACTATTTCATTTAAAATAATTTAAATTATTATTAATATTTACTATATAATTATCTTTATTATTAAAAACAAATTTATCTTTAAAACGTTATTATATTTCTATTTTTCACGAAACAAAACGTGAGTGCCTGTACTAGAAAATTATAATAAGCTATCCTAATATATATAATTATATAGAAATAATATAATCCTTGTTTTTAAAAGTTAGTATTTTTTCCAAATAAATATTAGATAATATTTGAGCGATCATATCCTCAAAATTACTATTTAATGATACTTAGAACTATTTTCGGATATACATTTTATTTTATCTGTTAAAAAGTTCTTATATTCTATTAAAAACATTACATTTGCTATTTTTAGCAGCCTTTAAGTTATACTAAATTAAGAATAACCGTTATTATAAGAGAATTAGAAGAGTAATATATTATTAAAATATGGATAGAAATTCTATTTTCGAGATAGTTGAAGGGGATTTGAATATAAATAATAATGAAAGTAATGTTATAATTTGTCTTTTTGGATGGGCTGGTTGCAAAGACAGGTATTTGAAGAAATATGCTACATTTTACGAAGAAGCCGGATATTCAACATTAAGGGCAACAGCTCCAATAGAAAAAATAAGAAATTTAAGAGATTACAAAAAGTATGGATTAGAGTACTTTAAAAAATTTTTATCCCAACCAAACGTTGGTAAAAAGAAGGTCTTTTTCCATATATTCTCAATGAATGGTGCATCAACATTCCTTAAATTTTACGAAACTTTATTAAATCATGAGGAATCAATAATGATATCAGGAATTATATTTGACAGGTATGTTAATTTTACTATATATTGAAAAATAATATAGTTCTTACAATAATATAATAATTTTTATAAATTTAGTTGTCCCGCTGATGTCAAACCAACACAAGGTGCTTTGGCAATTTCATATGCTCTATATCCACCATCAAAATATGGTAATTTAACAACTAAAATGACTAAATTTATCTTAACAATTGGTTTTATGAGTCATAGATATATGATTTATCTTGAATCGCTTTTCACTGAAAATGCTTACGAAAGAAATTTTGCCTACTACAAACTTATTACAATGAACTCACTACCAAAACAACAATTATATTTGTTTTCAGAGAAAGATAATATATGTTCCTCATCCTCTATAAAAGAATTTATAAAAAAACAAGAAACAATTAATATGAAAACATTCGAAAAATTGGAGTTTACCGATTCAGAACACGTTCAACATTTTCGCTCCTATCCCCGGGAATATGCAGATAAATGCTTACTGTTTATTAAGAGTTCACTTTAATCTTTTTTAAATTCACAAAATTAGTGATATTGTCAATTGCGTATAAAATCTTTTACATGTCAATTTCTTATTACTAAAAATAAATCGGAACTATTACTTCAAAGATGACAGACTTTATTATAAAATTTAAATTTCACTATTATATTTTTCTCAAAATAAACACATTTATATCTTTTTATAACAATATTTTGTTAGTTTAATCTTTATTTAAGTCACTATTTTTATTTATATTTTAAAAAATAAATATAAACTATTTTTGACCTTAAAGTATTTTTAAAAAAAGTATAACGTTAAAAAAATAATCTTATACTACATAAGTACTAGTACAGAAGTTAAAGAATTTGATAAAATAACATTTACATTCACACGAATACACACACATTTGCTACTTTTTTATATCTCTCTCGCTTTAATTTACATTGAAATAAATTTTACTTTTTTCCATTCCTTAATCCTTATTATTCCTCATTTGAATATAAATAAAAATTACAACTTTTAATTATGACAATGTATTAAATAATAATATAGTTGGATCCGTTACCTTTTAAGTAAAAATGAAATTATGTTTTTCATGGTTGCTTGTAAATTATTGTCATGACAACTTTTCGTCATCATTTTTCAACATTATGTAAAATATTTAGTTTTTTATTCACAATTATAATTAAGAATTTTACAATACTAATCATCATAAACATTTTTTATCGGCATTCTTAGAGTGATAAACTTTAATACTCATTTAATGTCATATTGAAAATAAAAAAAACAACTTAAAAATCATTTAAAATATTTAAACATAATAGCAACTTACTCAACTTTATAAAAAGTTATAATGTAAAAATAATTTCCCTTGATACTACAATATTAAAAGGTTAACAATAACTTCAACATTTATATCAGTTTTATAATATTTTTTAATATATTAGTCATTTAAATATTATACTTTTCTCCCATACTCCATTAGGTATTATAAATTATTATTTATTCTTTTTATCATAATACAAAGCTTTTTTTCTTCCTGATTTTTATTAAACGTTAACACTTTAACCATAGTATTTAATATTAAAAGAATTTTATTTATATTTTTTTTTGCAAACTACCACCGTGTTTATAACATATTTTTTCTATTTCTTCTTAAATTTACGTAAAAAAATTTAATCTATTTATGATGTATTATCTTTTTTATTTTTATGAAGATACTATAAAAATATGAAATTTATGATTACTGTAATATGTCTAATAAGATATGATTAAGAGAAATGTGCGTCATAAAAGAATAGGTAAAATAATAAAGCTTTTATTTACATTATTTAAAATTTAGAATTTTTTCCTGTAAAACTATGTTTCTTTGAATGCTTGTTTTTTTCTATTAATCTTATTATAAATCATTTTTTCTTTAGTAATTGTTTTATATTATTTGGTTAAGGACAATGGCAGAATTGATTTTAATTAATATTGAAAAAAATATTTTATAAATTTTTGTAAAGTTTTATAATTTTTAATGTTAAGAAATTTTAATTTTAGATTTCCGAGAGTTATAGTCAACTAATTAGCAAAATGTTATTTTTTCATGGTATTTCAATGCCAACTTTTAAAAAAGTCTTATATACATGACTACTTCTTTATTATTATTTTATTCTCTTAATCGGTATATCTTTTTGTTTTTCCTTAATCATTGGACTTTATTAAGTATTCGATATTTAAACATTAGGCATTATATTTTTTATCATACCACTTCCTCAATTCTTATTAAATGTTCCTTCCTATTAATACAATTATTTATATTATTTAAAAGTAAGGCATATCATTTATATTCTTATTTTAATTTAATATTAATTATTTGATAATTTTTTAAAATTCAAAATTCATTCTATATAATTTTTACTCTTTTTCATCTTTTATTTTATAAGAACTTCAAAGTAAATACATTTATGTAATAATTTTAATTAAGAATTTTGCAATCTTTTATAATTCAAATGTTCACAGAGCACAATATTTGTTTAAACAATAAAAAATTTTTTCTCAATAGTTTATCTATTATTCAACAAAGCTGTTTTCTTTTTCTTAATTGATCTTTAAACAAGAATTAAACATTATATATAAAATAATCTAATTACTTTTTTTTCCTGTTAACTACAGACGAAAAATTATTGAGATATGTTTTAATTAAATTCTTTTTTTGTTTCTAAAATGAAGATCTTAGAATATTACTTCTCATTATTAAAGATCATTAAAATAATCACTTACAAATGAATATACTAATTCGTACTCATTTTTTATTAAATAATTTCACATGCAAATATCTAATTTTTTGTTTTATTTAGCACAACATACAAGAAAAAAAAGTGTTTTTTAAAAGTGGTTTATGATTGAAAATCTTATTACACTTTTTACTTGTATATTATAAGAAGCAGGAAGTTTTTACTATCTATCTATAAAATATTGTGTATTTGATGGGGGAAAAAAACAATTGTCTTTCTTGATTAGAGGACAGCAAATATTAGTTTTAAAAAAATTTAAAAGATATAGAAATTTTGTCGATTGCTATTTTAAAGTATACATTATGATGTATAATTCAAAGTTACACAAATTACCAGCATTACGTTTTTATCATTGTCAACTGATAACTTTAATGTTGATTGTAAAATGTGTTTGATTCAATGAAGCTTTACCAACCGATAATCAGGTGTTATCTATATTTTAAAAATTGATATACATTTACTATATATAACAGAATATAATTTACTAATTAGTTTAAACTTTATTAATTTTACATATCTACAAAATCGTTTTTTACCAATACTAGCAAAAGTTTTTGTTTTATATTTTATTGTATAAAATGTAGAGGAAAATGTATATAATTTATATCTATTTATTATTATTAGTTTTTACTGAAAAATTGTTTATATTTAAAAATATATTTTAAAAAAGGTAATTAAGAGGTAAAAAATTTTTTTAAATATTTTTATAAGTTGTGTTTGATATAAAATAATTTAAAGCATATCAACTTATCTTCGTCATTAATAAACAAAACTAATTTGTAATTTTATTTACCAATTCAAAATTGTTAATTATTAAGACATTTGAGATGAATGAACATAAGTAAAAAATTTTTTTTGATGCTGAGTGTTTTTTTATAATTTTTTGCTAATGACAATTTTATTTAATTGTAGTGAAAAGAGTTATTCTAACAAACTTTTTAATGTAATAATTTTGATAACCAAAAAAAAAATTTCCTTTGAATAATAAAAATAATAATATTATAACATTAAATTATATCTCTCCTTAAAATATTCTTCGCTACATACTTTTTAATTTCTTTTTAATGATATATAACATTTATTGAAAATTAATATTTATTATATCTATAACATGCAAGTTTTATTGAAAATCTTATAAGCCAGAATGATTAATTTGAAAAATGATCAATTATATAATTATATGATAAACGCAGTATTTTAAATATTGTCGTTTTTGTGGGCTATTACTTTTTATAGATTATAGAAAAATCTTTAATTTAATGCAATCAAATAAACAATTTAACCTTTTGTTTATAATCAGTAGTAATGTAATGACGTGTTTATGGTTTTTGTTAATTTAAAAGCAAAGAATTTTTGTATGATATATTAAAGAGATATTATCTATATAATATTGCTTTTTTAACAAATAAGCGACAGAATAAAAATAAAAAAAATTATATTGAAAACTTAAATATTAGTAATTATTAAAAACCTCCTACGCTTGTTGATTTTTTTATCCAGTTGAGAGTCATCCATACTTCTCGCGTTAACATTTATATTACTTTAAGCTAATTCATATGTTAAATCAAATATCTTTCAATTATCTTAGTATTGACTGTAAACAAATGATATTTATATATCAAGAAATATTCAGGTGACGATTTCTATTTTTTTACCTACAAAAATTAATCATTACACAAAAAATCTTCATTTTATTAAATTTTCTTAGATTTTTATGAAATAATTTATAAACTTAAAATTTTTGAAGAATTACAATTTAATTAACAAAATCATATCATCCATGTTAATATTCTAATACATATACATATTTTATTTATTTTTTTATAATTGTCATAGAAATATATTAAAAATAGAAATTTATTAATATACGTATTATTCTTAAAAAAATTATGTCTATAGTTTATTATTTTTTCTGCAAACTAACGTCATCAAAAGAAGTAACAACTAATATCACTATAGCTTCACATAAAATTATATTTTTACCTAAAAATTATCTCGTATAAAATTATTTATATTTGAAAAGCTTTCATATCGTGCAAAAATTTGTTTGATTTATTTTGATACACTTCATTGATTTTTAAACTTATATTAAATTTTATATATGCTATAATTTTAAATTGAATTGGTTTAAAACAACTAATTATAAATTTTTATCCAAAATTTTTATGTCCTGTTACTATGTTAAATTATTGTGAACAATACATATTTTTACATTACTTCCTTATTTTACTTTTTCTATTCTATTTAAATTTCTTTCAGTTATAAAATAATCTAACATTTAAACATATAGAAAAGAGTAATTAAAGTGATTAAAATTAATTTTATATTATTAAATTGTTATTGTTTCATTTGATAAAAAAAAGAATAAAACTAATTGATTTTTATTGTTCGTACAAAAATTCTAGAATATCTTTTTTTTTATTTTGCCATTTTTTCATTACACATTAGATAAATATACATTGTTATCATTTAAATAGCTATTATTTTATCATTTCAATAGATGAGTCAGTTAAAATACATTTTTGTTATGAAGTTGATATTATTTTTATTGAAAGGTTCTTAAAATAATTTTCATAGGTCAATGAAGTTAAATTTCTATTACATTATCAACAATAATATATATATTATTTTTATTATTACTATTCTAAAATATTTTAATAAGGTGTATATTCATTTTGTTAAGTATATATGTATATATTTTTATGGTAATTAAAAGAATCAATTTTTGTAAAATATTTATTAGCATATATGTTTAATAAATATTTTATTTAAACTTCTTTTAAAGCGAAGTAATGTAAGAGTGAATATTAAACTTATGAGTCAGAGGAATTTTTTTATCTGATTCATGTTAAATTATAAAAATAAATGTTATTAAACATATGACCTTGCTTCAATAACTTATAACTAATTACGATAACTTTTAAATAATTATTTTTAAGAATATGTATTATTATGTTACATTACAAATTTGCTTGAATTTTTCCATATTTTTAAACATATTTTTTAATATTTCTTTTAAAAAATGTATATTTTAATCAAACAAAACTATATTAAGATATTATTTTTTTTACATACTTACAATTCACCTATAACATTTTGCTATTATTTTTTATTTTGATGCTAAAAAAACTACATGTTTAAACAAATAAAATAGTTAATACTTCAAAATAAAACTTATAACTATAAATCATAACAATTGTTAAAAAATTAAAAAATAAAGATTGATTATTCAAGTCAAATTAGTAATGAAAAAAACAAATAAGATTTTATTCTATATATGGTTAGGTAAAATTATAAATATATATAAAAATAATATTTTTTATTTATGTATCACCATGATAATAAAAAAATTTTAAAAGTGAATAAATATTTTTATTTTCTTGTATTATTAAATTAAGACAGTATAAAGTAAAAGAATTTGTATTATTTTATTATATTAATCCATTAGAATATTTTAGAAATTTATTAAACTCTACCAATTATAAATTTAATTTTAATTAAACAGCATGTAAAAATTCATTAAACTATAATGAGTAAAAGTAGGATTATAAATATTCTAAATTTGATAATACAAAAAGAAATATTAAATATTAATAATTATAGAAAATAGTTGTCAATACAACAGTAATAGAAGTTAATCATTTTTCTAATGATAAAAAATTATTTTTAAATAAATTTCGTATGTCATTGAAGGTACTTTTTATACCTACCATTTATATTGTTAATGATACATGCATAATTCTAAATAATATTTTTTCTATGATAACTAACGTACATGGAGAATTATTTGATTTATTTTGATTGTAAACAGCTTCATTTGCATTTTATGTTAATGGAACGTTCTTTTGATAAAACTAATGTATATTAATTTTACCAGGTGTAATATTTAATAATCCTTATGTTTGTTGTTAATATTTTTTATATACTCTCCACACTTCAAATAATGAGGAAGAAAGTTATTGTTTGGTTGTCATTTCACAGATTATGATGAATAAAAAACTTATTACATAAACAGTCATTAAATAATGATGATCTAAAATAGGCCGAAATGTAGTAGATTGAATTCCTCTCATAAAATATTTAATGTTTCGTTTTTTTAACTTATATCAATGTTTTATAAATGCTTAATGTTTTATCTATTTTTATTACACTTTGTTTAATATATTTGCTAATCTTTTTTCATACAAATTATTATATTAAATTTTCATTTAAATTAATTTTTTTAAAACAATACTTCCTGATTTTCGGTTATTAAATATATTATACTATTACAATATTTTAAAATAAAATAACCACTTGTCATGATCAAAATTTAATTCTTCATATTGAAACAAATAGTTTTATAGAGTATTTAAAACATAGAAGAATCTTCTTATCGCTTAATAAATAGTAGCAATTTAATATAAATACATATATCATCTAAAATATATTAGGTAAGGCACAATTTTAGGTTAATATATTTTAAAGAAATTTAATTTACTTACTATTTTAGTGATACTTTACAAATTCATAAAGATAGATTATGGGATCTGTGAATAAAAGATTGTGACGTATAACCTTCACGCCATCCGTCATGATAACTTTGGTTATCATTGTTCGTTGTCTATACACATTACATTAATATTTTGTTTTATTTACAATTACTTAGAATCCATATTTTCTGTATTTTTTTCTTTATTTTCTTTATTAATTTTTAACTCCAAATTTCTTTTACTATACCATACACAATACTCTGTTTTCCATTTGATTTTTATTAATTTGTATACAGTAATTCTTATTTTTGATTATTTTAACTATCAGAAAATGAATGTCATAATTATTTTACGCTTAAGTTTCACAATTATCATTATTTATTAAGTACATATTATAATAATTATTATATTATTTTTATGTTTCCCACAATAAAAAAAACTAAATTTTTTAAGTTATTTTGATTGCTATTTTTTAATAAATATTTATATTAGTTCAAAACATTTTTAAAAAACGCTAATCCATTTCTTATTATAATAAAAAAATTGTTGATATCAGGAATTATATTTATAAGAATAAAAACAATTTACTTAAAACATTTTAAATGTCATAAAACTCTTAAAAAAAGATTGTTTAATTTTTTTTCATATTTACGTTGAATACTTAAAAAATTTAATAAATTAACTTGCCGTTTATTTTTTAAATATTGCCTTTTAATTTTCTAAATTATTAGATAATCTTTACATAAACTACCGTTTTACATAAAAAATTTTTCCTTTTATATATCTACTTTAATTTTATAGGAAATATGATTTCTACCACATATCAAAATTGTTATCATTATATTAGACAAAAATATTAAATATTTTTTCTAGTAGACATTAAAAGTTGTAAAACTTTTATAGATGTACAATAATTAATCTTTTTTACCTTAAAGGTTTTAATATTTTTTTCTTTTTCAGTATATTATGATTTTTTATTTTATTACACAGTTGGTAGGTTATTTTATTTTAGTAAAATTGATAAAAAACTATATCATATGAAACAATTGACTGAAAGACAGTATGCATATAATTTTTATCAATTTATTTTATCAAATTTACAAGCATTATTATAATTTGTCATAAAGATAAAATAATTGCTCATATATTTATTTAGATAAGAAGCTATTTATTTTAACCATCTTTCAAAAATTTACGTCTGATCCTTGAACTATTCTGGTATATTAATAATCATCCGATAATAAAATATTATTTAAAATTTGTTTAAAAAGTTTTTATTTTGAAGACGTGTAAGGTTTCAAATGCTTATTTTATTAGTCAATTTTTTGAAGACAGACACATGCTACAATAAACATTACCATTCTTCCTTACTATTATTTTTTTATGCTTGTTAACTGTTTATCATTTTAACTTTCATTTTAAAATACATACTACCTTATTGTTCTGTTTGGCATAATGTTTATTATCTTGACTCAATTATAATTACTATAATATTTGATTGTATTTCTTGTTTTAATCTTATATACGTTATCTTAAACATGATCTACATAATGAATCATTTATTTTATATTATAGATATTGTCATCTGGTACAATTTGTCTTCAGGTTATTGCAAGTTATTTGATATATAGCCATATTTAAAATTCCATATACTATATCTTAAAATTACTATAATTCTCTAATCTCGTGGTTTGGCGCATTAATATTAAATTATATCTATGGATTGTAGTAGTAGAAAGACAAACATAATAACTTATGCAAAGGAATGCGAAAGAGAAAAAAGTAGTTTAACAAATAATAACAAACTACCAACTCTTAATGATTTTGGAAAAAATCTAAGAAATGGTTTAAAATTAGATTTCGACAAGAAAAAAGTAAACGATGAACAAGTAATAGGATGCTATCCATTAGATTTATTTGATAATGCTGCATTAATAAGTAATTTTTTTTCAACACCAAACAAATTTTTAGAAACACCTATTGGAACTGATGAAGATGCAAAAAAATTTGCTCAGGGATTTTTAGGTAAGAAATATAATGAAAGTAAATACAATTAGTATATGGTGATTATATTGCATTACAATGTATAATAAGATATACTTTAATATAAATATAATGTTATAAAATTATTATAACATTAGTTTTACTAAAATGTCATTGTTTTATATATATGTATAAAATGGTAACATTTACAAATGAATAATATTAAACATTAGCTTGTTCCCTTTAGGAATAATAAATTTAAATAATAAAAAATAAAATATATAAATGACATTTTATATAGGTGGAAAAAAATAATTTATTTTATTGTATTTAGAAAAGTTATCGAAAATTCAAAAAGAGCATAATTTTACACCATCAGATTATCATCCGTCGCCAACATTTATACCTTTAATTCACCAAATAGCCAACACCCCAGTAGAAGAGTTAAAAAAACGTATTACAACATCATCAAATGATCTTGTATTAGGTAATAATGATGATTATCAAAAAAAACTTGCTACACAAAATCAAACATTCAAAAATCTTGAAGAACAAATTAATGAAGCTATTTTAAAGTCAAACCATAATAATAATGATGATAATAGAATGCTTCAGGCGACCAATGAAATATTATCTCCAACGAATACCTCTCCAACATTATCATCGGGTTCAAGCGACGATTTAGAATCGTCAAAAGATAAAATAGTAACAAACACTGTTTTAAAAAATATAAATGATATGAATGAATTGTCAAAAAATATGGGAATTCCAACAAGTGAGATAATAAAAAATACAATCTACCGTCCATCAACTTTTGAACGTCTTCAAAATAGGCAAGTTATAACAAATTGTGGATCAAATTCATCAATATCAACACCGATGTCAAATCTTATAATAAATACACCCGTCAAAACACCAACAGAACTGGAGGCATCATTAAATAATTTAACTCCTGTTGAAACACTACGTCAATATATAACAAGAGAAATAGACAAACAAAATGTTCTTAAAAACGCAATATCTAGTACCTCATCATCTAATAATATTATACCTTCATTTCTTGATAATATCCCAAAATCAGAAGCTAGCGTAAAATTATACAATCAAGTGAAAAATTATCTATCAACAGGAAGTAATGATACTGAGAAAAATAGTTTATCAAAGCATGTTCTATCAGTGAATCATCCTCAACAATCTGATGCAGAGTAAGTTACAAAATTTTTTTGGGGTATATTTATATTTAATCGTATATACCTTTCAAAACTTAATTTCATAATGTTCTGAAAAGGTATAACTTTATAAAATGATGAGTCATAGTGATTGGTTGAATGTATGTATATCTTTTATAATAATAATCTTAATATTGATATACATTTTTTTAGTATTTTTTATTTTATTATTATTCAATGTATTCTTAATAATTAATTTAGTATAAATTTAATCCATTTTCTCAATATAGATTGATAGATCAATTTCTATTCTATTCTTATATTTGCCAAACAATAATAAGTGTTGATTTTATAATTTTGTTCACATATATTTGCATAAAAGACATATAATTGCTATTTTATAAGTCATGTATTAAATAACATAATTACTTATTTTAATACATATACGTAAATATATACTTACATACTAAAAAAATATCTACAAGTGAAACAATATTATTATTGTAGTAAAAAAATTCATAATTTTAAATTAATGATTGGAAAAAAACCTATAGCCTTTAGAATTTATTTATTTATTATTTAATGACAAATCAAATTTTATTGCTTATAAGTGTCTTATTTTATCAATAGACATTCTTCATATTTAAATATGCGCATATTCTTCAGGTCCATGTAAAAGTATTTTATACCTGTATCATCTTTAATATTAACAAATATATATACCTATATTTTATCTTTCTTTAAACTCATATAACATATTCTATTGTTAAATAAGGTATTAGAAGAGGTACAAGGCTTTTCCATATCATAGTATGGCGGGTAGTTGTTAAGCTATTACTAATTTAATCATCTTAAAATCAGGATTAAAAAGTTCAAATATGATCATTTAGAATGTTTTGTTTATTGAATGACTGGAAATATTGTTTAGATGAATAAAGTTTGGATTTGTTTCTTTATTTCATGAGAAAAAATGACTCATATAATTTTCCGATTTGCATCCTTGTTTTGTATTTTTTATCATTGATGAACTGATAAGATTTTGTAAGTTTTGTTTACTTTGACAATAAAATGGTCATTGATCTATTTCAAAGTTTACCATTACGACATCCATCCTTTTTATCCATAAGAATTTTTTTACCTTTTAAAATATCCATCTATTTTTTTTACTATGCCAACATCATTTATTTTAATGTGAAAATATAAAATATTATTTTGATACTAAAAAAATGTTTATGATAGTCGTCAATACATTGTTTAACATCTAAAAACATATCTATACCAATCAGTTAAAGATTTTAAATTTTATTTTCAATTTTTCTGTCATGAGACACATACCTAAGAATTGCTCATTCACTTATTCATCTCTTTTTTATTTTATATATGAGAATTTAATGCTAGCATTCAAAATTTTCCATTTGCGGCCTCCATAAAAATATAGATTTGTCTCCACCTATTTTTAAGATCCATTTCTTCAATCTTACCAACCTCTTTGGTATATACCTCAACTTCAGAGTTTAGTCATTTTCTTACAATGCCAATATCATATAGTCATATTTTCTTATTTTATATGTGTGTTATCATAAAGTTCACCAATTACATTTTCTTCATCACCAATTCTTTTAAGTAATATTAATATTTCTTAGACCATCTGATAACTCATACCTTATGATAAACGATATATTTTATTATTCATAATTTGAATCATTATTTGTAATTCCAGATTGACTCTCTTGAAAAGTATTTGTAAGCAGATGCAAGACAATCAAAATCTCCATGAATCAAACCTTCATCATCCAGGACAACATACCTTTCATAACGGATTACATACCCTGGCAAATAATAGTAATATGATTAACAATAATTCACTTTCTGGAAACAATCCAATGAATTTTTCACAATCTTCTCCAATAAATCCGCAATTAATGTATAGTTCTTTTTATCACCAAGTCTCTTCAGCAGCCAATCATACTCCATTTAACATGGCTTCTTTAAATAGTGGAGATATAAATATGTTTAGTAATATTAAGCAAGCAGATATGATAAATAATCATAAAGAATATGCTAGTTTAAGTGCTGTTGGTAAAAATAATCTACTATCTCCATCAATGAATGCCTTGCCACAAGCCATCATTGATCCTCTTCAACATGGAACACACTTAATGACATTGAATTGTATACCAAATCAAAATATGAATCCATTTTCTAATCATACTCAAGGTGATGGGGATAGTGATGGGAATCATAGAATTTATAGTGCTGGGTAATTTTATTTAAAAAATACTTTAATTTTATAAAAATTTATTTTTAGGTATGATCAAGAAGATCAAGATTTAAAGAAACTCGAAAGAAAACGTGCACGTAACCGTTTGGCAGCAACAAGGTGTCGTCAACGAAAATTAGATAGAATAAACCAACTTGAGAATGAGGTAGCTACAGAGAGGAAGAAATATGATGATTTATTTAAAAGATATACAACTTTGCAGGATACAGTTAATGATTTAAAATCAAAGTTGGAACAACATCGTACTCATGGATGTAGTATGCAATTTCTTGGAGAGTAATTTATTAAGACAGTGGCGTATTGTCGCAAATAGGCTGTAACTACTGTCCTTTACAATTTTTCTTAAAAAATCTTAGAAACTACAAGTAATATTAAAATTTGTTTTTTCCACTTTAGTAAAAAAGAAAATCACCGATATTGAAAAAATCATATTTCTGTTTTAAAATTTTTTCTTCAAAAATACAAAACTAGTATACCAAGAATTATTTTTTGGTTAATAATATATTTTTTACCAAATTGTGGTCAACAATATTATTAAAAAAACAACTACAATAAAATTTCAAAAAATTTCCTCAATAAAAATAATTTAATTTTGGAATAATCATTATCAAAAATAATCTCATAAGACTATTTGTTTTTTAACAAAAAAAATATATATATATATATGATATTTGTCATTTATTATTAACTATAAATACTTTAACAATAGGATTTTTTGTATGTTTATATGATGTTTCTTAAATATATATGTTCTTTAAATAAAATTTCTGTACAAATTAACAATTTTTATAATTATTTAATTACTTAACCAATCAAAATAGCAAAATTTCATAAATATTAATTAATATTATTTATTAAAAAAATTACATTTCTTAATTTTATATTAGTTTATTCAATTGTATTAACACAATAAATCGGCATTTTGTTATCCTTTTAAACCTTTACATTATCCGACTATCCCTTATATATACAAAATATGTACCGATAATCCTACATTTATTGAGAAGATGCCGTTATGAAAATAAATATATATACCTTTTGATACACTAACATACATTTTACATTGTATAAGTTTCATTTTTTTATATTTTATACAAATGTATTGTAATACATGTAATTGCCCTTTGATAGAAAAATGTAAATGCCGACTTGTTAGTAATATTAAAAGTATACAAATCACATTGACTCATTATATGATATTTTGAGAAATGTATAAAATATAGTAAAAGTAACATGAATTTAATATTCTCATTTTTTTATACAAAAAAATGTTTGCATATTATAAATCATGTTTTTAATTTATTTAAAATAATTGCCGACATTCTTTTTTAAATAGAAAAATAATATTTATACATGAGATAAGAATATATAACAATTATAATAAATATATATGTATAATTCTTTTGTAATGGTTTTCGTAAAAAATTGTTAGCATGTGTTATGGTAAAATTTCATAAACATAATTTTAGCAGTTATTGACAAAAAATTCTTATTATATATTTTGTTAAAAGCACGCCTCTATTCATTTGCAAGAATTGCTTATATATAAATATTTTTCTTGTAAATATAATTTATATTATAATATATATATTTTTTGTCAATTTTTATTGGATACTGTAGTAGAAGGTGGTTTAGTTTGTGAATGTAATTTTTTTGATCCACCAGCCATGAGTTTAAGCATCGGACATATTTTATTAAGCTCACTAAAATGTATAAACAATGAGTATGTTAGTTAAATAGAGTATTATAATCATAATCTTAAATCGTTTACAATTCCATAAGGTATCATATGATACTTATAGGTAATAAAGATTGTACTCACCTAATACCTGCTTTGATACAACAATCACAAATTTCCGCTAACTCATCTTTCCATTCAAATTCTTTTAAACATTTTTTAATTGTCAGAATTGTTTTTCTTTCAGTTAAGTATGGTTGACAAGTAATCTTATCAAAACAGAAACCCCTTGAATTTTCTTTTATCATGCAATCTTTAAGACAATGAGCAAAATCAAGAGTTGTATTAAAGACATTACGTATTGGTTTAATAGCAGCACTTTTCATAATATCATTCTTTCTTGAAGATATCTGTTTTTCTGCTATCTCAAACATCATTGTAATATTATGTTTTGGAATCATTTTTATATTATTTGATCGATTACATGACTCTGATCTCCTATGAAAACACCCTAAAAATGACGATATTCTATCTTTTTTTTTATCAAAGCATTTCTTGAGATCTCCGGGTGTTTTCGTTACCCTACTAAAAATATTCCAACAATTACCAGAACATGAATAAATTTGAGTTTTAATATCATTGAGACATTTTTCTTGTTCATTACATCCGCATTGCTTAATTACTTTTCCCGTTTCAATAGTATTTAAAAAGACTGCACTAAATCCAGTTTCTTTTGATACCTTATCAAAAACATCACTACTTTTTTTACTAAAGGTTGAAGAACATAATTGTAATAATATTAATATATAAAAAAATATAATATTAGAAAAAGATAAATATTTTAAACGAATCATACTTTAGTTGAAAAAATTTTTAGGATAATGATATATTTTACTTTTCTCTTAACCTTTATTATCTAAAAATTTTTACAGTAGGCTTATAAAATAAGTGAACCAGTTATATATCATGACAACTTCGAACAATTTATATTAAAAAAATGTTGTCATAATAACTTAAATTTTTAATTTTTGCTAAAAATTATTATTTTATAGATATATAGACATTTCAATTGATGAAGGTAACATAGTGGGGATGTTGTATTGAATGTAACTTGTTGATTATCATTTTAAAAATTTTAAAAGAATTTGGGGTTTTGCTTTTTAATGGTATTTATTAAAACAAGTTTTAGTTTAATAAAATTATATCAATGGCAAGTGTAGATGTTAATTTTGATATATATTATAAGACTTTTGCATGGAAATGCACAAGTTTCTATATATAGAAGGTTTATCTTACATAAGAAAAGTACAAAATACGATAGTTTTTGGTAATTTTATAGATTTTCAAATAAATTAGATTATGTTTGAAATAATATAAACAAGATTTTTTCATAAATTATTTTTAAGTATTTAGTTTCAGGAAAAAGAAATCGTAATTGATCACAAATTTTTTATTTATAAATATGACAAAGAAATTTTTGGAATAATTGAATAAACCTTAAACAACGTAAATAAATTTTATTTTTATAATTTAATAAATAACATATTATTCTAAAGAACATTTTTTTACTATAAAATTTTAATGATCAAATGGTAAGTTTTTTTGAAATTTTTTATTTTAATTAAAGACTATTTCATTAAATTTTATACTTTTGTCAAAAAAAATAGATAAAAACATTATTTTTCTATTATTACCAGTATATTACATGTTGTTAATTATGTTTGTATACTCTGTAAAAATATATTTAATTAATGCTTTTCAATAAATAAATAGACAAAAACCAATAATTGATAATGAAAGATTGTTTAAATTATTAATATAAAAATAATCAATGTGGGAAATTTTTCAATTTTCTGAATATTTTTTTAAATTGTACAACTTTATTATCACTGAAAAGTTTTGCGACTGTCATCTCAAGATTCTGTCCCACTCTTTTAAATCTTCTTGTTCCACCTAGTGGTAAAATTGATGGATCCATTGATGGATGAACTTGCATATACGTAATATTTAATGTCAGGGCGTTATTTGATAATGTCCCTAATTCAACAATATTTAAACCCTCATTACTACTACTCAAAAGGGCTCCTTCCAATGGATTAGAATTTGGTTTTAATGTTAAAAAGCCATGCGATAATCTAACATCATTTCCAACAATTGACATACTTCTAAAATATATTATTATTGATAGGTCAATTTAAAAACAAATAAATTGAACTTACGTAACATTTAATGATGGTGGACCAAACATTGGCACTTCAGCAGGCATAAAATTGATTGTCTCTTCGTATGCTCCATCATACATATCAGTGGGGTAACGTAAACCTTTCGATGCTTGTGAATACCAACTACCTAAGATGAATTGTACTGGTTCTAGTGCTGGAGCTAATGGAATTGGTGTAAGTTTAATGGAAGGATCAGGTATACATGTGTTGCAACTAACCGCACAATTGATATCAAAAAAATTTGTTTGACTTCTTACCACCTCACATTTCTCCTCCATCGCCCACCGATCACAACTTTTATATATATTTCTACATCTTCCTATAATTTAATGATAAATAAATGTAAAAATATTTTTATTTAAATGCTTTCAACATACTGTGACAATATTTTCCCATCCACCCTTTTGAACATGTACATCCTATATTTCCCGGAACACACTTTCCGCCATTTAAGCAAGGATTTTTTTCACATTGTTCTTTGGATAATCTTTTTATAATAACAATAGATTCTTCTAGTTAAAAAAGAAATAAAAATAATGATATTTTGATTTTATATACCTGATAAACATGCATATATAAGGAGCCAAATAACAGAATATAGAAGTATAAATTTTAATTTATTAACAATGAACATCTAAATATATGATAAAGGCAATTAAAGATCAAAATAAATTTAATTATTATTGATATATTAGAAGTAACGTATTGTGGGTATAATATATGTATATATAAGAAAATCAGAGATATATAACATTTCCAATAGAAACCAAAACTAAGATAATCAAACTAAAGAGTGAAATGATTATTAGTTCTCCTTAACCGGTCACTATTTTATTAAATTTTATATATATAAATATATGTATATATAAAGATATTATAATGTTGGCTGGCTGCAGGGCAACAATATATAATTAATAAAGGCATAATATAACAATTTCATGTAGATAAATAAAAATTCTCCTTATGAAAACTAACTTTTATATAGTGAATTAATCTTATTTTAACTATAATGTCTACATATCCTTTGAATCGTGAACAATTTTATTTATAAATGTGTATTATTACTATAAAAAAGGATTTAATCATACATTAATGGGTATAACTAATATTATTATTTAAAAAGAAAAAGATATAGAAACATGTTAGTGATTAATAGTCAATCATTACAATTTTAAATTTTTTTATTATTTTAAATTTAATCCAACTATCTTTCACACACATTAATACTAAAAATGATTTTTTCTTTGTTAAAAAAATTTTTAATATAATTTTTTGTTTTTTTTATTACTTTAAATGTATACGAAAAATTAAAAAAAAAATTGTACATTTGTGAAAAAATTAATTATTTAAATTTTATTAACTATAAAAAGAATTTCAAATTATAAAATGAATATTCAATAACATTACCTTCAAATGTTGTTTTAAAAGATTTAGGTACATATACGCATAATAAATCGTTGTTCAGATTACTCTGAATTCAAAAATTCCAAGTATTGCAATACGATTTTGTCAATTTTGTTTAAAAATTATTTTATAAAAACAAAATTTTTTGATGTTTATTTTAACGTGAAAAATGCCTTTAAATTTTCTTTTCATTAAAAAAAAGGATTTATTGTTTAAATATAAACATAAATACGTGAATCTCTAGATATAAGTTAAAAATATCTGTTTTAAAAAGGTGATTATAAATATACCATTTTACCACCTTTTTCACTTTAACATATATATATATCAAGGACGATCATAAATCTTTCAGCATTGAATAGCTTCATTTATAAGATCATTAGTGACCATATATCTTAATCAAAAAGTAAAAAATATTGAAATAAAGGTGTGTAAAAGATGCACTTACCTAAATTTATATAGCCTTTATTAAAATAGATATATTGTTGTTATTTTATACATATTCGATTGACAATATTTTATATTCCACAAAATAATTAGTATGAAGACATTTTCAATGTTTATTAAAATATATCTTTTAAACTATACGCAAAAAATAAAAAGGACACAGGTTTGCATAAAATGTAATAATTTTGTCCCACCTAGTAAAATTCAAATTATTTTTATTTGCGACTAATTTCGTCACATTTTTTCACATATGAGAACAGCATAGATAATTAAAAAATCATTAAACATTAATTATTTAATATAAATCCAATATTTTTAAAAGAACTTTCTTGTAGAGATAAAAGAAAAAAATACAATATTTGTTAAATTACAACAACATTTATGTCTTATTAATTAAATAAAAAATATAGTATAAATTAACAGAATTATATTATATTTATGCTTTAGTTATTAATTCTGAAATAAAGATCATTAAAAAATAGCTATTTGGATTTACTGATATTTATACCATTTTTAATTAACGTAGAATAACTTTTTTAACCATTTAATATTTTCTAAAACAAATATATGATATTAGTGAAAACAATGGGTTTAAGTTTTTATATAAAGTTAAAAAAATTGCCATACTCGTCATTTAAAGTTAAATTTTCTCTTAACATAGGTTTATAGATATCATTTATTTTATATTATAACTACACATAAAAATATCTTCTGAACATGGTTTACTGAAAATTATTATAAACAATTTCATTAATATTAATTGAAAAAAATCAACGCCAAAATTTTTTCCTTTAAATCAAAGGAGTGGTTTAAATATTCTTTATAAACTAGAAGGTTAAAAGTCTATTTCATATAAAATTTAAAACTAATATTTTCGAAATTAAATGGAATGTTTTCTTTCAATCGCATGGTTGATTAGTTTTTCCCAACATTAGAAGAAAAATTCTTTATCAGTTTTTTTGTTTATACAGAGTCGTCAAATCAAATAAATTTATTATTATTTTATTTAATTTGTAAAAACTCTAACAATTATCCTAAACGTGAAATCGCATAAAAATGAGCTATCATTTTTGTAAATAATATATCTTTGTTCTTTATTTTTGTGAACATTTTTAGAAAATGAGTCATAATATTTTTAAAAGTAAAGAATGTTTTTACTAAATATACATTTTTATATTATAAACACAATTACAATCAAAACGATAGTTTTAAATTTTGATTTTCTTCACGTACCATTTACTATCACATCTATGTTTGAAATGAAGAACATGAAAATTTCTACAATGAATTTTAAAGTTTTTTTTAAAGAATATTGCTAACCCTTTGTTTTACATTCAAATACGGGGCAAACAATTATTTTTAAAAATCTATCATCTGCATATTCATGCGTATCTCCTAGATGACCAAATATCTTGATTTTTAAACTTTTTTATTACAATATTGACAGTCAACATTTGAACTAAATTTATCCATTTTTAAACTCTATAAATAATAAAATAAATAAACATTTTATTAAAAACTTTATTAAATTATAATACAAAAAATTATACAATTGTTATATATTAATTATTAAATTAATTTTTAATATTTAATAGTGTTTGTAATATCTTTATTTTACGTTCTTCGCGGTGGAATGTCGTCGCTTAATTCTTTAAAATTTAAAAAAATTTTTACATTTTAAAATGATGGGACATTTTATTGAATTTTAGATAGATTTGTCAAAATTTGTCCTTTTTTGGGTGTGTATGAGCAAATAATTATTTCCTTTCATTAATATTGTTATAAAATTTTTAAACTTGTTTTTAGTGGATTGTTTAGTATAGTATTTTTACTAAAATATCAATAACTTTACACGGAATTAACTTTTAATACCATGTTTTATTAAATAAAAAACAAATTAGGATCTAAGATGAGCATAATGTCATAAAAGTATCAGATTAAAATAAAAACTACATTAATTGAAAATGCAAAACATATAATTTTGTAAATAGCGGCAAAATGTTTGTGAAAACCTAATATTTTGGGTCATTTAAATCATTTTTGTTTTCACTTGATATTTCCAAAATTTGGATAAAATTGAATTTTTAAATGTGGTGGGACGTTTAATTGCATTTTATATAGATTTGTCTAAATTTGTCCTTTTTATTTTTTGTTTGTATTTTCGGAAAATTTTATAATAAAAATTATGGAAAAATAATAAAATTTATTATATTGAATATATTAGATATTATTAAGTGTCTTCATGAAATTAAATTAAGAGTTACAGATTCCATAATTATTTGTTACATTTTAATTATAAAAAAAGTATTTTGCAATTTAGAAAATGATATTGAAGTACGATGCAATTTTTCATGAATGGTTTTTTAAAAAATTTTTTATAATATTTGCCAATTTAATTTTTACAAAAAATAAAACATTAGATAATCAATGAAAATATCATCAATGTTAGAATTAATGTTTAGTAAGATTGTTTCAAAGTGTTTAAGTATCTAAATCAAGTACTATAAACACAATAATTAATTTAAACATTAAAAATTTACATTATTTATTTTATAAAACCTTTTGTTATCGTACATCGAGAATTGTCTTTAGAAAAGTTTTTTTGAAATCCAAAGGTAGTTATACACAATGAAGATTAATTTTTAAGGGAATTTATTAAAATTAAAATAGCAATAAAGGATCTATTTTAGTCCTTAATATTAAAAAAGATATGATTCTTAACGTCTTTTTCACGATAAGTTCAGATTAATTTTATTACATTTATGTAATAGGTTTTTACTATGCAAGGGAAAATTTTTAAAAAAATTGGTGTCTCTTAAAATTTTGATAAAATCAATTACCTTTAACTCTAAAATAAAATTAAGAGTGATTAACTTTCATGTTAGGTTCTACAACTTTTCACTAAATTTTTTACTTATGCTGTAATGTCTGCTAAAAATTCAATATCTATGTGTTGAAATGATTCTAAATTGTTTGAAAGGCATAACCGAAAGTGTCTGAAATGTCGCTATGATATCCAAAAGTTTGTTCGACGTATCAAGAGTCTGTACTAAGAAATGATTTTTCAAATAATAAGCTATTTATCAAAAAAAAATTTTTAATTAATAGAGAATTGAAGAAGTCATTGCTTTTTTTTATTAAAAAGATTTAAATACAAATTTGGACAAAACATAAAAGTTAACCTGATATTTTGTTTTACAATATATTTAAAAAAATGAATATAATTCTAAAATAACCTTTTACTCCAAAAAGCAAGAAGAGTCCGCTTGTGTTTTAACGAAAATTTAGTAGCTTTTTACAAAAAATAAAAATATAAAACATTTTATGTAAAATTCATATGTCTCGCGAATTTTCCCATCTTTAAGTTTAAAACTAATCCTATGCAATACAAACTTTATTATATTGCGTCTATTTTTTAATAAATATTTAACAAACTATTAAGATGTGATTGAAAATTAATTCACATTCTAATATATAAATTTTTTAGTTTAAAATTAATTATCTGAAAGGCAATTATTTAAAGTTCAATTATTTTATTTTAATACACATGTTTAGTAAAATTTACATAAGATTAATAGAAAAATGTAAAATTAATAACAGATAATACTGAAGTATATAATAATTTTTGCCATGATTAATCATGTTTTAACTTTCAATAGGAAAAAGTAGATTTATTTTAAAATACAACATGAAAAATAATTTTCTCATTATTTGAAAATATTACCAAATTAAAACAAATATTTTTTTCGATCAAAAATATTACAATTATTATAGTATGTTTAAAAATAGTTAGAAAATCATCTATCCCTTTTTTTTATCGGACTTTCAATAGTTAACAGTTTAAAATCTAAATTAATAGTCTGAAACTGTAAAAGATTATAAATTAATGACAATATGGAATATTCGAGTATTGTTTTTTGTGTATTTGTTTTATATTTTATCCAAAATCTTATTTTTAATCATAACTAATTGATTGTATAAAATAGCCATTGTTTCTATTCGAAGTCTATCTAAGATTATATGTATTTTCAATAAAAAAGGCCATATTATTAACTTTAATTGTTTAAATATTGTTTTTTCGATTGTGTAAACTGCAATTTTAAAAATTAAAATAATACTTTCTAATCAAATTGTCCATTTATATACCTTATCAAGTTTGCTATAAAGTAATTCATAGTATTTTTATACATAAAAACCATGGTTATTACAATTAAATGTTATTCATATTTAAAACTTTTTTTAAGAATAAATTAAAATTTTTCAAAAATCATTATTGATATACGATTAAAAATATTTGTAGAGGATATTCTGAGTGTATGATTCCTTTTGACGACAATATACAAAAGTGGTACATACATAAACATCACTGTCTGTTGCCTACCAGGTTACAAAATAATGTATTATCAATTTATTTGAATTTGTTATAGTTTCTTTTTTTAAGTTGTAATTAGATCACCTTTTTCAATGTATATTAATATTTAGATCAAATTGTTTTTAAAGCAACCAAATTTTATCTTGCATATTGTATGAATTTATCATTCATTATTTTATCTTTTAAGTCGAAACCTCTATGTAATATTTTCTTTAAACCTTTGTTTTCTCACTATGGTTGGTCTAATGATATTGTATTTAAAAAAGCTAAATCTGTAATCCTAATGGATTCTTCGGGAGCCGTGAGGGCTCCCGGGTCTTTTACAATATATTACACGAAACTTTATACAATAGTTTACTTAAGCAAGAGCAATAGGAATATATTAAAAGTAAAGGTATATATGTGTTATAATATAACTATGACTTAACTATTGTCTTAGGTATTCTTCATCCGTTCCTTATATCGTCCTCAAGGTGAGAGGCGTGTTCTATTTGGTAGAGTTATACATAAATTTGGTATTGTTGTATATAGATTTGATCTGACACAGCATTCCATATTCACAAATCTATTTCCTTTTAATGAAATACATGGGAACACGTAATTATAGTAGGTACATAAAAATTTGAACATTCAAATAATTGAATTATATAGATACTTTTTATAACTTTTATTAAATGAATTTTTTTATTGGAATATTAAGAGATTACAATATTTTTATTATTATAATTTTACTTTATTATATAGTAAAAATTTGAAGATTACATGTTGATTATAAATGTAAAAAATAGAATTTTCAACTATACTTTTTGAAAAAGAAATATAAATTTTTGATAAAAATTAAACATTAATTCTTAAAATTATTGTACGGTATTTTGATTTATGAATGAAAGAAATTATATTCCTTAAAACAAAGTGATAAACGTATAGAAATAAACTAACTAATCTATAGCAATAAAAAGTTAGTTTATTGTTTAAAAAAATGTGTTATGACGTAATCATGAAAGTTAGTAAATGCTGGAATTTTTTATTTGAATTGATTAATGCTATGTTTTGTTGCAACAGTTAGATCACATGAATAATATGAATGACTTATTTGAATTAATAAAATATAGTATACATTTTATCATAAAAGTAAGAAAAAATAAGCTGGTTTTCTTGTCCAAGATAAAAAAATAGTTATTTTTTTTTGTAACACGCCACTTAAATAATATTCATTAATCTTGGAATATAAATATTGATTTTAAATCTGAAACGATGTAGTATTTGTTTGTCATAAAATATTTTAGAATATTAACGAACTTTATTTAGATATAAAAATGACTTAATACATATATTGCTATAAGTTTTTTTTAAAATTTGAAACCTAATCGCACACATTAACAAAGCAATACATGAGATGAGAGAGTACTTTTAATTATAAACTTAGTAGTCCAGCTGATAAATTAGGATGAAAAAATAAAACCCTTGGAAATCTTTTTTGGGCAAAGAGAATGTTTGGCCATTATATAACTTTAATGATATTGAAAACCACAAATGTAACCAAATATCTTATCATAAAATTATAATTTTTATTTTATGCCATATTTTTAACAGAAATCGTAAAAATTAGTTTATATAAGCAATAATTAAAAATATTTTTATAATATGTTTTTATGGCCTCTATACTTGATAGAATTAAAAGATTAAGTAATTCAAAGAATAATAAATATATTATTACTACTAAAATCACTAATCGAACTGTATTCAATGTCATGCTTTACTTTTTCTATAATTAAATAATAATGACATCAATAAATGTAAATATCCTTTACATATATTTAGATGTCTTTTAGCTACATATATTTTCTATATTTGTGAGAATAAACTATTAATTTGCCTTTTTGAAGTGTTAAAATATTTTATTCATTAAAAAATATTAGAAAATTATTAAAATTACATGGTCTATCCCAAAAGTAATGAGAATGATCTATTTATGGTCTTTACAAGCACTAAGTTAAAAAGGTGAGGATAGTATTTTGTAGAGAAAATTTTTCTCTACAAATTAGCATATTTCTAATTTGAATCTGAATTCTTCAAACCCTGTTACACTATAAAATGTGTAGTTGCGTTTTTCACTCACGTCGAAGCAAAAATATCATTCACGTCGCAACAAAAATTTTATAATCTTTTTTTACAGTGAACAAGCAAAAAAATGTTTAAAAGTGTTGACTAATTAAATTTTGTGTCAAACAAGGAAACGAATGCAACAGAAACGTAGAAAAGATAAAGGAAGTATAAAAGACAATTTTTTTGTCCTCAGTCCAAATTCTTTTTGTATACAACTGTCTAAAACATCCGTAAAGGTTATTTGTACATCTTCTAAATACCCAAAATGGTCTTCCATTGATAGCTTTTAATTTTGAAGAGCAGAGTAAATTTACACGGTGCAGGTAAGGACTATAAAAGACATGAAGTAAAGTAGAAATAATTGTCTAATATAAAAACTGTCTAACGGGCAATGATGGATGATTCAATGTATAATCATAATAGTCAGTTTTATATCTTTTATCTTTGTCGTATTGTTTTTATTTTTTGGAATCTTTTTGCCACCTAAAAAATAATATTTCTGTGCGTGATGAAAGTGTAAAACATGACCATGCTTCTTGTAACGTAAAAAGTTTTGTAGGACTCAAATTCAAATCGAAATAATGGCAGATTGTAAAGAAGAATTTTCTCTACAAAACCATATCCTCAACTTTGTAACTCAGTGTGTGTGGGAACCATAAATAGATAATTCCCATTAATTTTGGGACAAACCACATACATATCAATTTATTCTAAATTTTAAATAGTCATTTTCATACAGTTTTAACAAAAATATTTTTTGCTCATTATAAAATACAAAAATATTAGTAAGAGATCAATTGAAAACAGATTGGTTCTTTAAAAAAAAAGACAAATTCTTCTCACTATAAAACATTGGCACGATGTAATGACAACATTAATTTTACATTTTAAAAATATAATTATATTATTTTATTAGATAACGAATAAACATTAATTATTTTTTATTATTTCAGGATCTAATAGTTCTTTTTCTGATTTTAAGTCTATTCAAATAAAACCTTTTATAAATTATTTATATTTCTATTTCATGTGTCCGGTGATCCACGCCAATAAACTATCAATAATTTTTTACTCATTTACAAAATTAATTTATTTTTTAATAGCATAATAGAGTGTCAGCAAGTATTACGTTATCTACTAAAATAAATTTTGTAATTGAAAATTTTCTACATTAAATTCTGAAAATACAGTTACTGTTTCAAAAGAGATATTTTAATCTTGATTATTATTTTTAATACATGCTCCAGTTTCTATTTTACTAAATTCTATATTTTAGATAATTTTTTAAATTCATAATTTTGCACAATTTTTATATATTTATAATAATTTCATCTACACTATAATTAAGCTTTTAATGTAATTTTTTAACAATCATAATAATATATGCATTAAACAAAATTTTTGTAACTATAGATGTATAATTTTAGATAATAATTATATCTAATAATGAAATAGTAATTCAAAAAGGTGAATAAAATTCTATTTTTTTGATATAATAATTAATATATATAATGTTAAAACTTAAATAGACATAATTTACATTACTGTTAAAAATTATTTTTATTTTTATATGTACAACTTCAATATTGCAATACTTTTATAAATATAATATGAAAAAATATGTAGAAAAATTTTCAAGTTTAAATATTAATTTATATAATAAACATTTTCACGCTCTTCTATTTTATTATGTACAAGGAAACATAAATATTAAAAATGAGATTTTATCATATTTATAAATTTAATGATATTAATTTTCATGATAAAATTATCTGAAATAGCACATATGATATTGGAAAATAAGTTATTTTTAAATATTTTCTGATTTACTTCGAATTTATAATAATTAAGTCTCATATTTGAGAATAATAATAGATTTTTACCTTCAAACATTGCTGTTATGCAGAACACTAAAATTATTTTATAGTTTTGATCTGTTGTTTAAAATTTTATGAAAATATCATTTTATTTGCATAATATTTATAAAAAGTATTTTAAAATTCTACATTTTTTTTCTAAAATTGCATTACCAAAGTATAATATGTGCTATAAAAGTTATTGTTTTTATGATTTAGTGTTTATTATTTTACTTGAAATTTTGATAAACCGTGTTTCATGTATACAGATATAATTAAATATGGTTACTCAGACTTACGCACTAGCTACTTCAATTATTTTATAGCTCACATATGATATTATTAAGTCATTTTTTAGTCAACAAACTTTTGATTTTTTATAAATTTGTTAAAAAGTCTTGATTCCAGGCAGCTATGTATATGTTAAATTCTAGGTAGGCTATTAAAATTTAAATTAATGCAATTTTTAAAAATTTAAAAAGTTAATAAACAATTCCTGCAAACAGAAAATAGTAATAGTATATTTATAGATAGAATGTAGTAAATCTTTTAAGATTATTAAATTTTCAAATGTTTTAAATATTCGATATTTAGAATGTCCAAATTTGAAATATAATATTATTTCTTACAAACAAAACATTTCTTCTTTATTCTAATCTAATTTTCCGACATTATTATTTTTCTGTGTATGAGAAGAATACGAAAATTCAAACATAAATTAGATTTTTTCATTGAAATTAAAAAAAAATTACGGCTCTGTGGAAAGAAAAAAGAAATTCACAAAATATTCCTCAATTAAAAAAAATGTAATTTATATTAAAATTTATCAGTAATTCAGAAGATCTACTACAAATAGTTTCTAAAAGTACATGGAAAATGATGCATAATATAAATACTTTTAAGTAAATTCTTTACCTGATTGCCTAAATTTAGAATAGAAATGTTCAGAATTCTTTTAAATTTTTTCGATTGAATGGAACATAACAAATTATATCGGAAACTTTCAATTAATAAAGTGTCTTACACATAAATATCTGTAACAAAAATAATTGAGTGTGAAAATTTTCTGTTTATATAACGTAATATATTGATTATAATTGCATAATAACAAATTGGTCTAATTCCATACAAATAGGAGTATTTGGTTCAAGAAACTGATTTCTTACTCACTTGACTACTTAATGGACAGAATATGCATCTGGTTAGTAGTATTCTAGGCTTAGCCACTTACGTCACGTGTCGTCGTGAGATTTCTTGCTCTAATGGGACATTCTAGAAACTGATACAGAATAGTATCCTATAGTAAAAACAATTCTAAGTGATATACATGACACTTTTATACTTCTTTTTATTTTAAATTGTTTCTTGTCTTTTTAACATGGTTATTAAATAAACACTCTCAATAAAGCATATTTCAACCGCCGGTAATTGTTTCAGAAGGCGAATAATTTGTTTTCTACTAGTATAACTTGTAGAGTCTAATAAAGACTTAGTATTTAGGAAATATAAATTCCTAACGGAATAGAATTTTTTAGATTAAGATTATTTTAGTTTATTAAAATTCACTTTTAAAGTAATATGCACCTGTTAATAAGAAAAAGGTACTATTAAATAAATATTTAATATAGAATTATTTGTATATTGTTAAATTGATCTCCCCACTCAAGATTTTTCGTACTTTCGCATTAACATCTTTATCCATTACTAAGATACAACTGTGATATTATATTCTTTTTTTAGCCAATAAAAATCTCATTATTTCCTATAAATTCTACAAAAATCTATAATTAATTAGAGTATAAATCTTTAAATATCCATCAAACAAGCCCTCTTATACTTAACCACTGTTTTGTCTAAAATTTCTTTAAATATTCATTCAAAACCTTCTTCAGTGAATTCCGTTGTTAAAGTAAATTTATCAACATTAAAGCAAATTTACAGTTAATGATTTTTCAATCTCATAAATGGTTTATATTTTGTCACAAATATTTTGATATTAGAATTCTATTCTATTACTATTATCTATTGTAATGTTTAGAAATATAAATGTAGTCTAGAGGTAGAAAACGGATTTAGAATTCTCTTAAAATGGTATTTAAAGTGTTAGAAATCGTATGTCAGTGTCAGATTCTGTCCACAGACACTATTTGTGTGTGTTTACTACAATTTTTATATAAGTGAAGAATTGCATTTCTAGATTCAAATTGCTCTACTGGTGGCATTTCACAGATTTCATCACATTGTTTTTCAATATTAATAGTAAGTTATTCATAGAATAATATATTATTTTCATCTTAAATTTTTTATTGTAGAAAAGAGGAAAAATTCACAATATATACATGGACTTTTAATATATTTAAAGAAATAATGTAATATGAAATTTTATTTTGTTATCTTGAATTAAATTTATCTAATTTATTTTTTAATTAAAATTATATATAAAGTTATTCTGTGAGACAAACCTTTGATAATAATATCAATTTTCACAACAAAAAACATCTTTAAAATTATTTTATAAATGAATAATTCTAAAATCATTGTTTTCTTTTTTGAATATTCATAGACATTTAAAGAATTTTTACTTATGCCGTATAGTTTTTTTTAACTGAAAGGATAAAGTGATTTTATCTAGGTCGTTCCTTTTGATTTTAACAAAAAGTTGTTATTACTTAGGAAATTGTATGTCATTATAATGACAATGTAAAATTTTTCCTTATTGTTGAGAATTAGGAATGTATAAAAATTAAATTATTTTCGTTTAAAAATGAGCGTATATTTTTACAGTCTCAAAATATGTTAAGTTGTGTTTACCTATTTGTCTTTAGTATAAAAAACATTTATTATAAAAAATAAATTATAATTTTTATTTTAGTGGGAAAATATATGTAAATTTATAAAGACAACTAATATTCATGTACCTTTTAAAGCTTTATTTATATTTATATATTTTGATATTAAAAATATCACATTTGATTGTTTTTTATTAAACTTAATAGAAATTGCATTTATGCTAGTAGATTAATTTATACTGTGAAATTTATTCCATATAGATTTATATAATTGATAAAAAGTTAATTTAATACTTATAACTTATATTACTTGGGTGCTTTTAATTTTATTATCTTTATAATGTACCATATTTTGTTTAAAGTAATATTAGTTCTTAAAAAGAATAAAATAACAACCACAAATGATTATTTTTCATTGAATCATTTTATTATATTTCTAAACATTTTTTTTGCAGCCAAAAACAAATTTAAGATAATTTTAGTGTAGTAAAAAAAAGTATTTAGCTAAACTATATCAAATCAAAAATATATAAGGAAGTGGTTTTTGATAAACAATATGACAGTTACACAAAACAAAATAATCTTAAAAATGAAGACTATTGTATAGGGACTAAAAATTTACAACACAAAGTACAATATATTTATAAAATTTGTTTTTATGTAAACAACCACTAAAATTGAAATAATTTGTTTTTGATAGATTAACTCAAAATCTCCTGCATTCATTGAAATTGTTTCTTAGAAATATATATTATCTTCAAAACTCATATAAATAGTACTTATAGTTTATTATATGTCAAACTATTTTACAATTATATTTTTATTGCTAGGCCAAAATTAAAAATCATAATATTGTTTTTAATAAAACTTATTTTTACAATCATTTCCTATTTATTATTTTAATGATAAGTTTTACTGATATAAATTATTTAAAATTTGATTAAATTTTCCTCTTTCTAATGATAAAAAAGATAATTTTGAAAGTGAAAAAGAAATATTTTAAAGTGTTTATTTATCTTTTGAAACTATAAAATATGTTGCAAGTAAGAATAAATTATTTTTGTAACGAAATTTAATTAAACTTTGTTGTTAAAAAATTGTTATTTTAACACATATTATACGGAAACAAACTAATTTATGTCTCTTTGTTATTTATACTTCTACATTATAAAATTTGCTGTTGATTAACGATAAATATAAATAATTGATCATATAACATATCGAAAATCAAATAGTAAAAAAATTAATACATTTTTATGTATTCTTAATTATATATGTATATCTATAAAATCTTTTTACTTATCTCAAATAGGTTGTCATTTTGAATTTAAATAGAATAGAACTATTTATAAAGCATCATATTTATATTCGTTCTAAATTTTTGAAATTTTATTAAATAAAGTATATATTTCTTTAACATATTTTTTTCAGTAGAAATTATAAATATAAAATTTCTAGACTTTATATTATGAAAATTATTAAAAAATTTTTTATTTATGTTTGTTAATATCAATCTTTTTTTCTATTGTATAACTAATCTGTTTTTGTAAAATTATTAACTTATAAAGTTTTTATTATAAAGTAAATTTATTTTGTGATGCATCAATAAAAACTTAAACTGCTAAATTTAAAATATTTTTCAGCATGATTTTCTTTTGTAGATATGCTTATAATAAAGTAAATTCAAAATTGGTTAGAAATATTATATTATACTATTGAAATTTGAATAATATAAAAAATATTAACAAAAGATTACTTTAATTGCCATTTATAAAGAAGTAATGCAAAAATATAACTTTAATAATATACCGCATCTTTTTCATATAAATTTTTTATATTTTTGTAAAGAAAACAATTTTTTTTTTCTTTTTCACATTTTTTTTGTATATTTAAAAATATTTGTAAACAATACTAACACATGACAACTTTTCTTAAGTGATTGTTAGTACACATCTGTTCGTTAAAACTTTACTGCCTCACATTTCAATGGCCTCAAGAGATCTTTTTCTATATGCATAGGGTGAGCTCGTTTTACTATCATCATTATTTCTCTTGTTACTGATACAGCAATTCGAAAAGGTTTTTAGTGGACTCAATACTAATACTTGTTTATCATTTTATTTTTTCTTCGTATATTTTTTTTATTTTATTTATCTTAGATCTTTAAAATACTAACTTAACTTCTTTTATCACCACAATGGTCAAAAAAATAATATCATGAAAGGAAAATTTAAAGCATAATATATTAACAGTATTTTTTTTCTATTTAGTTAACAAAAAAGTATTTAGAACTTTTTAGAACAGTTTTTATGTTATATCAAATTTATCATAGATATAAATAATTATTTTAAACAAAACCAATTATTTCTTTCGCAATAAAATATATAAATGTTCTTTCATTTATGAAAAGATGAAGTTCTATAAATGTTAACATGATATAACTTTTTTTATACATATTTTTCTTTTCAATTTCTTTTGTGCACTTTATTTATTATAAGAAAAAATTAGTATACAGTTTTGCCTTGAAAATGATGTTTCTTCAACCACTACTTATACAAATTCATTCTTTTTATATTAAAACAACTTTTTTTACTTATGTTACGGGGAAATAGAATTTTTGCTTTATTCTTATCTTACAATATTTCAATTATTTTTTTAAATTCAATTAATCTTAAAAAATTGATGTACATATATATAAATAATAAAAAAGTATTAATATAAAAGATAAAAAAATATATTTTTATATATAATAGTAATCTATTGTAGTGGTAAATTAAAAATACACTACATTAACTTTGGTATTTCTTAATATAGCATCTAATATAGAATTCTCAGTCATGTTTTTAATTTAAAATATGTCATTTTGTTTTATTTTTTATCCTTCATCTTAGCTGCTATAATATTATTCAGAAAATTATTTAGATATTTTATATTTTCATTTTAATTTATCTTCAATGTTAACAACATATATACAACCGTATTTTAAAAGTATCTATAAAGTCCACTATGATTGTATCATTTATTTTTATTTATAACTTAATATTTTTCAACATTTATAACCAACAATCTGCTTATCAGCAATTATTTTTGGTTAATTTCAGCTTTTACTTTTCTATGCTTTCATTCTAATTACAAGTCATAAACTTGAGAAATACTAACTTTGCCAAATTTATTTTATACTTGTGTATGTGCATGATGAATAGAAACCGGAAAACTATTTTTATTGGCCATTATTATATCAGTGTAGATATATGCCAAATAGGTTCTTTATCGGACCTTTTGAGTACTTTTTATGACGATTTGTTAATTTCATACCAAGATGTTATTTTGGTCAATTTCGGTACTCCTCTCAATTTTAACATGAAAAAATAGATAATTTCTTTATTAAATTTAGTCATAACAGAGAGTTTGATGATATAAAGTTTTTTTACTAGAATTATATAATATTATTACATAGGTTAAAATTAATTGATCATATTTGAGTAAAAAAATATCTTTTTTGTAATCAACTTATATCTTTATGGATGAAATAAAACCTATTTTGTGTTATGCATTATTAACTAAGTACACACTATTAAGAGAGTAAAAATATTTAAATGTCTTTACGAAAAGCAGAATAAATAAACTTCTTATTACCGATTTTGTATTGCATTTTCTACTTTTAGCATTAGAAGTGACATAAATATGTGTTGATATCTTTATTAAAAATGATATTTTATACATATGACTATCTTAAAATTTTATTTTTTTTTCTTTAATAAACGATTAAAAAAATATTTGTTCTTATTTTTTTGTATCTACTAGATATGAATGCATAATTATTATTTTATAAGTCTAAACCATAGTCTAAATAAAGTATTGTTAATTATTAATATTTTTGAAGTAAAAATAAATTTATATATAAAATTGCTATTTATCTAAAATTTATTTACATTTTCGACATCGTTCTCCATTATAATATCTGATTTCTATAAATTTAAAAATTAAAAAATTAATTTATCCTATATTAGTGATATTCAAAAGATTTACTCAATCGTAGTCTATTTCTTTTAATATTTAATAAAAATGTTTTAAATAGAATATAATTACTATTTGTGACCTTTTTGATTTTGTTAATATTCAAAATGTATAAAATTGAGTAAGTATATGGAATAGAAAAGTTATTCCCAAAGTATAAGCAATACACGTTTATTATTGCTAAAGCTTTTCTTTTGAATCTTTTATTGTTCGCGATAGACAACTATAGCATGAACTTTTTATTTGAAAAATTTTAAAAATCTTTATAGTTTAGTTAATGTCCTATCGCTTTATTTAATCTAACTGCCCTTAAATTATAATTTATTTATATTATCTTTTTTTTCATTCATCTATTTTTACGATTACTTTAATTTGCTACTTTATATATATTAAAATAATCACAAATTCATATCATTTTTTTAATGCAAACATTCAAGCTTATTTTTATTATTTAAAATGTATTTGATAAAATATAATCTGCAAAAAATACCCTAAAGTATTTTGATTAAAAGATAATTTTTATTACAATTACATTTTTCGTAAAGATAAAAGATTTTTTTTATAAAAAAAATTGCTGAAGATCATTATTTGCTTTAATAAAACACATACTTTACTGACATTAAATAAAATTTCAATTATTTTATTAAGTAGGTGATTGTTAAATAAAATAGGATAAGATAAATATAAAACATCATGAAATAATCATTTACTAAGATTCTTATAAACTTTTTAAAGAACACTTATGTTAACTTAAAGCATATTATCTTATTTTTATAACAGAGCTATTAGATTATTTGGTACAAAAATCAAACTGAAGATATTCATCAAATCTTAAATAAGTAATGATAAAATGTTCTAAGAATATAACGATAAAATTTAAAGAATTCTTCATAATAAATGTTTCTGGTTTTTGATTCTTTTTCCGAAGCTTTTCCAAGTGATACTTATTTAAAATTTACTTTATAAAACTTCTAAAAAGTTCAATGTTTATTTTCTAAAAATAATCGCCAGAAAGATCTTTATTTTTTTAAATTTAAATTGTTTGTAATATCAAATGACATGGACATTTTTTTGTGATAAACATAGTTTAAAATATTAGAACTTTTGTTTTTAAAAGTATATCTCCTTGATACATTACTTTTAAAAATTTTTTTATATCTTAAAAAAAACAAAAACATAGTTTTAAACTATTTGAATTCAAAGAGAATATTTCTAGCATCTGATATATTTTATTTCATAATTTTTTATGCAAACAATTATCACTAATACCCACTTTTGGTTAACATAAAAAATAATTTGACTAATTTAGATTTCTATACCCATATTATTTAACATCAAACAATAATAAAATCTTTAAAACTAAAGTTCCTAGAATTACCAATACTTTTTTCCAATTATTTTTTAACAATTTTAAGAAAGATAAAATAAAATATGTTAATATTTAAATCAACTTTATTTAATAATAATAAAAGTATTTAATAAACTTTGGCGATAAAAAAACATTCCCACTCGATTTACCAAATATTTATTTAGCTTTCATTTTCATATGGTCATTTAATTGCATTTTTATTTAAATTTTTAACAGCTTTTTAAAATTCTATTCATTGATATTGGCTATATTACCAGAATATATAATTTGTTTTAAATTTTATTTTTACTATATGATAAAAATTCTTTTATTCAATTTCTATCTATCAATCTGGATTCTAACTTGAATCTGGTATCTATTTCGTTCTTATCATATGGACGAACAATTCAGAGAAATAGAAGGTCTACTTGAATGTACTGACCATGTTCAGTCTCGATCATTTAAGAAGGTAAAATAATAACAGATTTTATTAAATTAATTAATACATGTTTGTTTTAGTATGCCAAAATAATAATACCACATGTAGTTCTTGTCTTAACTGTCTGTTTATATGCAATTATTGGATCCCTCATATTTTATCATTTCGAGGCACCTCATGAAGAAAAATTAAAAAATAATGGTGTACGGCATATTGATAATTTGAGGAGAGATCTAATTCAAACTATGTGGAAATTTAAAACAGTTAATACAAACTCTTACATAACATCTGAATCAATACACGATTTTTATATTAATATGGAAAGTAAATTAGAAGAATTTAATTCAGATGTTTTTAAAGCTTTTAAAGATCAATACGTTAGATATGATAATGTTAAAGTAACAAGTAATTATACGAATCAACTTAACTCAAGATCTCGTAAATATCGTAAAACTAATTCAATGAGTGATAAAAATGGTCAGTTATGGACACATTCTAGTTCTTTGTTTTTTGCTGCAACAACTATGGCTACAATAGGTATAATTATTTTCAAGGAACAATAAATTTTAATTATTTTTATAGGTTATGGAAATATTGTACCTGTTACACCACAAGGAAGAATAGCTTGTGTAATATTTGCTTTATTTGGAGCACCCTTAGCTATCATAACAATTGGTGATTTAGGAAAATTTCTTTCAGAATGCACAATATGGTTATATAAAAATATTATAAAAGTTCGCAAAACTATAAATCTTTATTATACTCGTTGGTCTAAAATTAGAAGTAAGGTTTTTTTAATTGTATTAACTTTTACGAGTATTTTCATTTTATAGAAGGTGTAACAACAGAAATAGATGAGACAGTATCTACACATGATTCTGTTGAACATTCAAATATAGATTGGGATGATTTAGATAAAACTGAAGTGCCTGTTTTACTTGTTTTTGCAATTTTGCTTTTATATATTGCCTTAGGAGGAATTTTATTTGCAATTCTTGAGTCATGGACTTATATGGACGCATTTTACTATTGTTTTGTTTCTCTAACAACAATTGGATTTGGTGATTTTGTTCCAGAAAGGCATGAATATATTGTAATTATGTTAGCTTATTTATTTGTTGGATTAGCTGTTACAACAATGTGTATTGATCTCGTTGGTATACAATACATCCAAAAAATTCATTATTTTGGAAGAAAATTCAGAGGAACAGATATTCTACAATTATTAAAAAGAAAAAGAATGATTGAGAGGAGGATAGCATTAGGACAAGGTGAAGAAATTTTACAAATGTGTTTGATACAAATGACAAAAGAACAAAATCAACAACAAATACCACTAAAAAATATGGTTTCATATGCTAAAAAAGATATTCCTAAAAAATATGCTAATACATCATTTTTAAGTTCAAATAACTCCTTTGTCTCATCAATCTCAAATAATATTACAAATCCATCATGTAAAGGTGATATTGCTATTATAAGTGAAAAAGATTGCTTTTCAATTGCAATTTCATGTTCAATACCAACAATCTTTACCGGTAGCCTACCTGATTCTCCATATACAATTTCATCGGCATCTAGAAGATCAATGTTAGTTAATGCATAATAATTTATTTATAATATTTCTTTAGGATGTATGAACGCTTTAGAGATAGAGAAAGTTCATGGATTGAGTCAGGTCCAGATATTTCATTTCATTGTTCTATTTCTACTTCACCATCTGTTTATGAACGCCAATTTCAGTATGACAATAGGCATTCTCTAAGTCCTTCATTAGATTCATTTAAATATACATTTCCAATTGACTCTGTCCCATCCCCAGATTTTAAGGATCTCATTGGAAGTGAAGATAAGATACGACGTTCCTTTAGTTGCGGAGAAATTGGTGGATATATGAAAACAGTAGTATCATCAGAAGAAAGTTTAAATACTCAATCATCCATTAGTGTAAGAAAATCACTATCTATTTGTGGAAATATGAATATGTGCTTTCATGCAATGGAGTGTTTTAACTCAACATCTCCATTGTATTGTCATTGTATACCCCTTAATTTGCATGCTTCAAGCCCAAATTTTTTGTTAATGTTTAAAGGTGTACCTGAAAATACTGCATTAAGTAGTTGTGAGCTCGAAACATCGTTAAATTTAGTTAATTTTTTGAATTCTCCTAAATTATTTGATGCTATAAGATGTATTGAGGAAAAACCTCTAATGAAACCATCAATAGTATTATATAATGGGGAGAATGAAACAAATATATTATGTAACAATTTAGAAGAGGTAAGTTACCATGAACATACTCACTTGGATGGTAGTTTAATTCAAAGTCTTAAAAAATGGCTTTTACTACCAAGACAAGAAAGAAAACAAAGTTATTATATTGGAGATAGTATAATACAACCGTTAGATATCCGTAGAGGTGAACCAATATTAAAGCGTAAAAAACATGAAAGAACAGCAAGAAAAAAAAACAAAAAACATAAAATAGATTGGTTAAATATATCACCCAGGACACCATTTTTAGGAAGTATAAGTTCAACATCAAGTGCAATATATTCGAGAAGGACATCAATTGTTCTACATTCCCCAAATCAAATACATGGCTTATCACAAATATCAACAAACAATAACAACAATATTGTATCAATACCTGAATAATTTTAAATTTTATATTTAAAATTCTTTTTATTACTTATTTTTTTTTCGTTTGCTTTGCATGTTCCCAATTGCTTTGTAAATGTAATTTTTTATGATTTTGCTTAATTTATAATATGTTGAAATATTATTTTATATAATATTTTATTAGTTATTTACACTCAATATCTATAATATAATATTAAATATTTAGACAACTGGATTACATTGTATGATTAATTGGGAGCAACCAATTCAAAATGTAGAAAATGAATCATTAGAAAATGTGTTTTATTCACCAGTTAAATCACTAGAAAATTTAGAAAAACCAGAAGTACAAAGAATACTAGAAGAAAAAAGATCTGAAACATGGAGAGAAGCAAATATATCAGATATAAGTGAACCATCACATATCATATTTTCACCAATGCCTGATGCAATTGAAATTAACACCATCAATTTATAGTGATGATTTTGAATTAGAATTAAAGACAATTGTTGAGCAAGTATCACCAGAACCAGCTTTATCATCATATGTTAGTATTGATGAAGAAAGTAGTACATTTTTTGAAGATGAATCTTCATCCAGCTCAAATTCCCCAGCATTTGACATTGATTTAGGAGCATTTGAATTAGTCAATAGTGGTATGACAGCAGAAAGTTTATTAAATCAAGAGGAACCAGTTATCTATCATAAAGATATGCCTGTACACTCTGTGCATCATGATACGGTACAAACAGAAGCTGCATTAGAAAATTTAATGAATGCACCAAAAAGCATGCTTAGTAGTGTTGTTCCACCAACAATGGTTGCTGACAATTATTGTTTTGTCGTTGATGGGGATAAAGTTAAATTTGGTGATATTATGGGTGATGATCAATGGTGGAGGCATACATCAAGACCAACAAAATATTTTTATAGTGATGATATGAAAAAGTTTACTCGGGTAAATTGTATTACAGCTAAAGGAAAAATCATATCGGCAAGACTTGCTGTATCAAGTTCTTCACATTCAGTTCCTAATTCAGCGACATCAATGATAGCCTCAGCAACATCATCAACATTAAATGCCGGTGGTAGTGGTTCAATACACTCATCTACAACACCTAGAGCATCAATATCTATTTCAGCTCGTTCTTCAGCTGGTTTTTTAAGTGGTAGAGGTGAAAAAGTGAGCTTAAATAATGTATATAAAGTCATAAGATTTTACTCATTTTGGAAGACCTGTACTTCATTTCATCGAATATGTACAATGATTGATAAAGTAACAGATAATAAAGAAAGTTCATCTCCGGGTTTCAAACGTCGGCTATTTGTGCAATATCTATGGAGGAACGCAAAGCCAAGTGATAAAATTAGAGTACAAAAAGAATTTGATCCTAGAAGACAACGCCTTCTTCGTTTTGTCACAGCAGAAAATGCGCAAAAAAAAAGATCAAGTGTGAGAGGAAACAAATTTTAATCATTTTACTATTTTTTTTAGGTTGTACGTAGTGAAAAGTCAGAACAATTACTTTCCAGGTCTTCATCTATAGCAAAAAGAAACTCCTAGTAATTAAATTAAAAAAAATAAAAACGATTTAATTTTTATGATTCCCTTTTGATATCAAATGTCATTTCATATTACATTTTAGTTACTTATTATGATTCAAATAATTATATACTTTTTAATAAACTATATTTAAGCGGCATAATTATATTTTTGACTTCCAAGAAATAATTTTTCATTTTAATACAAACTGTCTATATATTAATTGCCTTCTTCGAAAACTTTTAATGCAACGTAATTATTTAAAAACTAACAATTAAATAACAAAATTATAAATATATGTCTTAAAAAACATAATAGTATATATTTAATATAAGGAATTAAATAAAAAATATAATCATAAAAATTACAAAACTTGCTTGTCCCTTATGGTTCATAATTTTTATTCTAAAATATTGTTCTCAATGTTTTATAAAATTTCAAAGGTGAGAATAAAAGAAGTATGATTAAATCTTTTTCTAAAAATGCTACAATATATGGAAACAATGGCGGCTTTCGTGAGTAACAATTTATAAAAAATTAGTTATATTATTTTTAAATAGATGTAAAGTATCATTGTTTCTTATGTATTCCGCATTTATTGAATAGTGATATTTAATAAAAATAATAATGAGTGGATTTCTTTATACATGTCATATTACAACGTGACTTATAAAAATTCTTTTTTAAATTGTTTTATTATCAATATTTTGTTTAAGAAATGTTAAGAAAAGTAGTAAGCTTGATGAGTAAGAATTTTTTTATCAATTTTTTTCCAACTATATTCAAATATTTTATTTTAGAATTTTCTTTTAATGTTCCAGTTACGGTACCATTTTTTAGGGATGTTACTGAAGAAAAATGACAATCCTTTAATGCTATGTAAAAAATAATATTTTTTGCGCATTTCTTTTTTATCTTAATGTTGTTCTAAACTTTGCATATAATATTGAAATTTACATCATAATGATGAATAGATGTAACAGTATATATTTTTTTATTAGTGTAAGTAAATGAAAATTTTATTTTTCCACTATAATGATAGTTATGAATAAATATTCACAATACATAGATTGCATTAATATATTATAAAGTAATATATTTTATTTGTAATCATAATTTTGAATATTATATACTAACTTCATGAAAAGCAAATACACTAATATGTTACACTAGTTTTTTAGTGCACAATAAATAGATGAATTTTTTTACTATAAAGTAAAATAAGTATTTGAATAAATTTAGCAACACATTTACAAGTTATTAACTTTATGTTTTTTAATGAATAACCTTGATATACAAATGGATAATATGAGGATAATAAATTTATTTTTTTCATTTTATATGAGTTAATAAGATAAGTATAAATAAATAATAATATGTATTTTCAAATGATGTAACAATTTTAAATATAATTATTTAATTCTATTGATTATTATTTTCCTTATTTTTTTCGATCCCTAAACCACTGTAAAATAGATATTTTAAAATTATAATATTTTTTAATCGTTTCTTTTCTAGACATTTTGTTATTTATAACAATACCTAGAAATCATTAAATTATGGTTTTGATTATATAATAAAAAAATAAACATTTCAATAAAATAATCAGTACATTTAAGAAAATGATCGAACACATTAATAACCATAAAAATAAAGTTGATTAAAAATAACAAGTTTTCAATGGCAAGTGATAGTCATGGTGTAAAAAATTGACAATTAGTTCATTCTATTTTTTAGGAATGAAAAAGTGTTAATAGGAAAGGTCATTAAAATTATTAAATTTTTATGTTAAGTGTATTTTACATAAAAATGTTAAATATGAGTAAGTATTTTTTTTAATTTTAAATAACTTCACTAAATACAATAAACGGGTAATAAAAAATTTAATTTCAATGTAAATTTGTTTTTTTTCTTCTTCCAAAGTACTTATATTTTCCTTTATTAATGTTGATTAAGGTTATTTCATTTATAATTTCCAAAAATTGATTAAAAAATTCCCCTATTTGAATAGCTTTTTTAATTTTGTATTATATTTAATGTTAAAAAATAGATATTTGAAAATTATTACGTAAACTATAATTGCACAAAGTATAACAATTAAAATGGATGCAAAAAATTTGAATTATCATTGAACATTTTATCAATGCACTTTATTTTTCATTGAATAAAAATAGTTAAATTGTTTGAATTAATTTAGTATTATTTTTGTTCTTTTTTGTTAAGTAAGTTATATTAGAAGTTTATACAAAAACTGGTAAGTTTCTTTATATTTAGCAATATTATTCATTTATATGTTCCTATATATTGATATACATATAGATTTTTACTTTTATTCATAATAAAAAATATATTAAAACTATCTTTTGACTAAAATAATTTATTTTACATAAATAATATTTTCATTTATCAATATACTTATAACACAGACTGTCACATAAGAAGACATATAATATGTACGAACAATAAACATAATTATATTAGCATTATTTTATTGTACTTTAACAAAAAGTAAAAAAGCTGTTTAAAATTAGAAATATATTTGAAAGCTATAAAGACTAGACTTTACATAAGTATATATCAAATTTTCTTTAAAGAAAGTTTAAAGTGTTTAAAGTTGATATTTGTTGATATAAAAAAAATGAACTGATACATAGTAATAAAAGATTTTTTAGAAGTCATTTAAATTGTGATCAATATGTTACGTTTCCATAATTTATTTAAAAAAAAACAAAGAAAAGAAATTTAATATGCATTTGTTGTTATTAAAGGAAGCATATATAGTGAAGTGGTATGTTTTGAAGTATGAATTACAAGAAACTTTTTATCTCGTCTTTTTTATTTTGTCATTTGTAGTTTAGTTATTATAATACATAATGATAAAAATAATTTATAATGTGCTATTTGTGCACTTTTTTTTTAAAAGTACCAATTGAGTTTAATCAAATGTGAAATTGTAAACAAAAATATTTGCTAAATATACTTCCTTATTTCAAGAAAAAACAGAATAATAAAGTTATATTATTATTGACATAAAACTTATACTTTCCCTTTAAATTTTTATATTTCTTATATTCATGTCTAATAGGCAATCTTCTATATCTTATTAATAAATGTCAAATATTAAAAAAACTGCTTTTTATGTCTAGTTTTTATTTCAAATTTTTCATTATTTTAATTAAAGTCTTCATTATATATACATATATAAAGGATTATCCGTTCTGTCTATTCTAGGCCACCAATTAAATTCTGTCTGAAGATTTGTTCAACCAAACACTATTTATCTCATGTTACTTTTTCATTTCCCCCAATACTATGTGAAATTTATTTTTTCGACAAGAGAGAGATAAAGAAAAAAAGAGAAATAATTTATATTTCCTATTACTAGTAGCCATCTAATTTTATGTTGATAGAAAATGAAAGAAAAAATTTTAAAATAGCACGAATGCTGCTTACTAATGAATGCCAACAGACACGACAATTAAAAGAGTCTAATTAATTGATAAGTATGCATTTTTACTTTTTGGTCTACTCTTAATATGCATATAAAAATATATTATTTTTAAATATAAATGATATCATACTGACCATATTATTATAAGATATACATATATCAATTTTTATTTTTAATGTTCGAAGATGCCAACCACAAAAGTTCATTTTGCTAGAAATTTTTAATAATATTACACTTTTAAAATGAAATTCTTAAGTCTGTATTTTAAAAAAGGAAATGAAGGAAACAAAAAGCACTAAAGTCATAACTTTTTCTTTTGTGTTTAGATAAAATATTTGAAGAACTATAAAAAAAAGCAAAGGGAATAATTTTTTTGTCTTTCAAAAAGAAAGGTTTGGTAAATTTCCTATTATAAATTTAGAAAAAAACTATATCATATCAAATGAAAATGTTAAACCGTAAAAAAATTAACTTTTTACTAATGATTAAAAATTTTATTTTAAATTATTTGATATAGAAAAGAGAAAATAATATGGATATTCAATTAAGTCAATTTTTCCATTTCATATAACAAAAAATATTTGATTATTACTTGCATTAAAAAAAGAAGCTTAACGAATATATTCTTTTCATTTCAATTATCATATACATTTATACATCAAAAAAATAATTTAAAAAAGATCAAGTGATAGATGGTTGTTAACAAACTAATATATTTACTTAAAGTGACAAAATATAATATATTAAACTGCTTAAATAATTGACATTAAAAAAATATTTTACATACGAACCCCCAATATTAAAACAAAAATTTTTATCTTCGATTTTATTCGCTGAATCGTCCTTCATATTTAACACATTGCAAGTAAGTACATGCTAAAAAACTAAATAAAATCTTCTTCGTCAAATTATCTAATGTTTGCAAAGCTGTTTTTTATACAAAAGCATTGGATGTTTAACTAAACTTTTTTGCTTAATATTAAGTGCTAAGCTTTATAAAGATTTTTGTATTTCAAACAAATATTATATTCGACTTTTGCATATACTTTTAACGGGAAAAATTTCTTTCAATTTTTTTACACATAACTTTTAAAGCATAAATATGAATGATTTATAATTCTTTTAATAAATAAATACTTATAATTTTGTATATTTTTTAGTGTAAATTGCATTATTTTAAAACCAAACTATTAATTTTTTTTCAAAAGTATAAAAAAAGGGTAAGTAAAGTTAAAAAAGTTTGCGCGATGTTTGATATTAAATTATTGTCAATCAAATACCATTAAAAACTATTTTTTCCGGGTAAACAATGAAAGTAAAAATGTTATTTATTTATAATTAAAATAAATAATAAAATATAATAAAAAAATTTTTCATAGCAATGATCAAAATATTCACAAATATTATAATTTAATTAAATTAAATGATATATATTAATAAAATGTTTTAAAAATATTATTATATATAAAAATTCCAACTTTAAAAAATAAGAAATATTACTTATTATTAATATAAAATATATTTTAGCATATTACATTGTTGCGACAAATATATTTATGAATATGATAAATGTACAAATATTATTAATTTACTTTTAATTATTTACATTATTAAAAAAACCCATATTGTTAAATTTAGAATCAAAATAATCTTTTTAATTTAAAATATTCGAATATTATTATATACGGCAAGACATGTCTCGAAAGTTGAGTCCCTTACATTGGTGTATCCGGTTAACTTACACAATTTCTTTTACACTAACCAATTGTCCCACACGACTGAAGTTTAAATAAAAGTGCAATCCAAATATATGTTCAATTACATTAATAGAATATGCTTAACAAAGAAATTCATTATGGCATCTGATATCACGGTTCGTTCTGTGTTAAAAAAAAAGTAAAAAAAAGTAAATTAATATCATAAACCAATAAAGACATTAATTAACAGAAACTGTATAACCATATCCTATTTACAAATTGCTTCAACTTTAATTATCCATTATTAATTATTCTTTAATTCAGGTTCTTGTATTTTATAGACACAGATGTTGGTTATTTAAAAAAGATATCTTTTGTGAAAAATCTTTCTACAAAAAAAAGGAAGAAAAATTATGGTATATAGTTACAATGTATACTAATAACGCAAGACTCAAAATATGTTCGTAAGTTCCTTATTTTAAAACAAATTTAACATGACAATTGAAATATTTAAAAAAAATGTCCTTGAAATGTTGGACTTTTTTTACAGTTTTTTTTTCATTTTAAAGGTACAGATATATTGTAATGTGTTCCCATTTACTAACTATCTGCAGGATGGGTAATTAATCAAATTTAAAAAACAGCCTTTTGAAAATTTTTATACATCTGAAACTCATACATAACAATTAAACATCTTTTTTAAAATAGTAAAAAAAGGCCATAAAATAATTTAAAATGATAACTTTTCTTTTTTTATTCCACCACTTTATAATTTATCATGACAAGAAAGATTGTTATAATAAACAAACATAGATAATGTTTCTTATGAATTTTTATTACATATATTATAAAAGAGTCAATTTAATTGATAGACTTTCCAATGTATAAATTGACTAAGGAGCATTATTTTAGAATTTGACCGATTATTCAACACTGATAATAAAATAAAGAGAAATTGATAGTGCTTGGCTTATCAAGGTACATTTGAGTGTTCTTTTTATAAAGTCGTATTAATTTTCTACTATTAACAAGAGACATATATATATATATACATATATTTATATAATCATTTTTACATAGACATTTATTAGGGAAATTTTTATTCAACTTTATATATAATTTTTTTATATCATTGATAAAATTCCGTTTTCTTTAAAGACGATTACAATGATAAATGAATAGTTGTCTATGTAAATTTTATCTCATCTCAGTATATTAAAAAATATGCTAGCCATTACAAGGGACAGACTTAGATGGGAAAAAAATAAATATAAGAGCATTAAAAATTAAAATGTCTGGACGTTTTGATACTGAATTATTTGTAAACTAATAGTAAAAAAGCTTTTTTGATGAATGTTGATATGTCTTTTATTTATACTTATTCATATACAGAAAATATACACATACATTTATAAATGCCAACCATTTTGATATTTTTTTGAATTTTTAAAATAAAAAAAGAAGGGAAAAAAGTTTCTTTTTAATATGACCATTTCAAATAAACTTTTTAATGTGAAATATTAAAGTAGACTATAAACTGGAGGACATATACTTTTAAAAGTAGTGCATGAAAAAATGTTTCAAAGTATTGTGTGTATATATTTGTCAATCGGCTGGTACCAACGTGCACATATTCATTCCTCGAAAAAATGACTTTAAAAAAATGACTCCACGCAATCACCTGCCAATCGTCCATCCATTTAATACTTGGTATATATATAATATTAATATATATATATATATAAAATATATATTATATATAATTTTTATTCTTTACTTACAAAGAAATTTCTGTGCATAAAAATTTATAAAAAGGTTACTACAGGAACGCGACCCAGTCAGCCGCTAGTGTTCCTTCTGTCTAACCATTTATATGTTAAATGAATAATTTTGATGGTTCTAAAGGCCGTCATATCATTAATGGAACGTGCCTCAATGATTGGGATTATAAGATGAAAGTCAGAGAAAAGGACACAAGTAGTACAAAAAAAACTATTGTGCCTAGATATAAAGTGCACTCATTTTCCGACATATTTTAAAGCTTTGAAACATAACAGATAGAATACGGACATGTATATGTAAAATGAGAGATTGGGGTGAGACAGGATGTACAGGAAAAGGAGATCATATAATTGTGACGATGTAATGGCGACGAATGTCTTTTTGCAGGCTTTAACTGCCAAGTCTCTTTCAAAAAGTACATTAATAAAAAAATATCTGGGTTGGATTATATAAGAGAGAGCAAAATTTAACTAAAAATCATAAAGAAAATGTAGTAATAGAAAAATAGAGTTGTATTGCGAGTGTTCGTGAGGCTTCTTCTTTACACTCAAAAGACAAAATTTATAAGAGCTAGAAGGATGAAATAAAAAGACTTGGGATGAGTAATATTATACGGAAGCCTTGATTTTTTTGACCAATATATATAATATAATATAGTATATATAACTATATATATATATATATATATATATATAAATCTTGATTATAAAATCACTTGAAAAAAAAGAGGACAGCCATATTTGAGAAATTTAGTGATATGTGCAATGTTTAGTCTCCATATTATAGTTCTTATTTTTGTATCTTTTTATAACGATGCTTTTTATGTATTATACTTTCTTATATATTTCAAGAGTCTAATATATGATGAACGAAGTAGAGTGTAGACCTTTTAAAAATGAAACTAGATAATTGTGATAATATGCACTCTATTTTTCTCTAACATACATATTAAGATTGACATTGCCTTAGTTATATTCTTAAGAAATCAGTAGAACAGTTAAATAATGCAGACATTGGGCCGTCTTCAATGCCGGCAGGTCTTTTTTCAGAACTGCACTAATGTTTAACTATTAAAAAACTAATTTTTTATTTTCAGTCGTTGACTTTTTCCATAACTACTACATGTTCTACAATTTAAAATGCGTTTTTTGTCAATGTATGTACTTTTTTCATGCACTTTTTAGAGATTTTTTGTTCGCATTCTTTTTTCTCTTTAAATATTAGATTGAAATAAAGTGCAACCAAAAAAGGCAATTACACTGACCATTTGTATAATCGTCAATCTGTATTGTCATGTCGGCTGAATAAACGTTCTTACTCTATTTTTTATTCTAACTTTTTTTTTGCATAACTTAAAATAATTTTTCAATGTTGTTTTATCACATCTGCTATATTATTTAAAATTTATTTTTATACAAGTTATAGTTTATCAATAATTTTTTAATCATTTGTATAATATTTTGTTTCTTTCTATCTGTTATAATATGATCGTCCTCTAAATACACTTAATATTTTATCTTTATTGAATTGATCTTTATTATAAATATGTTATTTCTAGTTAAATCTTTCGTAATTTTTTCGACTGCACAGGAACTTCGATAAATACTATGTAGCCAATGAGAGTGATATTTGTTATTGTCGGGGGTTTTTTCTCTGCACGTATAATTGTCTAAAACCCTTCTTTCTGCCCCGTTTAAATTTACAGTATAAAAAAACAAAATAAATAAATATCTTTTATTAGTTGGTTTAAGGCATTAGATTTATAATTTACATCACACATTTTTATCATGATTTAATTATTTATTATAATCTTTTCCTTTCTCTTGTACGAAAGATCAGGCGTGTAAAATAGTATGTAATGTCTAAGTACTTATATCTTTTTTGAATAAACATTTGCCTGTCTTTTAGTTTGATAACAGTTATCAGTCATTTTTTATCTTTTTTACTTTTTCTTTTCTCAGCCTCTGTAAAGTAGCTTCTTGCATGTATACATTTTTATGTACTTTTTTAGCTATGATGCTGACATATGCATTTTAAAGTTTAAAGTTATAACTGAATTGAAAAAGACAAAATCATAAATATATGTAGGCATATGAACCTCCTTTTTAGAAGATTCCTTGACACCTCCTATACGAATAATATACTTAATTAACTCATAAAGCTTTATACTTATATGTCTATGCATGTCTGGAATAACTTTTTTTTTCTAATATTAATCTTTAGCAATGCAAAAAAAAGAATTTTATTATAAATAGTAAATGAATTTTCACATTTTAATGAAGTTAATGCAACTGAATCATGTATTTTTTTAAAATTCATTTTAATTTTAGACGTATCATTATTTTATATATTGCCACCAAACTCTATATGTAGCATAAATACACATAAATATAAATATACATATATAAATTATATATTTTATATAAAACTATTCTATTTCAAACCTAAACAATCTATGAAAGCAGTTATAAAATTGTATAACGAACATCAAGTCATTGTTAAATATTTAGCGACAAGTTTACCATAAAACTTTTGTTCAAGAAGAACTTAAAAAAGCCACTTCACAGATATATATATGAAAGCTCATTTACAAAAATTTATTGATACTTTGCGCACACAAAATTACAAGCGAAAAGAATAATATTTTGATCTTTTTTTAACAATTATATCTATTTTTTATTTTAATATTTTAACTTATTGACTAGACAATAAGTGCTTCTAATGTTCTACTATAATTCACTATTTTATTTCTACGACTTCCTATATTTATTATATTAAAATATTTCTTTTAATTAATATATAATTTTATAAAGGACAATTTATTGTCACATATAAATTTTTCTTCCTTATTTTTCAAAGTATTATATTATCATTTAACATTAATCATTTGCATATTGATATTATTTTCAATTACATTAATCTTTTTTTTATAAATAGAGCCTTATCTATTCATTCAAATATTTATTTTCTTGTATTTCCTGTTTTCTTATTTGTTGTTATGTTTATACTCACCTGTACAGTATTGGTCGGGGTTGAAAGGTAGGCCGTACCATTTACATAAAAATTTCAAACACATCATGTGCATTGAACATAAAATATTTAAACCTGGGTGTTCGTTTAAACTCATACAAAAGGTTTGAACTCCTTATCAACATATTTATCTACTTATGTCCTTCCTTTTTTAATTTGCCATAACAACTCATAGATTTGCGAAAAGGTGGGACGCCTCATAACCTGGTTGTTATTGTGCCAGCCTATTCTTTTTAGAATCTTGGTTTTTTGGTATAGCTATACAGCCTTTTTTGGTATATGCTTTTGTTTCTATGTTGTGATGTCAACGACGACCATGAGATGACGATACATATATAGAAACATTTACTCCACCTTTAACTCTTTTATATGTCCTTCATATATTCTTTTTCCTAACTTTTATTTATGTATCATCATGTTTTATCCATAGCCTAAGCTGGAATTTTCTTTTTCATATGTCTAATTTTTTTAGTATAATTTAAAAGATCAAAAGAAACTAAAAAGATACGCTTATATTTATAATGTTATATGTAATTAATATATAAATATCCTCGTTTTAAAATATATTGATATTTGTATATAAAAATATATATATATATATATATCCTGCAAAAATATATAATATTATAATAATTATAAAGTTATCCTGTTTTTTTAGACTATGTTTATCTTTGATCACATTGTATTACCATAACTTCCTTAACTCCATAGATATATACATATACATTTATATAAATATAGATAAATATATATTTTATTTTTAATATCTTTATATGCACATAATTTGTAGTTATATTATAAGTATAAATTTAAATACTTTAATAAAACTACAATAATATCGTAATCCAAATTTATAAATGAGCCTTATAAATCTATAGATATATTATTTTTTCACGATTATTATTTTTTACCACAACTGATTATATAACAAAATGTTTTTTTAAACAAAAAAATTAATGATTTTGCGTGTCTTTTTTTGCGAAACCAATTTTTGTCATGTCGACATACATTATTGCATATCATCAAACAGTTTTAATTACAGCTCTTTAATATCGCACACGAGGAGATCACCCTAGAAGGTAATTACAAGAAAACAAAAAACTTCTCGGTGAACTGATCTCCTCTGTACAGCATACAGTTTTTAGAACACTGTTAAAAATTACAAATCACAGAACTAACGTCGCATTGCGAAAATCTGTGGCATCTAAAAGTAATATTCCCAGATAATATATTTCGGGAGAAGATAACATTTCACTAAAAACCATCAAACAGTATATGTTATCTAACTTTAAATTCATAATTTATCACACTGCCTAACTATTTTTAATTTGCTGCCAGCTACATAATGTCTCAAACGGTAGATCCATTCTTCTGTTTTCAACTGGTAAGCTTTTGATGATTTTCTTCATTTTTGATACTACCACTTATCAGAATATAAAGAAAAAACTGATAATAAATAATAATAATATTAATATATAGTATCGATAAATTAAATAATAGACATAATTAGAATATTTATGTTTTCTTGATAAATTTAATAGTATTCTGTGTTGAGTGTAACAAAGAACTCCAATGTCGATTTTATATCATTAAAAATATTTGCGGAATTATAGAACCTAGAAAAAGGACCAATCATACGAGATGTGCGTAAATTTTTATGTGTTCGGTTAATTTCTCAATACTTTTTTAAAAACCATTTTCTGACTGTCTTGTTATCAATATTAAGAAGAGACATTTACACCGGCCACCTTTTGTATAAATAGATAGATAGAAAAAGGTTTGACATATTTGAGCGAGCTAAGCTAGAATTTAAATAATATTTGTTATTAATTGTCATCAAAGTATAAAAAATTATTTTTAATGATACATGTTTTATTAAGAATATACATCTATTCACAGACAAAGGACGTTCGATTTACCAAAGTTAATTAGTTTCTTTATCATTTATCATTTAATAGTTTTTTATATATATTAATGAGATATCAATATAAATAAAGTAAAAAATATATTTAAAAAAAATATTTTTTTTTAATTTTAGCCCTTTGATCGTCCGAAACAAGAAAATCAGCCAACAATGAGAGAAGCTAAACCATATAAATGTCAACAGTGTACAAAATCATTTGCTAATAATTCATATTTATCACAACATTTACGAATTCATTCTGGAGTAAAACCGTTTGGTCCTTGCAAATATTGTGGCAAAAGTGTAGGTTATTAAATTTTAAAATTACTATTAATTAATTTTTTTTCATTTATTATATTTTTTCATATATTTCTTTTATTTTTAGTTTACACAATTATCCCATCTACAGCAACATCTTCGCACACATACAGGTGAAAAACCTTATAAATGTAAAATTGAAGGGTGTGGAAAAGCATTTAGTCAATTGTCAAATTTGCAATCGCATTCGCGATGTCATGAACAAAATAAACCATTCAGATGTAACAGGTTTGTTAAAAAAACAATTATATAATATAAATATACTTTTACAGTTGTTATAAATGTTTCTCAGAGGAAAGTCAATTATTAGAGCATATTCCAAAACATCAAGATTCTAAACATTTAAAGGTAAATACAAAAATAAATAATATAATACTACATTTAATTATTAAAAAAAGTAAAAAATATTTATATTTGATATATTTTAGAAGCATCTTTGTCGGTTTTGTGGGAAATCTTATGCACAGGCAGTGTATTTAGAAAAACATATGGCAAAACATTCAGATAGGAGAGGAAATATTACTGGTCAAGTAGATCATGTACACAGTTGGAGTCAACAATTTAATAATGCAGGTGATTTTTTAAGTAAGTCTAACTAAATATAAAAAAGAATTTTTTTAATAAAAATATAAAATTATTTAAGGATTAGGGCAGTCGGCAAATGCTGCATTTAATCGAACACAAGAACAATTAGCACATGCTACAGCATCGCAAAGTAATCTTGGGAGTGCAAATTTAGGTGGGCCCTCGATTGCTTCATCAACATATAATACTTACCAAACAACAACGCCGACATTAGTTGCTGCTGCAGCCGCAAATTCTGCGATGATGAATCAACCTACCATACCATTAGATCTTTTTAAATGGGCCTGCTTTTAATATAATAACACCGTTAGAAAAAATTAATCAAACATACAACAATGGGGGATTTAGATCATGAAATGAGATGAATCCTTATAGTGATACGTTGTAATTTCCAGTTATTCTATAAAATCATAATATTCGTTTCACTCATTCCCAATGCCGATACTTTATCAAATACCCAACATTATATAATATATTATGAACTACCAAAATTAGATATATAATATATATATATATATATATATATATATAACAAAACTAACACTAATTAGAACATAATAATTATGCTTACGGAATTTTAAAATAATGGCTTATGTGTAAAGGATCTGATTTATATATATGTATATGAATCAATCACATATAGCTCTGTATTTTGATATGTGTAAATTTTTATAAACATTGTATTAATATTTAGGGCATATCTTGTATCATATATTTGTTTTAACTATATATTATGCTTTTTTACAGAATTATCATTGTTCTAATTACAACGATCTCTATTAACATTGCCATTAATGGCTTACTCCAGTTATATATTACAATTAGATGTCTTATCTATTCCCAAGAATAATCGTTTGATTTTTTTTATATTTTATTGAATTTATTTACAACATCTTACTACTTTAAATTTTCATTCCTTCTCCGTATATTTTTAATGTTGAATATGCCTATTACTTCACAGATGTTTGTTAATAAGTGTCCCAAAGTGCCTTTCATATTGACTTTCATCTCTTGCCCTAAACAGTAATGGTTATTTTGATTTTTTGTTTTATATTAAAAAATTCTATATTATTATATATATTTCTGCCAAGAAACTGCCGGTCTTTTTTAGTATCATTTTTTTTCAAATTCGGCTAACCAACGTATTTTTTGTCATTTAAAATTAATATAAATTTTCTTTACGATACATCCCTTTTATTTCGGGTTCTTCAGCGCATAGATTCCAATAATTTTTATTGTAAATATTATCTACCTGTTTTTTATTGAATTATAAATAACAATAATTTTTATTGATCACAAAATAAAGGCCTCAAATGGCTTTATTTTACCAACTATTGTTTTACAAATTTTTGGCATCTTTAATGCGTCTTGACTTTCTGGGATAATAATAATAATAATTTATATGTATTATCATATAAATGATGGTAATATTGATAATCTCAAGTTAGCATTTAGGTTTTCTTAAAATAATCATTGCCTAACAAATCTACAAAACGTTTCAAGGCTCATTTTTAATTTTGGTTTACTCTCTAGAATATATAGAAATATATATATTTACATTTGAAAGTATTTTTGAATTACAAAAAAGCTATGGAGCGAAAAAATGTCAAAATATTTAAGTGATCATACATTTACATTATTTCCTTTGTAGAATAGATGAAACACGCATTTATTGCTTTCTTTTCGCAATTAAGAAGTTAGACATTAATAATGTTCTTAAACGTTTGTGATAAAGATTATTCACAAGATTTATTTTTTAAAATATCTTTAATATTGTTTTATATATTATATATCTTTTATTCTTTATGTTAATCCACTTATGTTGTCACGTAGATCGTGAAACATTGCTGTTTATATTAAATATTTATATATATTATTTTTTTAAATAAAGCTTTTTATAATAATTATCTCTATAAAAATAAGTTTTAAGTTATGGCAATTTTTGTCTTAAATTTAATAAATATCCCATAAATAATTTTTAAAGTCTAAAAAGTTAACTGGTGAAAAAGAGTTCCTAAATGTATTTTTAAAAAAATTATTTTACAATTTTTTTTTCTATGTTAATAAAATTATTTTAAATAATATGCGTTAACAAATTTATAAAAAAAATTTTTATGTAAAAAATACCTTTACCAGCTTAAATCAGTAATTTTCATTCCAAGCTATAGATAAAAATAAATTAAAATAATTTAGAAATATAGGAAAATAACCATAGTGATAAAAAATATAATGAAAAACAACGGTATTTTTACAGTACCTTTTGTAAATAAAAAACTGGCTGTTAAGTGTTGTTATGTTATTTTAAAATAATCGATGATAATAATTTTATCCATTTGTCAGAAGTAGGAAAAAAAGACACTGACCTAGTTTTTTTTCGCTTTTTTTACAAAAACGTGTTTAAATTTTTTTGATATTTGATTTCTTATTTGTATTACAATTTAATCTTCTTTTTATTTAATTTTATTAAAGGTAATTACATTTTCCGTAGATTAAAACATTAATATTATACTGATTGATACTTATTAAAAAGTATAAAAAAAGATGTTTACAACGATACAAATAAATGGAAAATTAATAAGAATTTTAAATATAAATACTTCAATAAAAAAATTATCATTTAACTATGATAGGAAAAGAAAACAGAATGTAAAATTTAAATCTATTAATATTATTATTAATGCAATTGAAAAGTCTCCTATTACTCATTTAAATAGTAAGGATTAGATTCTTTCTTTTTATCACATATAACGATTATTTCATCATTAAAAAAAATTATTATTAATTATAAAAATAAATGCCTTATTACTACATAGATTTAGATATTGGAAAATCTATTATATGTATATCTTTATAATTTTTTTGGTGTATTATTCTTTCAAAAATTGTTATATTAATACAATGATATCATGATTTGATCCCCTATTTTACTAATCTTATTTGCTATCAATAAGCTACAATGTATTACACTTTTATTTTGTGTGTAAATTTTAATATACCTTCTCACACAAAAAAATATTAAAATTTTCATAGTGTGATTTTATTAACATACAATAATAGTGTAAAAAAGGGGTTAAAAAGAAAGAAAATTTTTAAAAAAAAGTATTACTTTGAAACAGTTAAATTAAAAAAGGTAATAAGATGATGATAAAAAAATGCATCAGTTTAATACTAGTTTAAAGTTATAGTATCATCTTGACATGTTTTAATTTATAATGTTAAATTAAAATGAACATTTGTAGAAGTTTTTGTAATATAAAAAAATTATCGCATCTCATTAAAATTTTTTTAGAAACTATGTTACTTCGTACAATGGTTTTTGTTACTTCTTTTTCGGATAGTAATCAAATTTGGTGACACATTTTTTGAAAATTAGATAGAAACTAAAGCATTATGTCAATCAATTTCTAATAGAGTTTATTTTATTATAATAATCAGTATTTCAAAACATTTTAATGGTATCATCACAAACAAAATAATACTTGGGTAATAATGGGATAAAAGTTAAAATTTTGTATATATAAATTTCTAGGGATCAAAAGAAAAATTGAAAAAACTTTTTGTAAAAAAGGCAAAAATTACTTTTCTACATAGAATTATTTTTTCACATAGTAAAAAAATTTTCTTTCAATAGAGGTAATAATTTTGTAGTAAAAAATCTGTATAAATAAAGTTGTTTATAAATTACTTTAAATTTTATTAAATATTTAATTTGGCTATAAAATTTCATATTTAATTTATTTTTTTCATGTTGTAGAATTGTCATGAGATTGGTTTTTGATATTAATCAGTAGTTGGATAAAATCACAATCTTGAAATAAGATAAACTACCCAAAATAAGAAAAAATTTATGGTGAACTACATTAATATATTTTGTTACTATACATTATTTCCTTAATCTACTTTTTAAGTTAGCTATACAACAACTTTTATATTGAATTTTATTGTGATAATAAATATTACAGCTAAAATATATGTATATTTTTAATGATTTTTATAATGTAAAACAAATATTATCAAAAATTCTTAATTTTTTTATAATATACTTCTTAACACAACATTTTGTTATTGAAAATGTTTTCTTATCAGCTAATAAACAAATACTCGTGATTGAAAGCATAAACATTAATTTTTTTGAGTTAAGAATAAATTTCACTATTATTACATTTCAAAGATTTTTCAAAATCTTGCTATTATATTTTAATTTCTTTAAACCTCTTTAAAATATATCCCTGAATTTATAAAAAATACTTTCCTTTAAAAGTTTATGTACAATGTATCAGGTGTAATATAAAAAAACCACAAAGTATACGATATAAACACTTTTTTAAAAAGAAAATTAATCATAAAGTAAAAAATTCGTTTTACATATGTTAATATGAAAGTTTCTTTTATATTTTTAAAATAATATAAGATGAAGATTTTTGTATCAATATAATAGTCATACTCTGTAAGAATAGCTGCAATTTTACAAATAAAAGTCATTTAACTTTAAATTCTATGGGAAAATTTAATTTTTATTTATTTTTTTTATAACAAGGAAAAAAACCATTTTTTTATTTTAAATTATTTTTCTTATAAATTTAAAATAACAACAATTTTATTATCAAGATCTTTTTTAAAATTTGGCAATTAAAAATATTGAACATATTTATTGAAGATTAAAAATGATTATTTAAAAAATGACTATTGTTGTTTTTGTGTTGGTATTAAAAACACCGTATATACTACGGAATACTAAGCTGAATGTAATAAGTATAAAAATATGTACATTGATCTACTAGTTACAATAAAAAGTTGTATTATTTTTCTTTGTTAGTTGTAAAATATGGTAAAAACTCTAGAACTGAAGTTGTTGATGTTAATATTTCAAAACATTTTTTGAAATATATGGGTATCGTAGTTTATTTTAAAAGTTAAATAAACTTTTTAATACGCTTTGACAATTTAACCTGGTTTAACTTAAAATAATTTTGAGTTTTGTTCATATTAAATTTTAATTAAACTAAAAAATTTTCATTTATGAATGGAAATGTATCTAGTAAAAAACAAATTCTTTTCTATACAAATTAATGATTCACCGTTTCTGATATGACAAGTAAAAATTTTTCTGCACTTATTATTAAAAAACTTTCCTACTGAACTAAAGTAATTTAACTATATAAAGTTTACCGAGATTAATCAAATATTTTTTTAATTAAACATTTTTATAAAGTTAAATAACAATGTTATCATTATTGTGTTCATATAAAACAAACAAAAACTAATGTAAACCATAAAAAATGTTACTCAAATACCATTTTTGTAAAATATTCAATTATTGTAAATTATTATATGAAAAATCATTATTTATGATTTAAAAAATAATAGTGTTTCTTTTTTTTACAAAATCATTTGATTGTTACTTGTTGACTATTCTCAATGTTATTAACATTTTATCTTTAAATTTCCAATTTTAAAAATAATTTTTTTTTAAAATGCTTTATAAATATAATAAAATTATTTTTATGTGACAAATAGTAAAGTTATTCATAAAACGTTAATATATGTAGAGATTTCAATTTTTTTAGCCCTTAAAAAAATATTTCGCTAAAATGTAACAAGAATTATTTTTCATTGATATTGGTGTTTAACATTCTTATTTTTGTGGTAGAGAAACTAAAGCACAAAGTGCGCATGATAGTTTTATGTGTTACTTACTGCCATTGAATTGAAAAAAACGATAAAAAAGGAAGAATAAAAGGAACTAAATACAAAATAACTTATTGTAATTTTAACGAAAACATATAAAAGTACTATTTTCAAATGATTTTGTAAAAATATTTTAATGTATTTTTACCTTTTTAAAAGAAATAAAATAATATCAATACAAGATATCTTTTCTTTCGACACGTGTGCTTTAATAACTTCAAACAACTTGTGTTAGTTAGAAAAAATTAAATAAACCCATCAACTATCTTTGAAGAATAATTTAAAACAAATAAATTTTAATCTAAAGATAATGTAAAAAAAACTCCCACATATCTAATATTTATGCAGCATTTGTTGAAAATTATCTTACAACATATATAAAATAAAAAAGAGATTTTAGGATAATTATTAAACATTTAAACATCTAAAAGCAAACATGATATTTTAAAATAAATAATATATTTAACATAAATTACTCTGATTTATCAATAAATTATGTAAAAGAATTTTTATGTAATAAACAAAGAAAATTACAGAGAATTATTTATTTTGGAGTGATAATAAAAATAATTTCATTTAGTTTTTTTTTTGAGAATTTAATAGTTTACATAATTGGTGCTTAAAAACAGGTGCAAAATTTGTACAAATTTGATAGTTGTTTTACAAGAATATAAAATGAACTTACAATAAAAAAATATCCTTGTTAATGTTTAAGCAGTTGTTAATACATGAAAATAATTGTCTCTTTTATGGATATTTAAAGATTTAAATAAAAATCTGTTACTTTTTTAAACATTATCATTTCTAAATTTAATTCATCGTTTTATTAAACATTACTTAATTTTCTATGTGTTTGAAAGAATTATTTTATTGATATTCGAGAAAACAGTTCATTTTATTACATTTGTTCTTATCTTTTAACAATAGATCATGTCGAATGTAGATTACCATTTATTAGAGGATAAAAAATATTTAATACTTTTTTATAAATATCTAGAAAATCACACTGAATGATATGATAAATCAACAAATATAGGCAACATACTTTTATGATATAAAAATATTTGATTTATTTTAGTTTTAATGAAATTTCATTTTTTATATTAAAGAAATAACAACTAAAATTGTTAATGTAGAATAATAACAGTAATGAAATTTATTATAAAACTAAACTCTTAACGGTTTAAAAAATATATTATTGCAAAATTTTAACAAATAAAGTACATGTAACACTTTATAGTAATAATTTTAGTAAACTATGACTGTAAGGTGTAAACTAAAACTTAAAATTAAAACTTTAATGAATATTGTAATATTTTTCACCTTAATAAGGATTGCAACCAGTAATTATGAAAGTTATATTGATAATAAACATATATTATATCGTAGTAAAAGGCAAGCAGGAAGTAAGAAATAAGCAATTTAATTATTTTAATCAAAAACTTCAGCTTGTGGAACATCATGCAATGATTTTCAAGAAACAGCCCAATTATTTATCTTTGAAAGAGGAAATCTTATTGTTAACTATGGAAAAGATTCTAAGGGATGTAAGACAGCAGATATATCATGTAAAGGAACAGGACCAGCTGAAGTAATGACAATGACATTGTTATTTACAGTTGATGGAATTAGTGGAGAATTTAAAGAATTAGTAAATTTTATATTAAGTTGTTTTAAAATATATTTGTATTTAGGGACTTACTGATCCAACAGCTATACCTGATGAAATAACAACACAATTACAATGTACTGCTAATGGATCTTGGATTTTAGATGGATTGGCATATTCAAATATACTTTCATGTGAATCATTATATATTCTTGATTGTCAACAACTTGCACAAGTAAATATAGAAGATACAAATGCTCTTTTACCATTTCCACATTCAAATTCTATAAAAGGTACCACTCAATTATCAACTAATGCAAATGATATTGGTGAAGAGATTCAAAGTGTAGAAGTATGTAAAGCATCGACAAAAACAAATTATGTTGCTATATTAGCAGAAACAACTGATGGTCAATATATTGTAGGTTTATCATTTAATAAATCATAATAGAATGTTATATATAAAGGTTGTTGCTAATGAAGTATCTTATACATATGCTGAATTTGTTTGCCACAAAGGACAGCTTACATCAAATGAAAATATTCCAGGAAGTTTTACTGGAAAATTTATATGCCAAGGTAATTAGAGTGTAATAAGATAAAAAAAGTAAATATTTTTTAGAATATGAACCTGTCACCGATTGTACACCATTAGATGTAAAACAAATATCCATTAGTGATACTTCATTGAGTGTTCCAAGTGAAATTAACTACCACTATAAAATAAATCAAGGGAATATGAAAAAAAAAGAAATCGTTCTAAGCACAGGATTTAAAGATATTCAAATAACATGTCAAGGTATCGATACAACAAAATATGTCATTTTTGCTCTAAAATCGACAGATGATCAAAATACAGTATGTTTTTTAAAAATTATTTACATTTTTTATATGTAATAATTTTAGAATATTCAATCAGGCCAATATGCACATTCAGCATTAATTTCATGTAAAAATAATGCATGGGTAACTGTAACCGGTGCAGGAGTAACAGGAGAAATTATTTGTGATGGTAAGCCATTTGTATAACTATTAAAAAAGTATTTTTAAGAAATTGAAAAAATTGAGGAAACAACAACAACTTTAGTGGATATAACAACAACTGAAGCATGTATTAAATGTCCTGATCCTAATATTGGAAATGTTGTAACAGATGGATGCATAAAAGCAGATCTTAATATAACAGTAGCTAGTGATTCAACTTACAATTGTGATGTATTGGTACTTTCTTGTACCAGCAAAAATGGTAATAATAATGTTGCACTACTTGCTACAAAACAAGATGGTACAAAACTCGTAAGTTTTTATTATACTCAATTTAATCTTATTTAGGATTTGAAATATGGACCATATAATAATAAAGTAAAAATTTACTGTGACCATACAGGAACATATAAATCAGAAGCTGTTGGTGGAACTGAATTAACTGGTGAATTCGTTTGTGAAGGTATGTGTAGTTATTATAACGTAAAATTGAGTTTATACTTTTAGAACCATCACTTATAACAACAACATCACCACGTAAGACTACAGAAAATAATTTGTGCAACAAATGTCAAAAGATTGAAGAAGGAGTACCAATAACAAATGGAGCAAATGCTGGAACATTTTCTTTCACCGAAACAACAAATAGTAGAGGATGTTTAGTAGTTACATTAAATTGCAAAGGCAATAATAATAATGATATATCAGCAATAATGGTTCAGAAATTAGACAATACATATCATGTAATTTTAAAAATATTTTTAATTGTATTTAAAGGTTTAGATGCTTCAAAAGGGTACACATGAAATAGAGGCACAAATGATTTGTAATAATGATAAGCAATGGGAAGATAAAAATAAAGTTTTATTGTTAAAGACAGTTATATGTGAACGTAAGTATAAAATCAATAATAGAGTAGCAAAAGGACTAATTAATTGTTTTATAGAATATAATGTTCAAAAAACTGAACAACTCACAACTATACAATCAACATCAAATGGATCAATTACAGAAAAAGTTTTAACAACAACGGAAGAATCAACTTTTAAATATACAATATTCAGTAAATTGGAAACAGTAGTTTCAACTTCAAATGATATAGCTACACAAACTAGCACTGAATCAAGTACAATAATAGTTTCAACTTTAACACCTGAATTAAAAGAGACTGTTACTTTTACAGATGTTCTGAAAACATTGGAAGATTTGAGCACTACGTTGACTCCAATTTTAGCTGAAATAACATCCAAAGAAGTAAGAGAAATTATTAGTTCAACTTTGGCTCCTACAACATCTGAAGAATTAACTACCATTGTTACTTCAACTTCATTCCCAACAACATCTGAAGAATTAACTACAATTGAAACTTCAACTTTTGCTCCCACAACACCTAAAGAATTAACTACAATTGAAACTCCAACTCCAGTAACAATAACATCTGAAGAATTAACTATTATTGTCACTTCAACTTTATCTCCCACAACACCTGAAGAATTAACTACAATTGAAACTTCAACTCCAGTTACAACAACATCTGAAGAATTAAATACAAATGAAATTTCAACTTCATTTCCACCAACATCTGAAGAAATAAGTACAATTGTTACTTCAACTCCAGTTCCAACAACATCTGAAGAATTAACTACAATTAAAACTTCAGTTCCAACAACATCTGAAGAATTAACGACAATCGAAACTTCAACTTTGGCTCCCACAATATCTAAGGATTTAACTACAATTGAAACTCCAGTTCCAACAACATCTGAAGATCTAACTACAATTGAAAATCCAATTTCAGTTACAATAACATCTGAAGAATTAACTACAAATGAATCTCCAGTTCCAACAACATCTGAAGATTTAACTACAATTGAAACTCCAGTTCCAACAACATCTGAAGATATAACTACAATTGAAACTCCAATTTCAGTAACAATAACATCTGAAGAATTAACTACAATTGAAACTCCAGTTCCAACAACATCTGAAGATATAACTACAATTGAAACTCCAATTTCAGTTACAATAACATCTGAAGAATTAACTACAAATGAATCTCCAGTTCCAACAACATCTGAGGATTTAACTACAATTGAATCTCCAGTTCCAACAACATCTGAGGATTTAACTACAATTGAAACTCCAGTTCCAACAACATTTGAAAATTTAACTACAATTGAAACTCCAGTTCCAACAACATCTGAAGATTTAACTACAATTGAAACTCCAATTTCAGTTACAATAACATCTGAAGAATTAACAACAATTGAATCTCCAGTTCCAACAACATCTGAAGATTTAACTACAATTGAAACTCCAATTTCAGTTACAATAACATCTGAAGAATTAACAACAATTGAATCTCCAGTTCCAACAACATCTGAAGATTTAACTACCATTGTTACTTCAACTTCATTCCCAACAACATCTGAAGAATTAACTACAATTGAAACTTCAACTTTTGCTCCCACAACACCTAAAGAATTAACTACAATTGAAACTCCAACTTCAGTAGCAATAACATCTGAAGAATTAACTATTATTGTCACTTCAACTTTATCTCCCACAACACCTGAAGAATTAACTACAATTGAAACTTCAACTCCAGTTACAACAACATCTGAAGAATTAAATACAAATGAAATTTCAACTTCATTTCCACCAACATCTGAAGAAATAAGTACAATTGTTACTTCAACTCTAGTTCCAACAACATCTGAAGAATTAACTACAATTAAAACTTCAGTTCCAACAACATCTGAAGAATTAACGACAATCAAAACTTCAACTTTGGCTCCCACAATATCTGAGGATTTAACTACAATTGAATCTCCAGTTCCAACAACATCTGAAGATTCAACTACAATTGAAACTCCAGTTCCAACAACATCTGAAGAATTAACTACAATTGAATCTCCAGTTCCAACAACATCTGAAGATTTAACTACAATTGAAACTCCAGTTCCAACAACATCTGAAGATATAACTACAATTGAAACTCCAATTTCAGTAACAATAACATCTGAAGAATTAACTACAATTGAAACTCCAGTTCCAACAACATCTGAAGATATAACTACAATTGAAACTCCAATTTCAGTTACAATAACATCTGAAGAATTAACTACAAATGAATCTCCAGTTCCAACAACATCTGAAGAATTAACTACAATTGAATCTCCAGTTCCAACAACATCTGAGGATTTAACTACAATTGAAACTCCAGTTCCAACAACATCTGAAGATTTAACTACAATTGAAACTCCAATTTCAGTTACAATAACATCTGAAGAATTAACTACAATTGAATCTCCAGTTCCAACAACATCTGAGGATTTAACTACAATTGAAACTCCAGTTCCAACAACATCTGAAGATTTAACTACAATTGAATCTCCAGTTACAACAACATTTGAAAATTTAACTACAATTGAAACTCCAGTTCCAACAACATCTGAAGATTTAACTACAATTGAAACTCCAATTTCAGTTACAATAACATCTGAAGAATTAACAACAATTGAATCTCCAGTTCCAACAACATCTGAAGATTTAACTACAATTGAAACTCCAATTTCAGTTACAATAACATCTGAAGAATTAACTACAATTGAATCTCCAGTTCCAACAACATCTGAAGAATTAACTACAATTGAATCTCCAGTTCCAACAACATCTGAGGATTTAACTACAATTGAAACTCCAGTTCCAACAACATCTGAAGAATTAACTACAATTATCATTTCAACTTTGGTTCCCACAACATCTGAAGAATTAACTACAATTAAAACTTCAGTTCCAACAACATCTGAGGATTTAACTACAATTGTTACTTCAACTCCAGTTCCAACAACGTCTGAAGAATTAACTACAATTATCATTTCAACTTTGGTTCCCACAACATCTGAAGAATTAACTACAATTGAAACTCCAGTTCCAACAACATCTGAAGAATCAACTACAATTGAATCTCCAGTTCCAACAACATCTGAGGATTTAACTACAATTAAAACTCCAGTTCCAACAACGTCTGAAGAATTAACTACAACTATCACTTCAACTTTGGTTCTCACAACATCTGAGGATTTAACTACAATTGAAACTTCAGTTCCAACAACATCTGAAGAATTAACGACAATCGAAACTTCAACTTTGGCTTCCAACAACATCTGAAGAATTAACTACAATTGAAACTTTAACTCCAGTTCCAACAACATCTGAGGATTTAACTACAATTGAAACTCTAGTTCCAACAACATCTGAAGAATTAACGACAATCGAAACTTCAACTTTGGTTCCCACAACATCTGAAGAATTAACTACAATTGAAACTCCAGTTCCAACAACATTTGAAGAATTAACTACAATTGAAACTCCAGTTCCAACAACATCTGAAGAATTAACGACAATCGAAACTTCAACTTTGGCTCCCACAATATCTGAAGAATTAACTACAATTGAAACTCCAGTTCCAACAACATTTGAAGAATTAACTACAATTGAAACTCCAGTTCCAATAACATCTGAAGAATTAACTACAATTGAAACTCCAGTTCCAACAACATCTGAAGATTTAACTACAATTAAAACTTCAGTTCCAACAACATCTAAAGAATTAACGACAATCGAAACTTCAACTTTGGTTCCCACAACATCTGAGGATTTAACTACAATTGAAACTTCAACTCCAGTTCCAACAACATCTGAGGATTTAACTACAATTGAAACTCTAGTTCCAACAACATCTGAAGAATTAACTACAACTATCACTTCAATTTTGGTTTCGACAACATCTGAAGAATTAACTACAATTGAAACTCCAGTTCCAATAACATCTGAAGAATTAACTACAATTGAAACTCCAGTTCCAACAACATCTGAAGAATTAACGACAATCGAAACTTCAACTTTGGCTTCCAACAACATCTGAAGAATTAACTACAATTGAAACTTCAACTCCAGTTCCAACAACATCTGAGGATTTAACTACAATTGAAACTCTAGTTCCAACAACATCTGAAGAATTAACGACAATCGAAACTTCAACTTTGGTTCCCACAACATCTGAAGAATTAACTACAATTGAAACTCCAGTTCCAACAACATCTGAAGATTTAACTACAACTATTACTTCAACTTTGGTTCCCACAACATCTGAAGAATTAACGACAATCGAAACTTCAACTTTGGGTTCCACAACATCTGAAGAATTAACTACAATTGAAACTTCAACTCCAGTTCCAACAACATCTGAGGATTTAACTACAATTGAAACTCCAATTTCAGTTCCAACCACATCCGAAGAATTAACTACAATTGAAACTCCAGTTCCAACAACATTTGAAGAATTAACTACAATTGAAACTCCAGTTCCAATAACATCTGAAGAATTAACTACAATTGAAACTCCAGTTCCAACAACATCTGAAGAATTAACGACAATCGAAACTTCAACTTTGGCTCCCACAATATCTGAAGAATTAACTACAATTGAAACTCCAGTTCCAACAACATCTGAAGAATTAACGACAATCGAAACTTCAACTTTGGCTCCCACAATATCTGAAGAATTAACTACAATTGAAACTCCAGTTCCAACAACATCTGAAGATTTAACTACAATTAAAACTTCAGTTCCAACAACATCTGAAGAATTAACGACAATCAAAACTTCAACTTTGGCTTCCACAACATCTGAAGAATTAACTACAATTGAATCTCCAGTTCCAACAACATCTGAGGATTTAACTACAATTGAAACTCTAGCTCCAACAACATCTGAAGAATTAACTACAACTATCACTTCAATTTTGGTTTCGACAACATCTGAAGAATTAACTACAATTGAAACTCCAGTTCCAACAACATCTGAAGATTTAACTACAATTAATACTTCAGTTCCAACAACATCTGAAGAATTAACGACAATCGAAACTTCAACTTTGGCTCCCACAATATCTGAAGAATTAACTACAATTGAAACTCCAGTTCCAACAACATCTGAAGATTTAACTACAATTAATACTTCAGTTTCAACAACATCTGAAGAATTAACGACAATCGAAACTTCAACTTTGGCTCCCACAATATCTGAAGAATTAACTACAATTGAAACTCCAGTTCCAACAACATCTGAAGATTTAACTACAATTAAAACTTCAGTTCCAACAACATCTGAAGAATTAACTACAATCAAAACTTCAACTTTGGCTTCCACAACATCTGAAGAATTAACTACAATTGAAACTTCAACTCCAGTTCCAACAACATCTGAGGATTTAACTACAATTGTTACTTCAACTCTAGTTCCAACAACATCTGAAGAATTAACGACAATCGAAACTTCAACTTTGGTTCCCACAACATCTGAGGATTTAACTACAATTGAAACTCTAGTTCCAATAACATCTGAAGAATTAACTACAACTATCACTTCAACTTTGGTTCCCACAACATCTGAAGAATTAACTACAATTGAAACTCCAGTTCCAACAACATCTGAAGAATTAACGCCAATCAAAACTTCAACTTTGGCTTCTACAAAATCTGAAGAAACTACTTCTATATCACCCTTATGTGATTTAAAAAATGGTGTTTGGAGTAGTTGGAAGACAATTCTTGAATGTTCTGATACTTGTGGATCATGTGGACACACAATTAAACGAAGAACATGTCTTAGTTTACAATTTAATATTTCATGTTTTGGAGACAGTGAAAAAGTTGATAGATGTAATCATAAACCATGTACTTTCCCAAAACTGTCATGTTGTCATGGATTAAAAGCAACTGTTATAAACAAAGAAATTGTTTGTGACTCACTACCGGCGGATGAAAAACCAATTTTATCGTCTAGTTGCTGTCCATCTGGAGGTATTTGGGGAAATTGGGAAAATTGGAGTTCTTGCAATGGTAAGAATTTACTAACTTTTCTGTTTACTTTTTTAAGGTAATTCCTGTGAAAGTTGTGGTGAAAGTATTAGAACAAGAGAATGTTTAACAGATAGTAGTACTTGTCTTTGTCAAGGTGATAGTTTTGAGACAAAATCATGTAAATATTTGGGAAATTGGAGTGAATGGAGTGAGACTATCCCATGTACTGATGATTGTGGTCAGTGTGGAGTTAGGACATTGGAAAGGAAATGCTTAACAACAGGTACATGTGCTTGTAAAGGGGCATCAAAAAAAACAGAAATCTGTGGCTTTTCACCATGCGTTTTCCCAAGAGATTCGTGCTGTAACGGTACTGCAACAGTTTTATCAAATCAATTTCTATGTGGACCTTTACCAGAACCTATTATTGAAGAAGTACCCACATGTGTGTCCTGCTGTGTTGTGGGTGGCGTTTGGTCTGAGTGGGTTTCTGAACCATGTACTGATACGTGTGGTTCATGTGGAAAACAAAAGAAGACGAGAACATGTTTAAGTGGTTCCCAATGTCCTTGTACAGGAGATAGTGTTAGAAATGATCCTTGTAATATTGAACGTAAGTTTGATTGAATAATATATTTGTAGTATATTATTAGCATGTACATTTCCAAGGGGTAGTTGTTGTAATGGTCTTAGTGCTATTGCATCTACTGATGGTACAAATAAAATTATTTGTGGACCACAGCCAATTATTTTTGATCCGCAACCATCAACAGTTTGTATGCCTACTTGTTGTCCAAAGTATGGAGTTTGGAGTGAATGGTCTTCACAGACTTCATGTGATTATACATGTGGTGAGTTAATGTTTTTTGACTAAATAATTTCTACTCTAAAGGTACATCTAAACGTAAACAAATAAGAACATGTTTATCAGAGGGAAATGGATGTCCTTGTGCAGGTTCATATACAAAGGAAGAATACTGTTCAACCACTCCATGTGTTTTTCCAAGGCAATCTTGCAATGAAGGATACAAAGCAATGGTAATAAATTCCAATATTACATGTGGTCCATTACCTTCTCTTGAAGTTGAAGAAAAAAGGGCAACTCTGGAATGTAATAGCATATGTTGCCCAAAATATGGTAAGGAGTTAATAATAAGTTTAATCTATAAATTGTTGAGGTACTTGGAGTGAGTGGCAAATAACAAAACCTTGTGAAGATGTATGTGGTTCATGTTCAACAGAAACTAGGTCAAGAACATGCCTTAATGAAGATAAATGCCCTTGTGTTGGTGATAAAACTCAGACATATGTTTGTAAGACAAATCCATGTGTATTTCCCAGGTTGGTAAAAATAATTTCTATCAGTAAATTTTCTATTTTTTGATGTTTTTAGAGATAGTTGTTGTGATAATTATAAAGCCATGGTTGTAAACAATGAATTAATATGTGGACCCTTAGAAAATATTAAAGAAGAAAATCCATTCGTAAATTCATGTGACAATACTTGTTGTCCTAACGGTGGTATGTGGAGTGATTGGTATGATGCCACAGTTTGTGGAGATACCTGTGGTAGCTATTCTAATGTTACACAAATTCGATTCTGTATATCGGAATATTTTGGATGTTCTTGTAGTGGTAATAGTGAAAGGTAATTTAATTTTTTTATGTTTACTAGTTTTATTTTGTGTTTTAAGTTATCCTTTATTAAATCATAACTTCTGCAAAGATCGTATAAAGCAAATTAAAAAATTTCAACTTCGTTTTTTTATTCATATAATTATGATAGCTCATAGAAATAATAAATTAATAAAATTATATATATATTTTTTTAGAACTATTCCATGTAATACCCAACCATGTACTTTTCCAAGAGATAGTTGTTCACCTGGTTTAAAAGCAGGAGTTTATGATGGGAAAATACAATGTGGACCATTAAATTTACTTGCTGCTGAAATAATTCAAAAAACAACATGTTGTCCACCTGATGGACTTGGAATATGGGGAAAATGGGGTGAATGGTCTAAATGTGATGTAAATTCATGCGGTGGATGTAATAAGAAAAAAAGAACACGAATATGTGAATCTGAGAAATACGGATGTCCATGTACTGGAACGAATGAAGAGACAGAATATTGTAGTCAACAACCATGTATTGATGATGCAGGTAATAAACTATGTTGTTTACCATTTTCAAAATCAATAGGACCAACTAAGGATATTATTTGTATAGTTGGTGGAGCATTACCGTGCCCAGAGGAAGGTCAATGGAGTGAATGGTCTTCTGGTACATGTACAGATACTTGTGGTATGTGTGGAATTATAAAAAAGGAACGAACATGCTTAACTACTAGCCAAGGTTGTGATTGCACTGGAAATAATGTTTTAAATACAACACAAACATGTGGCGAATTAGTTTGCTCATATCCAAGGTCACTTTGTTGTGAAGGTTATTCAAGAAAAATTGTTAATAAGAAATTTGTATGTGCTAAGTAATTAGTTTGAGCAAATATCATATCCAATAATATAAAAAATTTTCTTTTGATTCTGTAGAACATTTCACATTATAAAAAAAAACAAATAATAACGCAAAAAAAATCTTTTTAATTTTCAACTTTCAAAAAAATTATGTAGCATTAAAAATAAACAGTTAATAATGAAGTTTTTCATGAAAAAAGATGATCATGTTATTCTTAGGAAATTCGTTTTGTATAAAATGAAAAATTATTACAATGAATATTATTCCGCCGATAGACACATGAGTTAAACTATTTATCATTCCATCAGCTTTTGCAAAAATCTTTAGATAAAATATTTTACTTTTGTGATTTAGTAACTTACTATAAATGAAAGTTGTGTTGCAAAGAATCCAAAAATTAATAATACAATACCATTCAATGATGGTAAAAATGTGGATATTGGGATCAAAAAATTTTGTTCTATTGCGTATATTTGATAAAAACTACAATTTATGAATGTATCAAAATGTTCTTTGATTATAAACTTACTTTACTATTATATAAATTAATGTTATAATTATGTTAACAATATATAAACCTATATTCCTGGCATAGTCGAATGCAACATAATATAAAGTTACTTTAATTATGAATATATGATAATAGAATTTTTTATACATATTATCCTTAAAAAATCAATAAAAAATAAATGAATTTACTCACCTTGTTTCTTTTTAAAAAATTTAACTTTAGGTATTCCAAAATATCGTTGATTGATAAAAGTATTAAATGATTAATATAATAAACTAATAATCCATTTCCACCATTATCTATTAAAAAATTGCTATCGATTAATTTAGCTACAGCATAAGAATAAGGAGAAATAAATATACTTAAAATGATTCCAAGCAATACAAAATATTTTAGTACATCTTTAAAAATTACAATTCCATCATTGTTGTTACTCTCCACACTTATATGAGAAGTATTTAAAATTTTCTTCCCTAATTTTATTGTCGGTTCGAATAATATTTCTGATAAAAAAATTCCAGTATTTTCAACAATAGCAATTACGGCTTGTTCAGATAAAGAAAGTTTATTTGTACATGTAATTATGCATTTTATAGAAAATAATGAATTATTATCTTTAAAGATAATTTTTAACATTATTGTCTTCATGATATTTATCTTTTGTCTTATATTCTGATTCATCAAAATGTATCTCATTTTGGGTTATTAACTTTACGATTTCTTGAAATATTTTTAAAATAAAAAAATGTATTGGGAAACCTAATAAATAACTAATAAATAATGAATATTGAGGTGTTAGAATTTTAAAAAATAAAATCACAAATGTTGTTAAATGTTGAGATAATAGTAAAATGTCATTTATTAAAAATTGACTCCATTTAGGTGTAACACCAAAAATAAATTTACCATATTTTTGGAAAATATTTTCAGTAAATATAGACGAGGAAAAAACAAGAAATAGATATTTATAATTATCTTCTGAAATATTATTTGGTAACTTGGCTACTACACACCACAACCATAATATAAATAATTCTATTATAAGTATAACTATAATTCTTTAAAAACATTAATTATATTACAAGTAGATAACTTACCTTAAATTTAGATAATTTTTAGAATTATTAAAATATCTATTTAATGGAAATTTTTCTGTACTAGATAAATTTTGATGTATACACATAACAATTTTTTTAAGTAAAACTAGTTGAAAGTAGAAATAGGCATACAGTTCTTTATCTAATATTTTAAAAAAATATACGTTTGTAACAAAAGTTAGAAATTTTACAAATATCTAATACAAAAAAAACAGTAAAATATGATTTGTAAATTTAATTACCTGAATATTATAGAGGTGTTTAAAAACAGTCATAATTAAGAATGTACTGATATTTTAATACTTCGATATAGAGAATACTCATATAATATAAAGAAACTTTCTAATTAACAATGAGTAAAATATAGTAGTATTTATTGTAAATGAACAGAACTTATAAATAGCTTTTTTAATGCTAATGCAATCAATGACAGATGTTCAATAAATAGCTCATATGGATATCTATGTATACATAATTTAAATTTTTTATAGTGCCATTGTTTGTATCATTGTGCCAATTTAATGTATAAGAAAAAAGACAAAATTTTGTTCGTCAATTAATACGTTTAATTAAAATACTCGTTAATATTTAAATATTAAAAAATAATTTTATTTTTCATAATAAATATTTCATGTTGCTTTGCAATAATTCATATTTTTAAAATACATAATTTTTTTTTACAAATATAAATTTTTGTTTCAAAATTGAAAAGACTAAAGAGCAAACATAATATGACTTTTTATGATTCACATATAAAAAATAAGCACTTATAAAAAAATATTACCAATGTAGAAAAACAATAATGTTAAAAATATTAATTATAAGTGAGAAACATTTTTCGCCATCTAAAATATTTTTTTGATTTGTAAGCATTTCTATCTGTTCTTTTTATAAAAAAATTAAAGAAATATCTAAAAATTATATCATTTTTTCCAATTATATCGAATTAAAGATGAAATTATTGAATTCTTACAATTTAAATATTCTTTAGTTAAAAAATAGTCACAAATATTAAAGCAACATTTTTTATAATGTAATGCAGAAAGAATTCATGAGTCAAGAACTATTAGCAATTTCGTGAGTAAGAAGAAATCACCATCTGAGAATATAGTAAAGATATAAAAACAGACCTAAAATTATTATTATTTATTGTATTGTTCATTAGCCTTCTATCCGAATAAAAGTAAAAATCACACACCCGCCACACATTTCCCAAATCGGGGAATCCCCCTAAGTTGGGAGATTCCAAAATTACAATAAATCAAAATTTCAAAGCAAAAATTAATGATTTAATAATATTCAAAAATTATTTAAATTAAATTTTATATACAATATAGCATAAACATAAAAGAAATATTTTCTCTAATTTTTCAAAATACTTAGTGATATTCTTATCATAGAAATTTTAAAAATTGAATACAGCATTATTTTTTGCACGCGCAATGCGTTCTTTAAATTCTACCTTAAGATAATAAAATTATATTGCTTTTTGAATATATTAGGTTGTCCCATAATTCTGTCGTTTTTTACTAACATTTGAGAACACTAAAATTTTAATACGATAATTAGTTAATTTACAATATGCCACTCATTATTATCTACAAATTGTCTCCATTTAGCAATCACCTTTTCGATTAAGATGTGAAGAGTTTTCTGGTCTTTTTGAAGAAAGTTTTAAAAAAATCAACATTTGCTCCATTAAATTTACTTAAGCTTTTGCCATCCTAGCAGTCATGTTAAGATAAGAGTAAGTAATAATTTGATAGAGATGCATCTGGAGAATATCTTAAGTGAAAAAGAATTTTGTACTTTTCCTCATCTAGAATCTTTCTAGTCTTCAATGTCATATGTCGTCATATAAAGAAACAACCTTTTCGTCATTCTTAAAATTTTATCAGTTATTTCAAATTCCCTTGTTTATTTATGATAACATTTTATGTTAGAGGTGAGTAAAAGTAGTTTGGTGTAATGAAATTTCAAAAAAATTTTGTTAGAAGCAGAAGGCTAAAAATTCAGAGTTCATCTTCAAGATTCATTTCTTCTTTTGAAACTTTGAGAACAATCTTCGCATCGTTCTTAAATCTACTATATTTTTTCCAAACACTTTACATAAATTTTTTGAAGCTTAGGCTGTGTTAAGCCTTAGTTGAAACTAGTTGAACATACAATGTCAAAAATAACTTTTAACTACATCTAAGTTTTATCAAAAGAAAGTGTAACATACATACCATAGAAAATGTGATTATGCAAATTACAAAAATAGGAAATAGTGCAAACTAAATACTATATATTGCTTAATTTTATATAATTTGTAATTTTATTTTTTGATAATATAAAGTGGCATTGGAAAAAAACGTCAAAACTCATGGGACAACCTAATCTGACTATGTATTTATTTTATTAACAGTTTGAGAAAAGGGAAATAACTGTAATAAAGTTACATTTAAAAGAAATATTAATATTCTAGGATTTAAAACAATATATACATTCAAAATAGTTTTCCTATGGATTAAAATTATTGTTTCGATTAATAAGCAAAAATTAATTAAAATGTATATTTAAAGACCTTTATAATGTGATAATGAAAAGAATTTTAAAGTACAAATATAGTTTTCATGGATTGGTGAAATTAGTTAATGTATATAATATCGGTAGATGATCATGCTCCCTGAAATCTATTCGGCATTAACATCTTGTCCTATGGGTCGACAATTAAAGGTGAATGTCTAGCCAATAACTTCTTATCGAATCTGCTCTTTTTCTTTTTAAACTTTTTGATGTTTTCCTCTCTGGAATTCCAACCTCTTTGATTCTCCATATCAGAGTAACTGAATAATAGACAGATGTTGTAATTTCACTAATTATGGATAATTCCATTCTCTTATTTAAATTTCTTGTCCATTCTAACTCATTCTGATATGAAACAATGGTTTTGCTATTCGTGATTAGTTTTTGGTCTTTATTTAAATTCAACAAATTTTGTTTGGTTGAGTTTGTTAAGTGGAATTTTATAGGTTGAGACATTTCACCACCAAACTGGGTTTTATCATCATCAGTCTCTTCGATTTCAAACTTATAAATATATATCAAAAGATTTAAGGACTTTAATATCCTCCTGATCTGTTTTCTTCGAATTAGATTTTCTTATTGATGATTCGTTTTTACAATTGGATAGCTCACTTTTTTCCCTTTAGTAATTATTTTGCCAATGCTAAAAAATAAAGTAAAAAAAAAATTTTCATAATAACCTGTCTTCTTTGATTTCTTCTCTATCATTACTATATTCACTATCAAGAGAGAGTGGAAAAGATTGATTAACTCTTTTTCCTTAATAAATTGTTACTACTCCTTTTTCTAATTTTCATTGTTTTATAGTAGGCAAAATTAACTAATAAAATTATAGAAAATATGTTTTTTTATATAATATTAATTAAAATATTGTAATCTCATTATAATTAATTTAATAAGGATACATTAATTTTTATAAAATTCTTGTTGGAAATAAGTTTACAATTATAAAGTATATAAATAAGTAATATTGATGACACGGTCACTTCTTTTGGTTTAAATAAATTTCTTTAACTAATTCTAACAGATTATGAGACTGAAGCCATGACTCTAAAAGATGCTATTAATTTACTTCGTAGACTTAATTTAAATAAGTTATCATCTAAAGATAATTATTAGATCTGAAAGTAGGATGTGGAGACTCTTCTAGAAACTTTGGATACAAATCTGGAGGAGATTTATAAAAATGATTACGAAGAAAAAAAGATCGCGACGCAAGTATTAAAATTAACTTTGTCAGAAGAGCTACGTAATCAATTTATTGACAATCAATCACCAGCAAACATTATTAATGATATAAAATGAAACTTTGAAAAATCTTCTATGAAACAATAGTTTCACTTAAACGTCAATTGTATCACTTGAAAATGGAATCTAAACCTTCATCAGATTTAATAACCAAAATGAAACGCATTTTTATGGAACTACGATCAAAAGGTATAAATGTAGATGAGGAAGAACAAGTATTGATATTACTGGGAGCTCTACCATCATCATATGAACAATGATTAGTACATTATCATCAAATTTTAAATTGAATGAAGTTATTGAAAGATTACGTTATCAAGATGAATTGAAAACTCCTGAAATTACAGAAAATGCCAGTTTTTATGCTAAAAGATATAGTAAAAGTAATAACCATAAATTTTCTACAAAGAATAGGTTTCAAAGAAAATGCTATAATTGTTCTTGTTATGGACACTTTGCAGATGTATGCACGAGCTTCAAGAAAGAAAAAGTTAATAATTTAGAGCATGAGGAGGAAAATGATGAATTCTCAAATGGCATCGTTTTTTCACTAGGTGATAAATCTAATAATTTTTGGATAGTAGATTCCTGAGCTACTACGCACATAACTGGTATCATAAAATTATTAAGAAATATAACAAAATATCCAAAAATTAGAGTTAAAGCTTCAAATAGAAGTTACATTTATTCAGATGAAGCTGGTGAAGCAGTGATAAATAATGTTTTGATTAAAAACATTTTTTATTCACCTGAAGTAAACGCTAATCTTTTAAGTTATGCATTGTTGAAAAAGTCGGGTCAATTAAGTGTTTCTAGTAATCAAGAATCGATGTTTAATATTGACGGCAAATTGATATCTACTAAGATCTCAAATGGAGATATAATAGTATATGACGTTAATAAAATAGATGAAAATCAATTATGTCATGGAAGATTGGGTCATGCTTGTTCTCAAGCAATGAAATCCACCATAAATAAAGATTACCAAAATTATTCTGTTTTTTAATAAAGATTTAACAGTATTAGAGTTGATATCAATTGATTTGGAACGTCCAATGAAAACTCCAGGATTAAAAGATGAACGTTATTATTTTCTAGCAGTAGATGTGGCTACTAAACTTTCAATGGTGATACCACTCATTTCGAAAAGAGATGCATTTAAGGCAATACAAAGAATGATAATTACTTGGCAAAATAGGTTGAAAAGGAAAATTAAAAGAATTCGTAGCGATTGCGGTCTAAAATTCTTAAATTCTGAAGTTTCGGATTTACTATTGAATAATAAAATTTTACATGAACAAAGCGTTTCATATACTCCCCAACAAAATTTTTGTAGAGGTATAATCATACAAAAAAACAGATTACATCAACTATAATGATTTCGAAAAAGATACCACAATTTCTTTGGCTCCAATTAGTGGAATCTGCGTGTTTTATTAGAAATCGTGTAGTCTCATCAGTAACTAATAAAATATCAATAGTTCATGCAGGCCTTGAAGCTAACCATCAACATCTAAAATCTGTAGGTTTATTAACGATTTATAAAGATACTAAAGCTGTTAAACTTTTTTCAAAGGGTAGAATAGGCATTCTAGTGGGATATGGCCCTTCACGTACGTACAAAGTATATGATATAAAAAGAAAGTAATTGTGATAACATGCAAAATTTCAATTGATGAAACTAAAGATTAAATACAAGCTGTTGAATTACATAAAAAATATTATACATCTACAAAGCAAATTAATGATGATGACATTGAGTTTACTCGAGAAGCTAAAGAATTAGAAAATGAAGTAAATTAAGATAATGATAAATCTGTAACAAATCCAAGATTACCTTTACCAATAAATTCATCTCCAGTTACAGGAAGAGCGAGGCACAAAAAGGCTTTATTGATGGATTCAAATTATGATTACTATATTTTTATATATTGTGGAGAAGTTTCTAATAATATCTACAAAGCACTTAAATCAGATGTATGGTCAAATGTTGTCAATTCGGAACTAGATAAAATTGAAAACAACAAAACCTAGGAATTTGCTAAAATACCTCAAGTTATAACTCCACTCAGAACAAAATGGATTTTCACAAAGAAAGATTCTGGAGAATGTAAAGCTAGATTCACAGTAATGGGATGTTACCAAAATTGTTCTCCTGAATCATATGCACCTACTGCATGTTCAATAACAATAAAAAGTATATTAGCAATATCAAGAAAATATAATTTTATAGTAGAACAATTAGATGTTGTAAGTGCGTTTTTACAAGGTGAAATGGATAATGTTGAGTTTGTTTATCCTTCAATTGGCTATAAGAAATTTGTTCCTGAGGGTCATGCATTACTAATTAAAAAAGCTCTCTACGGTCTTAAGCAAGCAGAAAAGAAATTTTTATTACCATGTCGTCATTTTTAGAAACACTTCAACTTAAATCAACTGACTTTCATCCACCGTTATATTTTAATAAAAAAGACTTCTAACAATGGTTCAATCAGTTATACATTTCTACTACTTTATGTAGATGATTGTTTAGTAGTTTCGAACTCTCAAGAATCTATTGGTATAATTTGTAAAGCGTTGTCAGAAAGATTTAAGATTAAAAGATTTGGTTTATTAGGATCAAAAGCAAAATCCTTTATCGGATTAGAAGTAGAGAATGTTGAAGGTAATTTTGTCATTCATCAAACTGATAGAATTAACAGTCTTCTCAATGAATTTAAACAATTAAATTTAACTCCTAAAAATAGTCCAATGAATCAGATATTATTGAAACATGAACAACTTGAAACAATTCCTGAAAATCTTCATTACATTTATCGATATGTGTTAGGAAAACTTGCCTATATCAGTTGTAGTTCAAGACCTGATATTGCGTATGCAGTTAATGCATGTGCAAAATTTGCTAATTCTCCAAAAATGGCACATATGAAAGCTCTAACCAGAATTCTTTGTTACGTACTCAAAACTAATGATGTAAAGATAATGTATTCAAATAAGAAATGTCCACCTATAGTATAATATGCAGATTCAAGTTTCGAGAAAAAGAATTATTTAAATCATCATACGGTTTACTTCTTTTTATTTTTAGTAATTCAGTATACTGGAAAAGTAAACAGTTAATTTATACATCATTAAGTAGATTTGAAGACGAATTGACGGCGCTCACTGAAGGAATAAAAATTGTATGCTGGGTGCAAAAATTTATGGAAATCATAGAGATTGGTAATGTTAAACCAATAGTATTTTGTGACAATTTGCCCGTAATAAATGCAGTTAAAATAAATGGATCATGCACCACACGTGCTAAACACATAAAAATATCCTACCAATGGTTGTAAGAACAATTGGAAAATATCGACCTGAGGTATTGTTCAAGCGATAATCAAAAGGCTGATTTCTTAACAAAACTTTTATCTGGCACTAAATTATCACTGGGGAAAGTTGTTGGAAATAAGTGTACAATTATAAGATATATAAAAAAGTAATATTGATGACATGGTCACTTCTTTTAGTTTAAATAAATTTCTTTATAATAATTTGATGAAATTTCGAAAATTTAAAATTACGTTTTTGTATGATGTTAAAAAAATTATTTTATGTAATATTTTTTTATCAATAAGATGATTTTAAAAATATACTCATAAATTTTTTATCTCAAAATCAAGAATTTAATCAATGAAACAGTACTTTGGGATTTATCATTAAAAACACTTTCTTAAGATATAAATTTTTCTAACACTAATTTCCATAAAATCGATATATTGTTCTTTATTTGACATCTCTTGATATTTTTTAACTCGAATATATGTAAAATTATAAAATTCATTAAATTTAAATGTTCAATTATGAAACATGTTTTACAATAAGAATAGAAATTTTAATTTTGTATAATTATATTATTTATGATTAATTTAATTTTTAATAATCAATCTGTTTCATATTTTTCATCGATCTATTAAATAATTTATATAGCAAGAAATAACTGTAATACTAAAAATAAGAAAATGGTAACAAACCATCAATATTTTAATTCAATTTATGTCTACTTACTTCTTCCGACTTATATTTACTCCATATTATAGTGTTATTATTTAAGTTACTATCATTTTAAACACAAAAAGATAAAATAAAATTTTAACTATTATGACATGTTCTGTAATTTTACAGAAAAATCCAATATATGTAATAGCACATTAATAAATCTATAATAGAAAAAATTATATAATTAATAAGTTATCTACTCAAAACAATTGCTTTGATTGTATTTGTGCCTTTCACAAATATCGTTCAGTTTTTATACTAACATTTTCAATACATTCCAATGATGTATAACATTGGAAAATGCTTTACTTGTTCTTTGAAATATAATTGTTATAACTAAAATATTCAATTTATTATATATATATAAACTTTAATAATATAATAAATGAATATATTTAGATAATCTAAAGTTAAATTTTTATTATATAAAATAAAAGCTGGCGTCTAACTCCTAAAATTACTTACGATTAGTAGATGAATAGTTTAATAATTAGAAGATTTAAAGCATGAATGTTTCATGAAAAGTGTGATACTGAGATATTTCGGAAATATAAAGTCTTTATTCATCGCCTGGGGTGTAATCTATAGGTAACATCGTTTGTATTACATGTACGATGTACATGGAATATAACTCTAATAAACATTAGTTGGTTCAATCATATGTTACTTAAAAATCTGTGCTCATATATAGTCATTACGATTAATTTACCACTACGTAATACATACATAGCAATAATGGAAAAGCATTTAAATCTTATTTCAATACTAAACTATGATTTGTTATAATTGTTTTAAAAATACATTTACAAAAAACATAATCACACAGAAAATGACGACAACATATTACAAATTTCAAAATACCTTTCAATTCTGAAATATTTATTTAGATATAAAAGCATAATTACATCTGATCCTTCAAATACAATGTGTAGGAGAATTTACAATCAACTATATCTAGCAACCTGACATCGTTAGTGCTTTTAAAAAACATTATTCCAATAGTAACAAATTGTTGAAATACTGTTTACTTTTTTTAGTAGTGAAAAAGATTAAAATAATTATAGATAATGAAAAATAAATAGCATATTTTTATAATCAACGTAAAATTCCGAATCTAGGAATACTAAAATCTTTTAAAAATTCAAAAAAAAAGTTTTTCCATAGTTAATTAATTGACTCATATTTTCCTTAAACAGAAATATTTTAAAAATCTGTCCAATACATTTGTAGAAAAAACTGTTGGCTATTAAATGAGACCTTAACCATTTCTGTAGCTCAAGTAGAGGCTTCAATAACTATTCCTAAAGATTTTCCATCAAGTATAGAAAATTTTTAAAAATTTATTTTAATTTTTAATAATTTCACTATAAAGCAATATTTTAAAAATTCGTCCCATGCGTTTGTAGAACAAATTGTTGGATACAAAATCAGATCTTAACCATTTCTGCAGCTCAAGCACAAGCTTCAATAAATATTATAATTTGATCACAATTAAGTTTGGTTCAATAGAAAAAAAAATCTATAATTAAATGCATTTTTTCAATTTTATCTTTATTAATCCTCTTCAGAGCCTACCATCAATTAAAAATTTTAAATTAAGATATAATTATTTGTTTATTTTTATAAATACGGTAATAGTAAACAAATAAATAACTAACGTAAAGGCTATCTGGGATTTTGTCACTGTAACTTTTATTCAAACAAGAAAATTTTGTTTACTTCTTTTTTTAGGTGTTTATAAAAACCTTTTTAAAATATTATTAGTAAAAAAGTATATGTTGTATGGTGGAGATGGCCCCCGGGTAACTGAGATAGAAATAGAATTAAATAAATAAATACATTATTTAGACAGAACTGTAAATTAGGAAAGACGTATTAGATCCTAAAAAAGATAAAATTAATTAATGTCTAATGGGTATAAAATAAAATGACATAATAAAATATTTAAAATGTAAAAATTATGTAATATAATATATTATACCAATGTTTTATAGTAGATAAAAATATCATTTTCTTAAAAAATCAATCTGCATGTTTGTAATCTCTTACTTATTTTAAAAATGGATTCACCACGTTAAAATCCATATACTTGTAAATTTTTAGTGCATGATAATCATTTTGAAAATTTAACAACTTTAGATGACAGGTTGCTAACTATATCTCAATGATTTTAAAAATAGCTATGGAAATTTTACTATTAGTTTGAAAAATCACTAGACGTTTTAAAAAATACTGAAACGATAAGTATTATCAATTTATATTTAATAAGTTCACTTTAATTGTAACAATATTACTCATTAAGTTGAGATTCCGTCATTTTTTTCAATAAAAAATGTAATAAATATGCACTATGATTAACAAAATTTTTATTCATATATTTAAAATTTAAAAGAAAAATAAATAAACTTATTTATGGAAATTTGGCGGCAAAATTTCTGCAATTTTATTGTAGTAAGTAATATAAAATTTTGGAGCATCTAAAAGTGTTTTCTCTTCCGTAAAATATTCTTTAAATGTATTACCATCCAGTGTTTTATTCTTATATGTTATTGGATTTGATTTTAGTAGTGTTTGAAAATCAGTATATTTTGATTTGTATATTTTATCAGAAGCCTTCAATCGTACATCATTTTTCAATTTTTGATTTTTAATAAATAATATGACACCTTTGATATACGTAGATATTGGAAATTGATTCTCAGCACCTGTTGATACAAATTTTTTAAACATATTACTAAAACTGGAAATAATATAATTTGATGAAAATTTGTTATCAAATTGTTCTAAGAGATTGATTGTTGATTTTACATGTGTTAGTCTTCTTGATTTTACATCAACTGATTGAAGGTGGATAGTTAAATTTTGTAAATAATAATAAATAATAACACAAAATTCAATTGTTATCTCCGCGTTTAATTTTAAACATCGTAAACAATAATTCTCCAATGATATAAAAAATTCTGAGTGTTTTTCATTCGAAGTTTGTCTATCAATTAACCCATCTAATATTGAACCTAAAATCCATTCAATGTTTGTATACTCATTAAATGAACCAAAATTTTGCAAAATATGTGATAATATCAAATCGTCTACAACAAAATATATATCACATTCTGGAAATAAATAAATATCTTTTTGCAGATATTCACGCTTGAACAATTCGTTAATTAAAGTCATCTCATATCTTAAAGAAATAGATGAATGATAAGTAATTAAAATTTGTTGGAACCCAGGAAGAATTGGTTTTGATTTTATTTCCTTATAATTTAAAATATAATCTTTGACACTCTTTAAAATCCGTTTTAATATATCCTCATTTTGAACTGATGATAAGTCAATCAAATTTGTTGCAACTAATCCATAGTAGCATGAGTGGTTATTGTGTTCATAAACTTTTCTTAACCATGAACTAGCATTATCAAATAATGTAATATATTCCTTTTCAACAATATAACTTTCTGATTTTTTATGAAAAAATATGAGTTTGTTTATTATCTTAACATATATGGAAATTTTTTTAATTCTTTCTTCAAACTCTCTTTGTGATCTCTTCTCTAAATCATTCGTAACTTCTATTTGAGATATTTTCTTTAAAATATCTAACATTTCAGGATATAAAACAGTATCTGATTTGTCAAAAAAGTTGCTATACCTTTCAATTGATGCATTGTTAAAAATGGTTTCACTTATATCTTCAAACTGTTTTGAAGTTAATTCATACCAACTTGGAAGATTTAACAAGCATCTTAATGACCTTATAAAGGAGGAAAAAATATCATTATTTGACAAAGGATAGATTGAAAGAGAATAGAACAATTTAAATACATTTACCATACAATTGGAATCATCACATACATATGTCCAATTAATTTTAACTGATATGTCACCAATGATACTATTAATCTCATGATCACTATTATATAACATATTTTGAAATATTGAATAATTTTCTATCGATGGTTTGTACTGTTCCCACCTTAATTGACGAAAAGCTAATCTTAAGATACTTGTTATATGCTTTTGTTGTATTCCATGATTCATTTTAGAAATCTTGGGAAATGTAACTTCAACAATATTCTTTACAATATCAAAATTATTATTATGTTCTCCACAAACAAATGAGAAATATGTGACATCTGATATTGCTTTTTCAAAAACATCAACTACAAAATTTCCAAGTTGTTGTTCATTTACCTCCCATACTAAAATGTTCCTGTTATCATTATCTACTGGAAATAGCAAAAAATCCCATGTTTCATGTAAAAGATAAAGCATCTTCTCACTAACTTTTGAAATATATAATGGATTTCTAGTGTAATGATGTCCCATAATAATGGTCAAAAATCTAATTATATCAGTGATCATGCAAATATTTTTCTTTAAAATACCAAAAAATTTTTCTTTATGATATAATCTTTTTTTCTGACACGTATTTTTGATATGATTCAATATATCTAAAGTTGTTAACTCATTTATTATTGTCGTATCAACTGTACTGATATCTCTATTTGTAAGTACAGTAGGAATATTCAATTTTTCGTATAAAGCATTTCCTAGAGAATCCGGAAAAATTATTTCATCACTCGAGTTTACTAGGTCTTTAATAATAGGTGATATTGACCCTGGGAGTGTTCTTCTAACTATTATGGCGAGATGGTCAGAGAATAAAACTAAAAGACTATGCTCTTCCGTTCCTTCTCTACAATTTCTGCATTTTCTTGCGAATTTAATAATTACTGGAATAAGATTATACAATGTCTCCTCAGATTCTTTTAATAAAATTTCACTAAATCTTAACAAGCATTGTCTAGCATCATATGCCTTTCCAAACGTATTTAATTGTTCGCATATTGTTTGATATGTACTCGTAATACTTTGATTATTAAACATTCCAGGTTGAAATATTTTATGTAAAACATGATTAAGTAGTCCTGAACCACCAAAAATAAAAAACAACAGTTGTTCTTGGAATCTTTGTTTTCCTCTATCATCAGTACATATAATTTCAGCAGAATATTTAATTGCATCAGAGACAAATTGATTAAATAGTTCAAACAACATTTCTTCAGTTAATGTATTACACATTATTCTTTCAAAAATATTCTGCCCTATGTAACGTAAATTGTCAAACAAAGGATCACTATTATTAAATACTTTAAATCTATTAATTGTTTGATAGATATGTAGAACAAAATCATTTAACTGAGCATGATTCATAGCAATATCACTAAAAAGTTTTGATTTCATACGATTTATCTCAAAAGTTTTTTGACTGCGTATTTGGTTAATTTGTGAAAAAATATTTGGAACATCTTTGTGAGTACTAACAACTATTGTAATATTAACAGGACGATCACATTTTTTAAATGGTTGTTTTTTACAATATAATAATCCTTGAATACTTTGACTTGTAAGCTGCATCCTTTGTGGAACTAAAGTTTTATACTTTATAAGTAACTCTTCAATATTTTCCTTATTATTAAAGTATTCATGAATATGATTTTTTAAATTGTTAAAAGACGAATTAAACATTGTATTGTTTGCCATAATATAATTTTCTTGTTTTTCAAAACCAATAAATTTATATGCAGGAAGGGATGTATGAAATTGTAAAATTGAGAAATCTATTATTAGGTGAGATGAATCATAATTATTATATTGATTAAATAATCCAATCCAATCATTTTTAAATTTTAACCATCTTGGTTCATTTCCTTTTACTTTTCTATTTTGGTAATTTAGCTCGAAACGTTTTAAAGAATAATCAAACATATTTGATGTTTCATCAACATAATCTTTCAAATCAATATTTGTCATAATTGACTGTGATTTGTCATTTAATTTCCATACATTAACAAGATGTATGTCCGAATAGTCCCCTCTAACAATAAATTTCCTTTCTATAAATGATTGTAAGTATAATTCATATTGGCATTTTAACTTTTTGTCATCTGTATTTTTGATGATTTTTGGTAGAACTAATTCTGTAAGGTTTTTGTATAATTGTTCTATGAGAACATTTTTTGACAAGATAATAAAAAATTTCTGGTATTCAAATATTTGAAATAATAACGTTTGCAATATCCAAGGATAAATTAAACTTTCATCTGATTTTTCAACAGCCATTTGTAGCCATTGTATAATAGATAGATGAAGTAATGTTACATCAACCTTAAGTCTACTTTTAACTTTTGATATAGCACTTTCTGGTGATTTACCTTTCGAGATGTATTCAAAAAACATATCTTGCCATTCTCGAGAACACCTTGTATATATTGATAACAAAATAAATTCAGAAATATCACAATTAGGAGTTTTTGTATAAAATGGCGGTAATTCATAAGTTTTCATAAAACCAAACACTGAACTTTCAATTCTTTTTTTATTCTCAGATGCTTTGTCTAAATAAATATTAAAAATTTCTTTTTGGAATTCATCATCGAAAGAAAAGTCATTTAATCCAATTGTTATATAGTAACGAACAAAACAATCAAATATATATGTAAATTCCATGGTACTGTAGTAATCAGCTTGTGTTCTGAGACTCATTAATTTTGTAACTGATATAATATATTTGTAAATTTCAACTTTAGATGAATTTTTCGTTATCAGTAAATGTAGGTACAATAAAACTATATTTCTAAAAAAATGAACTATATTTGTCGGGAATTTTGCTCCTAATCCAATCATAGAAAAAGCAAGGTAAGAATCATTCGATGTAATCATTGCTTCAAATATTCCCATAAATTCTTTGTTATTAAGAGTTGTGATAACTTGAGTATTAAATTCATATAATAATCTACCAATAATAACAGCTATGGCCTGGTAACAACCTTGTTTTGAGAGTTCTTCCAAATAAAAAAAACCATATGTCTTAAAATTTTCTATTGTATCCATACAATTTCTCATTATATGTAAGAAATGACTAATTGGTGTATTTAATATATCATCTGAATCATTATATGGGAATGGGACATGTAATTGCGGTAAACGTAAACATATATCCCATAGAAAATTATTAAATTCTAGATATACATTATGTTCTCCTTGTTTAACAAGGTTCAATGAACCCTTAGCAATTTTTTTATTTATTGCACTACATTTAGTTTGTTGAAGTTGTCCTAGGAGCTTTCCTACAATATCATATAATTCAAATTCTTCATTCTTATAACAATTTCTCCAATTGACAGATTTTAATAGTGAAATAGATACTCTGGCAACTGGATGTGTTATATCAAATAATAATAACCATTTTCCAAGTTGATTTACAATACTAATACTTGGAATAACACCAGACAAATTTGAACATTTAAAGATATCTAAAGCATATGAATTTAAATCAGCATGCCTTCTACCAATAAAATCTAATATTCTTTTCAAGCATTCTGGTTTATTCATTAACATTGAACATATCATTTCTGATCCTGTCTTTGAAAATAACTCTCTTTTTCTACTATCAATCATAAATGACTCAAGGATTTGTTCAACAAAACTTAAATCAAGAAAATCGAGGTGACTAACAACTTCAGCAAGAGCATTGAAATAACAGGAATCATGAACTGTTATTTCTTTATTCATCTCTAAAAACAAATTGTCCCATTTTTTTTGCCTCCTTTCTTGCATTAAAATACTTATTGATGGTTCAAAGAGTTCGTTAAAATCTAAATTTCTCATATCTTTTGTAAGTATAAAATTAAGTTTATAAATATCAACGGTAAACATTCCATCTAGAGGTAAACCAACTAAAACTTGTCCTATTATTGGACAATCAGTATTAACTATTTTATAGAAAAAATATACGATTAATTTTGATAAATCTGCTTTAAGTAAATTACAATACTCAATATTTTCTTGTCTTTGGGTTGCCCCATATAAACTATATAACAAGAAAATTATTTCCTTTTGCATATGAGCTATTCTTATCATAAAATCTTTAAACATATGTTTTCCAGAATAATTATCTAATCCTTCTGATAATATCATTATTAAATGAGAAAATTTTGTAAAAATACTTAAATGAAAGGAAGGATCACCATATCTTGTAGTGAATGATTTTTGATGACAACCAATTAAATCATTAATATTAAATCTGTCAAATATTGCAGAAACAACTGATGGTTGCAATTTTATTGGATTTTCAATATTTGAGTCCTCATTAACAACTAGAAAATCATCGTCATCAGAGTGATATGTATTAAATTCTGATAAAAATTCTTCCCTATTATTTATGGCTTTCATTAATGTTGAGATAAGTAATCCAAAATATGATATTGATTGATCAAATGTACAATTTGTTAGGCATGGTATAATAAGATCAGTAGCACCAGCATATAAGTCACCAGGTAAACGTAAAAGATGAATAATAATTGCGATTTGATCTGATACATGTATACATTTATTTAATATTGCGACAGTCATTTTTATCCATTTTATAATGAACTCTGAAAATTCTTTACTTACTACTGGTTTCCGTAATTGTGAAAAAAGGCAGGCTAAAATTTTACGAATCTCTTTTCTTATACTTCCATTCATTTCATCATTGTCTTCGTTAATTGTATGTTCAATTACCTGTCTCATTTCAATTTCCTCATCAAAACTTTTCATAACACGATGTAAACACCACTCTATTTGAATTACCAAACTTTGACAACCAATTTCTAATGGATATAATTTGTTAAATTCATGGTTAAATGTTTCATTAACAACATTACAAAACTTATTATAAGATTCATTTTGAAATTTAAAATTTGTAAATGTTATAATACCATTACATTTACTTCCATGTCCACATACTCCTGTAACATCATTGTTAATTATTTCTTCAGTCCAAACATCTTTTTCTAAATTTTGTAAATTTAAAACATTCATTTGGTTATCGACTGTTGCGTTTATTTTATTTACACTATACTCACGAAATTTTTTTAACAGATCTTCAATATATATACTATGAGGAAACATATCATTATCCATTATTTTATTAATATGTTGGTTAAGACAAACTATACTCTCAATTCCTTTAATTTTATAACGATTTCTTAAAATTTCCATATCTTTATAGGCTGTAGATATATAAGTAATTTCATTAACTATATTGCATTCAAATCTCCTGTCAATAATTAAATTTATTTCATGAATCTTAGGCTGATATGGAAATGCCTTCTCAATTCCTTTTTCATTCATCACAAATCCAATATTTCCAATTACCTTATCACTAATTAGTTCACTTTGCAATTGTGGATAAAGTTGGGTGGTTGTTGTTGCAATATTGTCCACATATCCAATATTATATTTTTGTTTGTAACGATCTCCTACTTTGTCAGGTGATTTCTCAGAAACATGTTCCTCTATAAAATAAATTATATGCATCATCAATTTAATTACTAATACCTTCGTCTATTACAGGTGCAGAAGCAATTACGTTTTCATGTTCTATTTCATGTAGTTTGACTTTAAATTAATAAAATAAGCAAAAATATAGCAAAAATATTTATTTACCTGAGTCATCAACTTTACTTTCATTCTCAAGAAGTGCCTTTGGTACACAACTTTGTATCCCACGTGGTGGTAATGGAGCGGGTCCTAATTCCTCCACAACTTCTCTAGTCTTAGTTTTATTTTTTTTTGTTTTTGGAGCTATTTCCATATGTCTATATTATATTATATCCTGAAAAAATAAAATAGTTTAAAAAATTTATTGCATAATTTAAATTAATAAACCCGAAATATACATTTTTTATAGATATCGTCTATCTAGTAACTTTCTAGATTACTAATATCATCAAAAACAAAAAAATTGTCTTAACATTATGAAATATAACTTTTTAAGAGTGGTGTCTTAAAACGAAGTTTTAAAAATGTTACTATAGAAATAATAATTATATGGAGTTTTATATATCAAAACTAAGACAGTACTTTGATATTTTGATAATAAAATGCATTATTCTATCGTGTTAAACAAGAATTTTATTATCTATATCAAACACTACATCATTATCATTTTTTTAAATTTATTTTTGAGTCACGCGCTTAGTATCAATGTCAAGAGATTAAATTTAATAACTACCGAATAGTAGTAGATTGTTACAAATTATTTGAAATAAAAAGTTTTAATATTTAAAGTAAAATACAATTACGTGGTTATAAAAATTAACAACTTTTTAAAAAATTGTTCATTCTATATTATTAAAAAATGAATAGTGGAAACTTTTATGCTTCTTTACTTATATTTTCTTCTACTTGAGACGATCCAGTAATTATTGGTGAATCACTTTGAAGAGTTAATTTTGCTACAATTTCTTCACATGACTTGGTAATACGCCTTCCATTATTAATTATTCGGCTCAAAAGTGATTCCTCTGTTCCTTGACATTTCTGAATATTTCGAAGTATTTTTCTCCATAAAACATCAATATTGACACCAAGTAATGATGATGTTTCAATAAAAGAAGAATTATAAATTCTAGCTATAGTTTTTCCTTCTAAAAAATTATATTATGTTATTATATATTTTTCTTTAAAAAATTCAAACAAACCTAATTTTGAAATTTTTCTTATTCTCTGAAGGTCAATTTTATTACCAACTAGAATTATTTGCGTAAAAGTATTGTCATGATTATTCTCAACTAAACGACTAATTGTTTGAATAGCTGCATTAAAAGAATCTTTATTATCAATACTATAGACAACCATATATAAATTTGATATATTTTGAAATGGTTCAGATTCCAAAGCTGACCCTTGAATTATCTCTAATTCATGTAATTTTGCATTCAAAAGAAATTGTAACTTTCTTGAGAAGTAATATTTTTTAAAACTTAAACATTTAGGCTCATCAACTGGAGGGTATTTGTTTGGATAGGCATAATTTGCTAATTTATTTGTTAATGCATGTTTTCCAACATTTTTAATACCATAAATTCTTAAGATAGTTTTATTAATGTCATGAACATCATTCTCAGAACTAAGAAATATCTCGGGGCATGTGGCACGACGATTTTTATCTATAAATAATTTTAAATATTTACATAAGCATTTCTGACAAACCATTATCAGGAGAACTTTTATTTTCAACGATTTTTCCTTTCTTAGAAATTATAAAGTTTTTTAAATTTAAACCTTTTTGTTTTTCATTTCTAAACTTGCTTATAACTCCTCGAGAACCATAAATCCTTTCATTTTTCTTGTTTTTGGAAAAAGAAGAATCAAATACTTCATCAAAATCATCATTATAATTGTGCATCCGTTCAATATTGAGATGCTTACTGAAATGGAAAATAGTTTTAGAATAATTTTTTTATTGTCTTCAGTTAAAAAAACAACTAATGACAAAGAAAAATTTTTTATTAATCTATATTTAAAATTAATCTAAAAATTACGTACCGATATATTCTAGCAGATAGTGGTCTTGTAGAACCAGGACTTGAAATGCTTGGTGATGTTTCAGCGCTAAAAATATATTTAATAAATATAGTAAAATTTTAAAATGAGCATGAATTCTTAAAATGCTTTCTTATATGTATATATATGCTTATTTTAATAATACCCTAATGATGTAATTGGACATTTATATGACATTACGTAAATTATGAAAGAAAAGGATTAGAATAATTTCTTTTTAATTTTTTTTCAATTAACTATAATTGATATATTAAAGATTAAGTATTGTATATTTTTAATATAAATAATTTGTTTCTATTATTTCCTATAGAACAATAATAAAGTAATAATCCTTAATTTTACTTAAATATATATTTAGTGATACCTTGAGCTTGTTTGTTGAGATATATACGGTGGCTCCAATTCAAACTCTGCTACATCTTCTAATAATGTTGGTGTATTGAAAGATGTTTGAGGAATGATAAGTCTATTTGAAGCTCTCGATCTACTGCTTAGAGCAGGTAATGAAGCTCTTCTAGATTCTCCACTATTTGATGCCATATAAATACTCTTCTTTAAAATTTTTTTATAAAACTGTAAACAAAAATTAAATAAAAAATAAAATGCTGTCTGTCAGTTCAAAAAAATAATTAAGCGTTTAATTAATAGATTGTTTAGATGAAATTTTCTTGCAGTATTTGTAATGAATGTAATTTAATAAAGTGTTTTATTATTTTTGTATCTCATATTTTCTTATTTAATATCTATTTTTAGTCAAATTATTAAGAATATTTAGATATTTCTTGGATTATTTAGTAAAAACATTTATTATCTATATTATAATATACATATCTAAGATGCCGTTTCAAATGTGGAAAAATAGAAATGCATTATTAAACTAGTTTAATTTAATGAGATTCAAACACTTATATTCACAGAAGTTTTGGCCATCATTATATAAAATAAATGTTATCACTAAGCAAATATATTTTTTTATATTATTAAAAAAAATTCCAATTGAAATTGATTTATTTTAATATTAAATAAGGTTATCATGAGTTTAAGAAATAAAAATGAAAATAAAATTTTATTAAGAAAAAAGTACATTAAAAGATTAACATTTTAAAAAATCATAAAAAATTTATTATTTACAAAATCAATGGAAATTTTTTTATGAAACAATTAAGTATATATTAAGACTAATCTCTCTTATTTATTAAACAATGTTTATCAATTGATATTACTACTTATTTAAAATATTATTATTTCAACCAAAGTTTTTTATATCTCTTATCTAACACATGTAAAAAACACTTTAATAAATATATTTGAAAAAACAAAAATGTTTTAGAAAATGAATAGAAACTCTAAAGACAAATGTTAAATAAAAATTATAAACTCAACGGAATTATTTCCTTTTTTGAAAATACCATACTTAAAATATTATTTCAATTTAAAAATATTAAATTAATAATATTTTCTTATATTCGAAAATAGGTTTGTAAATATGTAAAATAACATTAATTCTTAAAAGTATTCTAATATTAAACTACAATCTTCCCACCTGGAAATATGATACAAAATGATATAGAAAATAAGTTTTATGAAAAATGGCGTGTATTTATTGAGATTATACAAATTATTAGTAGTATAAAATGAAAAACTATTTTCAATTATAGGATAATAAACTGTAATTTTATGTCATATGAGATAGGAAGTATACCTTTTAATGATTAAAAATAAACAACTTTTTATATGTATTCATTTCTTGGCTTCACCAACTTCTACAATAGACATCTTAAATAAAAGCAACAAACAATATGAATATGTTAGATTATATATGTCTTTTCCTTTTTAAAAAAATATAATATATTTATTGAATAAATTTTTAATAATAATAAAGCATTTATAGAATTAGTATAAAAAAGGAGAGAATATCAAAACTTTTTAAGATAAGAAAAAACTAAATAGCATAAAAAATTTTTGTTTTAAAAAAATAAGTCCCAATAAATAATTAAACATGTTTTAATATATTAATTTAAAAATGTATTGCAAATTGAATTTTAAAAATTTTATACTTTGTATGTACTTATAAAGTTTATAGAATTTAGAATTTATTATTCACGAAACAATAACTGTATAAAAATGTCTTTTTTGGCTTAAAATAAAAAAAATAAAATCCTTAAGGAATTTATAATGATAACAAGATTGATAGTTTTTAAATGATAATTTATCTAAAAAAGACACTATTATAAATTTCATATTTCGTGTCACAAAATAATTTAAAAATTTTCCGTTCATCTTCTATAGCTAGGTATAGTATGAGTATCTTTTAAAATTCTAAACTTTTCATACCTTTATATCTTTGTGAATTGTGCTTTTTAATAACATAAAATACTCTATAAAGCATAAATATTTATTATTAAATTGTAATTTTTTTAAAGTGATAAATAACATTCATTAACAATATACTAAAGCATCAAATATTGTTACAACATAAGGAATGATGATTATACTTTGATTCTAATAAAAGATAAAAAAATCATTGAAATACGTAAAAATAGATAAGTTAATTCTCTATTAATTAGTTTATCTTAACTAAAGTGATTAACAGAAATGATTATTTTAATGATATTCACAATATATAAGTTCATCTAAAAAATAAGTTCACCAAGATAATATAAAGATTTTAAAAAAACATATAAATTTTGTTGTACTATTAATGATCATAAAATTAAGCTTTAAAGAAAGATTTTATGCCAAATTACTACAACATTGCTATAACAAATTTTTTTAAACGTTATTATAATATTATAATTTTGAATAAGAATGATTTGAAAGCAAATTTTTACAACAAAATTAATGAATGCATAATAAAAAAATAATTTAGTTAAATCTTGATAACTCAAAACCTCTTAAATTCTCTTAAAGTTTTATTAAAATAGTACGTTTATTTGTAAAATAAATTTACAACTGTCAAAATTATTTTTGTACCACAAGTGTCAACTATTGAAATCTCAAATTATAAATATAACCGATAAATTCCTTTAATTTATTTTTATCTTAATAAAAAATTAGTTATACAGTAAGAACAATAATATAGTTTTATTTTATTTTACTTTCTTCATAAAAGTACAAAGCACGTGAATTTTAATATTCTTAGTATAAATAAAATATATATTAAAGAATTAACCAAAAGAATATAATTTATAGTTATATTGTATTTATTTAAAATATAAATGAAGGTTTTTGTCTTTCATATGCTATGAATAATAAATTTTATTTCTACTTTATCAATTACTATTATTGAAATTAATTTTTTACTCACAAATAATACATTTTATAGTAGAATAACACTTAAGAAATAAAAATTTTATCCTCAAAAATTGTTTTTCGAATTTAATTATTATTAATTGCCTAATGACCGATAATTTACTACCATATATACAATTTTTTTATTTAAAAAAATACAAAAAAGAGAAATCTTTTAATTACAGGAAATATAATAAGGCTAATAATAACACTATTTCGTTAATCAAAACATTCAAAATACATTTATCTACTGTAAAAAAAACTTGGAGAAAAGTTAAATGCCTAAATAAAACATTTTGTATATTTTTATATTAAAACAAATTCAGGACTTAGTTAAATTAATAGCTAATGTACAAATACTTTTTTAAATACAACACTTTTATAAAGTGTATAAAATATGACACTATTTTGTTCGCATTTTCAAATAATTACTAAAATTCTCAACAAAAAAAGTTATAAAAGTATAGATTTATATCACAAAACATTAGTAAAAACTATATGAATAATATAATTCTTTAAAAGATAAAATCAAATAATTAAAAAAGCAAAAAAATTATCCTTTAAATAAATTTGAATCTAATATTATATTTTACCAAATGGTATATTAATGTAAGTTTCACAATAGTACATTGTTTTTGAATATAACTAAAGTTAATTAACTACTGTTTTTTATTTTATAATAAAACTGAAAAAATGAAAGAAATAAAATAGTACATCAAAAAGGTGACTAATATAAATAGAAATTATCTATATTTAAACTAAAATTTCGTTGCCACACATAATTGCTTCACACGGTGTATCAATATGACGTATGTATAATTTCCCTTTATTCCATGGCAAACCTAAGTTTAAAGGTTGAAATTCGTTACGTAATCGCCTTTCCCTTCCACCTAATATAACAACTAGACAGAAGTCTTCCTCCTGATACAATGTCTTTCTTATTTCCTTTTTTTCCTCTTCCTCAGAAGTATTAGGAAATGTTTCATTTATAACTTTTGCTTTAACATGATTTAATTGTTTAACAATTAAAGTGATAACCTCTTTACATGTTGTATTTTTTGTAACTCTTAATCTAATTGAAGCACCAACATTTTGACAATAATTAAAAGCTATATTAACACGAAGTAATCCAAATCCCATAATTTCTTTTGATAATGTATCATTCCTATTATTAAACTCATGGTCATTAACAATACTTGCTGTATCATTTCTCATAAGACGTTCTTTTCTCGATATATAAGTATCACTTTTAGAAAATTTTTTACGAAATTTAAAAAAATGAGATCCTTGTGATGCAGATCGTATACGTAAACATAACTCGTCTTTTTTGTTTTTTTTCGATAATTGCGAAATGTATTTTGATCTATCAATATTACAGTTTCGATAAACATGTAACTTTGTATCATTGAGTTTTTTATCATTAATAAAAAGTTTGTCAAAGTTAAAAATAGCGTTACTTTTTGTTTTAAAAGATTTTTTTTTTCTTTTAGTTGAAAAATTATTTAAATAAATGTTAGAATTTGATGAACATTCATTTTCCATTCCATTAAATATTGCATTATTAACAATTTTTTTTGAAGTCTAAATAAAAAATGTTTATTTGAAGATGGAAAGAGAATTTTAAAGTATTAACTTACTAAATCACTATAGTAGTCATTATTTTTCGTAATAGAATTTAAATCATATTCCTGACATTTTCCTGACCTACTATGTATAGGTATTTTTGAAAAATCAATAAAACTATTACTTTTTTTAGAATCACGTGCTATTGTTGCAATATTTGAGACCCATCTAGCATTTCTCCATATAACTTCAAGTTGATTTTTAAATTCATTTAATTTATCAAGTAATTCTCTATAAATTTTTTCGTCTCTATCAACAATACATTTGCGATATTCATATTGTGTTACAGTAAGGTAATGTTCAATAAAAATTGATAATTGACAAAAAGAATTCATAAATTCTGGTTGGTATGTCGATAGATGAAGCATTTCAAAAATAGGTATTGGAATAGTTTGACAACTTTTTAATAATTCCATATTTTTAATTAATCCTTTGTTATCTGTAACCATTGAACATACCTCGTCTATATTTGGAACAATTAATATCATTGAGACGTCTGGATTTAGTCGAAAAACACGTAGACGGTATAATCGATGATCCATTATTTTGGTTGATGAAATTCCTAAGTCTTTAAAAAACATTTGAATTGAACGGTATATTTTTTTTTGAAAATGTCTTTGTGTATAGGTTGGTATTATTTTTTGTGAACAACTATTATTGCTATTTTTATTAACTTCCTTATCATCACTATTTTCTCTACTCTCATTATCTTGTAAAAGTTCTTTTTCATTATTTGAAAAATTTATCTCATCACTCTCTTCATATAAATCAATTTCATTTAGCATTTGTATCCATTCCCATTCCTCTTTAGAAACGTGAGGGTTATCTCTTACACAAATGAATGGTAGTGAATTTGGGAGATTTTCAGGAACAAGTAAATTTACTGATGATAATGTTGAAAAAGTTTTTAAATAACATAAATAGAGTCCTCTATCTAATGGTATTTGATAAGATTCATAAAAATTTAAAATATTTATTACTTCGTTATTTAAGAAATCTATAGCGGGACAATTAGTTTTCTTACGAATTAATTTGCTAAGAGTTGTCCATTTAGTAGCTAATCCTTGTGATAATTGACCTTCAAAAAGTAAATCTTACAGTAACAATAAAAATAATTCCTTTTTTTTCAAACATGATAGGAGCATAGTGGACTGTTCCAATATTTTTAATACCTAGTGCATTAATCATAGAATTAACGCTATCAATGATAGATGTTCTAAATTGAAAATTAGTTGATTGTATACTATTGGTATCTTGTAAAATATGTAATTGTTCCCAACATCTTGATAATTTTATTAACCATTTCATATCATCTTTTGACATATTTAAATCATTTTCTTCAACAGCAATTATTGGTAAACCATCATCAACAGTACATAAAACTTTGTCCGTTGAATAAATAATACTTGTTAAATATATTCCTTTTTGAACATTTTTTACGAAATTTTTTACTGGCAGAAAACAAATAACGTAATCTTGAAGGTTTTTTTTTTGTAATTCCTTCTATATTTGTGGGAAATACTATAACAAAAAAATATTTAAAATTTTATTAAAATAAATGTCATCTTACTTCTTTGCCAGACAATAGAATTTTTAAATTTTTCGACGTTTCTAGATAATGATGTTATTGCTTCTTGATGAGACTCAATTTCATTTCCAACAATAACATTATCAACATCCTCCCAACTACTTATAGTTATAGGGTATGGATGGGCAATTATAGGAATTCCATCACCATATATAGAACCTCCAGCAATTCTAAAGTAGTAGGAATTTCCATGAATAAGATTATCAATTTCAGCAAAATTTTGACGTACATCATAAATGATTTTAAAATCAATTATTTTATCAAATTCTTCAGATAAACTCCATTCTACTATAGTTATAAATTTTTTAACATGATAAAAAATTATATTTTTTAAACTTGCTTTTATATTTAATAATAGTATTTCCTATACTTGTTGGTGGAGGGAAAAATTCGAATAAAACTGTATTTGATGAGCTTACATATACTCTAGCATCAACAGCATGACCTGTAGTTTCATTTTTTCTAATAACTGCTTCCATTTTTTTAATAATATTTGACTGTTGGATAATATGATCTATCACTTTTTGATCCTCCTTAAATATATAAACGATTAAATTATATTTACAAACTTACATTATTTTTATCATTATCCATCTCCAAAAGGTATAGTATTTTTTCCTCATAAACTTTTTTAACTTCATTTACTATTTTCCTACGATTTATTATGTCAACTAATAAAAAATTAATTATTACTTTATAAGTACTTTTTTTAATAACTTACTATCTTGTTTAATCGTTGCTCCTTTATCCAGCAATAAATTTGCGCATTTATAATGTCCCAACATCAATGCAATATCTAACAAACCCATTTTATACCTAAATTCACGGTAGAGACCACTATTTATTGATGTATTAACGTCAAAATCATTGTTTGAGATTAATGTATTCAAGGTAACAACGTCATCAACTTCAACAGCAGTAATCGCTTCTACAAAAAGTTTTAATTTTTTCATTATATTAATTTATATTGATAATGATGACTAACCTATTAATATTAAAATATTTTGTTGTATGTTATTGAATGGTTCAGAAACTTTTAATGATTTGACGTATCTAAATGGTGAGCTATGCCGTGATTTTTCGTTATAAGCATTTTGTGAATCATATTGACGACCTAAAAAAAACAAAGTAATTATAATTTTTTTATTATTTGAGGTAAAGTAAAAATTTACTCAACAATGAAGAATTATGTGACCCAGAAATACTATCTATACTGCTAAAAATAAAAAAAGATTATTTAAGTTATATAATAATATTATCATACCAATTGCTGCCATTTTTGAAATCTTCAAAACGTTCTAATTTTTGAGCTAAAACTTCAGTAGCCAATACATGTGTTATACTTGGTTTTACAGTAACGACCTCTTTACCTCCTTGATTTTTTTCTACACTTATCATGTAAGGTTTTATCAAACTTGAAAATACAGCTAAAAATATGAAAATTATAATAAAATTCCAAACACACTGCATATTAACATGTTTACAATAATACTTTTGTCTTTCAACCACTATCATAATAATATTAAAAGTGTTATTTTTAAAAAAAAAAGAAGTAGGATAAAAATAACAAACGATAGAATAAGAAATTGAATTATTATTAAAAATTTATAAAAGATAAGATTAAAAAAGATTGAATGATTGAGAATATATTTATTGATATCAAGATAGTGTTCAAAGTTTTAAAAGATAGTTATTTGGATGATTCAAAGTATAACAATAGTTTGTGAATATGAAAAGTTTTATCTCATACATTATCTCTTTTTCTTCGAGGTCATTCGATCAATTATAGGCAACGTATACACTTATTCTTATTAAATTTAATGTTTCTCTGACTATATTTGAAAAATTTAAATGTTTATTAATTTAAGATAGAAATTAAATTAAATATTATTAATATCGATAAAAAAAATTGCAAATATAATGTTATTTATTTGAAACTTAATTAAAAATAATATATCTACGAAAAGAAAAAAGTGTGTTTGTGATAAAATTTCTAAAAAGTTAATAGTTTTAATTATTAAGTAATTTACTAACAAGTTTTCCTTTTTAACAAATCAGCAGTAAATTATTTTATTTCTAATTGTATAGGAATAATTTGTTTTATTATATAGACATCTTACATCAATATTGTTTTATATGTAATTATTTAAAGAATGAATAAGAAAAGAAGAACAAAGGTGCAATTAGTTAAATTATGGTGTTGAAAATACTTTAAATAATTATAAAAAAACTTAACTATAACATTTTACAAACACAAAGGTAGAAAAAATAGTAAATCACCTGGAGTACTTGGTACTTGAGAATGTAAGTTATTGTAATTGCGATTCGAATAAAATTTGTTTGGATACTGCCATGACAAGGACATTCTAAAATGATATTTTCTTACATATATATCATAATGAATAATATCAATGCAATGTACCTTGTTATTGAAAATATCGATTCTTTTGTTATATAAATCAAAATATGATGGAATTTACTTTTAAAAATTGTAATAAAAGTGTTTATTTTATCGTAAATGATAAAATAAAGTAGTATTAATATTTCTAATATATAATTTTTATATTTAAAAATATTTTTTCAATATTTTATAAAATGTAAACGTTATATATGGTACTGAAAAATGTAAATACAAGATTAATTTAAAATACCTCTTTATTAAATAATTTTTGTTATGTAATCATTGATATATGTGCTTAGATTGCTTCACCTAATCCTCTCAAACATTTAATAAAAGATGTTAAAAATGAAAAAAGAAATCTTAAATAGGAATATTTAAAAATTATGATACATTTTTCCGATTTAATAAATAAATAAAAAGAAGTAGAAAATTTTTTTAATAAAATGAAAAACTTTCAAAATTTCAATAAAGCAATACCAATAAAATAAATTTAATTTTTTTTTTGATTCGAATTACGTAAATGAATTTGCTTTACAAACATTTTTAGACAATTTTTTTTATTAAAAGAATGAACCTACCAAAAAAATGGTGATTATGATATTCATCAAAAATTTTACCAGACTCTATCACTTTACGCTGCTTACTTATAAAAGATTTATTCATAATTTCAGGAGCACTTCCTCTATGATGAATTAATTGGATATCCATTTCCTTAATGTACGAACAAATATATGTCTCTTTCAATGAATATCTCGGATTAGACAGCTTTTCTAGGTTTCTAAATAATATTTTGATAAAAAATGAAAATATTGTAAGGAAAACGTTACAAATTTACCTTGTTGTTGTGAACTCATTTTGATAATTAATATTCTTACATTGTTTAAAGGACATTATTCTTTTAATTGCTTTTCTTTGAGCATTTACAGATTTAGAGACAAAATATTTAAATGAACCTTTTCTTTGAATTGAATGAATTTTGAATTTTCATTTCTTCATACAATTTTTTTTCCATCATTATTATTATAATTTATAGAACAAAATGATTTTTTTGTACAAAAAAAGATGTTGATAGATAGAAACAATATTGTCAAAAACATCTTTTTCTACAACTTTTATCTACACTCATTTTTAAAATGAACCTAATTTAAATTCTATAAATATTATGCATTTTTAAATGAAGGCTATTATAATAATAATTTACTGTCGATTAATGAAAGAAAAGAAAATACACTCATGTAAAACATGAAAAAATTATAGCTTTTAGTAAACCTTATAGCGGCTTTTTTTAAAAGTAATTATTTTTAAAAATATTATAAACAATATTTTTACGATCATTATAGAAAAATTTCTAAAATTAATTAGCTAATTTATGAATCTTTATTTCATCCTTAATTTATTCATTAAGTTAATTCATTTATTATTTATATATAGGAGGAAATACAAGGTTAGTAAATTTAACAAATTTCTTTAATATTTAGTAAGAATATTTAGATAAATTCTGACATTCAAAACATAAGTCGAATTTTAATCTAAGTATCAATCGATTGAGATATTTGAATAGATTTCTATGTATGAAAAATAAATTTTATTATATTATGTGAGAAATTTTCAACAGAAACATCCTTTAATAATTTACGAAACATATTGAAATATTTATAATCATTAAATAAAAAAAATATCAATGAGTTTCATATGTTATTTCAAAAAGATACATTGAACATAAATGAGAAAAACATAAATATATACTACTTTTTAAGTTTTTAATATGTTTTTTTTAGGAAAAGCCTTAAACAATTAAAAGAACTTTGTGGAGTTATTAAAGTTCTATAAAATAAGGTAGCTTTAATTGAAAATCATTTTGTAGGTTTGTGAAATATATCGATTGTTATATATACATTATATTTGAAAGTTTATTTTGGAAAGGAACTTCATGTAAAACAAATGAAGCTTGTAAAAAGAAATTCGTCATTTTGAGGTAAACTTACTTAATTCAAATTATATTAAAGAATTACGTAGATTTAGAGTGTAGGAAATATTATTATTGCAATTTTTATATATTTTTTGCATTTCGTTTTGTTTTATGGTTTATTCTATTTTTTATCAAGAACTGCAAAGTATTTTCAGAAGACTACAAAATATACTTAAACATTTTATTTACTAAGACATTTATACTTCATAATTGTTTATTATATCACTCTCATATAAAAAATCAGTTTTTTTATAGAAATTACATTAAAACAATACTTAAGAGAGAGTTTAAGTTATCAGATATTGACCATTGTATAATTGTCTTTTGTAAAAAACAAAAATAATTAAAAGTTTATGACCGATAAATTACCTACACGCTATTTACTATTCCTGATTAAAAAGATTTGAATTTAGCAAATATGTTTATATTTTAATTCTTTACTAAATAAAACAGAAAAAAAAAACATGTTTATATTTTAAAAAATTAATAAAAAAATATTTTTTAATGGTTAATTAACTTTACTTTCTAAAAAATTAATACTTTTAAAATAATCAAATTAATAAGAAGCTCAAAATATTAATTATATTTAAATTTATGGTTTTTTCAAATACTGGATTATTTATTTGCTAATATGATTACAAAGTTGTAATTTCATATACCACTCTTTTATATTATCATTAGTTTAGTAGCTTAATCGTTCAATTTGATTAATTTGACTAAAATTTCATACAACAAATGTTTAAGTATACCGACTGTTTACAAATTTAAAATATGCATTTATTATAGGATATATATATTAACAATTTGAATGATTTAATACTTCAAAATATTAAAATATAAAAATCTTGATATGTTAAATAATAGTTTCTGTAAAACAAATGAAATAAATATTTAAAATGCTAAAAGTAGCAGTATCAACATATTCTAATTATATATATCTTTTTATGTCAGCCAAAGATTTTACTTTGCTTGGCTTTAACTTTTTAACCTATTCTACATAAAATTTTTTAAATAGAAACTTTTACCATTCTCTTGTCCATAAAATAATTAGTTGTTAATAAATTTTCTAAAATAAAGTTTCCCTCTTATACTGTGATACTGAGTTTTTCAAATATGTTAAAAATTACTCTGTTTTTTAACTTTTCGAAGTTTTTTTCTAAAAGACGAAACCATAAAAAAAAGTATTTCTAAAGAAGACTTTTTTAAAAATTATTTCATTTAGTATATCAAAAATGTTTTGATACTCGTTATCGACATTAAATAAAAAAAATACATTTATTGAATATTTATTTGTGGAAATCAGTTATTTTTAAAAGAAGTTATGTCAAAAAGACAATTAATTTTTCTATTTTATGTTGTTTTATACATACCATTGTAATCCTGGTGGATTCTTCGGGAGCCTAGTAGGCTCCCGGGTTTTTAACAATATATAACACGAAGCTTTGTACGATAGTTTATTTAAGCGAAGGGGATTAGAATAATAAAAGTAAAGGTTTCAATATTATAAAATAGTTATGATTTATCAACTGCGTGAAGTATTCTTCTTCCGTTCCTTATATAGTCCTCAAGGTGAGGGCGTGTTTCATCTTCTAGTTTCCTACATAATTTGGGTGTTGATATACATACATTTGTCTGATACAGCATTCCATGTTCACATCATTTGAATTTTAAAATAATACATATTTTAGTTACAAATATTATTATATCAGTCATTCAAAATTTATTTGTTTGAATTTAAAATATTAAAATTCTTATATTTCACATTATTTAATAAAACTAAAATTTCAATATATTAGTATTTTAATGTTGCAGATTGTTTATCATTCATGTTGATGGTATATATACTTTGCAATATTTACATATTTTAAATTTGTAAACAGTTGGTATACTTAAGCATTCGTTGTATGAAATTTTAATCAATTAATCATATGGAAAGATTAAACTACTAAATTAATGATAATATAAAATAGTGGTAATGTGAAATTACAACGTTATAATCATATTAGCATCACAGATCGATGCTGGAGAAAACTGCATTTTAATACGTAAAAACTTTTAATTTAAATATATAAATAAACCCTTTAATTTAAATTTTTTCTTTTGAAATTTTGTCAGATGATTTAAACAATTATGTAAATTCACTAACAAATATGGCTTTGGTAAAAATACAATAAATGGAAAAAATTTTTTAGTTGCGAATATTTTTTGTTGTATCAGTTACTTTTTCTTAAAAATTTTATATATCATTCTCCTACATCCCCTCAACATACCCATAAATTTTAAAGTCGATCCTCGGCTCTGCTTTGGAGAAAATAAATTTTTAATAAATTTGTTTTTATTTGTTACATATTTTCATCATATATTTATAATTATTTTACGTTTTATAATGCTTTTCTAATGTTAAAAAACTTATAAACTAATTTTATTGTTATCTATTGTATTTACAACCAAGACAAATAAATTTATAAAGGTATATAAATCAGAAAATATTATTTCTTGCCGTTTAAGGATAAATCATTTTTTTTTTTAATTTTAAACAGACTAATAAACATTATATGTTAGATAAATATCAAACACAATCTTCAAAAAATTAATTATCACTTTTAATATAGTTTAAAATCATGATACTACTTAATTCTCATTGTAAACTATTTTTTGAGTTAATAGTAAAACCTGAACAGTTATTTAAAGTAAGAATGTAACATTCCATTTGTAAAATTAGCAGTTATTTTTAACCACAGAGAAAAAATTAGAAATAAATGTCAGTTAAAGTTAATCATATTGGAATACTTTAGGAAATTTATTTCGAACAATTTTCTAACCATCTTTCTTAACATTCTTAAAATCAGATAAAAAGTATAATTTAAGTCAAAAACCTCATTATTTTGAACCTTAAATTTCAAAACTAATCATTGTTTAACAAAATTACTTAAACCTTGGTTGTAATTCCAATACGTAGGTCATCTAAGCACAAATTACATAATAGAGAAACTTAAAATAGATTTTTTCATTATAATCTTAAAAATTAAATTGAAATAATTATCTTTGTCATATTCTCATATAACATAAAAATTTACTGTTTTGTAGTAAAAAACTAATATTTATTTAATATTTTTCTATTTTATAAACTTATATAGCATGGTTATAAATACTCTAATATGAATTAAATCAATGTTTTGCATATAAAATAATACAAAAAATCCATATTTGGCATGTTTTATGACATATTTTCTTTAAAAAAAACTGAAGTTACTATAAATTGTTTTTCCCAAATCAGAGCGGAGGATCGACTCAAAAATGTATAGGTATGTAGAGGGGATGTAGGAGAATGTTATAAAAAATTTTTAGGGAAAAGTAACTGATACATCAAAAATATTCACAAATAAAAAAAATTTTTCCATATGTAGGATTTCACTAAAACCGTATTTTTAAACAATTTACATTATTATTTAAGTCAACTGACAAAATTTCAAATGAAAATATAAAAATTAAGGGTTTTTTTTAAAGCGGACAAAAATTTAATTTTAGAGTAAAAGTGCAACTTTCCCACAATACACACAAATCTCGGTTGTGGCATATAAATAAATTGGTATTTGAAAAAACTATTAATACAATTGATATTACTAAGTTTTCTTATCTTTCGATTATTTAAAGCTATTAGTTTACTCAGAAATTAAAGTTAATAAATCGTTAAAAAAAATAAGAAGTACTAGTTTCTTAATTATTTAAAATATAAATTTATTATTATTTTTACTCTTTTATTTTTGCAATAATTTGAGATAATTATTTATTTGTATATAAAACTAAAATATATAATAAAGAATAAAAAAATAGGTAAGTTATCCAACAGTAGTTGGTTTAAAATTAAGTTACCTCAAAAATCCATGCATATATATAAAATATACATAGCTATATCAATCAATCACTATGTATTATATATATATATAACATCAGGGCACAGTACAATATAATAAATGAAATATGAAATTAATGTTAATTATAATTTAGATAATAGATGTAAATATTTTTTATTTGATATCCCTATTCTTATACCTTTAGCTAGAAGATCTACCTCATTATGAGTTTTAGCTTTATGCTCTATAATATGTTTCACATTGACATATCCTATCTTCTTAATAAACTTTGAAATTGTACACCAAGTTTTAAAATGTGGAATTTTCTGTCTGTTTACCGGTTTTACCCAATTAATGTAAGATTGATTTTCAATTGAGCTTATAATGTAACTACAATCACTTATAAGAGTGATATCGGATACCTTTTTCTCTAAAGCAATCAACAATGTCATACGAGCTGCCATACATTCTGCTCGAGGAGCTGTAAAAATCCTTTCATAAAATCAGTATATCCCACAGAAATTTCTTGACCATTTAACATCCCTTGTACTCCAATTCCTCTAATATATTGAACTATTGGATCATTAGATGCTGAACCATCAACCAATAAGTAGTTAGGATGTTCTTGTATAAATGACTGTAGCTCCTCTTCATTTTTTAACGAATTTAATGTAATAGATTCAGAAGATTCTGATGTAGGTGAATTAATAGATAAATTAAGCAGTGAATTTGAAAGATCATCTATTTCAGCGTCATTCATCGAGAATAAATTTTCAAAACTTAAACCCATATCATCTATACTATCAATACTAGTATTATCACTAGATGGAATAATAAAATCATTGGCAATTAGCATCTGTTCTCCATTTTTCGACTGAATCAAAGATATAGCTTTTCCATAACTTCTAATCTTGGTGCCTTTTGAGAGAACAGATGATAATGATTCTTTTCGTTTATAATATACTAATGTGGGGTTGTGGTGAGTAAGTGTTGGTGCCAAAATAATTCTTACAGTGTCGTTAACAAAATACTTTTGATCAGGAGTGACGAATGTTTTTCCTTTCTCATCAACAGTAATAGATGGCATATGATTCAGTGAATTTGCAACCCATGTTATCCTATCTGCTTTAGGAGTACCAATAGTTTCAGCTTTTGCTAGCTTTTTTTTATAGATTTGATTCTTCCTTCTACCTTTCCATTTGAGGATGGATGATAAATTGAAGTTTTCCAATATTGAGTACTAGTCGTTTTTACTTTGTCGTTAATCACTAAGGGAAGATTTTGTTTATCAAAAAATTCTTCCAATTCTTCTGCAGAAAGGGAAATCTCACCATCTGAAATTACCAATCCAAATGGGAATTCCGAGAAAATTCTTGAAAAAAAATCGATGGTAACATCACTTTTTTTACTTGTCAATTTTTGTACATAGGTAAAATTTGAGTAATGGTCAATAAATAGTATGTATATTTGTTTGCGCCAAAAGAAGAGATCGAAAGATCCAATTTCACGCGGTCTACTAGGTTTTGTCCAAGCAATAGGTCTCGATTTTCTTAAATCTCTCGTGGTCATACAAGCATCACAATTACCAACTATATTCTTAACAATGCTAGCTAAATTATTACATTTGTATTTATTTGAAATTAACTTTTTTAATACAGATTCACGTGAATGTGTATTATTGTGAATTTTCTGCGCTAATGTTAGTAGAAGATTCGAAGAAATTATGGGTTTAAGGCCATCACAGATAATACCATTAATCATATTTAAGTTTTTCATGACCTTATTATCATCATCATTTACACGTCCTGTCTCACCAGAATCATTTTCTAAGAACTCTTTGACATCAGTTAACATGGGATTATTCATTTGATCATTAATAATAACTTCATTAGAAATAACATTTGTTGGATTTGTTGAAATTTCATAATTTAGTAATTTCATAGATTTTATTTGAATTTTATTTGTTGATATGCTAGAATCGATCTTAATCGGCTTGGAGTAAAAGTCAATACCTATATTAGAGAATAAAATTGGCCCAATTAATCTTTGAATTCTAAAACTTTATCATATCATTTAAATTGGCTGTTAGCAGAGAGAATGCTAATTTCGTTCTAGTAATAATTTTGATTTTTCTTGATCGAATGATATATTGTTCTGTTTTTATAATTGTTGATAAGGATAATAATTCTTTTTCAACGTACGAGTATCGTTCTTCAATATCAAAAAGTTTTCTCATTAATATTTAAACAATTTTCTTCTCCCTATTTTTAAAATCATTGTATAAAGTGAAATAAATGTGAGCATGCATGCATCCGTCTGCCGGAAGATATTCAATAAACAGTAAATTGCCTTTTTGCGGACAAACGAATCGTAGATAATTATTACAATTATTCTTCAAGTTATTCCATGCTTCTTCCTTCTCATCAGGCCATGAATACGGTTCGGAAGTTTTTAGTTGAAGTACAAATAAAAATTGTGAAAAGTTGACTATATGTTGAGATATATAATCAAATTTACCTAATACACTCTTAGCCATTTTCGCAGTTAATGGTTTAGGAAGATTTATAAGCTCCTCATGCCTCTTAGAATCAACTTTAATACCAGATCTATCTATATGAAATCAAAGGAAGTTTATTTCTTCAACACCCCACTCAAATTTTAAAAGATTAAGCTTTAATAAATTCTCTGAACACATTTTTATAAATCGACAAATTTTTCTTCTAGTATTGTTACATCTTTCTTACTAGATTCAATGACAGAATCATCTACGAATAAAACAAAATCATTAAAATCATATTGCTTGAATAAACGTTCCATCTCCTTAACATATAATGAAGTTGAAACTTTATAACCAAAGTTTAAAACATTTGATTTGTAATAACCATATTGCGTAGCAAACGTTTGAATATAACTAGTATCATCATCTACCTGTAAACTTTTAAAAGCAGCAGTGAAATCAAATTTATAGAATATTTCCCAACCTGCTATTTTAACTTTTATTTCTTGAATACTAGGAAGTGCAATTGTAATCAGTTGTATAACTTTATTTACATCAGTACCATCAATTATCATCCTCATTTTTTCACTACTTACAATATGCACAGGAGAAGATAATACTGGATTATCTACTTGTGATATCTTACCTTCACGTATCTCCGACATCAAGGTTTTAGCTAAGAATTGCTTTTTCTTTCCTTTCTGTAGATATGATTTGTGTACGATTTGGTTAGGTTCAGAAATTAATGGAAATGAAACTTTTATTTTAGGAACTAATACCTCCTCATTATAAACTTCAGGAAATTGTTATAAACATTTAGCAAGTTTAGAATCAGTCAAATTAATATCTTCTATTTTTGTAATAATACTACGTCTGTTGGATTGAATTTCTTCTAATTTACTGTAGATATCAATATTTAATAATTTGTCAACATTCAAAGTAATAGTATTCTCTCCTTTATCAACAATATGGAAAGTTTCAGAAACCCGTACATCGTTATTCAAGATTGAAACTGATCCTCTTAAGACACCTATAGAATGAGAGATAGAGCCATCATATGCTTTCACTATAGTTGTTGATTTTTCATAAAACCAACCATGATGTTCTACAGTTGATAAATTAAGAATACTAGCAGTTGCACCTGAATCAATCAATACAATAACATCTCTGTTAAATATTCTTACCGCTTCTCGTATCAATGGTGTAGCCGTCAAAGATAGAGGTAGAAGTAATTTTTTTTGTTTAATTGTTTCTATTTTGGTATTATTTGATGAGAGTGGTTGTTTACCATCAGATGCAGGTTGGGTAACATGTTCCAATTTCTTGACAAACGTTGTTTCACCATTATTGCTTTTTAATTTGTTTTTCAAAGTTATACCAGAACTAAATTTCATATGAGCTTTTACATAAGAATCAATAGTAAGTTTCTCAAGTTCACAGAGTTTTTGTTTTAGGTCATCGTCAGCTTCAAAACCAATCTTGCAAAGTACAGCAACGTCTAAAGGATCATCAAATTCTTTAAAAGGAAGTAGGATTGTTTTTAAGCGCGTTATATAACATTGAATTGATTCATTAGGAAATTTCTTAGCAGTTTTGAAGGCAATTATAGATTCCAAATCATGTGTTGTCGAATCGCATGACATTCTATTACAAAAGTCTTGAATGTTTGAAATAGTCCATTTCTCCATATCAGGATAATTTTGAAAAAATATGTTCTTAGTCTTTTCTGATTGGCATTTAAGAAAACATTTTATAAACTTTGTTGAATTGTCATCTTTGTCAATATCCATGAGATAGAATTCTCACTGTATATAGTTAAAATAACTATCCTTCCCAATATATTTATGCAAAGGAATAACTGTTGCAAGTCCAATGTTATTTTCCATTGTCGCTCAATGATTTGTTAAAATGATGAAATATTAGTGGACATATAGAGTTCTTGTTTTTTTGAGATAAGACTACTCCAATAAAAATTTGATGAAAAGAGATTATGATGAAGTAAAAAATATAACAATTTTTTTTTATTTTATTGATCCAGCGGAGTCAAATAGATCGAAATGCCAGGATCGCCATGCAATAATTTGAGAAAATTATTTATTTGTATATAAAACTAAAATATATAATAAAGAATAAAAAAATATGTAACTTACTCAACAGTAGTTGGTTTCAAGTTAAGTTACCTCACAAACCCATGCATTATATAGCAATTTTCTAAAGAATTAAAATATAAACATATTTGTTAAATTAAGTCTTTAGAATCTGGAATAGTAAATCACTTGTAGAATAAATAAAAGACAAATTATTGCATAATATATTTAATTAATTTTTTTTTTATAGAATTAAATGTTTATTTTAATTTTCCATAATATTTATTCAATTTACTCATTTACAAAACTTCTTGTTTGTAGATTGCTTAATAAAATGTGCTATATAAATTTTAAACTTTTGTTTAATAATAACTGTCAAAGAATAATTCTTAAATTTGTTGTAAGAAATACTTTACGTTTTTTAGATTAATATAATATGTAAAAAATATAGTATAAAAAATATTATAATTGTTTAATGATTAAAATACTTCAAGATACACTGTATATATTTAATTAAATATTTTAAAAGCCTTATACTCACAGAAATTTTTCTATTTCAAAGCAAGACACTTAGATAAATTTGGAGAGGCCATAATATTTTATGTTCAATTATCTAACATAGATTTTTTTTTGAATATATATTAAAAATTTCTAAAATTCTATCTTTCTAAAAATAGTAAAAAAAACTGACTATCGCAAAATTAATAAGCGATTAAATTGAAATGCAAATTTGATCAACTTTTTAAAAATTACCTACATTGTATATTTATTGTAAAAGTTTTATATTTCTAAATATTTATGATTTATATTCCAATATTTACAGACTTTTTACTTACCTGGCTAACATTTATTAAATTCAAATTAAATTTAAAGATCTTTTAGTATCTATATTTTATCCATATTTACAAATTGTATTAAAAATACTAATTTTTTAAATAAAAATTATATTGACAAAAAGTATTCAATTTTTTCTCTAGTTAAATAGTTAAGTTAGAGAAACGATCTACTTTTTCATAGAACATTATTTCAGATTTAATAATCTTCATTACTATTTATAAGTGTTTTTTCATTGTTTTTTAGTTATTTATTTTTATTAACAGCAAAAGAAGTTTTAATTTTTTGAATTTTTGCATCATCATATACTATTTAAAGATTAGCAATTTTTCTACTAATATGTTGATACGTAAAAAATTTAATATGAACCCTATTAACATTAAAATCTCAAATAAAGTACAGAAAAATCAAACAATTGGAGGATTTATTTCGTTAAATTATTGACTCTTGCGTCGTTTGAGTAATTGCGACGTGTTTTCGTGCAAATTAATTTTAAAAATTCTGCCTTTTCAATTTTAATTTAAGCAATAAATTGTTAAGTCAACACAATTTTATATTTTTGTAAAAAATATCTATTTTAGTAAAAAATTTAAATATAACATATTTTAAAAAATTCTATCTAATCAAATACGATTTGTGCAATTTTTATACTTAAACATATAAAATTGCGTATTTTGGGATAAAAAAATTTCTGTGTGTATACTTAGATTAATATTATTATTTAGTTACACCGTTAGTTATATAAATATTAAGAAAATTATTTATTAGGAAAAAATACATTACTTTTTATTTCAAAAATTTTACGTAACTAAGGTAATTCTGTAATACTTTGTAGTAAACAAATTAAAACAACTATGTTTATTATGTATTAATTAAAACGACAGATAAATATAACAAAGATATGTATAATAATTTTATACCTTTAATAATTAGTAGTACATTACTTTAAATTGAAAATATTCTGCTTGACATTGTCTAATCTTAAAAACCTAAACGGCTTTCTTATTTCATGTTTTATTTCAATGCTAAAATTAAGTATTTTTTTGATAGTAAAATAAGCATTTAAATCCTTACTTTGAAAATATAAAAAAATCAAAATATCCATAGTATACTAAATCAAATGAAAAATCATAATGGTAAATTCATTTTAAGAGTGATTGAATTTTATATTAGTAAACTGTAGTTCTACGAATAAAAAAGCTTCAAAAAATTACAAATTTATATGGACAAAAATAGAATATGCAAGTTATATTAATTCTCTGTTATTTTTAAAACCATTTTGTTTAAAATTCATTAATTTGTAAATAGAAAGTGTATTAAAGTAACATGTTAGAATATAAGTAATTCTAAATAAAAATGTTATCTAAAAAAGTTGGTAATAAAGTAATCTATTACACACGATTTACGATCCCTGATTCAATAAACCTAATATAACAAATATGCTAAAGTTTTTATTTTTTTAGTAAATTTAGCAGCAAAAAAAATTAATCAATTTAACTGTAAAAAAATTAATAAATTAATATTTTTAAAAACTTTAAATTCAGTTAATTGACTTTAACTTCTAAAAAATTAATAATTTTAAGATAATCGGAAAATAAGGAAACTCAATAATATCAATTACATTTATACTTATGACTTTTTAAAATATTATGTTGTTTATCTATTAATAAAATTTGATGTTTGTAATTCTAAACTATCATTCTTTTATATTATCTTTATATTAATAGTTCAATCGTTTATTTTATTCAATTTGATTAATTTGACTAAAATTTCATGCAACGAATGTTTGTAATAGTGTCAACTGTTTACAAAATTTAATATATATAAAATGCCAAATAGTATGTACATTAAAAAAATAAAAGATCGAACACTTTGCAAAATTAATACATAAATATATTGAAATGTTAATTTATTAATTAATGTGAAATATAGGAATTTTAATACTAAATAACTAAAGAATTGAATTAATAATAGGTTTACATTTTGTAGTTAAAATAAGTTTATTTCAAAAAGCTTGGATGGCATTTTTAATAAAAATTCTTTTTCTGATTTCTTTTGTTTATGTTAATAACGGTAAAAGTAGTATCAAATTATTAAGAATATATATATTACTTGTATCTTCATCATATGTATAGTAGACGAAGGATTTGATTTTATGTGCTTATTTATTTGGATTTAAAATTCTTATATTTCACATAAATTAATATATTAACATTTCAATATATTTAAATTTTAATTTTGCAAAGTGTTCAATCTTTTATTTTTTTAATGTACATACTATTTGGCATTTTATATATATTAAATTTTGTAAACAGCTGACACTATTACAAACATTCGTCGTATGAAATTTTAGTCAAATTAATCAAATTGAATAAAATAAACGATTGAACTATTAGTATAAAGATAATATAAAAGAATGATAGTTTAGAATTACAAACATCAAATTTTATTAATAGATAAACAACATAATATTTTAAAAAAGTTATAAGTATAAATATAATTGATAATATTTAATTTCTTGATTTTCCGATTATTTTAAAATTTTTAATTTTTTAGAAGTAAAAGTCAATTAACTGTTTAAAGTTTTTAAAAATATTAATTTACCAATTTTTTTACTGTTAAAATAATTTATTTTTTTTGCTGCTCGATTTACTAAAAAAATTAAAACTTTAGCATATTTGTTATTTTAAGTTTATTGAATCAGGAATATTAAATCGTGTGTATATTAATACACGAGGAAACAGTACTCATCATTTTATTCAAGATTAGATTAGTAAGTTATAGAAAAAATCTTGAAAAATAACATTTATTTACTTTAAATCACAATATGTATGAAGAAATTTTTATATATAAAAGTAGTCTTTAATAGTTAGTAGTTTCTGTTAATTTTTAACTGATACTAAAACTACAATATCAAACTTTTCTACTTTTTTGGTTTCATATATCTGTCTTAGTTAATCTGTAATGGATACCTAAACATTAAGAATTTTCCAATTGATTAACATCAAATGCATTTAGAAGTTCATTAACTAAAAAATTAACCTTATCGAAAACCTCTTTCATTCCTTAAGTAAAATCACCATGTACTTTAAAATAAAATTTCTTTTAAAGAACAAACTATAAGACATTACAGAAATAAGTATAAACTTTATTATTGCAGAAATAAAAAGCTTAATTAACAATGATAATACAAAAAATTATCCTTAATTACAATACTTTACGTTGTTTCAATTACTCTAATAGAAACTATATCTTCAGTAGAATATGATGAATTGAAATAGTCAAGTTATACAGTTAAAAAGAATTAGGAAACGTTTTGCAATATTTTTAAAAATTCAGCATTCTTTATTGTCTACATTTTTAGTGATAGTTTTTTAGTATAAAATTTATCATTATCTACATTTAACTTCATAACAACTCTGATATTTTTGTTGCAAAAAATAGATAAACAAGACTCATATTTAAATAAATTGTATCTAAAAATTCGAAAATAATCTTTAAATTTGATAAAGTATAATATTTCTTTAAAAAAAAAGTTTTACAATTGAAATCTTTAATAGTATTTAAAAATATCTTTAGATTACAATCGTGTATATTCAGGAACTCATTTACTTTCACCTTTTCTAAACAATGATGATACGAAGAGCATAAAAAAATCATATTATGATAGTAGTATTTGTTATTATTTCACTTTTCATGAATGCTTATATAAATTTATGAAATTAAAATAATATGCATTTTTCTTGAAAAACTAAGATAATATTTCATGAAAAATAGCTTTAATTTATTTAAATTATAAACATCGTTTTTCTATAAAAAATAATACATGTTTTGCATTGAATAACACTTTAAATTTTTAGGTTAAAACACTTTGCAATTTTACATAAAAAGCAAGAGATGTTTTTAAATCTTTAGACTGTTATTTATTTGAAAAATGGCCTCTGTTTTACATAATATTTGAATTTTACGTTATAAATTTTTTTCCAGTGTCTATAAACTTAAAATGTTGAATAATAGAATACATATTACCAAACAATTTTCTTAGTACTGTATTTATAAGAAAATTAGTGATAATTTGAAGACATAAAAGTTCTAAGCATAAACTAGATTTACCAATTGTAGAAGATATCTCATTTTTCTTAAAAACTGGTAAAATACTAAAATTAATCAAATTATATCAGAAGTGAAAAATTTTTAATTATAAATTCATATAATATTGATAAAGTTTTCAATAACATCTTAAATTTGTAATAAGAATTTTTATATCTACTATTATATTGTAATTAGATCATGATTATTTCAACTGGAACTCCTGTAATGTGATATCTTTCGCGTATATAATTTATTGGTACCTTAAATCCAACTACAATGAAGGGATCGAAAGATAAAGAAAATTAATAAGTTATTAATTATTTTGGTTTAAAATTAATATATTAACTAGTAGTAAAATTAACATATTGAATGTTATAACATAAATTAGAAAAAAACATCTCAAATATCTTCAATAAACATTTAAATTTGGTCAAATTATTATGTGTTTATTGTTACATTCTTGTGGTAAAATATTACTATTAGCTTACAAAGTATTGTAAGCATGTTTAGGATCATTTCATATTTGGATTAGCCAAAAAAAATCAATATGAATAATGTCAATTGTATGCTATAGCATTTCTAAAACAAAAAATAATGAATTAAATCATTTAAATATATTTTTAGACTATTTAAATTTTTATGCTCCATAATATTTTAAATTATCATAAAATTATTTTATTAAATAGAACATGAATATTTTTGGCAATGTTTCAAATTTATATTACAAAAAAGTGTATTTAAATATTAGTTTCTTAATAATAATTTAAAAACTAGTTTAGAATTTTTATATGACAGTCTTTAAACAACAGAATAAGTTAGTAAAAAAACAATAAAAGGTTTTAAAATTAATCGTGAAATTTGGAAGTTAAGGAGTAGTCATAAAAAGTAGTAAAGAGAAATTAAAAGAAGATAAAAATGAAAAAAAAGCCATATCAATGTGGATAATTAGTTCACAATCAATTTTAGATAATTAAATATGCATGGATTTTTTGAAATAGAAGGAGGGCAATGAATTTTATGTTTTCCAAGTAAGACTGATACATTTTCAGGTATGTTTATTTTCTTACTCAATAGATAACTATTTTACGGAAAAATGGTAACAAAATTTTTAGAACCCAGGAAAAGGCGATAAGATTAATTTTGGAATGTCGTGTATGTCTTTTATATTCATAATATTATAATATCTTGCGACAATCTTTCTGTCAATTGCTCATTTTATCACTAAAATAATGAAAATTGGTTAAAATTCTAGTAACCACTTCTTGTTAGAATCAATCCTACACGCAATCTACTTACCCTGGTGTAATACTTTTAAAATTGTAAAAAATTAGATTATTAATAATACAACATATTTAAAGGAATTAACAAGTTAAGTAATCAAAATTTTAAGGAATTAAAGAATTTCAACAACGAATTTTTTGATAAATTGAGGCAAATAAAATTATTATTTAGCAATGGATTTTTAATTTGTGTAAAATATTGATAATTCTAAAAATTTTATGTGATTTTAAATACCTAATATATCTAAACCAATCAGCATACTTACATACCAATTTGATCAAATGTATTAAAAGTTCTATCTATTAATTGAACTAACTTGACTAAAATGTTATACAACGAAAATAACTAAAGTTTGCAATTTGTTTATTTGGGTTAATGTTTTAAAAAATTGTTACTCTGGTTAACGTATTAGAAAAATGAAAAATCAATAAATTGAAATATTAATAAATTGGTATATCAATAAATTAAAATTTCGATTCAGCTATTATCATAGATTCTGTTTTCCTAGTTTCTGGGGTATTAAAGTCCGAAATTTCAAATGGCAATCTATAAAGAATTATTTTAAATAAAGTATAAATTCCAGATTGTATTTGTCTATATCGGAAAATAGTTAAGTAAGCATCGTAGATGTAGGAATGATCATACATATAAAATCAAATCCTCTGTCTTCTTTACATATGATATAGATTTAATTAATATATATATTTTTAATAATTTCATATCAAGCATAAACTTAAAAAATGACATTAATTTTATTAAATTTAAAGTAAATACTACTTTTAATTTATAAATTTACTTAAATTAGTAATATTTCATAAGAGTAATTGAAGAAAAACTTTTAATATTTAGTAAACAGTATATGAAAGGTACATATAATTCAAAAAGAATGAAAAACTTTAAGTATACTGTCAACTTAATTTAATTTAAATTATAATCATATTATTATAATGTTATCTTAATATTATTAAGATATTGTTAATCTTCATGTTTTCTTATAGGCACACATACCAAAAAGTAAAGTTTACTATTTTTAACATTTACAAACACTACAACATCTATAATTTTTGTTAAACTATTTTCTGATTAAAACAAAAGCAATCTAGAGTATTGTTTTTTATTTAAAACAATTTTTTAACGTTTGGCATTTAAAAGTTCGTATTTTAATACTCCAGAAACCAAGAAAACTAACTCTATGTTAATAGTTGAATTGGAATATTAATTTATTGATATATTGATTAATTAATATTTTAATATATTAATTTATTAAATTTAGTAATATTTCAATTAATTAATTGTTTATTTTATTAATTTGTTTAAAATACCCGAAATAACAAACTTTCAAAACATTAACCCAAATAAACAAATTGGTAGTTTTAGTTATTTTCGTTGTATAACTTTTTAGTCAAGTTAGTTTAATTGATAGACGGAACTTTTAAAACAATTGATTGAATTTGTATGTAAGTACGTTAACTGGTTAGTTATATCAGGTGTTAAAAATCATATAAAATTTTTAGAATTATCAATATTTTATATAAAACAAGTTATTCAATTTCAATAAAAATTTAATGCTAATAATAATTTTAGTTACCTCAATTTATTAAAAAATTTATTGTTTAAATTCTTTAATTCCTTAAAATTTTAATCACCTAATTTTTTAATTCCTTTAAATATGTTGTATTATTAATATTCCAATTTTTTACAATTTTAAAAGTATTGTTCTAGGGTAAGTAGATTGCGTGTAGGAAGATTCTAGATGAGGAAAAGTACAAAATTCTTTTTCACTTAAGATATTCTCCAGATGCATCTCTATCAAATTATTACTTACTCTTATCTTAACATGACTGCTAGGATGGCAAAAGCTTAAGTAAATTTAATGGAGCAAATGTTGATTTTTTTAAAACTTTCTTCAAAAAGACCAGAAAACTCTTCACATCTTAAGTCGAAAAGGTGATTACTAAATGGAGACAATTTGCAGATAATAATGGGTGGCATATCGTAAATTAACTAATTATCTTATTAAAATTTTAGTGTTCCCAAATGTCAGTAAAAAACGACAGAACTTTTTGTAAAAATTTAATATTTTTAAGATATCAAATTTTTATATGGTAAAATAAGACGACAAGTTATTAGAATTATTTTAAAAATTATTTGGATAGATATTTTAAATTTATGACTAAGAACAGATTATAAAATTGATAAAAAAAAATAAATTATTATTTTTATTTTACCATTGAATGTTTAAAGGACAAATATAAGATATATCATGAAATGGAATATAAACAATTTTAAAAAAAGCTTCTATATATGTTCTACTTTTATATTCTTTTTTTAAATAAATAAAAGTTCATTGTATATTATTCTCAACAAACGATATTGCATGATTTACAACACTTATTTTCTGATTTTACATTTCTTTATATAAATTAAATAATAGTTAAACGACGTCGAAAATTTTTTTCACTGTTTAAATAAGCAAACTTTTAGGGTTTTAGTTCCTCTTATTAAAAACTCTTACAAGATTAGAAGACAAATAATAACTTTAAATGAAGTAGATCCATATTTATGGAATTGTAACACGTGAAATTAAACTTTCAAGTTTTTTAATATGAAACTACATAAACAAGTATACTAAAATTTATGCTTTTTATTTTATTTATATTATTTTTCTCTTAAACTACAAGGTATTTATATATTTTTTTACGAAAAGTCTGGATTCACTATGCATATGCAAAATGATTTGTCTTACAACGAAAATTATAATGATACATAATCTAATTTTCCATGAGATTTTTATAATTTTTAGGAGTTTTTTTATATTAAAACTAGTTTTTATTCAATTTAAAAGATAGCAATAACAATTTAAAAATACAGAAATCTTACACGATGAGTAAACAATTTGCAAAAAACTGTGAAAGTGATGAATACAAATATATTGTAAAATACATAGAGCAGAAGAGAGGTAGTTCTAGACAACTCTTCCAAGAATTACAATCAGATGGCCACAAAATTAGTGAAAGAACTGTTGCTACGAGATTTAAACAAATAAAAAATAAATTATTATCAAGTAGAAGTGTTATTGATAAAAATCATGATCCTAATACAAGCGTATTTGATATAAATAAATTTAATGTTGATATTATTGGATGTAAAATAAAAGTCAATAAGATTTTAAATTCGCCTTCTCGACGTTCTGCTGGAAATGCTTTTTTTAAATTTCACGGCTTTCCGAGTGATTTTTTTGAAGTAAGTGGAAAGGTGTTGTTAGAAAAGGAAGGGTGTATAAAATTTAGAGCTATATATGATTTAGAAAGAAAAAGTAATGTATGTTCAAAAAAGTTTAGAGTTAATCTTCATCATGTTAATTGCAAGGTTACTCTTTTTTATGATGTTATAAATAAAGCAATGGTTACAAAAATACTACAAAAAACAAGTGAAAATTTTTCTAAGTCAAGTTCACTTTATTTACAATTTTTAAATGATATTAGAAGATTTTGTTCTATCAATAAAATTGATTACTTAAAAAGAATAACAAAAGATAGTTTTCCTGCTGAAAAAGAATTTTTAAAATCAATTAGCAATCGATTACATAATAATTCACGAAATAAAATAATATCATTTAATTTTTTTAACGAAGCTTGCTACCATTCTTTAAAAATGATGGAATAATTTTATATTTAACTATACTATGGCGAAAAGATTTGTTGAAGATGCTGTTTTAATTATTTGTGATGGAAGTTTCAAAAAATCTTTAGATGGATATATACAGTATTATACTTAACATTTTGTGAAGAAAAATAACCGTAGTATGCCATTCGCTATAGCATTTACAAAAAAAATCATTTAACTACTACCCATGCTTGTTTAATTATATATTTGATAATATTGATACTCTTACACTTAAACAAAATAAAGTTATAAATTATAACGCAATAAATGTAATTACCGATAAAGAAAAAGCCGTTATCAGTGCATTGAAAAAAACAAGAAATTTCAACCACTATTTTCGTTACCATTTTCATTATATAAGATGTTTACAGTCATATTTGAAAAAATCGCGGCTTTATTTTGTCGTAAATAAAAAAATCAACAAGTACAATCTACGTATGATCACTTATATTAAAAAGTTGAAAAATATTGCTACATATTTACATTATTTACCGCATGTTCGACAAGAATTTTTTGCAAGAAGTATGGGTATACTAATAGGTGATTTAGAAAAAGTTGGTAAAGAATACCAACCATAAACTTTATTAATTAATAATTTTATTAATTATTTAAAATATGAATGGATGTCATGCAAAATGTTTCGATATACAAAGCACCTTGCAGAACAAATAATATTTCTAAAAGTTTCCACAGTTGCATAAACAGGATTGAGATGTTCAGAAAAAAAAAGTACTACACATAGAATTTTCCCCATATTAAACTCTATTGAAGCAAAATATGTAACTAAGTATGAGAAGGAAAAGAATACCTTATTAACTAGCATAAAGTCACAACAATTTGAAAAAATTTATGAAAATTTTTCAGTGGATTATTTCAAGGTGTTTTTGGATCAAATTATCGACGTCACATTTAAAAAATAAGATTTAATATGTATTAATTTCTTCTTGCTTTTTGTATAAAAAATAATTTTGATTGTTTATGAATAATATACCTATAAATAAATATAATGGAATAATATATACATTAATATAAAACAAAAAAATAGTCTATTGGTGAACCCAGTGAAAGCCATTTTTTAATTATTGGAATGTAAAAAATTATATTGGTATTTAGAAAGATTAAAAAAGTGTACAATTTTAATAACTTTTTAAGATGATTACTTATTATATTCAAGTGAGTATACACTTTTTCATTCATATTTATTAATAAAAAGTTTATTATATTTTTAGAAAAAATATGTAAAAACATTGAAATGTGATTCTGGTTAGTGACTTTTTTCTTCCAAGAAAGATTTTATTTATAAGACATTACAAAAAACATACCTAAATTTATAAAATTTTTTAATTCCATGCATTTTTTCGTTTAGAATAATTTCAAAAGTATTTGACAGTGTTTTTTCTTGACTCATCAATTATTATTAGAGTTAAATAAAAAAGTTTTTTATAAATATAATTTTAAAATAACAAGCAGTTAATGAAACATTTTTAAAAAATTTGTCCTAAAAATTAAATATTATTAAAGTGATATATTTTATTTACATCAAATTTAAAAAGAAGTTTTGGATAAACTTATTTACTTTAATAAATCTCTTAAAGCTTACTTTATTATTAAGTGGTACTTCATTTACATTTATATTTCTTAAAAATGTGATACAGATATTAGATTAGCTGTAAAAGTTTAGTGTATATCAATAAATTTAATTAAACATTTGGTGATATGAAAAATCGCTATTCTAACTTTCAAATATATTTTATAATAAATTAAAGTTCATAGAGAAAAAAATTCTCATTTTACTTACTATTGTGCCACTTTCTATGCCACAAGTATTCTCTTTCATTGAAAAAAAATTTAAAATCAAATTTACTTTTATTTTTTTATATTTAACTTCTAACTTGTAACTGGTTTAGTACAAATCGGAAGTATATAAATTTGCAAATAATGTTACACAATATATTTATCTTTTATTTGCACAATAATTTTTTTATTATTAAAAGTATGGACAAATAACAATTTTAAAAAAGAAAAATTAAATATTTCATATTAGAATTTTTTTAGTCAAAAAAATACACTTTATTTTCATGCATTATTAGAAAATTAAGAAAATATTTATTACTGTTAAAAACACATGTATTAAATATATTCTTTGACTTTAATTACTTTATGTATAAAATCCACGTCAAATAATTAACGCAGATTACTTTTAGGTCTATCGTACATTATACAGCAAATTAAAGAAATTAAAAAAACAACTTATCTCGAAATTACACCGTTTAAAAAAATTTTTAAGAGTGGGAACAATGAAAAATATCTATATGATAATAAAAAAGGTTTTCTCATTTTGCTTCATTAACTTTAAAAACATTCTATTCTTCTTACTAATTATAATTTTACTTAATATCAATATAATTGTATGTTTGTTTTTTATCACTAACGTTTTTAAATTTTAGAACTTAATAACTAATTCTAATACTTACAAATGGTTATTTAATAGTCTTTCGTATCAAAAAGAAAAAGAATTAACATATAAACCTTGGAATTTTAATCCAATGAAAGGAAGAACTTTTAATTTCTCATTATATAAATATCTTGAAGAATTTAAATTAAGAAGTATCGATATTGATTATATAAATATTACTCCATCAACCATTCTAGAACCCATTATTGTTACAGCTTTTTCACAAAATCATTTTATTGAATCATTGGGTTTATTTAAATCTATTCGTAAATATCTTCCAAATACTAAAATCATTGTTTATGATTTAGGACTAGATGAAGAAATTATAACGAAAGTTAAAACAATTTGTAATGTAAAGTACAGAAAATTTAATTTTGACATATATCCTTCTCACGTAAGAAAATTACAATTATATTCATGGAAATCTATAATTATAGCGGTAAATAACATTACTATTTCTACTGAATTTTTTCATATTTATTTAGGAGACATTGCGTGATTTTAAAGCCATATGGTATGCAGATACGAGTGTTAGATTTAAAAGTTCTGATCTATCACGAATATATTCTTTAGTTACATGTCATAGTAGACATCCTAGCTACAATAGATCATTAGGACGATTAAAGAGAAATCCAAAAAATGATAATCAAAAAAATTCAGAACTTTTTGATTGGAAATTAAATGTTGAACATTGCCAAAAATCATCATATCTCCTTCATAGTTTTACTGGACACGGAATATTACCTGCAACACACAGTGGTGTTTTTAAATACCTCCCCAGTAACTTAACTTTAATTGGGACAGAAAAAAATGAAATGTATGAAGCTGGATTTGTTTTTGCTGTTAAAACAAAAGATATAGTAGACAAAGTATTAAAATGGTATTTACTATGTTCTTTGGAAAAAGATTGTATTTCTCCACCAAATTCACGTTTAACACCTTGCAAATTAAAGAATGCTGGATACGATAAAATAAGTTACGACTGTCACAGATATGATCAAAGTGTTGTAAATGTCTTGTTATCAAATGTAAACAATTTCGATTCTTCTAACTATATAAGTCAACTTACGAATTTTTTTGAAATAAAACGTGAAAGAAAAAACGAATGGAGTCTAGATCTTAAATGTTCAGTTGATAATTCTTCACAAATAGACGTTTAAAAATACCTTGATTTCTAAATTACAACTTTTCTACTCATACATCAACTGCTAAATTTATTATTAGTTTAAAAATTCACTGAATTATTGTTAAAATGTCAGAGAAGAATAAACAATTTTTTTGAATTTTGTCATCATAAAGCAAACAATCTAGTCAAAAAAATAGTCCGTTATAATATATCTTTTCAACTGTAGATAATATTTGCAAAATATTATATGAATTTTAATTCTTTCGGGAGTCATTAATAATAATTAACTTCTTGAACTTATAAATTAAATATTCTTAATGTAATATTAGAAATTATTTTTAATCCCTCATTAAAATATTTATATATACTTTATATTTAAAAATTAATAGAAATAAAAATATTACAAATGTTTTACTAAATCTGATTATTTTTTATAATATATTAGATTAAATTTAGGATTATTTGTGAAGTAACAATACCATAAAAAATATTTTTTATTTAGTTATATATTTGTAAATTGCAGTGTTTATTAACACTCTTTTTGTAAAAAACATTTGTAAATAGTGTTTTGTAACAGTTAAATATAAAAAAATTTGTTGTACTTGCGAGGACGATGATGAAATTACTTATATCTATAAATAATGTCGCATAGTAATAGTCATTGTTAAATGAATCAGCACCTAATAAACATTCTACAACATCTAAAATTGTCGGCATTAACCGTGAAATAAGAAATTTTGCCATTACAGCTAGAAGAATTTTATTTGATTCAGATGTACCAGCAGAGATTCTATATCTTGGTGAGGAATTTGAAAACATTTTTTGTCTTCTTTTTGCTGTTTTATGAAGCTCTATTGATATTTTAGTTGATGCCCCAAATAAGAGAATATATGGTATAAGACTATAAAAAAGGAATCCACCAACTACACGGTATCCAATCATATAAAAGGAGTTTCTAACTAAATCAGTTTGTACAGGAATTGGAACAAATTGTGCTTGATTTTCACCAAACACATAATTAGTGAAACTATTGTTATATTCAACTTCCTGATATACAACTTTTAATTCAAAAAAACGTGGTAAAGTGTAAATAAGTGCTGAACTAAATACTAAGGCTAACATTTTATGAATATCTTTTTCTCTGACAGATTTAAGTGACAATGCTACAGTTAAATTCGGTGATAATGCTCTATACCTGTCATACATTAGAGCACACATTAACCATACAGAAGCAACCATTGTTGTATTACAAAAAGTATATGTTATAGGTGTCCATGGTGCATTAAGATATTCATATTCTTGGCCTCCAATCGTTGGTGCTCCATACATTAAAAATGCAAAAATTAATAATCCTGTATCACATAAGATTATCCATGTAAAATAAATATAAATCTTAGGTCTCGTTACACAAGTTATTATAATAGGACTAATTGCAGTAGATTGACTTGGTAAATTAATAAGCGTATTTGTTTTTCTGATTAATTTAGAAGTAGTAGTATTTTGTTGAGGATAGTATAATTTATTCTCAGAGGGCAATTTCGAAAAATTATTGGATGATAGTACATTTTGTTCGTGTTCCGTGCTTGTTCTCCTCTTGATTGTTCGGATTTTTTTGAAACTATTTTTCAATACAATTATTGAAATTATATTTAAGATAACACCAACAAAAACAAAAACAGCTGTTAAGTATCCATTTATAATAATATGAAAATTTAGCATATCTATAAAAAAAAATAATAAAATTTGAAGTCTTTTTTTAATCTTTTTTATGGAAATAAAACAATCTTTTGAATATAAATGATTATTTATCATCTATAGAGGTAAACTTATACTCTTCCAAAATATTATCTAATGTTATTGCCTTAAAAGTATTCATAAACTTTCTTAAAAAAATATTTAATTACATTGTTTATGTTTTTGATGTTGAAATTAGTAATATTTAGTTCATTAGAATTATACAAAAAAACATATACTTAAAATATAAAAATAAAAAGTAGAAAAAAATAAAGAATTTTTAAGTTACAAAAAGAAAAATAATAAAACAAAAAAAACCCATTTACATTTTAAATAAATTTTATCATAATTAAGAAATCTTACTATTCTAATATTATTCATAAAAATTAATATTAACTGTTACGAAAAAACAAAATAAACATGTTATTATAAGAAGTTCACATATTTTAATATTTTCATCCTGAATTTAGATAAATATTGTATTGTTGTATATATCAATTATTTTTTCAAATTTAATAAAAAACGTTTTACTTAAAAAACATGTTATGTACTTAATTAAATGTTATAAGAATTCTTTCTGAAAATAAAAATGTATTGTATAATAATATTAGCAATATATAATACTTTTACAGATAAGTCCTTAAAGAAGATAAAAACAAAAAGTAGTAGATTAAAATAATTTTTATAAATGAGTTTAAAAGAATATAAATTATCAAAATTAAATAATAATTATCTTAATCAACAGCGAAATAAAATTGAAAAAATAAATATCGAAATTGGATGAAAAAATTTATGATTTATAAAAATACAAAGATAACAAAGTTTAAATATCTTCTAAAAAATATTTTTCACAGTCTTATGGTATATATATTTATATTAATAATATAATTAAAAAACATTTAAAATTTTTAATATATACTCCTTTCTTAATTTTGCTTCTTAAGCTTCAAAAATACCTATTCACTTTGAAATTATGTTTATATTACGCCCTTGTTAATAAATATAATTATATCATTTTTATTAGACTTTACTAAAATCTTAGTTAAGATAAGAAAAAAATAATATCAAGTTTAAAAAAGTTTTTAAGGATTTTGAATCGATTTACACTTATATTAACATTTTTAAATTTTATAAAAACTTTACAAAACAATAAATTTATAGCATATAAAAATGATTTTTAATTCACTTTTATTTATAAGTATTATATTTCATTAGAAATTGTGGTAATTTCATGAAGAATAATTGATTGGACTCAAGATAAATATAATAGTAAAAAGAAGAAGTAGATAGTAAATGTAATATTAGAAACCTTAAATTGTATTTTTTTAATGTTTCATTGTAAGCGACTTGAAAAATATTAAGAAAATAATACAAATTATTTTTTTATATGTATAATAATTTGTAATAATTTAAAGTTAACATTCCCTTTTATCACAAAATCTTTACAATATTACTACCAATTCAAGCTTTATTTTTAAAACAAATTACCAAAGAAAAGTAACTTTTGTTGAATTAAAATAAATTCTAATAATAATCATAAAACTTTGGTATTACGATATTCTTACTAATAAAGAAAAAAACATTGATAATAAAAATTAAATTTAACAGTATTAGAAAGTTTTAACTAAAATATTTATCTTTTAAATTTAATAAAATAATAAAACTAAAAAAATAATTAACAAGAAAATATATTTTAATAATAAAAGTTGGACTGTAAACATTTATAATGTTATTTTCTTAATACATTACCAATAAAATTACAAGAAAAAATTTTTTTACCTATTTTTAACATAAGAAAGTTAAAATTAAATAAATTTAAAAACTTGTTTTATAAGATGAAATACTAAAATAAAATTATTTAATTTTTTTAAAAACAATTATATAACAAAGACAAAAGAATACATATTAAAATTATGCTTGTTAAAAAAATTTCAGATTTTTTAACTAACATTTTAAAAGTATACGAAATATTTTGAGTAAAAAAATTTATTTATTAATGAAATATAAAGAGTAGCATTTTTTAAAAAAAATAAATTGTCAAAAAAATTTTTAATTATTTTTCAGTATCATTTTGTCATCTATACAAAAAATTTTATGATACATTACTCTTAAATATTTATAATGATGATTAAGAAGCATCTTATAATTAACCATTATATTTACTCTATCCTCCATCAAAAAAGGCAAAAATTACGTAATACAATAACAACATTTTATCTAAAAACAACTTAAGAACTTTCAAAATAGTTACAAATTTGTATCAAATGTCATATTTAGTACTACTTTTGAATGAAATTTAAATAAAATAAGAGTTATTTTATAGAGTTATTTATAGAAAAAGAAGGGCTTATACTTATGAGAAAATAAAAGTAAAATTTGTTAATAAATTAATTTATCCAATTTAATTACATAGAAAAAAAATCTTTTAAAGATGTTAAATAATTGTAGAACAAAATATATTCATGCATTAGCTAAAAGTAAAGTAGAACAATATGTACAGTTTGCAAAAAGTGTTGATGAATTTCTTCACATTAAACAAACTTTCTTTGCTAAAATTTTGAAGAATATTGTTAACTTTAAAAACATTTTTATAACATCTTTTCAAAATTGATAACTATCCAAAAAAGAAATTAGCTTCATTAAAGATATCTAATTTTTCATTAAATTTATCTTCAGAATAAAATTTTCCTTGTTGCATAATATTATTTAGTCAAAATTACAAAAATTTTAATATTCGTTTTAAATATATTATTATTAACTTTATGAATATACCAGGAAAAAGTGAAACAATCTTAAAAGTGTTTCCACACTTTAAATATACTAAAAGATTGGTGAAAAAAAAATTATGATTTCAATATTATTCCTTTGAAGTTATATATATAAAATGTTGTCAAAAAGTATTTTTTAACACTTGTACTTTTTTTCATTATTTTAAAAAAAATCGATTTAAAAGTGTTTGAAAAATTTAACAAATATAAATATTTTGGTTCAAATTAATTATACTTTCGATGTTCGAATAATTGTATCAATTTTAATCAAGTATAATCTTATTTTTTTCTAATCTTTCTGAAACTATAAGCGTTGATTTATGATTATCTATGATAAAGATTTTTCTTTCTAACAATTTTATATTAACATATTTTTAACGGAAAGATAAAATTGAGGTCATTATAAAAACGTCCCACAATTACATTGTAAATAATTTTTGCTATTCTACTTTAACAAATTAAATATATTTATGTCTATATAAATATAATAGAATTTGGATATGAGATTCAATTGGTTTTAAATGCAACTTCATTTTTATTTCAAATGTAATACGCCATTTTAAATTCAAAACCGGTATTTTGTAAATCCAAAATTTGACACAAAAGATAAATCTCCATTTTTAGTGGTAGTATTTTGATTTTCCTCTTCATAATCTATTAATGTTTTGTCCATATTTTCTCAGTTTACCAAAAATTAGTCATTCTACTTTTTTTATAGATATTACAAACTAAAATATAATATTAATGACAGATTTTAGTAATTAAAATTTCATTGATTTTAAACAAAACCAAATTTTTAATAAAAAAAACAAGCAAAAGTAAACATTTATAAAAAGGATGTGGGTTATGAAGTACACATTTATTGTAATTATTCTTCAAACTAGTATTTTATTAACAAAAAAAAAACTTTTTGTTTCTCCTCAACAAACAGGTATTTTATTAGTATTTAATTAACATATTTAAATATTTTTTTTCAGATATAGTACAAACAGCTGGAGATGGAGCACGACTTGTTGGAGATATTTTAAAATTACTTGCCGAGAACCAACAATTAATTGATAAAAATAATAATGATGAAATTATATCATCGTCAAAAAATGATAATATACTTTCATCATTCAATAATTTGTTCATACCAACGCCTCAAGCAAAAAGTACCGATAAACATTCATTAGGAATCGAAAATAACATTAATTTATTACCCAACCAACAGACACCTCTTGAATCTGAAACATGGAAAGTTTTTGCAAATGAAATGATGAATATGTTTGGATTAACGACAACAACACAACCACCACCGAAATCATCAAATTTTTTTTCTAATACAATTGGTAAATACATTAATACTATTAATGAAAAATCTCCTGAAAAAGATACAAAAACACTATTTCCAATGACAGCAGAAACACAAGAAACACTTTTTGGAAGTTGGGCTAAATTTTTTAACTTAGATAGTAGTAATAAAAGAAGACAAAAAATTGATACAGGGAATGGAAATTTCGATAGAATAGTTGTTAGAGAAAAATCAGATGGCGGAAATTTTTTTGAAAATTTAGTTGGTACAAAATGGAATGAACGTGGTTTACAATGGGCTAATGGAAATTTAAGATTAGTTAATAAAAACGGTAAAGATGTTCTTGGTTCTGAGGTTGCTGTTCATGATAAAAGTATTGATATACCCGTTCAACAGTGGTTTAATATTGCTGAAAATTTATTAGGTAATGTTAGAAGTCAATAATATATGGTTTTAAATAATTTATCATAACTCTTTCTATGCTTTTTACGAAAAAGGCATTTTAAATATTTTGGCAAATAATAGTAAATAATGGTCAGTTCTTTTAAAATAAAAATTTATCTTTTTGTTAAATCCACCATTGATAAACTTAATTCGATAATTTTACTACTATTTTTTATATTTTTGTTCTACTACGATTCATTTAAATTATTAATATTATAGAAGAACGACCTTGAAAATCATTGTTTGTAAAAACATTTATTTATCTATTTACAAGAAAAAAAAGTATGTATATTATTAACAATAAAGTACTTATCATAAGGGTAACATATCAAAATACAATCAGTAAATTCTAAGATATTATAAAATAATTAAATAACAATCATAAGTGATTCATGACATTTGTTTTTCTTAAATTAAATTTGTTCATTATATATATACTAACCTTTAAATAGTCCTTCATGATATAATTTTTCAAACTATATAGGTGTACAAATATATTTATATATATCAAAAGATATTAACTTGCCAACATTTATTTACTTTTTACAACAATTTGTAATCTTCTCATTGTTTTCAATATCATTGCATTTTTAACAATATAATAAATTATATTTAGTTTTTCAATTATCTATTATGTGTCACATATATCAAAAAGTATCTTGACATATTCTCATTCATTTTTTTCATACATTCTTCATGCATTACACTTATAATAATCCTTTTTATACCATGAAATTGAACCATCATCGTATCATTTTCTTTTATTTGATAAAGACAAGCCGATGAATTGGAGGGGCATGAGTTTTATTGAAACAAAAAACAAAAAATCACTTTACATTTATAAATAGGTATTGAAAACTTTTATATATATCAGATCATCTCTCTCTATTCACCTACCTACCGCTTCCCTTTTCTATATTTTATAATGAACTTAAAACACTCCACAATATATTGTAAAGAAATAGTATGTGTTTGATCTAACCGAAATTGCGAAAGAAGCTTACATTATTTAGGTATATAATAATGATACTGATTAAATGAACTACTAAATATCCATACTCGGCATATATCATAAAAATGAAACGTGAAAAAGAAAATCATATGAAAAGATAAATACGATAATCCTTATGAAATTGATAGAGCTGAAATATGAATACTTCCACCTGACAAATATTTTTAAGTTGTTAATTTAGATTATTGTTATTATGCCGAATTATTTTAATTGTATATATATAATAAATTATGATATTCCTATAAATATTTTTTGTATATCCTCATCCATGCTAAATTAACATAAACTTGTTAAAATTTTTCGCATATAAGCATATATAAAAGTTCAAAAGTATATGATTAATAGTTTTTACGTCACCTAATTAACATAAACATAATAACTTTTTAATGTTTATTTTAATTTGTTACCAAATTAGCAGGCTTTATTAGACCAGAAAGTTTCTCTACCTGCTGTTTTCTACTACTATCTGGTTGGTATTGCGTAAAATAAAGTTCTCAAAATTATTCTCCAATTAATGTATAATAATTGATTTAAACAAGAAAAGGCAAATTTTTTTAACGAGAACAATTATAAAAGTTTAATAAAATATCATATTTATAAATGTACATTTATTTAAATTAATGTGTTTAAAGGTTAATATATTAATATATATAAGTTTTGCGAAAAACGCTAAAAGATTATGTTTAAATGTATGAAATTTATCCGCCATCCATTTAAAAAAGTTATAAAATGTGTATACTGTAAAAAAATTATTGCATGTATTGCTTTATATTTGTTCAAAATCGGGTGGTTTTATCTTAAACCATATTATCTTTAGAGTAAATTAAATATTTCTTTTATTAGGATTAATTCATTAAAAAGGTTCCTTCAGAGATATTTTTGAAAGAAGTAATGTAATTAATCTTTATCTAAACCAAAAGACAAACATATTGATAATAGTATTGTGTAATCTTGGTGAAACAGATTTTCATGTTATCATATAACTATATTTATAATATATCTAAAATCCTCATCAAATAAAAAAAATATTTATTCGTCATTTGAGAGATTTGTAAAACATGACGATGTCGGTAGTGATACGGTAACTTTAACGGCTTTATTTTTTTCTTTACTTTCTACAAGATTTACATCATCATTATCATTCTCATCATCCCCATCAGTTTCAACTTCCGAGTGTTGACTGTGACAATCATTGGTAGATGTATTAGAGTCTGTTGCTGCTAAGTGAAGATTACTCTCTAAATTGATTGAGGATGAAGCCATTAATTCGTTAATAAGACCGGATATTGTGAAACTTGAAGAATTATTAGTTGCTGGTGATGAAAATTTATTTGAATCAGTGTGTTTTGTTGAAGGCAACATTTTATCGCCACTTCTACCAAATACTTGATTGTTTGACAAATTGACATTAGCCGACAATAATCTCGATATAATAGGCTCAAAACAATTGACTGAATCTAACAATAGCATTGTATGAATATATCGTAATGGTTGAAATTGATAAAGTATCTGTTGGTGGTGTGCAAGATTTACTGATAAAAATTGTTCCATTGGTGAGGTACGCTCTAAATTAAGTAATTAAAATATTAAAAACGAATTTATACCTTTTAATGTCAATAACATTTTTAAAATTCCCAATTCATTATTGTCCAATTGTAAATTTTCGATATGCTTTATTGTCGTATCAAATTTTTCACACAAAACATATCCCTCTGGATCATCTTGTTTCTTATAATTTGTGTTAACTAAATTTTTAATAACTTTCTCTTCATATGCCGTTAAAATAAATAACCCGCTCCAACATTTATTTATTATTTTATGCTATAATAAAAGTTTTATAATACAAAACTATTATGTTGAGTTAAATTTTTATTTAAAGATTAACAAATTTAAAGTCATGAATTAAGATTTTCAAAAATAAAGTACTCCTACTCCAACAATATGTCATATATTAAAAGCTTCAAGTTTAAGGACTTTTTTCGACATCCTTATTACAATTGCCATATTGTATTTACGCAAAATGTGTTGACCTTGCATGACACTATCTCTTCTTGAACTCCTCTCTCTATTATTATTTAATTTAAGAGATACTTATATAAAATATTATAAATAAAAAAATTTAGCTTATATGTTACTGTTACAGAATTACAGTTTAATAATCTAATAAAGTAGTTACAATCACTTGTAATAATCATATGTTTTTTAACTAATAATATCATGTTACTAAAAACATGTTAACACATCCTTACCTGTTCTTGAACTGGTACTTGGGATAATTGAAGAAACGACTGTGCCCAGTTGAGTGCATGGATTAAAGTACTTTTAAATAAAACACCATTTTGTATATTAACTTCATTAATTAAGTTTGCGAATGCTTTAAATGCTTGAAAATGATTTGGAATATTAATAAGTGATTGATGGGGAAGTACTGACATTTGTGGTACTAATGGTAACATTCGCGATGTTGGTGACGGTACTGTAACTTGAGAATTTTTTATGTCGTGCATCCCCGAAAATAATGCCATTTGCCTTCTAATCGTTGAATTTCTTGGTCCACGTTCATGTTGGACAGCTTCTTTATTCATCCCAATATCAAGGCATCTTTTTAGACGACAAGCACGACATTGGTTCCTATGGGTCTTGTCAACAACACACTTCCCTTCCTCACCTCTACCTCTATTTTTACAAACATACTGACGATGTCTCCTTACCGAACGTTTAAAGAATCCTGCACATCCATCACAACTAAATATACCGTAATGTTTTCCTGAAGAATGGTCTTGGCAAACTTTACATGGAATGTCGAGTAATATACGGCCTGAAAAATTATTAATTTTTAATAAATATTTGCCTATCCTCTAGGATAACCACATCATATTATGCTTAATCTTTTTTAATTTTAAATCCAATATTAATGAATGTGTGATATTATATAATTTTATTTTATTTTTCATATCCTAATAATCATGTCAACAACTTTATAACATTTTATTTCTATTGCAAAATAGTAAATATATTATTATTTGATAATTTTTAACATATTTTTTAAAAATATATATAGAAGATAATAAAAAATGAGGGAGAAGATTTATTGTGGGGGTATTGAAAATTTAAAATAACTCTTATTAAGGGATACTTAATATTTTTATAAATAGAAAACTTAATAATTGTTATTTTTAAAAATTAAACTTACTTGAATTGGATGCAGCCATCTTGAATTATAATTTCAATATAAACTCTTTTATAAAGAAGTAAGTTTCCAATGAACTTGAATGAATATTAAAAATAGGAGTGATAAAAATTATTTTAAGATTTTAATATATAGAAAACTTGTAAAATTTATAAGTGTGAATGAAATTTTGACAAAGTGACTGATTGCCTTATTTTGAAAAATTACTATATTTGACTATTTCGTTTAAAGATATTAATGGGAGTTACTATTAACAAGGGGAGGAGATAAACAGATTTATGGGATGTCAAATTGTCGTTTAGTCGCAGTCGTATCCTATTGGCTCTTAAATAGAAAAATTCATGTGTCAATTAAGTGTTTAATAGTCATAGTGTCATGACATGTACAAAATCATTTTAAAATTTCTTTTTAATTATTACTTTAAGGAGGAGTAGCATGAGAAAAATTTTTAATATTCTTTACATCTTCAAAAAAATCTTCTAACATAAATTAATAAAAGAAAAAAAAGATTTATTTTTTTCAACAAAAATAATACGATAACAAGAATTTGTATGTGAATTTCTCTCTTAAAAATATAATAATAATTATGATTTAACAATATATGATGTGCCAAATTGCTTTTTTTTAAACATCTGTACTTACATAAAATTTAAAATATGTAAATAATTTTATTTTTTAACTAATTTTTATTTAAGTTTGGTTATAAAGATATAAAGATTTAATTTAAACTGTAATACATAATTATATGTTATATAAATTTGCCTTTGGTAAGTTGACAAGTGATGATTTCTTTAAATTATGTAAACATTAAAAATGAATAATATTTTATTTACTTTGAGTTAAAGAGGTTATATTTATTAAAATCATGAAAAATATTATATATATATATATATATTTTATAATGAACTTTAAAATATACTGTTATAATATTTTGAGATATTGTTCAATTGCCTTTACAATTCATACTTAAACAAATAATTAGGATACCTTTATTTAAAGTAACGATTGTCTCTTTTTACCACCTCGTATGCATTGATATCGGAAGTCATTTGCCAAAAAGTTTTAAAGCTTTTTATTCAGATTTAACACATATTTGGGTAGTTAATTTTAATAATTTGACAAAGTTCGTTTTTCAACAACCTTTCTCTACATTATTTAGTCATGTTTTAAAGTGTGATTTTGTAAATTGAGGAAGTAATTGATATTTGGATAAAATGCAGTTATAATGTGTTATTTTTCAAATTTAAGCTTTTTTGTTATAAATTTTTTAATAACTCTTTTACTTTTTTACGTTTCATAGAAAATGATGTTTAATAAATTAATTAAATTGACTATTATAATTTCTGTTAAAAATAACAACAATTGTGACATTGTACTATCTAAAGCTAAAACAATTATCCTGTATATTCAATTTAAAAAGAAAAAAGATTAACTTTGGTAAACGGAAGCCGAAATTTATCTGTTTTAGGAGTCGGTAACCCTTATTAAAAAAAAAGAAGTAACAATCAACTTACAATTCGTTAAGGGTTATGTACTGTCAGATGATCTTGCATCATTTAGTAATATATTAAGTAAGGACAAGCTTTATTATGTAGTCAATACATAAAGATAATCTCCTAATTAACAACAACGGATGTGTTTTTGGATTTTAATAAAAATAAGGTATATCTATTCACATGTATGAAATTGTAACAATCAAATAATAACTTTATTAATGTAAAAACTAAGAAAAGATCTGTACATAATGTTAGTTTATATAATTATCAAAGTAAGTAGTAAGTAAATCATAGGAAGCACCCAATGCCCAAGACATCTCCATTCCTCTTAATTTTTTTGCTAACTAAAAAAAAGATTCCATTTTATTTTTAAAACATATAATCAAACTTACGTAAATTTTTTTGCTATCTGGAAGTCCATACCCATAGTGAAGAAGAGTATAGATGTATGTTAAATCATGACATTGCCATGGTTTCCAATGTTCTTGTCCCAATTCTTCTTTCTTGATTAAACAAGCTTTTTCAGCAGCTGTTTTATAATCTGAAACTTTTACGTATCCACCTAATTGTTTACTACAACGAGGAACCAGTCCAGCTTGTAAACCACGATCGTAAAAATATGAGAAACCAAAGATATCTTTTTCACTCAATTCTTTCATTGGTTTTACCTCAGTAATATCTTGAACGTATATCTTATTAAATTCTAAACATTTACCAAAACCTGAATCTGCAATTCCATTAACTGTCCAATTATTATCAGCATAACTCCATCCTTTAATATGTAAATCATGCGGTAAACATGGTGTCTTCAAATAATTATCATCTGACTCATTATGTAACAATGAAACCCCTAATCTTGATGCAACAAGACCATTTCCCAAATAACTATGTGAATAAAGTTTTACACTTTTGCCAAAAAATTTTGTCTTATAAACACTGTTAATCTTAATATTTTCAAAAATTGATAAATTATTTGGCATAAAAGTTAGTTGTGTTGAACCACCACCTAAATCCATCGATGCAGCAGTTTCATTAATATCCATTTTCGGTAACTTTTCAGCATTCTTATTAAAAACAACACCATCAACACGATTCGTTAGAAAATTAAGTGTTATCCATGCATAAACGCCTTCATTTATACCTGGCATAATACTAACAGCATCAGTAAACATTAAAAAACCAGAATTTCTTAGGACATCAGAAACTTTCGCTAAAATATCATTTGCTTTATTACCTTTAAGTAGCCTTAATCCAGCTGTTGCTTTTAATGTTACAGGAGTATGCCTCCATAAATGTTTTGGTATTGTTTGTTGAGCTTTATCAATAAGTATTTGTACTTTAAGTGCAGCTTCCTCTGGGTTGTAGGCAAAATTTGATAAACCAGGCTTAACTTCCAAAAATGTTTCAGATTCAATTCTAAATGCATATGGATTGATGGATGATCCTTGGTGAATTGAATGGAAAAGGTGTAATCTTGTACCTGTTGAACCAGCATCTATTACAACAGCAAAGAAATTCGTTATTTCATTTTCATCATAAAAATTTGATATATCTTTAAATGCCACATTTGTATTAGTATTTTTACCATATATATTTTTCTTAACTTCATTTCCATCATCAGGTAGCAGGATGAATGCGACTATAATACCAAAAATTGAACATAATATACTAAATTTTATTGGAAAAAATCCCTTGGATAAAGGATAATTTATCTTTTCTTTATTACTCATTGATATGTTTCAAAATAAGAATATAAGTGATAGAATGATAGGATTAATATAGTGTTAGACTTTTTAAAATGTTAAAGTATTACAATAACATTTCTTTATCTAAAAATGTAAAAATATTTTTAAATTAACCCTTAAAGTAAATTTATTAGGTATAAAAGAATAATGCATCGTTTTCATTATATATTTATACATAATATTATTCACGCAATGACTGCTTCTTCTTTTTTTTGTCACATAAACCAATAGAGATTGATTTTTGTTTGATAATTGATAATATAGTGACGCAAATATAATTGTGAAATTCGAATTAAAACCTTTCTTACAGATAATAATAGTGATAAAAACGTGGCATGCATTGAAGAAATAAAATTTAATAACTAACGATAGTAATATTTCAGATTATAGCTTATCAAATAAGAGTATAGGAAATTATTAAAAAAGTAGGAAATAAAAAAGTTTTTTCGTTGACGTAGCTGTGGGGATAATATTTCCAGGTAATAAAGCAATATTTTTCGGTAAAATATTACAATATCGCAACATTGTTCCACAGATCATCGTTTAAAAACTTTAGATTTAAAATGACATTGAAGATGAAATAACATTTGTGTTAAATGGTTCGATAGTACTAACTAAAAAGTTTGCATAATGATAGATATTTTAAAAATTTTCATTTTTTAAATTGCAATGTTGTTATGCGTTTCACTAAAGACACATATGTTTATTACTTTACTGAAACGATTATTTATTTTAATATCTAAAATACACTTTAATTATTAAATTAATATTTTTTTTTAAAAATAAACATGTACAGATTGATAATTTATATTTTTGTGTTCAATAATTTGTTTAGTAGTAACATCAATTAAATATGTTAGGTATCTATTTACAATAAATATTTGTCTATAATAGTTTTCTAAATAAAAGATAGCTTTTATCTTAAGATAATATCAAAAAAGATATTCGCTAATGCTGATTTAATAAAATTCTGGTTATTATTATTGTTTCAGATATAATAATAAAAAATTTTTATGTTTAAAAATTAAAAATGTAAAAATGATATTTTTTTAAAGATTAGTCAACTATATTGTTTTTCTAGAGATTTAAATACATACTACATTTTATTATAATGCTCATCACGCAAATTATTTTTATCAATAATTGAAAATATCCTTAATTGTTTTGGAATCATAATGAAAATATATACCCCAAGGGGAAATAAAATAATGTTTGTTTTCCTTTTCATCATCTTTTTATAAAGTATGGTATGATTACTATTATTTAAAAAGTTTGAGATGATGATAATAACAATAATTTTATATTAATACATTAAAATATTTATTTTATAAAAGATGATTATCGTGTTGAAAGTAGGAACAAAGATCTTTGGTTAAAATTGAATGATTAAAAGATAACTCAGAGTAATTTAATAAATAAGTAAAAGAACGTTTATTTTCTGTGAAAAGCGTATCAAGTTTATTTGCGCGAATCAATTGGTATTGGTAGTTTAATCAAATGATCATCTGATCATACATCGTGCTTTGTTTCATAATTTGTTGTTCCCTCGTCCACCAAAAGAACTTTTAAGATGATTAAAATCAATTGATATATATATATATATATATATATATATATATAAATTATATATATTAATAAATGTATCTAACTGCAATACGGATGTATACATATATAAATTTTATGGGGTAATGGAGAAACAATAATTCATTACTATCTTGGAAAATGAAAAGGGGATGGATTATAGATATTCTCCTAAAAAGATCGACCTATTTTGGAATAAAATAGGCATATTCCTGACGTTAAAATGTAATAATTATGTCTAATTATCATTGACATGCTTTCTTACCGTTCTTCATTGGCATATAACAATTACTATCATGAAGATAAAAAATATTACAATTACTATAGACATAGAGATAATGGAAAATGTTTAATTAAATTAATTTATGCATCCGGTGCTTTAACAATTATCATTTTTTCAATATCATTTTTTATTTATTATTCAAAATATTTGTCTGTCCTTTCATATGAACCATTTCCTCAAAATGATAATATTCATAAAAGATTTAAAAGAGATTTTATGTTTGTTGGTGATAAAAATGTCTCTGATCCTGGTTGTTTTAAAGTAAGTTTGTTATCCTTTTTTTGTATATATATAAAATTTTTTTAAAGAGTTGTAATGATGAATGGATAAAGGATTTTGAAAAATCTTTTAGAATAAATCACACAGAATTTTATGACTTTCCATTTCATCCAACGTTACTTGACTATCAAAAATTTTTAAAATATTGTGAGTTGGCAGATAAACAGACGAATTGTTTTATAAATAAATGTGATGATCAATCTGCTGACAAAGTATTTTCCCCTTCCAATTATATATGCCAATTTAAAAGAGCACAATTTGTTCAAGCAAGACCCTGCCTTGAAGAGACTGAACCTTTAACATTTTTAAAATGTGATCAAGAATGCCATAAAAAGGCACTAAAAGGAATAAATTTATCAGATCGTGATACTATGGGAACAGTTTATTCTAATAACAATTTAGATAGATATGAGAAAGAATTAAATTTTCTTTGTGGTTTCCAAGAATGCTATAAAGACTGTCACAAGGACATTGTTAAAGAATTTTGTTCACCATCATTATCAAATACGGTCTATACACTTATAGATCAATACATAAAATGGCATGCGACAGATATATATGATTGGCATATATTAACAAGTAATCTAGAAAAATTACCATATACTTGTTTAAGGCTTACAGGATATGCACCAGAATCAGATCAAGTCGCCAAATTAATCACCATGTCTTAAACATTAATAATCTTTAAATTGTTATTGATACTCTATATATCTATTTTATCTCTTTTTCTCTCTATATCTTTATTATTATATTCAATATATTTAATTCACTTTTTCAAATATTTTTAATACGTCACCGGTTAATGTTTGTCTTTCATTTTTAATGGAAGAAATATTAAAGGCGTACATATTTTAATTATTAAAATTATAATAAAAATCTTTCTACAACATCAACTGTTATTTTATGTTTTATCCTCAACTCAATTACCATATCATTTTTATATTAACTTCAATCGCCATGTACACATTAAGTCTTTTTAAAAAACATATATTACTATCATTAGATGTGTACTCTCTAATGACTCATAATTTACTTATATTTTACCACTACTCTTACCACGAAAAATAATAATTTTGGAGTAATATAAAGTTAATATATTGAGAACTACATAATGTAATCTCATCTCTAATATTCTACGCATTATTTATGGGATGTTTCGGTATTTCTATTCTTTTGTATTTTTATTTACATAATAAGATCAATCATTTCATAATATATAACATTAACTTTCATGTATTTTAAATTTAGCTTACATTAATTTATTCCTTCGTAACTATTTTTTATTTTAACACATGCTTGATTGTAGTATACAAAATATTTTTCTAATCGAGAATTTCAAAGACTGATAAAATATTTGTGACTTCATATTTATTCGCGTATGTATTTTTCGACACCTACGATTGACAAAAATACAACATTTTAAAGTTTATTTTAATTAATTTTACAGTTTATAACTATATCTTATTTTTATAATAGGAAAAAAGATTTAAAATAGTGATCCAGCAAATTTATGTACATATATTTTTGCAATATATACTCTTACTGACATTAACTTTATATTCTCAATTCATAAAATAATAGAAAGGAAAAATTATATTTATTCAATATGGGGAAAAAATTATCTAAATTATTTGGTAAAAAAGAGATGAGAATTTTGATGCTTGGATTGGATGCTGCCGGTAAAACTACGATTTTGTACAAATTAAAACTTGGACAATCTGTTACAACAATCCCAACTGTTGGATTTAATGTTGAAACAGTTACATATCGTAATATAAAATTTAGTGTTTGGGTATGTTATTAAATTTTTAGTATTTTTATACGATATTTAACATATTTAAGGATGTTGGTGGACAGGATAAAATAAGGCCACTATGGAGACATTATTATGCTGGATCACATGGCCTTGTTTTTGTAGTTGATTCCGGTGATAGAGATAGAATCGATGAAGCACGGCAAGAACTCCATCGAATTATAAATGATAGAGAGATGAAAGAAGCTGTTATCCTTGTTTTTGCCAATAAACAGGATACAATTGATGGTAACTTTTTCTACTATAACATATTGATTAATCATAATTTTTAGCAATGAAACCAAATGAAATTCAAGATAAATTAGGTTTAACTAGATTAAGAGATAGGAATTGGTATGTGCAGCCATGTTGTGCAAATGCTTCTGAGGGCTTATTTGAGGGTTTAACGTGGCTTTCATCAAATTATAAAGCCTAAAATGAAGTAAATTGTCTTAAACACACACCATAGCAACAGTAAAATTGCGTTTCGCAAAAAAATATTCTCTTTATTTATTATTTTGCCTAGAGATGGTGCGATAGGTAATGCAAAGTGTTGCCAAAGTTTAACCATAAATTATTAAATCTTTTTTATAGTCTTTAAAATTTGTAATAATTTTAAAGATCGTATTAGTTTTTTTATTCACAGTCTTTTTCAAATACATAATGATACATTTGTTTTTCAATCAATGTATAGATAGATTTTATTTTTTGATATATTGCTTTTTTATAACATCTGTATTACTTAATTAAATGGAATTTTAAAAATTTGCTTCTAATATCATAAGTATTTATTATAATTCCTTTTTTCTTTCTTTATTTAATTTTTATTTATTAAAAAAATTTTTTATAGAAAAAGTTTAATTTTTTTTAAAAGAAAATGATAAAGCATTCATTAAAAGGTAATTTTAAAAGAAAATTAAAATATTTTATTTGTCATCTAGCTTGTCATTCTGTTAAAAATTTCTCATGAAACAATTTGATTGAAAGTATAGGAATCATCATTAATAAAAAAAGTAAACAAATATGTAACCATTTTTGTATAAAAATTATGTCTCTCTTGTTATATGTATTTCTATTAATAATATCATTTATTTCTACAAATTTTTGTGGTACATATGTAGACGATAATCTAAATAATACTTTAGAAAAAAAGTATTTAGAAGTTGGGATGTATAAAGATTACGATTTAGACATTCGAGATTATCAAATTGTATGTTAAAAAGTTTATTCTTAACATATGTTTTCTAGGATCTCGTTATAGAGAAGACAAATGAATTCTTAGAGAAAGCAATTTTAAGGGATGAAAATTCAACAAAATCATTTATAATTCAATTATCTTATGATGAAATTAAGACAATAAAATTTTTTTCCAAAATTCAAATAATAAGCCAAATTTCTGGAGGTTATAAGAGTGGAAACATACTTTTTACTAATAAAAATTTTGCAAAAAATAGTCATGATGTTGTTGGGTTTAGTTTTGGTTTATTTTGTAATTCTCTACCTTTTAACATTATTGGTATATTGGTTGATGTTACAGAATCAACAGTTTCGTTTGAAAATGTTTTAGCACGAAGAATTCTACATGAAATTGGTCATTCTCTAACAGCAATCCATGATGATAATGAAAAGTATAGTTATAATATAATGGCACCACTTGAAATTATTGTTGAACATGAAAATAATACATTATTTTCAGATCCATCACTTAAGGCTATGTCTAGATATGTTTTTAAATCATGTAGAAATTATCTTGCTGATATTAATGTAAAAAACTGTGGGAATGGTGTTTTAGAAAAAGGGGAAGAGTGTGATGAGGGGCATAAAAATTTTAATGTCAATTTTAAATGTTGTAATAAATTTTGTAAATTAAAACAATCTGCTAAATGCTGTGATAATAATCATGATTGTTGTTTTCAATGTAAACTTGCTCCATCAAATATTTCATGCTACCCTAAAGTACTTTATCAGTGTATTGATGAAAGTTTTTGTGATGGTATAAATCCAATATGTCCCCAACCAAAAAATCTCCCAGATAACACAAAATGTTTAAAAAATGGTGGTAGATGTTTTAATGGTAAATGTGTTGATAAATGTAAATATGTTGATGAAAATTATGTACATTGTTTATGTGAAGATGATAACTTTCGTTGTTATCAATGTTGTAAAGAAACAAATGATGGAGTTTGTAAACCACTATCTAAAAAAATTCCTCTAGAAGAAGGTTCAGTGTGTAGTATGGTGAATAAAAATTTCCGTTGTAACAATGAATCAAAATGCGTTTATAATTTATCTTTAACTTACCTAACAAATTATGATTATAAAAGAAAAAAATGGATTAACTACTACTTTCAAAATACAATTACTATAATTTTTATGTTATTTTTACCAATATTAGTTTTTTGTAAAACACGAAATGTAAGTTTTTAAAATTCTTTTTCTATATAATTTTTATTTCAGAATTATTCTCAGTTTAAAATATCTCTTAATAATGAAGAAGTAGTGAAAACCTATAGACAAAATAATTGATAGTTTATCCTATACATAATACACACATTTAATAATGATATAGTTTTTAAATTTATATTGCTTCTCCTTTACAAAATAACTTTAAATTCTTACATCCTCCTTTACTAAGTAAAAATTTAACTCTTTCTTGCGACCCTTTTTGACCAATATATGAATATTTGTAAGCATTTAATCTTTCGTTCGTTGTTAATTTATTAGCAATCTAAAATAATATCTTATGGTAAGGAAAAAAAGGAATAACATACTTGATATATTTGAAAATACGTCATAATACATATCCAAATAAAAATAATACTTGAAAGTAAAAGAACATATAATATCCATGTATTATATAATAATATATCAAAAAATACATTGTATGATTCCTTAGTTGATAAGATATCTAAAATACATCTAAGAAAAATAAAAAAATTGATAACTTACTACAGATACAACCATAAATAATTATTAAAAGTTCACAAATTAATGAAATAAGATACATTAAAAAGTGAAAATGATTATTTGCTCCAACACAATTTCCAATCCAAGGACAATGATGATCAAATCTTAATATACATTTATTACAAAATTTGCAATGTTTTGATCTGTGAGGACGTATTAAAAGGCATGTAGTACAAAATTTATCAGAAAAATTTTCTTCCTCAAATGTTTTTTTTATCATACTATATGTCTCCTTTAAAAAAATAAAGTAGAAAGATTAATTATTTTTGCAACCTACTGTAATTGAAACATTATATACACCAGGATCAGTAAAAACCAGTGCAATATAGATGTATAAAATAAAAGATAGCAATACATAGAAGGATGTATTTACGTACCATGGAACAAATCCATGAATATAGCAAATCCAACTAAAGATCATTAAAAATTTCAACGCTACTGCCACACCAAATGGTAGATATAAAAAATGTTTCGTATTATCAATTATTTTTAATAACCACCTAACAAATAATCCTAAACTTAAAATGGCAATCAAAGTAGCTAAATGAGATTCAAAGAAAAAATTAATAATTATTAAGGATACTAATATAAATGTTGGTAACAAAAAATATATCTTCTTAATAACTTCATCATTATCTTTTATATCTTTAAAATTTGAATGTTTAAGTATACCGCGTTTTTTTAATCCTTTTTCTATAATTTTTACAATATTCATATTACCTTTTCTCTTTGCTATAATTAAAGGTGTCTCTCTTTGTTTATTATCCTTGTTAATATCTATATCTAATGAAACTAAAAGTTCAACTGCACTTGTATTTCCTTGTATCACAGCCCAATGTAAGCATGTATTACCATATGATATATCAGCTATATTAACATCAGCCTTCAAAGTTGTTAACATTTTTAATAAATCTAATGAATGAACTTTATATGCAGCCCACATAGCTGGTGTCATTGAAGAGGCATCTTTCTCATCAGGTGAAACGCCTTTTGAAATTAAATATGCAACAACTGGTGTACAACCAAATTGTGCTGCTACATGAATAGCCCCAAATCCTTCAACATTTCTTAAATATGGATCAGCATTATGTTTCATAAGTAAAGCTACCATTTTTGTATGTCCATGACGGGATGCCCAATGTAAAGGGGTAGAACATAATACCCCACCAATAGCATTAACATTGCAGTTATAATCAATAAGCAATTTAGCAATCTAAGGTATGAAAAAAAGAAATAAATTAAAATAAATATTTTTATACCTTTAGTCGATTATTAATTGCCGCCCAGTGAAGAAGAGAACAATCATCAGAATCTGTGCAATCAGGTGATATGATACCTCTTTCAAGCATATCTTTTAATGTATCATAATCTCCGAATTGAGCTGCTTGTCTAGCATCAATTACATAAGCAGCCATATTATCTTTGTGCTGCCCATCATTATTCTGCATATTGCTTGTTTTTTTCTAAATATATTTATAAAAAATGTATATGTATATAGTACTGTTTATTTATTTTTTTACTTTCTATAATTAATAAATTTTAAAGTAATAATATAGTTGTTTTGTGAAATATTTTTTAGATAATAACAACGATAACTTTATACAAACTAACTTTATAAAAATGCAACTTTAAAAATGAAAAGTAAGAAAAGAAAATATATATTTATATATTAAAAATTAATGAAGAATATAATCGCAATTTCATTTTCTACAAAGAAATGATATTATGTAAGTTTAAATATAAATGATTTTATATAAGGTAATAGTATTAAATAATGTTTATAATTTATAATATTATAAAACTCAAAGGCATTAACCCTCAGCTGTCACAGTTTCAATAATTTTTTTTTGTGCAATATTAAGATGGTCTATATTTAAAATCTATACAACATATATAGTCATTCATTAGAAAAGTTGAGATATCTAATTCAACTTTCAATTTTATTTAAAAAATTGATTAAAAAGAATTTCAATACAAATTTACCATATGCTTTTATAATTTTATTATAAATACTTTATATAAATATCCATTCTAAAAAGAATATTATTATAATTGACATAGAAAAATTTTTTGTACACAAATAAATTCAGTAAATAATCTTTAATTCTAAAAAGAAGTTTGGACATATGTATCTCGAAAGTCCAATAAAATTATGAAGAATACTTCAATATACTCTTTAAACATATATTTATTGTAGCAATTTATATAATACATATTTATCAAATAAGTATGATATATAAAATTAATAAAATATACAAACATTATCATTTAAAAGTTTATTTTTCATATTCTTCTACCTATGTTCTATTAACAAAAAGGCTAAGTGAGGCAACAGAAAAAAATACTTTATATTTGATTGAATAATTACTCTTGATTATTATCAAAAGAAGAACCACGCTTTCCTTTTATTTGCGCTACGAAACTATCAAAAGATGATTGTCTTTCTTTAAATTGAAACAGCTAAAAAATTACTTTAAAAAAATAAAATGTTTTAAGTACCTGATCTTCAATATTTAATGATGTATCTGATGTAAATGAAGGTAGTACGTCCGGAGCTAACCGACATTCCCTTTCAAATTCTCGTAAATTATCACCTAGACTTTCCATACTAGAAAGTGGAAATAAGTTAATATAAGATTCATCGACATCTTTTTTTTTATCTTTATTTTTATTGTCGATATCTGAAATGCATTCATCTATATAATCTTCATCCTCCCGATATATTATGGAATTTTTAAATTGCCTCCTACTTGATAAGGGTAAATTTAACGGAAGATTTTTTGCGTAATTATTGTCTTTTAAATTATCAACACTCGATGGTATAGTTAAAGAGTGTCTAATCGGCCTAGCTGATGATGTTGATTTTAATGGCATTAAGGATATTGTACTTTTACTACCACACATAAAATTTTCTAAAAAAAAAGTTAGATATTATGAAAAATAATTTTTAAAAAAGAACAACCTTCAGTTAATATTGGAAGGTGACTAGTACTATGTTGTGAATTGGTTAACGGATTATCATTTAAAAGTGCTTCAAATGGTAATGAATTATGTCTAACACGAGGTCTTAGTGATAAATTATATGCAATAGGACTACCGTGGAGGTGTGTGGTACTTGGCAAAAATAAAGCAGATGCCAACGCTTCATCAGACATATATTCATTAGGTTTCATAAATGAATGAATCGAACTGTCATCAGAACTGGAATGAGATCTTCCCAACATAAAACGTGGATGATCTTTTGGTGAATTTCTTGTAATATCTATCGAGGCAGGTGATGTTCCAAAATTATTTCCAAAGTCAGACATTGGTGATGGAGTAATTGTTTGACTTCCTATTTTTGGAACAATACTAATAGGTTTTGTCTTATTCATATATGTTGTTTCTGTTCCCTCAAAACCACTCTTCTCCAAATTCCCCTCTTTTTTCTCTTTTGTTTCATCATTATATACTGATATCTTCATACTCGTTCTATACCTTACATCTAAACAAACATACCCAAAAGGTGATGGTATCTCACCTAATTTGACAAATTTATGATTATCACCAAAGGCTTTTTCATCCACAGGTCCATTATAAATTCTATACAATATAACATATGTTTCTGAACTTTGTTTTCTAACATAATATCTATATGAAGGAAGTACTCTGGATGAAGAATAAGCACTTTTAAGTAATGTTCCCATTCTGTGGTAAAGATCTGTTCTTACATTTATTGAATTATCCACATTTGAACTATCCACATATAATGACCATGTTTCTAATGGTAAAGTTTCTCTATCAGATGTATATAGATAGAAATCAATATTTACAGAATCTATTTTAGGTGGATAACTAAAAAAATACATTTATGTCAATGTAAAATATTAGTAACATACTGTAATACATTCTTCTTTAAATATTTTGCAACTTCTCCAATTTCATCAATTTTCAAGTTAAACCAATCTGATAAATGGGGTTCTGGTGTGCATTTATGTGACAACTTTTCTCCCATTCGTGCTTGAACAACAATTTGTATTAATCTCGTTGACAGAAACTTCACAAATTTGGCAAAATCATTATATTGGGCTTGTGTAACTTCATCAGGCATCTATAAAAAAAGAATGAACTATTCACAAAATAAAATATTTATACTTAATACTAATTAATAAAAAAGAATTCATATGGATTAAAATTTTTATGTTAAATAGTAATCAAAATTCAAAGATTATTATCTTAAAAATTTTTTTTTAATTTAAATACCATAATTAAAAGTGTATACATACTATATTATACTAACATTTTTATGATATGTAAACCTGTATCTAGATGGGTTATTTTATGTAATCAACATATTTCAAAAAAAAGTTTAAAGGAAAATCGTCTTGTGATTTACTAAAACATATAAGTGTTATAAAACTTGCACCATGTGATTAACAAATTTACAATGTGTTGTCTATTATCAAGTATGCATTTCAGGTGATTTTATGATACATTTCTTTTCGTTATAAGACATATAAATTATTTAAGTGGAAATATGTTTTTATGGTATTATTTTAAACAATAGGACATTTTTATCACTCACCGGACAACTTCCTTAACCCGAAGCATTAGTATTAAATATTTCATCAATACATCTTTTTTCGTTATTTCAATTTATCTATCAGAATAAATATTACTTAGAAAAAATTATAAAGATATAATCGACATTTAAGTGCGCTTTTATTTTTACATGTATTTATATCACATACACAAAGATAAAACAAATTTAAGAAGTGAAGTAGCACACATCATCGCGACGTATTAATTGATATAATGTTACAAAAAAAATATTATATTCAATCATTTTAACCACATTTATTGGGTTAAAATGATCACATTATAATGAGTGATTAGATATAATTACCTTCAAATCTCAATACAATTACAAAAAAAAATAAAAATATGTTAGCTTAGCTATAAAGAAAATAGAAAAAAAAATCTCTAAAGATACTATCATATTCATACAGTAAACATTTTTTTGTGGTAAATAACTAATTATTACTCTTTGAAATTGATAACGATTTGCTTAGCTTTTGGGTCGTCAAAACGATCCATCGTTTGTACTGAATTAAGCATAAGAAATCCAAACAATAATACAGAAGCCATAACGAGGGCTGAAATTATACTCATCCATGATCCAACACTAAACGTTGGTACACAATCATTCATATTATGCACAAAACCATAAAAATTCTTACCATCAGTCTTTGGACCAATCATTTGAATTTGAAAACCATTTAATGTCATACCAATTTTATTTTCACCATCTGACGGAGCAAAGACAGCTGATGTTTGACTACAAGCATACCCATAATCACTGTACATATAAGCATCTAAAAATTTTATTCCTGCTTGAGCAGCATTTGTACTATTCGTTACTGAATGTTTATTTCCATCAATGGTAACTTCAGCTTTTACAATTGTAAATTCTGATATAGCCCATGTATAATAACCAACTGGTGATACTTTTATTCTAAATGTAATATCTTGACTATCAATTGATACTTGATCCTTATCCATTTGAATACCTTTAGTTTTAACTGTAACATCAAAAGTAGAATCTCCTTGAATACCTTTACAAGTATATTTAACTGTATATGGATCACTAGAATTTGTAAAATCAAGGAATGTTGCTTTGTATGGTGTTTTTCCAGAATGTTCAAAATAAATTAAGGATATTCCTTCAAGATAGAAGAGGCATGAAGCGTTAGTTGATGTGTCAGTCGGAGCAATTACTGTACCTTTACCATTTGCTTCTCCTGTAATTGGTGCAGGAGTAGAAGCTGCAGCACGTTTCGAACGAACGGAATTCTAGAAAATGTAATTATGAATATAGTTTTTAGTAATGTACCTCTTCAATATAACTTCCATCAACAATAGCTGCAGTAAAACTTTTTCCTTCAATTTTAGAAATAAAATCCTCAAACTTTTTTTCAAGATCATCCCATGATGTAGCTTCAATAATACTCTTTTCATCACTAACCTCTAGTGGTAATAGTAAATTTTCTTGTTTATACTCACCATCCTTTATATTTTTAATTATTCCAAAAGATTCAGGGTTATTAGAGTACACACCTGCTTTTTTACTAAACTCTGCTAAGTTAAAACCGCTTAAGGTAAAAACTGTAATATCATTAGATTTTGTTAGTGATAACAAAGATGTTTGCCTATAATAAACAAATAATTTTCAACTATGATATATTTATAAATAACTTACGAAATATCTTTATTTGACCAAATAATTGCGTCTTTGGCAAAGGTACCAGCAAGCAAAAAAAGTAATGATACCAATAACTTCATTCCTAAACAAAACTATTGTTATTATATAATCAACACTTAAAAAGATAATAAAAAAAACGTTAATATAAAAATATAAATATTAAACTTGATCATTACAACTTGTAGCATATTTTTTAGTAATTTAATGCATTGTTATATCTATTTATTGGCTTTCTCCCATGCATAATGTATTAACACGCTGTCCAAAGATAAGTATTGCAGTCTCTAAATTGATTTTTGGAAAACACTATTCGCTCTTTGGTCGCCGGTAGAAATTGCTCTTCGTTATAAGACAGATGTTGATCTGTTTTGAATAGTATAACCCCTTTTTTATAATAGTAATTAAATGTATAATATTAGTTGTCAAATATCCAGTAATTGCAAATAATTTTCATTTAAATTAGAAATAAACTGATGGCAATAGTTTAAGAAATCATTTATAGTTATAAATTTAATCAAAAATTTTATTGAAAATAAAACTAACTTATTTTTGTGAGAAGAATTAACAAAATGATTATAAATATTAATTAACTGTCGATATCGTTAAATGTAATATTTATGCTAAGCGTTTTTTTTTGGAATACTTGAAGAAATATCTTTTAGAGCTTTCCTTCTGTTAACAGCCCAATTATCAAATAATTTCAATGTCTCTTCATCTAACATTGATACAGCTAGCATATGTAACTTATGGTCTCTCAGACTTTCTGATGGAATATCTGGGTCATAAAATAATCGAAGAAACATATTCCTTATTTGGGGTGTAACTTTTCTTAAGAATGTCGCTTGTTCTGTATTTAAATATGGACCAGGAGCATCCTCACCTGTTGTAGTTATTGGAGATATTGATCCTTTAGAATCAAAATTCCCTGAGTTACTAAAAAAGTAAGATTGTTCTGGTTGGGTATGGTAACCAAGCTTCTCAACAATTGGCATACTTTTTGAACCAAATGCTTGAGGTGTTCTTACAGCTATGCTATAACTTGATGTTGTGGTATCTATGGATGCTATTTCGTTTTGTTCAGAAAGATGATCAACTATATCATTGTGTAATCTTAAAACATTTTGTGTAAGTAAATATTTTGTATCACAATTTGATGATGAAACGTAGTTTTTCCTAGAAAAAACTTTAAAAAATGAATTTTTTTATAATCTTACCAAATAACTTGCAGTTCTTCGATAATATAATTGGGATATATATTAATATTATCTGGTAAACCACAAACTTTATTATGTGGTTTGGATAAAGTCAATGTAGCAGGTATTAAAAAAATTTAATAAGCCTTATTAAATTCATTTAGAATATTTTGTATATGAGACTCATTTATACCAAATTTATCTTAAATATATTGAGATTTTGAGGCGGAATATTGCTTGATGATAATGTTACGTCTTTTTTATCTAGTTTATGTTCTTTTATATTTTATTTTCAAAAATCTTATTGTATTTTATAAATAGTGTATCAATTTGAAAAGCAATCATTTATGGCGAATTCTGGCTATATGTGTGCTTTTTCCAAACAAGTTTAAAAGAAAAATCATTAAAGGTCGTTTTGGTGTTATCTTTAATGTCCAGTTTAGATATTAAATACCATTAAAAGTCTTTTGATTATAAGAAGGAAAATTATGGGAGGCTTCATATTTTACGCTATATCATTTATATTTAAAAAGTTTAAAAGCAGAAAAAAGAAGCGATTATAAATTTTATCCTTAAAATTGTAAAGAAAAAAGAATTCATACTTATTTAATAATTGTTATTTATATTATGTAGTAATTAAAAGTAATTATATCAATGAAAACACTCTAAGAGTTCCTTATTTTTAACATCATTTTAATTGGCTTAACTGGACACAATAATACAATCATATATAATTATCTTTTAATTATTAATATCTTCATTCATATGTATTTTTTCATGTGAAATTTTACTTTCTGTAATCAAACATAGTAATGGAAATATTAAAATTTATTATATTAATTAAAATTTTTTTAGTAGTTGTCATGAGTAAAAAAAGAATAAATATAATTTAAACCTCATTATTTTCTACTAAAAAAACCATTGGTATACTTTTTCCACGAGTCCACACGTGCAAAATGTCATTCTTGTGAAAATAAAACAATCTTTAAAATAGTTTTAAAAAATTAAATATTTATTTTGAGATTTTGTTTTGCTAATGCATATCGGCAATGAATTCTATTTACTATTGTTAAAAATAAAATTATGATTTTTCGACTGAAATTGTTGTTGTTTCGGGACGGATATTTGGATATTTATCAAAAAGTGCACTTCTACTAGGTTTTAATAATATTGTTGAAAGAAGAGATACGATAAATGATTCAAATACAATTAAAGCATTTTTCCAGACTACAAGAAGGTAAAATAGGTTAATGATGATTGCGGATAATAAACTTACAAAAAGCTGATTCAAGGGGTGGTAATACATCACCACATCCAAAAACTCCAACTCTAGCAATAAAGTCAAAGATTGGTTGTTGCATACCAAAGAACATAAGAAATATATCTAATATTCTAAAAACTGCTACATACCTAAATGGCATTATTTCATCAAGTTTTGATATTGTTGTAACTAATATATGGCAACCATAAATTCCAATCAATAAAGATGGAGTTGTTAACATATCAATAAATTTTAATGATAATCCAGAACCCTGAGGATCTTCAAAAACTAGGGCAAGAGAAAGTAATGTTGCGATAAGGCGAATACACATTGATTGAAAAACCATCCCTTCTAATATTTTAATTTTTTTAGTTTCCATTGCAAATTTAGGTAAACATGGAAACACACAACAGAATGGTGGTGTTTGAAGGTTAATTTTTGAGTTTGTCTCTGACATTTTTTTTACAACAGCTTGTCTACCCTCAACAATATTCATCATCAAACATATAATTATCCATAATCCAATTGAGAAGTAGAAGAAACTTAAAAGATGTGATAAAAACCATATTCTTGGAGCAATCATTGCACCTAATGCTGATATTGAAACAAACTAAATAAAATAAACATGACTATTATAAGCTTTTTTAAAACACACCGGAGCTGTTCCAGCTAAGAATAGTATAAAAAATCTTCTGTTAGAATTGGTTACATAAATATGAACATATGATATGTGTATAATGCACATAATGACAGTAACAAAACATATTACAGATGATGTAATTAATGTTAATAAATGTGCCATATCAATTTTTGATAGAAACTCTCTACTTGTTGGAATTTCTATTGGATCGTGTGAACAATTTAAAAAGGTCCCAGATATCAATTTCAATATATTTTCATATAAAAAGTTAGTTAAATCATTTTTATGATTAATTGAAGTTGAATTCTCTATGTTAACTGCCATTTTTTATATTAAATGCCTGTAATTAATAAATATTTATTACTATGAAATAAGAAAACAGACATCAAATTGAAAAAATGATTGATTTTTAATGTGCTTTAAAAGAAAGAAGTTTTTTTTTAAAATTTTTTACATTAAAGTATGATCAGAAATATTATTTTTAAACATTTACCGAAAAAATAAAACTTTAAATATAAGTTATACTTTATCAACAAATTTCAAGGCAACATGGTTAACTTTAACTTAACTGTTTTATATGAAGTTAGTCAAATTGGTATGTTAATGATCAAATAGAAAAAAACATTTTAAGAAGTTTATATTGTTAAAAGTAAAAGTTATAACTACCAATAACTTTTATTGATAATATATTATAGATAGAGAGAAAACAAATCATTTAAATGAGTTTCAATGTTATCTTGTCAATTTAAATTAATATGTATACTTATTTGAGTAAGTTTAAAATATGACTTGTTTGTATAAATATGCACACTATTATGAGTAAATACTCTATATATTAAAATGACTGTTTCAGGTTACTATCTATTATCATAGTGAACATTTTAATAAATTCCATTTATTAAAAATGTATTTTTTTTAGTATAATATCACATTTATACATATTGGTATTTTTGTTGCATTAACATAAATATTAATAGTAAATATGTACACATATGTTGTTATAGAAATTCATTAAAAAAATAGCTTTATCTAATATTCATAGAGATCATGAACTTATCATAAATGTTAGAGATGTGGAAATAATTATTTTTGAAAAAATAAGTTTATAAATGATGGAGATAATCATCTGAAAAATATTAATAATATATCTTCTTAACAAAAAAATCTAATTTAGTATAAATACTTAAGAATTATGTCTCAAATATACAATAATATTTTCATTTAAATATAAATTTTTTTTACCACTAGCACTATTTTTTTTTACTTTAACTTATTGTAAAATCGTATTAAATATATTTACAAAAACATAAAGTATTAATCATAAATAGTATAAATATTACCATTTAAATACATTTATTATTAGATTACTCTAAAAATTAAATATTCAAAGTGATAAAGTTTTATTGGGAAATCTTAAAGGTTTAATTGTATAAAAAGGAATAGTAAAGGGTCGTGATAATGATGTATCAATAGAAAATTATACTAAAATTATAATATTTTATTTTTAATATTTAGAATTTCTAAAAGGTTAATTAAAAAATAGAGTAATTAAAAATTAAATTTGTATAAAAATTTGCTTAACTTGTTTTATTAACTTCTACAAATAACCAAAAGACATTATATAAATTGAAGATAACGCAATGGCGTTAATGGTATAAAATTTTGCTTATTTTTTTATACATAAGAAACTTTTCGAATATTTCTAAAAATATTCTCATTATCATCTATATATTATGATTATCTTATTATAATATACCTTTTCAATATAAATTTAAATCAAATAAGGTAAATTTCTACAATAAGATGGTCTTTAACAAAGAAGATCGTGTTTATTTTGTAAGAAGTATTTCAAAGACGATTAAAGTTAAATAACTGTGTTATATTTCTCTTTAACATTATACTTTCTCATTATTTTTAAAACACTTTTTTTACTTATATACAATGAAGAAATAATAACATTAGAATTTTAAAGTTTCTACTAGTAATATCGAACTTAAAAAATTATTAATTTTTAAATATCCTAAATAATATTTTGCACTGAAAAATAAAAATATATAAAAATGGTTTATTTATAAATAAATATGTTTAAATATAATATGATATTGTTTTGATAATTCCTCATTCTTATGAATATCTTGATAATACAATCAGTTTGTCAAAATTTATAAATATCAATGTGTTTTTTGATAGTTTAATGAGAATAAAAGTAATAAAAGATAAATTATTATATACATCTCGCATAGTGTTTGATTTAGAAGTAGTTTGAAATAACTTATAAGAATATAAAAGAATAATTTATAATTTGATAATAATCATTAAATTACAAAAAATAACAATAAAATGAAGTTAGTTAAATTGTCAATGCAATATTAATAGGAATGTTTTTCTCAAAAAATATAAATTAGAAAAAATAAGATTTTATATACTTTAGTCACACATAAACAATAAAAATTATGTGTTCAATATCTAAAATACTTAAAGAACATGTAGAATGTAAAACTAACGAATAAATATTTTATTTTGTTAAAAATCATGATGAATGTACTTTTTCTTACAAGACAGGGTTTTATAAAGAATAATGTTATATCAAATTAAAGCTAGATTTTTATAAGATTACCAATACATTGAAACAACTATAATAACACATTGTATATAAATCTTTTAACATAAAATTTTAAATATAATTTTCTTTTTTATCTACAAAATCTATTTCTTTATATTATTCAATTTTTACCACCTCTTTTTAAAAGTCGTTTTGTGAAAATTTAAAATATTAATGACTCTTCTTAAAATAATTATTGTGACCGGATGTCATGTTAATAAATGCTAAGATATTCATTTTCAATAATCTAATTCTTTTTTTTGTAGACCTCTATGTTACAATGTACGGAGATAGTTTCTTACTTTTATACACATATGAAATATTAAGTAGTTATATAACTATTTACAAATATTTTCAAAAGGGCAAATTTAAATAGATACACATCTTAATTTCAAAATTTGAACAATATTACACAACAAGATTAAGAAAGAAAGTTTATTTTCTATTGTCTTTTTTATTCTAATATAAATATAACCGGATATCTAAAAGTAGTAAAAAAAGAAAAGGAGTAACATACTGGTCATTTTTATTAGTGTAAATGTACTTAAAATTTATTTTGTGGGGCTCATTTTTAAAGGCCATAAAATTGAATATATAAATCAGAGTAAATATTCGATATATATAATTATATGATTTGCTAAAAAAGATGATTAAAATTTTAAAGTATAAATATGCACATATCGTGGTTTGATGATTAGATCGAATGAACAATAAAAATCCTCGAAAATGCTAACTTAATATGTTTTATTATTTAAAAATCTAACAATTTTAAATGTTAAAAATTTTTAGCATATAATTTTTTCCATAAAAAATGATACATTAATAAAAATTTAGAAAAAAATCTATCGCAAAAGAAAGGTTACTGATATAATAACATTAAAGTCTCCAAACATTGTTATTAATATAAAGGAATTCTATTTGTTTATATTTATGGAAGCGTATGATTAGTATAAGATTTTTAAAAATTAATTTCATTTTAATGTATTTTCTGACAATTATTTTATTTTATGTACATTTCATTTCAAATGTATTTGGAGATGAATTGAGAACATCAATAAAAATACAAAGACTAACGGAAGAAAGTTCTACCAGTAACTTAACAAATGATAAAACACCGATTGATAAATTTGTTACTAAATGTTATACATCTCGTACTTATGCTTATTTTTTTTATGACTTTATAACATCAACGTGTATACCACCAACAAAATATTGCATTTCTATTGATGGCTATACTCATATGAAACCATATCATTTCGGAAGAGGATGCTCAAATGAAGAGTTTTCTCAAAAGTGTGATGTATGTTTGATGTTATAAAATTATTGTTTTTTTTAGAAAATATCATATAATCGTACATTAAATCAAGCATCTCAAGAAATTGATGAACCAAAAATTATGAAGGGGATGTTAAATTGCTGTACGGAGAATTTGTGTAATTTTAAAGTTACACCCAAATTTCAGTACTTATTAATTATACCAATATTATATTTTATTTTTAGTTATTTATATTGCTAATTATTTTACAACTTAGTATATTAAAAATGTAAAGTTGTAAAATGATAATGATATTAAATAATGATAAGATAACAACTTTTTTGTTTTTTTGTTAATCTTTTTCTCTTTCTTCTTCAATAAATGTTTTTGATTTTTCATAAAATTAGAGCAATGTACTAAATCTTTATGTTATTAAAATTGGTATAAAAATACTATAGTTTTAATGAGAGATTGATTAAAGTTTTACACGCTCAAAAATTCTTTCTTTTAATATGCAAATTATTTCTTTAACTATTACTATGTTGTAATAACAATCGTCTTATGAACAATGATACATTGTCAAATACTCTTTAAATTGAAAAAAATTATTTTGATAAACTAATAAATCATTTATTTTAGTATTGTTTTTTTAATAATTTTTATTTGGCACATAGTATTTGGTAAATTACTTTTTTCTTTGATTGGAACTTTACTTCCCAATAATTTATTTTTGAATAAGAAATGTTTAAACAAGTTGATATCACGAGTTGCATCATTTAAATTTCTTACTTGAATGTCATTCATCATTACATTATAATTTTTAGACTAACAAATTTCATATACTAAATTGTATACAAACAATACTTCCTCAAGAGTATAATTATACTTTATCTTAAATAATTATATCTTGAATGGCAATTTATTTTATTATTTAACCTATTGACAATCAACTTATATCTTTAGTAACTGACATTATTAAGTTAAAATTATAATTTCTGTTATTTTTTTGTTGAAAAATAATTTTAACATTTGTTCAGTGTTACATAATTATCTTTCACAATATAAATATTAAGATTCTTATCATTATGTCATTTAGACGTATATGTAAAAAATTTATATATAAATTATGTGATCATTTTCTATTCTCATTAAACTATTTTTAATATAAAAAGTGTTTTATATTATTTGATTTATTTTAAAAACAACACAACCTAATGATGGTAATTATTTTTCAATTATAAATATTTTTTTATATCACTAGTGTAATATAGATTGCAAATAAAAATTATAAATTTTATTAAAAATCACGTTTTACTTATAATAGAGTAATCATTACTTTTATAATAGTGTTATTGAAGTTTACCTTTATTATATCCATGTTTCTTTATTTTGTTAATGGCAAACTCATTTTTATAATATTTTTAGGTGATAAAAAGTATAATAATGAAAAAAATTGAAGTTACAAATAAAACTCCAATAGAACGACCATTTCAAAGGAATAAGAAAAAAGAATCGGGAGAGGCAACTGTAGGAAGTGCCATTAATGATGTTAAACGACTTTTGAGTATTATTGAGGAAAAGAAGTCGGAGGAAGATTTGTCAAATAGTGACTTTTTCAAAAATTCACTTTCTATTTTTGTCTCAGTTTGGAGAGGAAAAGGAAAAGATTCTGAGGTTGCTTTTGAAGTATGTCACATTAATATTGTATATAAATTATTTTTATTTTCCCTAGGGTTTATTAGTTATACTTGAATTATGCCTCCAAAATACCAATGAACATCAAAAAATTTTTAATTGCCTTGTTGAAACATTAGGCTACCATTCTGTTCAATTTTGGAAATCAGCAACACCCATTGTTTTCAATTCTGACCTAACATATGGCACAAAATATCGTGACGCATTGCTATTTAATTTAACGTTGTATGATGTAAATTATGGTAGAAGTAAGTTAAAAGAACTTTTTGCTGCTGATCCATATTTACAAAAGAGTCTTCTTGGTGTTAATGCAAAAAGATTTTGTGAACAATTTTATAGTTTACAAAGGAAGAAGAAGTAAAAGTTCCCTTCTTCCAATCAGAAGATTCTCAATCTGAGATGAGTGAAGATGAGGTTGACAATAATTGTATGTTTGGTTTTATTTATTAAATTTTAACAAATCTTTAAATATTATATTTTTTTTCAGTAAGAAATTGTAGAGAAAGAAAAGTACAACGTCGTCGATCTATTAACATCAATTCGTCAAATGAGTCTCTTGATAAACATAGGGACAGTAGTGATGATAGTAATGTTAATACAACATTTTCAACTGGAGGTCTAACATCTCAATATTTAAAAAAAAGAGTAATTAATGTTTCTAATGCTCCTCCTGTGTCATTGAAGAAGGAAAAGACAGGTGAATGGGAAATAAAACAAGGAAGTGGTGGTTTAGTTTCTTGCGTTGATCCAGTAATGGCTAAAGATCATGAAAATATGTGGCTTGCTAATTTAGGAATGAATATTAATAAAAAAAATAATCAATCAGAAGGTAAAAACAAAAGTCTTCTTGTTGATAATGCACCAACAACAAACACATTAGGTTTACCTTTGATACGCCAACAATTAGCTGATGTTCTTTTTCATGTATTAGCTGATGATGAAGAAGTAGAAGAAGCTTGTGGCAAAGGAAAAGGCATGAAAGATGATTTATCACTCCTTGGTGTTCTTAACAATTATAACAAGGAAAATTATAAATTAAATCCTGTAATTGTTCAGGAGGATGATTATAATGTTTATTATGGTGGTATAAGTAATGGACTAATTTGGCCAGCGTTCCATAATTTAGAAGAGTATATTGTTAAGACTTATGATGACCCTGTAGTATTAAATGATCATTGGTGTGCATATGTTCGTGTAAATTATCAATTTGCTATAGATGCCGTTAGAAATAGTAGACCCCAAGATTTTATATGGATCCATGATTATCATCTTATGTTAACAGGATTGATCATGCAAAATCTTGATCCGCATCTCGAAGTTGGTTTCTTTTTACATATCCCATTTCAACCAACTAATGAGTTTTTCGTTAAATATAAAATTTGTAGTTTACCAGTCTTAAGAGGATTATTAAAATTTTCTAAGGTTGGTTTCCAAACTCACCGTGATAGATCATCATTTATTAATTATATCAAACAATACCTCCCTTCAACACAAATTTTATTTGATAAAAAAACTGACACATACACAGTAGCACATGAAGGAACAACTGCTTCATTAGGAGTATTTCCTGTTAGTATAAAAAACGAAGATTTTTTAAAAATTGCTAATGATCCTGAGACGAAAGAAAAATCTATTGAAAAAAGAAAATTAATAATGGGTGAAAATCCACCGGAAGGTAGTAATTTAATTTTTTCTGTTGAAAGATTTGATTACACAAAAGGAATAAAAGAAAAATTAAATGCATGGATGCATTATTTTAAAAAATATCCTGAAAGGATAGGAAAAGATGTTCTTTTACAAGTTGCTGTAACAAATAGAAGATCTGTTGATACATATAGAATGTATCAAGATGAATGTCTAGAGATAGCTAAAGTTAATTAATCAAACCTACAAATGTAATGAATTTCCAAATTGGAAACCATTAATATTTTCAACTGATGGATTGTCACGAAGTGAATTAATTGCAACATATCTTGCTATGGATATTGGACTTGTAACGCCAAAAAAAGATGGAATGAATTTGGTTGTAAAAGAGATGCTTGTATGTAATCAAAATGCTGGACTAGTTATATCAACAGGAGCAGGAAGTGAGATACAATTTACAAATGCTGGTCTTTATAGTGATGAAGAAAAAACATATAAAAGAGTTGTAAATCTTTTTGATGTTGATGAATTTGCAGATGCTATATATAATGCGAACTATGGAAGATAAAGAGACACGCTCAAAACATGGAAAGAAATTAAATGAATTTATTTTAGCTAATGATATTGAGAGATGGAGTACATCATTTTTAGATCCTGCTTGGTCACACCAAGTAATTAAACTCAGTGATATAAAAACATTAGATGATTTTTATAAACTAATGATGAGAACAAGAGATATAAGAAGACAAATTGTTGAAAGAGTTTTAAAAGGTATTCCAATTAGTGAACATTTTTCAATTTCATTAATTAATGCTAAAGAATCATTAATTCATGCATGTAAACCTGGAACAACACAAATTATCCTTCAAACAGATGGGAAAGAAAATACTAATGCTGAATTAGATATTGCAACTGAAATTAAGGAATTCGAAAGAGATATAAGCTTTTTAGAGTTTGCTTTAAGTGACGATGTTTATAATGTTGAACAATTTATAGATGTAAGTAAAAAAATAATATAGTAATAATTATTATAATTTATTTTAAGAGTTTAAAAAGTTCTCATACAGAAGGTTCAGAACAGTTTCGCCAAGAAGTTATCAATGTATCAGATCTTTTTTATGATGCTGATCATTTTGAATATTTCTTTACTGATCGTGATGGTACATTAAAATCATACAGTTGTACTTATCAAGGTAGTGTACAACCTGCATATTCCGGAGTTATTCAAGCACAATTTGCTCGAAGATGTGCTCAGACATGTTGTATTGTAACAACTTCACCAATGTTACAAATCGGTGTCTTGGATGTTTCAACAATCCCAGAAGGGTATTACTATTTTGGAGCATCTGTTGGTAGAGATTGGTATTTAGATCCAAGTAATAAATTTAGGGACACAACAATCTCTCCTAATGATCTACATCTTCTAGATCTTATATTTGATGATATCAATACAATACTTTCTCAAACAAAATGGAGACGTTTTACATGGATTGGTTCAGGTTTACAAAAACACTATGGACATATTACTTTGGCCCATCAAGATGTTTATAATACCGTAGAAAATGAACTTGTTCTGCTTTTAGATAAAGAAATTAAAAATATTGTTAAAAAACATGATGCATCAGGTGAACATATTATGATAAAATTAACTGATACCGATATTAAAATATTTTTAAAGGTAATATAATTTTGTTATTATTTAATTTCCATATACTTAGACATCATCAACTGGAAAAATTTTTACAAAAGGAGATGGTATAACACTTTTCGCAAAAAAAATGGGCTTTGATTTAAGTAAAGGGCGTATTCTTGTTTGTGGAGATTCAGAAAGTGACATACCAATGCTTGAGACATGCTTAAAATTTAATAACGAACATGTTTATACAGTTTGGGTTTCCAAAAATAATGAATTAAGGGAGAAAGTTTCTGAAGTTTGTAATAAATATAACAACAATAATTACGCCTTTGTTTCCTGTCCTGAGGTATTACTAGGAGGAATGGCACAAGCAACAATAAGAGAAATAAATATTAACCGATCCAATGCACATTAAAAATATTATTTACTATTGTAATCCTGGGATCCCCCAGGATAAGGGGGATCGCGGAATCGGAACAAGTGTAGCGGTGCGATTTAATATATAAAACGTTAATTTGGTACAAAACTAAAGAACAAATAATAATAAAAGGTATTGATACAAAATGGTAATATTTGTTAGATGTGGATCTTTTTATATTCTTTGCCTTCACATTCTCAGACCATGAATGTCTTCTGAATTATTAGATTATTATTTTATTCCGTTTTTGTATAACACTATAAAATAATTTACATTTATATTATAAAATACTACATCTCTATATGAGTATTAAAAACATTTATTATTTGTTATATTTATATATCTTTAATCTAATAGACGTTCTATTTGGGTAAGAGTTAGTTATTATAGTACTACTAATACTACATTTTCGGCATAAGACATCTAGAAAATTGAATTTGGAATGGTGAGATTTTATTTATATTAACTTTGGCAAAAGGCAGAATTGGCACAAATATAATTTTATCAATAACCAGGTTATAATTGACACGTGATTATATTCAATGAAATATATAATTGTCATTTTTACTATTACCATTAAAAATTCTACATAAAAGTACATATTTCTAAGTTTTTATATTATTTAATACTCTTTTAAACAGATCTATTTAAGAATGGTCTCAACACTAGATGACGCATTTGACTATCTTTTTAAAATTGTTCTCATTGGAGATATGGGTGTTGGTAAAACATGTGTCGTACAACGCTTTAAAAGTGGAACATTTATTGAACAACAAGGCACAACTATTGGTGTGGATTTTACAATGAAAACAATGATAGTTGATGGTAAAAAAATTAAATTACAAATTTGGGATACTGGTGGACAAGAAAGATTTCGAACAATTACTCAAAGTTATTACCGTAGTGCGAATGGTATCATATTATGTTACGACATGACATGCAAGCAAAGTTATGAATCTTTACAAAGATGGATAGATGATGTTGTTAAATATGCTGTCCCAAATGTATCTAAGATTTTAATAGCAACTAAAGCTGATAAGGAAGATGAGCGCGTTGTTGGATATGATGAAGGATTACACTTGTCATCGACTCATAGTATGTGTGGATTTTTCGAAGTTTCCTCAAAAAGTAATGTCAACATTGAAAAAGTGTTTTATAAAATGGCTATAAGATTGAAAAATCAATACGAAAGTGGACTTTTGTTGGATGAAGCAGGAAATTCTTTTTCAATTAAGACAAATGAAACATCATCTATACCAACAACATTTAATAATTGCTGCAAATTTTAAATTACTCTCTAATAATTTAATCTTTCTTTTTTTATAGCATTTTATGATACTTTTTTATAAGGAAGAAAATTTTTTTATTCTTTAAAAAGTCTATTGTCTACTTTAAAAATGGAATTAAAAAAGTGTGAAAGATAATTCAATTCATGAATTAAATAAAAAAGCATTTTTACTATCTTAATAATTATGTATGAGGACAATAACAGTTGTACTGGAAGAATGTTGTTCATATAAAAGTAACTGCACATATTAATTCAATAATAAATTTTAAAATTTGTGCAATTTTATGAGCTCCGTTATAAGCCAATAAATATAATTTATATTAATACTATGCATAGAATATTACAATTAATCCTAACTGAAAGAGGAAAAAAAATAATTTTACAAAATTTAAAGCTATATATATTTTATTTTTTTAAATGAAGATTGAAAAGGAGGTTGGGAATAGAAAAACTACGATGTTCATTGTATATAGAAAAAATTTACCAACTCATATTTCATAAATTTTTACAAATCAGCTTTAAATTGAATTATGAAATATTTTTCCTTCACTTAAATTTCTCATTAGTTATTGGCTGGATGATTTTTTGGACATTTTAACAAATCTTAAGCCTAAAAACAGTTCGGTTATTTAAATTTTAACAAATCCTTTTGTTTGATAATAAGCATACTAAGAATGATATTAAAAAGTGTTAACGATAATGAAACTCTCCAAAGTCATTGACTATTTATTTATGCATATTAGATAAAAATAGTACAAACAACCATTTAAGTGACATAATTTTCTCACGAGAATTAATTTAATACTTGAGGGCTTTTTATTATTATTTACTTTGACATGTGTTAAAAATTTCATTATTTATTGTACTGATTCATTCTCTTAATTTATTTTCAATTAAAAATTGAAAATCATTTTTGAAAACTATTACTAAAGAGTTTTTTGATTATAAAATTTTTATCTAAATAAGGAGGAGTTGATTTAATAAGGAATGGTAAAAAAACTAAAAATATGAATAAAATAAAGATTTTATTATTACCTTATTGTCTCTTATATTCATATTATAAACTGTAATAATTTCTCACAATTTTTTTGTGAACAATTACACTTTTTAGTGCTTTTATTATGTGATAAGCAAACAATTTATAAAAGTACTAAAAAAATTTTCATTTATTCCTAATTCAAAGAATATATTATTAAAAATGTGGCCATAATTTTTATAATATAAATTGCGTTATATAAAAATTAACTATTTTTTAATATAATTGAATATTAGGAAAAAATTCAAAAATTAGAATTTTTGATAATAATTAAGAAATATAGGAAAAGGTGAAAATACATTTTTTTATTTCCATTATAAATTAACCCATAATTTAACTAAAACTTTGAGCATTCCATCTTATTAAAATATATTCCTTAATACTATGCAAAATATTAATTTTATAAAAAATAACTAATATAAATTCAAATGTTTAACTTTTAATTTTACATTTATTTTTTTCCAATTTAAAAGTTTTAACAAATTTTTAAAACTTATTAAAATTTAATACTATAATTTTTAGATGTTAAGCGCAATCTTAAATATCGGCAAAGATTCTTCAAATACCACAAAATTGACATCACAACCAGAAGGTAGAGAAATACAAATATATATTTTTAATTTTTTGATTTTTAGGTTCATCTAGAGATGAATTAATATATACAGTTTTTAAGCAATTTTGCACTAAAGGAAGAATTCTTGATGCATATAAACGTTTAAAAAATGGATTAAAAACAATGCAAAATAGTTATCTTCAATCGAAAGACGAAAATATTTTTACACGTTATCCAAAATTGCAGAATATGGTTCATGAGGTATAAAATTATGTAAAAAATATAATAAATAAAAGATACGAAAAATTTAAGATATTTTTATTTTTTGCTACTAAAAATAACTTGTACAATTAGAAAATAAAATAATGACAAAGTTTATTTTTTCTTATTGTTTACACATTATAGGTTGTCTTACTTGAAAAACAATATTGGCAGCTTTTAGATATTCCTAATTTTGAAGTTTCTGAATCACCAAATGAATATGTTTTAAGGTATGTTTTTTTTAATATAACTTTAAGATTTTTTTTAAAAGAATAATAAGTATATTTGATAAAAAGAATACAGCCCCACAAAAATCTATTGGTATTTCAAGTTTACTAGGAGCAACTATTGGAAATATTGATAAAACAAAAGACATGGCTCTATCTCAAAATTTAAGGAGTAAGTTTTTAATTTAAATACTTCTTTTAAATATTTATAAATTTATAGATAAATCTACTGAGGACTTACGCAAAGAATGTGAACGTCTTTATATAGATATTTTTAAAATTTCAAAGAAGTACTTAGGTCTTCGCAAAATATTAAAAGAACTTGCTAAAAGCTACCAACATTCAAGATTTTATCCAATTATACCTCGTTATCAATTACTTAAGTCAATGATTAAACAAATTTTGAGAGCACCAGAATTTTCTGAAATCTGTCATGAAGTCGATGAATTTTAAATTTTTGTTTTCTAATAATTTTTTATAAAGCAAATAACACTAAAACATAAAAATTTTTTTATTAGTTATATGTATATATTTATTTGTGAAAGTTATTAAATTTTGAGATCATAACATCATTGGAGTAGGTCTTGATCCTGGTGATGAGGTACTACCAATTGTTAAAATATAATCTTCAGGCATTGCCGAACCACGCCTTGATGAGCTTTGCATTGAAGATGTATCAAAACTATGAGAGACAGTCAAATAACATTTTGTATTCCTTCTGTTATCATTTAATCTTAAAAGTTTTTCTTCTGTACTGTCACAGGAACTAAAATCAGCCTCTGAATCACCAACATCATCATCTTCATCCTTTACAATTATATAGTAAGCAGTTAGTAAAGCTCCAAGATTAGCAAGAATTGTAATTGCCCCAAATGTAGGTTGAAGATGACCAATAAGGCGTCCCAAAAATATAACTGAAAAAGAAATTATTATTATTATAAAATACTTACCTAATTTACTCTCAGAAATTCCTTGATTAACCCACAATGAAAAAAGACTAACAATGAGTGTTGGTACCTGAGCTAAAGCAAAACTTATTGTTACAGTTGTAATTAAAATTTTAGTTTGATCCCTTGGTGTTCTTCCAAATCTATTGTGACAATGTGAGGAATCAATAACAGGTTCACGAGCAAATCCAAGGTGAATTAGTGAAAGCATCACTCCAGGAATTACAAATTGAAATATTAAGACAGCAAATGGTAGTGTTATCTTCCAAAAACGACGTCCCATAAAATTATATAATGAACCATCTCTGAGCATACATCTATGTACCCATGTAGGACCTTCCTCAGCATCTAAAATAAAATACACACTAAGAAAAATTTTTTGATGCTTTTACTACCTAAACAAAAAGGATAAACAGCTACATCATGTTCTAGATGATGTAAAATTCCTATCATAACACCACAAAAAATAATAGTCCATATAATTCGTGCAAACCTTTCAACAGTTCTTAATTTTAAATTATTTCTATGATATTGTGTTAAAAATCTTGCTGCTGTCAACAACATACTAAATAGTACCATCATTGTATCAATAGCATGGGGAATTGATTGCATTGTATATCTATATAAATGACACATAAAAATAGATTGATTTGGAGATCTTATTCCGTCACCAATAATATAATACCATAAACTAAATGGTAATGGAGCCAATAGACTAACCCATCCACAAAATGACAGTAACCAAATCATTTGATACAAAGGATTTGGAAAACGTTTGTCACCTTCCTTCTTTTCACGTTTTCCCATTCCAAGCATGACAGCTGATAATGGTGCTATCATTGTTACCACAAGCATTGGATATACAAAGCCGTATATCACTAAGTGACTCCAACTGTTATTTAATTCACCAAACATAAAAGACACGTTCTCTGATATAATACATTTTTTTTTTGTAAAATCAAATATGAATCCTGTACCACAACAACATTTTGCAGCCTATAAAAAATAGTCATATTTAAAAGTTTGTCCAAAAGAGTGATAAAAACATAAAGGCAAATAACTTACTCTTTGATCTTCAGTTGCACATTGATCTGAAGGAAGTAATGAAATATTATGTATGGTAAAATCAATAACAGGATCCAATACATAAAGTTGCATTATAAAAAATAATTTGTTTAATACTAATTTTCTTATTTATAAGCAGAAATGTTATTTTGGTATATCTCTTTATACATGATTATTAGCTATAAAAGCCTGAAAATAAAATTCATTAAATTATGATAAATTGTATTTTAATAGTATAACTTGTATGAATAATAACTATTAGCAGAATTAAACATTAAAATATCTTCTACATAAAAATATTAAAGCCAAACAATCTTATATTAAAATTGCTAATTTATACAACTAGAGTACCAACTAAAAATGATAAATAATAAATCTTTCAAAAATTTTATATATTATATACCATAGCTATTTATAAAATTCGCTTCGTTTTTGGAAAAATTTAAAGCTAATTAAATAACCATTGTTTGGTGCACTTCAATCAAAAAATAATTCTTTCTTAAATATAAAGTTTTATCTATTTATTTGTGGCTAATAGTATTGGACAATAAAAAATTTTTTGTACATATAAAAATATTTAAAATTGGAAAAGATATTAAATTTCTTGAAAATAAATATAATATTATGTGGTTTAAAATTTATAATAATTAAAACATATATCAAAGTTATGGAATTAAATAAATAAAAAACAATTTACATTAATAATCATTTTACGTCATTCGCTTGTTTTAAAAGAAGTATAGAAGAAATAAGCTTTTTATCGTTATTTATATTCAAGAAAAAAATCGTTTTCCGGAGAACGAAGCTAAATAATTCGTTAGGTAAAAGTAAAATATATATCTTATTTTGTGGAAAAAAACAAAAAAAATAATTCTTTTAAAAGATTATAAAAAAAGGGAAGTTTTGATAAAAGAAAAACGCGCATAATTTAAATTCTAAATACAATTATTTAACACACTTGTTATATTTAATAGAAAAAAAATGTAATAATAAAAAGCATTAACAAATCATTTAAATTTAATTATAAGTAACTGCTTTTATTTGTAGTATAATAATAATTTAATCTGTAATATTTAATCCTATTACACAACTAGACATTGATACATTGATGGCTCTTTTGGTCCAACAAAACATTTAATCAATGTATCATCATCTAAGAATTTTCCTTTATCTTTTTTATTACATAAAATATATGTATGTTTTAGTAATTTTATGATTTGTTATAACAAAGTTAAGTTATCAATAGTATATAGCATTAGCTTAAAAGTAAATATCAAATTGCTATTTAATGCTAAGAAATATGAATATACTACAATAATTTAATGAAATGAAGACTTTCAAAAATATTATAATCATTTTAAAATGACATAAATAAGTTTCTCCCCTTTATATATCATTCCTGTAGATTACCATTCACTTCTTCATATTATCATTTAATAATATGTATATTAAAAAAACAAAAAAGTGTAAGAAAATATTTTAATATTTTCAAAGACATTTAATAAATTGCACAAACGCTAAAGCATAAATTATATAAATTTTTTTATTAAACTACGCATATGAAATTACCAACCATGACACGGCTAAGAAATAAAGAAGAATTGGATAAAGAATCAGTAATCTCTTTGATGATAGACTTTCATCAACAAAGAAATGTGTTGAACATATTGCGCTCCAAATAAAACAGGTAAATGTTACTAATAAACGAATAAAGAACATAAATTTTTGTCCCATAACTTGACCTGTCAATACTTTGAATGTCAAAGCTGCTACACACTGTGGTACCAAACAATATCCCATTATACATATAGCCTGAAAAAATGAAATTTTACCACCAAGGAATTTAATATTCCATGTAACAATCCACGATCCAAAGAATGTCAATATAAAAAGCTGCGTGAAATCGGGGCCTTTGTTTTCGCCAAGGAGTAGTAACGCTAAAGTTACACAAATAAATAATGGTGCCCATAAATTCCAATTTTTCATTATTTCACGAGTATCACCTTTTGGATATAAGACTTGTTTAAATGTGTCAACAATGGAATTAACATCCCTCATCTAAAAAAAACATACATAAAATTTTTTATATCTAAATTACATACTATTGAATCTCTAACACTTTCATTAAGTGTATCCATTCCTTCAGCTTTTGTCAATTTAAATGTATCCCCAAAAGTAGAGGCTAATGATGGTTGAGTTGTAACAAATGAAGTATTGTTATCAGCAGCGGTAACATTTTTAACCGTTTGCGATCTTATTTCTCGTTCAAGCTAACAAAATACATTATTTCTATACAATAATATCTAAGAACTTACTAAATCAATATCAACAGAAACGTTACCAAAAGGATCTGTCATTGCTTTTTACTCTAAAAAGATATGTAATAAAATATCAAATCAAAAATAAAACGTTTAATCGCACACACCAGCCAACGTCACGAATTTTTGTTATAAAGGTGGTGATTTTTAACAAAATTATTGGAATATTATAACAAATTTAAGTATGACGAACCTTTGTATATATAAAGCAACAAATTACATATTGCTTTCACTATATTTAAATTTACTACAATTTAAATTTTGTAATCATAAAAATAATTAAAAATATTGTTAAAAAAATTACAACACAATTCTATTTTATCATTTCTTAAATCCTCACCTTATTCTATATTACTTTTTTGGAATAAAATAAATGCTATTCTAGTAGTATTTTAGATTAAACCACTGTCAACATTTCCTATTGATAGTGTTTATGTAAAATATATTAAAAAATTATGTCTTTTTTTAAAAAAAGGTTAGTCTTTCACGACGAAATGTATCCACATACGCCACGTTGATTGGAGAAATGTAACTTAGTTTGAGAAAGAAGTATTTTTTCATGTTATATTTTTTATACTATGAAATCTTGATAGATATTTATAATTTTACTTATTACCTTTTTTAGGTATACATACTATCTATTTAATGAACAATCATTCTACTATTTCCACATAGATATTTGATTGACTTTGTAGTATCATATTCATACGATTTTTGTATACACGTCATCATATGTAAATCTTATGATTTCTTAATGTCTTACTTTCATTTTAGACAAAAAGTATTTTATAATATTAAGGTATGGGTCTAACAATATCTGGCATGTTCCAACGCCTTTTTGGCAAGAAGCAAGTTCGTATCTTGATGGTTGGTCTGGATGCAGCAGGAAAAACGACAATTCTCTACAAATTGAAACTAGGTGAAATTGTTACAACAATTCCAACTATAGGTAATGTCTATTAATATTATATAATAGCTTTAACACTTTTGAATTTTAGGATTCAATGTTGAGACTGTTGAGTACAAAAATATTTCATTTACAGTATGGGATGTTGGTGGTCAAGATAAGATTCGTCCCCTTTGGAGATACTACTTCCAAAATACTCAAGGCCTCATATTTGTTGTTGATAGTAACGATAGAGAACGTATGGAGGAGGCTAAGGATGAATTGACGAGAATGTTAAATGAAGACGAATTAAGAGATGCAACACTTCTTGTTTTCGCAAACAAACAGGATCTACCTAATGCTATGCCAACAGCTGAGATAACTGAGAAATTAGGTTTACATCAACTTCGTAATAGAACATGGTTTATTCAATCAGCTTGTGCTACCCAAGGACATGGATTATATGAAGGTTTGGACTGGTTATCACAACAACTTTCCCAACAATGAATAAAGTGGGATAGCTTGTTCCTGTTGCAAAATGCAGTTGTACCACACATTTTTAATGAATTAATTATTTTATTACATATATTTTGTCGTATTATTTAAAATGAGATGCTGAAACTGATATTTATTTATATCTGCCTTTTTTAAAAAATTTACTTCTAATATTTATAAAAAAAATACACGAAAAAGGAGAAAATGAAGGTATATATTAGGAGAGGAGCGATTTTGGAAAAAAGAAAGAGAAGATTATTTTTTTTCCCATCATTTATCTTTAACTAACATTATTATTGTTTGAAATAAAATTTACAAATTATGACATCTGCTTAATCATTTTTTAAGTATGCTTTCATTTAACTATTACCAATAAGTTTTGTACAATAATTAATAATGTAGAAAGAGTCAATATATGTACAATAAAATATTAAGATATATTTCATAAAAAATTAAGAGTCAGTAAATGTATATATCTTATCCTCTAATAATGAAGTATCTTCCTCCAATAAAATTATTAATTCAAAGAATTTGATAATAATTCTCATTCATAATAAAAAAGTATTTGAATATTAATTATAAAATGAAAATAGTAAATTCTATGAAAACAGTCTTTATTCATTGAGATGATTATTCGTGACATTTTTATATTCCTTTCCTTAAATATCTTTTAAAAATATAGCACATCGTTTTGATCTAATTTAAAATTAATGGACTGAATTTTTAAATATTTCGCACATTTCAATGTTTAAAAAGTATTCTCATTCTTATTTTTATATTCTTAACAAGAAGTGAGTATCTCTTATTTTCTTAATTATTTAAATATCTATTCACAATGGTTGATGTTGATTTTGATATTACACCTATCCTAGGTAATAACCTAGCACGTCTTGATTCAATGAGAATGAAACAACTTCAAAATGGGAAGCTTTATGATGCCATTGATAAGTTATGTAAACTTGCCTCACAATCTATTCAATTACGAGCACCTTTGACAAGTTGTGAAAAAATTATTAACTCTGAAAATGTTTTATATTTACTTTGGGAGTTTGAGGAGTATGTTAATATTTTTATAATTTATATAAATTTACCATAAAATATATTATTTTTAGTGAATCTAATACTAGTAAACTTATTGGTTACCTCAAAGTAGGAAAAAAACATCTTTACCTTTTTGATCGTGAACAAGTTTCATATGAAGGAAACTTCTTATGTGTTTTGGATTTTTACATTCATTGGAAGTATCAAAGAAAGGGTATGGGGCGCAAACTCTTTGATAACATGTTACGCTGCGAACATTCTCTTTATAATCAACTGGCTTTAGACAACCCAACTGTAACATTATTGGCATTTGTTGACAAACACTATGGTTTAAGTGATCCAATATGGCAAAATACTAATTATGTCGTTTTTCCGCAGCTCTTTAAGAATGTTGAGAAACCTGTAAATAATAATGCTCCTGATGGTTGGCGTCGTCCTCAGACACCAAGGAGAATTGGGTCAAATGGTGTCGAGACAACAAGATGGCTTGGTGATGCTATCCCAGGACATCAAGCTAAATCTCAGTCAACTGGATGTCACGTTGATGCCGATCAATCAACTGAGGGAACACTAGCTAATCGTGCACATCAAGCTAAGCAAAGAAAGGCCCACATCCTCAGTAGTAAACCATTATGGTAAAAACACTTGAAATTTTTCACATCTCATAATGAAGTAAAAAAAGAAAGTAACATCAAATATTTATGAGTTTATTTTAAAAAATTTCAAAAAAAAAGTAAATTCTCCAGTAAAAAGAGCCATTTTATTAAATGAACAATATTCTGCTACCCTAATAATAGTTGTCATTTTCAAACATTCTGTTTAACAAAAAAAAGCTTTTAGTAATTGAATACAATTTTCTATTGCTGCATTAATATTAAAAAAATGCTGATTTCGCTTTTACTTTTCAATGTTCCTTAACATATATAAATACGAATACTTTTTTATGTTAAATTTAAATAAAGGCAAATAATAATATAGTGTTAAACATTGTCGCTATGTAATCTTGTAACGCTTTTCTTTTGCTTCATTCATCTAACATTTCTTGAGTTTATTGTTTTGACTCAATACTTCAGTTGCGGCTTTTCCGTTTTATAACTATATATAGTATGGTCAACATAATTTTCCTTAATAATCTTTATTCCTTGTTCAAAGACTTATCAAGGCACTTTAAATATATAATATGTATATCTATATATTTCTCTATTATAATATCCTCCAGAATAAAACTATTTCTTTGTATTGAAATTTTATTTTTTTTTCATATGTTTTAGAAATTTTATCTTTTATAAATAAAATTTGTTACAAAATACTTCAAATTATTTTTAAATATTTTTAAAAGTAAAAAATAAAGAAAGAGAAGTTGTTTAATTGTATAGGTGTGATTAGGTATTCAAAATTGGAGTATAATTTGTCTTAAAATCTCGTGCCAGAAATGGGTTTAATGATGTTTTTAAAGCAGAATTTACTAAGTAGCACAGTATTTATTAATGTGTAACAGATCTTTGTGTTCATCAAATATTTATTCATAAATGTAATAACCTTTTTAAGTCACCCTGTGGGAGAATAATGATAAAACTTCTAGGCCTATATTATAAATTTTTCTATATAAAACAAAATTTTTATTGAAAAATTTTAGAAGAAAATTATCATAAAAATGAAGTAGTGCAATGATCTCCACCCAACAAAATATTATTTATAAAAGTTGTTTCTTATATTTATGCCATAACGTTTTTATTATTTTTATGTATTTGTGTTTATATATATTTATATATTCAATCAATTTTGAATGACTTAAAGTTTTTAAAAATTGATAACCACCAGAGATTGGAAATTATATTGTACTCCTCATCACCAATTTATAAAATTCTGTCATTATCACAAACTATATTATCATTTACCATATAAAATTATTCGAAATTTCTTATTTATATATTGTTTATCAACTTTCATCAGAATTTTTCCCATAGGACACAATAGTTTCATGTCCTCAATATTTGGAAAAGTTATCCAATTTTTACTTTTAGTAATTTGTCATTTTTCCATACAAATGTACCAATTTCCCATATTAACTATCCTTTGGTTAAATTAAAGTTCTTTCTACTAATAGTTGCCTAATGAAGTTATGAATATTTAATGAGTTAATTTAAAAAAATCTATACCAAATTAAAGTAATAACATATTTTAGAAAAACTAAACATCCTTTCAAAATTTGTATTTTTATATTATTCAATGTATTCTATTGACCAATGTACATCTATAGTACATTATTAAAAGTCATTTTATTTGGTATACAAATAAAAACAATCTTTATGGCAATAAAACAAGATATATTTTCTCAGTATCATCGTCAATCAAATAATTCACCATCATGGAACCACAAAGCCCCATTGACGTGTTTGACATGTGAAAAGGGACCAGGAACAACATTTATGGATGGTTTTCGTATTTCAACAAAATTACAAGAACCATCCTGCAATATGTTACCTATACAATGTGGGTTAGACCAAGATGTTTGTGCAACAATAATAATGTATAAAGAGGATGGAACATATTGGATGGGTACGGGTTGTGAAAGATCACATAATTTTCAACATGTTGATAATTGTGAAAATGTTAGGACATATGTTCGTAGTGTACGTCGTGGTATGGTTTCAGAATCCTCAGCTTTACAAACTATTTGCATATGTAGTTCTGAACAATGTAATTCAGCATCAAGGTCACAAATATTATTGAATTATCATCAACCTAAAATTTTAATGATTTTATTATCTTTTTTGTTAATATTAAATAATTTTCTTATTTAGTTTATCATAAATGTTTGTTTTTCTTTTTGATTATCATTCGTATTATACGGGAAATATTATTTTTTTGTATTTTTCTTATATCTTTTCATATGAAGAAATACTTTATTATCATAGCGTGTACTTAATACAATACCTATTAAATTATATTTCTCATTCAAATGATAATTTTATATATTCAATTTTTATATTAAAACCACATTTGTATACATAAAAAGTATATCTAATTAAAAACTTATGTATACACTTTCTAGTTTGATAAATATTTTATTAAATGAGAAAACATATAATTTTATGTGCAAATTTGTATCAAATACATCGTCTTAAAAGTGTATATTAAATAATAGTATAAGATGGTATCATACATGCACCTGGTTTTCAATTTTAAGGAAAAGAAAATTAATTGTTAAAAAATATATTATTCCTTCTTCATCAAATAAGAATATATATTTCCCTTAAAAATGTTTTTTAATATATTTAACATTAATCTTTTTATTTACTCATTCTTTTTTATCTTGAATAAATGATAGTATTTAGTTATTTTAAATGATTAATAGTATTGAGGATGATAGTATAATTTATAGTTTAAAGAAAATAAGAGAAAAGATAAAAAATATAATTTTATTTGGTATCAACGTGTATAAAAAGGAGATTATCAAAATTTTTGAGTATAATTTGTTTTAGATAATTGCATTGAATTTATATATAAATATATTTTGGTAAAAAGGGTTAAAATAAATTATTACATTTCTTAATAGATAAAATTATTAAATAAAATAGTAAAAAGAAAAGAAAGTTACTAAAAACAGAAAAATAAATAATTATATTCTTTTATAAAATTGAACTTTATAAATGTTTGGATAACAGTTAGAGTATAAAAGAAAAGTGAATTTAATTAATTTTTCTTATTTATGATGAATGTAATCAAAAGATTCATTAAATAAGAATTATTAAACATTTTACTGATTAAAGAAAGATAAATTTTATGTAAAAAACTTAATTTTATAGTAAATAAAGTTTTCCCACTAAAAATTTAATATTTTATTATTATTTATCTTTTTTTATTAAAAAATAGTATTATTTAACAAAAAAGAAGTTAATTAAAATTTGGATAATATTTAGTTTTATATACATATTAAGAATTTTTTTTTTGATGAGTATGCTTTGATTAAATAAAAATATAAAACAAAACTAAGTATTGAAACAGTAAACAGTACAAATAATATTATATCAAAAATTTCACCAGATTCTGTGGGAGTTTTTGGTTCCTCCATAACAAGGTAAGCGACATTCAAGGGATTGTCACAGTATTGGCCACCATAATCACGAGAACAATGGCAAAATGGTATGCCAACAATTTTTTCATTCCAAAATTTACATTTTACGACTCCACCATTATAACATTTTAGGGTTGTTGGATAGTCAGGGGGGCAAAGTTTAATAGATTCTAAAATATTTCTTTCCGTTGGTTTATTAATAATTCCATTTTTTGTTGAATTTAAATATAGTTTCTCCCCAGTAAATAATTTTTCAACTATTTGTTTTATTGTTCTTTTTGATATACATCCATCTAAAAAAAATAAATTTTTTTATATTTACATGTTAAAAATAAATATACACAACTCACCTATTAAATAGATTGTAAAATAGATAGATAGACATATGAAGAATAATAATTTAACTTGAGACTTAATTTTGAAGAATTTTTTTAAAGCAAAAAAATGAATTATTATAGAAATTAAACAAATATTGATTTCATAAAAATACTAAAAATAAAAAAGAGTTAAAAGTTTATGCACTATTATTGAAATAGTTAGTTATTTTAACTATCGTATATAATGTCATATGGAGGATATTAAAATAGTTATTATGAATCGTAGCTATTACTATAAAAGAACCAACAATTGTCTTTTAAAGGATAGTTATAAGAAATTATGTAGTGAAAATGTAAATTTATGTATAGGTATAGCAAATGCCACAACATTATAATAAACGATATAAAAGGAGATCAAATTAAATAAAAAAAGATAGGTTGGCGTGATTTGCAAATTAAATAAAAGAAAGGAATATATAAATTGTCATAAGCAACGATCCGGAGAACGATAAAAGTATGTATATACTCATGAACATTCTTCTCCTAACAAAGAATACCTTTCTATTAGTTTTATATAGATATAATAAAAGTAACTATGATTGTTCAAAAGAACTTGTAACTTTTGTAGCAATGCATATTTATTTTATTGAATACAACTAATCTGTTTATGATATTTTCAACACGACACTAACAAGGTAATCTCATTCTCTGATAGCATAATTTGTATGTTGATTGATTATTTTTACATGAATTAAAATAATTAAATACAGAATATTACTTGTTCAAATATTTAATTAACTATGGATGAACACAGTTACCAAGAAGAAAGTATTTTTGTAACAATAAATCAAAAACCAAAAATATAATAAAGGCCCATCTTAAATAACAAATCACTTTTAAATACTTTTGTTAATTAAAAAAATAAAGCTGAGTCTATTAATTTGTATATACTTTTAATAAAAAATATTTGTAATATAAACTGGATTAAATTGTATCCAAATACACTTAATCTAGATATACGTTAATTTTTTTAGAAAATCAAAAGACAACTTCTTATTTTTGTTTCCATAGCTTATACTAACATTTCGCATTGTTACATAATTTAATTTGATTTATAATGAAAAAACAGAAAAGTTATTATATTTTATTCTACTAGATTCTTATATAATCATTTTAAATATAAAAATCATTTTTTCAATAAATTTGTAGTTACCAGAAAAAAATTTTTCTAAAAAATCAACTTAATATTTCTCCATATTTTATTTTAACTACTCTTGATAAAGTTATTATTAAATATATTTATATTACATTTAAAAAAATAAAATTACTTAATTTTGTTTCATAACATAAAAGTTAATATATTTTATATGTTTACCAGGCATTTTAAAAATGATTATATTATCATTTACTTTCACTATTTAATTGTTGTTTATCACAACTTTTGAAACTTAATAAATTAATGTGACAAATAATTGAACATAAAATATTTTCTTATTATTTTTTCATTATTTATGCCAGTATTTTGATCTAAAATTTCTACTGAGGTGATAGAGGAGCTTTCAATTTTGTGGAGGAGAGAGAAAATATTAGCGTTGATGTTATGAAGATATCACTGAAATAATAAATGTAAGTTAATTTTTGAGCTATTCATATGATGAATGTATAGGATATGTGTATAGGTTTCTCACTATATCTTAATATTCTAATAAACATATATAAAAGTGTTTCTAGGTGATTTTGAAAATAAAGCTTTCATTCTTTAAATTAATTTGACATTTTACACTATACTTTTTAATGCAGAGAGTATATATATACCATGTGTTGTAATATTTTCATGCCACTTTTTTTGTTTATAAGATATTTTTATAGTAACGAATATCATAAAAAATAATATTATATAAGTGTTTCGTTAATTCATAAATTAAAATGGAATCATCAATATCCAATCTAACTTCTGATATTTTAAGGATGGGAGATTATAGACTTGTTCCAAGATCAAGATCTTGTGTTACATTAAGATCCAGATCTGTTGAACCTTCAACTAAAATTTTGGTAAGTTTTTTTTATTATTATAATAAAAAATTTTAAAAATTTATATAACGAAATTTAAGCTTACAAGAACAACTAGCATCCCAGATTTAACTTCTTATATCCGTACCAGTAGTAGATATAGGAGCACATGGCCATACTGGTACAGTAGAAGCGATTCATTGGTAAACATTTTTAATTTATTTTTTTACATTAATAATATAATCTATTTTTTTTAGTACGATGACTACTGGTACGATAGGTACTATTACACTTCACCAGTCTATCGGACCAGTTACTACCCAAGAAGGTACTACTATTCTGATTATATTCCAAATCCGTATTATTGGTACCAAATTTTTTGGACTAAATATAGAGGATATTGGTAGTTATAATTAGCAATTTTTTTGCATTAATAATTATTATACTTAATTTTTAGGTATGATACTGATATTCCATATTATTATCGTCGTTGGTATTATCCATCATACAATTACTACAGCTGGTACAGAACCTATCCCTATTACAATTCTTATAGAGATTCCATTACAAACAGCTTTGCAAATGGTTTGGACTTGTATCGCAATGGAAAAATGACATACGATTGTCTTAGCCGTTACTGGTTAACTCCATCATACTGGGATCGTCGTTATCGTTACTGGACTGATCTTCTTCCAGTTACGTCTTCCTATTCATACTATGTCCCTTCATACTATCAACGTCGTGCCCGTGAACTTTACTTAAGCTACTAAAAAAGTTAAAGACAGATTATTTTGCTAAACAGTTGATAAGAATCGAAAATATATTTTTTAATATAATTTAGATGTATTTTGTCTAAATTGCTTTCATTTAAATAAAATTTTTCATCCCTAACAAAAATTTCTTGTAATTGTTATACATTTTTTCTTCAAGATAATTTTTTTGTCATCCCAATAGTTGTGGGTGTTTTGTTATTTATCTAATTGCTATCTTTAGTTTAACAAATGCTTACATAATACTTTGTATTATAATATTTTAATCCCACTCTTTTACGTTAAAATGTTGGCAAAAAAATGTAAGTAGTTAGGAAAGTATCGAAATATCTAACATAAGATAATAAAGATTTTCCTACATATGATATCATATGTATACTAAAGATCACTTATCTATGAATAAATTTAAAATGTATCATACCAATTTACCACGGAATATAGTTAATGATAGAAATACATAGTTTATTAGTAAATATAATTTTCTTTTATCCTAGTAATTATGAAAAGAAAATAAGATGAGAGTAAAAATAGAGGCAAGAATTTTATCATATTAAACACATATAATAAGCATATATTTTTATCTATATTATTGAAATTAATTTTTATTGTTAACTAACAATATATATATATATATATATATATATATATATATATGTTACTTTTCTTGAATAAAGTTATATCCTATATTTTTTAAAATTATTTTTTTTAGATTTAAAAATGTCTAGTTCATATCCAGTTGTACATGCGAAATCTATTTTAACACTTCCAAGACCAAGAGAAGTTGAAAGAGAAGGAATTGTTGGAACTGTCTCAAGAGTAACATCGGTTCCAAATCTTAGTCACCTCCATGTCTCGGCTGACTATGGTCCATCTTCCCTCTACAAGTACAAAACTGATATCGACTCTGTAAGACTATTTTTAGTAATTATAATCTATAATAATTTTCTCTTAAGTTTGATGATTATTGGCATGATCGCTATGTTTATAATACTCCGTTTCATTGGAAGGCATACAGATATGCAGATAGAAGTTTACTCAATACCGACCCTGTACATGATCCATTCAACGATTCTAACTCAACATATTACCATCACTACAATTTTTACAAAGATATGATTAATCCATATTCATGGAGACATCACAAAAATTTAAAGGATCAAAATCCTCTTCCAATCTGTCAAAGACATTATATGTATGATAGACCAAATCAAAGAAGAGCTATTCAAATGTATAAACAAGGTCTTGTTGGATTTAATGCAATTGATGATAACTATTTGAAACCACTTTCTTACTATAGAAAGGAACGTGATTATGGTGAAGTTTACTATCCATGTGGAAGATATGGACCTAGGAGATATTTCTATTCTTTCCAGTGTTAAAAAGTTAACTACCAAACACGTATCTCCTACGTATCCTTTCTTAATTATACTGTCACAAACTATACTTTTAAATTTTAAATAACGTAAATATTAATGTAATATGTAGGCAGTTTTAGTGACAATAAATCTATATAAGATAACGTATAATCTATTCTTATTTTTTTAACACAAATTTAAAATATATAAAAAATTTCTTTGTAGTTATTGAAAATGAAAGTATTTAACATTTTGTTAGTGTAAATCTCATAACTTATTTATTTTTTTTTATAATTAAAATGCGTGACTGCATGTGTATAGAAAATTTCTCTTAAAACTTTCTCATGCATTATCTTTAATCATTTAAAGAATTAAATAATTTGTAATCTAAATATTTCACAAATTTTAGACAATATGACGGGAAAAAGATTAAAACACGGAACATCTGATATGATACATATTTCTTATAAATAAATCATAGTTCCTATTACTGTAGTAATCATGTCACAAAATAATATTGTCATATAAAAAGTGTAAAAATATTTAATATCACATTATTTGATTATTTTTTTTATCGTATATAAGAAAATGTTTTATTAATACAATTAAATAAAAGTAAAAAACTATTATTCGTTTTTTTAGAATTTTCATTAATAATGAAAGTTAGTATTTAATATATTTGCTTATAAATTTTTCTATATCTCAATTATCTTTATACCAATGACAATTTTAGTAAATATTAGAGAAATAATACTACAATTTTTTGAAAGAAATAGAAAAATTAATTTAAAATATTGTTCTATGTTTTTATTTATTCACGTCAACTTAGGAATAGGTATTAAAAATAAAATAATCAATCTAAATTGTTTTTTTAAGAAAATTTTTTATTTTCAATTCTTAAATAAACATAAATACTTAATAAAAATATAAGTTTCAAAAAAAATTTGCCTCCCTCAAACTTCATTTTCTCAATCTTATAATTTTTAGCTTCATACCATAAATTATTTTTCGTTTTTCTATCACTTTATATATTTATATTAAAGGTTAGTGTTTTTATTTTATAATAAGAAAACTAAGGTTGTCTTGTTAAATATATCTCAATAATATTATGAGTATCTTAAAATTTTGAATTTTGAACTTTTTAAATACTTCCTTTGTTATCTTTTCTTTAGGTTATTATTTCTCTATGTGGGATGAATTAATTATTTTTAATTGTACTCCTCCCTATTCCATGTATGATTTTAAATAGTTGATACTATATTTTCTTATAAATAAAAAATAAGCTAAGGCGCTACATTAGTAATCTCTTTTTAAATAAAATTTTAGTATTTTTGATATATATCAAATGTCATTCTATAGTTTATAAAATAAAAATACTGTTTCAGAAAATAAATATAGTTATAAAGAAAACTCAAGATGACGTTTGGTTTAAGAAAAGCTTTTCTAAATTTATTTGTTATTCTTTTTGCTATTCAAATAATACAATTTACTTTAGAAATTGATGCTTACTCATTTCAACGCCCTATATACTTTTTTAACAATAAAAACAAAGTGTAAGTTTTTATTTAATAAAGGTAATGAAATTGTATGCTCTATTTTTAGAAATCAAAATGATTATGGATACTTACCTCAAAATTTGAATGAAAAAAAATTTTTTAACAATGACATAAAGTCAAAAATTATGTTTAAACGAATGACACCATGTTATTATAGTCCAATACAGTGTCTCGTTAAAAAGAGCATAAAAGAAGATTATATATAAATACGAATTTGTGAAAACCCTACATCCGATCTTAAAAATTTATGGCAGAAGAATTTTTCAGTGAATAGACAAAAAAGGTTATCTCAACAAAACTTTAGATAAAAAAGACATTTTTAACTTTTTTCATATAATTTTTATCAAATTACTATTTTCTCATAAAAGTATTAAATTTTTATGACTTTATTTTAGAATTTTTTTATATTACCGAATTTTTATCCACAAACGCTTTTTGAGTACATTTATGTCATATTAGGTTTTTCTTATTTTTAAAGAACTTCAACTACCTGTAATTATACCAATAAACTCTATTTTCATTAATGCAATATCATAAAAAAACGCTAAAATCAATTATATAAGATCAAAGATTAACTTGTTTCTATTTTATTAATTTGTACTCCTAGAATAAAAATATTATAGTAGTAATTTATTTCTTATCATTTATATTTAAAAATTATGATTTATAAAACTTCATTAAATTTTCTATATTCACAAAACAAATAATTTATAGTTTTAAGAAAAAATAATAAAAACGACAAATGATTAAACAGTACCCTGTTATTTCTTATAAAATACAAAATTATTCTGTGAAGAGGTTATAATATGTTGTTATACTAAGAAAATTATATTTATTTTTAAATTACAATAATATATACTTAAAAAGTTAACAAAAAACTACGATTTATTATTTAGCATATTCAAACATTTAATAAGAAAACTTAATAATTGGTCTTTTTTAATATTTTTTTTGTCATTACAGTTAAAATATGATAATAAATGCAAAAAGATAATCATTCATTGCAAAAAAAAATTAATGCCAAATTGTCTATCATTTTAAAAGGACGTTAAACATTTTAATGAATTTTTTGTTTTGATACATTTTTAACATTAATCTAAAAATAAATTTCTATAAGATAAATGACACATTAGATCACAAAAGAAAGATAAATTCTTTTTGATGTAACTAAGAATATTTAATCTAAAATTGATAGAAAAAGTAGACTTTCATAAATTTGTAAAAAAATATTTTTTTAATAAATTGAATGGAAAAAATTAAAAACCACTATTTTAAAAACATTAATGATGAAAAAATGCACTTTAACCGTTATAATATTCTTGAACTTGAATCTAATACATCAAACAATGCCCGAAAAGTTTTGTAAATGAAATGTCAATTAAAATTATTATTTATGAACGATATTAAATAATTTTTTTATAGATATTTTTGAAAGTAAAGGCTTTGTTCACTATTTACAGAGTCTACCATTTGACTAACGATGAATTGTATCTATCAAAAATAGAATCATTCATTTCTTTAACTTCCTGGTAATAATTTCTTTTAAAGAAAAGCATACTTTAAATAAATAATGAGTAGATTTTACTATAATATAAGTTTGTTCTCGATCAACTTTTATATTCTCTTCATATTTCAAGAAATTTTTAAATTATTTATATAATATATTTTGGAAAAATTATAAATCGTACCATCATTTAAATTGCACTGGTATTGTTTTATATGCTTTATAACGATGGCAACATTTAAGTATATAACGAATTCACGACTTTAAAGGAAAAAATTTTTTATTGTTTGAAGTTATTTTTTAAATTTAAAAAAAATGATAAAGAAATTTTACATTGTAACGTTGATATACTAATGTTTAAATAGAAAGAATAGTAATATTAATATACATGTTTTTTCTTGGATTTGTACAGTAAAAAATTAAATATATGTTTAAAAGGAGTTAATATTTAAATATATCTATGAATCATTACGTAAATGACCTACAAACAATATCTCAAAAGGAACGGTAATCTTACAATTTGGTGGAATGTATATACATAACATATATTTTTACTTTAGACTAAATCACACACGTGTACAATACTCTTTATCTGTAAATAAATTTGGTAAATTTAAATATCGTTATGTTTAAGCCTACAAAGGAAAACATTAACATAAATAGCCAAAAGGCACTTCAGATATATGGAGAGTTAAAGAATAGATTATTGAACAGTGATTACTTTTTAAAAGCATATTATGGCATAAACATTTTAGGTATGTTAACAAAAATTTTATACTTTAAAGTAAAATTGTTAATATCTCCTTAATTTTTATTTTTAAGGCTTTCTTATTTCATTCCTTCCATTTGGTGAATATATTTTTTACTATCATACAATTGATCTATTAAATTTGAGATTTTTAACATATCCTATTGCTGCAATTGTAGAACCGAATATATTAATGCTATTTATGTCAATTATATCATCCTATTATGCTTACTATATGATTGAAGCAACATGGAAGAAAAAAGAAATAATTAAATTTGGTATTGTAATTCATTGTTTAACAACTATCCTAATTGGAGTGGTAATTTATATTATCTACCGAACAATAGAACGTGATTCATGGATTTTAGATGAAGTTATTAATGGTTTAGTTCCTATATCAGCCGCATTTTTTGTGCCAATAAAACAGGTTAGTTTTGTAAACTATATATTTCTTCTATTTTTTTTTAAGTTCTTACCTGATGCTGCAATATTTGCAACACCATTTGGTAGAGTTAAAAATACTCATTTACCTTTTTGCTGCATCTTATCTACATTTATATTTTATTTAATTGGTCTTGTACGATTTGTTTGTATCTTTCAAACAACCATTGCAATACAATTATCATGGACTTACCTTAGGTTTTATCAAGAAAATCCAAACGACAAAACAACACATGGAGATTTGAGTGATCATTTTGCATGGCATACGTTATTTCCAAGATTATTTCATAAGCCGCTAATACAAGTCGGTATTATTTGTTATAATCTTTTAACAAAATTAAACTTGTATAAACCTATAACTTTGGTTGATGTTAATGCAATGGGTAGTGTTCCAATTACAGGAATTGTTTCTACAGATCCTGTAGAAGCTCAAAGATCTCGTGATGCTGAAAGGAGAAGACAAAAAGCATTAAATGACCTCAAAGCAAGATTAGCAAAAAATAAATTAGAAAAAATGATTGGTAATCCTGCGCAAGTTAATTCTGATGTTTTGGAATCAGTTAAAGTAAAAACTTCTAATGAATAATTTTTTTTATAAATTAATGTATAATCCTATTGACATAGCATTAATATATTAACACTAATATAATTTAAAAAAAGAAAATATTATACTTTTATTTCTACACACAACATGCAAATATTTAAATTATTATTTTTAACACACAAATTAAAATCTATATTTATAAATTTTCTATAATTTACAAATGTTTCTACTTCTCATTTTAAACTAATAAAAAATGATGCTGTATATACGTTTAAGATGTTTCTACCACTTATTCGAAATGTATATAAATTTTTCTGACAGTAAATATGCAAAAAAAACGTTTTGTTTTTAAAGTATGAACATATTTGCTTATACTATTGAAATATCAAATATTCTAAGCATAAAGTCTATTTGAGTGAATCAAATCTATTTGTAAACTTTTGTCAATTTATATGGAATGAAAATAAGTTAAGTAATTATATTATTTAAGTAATTTAGAGAAAAATCATTCTTAGCAAACAAGACAAGATGTCTGAATGGGAAAAGTCAAATATTCAGTACAGTAATTCTAATTATACTTTATTTAGAAAAATCTTATTTTATAAGAATTTAATAAGAACCTTTTCTATCATCAGAAAATTACTTATATACATAAAAATTTTTTAAATTCATGTAGACTTACATAACATTAAAATTAGAGTTTCATTTTCTATTTTGTTACCTCTTACTTTATTATTTGAGAGAAAATGTATTTATTTGTTGCTAATAATAATGATTCGTATCTTTTTCACAAGCTATCGTAAAATCATTGATATTACATATCAACAAGCATTTTCAACCATTAATAGATGAATAAACTTTTATTTTTTAAAAATTTTATTGTTTTTTAGTTGCAAAAACCTCAAAAGGTAATTTGTATAAAATATTTTTTATTATTTTGAGAAAATAAATAATTTCTCTGAAATGACTGAGAAATCATAGAGTGTTAAGAATTAAATCAAATTATATAACCGATTAAATATTGTCTATTTTAACGGATTTTTAAAATTTAAGTAAAATATATAAATTTAATTAAATTCATGAATACGTGTAATGCACTTTTATTCGATATATTATAAATATATTCCTTTAATACTGTAAATTTTCATATTCAAAAGTAAATAACGAAGTTTAGATGAAATGTACAATAATTTTACAAAGTATGAAGGAATGTTGTAATTAAAAAATAATTGTATTAGAAATATTAAATTTTAGCAAGTTCTACAGTTATATAAAAAATTATTATTTTAGAAAAATCTAGTTTTATTAAAAAAAACATGTTTTTAGTTTCATAACCAATCTAATAATTATTAAGTTGTATATTAATATGTTCAAACAATTCAAGTAACAATTTTTCAATTATAAAGTTTACAAGTGAATATTTTTATTTTAATAATAGTATTGTTGGAAAAATAAACAATAGCAAAACTGTTTCTTTCAGTTGTTTTTTTTAGTTGGTAAAAATAATGCCAGTAAAAATAAAGGCTAATTTATAAAAATTTAAAATTACGAGAAATTTTAAGAATAAAATAAAAATTATAAAACAAAAAAAAATGAAGAGAAATTAGTTCAGACACCTATATTTAAATTATTACATGATTATTGATGTTTATTTGTCTCCAGTAACGAAAGTGATTTTAGATTCTTTATAAAACTGAATTTCCATATATGTTGAAACATAAAAAGTCAACACCTTTCCATCACTAATTAACTCCATGTTTCTTACAATCAAAGATATCTTCTTGATTTATCCCGCTTGAAGATTTAGCAATTTTTGTAAAAAAATTTGTACTACTTTTGGGCAGTATATTTAAATAAAACTTATTATTGTTATGATATTGTTAACAAAAAAATAAATATTCGCCTTGTTATCGTTATCAACTTCTTGCTGATTTCAAGTATTCATTATAAGTATTACACGTGCTAGAAAAACATCTATTGATTATACAATAATCACTAATAATGATTTTAATAATATATTACGGTTGACCAAAGGACCTAGTTAATTGGTTTTTTTATAAATTAGTATTATTAAATTTTTTTGAAATCCTTTTCTATATAATGTTGATATTGTTGTCGTTGGCATGTCACATCTAACGATTTTTTATTCCGGAATTGTTATTGAGAGTCTTTTTATTTTTTTGTTAATTTAATTTCTAAATGTTTTTTTCTTTTTGATTTTTTATATGGTTCATTTCATTCCTAGCTCGAAATTTCACTTTTCTCACTATCATATCAAGTTTTCTTTCCTATTAAATTTTTTTAAACACAATTATTTAATTAGCTGTCAAAATAAATAAGTAGCAATACGATAAAAATCAGGTAGTAGTTAAAAATAAAGATAATTGCTTTAAGGCTAAGAAAAATAGTGATTAACATTGATAAGGCACATTTAATGAACAAATTATTAATTATAACAGTGTATAAAGAACTAAGTGTCACAATTTTTGTTATGAGCTTAATTTATTAAAAAAATAATGTTATTGATACAACTTTATTAATATTTCATAAAAATAACATAACTATTTCTTTGAAGAATATTCGTTTGACTTACTCATAATCATTGTTCATTTCATCTCATATCCTTATTTCATTTTTAAATGACAAATGAATAATATTTAAAAATATAACAATTTTCAAATACTTTTAAAAAAGTACATTATATAACTCATTAATTTGGTAAATTTTATATATTTTTTGTAAATTCTTTAAAATTTGAGATCTGTAGCAACAACTTTAATTAAATTCATAAAACATACCTATTGGAATATCCTTCATCATGATTTAATTATGGTATCCCGTGTTATGATAAAATATTTTTATTTTACTACAAAGATTATCTATATTTTCAAAAATAAGTAGAATCAGCGATAGGTGATTAAATTTTATTTGTTTCATTTAATAAAAGATATTACTTTTTAATATTGCAGGTTGTTAATATTATTTTTTAGAAATATACGAATTTCATGTTAATTTTATACTTTAAAATACACATTAACTTTTGTATGTTAACGGATAATTATAAAATTTTTCTTGCAGAATTTTTTTAAAACTCATTGATTACATGAACTGAAGAATAACAATTTTAAATCATTCAAAATCTGATATGAAATTTCTATAATTATTAATTCTGATGTGAAATGCAGTATGTGTAAAATTTTATAAATATCATCACTACTTTTTATTATTAATATATACAGTTTTGTTATGAAAAACATAAAAATTATCATATTTAATTTGAAAAGTATATAAATTTTTAAATTGTTTTGTTATTAATGTAGTAAATATTTGATAAATTTTATAATCATTTCACTAGAATTTTAATTTTTCCAAATACTATGCTTTTTCTTTTTTGTATTATCGTTATGACAATTTATGTTTTTAATAAATATATAAATTGATTCAGAAGGGTTCGGTAATAAATTTGTTATAATTCTTAATACCTTTACGCAGAGGATGGTTAAAGTGATGCAATGTTGTCTTTTCATTATTCCATGGATGCGAAAATTAATAAAAAAATTTAATCAATTTGATTAATCAAAAATATTAATGAAAATGTTTGAAAACTATTGTATGGTGAGCTATTTAAAAAGCTCTTCCATTATCTATTCTTTCACTTTCTAATTCTGTTAAAAATATGTTTTTATAGTCACGTTAACCATTAAATATAACATAAAATTTTTATATAAAACCACAAGGTCTTTTGATTTCATAGTTGTTTCACATTCGTTAACATATCAAATTATTCGATTAACAATAATTAAAAGTCAACATGAATAATCGTAAATATATTTTCTTCTTCTATTTCCCACAGACTATTTGAACGAATATCATTTCATTCGACATCACAAACATACTATATAAGTTAAATTTATTATAACATTAATTCAACAGTATTCTGATTTTTAGAATATAGTGGAAGAACATTTATTGTTAAAAAAAGTAAATAGATCCAAAATGTGGAGAACATTTTAACTGTTATTTTTTATTTATTTATAAATGCCAATCATCTTTATTTAAATTTCTAAAAAAAATTATTTCTAATAATTAAACGATACATAATGATAGACATTTGAAAAACAAGTATAATTTTCTTACAATACACTGTAATTATTACAAACAGAAATAATTTTTATAATTTATTATTATCAAATACATAAAAGTTAAACTGACAGGATATAAAAATTGCAACATGATCAAGATATAAATTCACATTATAAAGGTTCAAAATGCTATATAAATCTAATATTATTGAAAAATAAATTTCAGAATTGTACACACATATTTCTTGAATGTATCATTTAATTGTCATGACTCACATGGATTAATATAATTAATCATCGCTCATTTTTAGAGAAAATTATCAATATAGTAATAAATTAGTATTAGTTATATACACAGCACGATGCTGGGGAAAACTGCACTTTAATACGTAAAACTTTTAATTTAAAAGTATAAATAAACCCTTTAAATTAAAATACGTTTCCTGAGATACTCAAACAAAGTGGGACAAGTGAAAATCTAATACCCCATTTTTATATGCTTAAACAATACCCCAAAGTGACATATCACCACATATGAAATATTAGCTTCAAATCTCCACTCTACGCGTTTTTATGGCTTTTGAAACTTTTCGACTATGATTGTGTATCTCAAAAACTACTTTATGAAACTATAACAATATATATAATCATTCTTCACCATTTTTGGAGTACTTTTCATGTACTAAGATAAATTTTAAAAAATCTTATTTTTAGATATATTTTGTTATTAAAACTTATAGAAAATGAAAAAACCCAAACTCGAAAATATTATATTCAAATTTAGCGTGTCCGAAAACCTATACATACGCTTTAGAATTGTTTAAAAAGAGCCGAGAAAAAATGTTTTACGTAAAATATTTTGAATATAATTTTGCTGTATTGAAATATTGATAAGACTAAGAAACATTTAATTTTATCATACATTAGATTATATATGTGTATTGCTTAATACAAAGAATAGTAAATCAACGTAAAACAAGTTGAAAAATATAATGTTTCGATTATATTTCGATTCATTATAATTCTGAACACTTATAATATGCTTAATTTTACTATAAATTACATTATTGGTAAATATATCACGTGTTTTCAACAATTTTTGATAAAATAAATGTTAGTTTTTAAATAAAACTTTAAATCTTCATAACTTAGAAAATATATAGAATATTTCAGTCAAATTTTTTTAATTATCGTCTTTTAATATTTTGTTCATTTATAATAGTTTTGAAAATTTTTTATTCATTTTTAAATTTAGCCACTATCGTTATGAAAATTTTCATGTAAAATTTTTGTTGAAAGGTATGCTACAACTAACTATATTAATTCAATGATTAAAATAAATTATAAGGTATAGTAAAATTTTTATTTAATAAAAAGTTTTGTGGCAGTAAATTAGACGAGTTTTATTTAATCTTTTATTCGTGGCCACCTATAAAATAACAATCAAGAAAAGAAATTTTAACTTACGAATAGTCAGCAAAATTAAATGTGTCAAAATTATACTGACTATCGCTTTATATATGTTTTTTTTTAATTATTTTATCGATGACCAATGACCACTATTCTCTTTCTTATTTAAAGGTGCATGGTTTTACTGTATATTAAAAAAAGATACATCTTTTATCAAGAATATCCTATTCATTTCGATATAATATTTGACATGGTATTTTATAATATTGTCATTATTTAAATCTTTTTCATAATTTTAATAATTTGATAATGGTCAATTTTTAAAATGAATCAGAATTATTAGACTAAAGTATAATTAAACACATTACAATATATCTTGTACTTCTAAGAGTTATATTTTTTTTATTCATTTATAATCTTCTTTTTCTAGTTTCTCTCTTCAAAATTTCAGATTCATCTTTAAAAACTTCTTCTCACTTTGATACACTATTTATAATGTCTTCAATTTTATCATCAAAAACACTTTTATTTATAGATTTACTAAGACTATATACCGTATAATCATTTTGTTTTTTTCATCAAATTCTTCATCATCCGAGTCTTCTGAAGATTGTTTTATTTTTAAAGTTGCCACGTCTTTTTTAGCTACTTTTTAAAGAATCTCTTTAATGTCTTTTCCCTTATTTTCTAGTGCTTTTAACCATGAAAAATATAATCCAATTTTTAACGAACTTGGAATATCACTTATTTTTATCTTTTTTTATTCTTTTAGCCATACAGTTAAACGTTCAACTGCTATTGCTGGTAAAATTTTACTACCTTTTTTTCCCTCTAAGTACATATTAGTAAGTTTCTCTTTTACTTCCAATTTTATTAGATCTCATGGTTTGTTTTTCTTTAATGCCCAGCCGACAGGAAGACATTCAGAATTAGTTTTATTTTCTTCTTCAAATGATTTAAAAATTTCTTCTTTCACAAAATTTGCTTTGCTAATATTATACACCAATTGTTTTTTATAATTATCAACAGCATATTTTCGTAAGGAAAGCTTTTCTTTTTTATATTTATGTACTCCTAATGTAGAATGCTGCTGCATGTTACCTATTCAAAGAAAAGCGACTATGCAATCTTCTTCAGACAGAAGTATAGTTTGATTTTGTTTTCGTCTGATGGAGCTTAATCTTTATCTTCTTCTTCAGAATTTTTAGCAAATTCTTTAATATAACTAATTTCTTCACCATAGTTAGATAAATGAACTATGTTATTCTATATATTATTTTTTAATGAAGTGAACGTACATTCTTTATCACTCGTAAAATTACAAATTATATCTTTGATATATTTTTTAATTGTTCTAGTTTTTTCGTAAGTTATTTTACATGATACCCCAATATTGTAATGCTCTCATACTTCGAATTCTGTGTTCTTGAAACTAATATAAGTAATTGACCTTATATTTTTAATTTTTCTGTATCTGAATAGAGAGACACTTTTAAACTTGAGCAATGTTATTACGTAATTGGTGTTTTCAATTGAAATATATGCCTTGAAAAGGTCTTTGGGTGTTAAAATATTATTTTTATTATTTATAAATTCTTTTTTTCTTTTAGGTAGCACACTTGCAATTCGATCACAAGGTCATTTACCAAACTGAACTTCAGAATAACTGTACGAATTAATTTTTATCCCAGTTTTTTCCCCAATAGCGTTTAGTACATGATAAAAGCAAGCATTTTTGTAACATGGTGCATTGTCACTTATTAAATTAATTTTTTTAATGTTAGATTTTTCTTTTAGTACAGTTAAGACGTTTAGTATAGATGCAGCTACAGCAAAAAAGTCTTGCTTGGTAGTTTCATCAAAAACGTCGGCGAAGAATAATTGAAAAAAAGTCTTCATTACTTTCACGTTTTAAAACATAGACTATGTGAACACTGATCTCTTTTTTTCCATAATAGTCTGCTTTTTGCGATATGTTTGCGGAATTACTTTTTAAGAGAAATTTAACGTTAGTAAGGCTTTATCCGCACGAAGATTTTTTACAATAGTTTTTCTTATTTTTTCGCAAGCAACTTCTCTTAAAATATGTTTTTTATACAAGAATAAATTGTTCTCGACAATTTTAAGTTGTTTACATGCATTTTGTGATTGTTTACTGTTTGAATAGTTCTCCAAAAAGTCTCTTATTTTATTAAAAGTAAGCTTTGTACCATCACGTCGAGTACATTTAATATTATAAAGATGCTCGCACAAACTTAGTGATAAAACTTGCGTTAATGCATGAGTATAGCAATGATCTGCGACATTAGACACTTTTTTTACGTTAATTTCGTAATCCGCTTTTAGATAAGTTACTGCAAGTTCAATTTTAGTAGTCCAATTTCGTTTTTTTTCATGTGTTAGTAAACCCTTTGTAGACATCTCATCTAAATATGCATAGAATATTTTTAATGAATCCATTAAATCACCATAAAAGTAATCAACGAATATTTTTGACTTGTTTCTTATCGCAGTACAGGAATGAAGAATTTTCATCATCAAACTTTCACTTAAAGTTAATTCTTTTCTCCTTTCATTGCAATACTCATGTACATTTTTATAATTACAGTATTAGAAATATCTCTGACTGCCATAGCAATTTTTTCTTTTACATTGTTCATTCCAACAATTTTCATTTCTTGCCATGGTATTATTGTAGTTATCATGGGTGTTATAATAAAAGAAACAAAATCTTTAACAGCTTCTTTATCGTAGCGTTCTAGACATCTTCTTTTTTTCATATCACTAATAACAGCAGCCAAATATTTACTTTATGTATATGCATATATTGATAATCCATTAAAATACTGCAATACTTGATTGTACGGCATGCAGGTACTAAGAAGTCCAAGAGTACCAAGTTTTTAAACCTTACTTTGTGAATTATTGTGGACTTTAAAAATATTTTATATAATATCTGGTGTTTTTCTTCTGGAATACGATAATTTCTTTCTTTTATATAGTCCTTGAATGAATCTACGATAAGCTCATCATAATTAGGTACCATTACATCGGCAATTGCTTCAGTCATGCATCTTAAATTATATTTCTTCCTATTGTAGTTTCGAGAAGACATTGTATCACCACTGAATTTTTCCGAATCCAAACTGTCTTTAAGATTCAAAAGAGAAAACAAATTTTTAACAATTTCTCCAATTTTTTCACTTAACGTAGATTCAAGAGTTGTATCCAATGTCGTATCAATCTTAAACGTGACATCATTTGATAATAAAGATACATCAGGTTCTGGTTCTTCAATTGCATTAAAAGTTTCCCAATGTTTGTTACAAATGTCTAAAAAATTCATAATTACTTTTCATAAAAAATATTTACAATGTCCAGGATGGAATAAAATGTTATGTTTCATTAATACTTTCCTACATATATTTAATTAAACTCTATGGGTTACTCTTTTTCATACTTGAATTCATGCGCATCAAACTTTATAGTAGGAACTGTACAATCATAAACGTGTTCTCGTTTAATAGCACAATATGTTCTTTTTTTTATATGATTGTATGTTTGCTTTTCGTAATCCGTTAAAAATTCTTTTTTATGTAATTCGCAAACACACAAATTTTTAGATTCTTAGGTATCCCAACCTCTCAATTAATATCATAATTTCCTGCGCTTCTTTGCATCATTAGGTTAACGATATTTTTGGCACCAAATAAATCTTTAACTTTGGCAATTGCTTCGAGTTCATCGAATCTACAAAAAAATATATAGAAAATGCATGATTTTTGTTTTTTTATAAAATGATAAATACTTTTCGTTTTGGTAGTATCAAGATTATTAATATTTATGATATAATACATCATTTCGTTAAATAAACTTTGTTATTTTTTTAATGTCATTGTATATTATCAAAAAAATATGATTTTATGTGATAGATAATTAGGAATATTTTAATAAATTTGCTTACTTTCACTTTAAATTAGTGGTCGACCGTAAATTTTACGAATGGGAAAAAAATTAATTAGAAAAAGATAACAATTGTTTATATTTAGTAAATTGTATTAAAATTATTACTACATGATGATTTTTGATGCTTTGTAGAATCATGGTATATTTCTTCAATTTACAAACTTCTATGTGATATTCAAACAACAACTATTAAAAATAGAATAGTGTTCAAGTTACTTAAAAAAAATAGACATTTTCATTAAACATATAATTTTTACAATTTATAAAAGTAAAAATTTGTCACAAATTAGATCTTTTATAATTATTAATAACTTGATATACTAAACAGTATCAAAAAGTAATGACGTTATGATGAGATATGTGATTAATATTCGACTCATTATTATTAATAGTCTAATTAATTGCATTTACTATAAAAAAGTTACAGGCTCTTAAAATAAAAAGCAATTCAAGGTATTTTTATCATCACTAAGAATTCTATATAAGAAGATAGTTGTTTATAAAACATGTACAATAATATTTTTTATGCTCAAATTTTAACTAAGTTATTATACTGAACGTGTAGAGCTTCTAAATTTATGTTAAATATAAATTTCTAAATAAAAGATATTAAAATCAAGTGATGTAAAAAAATATTTTTTTTTATACACCTGATAAAAGCGTTGATTTTCTATGCAATAGAAATTATTTGTTTTAAAATAATTATTTTCTGTTTTTTAATTTCCAATATTAGCTGTTTTTAACTAGAAAAGATTAAACATGCAAAAAATGTCATATAGTTTAGATTTGACATTATTAAAATCATTATTTATTTAATATTTTCTCTTAAGTGTAGAAATAGCAAAAAACTTTTTGAAATAGCAATGATTTTAACAGTGCAATTTTTATAAAGAAAATATAAATAGAAAAATTATTACCTGTATAATTTCGTATTTTTATTTTTTAACAATCAGTTAAAACTTTTAAAGCGCTTAACTGTCTTAAATTATTTTCAAATGATGATAAACGTTCAACATTGAAAAAGCATTCCATTTTAGCGTAAAGATAGCAGTACAAAATAATGTAAAGTTACCAACAAAAAAATTGTTATACCAAAAGATGATACTTTCGTTAACAACTTCATTATTTTACATTAACTTGTAATTAGTTTAAGCATTACACATTGTCATTTTTTTAAAACATTTACCTTAAACACTCTTTAAAAAATATTTTTTCTTTTATTCAAAGCATGATCTATAGTAAAACTGTTTTGCTAATATTTCACAAAAATAGAATATTTATTGTCATTTGTTTAGAAAATTATTTCTATTATTATGGTCATTCCGCTTTTCTATTTCACAAGCAAACAGTAATTAAACTTTCAATAACTTATTTTAAAAAGTGATGATTCTAGCAATTTTACAATGATACTTACAAACGTATATTTTTTATAAAATTTAATACTACGTATAAAATGACATTTTAAAAATAAAAAAAATGTGTTAAAGACTTTTTTAAAAAAATAATTTTTATAATATTTTGCAAAATTTTTATGTATAAATTTTATTCTTAACACAATTTCAATAATTTAAAAACTCATATAAAGATTCTTAAACACGATGACTATGAATCGAATATTTTCAAGATTAAAATGTTTTTGTCTTCTATAGTTTTGAGTTAAAAAATAAACATAGAAATAAGAATTTCAATAATTTAATATAATCCATTATCCTAAAAATAGTAAAGAATAATATTTTTGTGAATTCATAAACTCTTTCTGCGATACACAATTATGGTTAACACATTTAAAAAGTTATGCATACGTATACAGTGAAATTATGGCACAAAATATTTCTATGTTATATCAGTAAAGATGAATTTTTAAAACACGTTAGAATTAATAGCAAAATTTTGTTTGCCTTAATTTATCTAAAGTTCACGAGTATTTTTTTAAGTTAAATATAGTGTTAAAAATGTAATATTTAATAATATAAAATATGCTTTTGTTTGTAGAAAGTGAAATATAATCAAGTATTTGCTAGTAAAATGAATTTTATTAATTTTAAAAATTATTTTCAAAATATTTTGCGTAAAACTTTTTTTCTCGGCTCTTTTTAAACACTTTAAAAAGGTATAAATAGATTTTCAGACACGCTAAATTCGAATATAATATTTTCGAGATTGGGATTTTTCATTTTCTATAATTTGTAATAACAAAATATATCTAAAAATAAGATTTTTAAAAATTTATCCTTGTACTTGAAAAGTACTCAAAAAATGGTGAAGAATGATATACATATTGTTATAGTTTCATAAAGTAGCTTTTGAGGTACGCAATCATGGTCAAAAAGTTTCAGAAGCCATAAAAACGCGTAGAGTGGAAATATAAAGCTAATATTTTATATGTGGTAAAATGTCACCTTGGGGTATTGTTTATGCATATAAAAATGGGGCATTAGATTTTTGTTTGTCCCACATATTTAAAATTGCTCAACTTTCTCAGGAAACTTATTTTAAATATTTTCATTTGAAATTTTGTCAAATGATTTAAATAGTTATGTTGGTTAACTAAAAAATACGGTTTTGGTAAAAATGCAATATATAGAAAAAAATTTTTTAGTTGTGAATATATTTTGATGTATCAGTTACTTTTTCTTAAAAATTTTATATATCATTTTCCTACATTCCATCTACATACCCATAAATTTTAAAGTCGATCCTCCGCTCTGCTTTGGAGAAAATCAATTTTTAATAAATTTGTTTGTATTTGTTACATATTTTCATCATATATTTATAATTATTTTACGTTTTATAATGCTTTTCTAATGTTAAAAAACTTATAAACTAATTTTATTGTTATCTATTGTATTTACAACCAAGACAAATAAATTTATAAAGGTATATAAATCAGAAAATATTATTTCTTGCCGTTTAAGAATAAATCATTTTTTTTTAATTTTAAACAGACTAATAGACATTATATGTTAGATAAATATCAAACACAATCTTCAAAAAATTAATTATCACTTTTAATATAATTTAAAACCATGAAACTACTTAATTCTCATTGTAAACTATTTTTTGAGTTAATAGTAAGACCTGAACAGTTATTTAAAGTAAGAATGTAACATTCCATTTGTAAAATTTGCAGTTATTTTTAACCATAAAGAAAAAATTAGAAATAAATGTCAGTTAAAGTTAATTATATTGGAATACTTTAAAAAATTTATTTCGAACAATTTTCTAACCATCTTTCTTAACATTCTTAAAGTCAGATAAAAAGTATAATTTAAGTCAAAAACCTCATTATTTTGGAACCTTAAATTTCAAAACTAATCATTGTTTAACAAAATTACTTAAACCTTGGTTGTAATTCCAATACGTAGGTCATCCAAGCACAAATTACATAATCGAGAAACTTAAAATAGATTTTTTCATTATAATCTTAAAAATTAAATTGAAATAATTATCTTTGTCATATTCTTATATAACATAAAAAATTTACTATTTTGTAGTAAAAAACTAATATTTATTTAATATTTTTCTATTTTATAAACTTATATAGCATGATTATAAATACTCTAAAATGAATTAAATCAATGTTTTACATATAAAATAATACAAAAAATCCATATTTAGCATGTTTTATGATATATTTTTTTTAAAAAAAACTGAAATTACTATAAATTATTTTTTTCCCAAATCAGAGCGGAGGATCGGCTTAAAAATGTATAGGTATGTAGAGAGGATGTAGGAGAATGTTATAAAAAATTTTTAGGGAAAAGTAACTGATACATCAAAAAATATTCACAAGCAAAAATTTTTTTTCCATATATTGCATTTTTACCAAAACCGTATGTTTTTAGTGAATCCTACATAACTATTTAAATCATCTGACAAAATTTCAAATGAAAATATTAAACTTAAGGGATTTATTAAAGGGAAAAAAATTATTTTTAGAATAAAAGTTTAACTTTCCGACAATACACACAAACCTCGAGCTGTATATAAAATAAGCAGTAATATAGGCAAAATTATAAAAACGTATATCACCTACAACTTTTTTATATTGGTTAAATAATAATAATAAATTTTCTAGAATGATTTAAATTACAATCATTAGATGATATTTAACATTAGTTTTTACATAATTACTTTGAATTTAATATATTTGAAATTATAGTTTCTTGTTAATTTTTGATAAAACAAAACAATATAAAAGAAGTTGAGTTCACGTGTTTTGAAAGAAAAGTAATAAAAATATTTGGGTTTTTTTTTAAAAGAATTTATTAAGTTAAAGAAATTAATTTAACTAATAAAATCGTTTGTTATTTTATATAACCAGCCTTAGACCTGTGTTTGGCAATTCACGTCTAGTCTACAGAGTATATTTTTTTTAAATTTTTTAGTATTAAACTATTATCAAAATATTTGTATTAGAAAACAATTTGTTATTCAGAAGAATAAAAGAACACATTTTCAAAAAAAACAATTATTTATTTAAAAATGTTTAAAAAGTATCCTAGCTTTATTGTTTTTGTCCTTCATTTGCTTTTCTTGCTGCCAAATATTTGTTCCTTATATTTTCAGAATTTAATCAGAATCAATGCATTATATATTTCCGTATAAACAATATTTTTTACTTTATCAGATTCTGTCTTTATGAATAGACAATCAGGACTTTTTACACGGGAAAAAGTCACACACAATTGTCCATGTGAAAATACTGGTGTTATTATATCTACACCAACTTTACTTAATGTTTGCCCTTGACTTTTATTAATGGTCATAGCAAAGGCAAATCTTACAGAAAACTGTTTCCTTGTTAATATAAAAGGTTATTCTTCCTCAGAACTATATAAAACTATCCTAGGTATAAGAACAGTTTTATCTTTATTTAATTCTGACAAATGGGTACATGTCAAGATTCTTTTACTAATCTTTATAATTATCAACCTTGTGCTATTACAGAGTCTTTCCTTAATGTTTAAGTTACGAAGAAAAATAATAACAGCATTAATTTTGGGATTCAATACATGTGGTGGTAAACCGCTAGGTGTCAGCTGATTTAAGTTTTCAATAGGCATGTTGTAGTAATTTTCATTTGTATCCGAATCTTTTCTAATCGAATCAGCTGAAAATATTTTTTCTACATCGCCTGGTAGAGTATTTAATACATCATTATTAATAGACTCTACAATGACATTTGTTAAAGCAAGAATTGCATAGTTTGATTTTTCTAATATGCTTTCATTTTTAGCCCCGAATATGTCATTCACTAAATTTCCTGTTGATTGGAGATTTAGTGGTATATCTACCTCGCCATTTTCATTTTTTTGAAGAGCATCATTACCAATATCTAAAACCCATTTGGCAAAATCTATTTCGTTTTCTTTAACCCTCATGTTTCTGGTAAGTTTCACTGTCTCAAAGTGAACATTCCAAAGAGAACTATACTTAATAGAGAACAATACATTTTGCTGCCTTGTAGAATTTGGTAAGATTGGCAATGTTTGCCTAAAATCACCGCCACATTTAGTGGCTTTCCCACCAAATGGAAGATTATTCTTGCAAACTTTTTTTAGTTGCTGATCAAGATAATCAATTACATACTTACTAAGCACAGGTGCTTCATCAATTATTATTAATGAAGCTTTTTCAAGCATAGTAGTTCGTAATTTATTAAGCTTTGATAGCCTAAAATTACTATCGTATAGGGCGATTGGCACTGAAAACATAGAATGAACTGTTTGTCCATTTCTAAGAAGAGTAGCTGCAATACCCGTTGAAGCACAATTAAGTACTATCTTATCTTCAGCTCTAAGTAAGTAATATAACGTTATGTAGACAAATTTCTTACCTGTTCCTGCAAGTCTATTTAAAAAAACAACGTTTATCTGAGAAATTATTAACAATGACATTTAGCATCCTATTAATAAAGTTTTCTGTTTTTCGTTAGCTGATTTTAAATTTTCTTCACCTAACCCTTTTAGAACATTTTTATCTTCAACATAGTCAATCTCTATAATACCGAAATTGATTTCAGGTAAATCAGTATAACCATTAAAGTTACTAGATTGTAGAACATTTCTAATATCAAAAATGGTTTAAGCTTCAGTTCTTTCTTCATTATCATTGTATTTCGTTAAATAATCTTCAATTAAGTAATTTTTAAACTTAGAGAAGGTGTCATAATGCCTTACAAAAGCTGACCAATAGCAAATCATGAGACCAAAGTAATTACAAAGCATGTTAGGCATCGGTTTTCACATGCTTCTTGAAACAATTCATTGTAATTGTCTTCAGTATCAAGTAAACCTCTTGCTATTGCAGCATCTCTAAATGAAAGCCACTGAAAACCATTAACAATTTTCAAATCACCTTCAAATTTTGCTCCAGGTACATGAAGCAAAAGTTGTTGAAGTAAAAATAATTCGACATTCATAGGTGATACAGTAAATATCCTTCCTATTGTATGTCTTTGGCGATGTCTCAATTTCCATTCTCTGGTTTTTAAGTCAAACCAATAATGCTCTAGTATCTCATTAAAAAGATACTTTCTAGAATTAATATCGTTTTTATTTAGATTATAATAAGCTACTAATATAGATTTATAATCTTTTTCTGCTTTGAAACAATTATTATTGCCATTATTTATTTCATCGGCAACTGTACATTCCTCATTTATTAAGTGAACTGCTAATCTTACAACAGTCCAATCTTTATAAAGTATTGGATATTTCATGATCCTCCAAACCGCTTCCGATGGTCCTACGTATCTACCATCGATATGAAGTTTAACCTCATCTTTCGATTCAACTTTTTCAATAACATCTGCAGCAATATTATCACCATTAGATTTATGTGTGTACTTAAATAAATATTTAGAACTTAAAACACTTTCACATATTTTTACATTAATATGTGAATTGTATTTCAAGCTCAAATAAAGATTATATGTTGCACAAAAATTGTTATTTACTTTGTTATCGAATCTATCGATAATATCTAATAAGGAATCAAAAGATTTCTTAATAATAACTTTACCTTTAGAAGTAATGAAAGTTACTTTATGATACTGTTCTAGTAATTTTTTAGTGCAAATATTTTTTTCTTCATTCCAACAGGGTACTTTTGTTTTCGAGATATCACATCTCGAATGTACCATTGTTTTTGTTACAATTTCAAAGAGGCGTGGTTTTTTTTCTTTATCAAGGAATTCTGCTTTAGCACATTCATATACCTGGTCAGAAGTTAATCTGAAGTCGTTCTTAGAAACTTTTACCAATATGTGAATATGTGGTAAAGATCTTTTCTGAAACTCAATGGTTGACTGTAGATAAACTACATTCCCCATTATTTTGTTTTCTTTCAAGTCATGTATTAAAGCATCCGATTTATGCTTAAATACTCTTGCAATCAAGTCATGGCGATCATTTGATGATTGCCCAGAATAAAGATTTTTTGTAATCTCTCTCCAATTTAGTTTTGTGGTTATTGTAATAAAGAAATCTGGTTTCCCAAATTTCCTAACAATGGCCATACCATCTTGATGGCCTAAATGCATGAATCTTCTTGAACCAATGTAACTGCTAAAAAGTTTAATTCTTTCACTTTTTTTGGAGCTTCTTTATTATCTTTATCACCGATAAGATAATCTTTAAGAAGATCTTCTATTTGTTTATTATTCCTTTGTTTAAGCTCTTTGTTAAGCCTTATAACATAATTTAGACGATTTCTTTTTATTGCTGTGTAAGGATCAACAACAAATTGTTGAAATAATAATCCTCTATGATGTAACGGATTAAATGAGAGTCTCACAGTAGTTAAATTTTGATAAAAAACCAACTTCTTGAGATATCTTTGCTCATTACATTTTTATAAGTTTTTTTCTCTTCCCATTCAAAAGCTTCTGTTTGAAGAACAATAAATATGTTGCAGAATCTTTTAAAGAACTAAAATGGCTCAAAGTTTTCAATTTTCCCGTTTTATTACACAACAAAACATTATAGTTAGGAACTTCACCATCTTCACTTTTAAATAAAGCTGCTATCTCTGTGACCTCTGGCAAATTGTAAACTCTATCATTCTTATTTGTCAGAGGTTTCAAAACTAACTTAAAAATTGACATAGCTTTAATTTAATTTTTATGGTATAGTTTCTGCTTACGAACATATAATCACCAAAATGATTATATGATTATGCTAATATATTTATTTTGGAAATTATATGGGTGAGATTACTAATAACTGATATTTCATTGAATGCATTAACATTTTTATTTATAATATCTTCAGCAACATCAGGTTCATAAAAATATAGTTGTTCATAAGACAAATTATTTTTATTTTCTGGTATAACTGTGTTTATTACATGTTCAGCTTTATCATGCAACACAAATGTTTGAAGTACCTGGTGTTTTAAAATTCTTTGTTAACTTGTATAACTCGCATAGGAAAATTTGTTATTAATTCGCTTACAAGCCTTTTTAAAGTATATACTCTTTTCATCTTCACTTATAAACAAATCTTTTTGAATTTAAAGAAATTATTAAATAATATTTTATTTTCTTTAACCCCTCCAAATCCACAGCATTGCTTATATTTGCTTTCTTTTTCATAAAACATTGCTAAGCAATGTTTACTGTCAGTATAAAGAGGTTCCAAAAATGTTCATTTGAGATAATCTTCTCATCACTAGTTGAAAAAAGTTTTTGTTTATTATACTGTTTCTAGTTTGTTTTTTTTAAGTAGAGTCATCAGTTATTTGAATTGAATCAAAAACTTCTACAATAGAATCTGCTTAAGAATTTGTATTAAAAAATACATCAGCACATTTTATAATGTGACTTGATAATCTTTTAATCATTTTTGTCAATTTATTTTTATTTATTCCCTTTTTAGACCTATTTAAGTCAATTAAATTTACTAATAAATCATTAACTACGAAAAATTTGTCGCTACTCGTGTCTAATTTATCCCTTTTTTGCAATAATTTTTAAACTTTTTGGCAAGTTTTTTCAAGCTCTCAGTAATTGCACTCGTAATTTTAAACTTTTCTTTTGCAATTTTAATTTTATTTTTAGTATTATTTACTCGCTTAAATGTAGACTCAAGATATATATTAAACTTTATTGAATCTTTTAATGTATTATTTTTAGATATATCAATTTCCATTGGCTCTTCATTACTTACTATAACATTTTTATTTAGATCACTATCAATTATCTCATTTACTTTCGAAATATCGGTAGATTATGGGTTAACAGTATCTTTTAATAACCTTTTTTGTAATCTATTAAAATGAACTTGTAATTGTTTTTTTGCAGTTTTTAATTTTACTTTCAACTACAACTATTTTTTTTAATGAAGAATCAATGTCTACATAAATATCAATTAGAATTTGCGATGAATTTTTTTTACAAACGTCAATCTCTATTGATTCGTCTTTTTTTAAATCAAAACCTTTTTGAGATTATTATCAAATACTTAATTTATTTTTTAATTATCAATACAATTTTTTCTAACAGTATTTGTTAGATTTTTTTCCAATCAATTTAACTGTATTTGTATTTTCTTTTTTCACTTAATTTTCTACATTTTTCATATCTAATTTTTAGTAATGATATTTCTCCATTTAAATAAGAATCGATTTTTTTACCATCTCTAATTTTGAATAAATGTAAAGGTTTTTTTTGACTATATTTGATAATCTACTTTTACCAATCTTTCTAGTTGTAGAAATATCAGAATTATTATCTGATAAATATTCAATGCTAATGTTTGCACCATCAAGTTTAAATTGTTAATTATTACAAACTTGATTAGTTTGTAAATGTTCAACTAAATCTTCTAATGTGTTAAACATTAATATACATGAAACACCATTTGAATATTATCTTCTATTTTGATCCATAGAATATGTTTCAAATAAGAAGAATGATTTTTCATCATGTATTATTGAAGTAGTTTTTCATTCGCAGTCAAGATTATAAACTGATGTTCGTTTACTAATCTATTTAATGCTCGTGAAAGAGAAACAAAACCAAAAGCAATCTCGTTTCTTCTAACTTTCTTCTTTCTTCATGTAAATGATAAACACGATGCTGTGCTTAAAGTTATTCTACGATTAAACAAAATTGTTTCTCTTATAATGTTGGTTACAAATAAATAACCTCTAGGATCTATTCTATTATTTGTACTACACAAATGATTAACGCATCTTTTTGTACAAAATATTTCTTTGACCTAGAACATTATTAATATCAAATTTTTTACAATTTAATGGAGTTTTGATACATGCCATAAACAATACTGCAGATAACATTACAGCGCATTGATTACTCTGTTTTAAAGATGCTTGGCACATATCGGCCTGCATAATTTTAAAAATAGTTGTACTGTTGGAATTCATTGGCACGAAATCATTTTTAGTTACCATGCCTCCAGCACAACTTTTTTTATTTTCTATAGCTTTAACCAAATCATCGGTTTGACAATTATTCCTAATGGCTATAGACAAATGATTTCATTAGTATTATGAATGTATGACACACAAATGTTTTCATTCAAAATAATAACATGCTTCGAATTTATGAAATCATGTCTAAGATGATGATTTCCTGAATCAGTAGAATCACAAATTAATGTTTTTGGAATGTCAATTTTATTGACTTTTTTCAATAAATTGTTGACAAATTCTATTTTCTCCTGTTTTTTTGTCTGAAATTAAAAAAGATTAGTACAATATAATAAAAACGTAAAATAAAAATAATTATTTATAACAATGATAATAATAAAAATAATACTTTTCGATTTTGGTAGAGCTATTCTTAGATTTAAGTCTTCGTGAAAAAAAAAGATTACATGTAAAAATAAAGCATTTATTAATAATATACTATTTTCTCATTTCAATGTGAAAAAAATAAAATTTATATTAATTTGGAAGAAAAAAGTAGCTGATAAAATATTCTGGTCATTCTAATAGTAGATATCTCAAATAAACCATTACTTATTTTGAATTTCTACATGGAAAAAATTATTATTTAATAACTAAAAGTGTTTTTAAATATTATTGTAATACTTTATCAGTGATAATGGAAGAATATCTAAAAAATAAAATAACTTTGACTAAATTGTAAATATTTTATTGAGAAAAATTAATTATGTTCATAGAAATTTTGTTGCGTATATAGTAAAGATCATGAAACACTCATTAACATAATACTAAATAAAGATTTCAAGACTCTGATATTAATTATTAAAATTCTTATTTTAAAAAATTCGACAATGCACTCTTATAGTTGAAGTTATTCTAGTCTAGTAAACTTAAGTATCAGGATCTTAGCTATTTTAAAGTTGGTAGTAAATGTAACGTTATGAACTCTGAATTTAAAGCTTAAACTCTGATAATTTAAATAAAGGGATGATCATCAATAAAGAAATAAAATAGTCGAAAAACAGATAGGAATAAGCAAAATAGTATTTCACTAAATTTATTGTGTAAAAAATGACATAGAATATTATATTATTAAGTATTGCACGATATTGTAGCATGTTTGGCTTTTGTAGCAAAAATTGTTAAGTCAATTACTAAAAATAATATAAACATTCTTATTTAAGATGTTTTTCAATAAAAAAATAATTTAGTAACGAAAAATCACGTTTTTCGAATGACATACCGAAACGAAAAAGTAACAAAAAATTTAGTGAAAATAAACAAAAAATAATAAATAAGCAATTATAAATAATTTAAAAGAATATATAATAAAAATAGTTTAAAAAATAAAATTATATATATAAAATAACACGGCGAAAACTTAAATAAATATTTATTTTAAATATTGACATAAAAAACATTTTTATAGAGACAACAAATTAATTACAGAAGTTTTTAATTACGGGATAATAAGATTACTAATTATTTATATATTATTAAATTAATAATAAAAGTAATTTCCTATAGACTAAATTATTAACACCTTAAAAATTTAAATATAAACATGTTCACCTATTTTTTGATCAACAAAAATATCTTTGACATAATGCATTCTATATATAATATTTTATAGATAAAATTAGAGAAATGCAACTCTTATATATATTTTTAATGCATATAAATTGCAATATCTGTATAATTTATTTGAATTTTACATCAGATATACAATAAATAATTTAAATATCCATATATTATATATTTTACTATAAATTGTTGAAAGAAAAATGTACAAAATTTAGTCGATAACTTAGTTAACTTATGATCAATTCTTTTAATATTAAGTTTTCTTCTCATTCCTGAGTTATATCATTCAAATGAGTCAACCATAAAATTTTATTTACTTTGGAAAGAGTTATTTTTGAAATGAAACTATACAAAAAAAGTGTTAAAAAAATTGTTTTTTAAGCATAACAAAGTTATTTATAGACCAAAACTTTTAAACCCATTATCCGCACTAAGTTGAAAGAAAATACATCAAATAACTATTCGACTTTAAAAATTAGTCAAGTTTTAAAAAAGTTATGTCTAGAACAAAATTGATTTTTACAAAAGAAATGGAAAAAAGAAAGAAAAAGGGCATTAAAATTAGCATAGATAATTTTCTAGATAAGCTGTAAACCTCACAATAGTCTAATTTTTTTAGTTAAACTAAAATCTATGTAAGCAAATCATAAATATTTAATTTTAAAACAATTTCATTAAGTAACAGCTATTTAACTTTTTATTTTTACCAAAAAAATAGTCATCACTTTTGATGCAAAACTTGACCAATTCTTTATCAATCCTATAATTGTTATGTTTTCGCACTATTCTAGAGTCGTATATCTCAAATGAGCCATAAACCAAAAAATTTTATTAACTTTAAAAAGAGTTATTTTTGGAAAAAAACTATGCAAAAAACAGTCCATAAATGTGTTATTTTTTAAATATAACTTAACCACATATGGAACAAAAGTTTTAAAACTCATTTTCCCCTCTTAAGTTGAAAGAAAAACATCTAAGGACTATTTGACCATAAAAATTAAATAAGTTTGAAGAGAGTTGTATCAGGAACAATATTTATTTTTACAAAAGAAATGAAAAAAATACAAAAAAGTAGACATTCAAATTAATATAACATCTTTTGTAATTGAACTATAAACTTCGTTAGATACTTATTTTTTAATTTTGACGTAGATCTATATAACATATACTATTTTATTTTATTTGATTAAATTATGACTAAGTTACAGCAATTTAACTTTAGAATTTTTTTTTCAAAATGGTTACTACTCTTTGTGCCATAACTCGGCCACTGTCTATTACAATTCCAAGTACTGTGTTTCCGCACTTTTCTGGAAGTAACTTTCAAAAAAGTATATAAACCATTTCATATTATTTATTTTGAAATAACGTTTATCCCTGGTCAAATCTATGCTAAAAAAGGCCAAAAAAAGCGTTTTTTGAAGATAACATGGCGAATTATAGCCTGAAACATTTTAGACCAATCTTCCCCACTAAGTTAGAAAAAACACATCTTTTTGTCTATTTACTCATAAAAATCGGTTAAATTTGAAGAGAGTTATGAGAGAGAGAAATTTTTTTCCTTATTTCTTTTTGATTTAGAAAAGAGATTTTTTCCACATTATTTTTTTCCCATTTCAGAGATATATCTATTTTTCAAATTCTCAAAAACAGAATAATTGGTAATTGATGATTCTTTTTCATTTTCTGACTTATTTAACAAATTCTTCTTCCCAATAAATTAAAATGAACAGAAATTATTTGTAGAATCTATCGCAAGTGAAATGTCTAGATCCAAACTCATGTTTAAAGGAGCTCTTACGTTATTGTCGTTGACTGCGATTTCTAATTGGTAATCTTCCTTTAACATACTGCAAATAAAATAAAGTTGAAACAATTGTTATTTTATTGTGCCTTTAAATATTTTTAAGCGGCTGATAAATTGAAATTTTAGTAATTTTCCCGAAATTTGATTTATATATTCTAACGATATTGTATACTTATTTGAAAAATTAATTTAAAAATCTTATGATTATAGATGCTCATTTTTTTACAATATCGCAAATTAAAAGATAAAATTAAATCTTCTAAAATTGACAGATCACCATGAAGCACAAACTCTTTAGTTATGTTTTTTTTATTAGGATGTGTCATTTTTTTATAACAAAAAAAAATTCATGGAAAAACAACAATGAATAAATAATATTATATTTTACATTGAAATATGTCTTTTTTATGGTATATTTTCTCTATTTAAAACGGTTTCTTAGGTTTATTATAGACAATATGTAAAATTATTGATGATAGCTTTATTTACGTTTACAGTTTATAAGTTTTACGAATGTAAATAGACAGAAATTATTTGAAAAAAGTAGAAATTTTGAAGAAATCATCCATTTTCACAAAAAATTGTGTGATATATATTGGTAATAGTGATTGTATGAAATTACTGATAAAGATTATTTGTACACTAAAAAATGATGAATAATTGATAATCTTGGTATTATTAATTAGCTAAAAATAAAAAATTTAACAAATACTATCATGTTTATAAAAGAGAAAGTTGGAGTGATATCGATACATTGAAAGAAATTTCGTAAATATATTTAGAATTGTAAGAATTATTTTATGAACATTCATACAAAAATCTATCATAAATACAACACAAACTTGTGATTCATTTGTTTTAAAAATAAACACTATATTTAAGGAGAATTTGTCATTGAATCTAATAATTCTTAAATATTGATCTAATGAATATGAGAATAAATTAATCGAGACTGAATTCAAGAAAAATACTTTGCTCCATCAATTGATGTTCTTCATTCTAAATAATCTAATAAATACTTTTTTACCTATTAAACATATTCCAGGCCAAAAGATAAAGTTATTTTTAGTATCTTTATCTTTTATTGTCTTATTAAAGTACTAAAATAATTCCAATAGTTTATGTGAGAAAGCACTAAAATAACCTATTTCCATTTAAAGTCAAAATCTTGTTTCTCGGAAATGATAACATTGTTCACATTATTTACTAAGTATTTATGAAAGTTTTCAAAATGCATAGAAAATTTTATTTGGTGTATAGTACTCTAAAATAAAGTAACAATTAAAAAAGAATATTATACAATATTAAAAAAAAAAACAATATTAGTTATTTAATTTAATCTTTTGATTTTCTTTAATTTATTGTCCAATTCCTCATGACCTATCCATCAGTTTGGTTATTCTCATTTTTCTTTACTGCATATAATCTACATAAAAAGATCTATCTTCAAAAAATTTATATACAAAATTTATGATAGCAATTGAACATTTATAATTTATTATTTCGAATATAGAAAAACAAAAATTAACTATACCTTTGATAGTATTTTTTTTAAAAAAATTTTTTATAAATAAAACAAAATTTGATCCCTTTCAGGTCAATGTCGTTTAAAACAAAAAAGTGAAAATTTTTATTTGTTTTTTATATATTCGATTTTTGATGTGAAAATGATCAAAATATAATGTTTTATAATATCAAAATAATTTTACCATTAATACTTAAAGTAATATTATCTTTTTTATTTATTATTATTAATAATTTTTTGAAGTAATATGTAAAAATAACCATTCGAGTGTAATTTTTTCTTTGCAAAAATAAAATTTAATAATTATGAATAAATGATAAATTTTGTAAGAAAACTTTCAATAAAATAGAATAATCCTACTTATATTTTGTAATTGACAAAATAACCTTTATACGACTATTGATGTAAGATAATTAAATAAACAAAGAAAAAAAATTGTTTTTACTTGTTATAGTATAAACAAAGTTGTTTTGGTTTATAAAATAATGTTAATTTTTGTAGTAGATTATAAAGGTATCTCTTATTACTTATAAAAAATAAAAACCTTAATTAAAATTTACATTATAATTGCTTTAGTATTCAAAATACTACTTTAAATTTTTTATGAAACTTTTTAAACAATAACATATTTCAATTCTTTTATCTATTTTTGATTACTACAAGTTCTGTCTTTTTTTGTAATTCTATATTTATGTTTACATCAAATTAAAAAAGTACTATAAATCATGTCTGTTTATTTGAAGTTTTCTAAGATAATTCCTATCAACATTTTATAGGTAACTGTATTGATAAAATCTAATTACATCTAAAAATAAGATTTTGAAATATAATATAACAGTGTAATAAACATATAACTATTAGATTAGATTTTGTTTCATAGAAAAGTTTTTCAATTTAAACTTTTTATAAAGTACTAGTTATATTCTCAAATTTGATTTATCTTTCTTTTAAAGTCATAAAAATAAACTATAAATAAAAAAATAGCTTTACAACAATTATTTTTGATAAAGAAAATTTTCTTTTCTTTTATAAAAATTTGATAGATGTAATAAACATGTATTTGCTTAAATAAACATTGTTATTTAATCGCAATTTTTTAGATACTTTTTTTTATAAAAAAAGGAAGTACTTAAAAATCAATATATTATCTGAATACTACTTATTATATAATTGGTTGTTATATAAATTCCTTTAGTTTAGTATTTACATTATTCAGTATTGTCAACAAAATTGTTTAAATGATAACTAAGATGTACAATTATTATGTATTAATCTCCCTATGTTCTTTTTTTCTTATTTCCGCAAACGATAATTTTATACAATTTTTATGGAAAAGAAAACCTTTTACAAACAAAATCATATCAAATTTTAATCAATGATATTTCCACTATAAAGTTTCTTTTCATAAATGTTGATATTTTTTTCTGCAAAAATTTATTGATAAAATTTATAAACAATAGTCAAAATTCGATATAGTTTTGTGTCATTGTTTTCCACAAGCATCACAATAAATTTATCAAAATATTATAATAAATTTATGGCAACATTAAGAAGTTAATTCATTCTGATTGCTAAAAATAGTCATATAAAATTAAACATAAAAGAAATATTAAAATTTTATGACTAAAGTTGTTTAAAAAATGAACCGTTATAATATATTCAATAAATATATTCATCAAGTAACTCATAAAAAAAAATTTATGATATAATAACTTTGATAACATATAATAAAAATGAACAACAAAAAATGCTATCTCATTATATTATTAAATTCAAAATTTTAAAAAAAAGTTAACGTTATTGGATTATTTATATCATAGAGTAAAAAATAATACGAATAAGATACAATTAGTAATATATAATAGATGAATGAATCATATTACTAATAAAGAAATTAATAATTATATACACATAAACAAGGAAAACAAAATATTTTTCCTCTAAAATAAGTATTTTAATAATATTAAGATAATGTTTGTTCAATTATTATAGTACAATAGTTATTTTTTCCTTTTAAATATCATTTTATTACTTGATATCATATCTTCATTAAAATGATACTTTAATTTTATAATGGCATATAAAGTTTAATTTTTTCACAACAATCAATAGTTATCTTTTTTCAAACCTACAAAACATAATTTTTATTTAAGATAAGTAATAATGACATTTAAAAAATTAAAAATTTTTTAATTCATATACAAAAAATTGCAATGAAAATGATGCTATTAATGTTTTAGTTAATTATCGTAAAGCTTTCTTACCTAAATACTGGTTTTTTATTTCCACATCTATAAGTTCGTTTTTTTTTAAATTTTGTTTCTATTTATAAAATTTAAAATATTATTATAACTAATATTGTTTTTACATTAAAATTATTCTTAAGAATCTAATATAAAAGCATTTGGTAGGTTTTTAAGTAAAAGTTTTTTAAAAAAAATGTCTTAATATATATAGTTATTTATATTATTATCGAAAGTATATTTAATTTTATTTTTGTAATAATTCTAATTAACTATTAACTGTTAATATTTGATTCCATAAAACAACAACAATATATCAATTTCTTTTTACTGTTTATGTAGCCATAACATTAGGAGAATGTTTAGATAAGTAATATTTCTAATATCATTAAAATAATTCCAATATTTCATTTTTACGAAGAACAAACAAAATGATTTTAGAGGATACAAATTAATTGCCACATCCTCTGTCTCCAAATGCTTTATGTATACACAGACTCATAGTAAATTGTTTTCTTTAATAATAATATGAAAACGATTTAATTTATTCTAAATTATTTATCGTCCAACATAATACCATTATTCACTTAAAAAAATTTATATAGATTTTTTTATTTGATATAGGCAGAATGATATAATGTTAAATTTTAAACTAGTTAGAAGAAATTGTTGACGTTAAATATTATTCATTTTTACCATGACTCTAAATATTTCAACATTAATTTTTTTTGTTTCCCTTTACTCACGTAATTTATTTTTTATTTTCTTAGAATTTAACAATTTTAAAGTATTGTACTATTATCAAAAGACAATTGAAAAATTAAAAAAAGTACATTATAAAATACACGATTTGTTTTCTTGATTAGCAAGTAACTATAAAAATATTGTAAACACCCTATTTAAAATTATTTCTTAAACTACCATACTTTTCCAAACATATTTTTGTTAATAATTAAAAGAAACATTTATAAATTCTTAAGACACCTTCCGTCATTTAATTATTTTTATTTTCGAAAAATATAAAGTTGGAAAATATCCCTTTGAACAATTTTATAATGGTAAACAAAAAAAAGTATTCCACGCATCATAAGGTTTTATGATGAGAAAAAGTACAAAAAATGTAACAAAAAAATTTTGTTTTCCATAACTATATTTTGTTTTTTATGATAAAAAATCAATAATTTTTCAAGTAATGTATATCATTTTATTATTTAAGCTACATTTAAATATAAAACTAATCAAAATAAAATTCCTTTACATATGTCAAGTCGAAAAAAATAGATAAGTAATTGTATTATTGAGTAGATTTTGTTAATTTATCTTTTTTATTTTTATTTGTAAAAATAAATAGTTGTTGATTTTTAGATACAAATGTAAAAAACATATATCAAAATTAGTAAAATTTAATTAATATTAATAAAAATGCAATTTTACAAATATAAAGAAACAATTTAAAACGAACAAAAAATAGAATTAATGTGTGGTGATGTGAGTGTGTGTGTCATAAACAAAAAATTACAAATATAATATATTAAAGGCATACATTTTATTTTTAGAGACCGAATATTATCAATGTCAGTAAAATTTACTATCGTCTCAAAAAATTGGAATTAAAAATAATGTATATTTAATTACAATCTTGTTTGTGATATTTTAGAGTTATCCATAATGCCGCATTTTTTTTCTTTTTGTACAAAATATGTTTTGTTAAAACGCCAAAGCCTGATAATAACACATACTATATTACTACACAATTTTCATATATCTTATAATAGAAAAGAAGAAGAAACAAATATAGCTTTGTATACTAATTATTATATTAAAAATATCTCCAATGTTCAAAAAAACTTCAAAAATATATTAGGAATACATTGAGGCGCTATACCTGATTGCGACAATATCTTCGGATATATTATCTCATATTTAAACATTCATCATCTAAAAAATTTCAATTTTTAAAATTTTTATAAATTTTTTAATAGTTTAACAATCATATTGAAACATTGTCAATTTGACGAGAATCATCATTAGTTTCAGTTTTAGATATTAAAGGTAATGGTGTTCTACTTTTTGGTACCTTTCTTGAAATATCAACTTTTGGCATGTTCCCATTTTGTGATAATACTAGCTTTTCTATCTCTTTTTGGGGTGATTCATCATGTATTGCATTTATTTTCAATGCAGCATTGGAAAGTATACATAATGGATTCATATCATCGAAATTTAAATCTGTTTGAGAACCATTTAAAATTTTTTGAATATTCTCCATCTCTAAAACTGATCCACTAACTGAATTTTCTGGTTTTGGCGTTGATGGTTTACTTTTTATTACAGAACCTGAACCAACACCATTTGTTCTTTGTGGGCGTCTTTTATAAAATTCTTGATCATCAACAGTCCATACAGCACCCTTAACATTTTGCTCAATACGTGTAAAACATTTATGAAGTGATAAATTATGTCTAACAGCATTCTTCCATGTTGCAGCATTCCTTCTAAAAAATGCAAATGTTTCAGTAAACCACTGATATATTTCATTTAATGTTAATTGGCCCTCTTTTGATTCTAGTATGGCTTGACGAATCAATGAAGCATAGGTGTATGGTGGTCTAACATCATTATTTTTATAAAATTCTCGATTTCTATCTATATCTGCTTGCATTGGCAATATACTTTTATCACTAACTCTTTTTCTTGGTGTTGACGTTTGCCTGCTTTCCTCCTTTATTGCTTGATTTGATGAATTTAATATCCCATTTGTGGAGGATGAATTTCCATTTCCAAATGGATAATTTGAAAGATTGTTAAGTTGTGTTGTAATGGAAAAAGCGGTCTGAAAATATACATAATTATATATATCTTTTATTTACTTGTTCTTTCTATTTACAAAATTTTTTTAATATTTAGTATTTATAATAATAATATATATATTTTATCATGCGGCGCATTTGTTTATACAATCTATCTAAAAAATTTATCAGCCCCCAATTTTAAGATCAAGTATTATGTTTATGTTTTGAAAGTGATTGAGCAAGATATTATTACCCGTTTTTTTAAGATAAAAGTGCATTCATCTCGTGTCAATAAATTAAGAATAAATAAAATCAAAAATTTTATGCTCAACAATCGCCTGTTATTTAGATGTATAATTGCTAAAAAGTCTTAAATCAGCTGTTGTTGATATTATAAAAACATGTTGATACTTTATATACAAATACTAAGATCATTAATTCATATGGTGTAAAAAAATTGATATATAAATATTTTAAAATGTCAATGAAAAATTGTACACTTCCTAATTTTTTTTAAAAATAATATGCACATATTTGTTGATGATAAAATTCTATACAGTCATTCAAATTAATAACTGCTAAAAAAATAATATAATTCATATATTTGATAATATTTTGTATATATTTTGTTATATATATTTATACTTTCAAATAAATTGATCAACACTACATTAGCTTCAATTGTATACAATCAGTGCAATTAAATATTATTTCAATATCTTAAACAAAATTTACTAAATACTGATTTACATTCATTTTAAGAGATATATTCATAATGTTTAAAAGATAAAACTAATGATACGTTTAATTTGCATTTTACCTCATAAAATTCTTACATTCAAGTTTATTAGAAGATATTTAATTTTATTTTTATATAAAGTAACTATTTTATAATATATACAACATACACACAAAATCTAATATAATTATATATTGTGTTACTTCTTATCAATTTTGATAACAATCGTAAAATGTTAATTTTGATGCATTATTTATAGTTTATAATGTAAAAATTATAATACAGAATGATAGTTAATCAAGTCAGATATACATATATTGTTAAAATGATAAATTTATCATTTGTATAAGAAGTAAGCCATCAAAGTACATAAGTTATTATTTGAAAATGATTAAATCACAAACTACATTACTTTTAACCACATAAACATTAACAACTGTAGGGAAAATAATAAAGTAAAAAATAATTATCTCTATGCTTGGTTATTACTGTTTTTTTTGCGTATTAATGTATAATTTGAGAATAAACGTACCTTATCATTGTTACCCGATGTATCGCCATTGCTTTGAGATTGAGGAGATATTAAAGGAGATTCATTTATTGAATTATTGCTGCTTCTAATACTGCTACCATTTTGATTTGGAAAACTGTTAATAAATGTTGGTGGAATTGAATCTGTTAGTGAGGATTTTAATTGTATAACATTCATCATAGCATGCAATATCTGTTTTTCTTTTGTTATCTTGTGTTCTAAATTTTCAATTAGTTCTATTTGATTTTTAATATGAGTATTATTACTTTCATCTGTACGATGTGTTGAAGCTAGATGAGTTAAGAATGCTGCTAATGATTCACATGGATGATTACAACCTGGCCATACACAAAAATTATGTTGATATAATGTATGCACCGATTGATTATTATTAAGTGCTAATTCAAGTGTTAAAAGATTTGTATTGGGAATGGTAGAAGAACTGACAACATTAGATAAATTGTTATTTGGAACAAGGCTTGAATTGGGACTTGTATTTGGTGCAGGTAAATTACCGAGATCTCCATGAGCCTGCGGCATCATATGAGAACCCATTAATAAAGTTCCCAAAAAGCGCTGTCCTTCAGGAGTAGATAAACTATTCAAATGATTATTAAATCGATGTTGAATATTTGAAATTAAATATAAATTTTCGGGACTTAATTTTGGTCCTCCAATATTTGTTTGTGAGGATGATGAGGTATTGACAACATTTAAATTTTGATTGCTTGCAACAGCAGCTTGCAATAGTTGGTGAGGATCAAATCCATTACTATGATGTTGATTATCTGAAACACCAGTTGTAGTACTATTTGTTGAGGGAGATCTCTGTAATGATATCATATTTATATATGAACTGATAAGTGATGCTGCGTCAATCTCCAGTTTTCTTGTTTTGATTTTGATTTTCAAATAGTTAGATTTTTCAGTAAAATATGTATATGTTTAGTTTGTTAAAAATTTTTAATATATATATTTAATATATATAGTAGGATTAATATCTTAAAATTATCCTAAAAAAATGTTGTAGCATAAGCAAATAATGTTTAAATTTGCTGAAAAAAATATACAATTTATTACATCATATTAAATTAAATACAAATAACAATATCGTTGTCAATTATCAATGAGTAACATATATATTTTTTTATTAAGATGACGGTGAAAAAGTATTATGTTTGGTAGCGGCTGTTTGTTATATAATGTTAAAAAAATACAAAATCAACGAATATGTTTTGTTAAAAAGACTGTTCTTTAAAGAATATAGCTGTATACACACGTCAATAGTAAAATGTTTTTTATCAAAAAAACATATATGTATGTTGCAGACAAGAAGGTACCAATGAATTCTATTTTCTTCATCCACAAAGTACACTAAAAGGACACATTCTTAATAATGTGAAGGTTACGATGGTGTGGAAGCTAAAAAATGTGTGCATTTATTTATATGATATTCATAAATAGATGAATTCCTCCGCCTTAAAAGACAAACAATGTATATTTAGTATATTTGCGATAACAACAACATCTTATCATGGTAAGAAACATATCTTATAAAAAAGAAAAGGATAAAGTATATAAGCGTATTTTCAATTATATATATGACAAAAAAGACAATACTTGACGGTTATGAAAATTTTAATAAAAAATGCAATAAGTAATTAATAACATCTTTTAAGATTATAAATTTATAAATATTATGTTTATTATTATCTAAAATTTACAATACTATCTCAGCTGATTATTCAATATATTATACAGTAAAAACATGAAAGATGATATTAAATTTTAGGAATAAAGTCACGTTGTTGATGTAATCAAATGACAAAATTAACCAATAACAATCAAGCAAATAATCAAAGTACATTATGTATAAAATAAAAATAACACAAGTAGTTAAAATTAATTGAGGTCTCATTTTCAAATATTTTAAATTATCTTTGTCAGACATTCACTGGAATTATAAAATACGCATAAACTTCCTGTTACCAATAAATGCTTAAAATTTAGTTAGCCACAAAATCAACTAACATATTCTTATTATTATCAAGCTTAATAGATACTAAGCGCAAATCAAAGTGACTAATCAGCAAAGAGCGATTAAAAGTGTAACGTAACACAACTTTACATATGATCTATAAATAATATACAATTTATTTATATTATGTTATAAGAGAGAATATAGGAACTTTATGAGCTCTATATTATAAGAAACAATTTTTCGTAATAATTTTAATATTTTGGTCATGTGCATTGATAATAATTATATACACAAAGATACCTTAGATAAATGATAACAATATTTAGCCACCTGTTAGGCAGGTAAATTTCTTAGAGAAAAAACAAATGTTTATATGTTTAAAATTTTTTTAATAGATGTTTAACGTACTATAAGTATAAAAAGGATCAAACATTAAGCAAAAAGTAAAAATGTGATCAAAAAATAGAAGAATGGATACATTTATCTAGATCAAAACAAATATCAAGTGACTAGAAATAAAATTTTTTAAAGAAAAAAAAAACAAAACAAAAGAATATCAAGTTCCGAAGCCATAAGAATTATATATTATAAAATATGTAAATTACATTAAAAGTAATCCTCTTGTTTACAATTGTTATCTAAACTTATAAACAGTGTATTTCTAAAATAGAGGTCACCACAAATTTTTGTTGTGAAGTCTTATCTCAACTAGAGAATGTTTCTATTTATTTATGTAAGAATATAATAACAATACATTGCAGTGAAGAATGGTTTTAAACAGAAATAATAATAAATATAACTCAATTAAATAGAGCAACAGGGACATTTTAACGCGATGTATTATTGTAATACAATTTTTGTCATTCTAAATTCATTAAATATTGTCTAGACTATTTTATAACATTCCCCCGTTGTAAAACACTTTCCAAGGTACAAAAACGTTGATTATAAAAACGTATAAACTATTTATATTATCGGAAGTTTTAAATAACCTAACATAATAACGTTTTAACTTTTTTATAACAATGGAAAAAATATGTGTTGTGTTTAGTTTTATGAAATGATGAAAATTTATGCCATAAAATGCATGTATCAAAAATGATGTTCCACAATTTTTTTTATACTAATAGTTGTGTAAAACGCTTCAGTTAAAGATGCAAATGAAAAGAACTAAACAAATTATATATATAAAAGCACATTTTTTAAGAATTGTTGACATGCACTTCTAAAAGTATAAATAATATATTTTGCGAAGACGGGTGTGTTGTCGAAATTGTTTGGGTTAGGTTGAATGTGTTTATTATCCAGATAACTGTCTCTTATTTTAAAATATAAAACGTTGGTAAGGGAACGAAATAATCAAACTTCATGTTTAAATAGTTTAACTGCAAAATACTTAAAAAAAAGTAAATAAAAAGAATTACATAAATTAGGTATTTGATTCTAGAAATAAAAAAAATATTTTGGTTTGAAATATAGTGATATATTTTGTGATAGAAAAAAAAGATACCAAATATTTAAAATAAAATAAGTACATTAAAAAAAGATAGAGAAGAGAAAATATAAACGCTATACAGTTCATTTACTAAAAATTTGTACTTTAGTGATTAAGTAAAATTGTATACAAAATATTTCTAATGTTATTATATCTTAACTTTTTAAAAGATTTTAAAATAAACAAAATTTGAATATAAATAAAAAGTTATATTATTAAATTAATTACTCAGCAAATCATTTTTTTTAAGAATAATAAAATTTGTTTATATAAAGTTATATAATTTTTCATAAAAAAAACAGTTTCATGTTTTTTGTTTGTGCTTTTAAAAAAATATATTATATAATTATTAAAGTCATCTGAAACAAACGAATATATATATAAAAATAAATGCATATATGTATACATTGGCAATTATAACATTTGTTGCTTTTAAATATGTTTTCATCAAAAAACAAAATATAAAGTTGTCTATTTAAAAGTTAAAATAACATTAGAAAAAAAATTTAAAATTTTAAGAAAACATCAAAACGTTACTCGATGCGTCAAAGATTGTTGATCATAAAAAGTGTATTGTTAAACAAAAACATTAACATAAAATCTTTAATGCTGACGTTTGTCCGGTTAAAATTAATGTGACATAAGTTAACCTTTCAAATACAATGTTATTAAGCCTTTTGACAATGAATCATGACAAATTTACCGACAATATATAATACATCTCAAATAATAAATATTTTTTTGTTAAAATATAAACATTATCATTAACGCAATAAACATACATAATAACCCTACATGATTAATGTTTTTTAAAAAAAAGCTTTAAGTAAATGAAAATGGTAAACATTAAAGAAAAACTATGTATAATATCTGAGACAATAACTTATAAAAATCCTTTCCTAGACATTAGAATTTGTTTTGATTATAATGCTTAAATTATATTATTATTTTTTAAAACCTGAGAACAACAATTTGCAAGAAAAATATTCTTATAACTGTTTCTGTTTACAAGAAATTTTATCTTCAAAACAACTGTATAAGATATTTTTATAAGAAAAAAACGATACAAAAAATAAAACATTATAAAGGCAGAATGCCGGTACTGTATATTATTAATTTTTTTTTATATTTTTCAAGTATTATGGTTAAATAACAATGTCAACAAAAATATAATATAATATATAAAAAAATAAAAAAAAATGTCTAACATCAGTGTTGTTAGTGTCTCAAACTTAAGAATAATTATTGCCTCTAAACAATATCGGAAATAAGTTGATTGTTTTGTTAAAAAGAATATAATAATGTGAAGGAAAGGAATTGCAATAAAATTTATGGCACAATAAGAGAAATAAAATAATAGTCAACACATTTGATGATACTATTAAACTGCTTAATTTTGTTTTTAAGAACAACTCTACAACATTTACACATTAAAATAAGTTTATCTATAGTCTAATGGATAAAATGTTGATGAATTAAAAAATTTATCCATAATCTTTGCTTTTTGTTGATATGTTTTTGTTGACTTATTAATATAAACAATTTGTTAGTAAAATATAATATTTAATAGAATTTTATTTATTAATAAAACAATTTCCACTATTACTTGTCAAAAGAATCATTACATAATTTTAAACAAATAATAATTTATGAGATAAAACATTTCTAGGGATAAAAAAATAAATGTTAAAGTTACAAATGAATATGAATTTATTAACCTTATTTATTCTATTTTATATTCACTAAGATATATAAATATAAAATTTCTAAATATTCATCTAACTAATTTCTGGAAAAAAAAGATTTTTTCATCATAATACGACTTTTTCTTTAGTGTTTATAAATTAAAAAAATAACTAAATGAATTTTAATTTGATGACAGCATAGATGGTTTTATGTTTAATAATAAAATTTATCACAACTGTAAGACATGTGACAGACTAATCTTAAAAAAAATTGTATAAATTTACCTTCTCTAATTTTATTTAAAATAAAAAAAATATTAAATAAAACAAAATATTTTTGTTTTTTCGAATATAAAAAAAAACAAATCTTAAATGGCATTGTGATAAACTATATTTCTTTTACATAAATAATAAAGGCACAATTTAGGAAAGAAATATTTAATTTATAAATATATTTTTATAAACCTTCTGAAAAAAGTTTTATAATTATGGGATAATAATAATATCATAAATAATATTTTTAAAGTTTAAATATTTTAAAGTTATTATTTTATATTTTATAGATAATAGAGAACTAAAAAACTGGGAAATGAGACAATAACCATAATAAAAAATTATATGTGTATTTGTATAATAATTTTGAGAATATTTATAAAGTAAAGGAATTGTCAATGTCTTATTCACATTTAAAATCATATTAAAGTACACATATTAAAATGTTTATAGTTGCAATTTTTGAGTGAAAAAAAATAAATATTATATTAAACTGATTTAATATATATTTCTAACTTTTATAGATGAAGCATTTATTGATTCTAAACAAGTTTCTTTAGCTCAAATATAATGATTATTTTGTTAGATCGGACAAGGACGAAATATATATCAAAATAAATTTTAAAAGATCGTTATTAATTATTTCTCTTTCTACCTTGAGGACAATAATGCCTTTGAATAACTTTTTAAACTCAAGAAACTAATTTTTAAAATTACCTATTATTTCATGAACAATAAACAGTATAATAAATGTTTTAATATCATTTATACTTGTACTAAGAAAATAAATAAAAATATCTTTACTATAAAAATTTTTTGAAAATAAGAATAATAAACTAATGTTCAGAGAACAATGATGAAATATTTTATTATTGATAGTTAGTTATTTATTTCCAAAGCTTATTATATAATTATAAACATTTTATGGGCAAAAGTTACTAAAGTTAAATTATAAATTAAAAATCCACATTTGATTACATATATATCACCAATATATAATATTAACTACAACTAAAATTTTAAAATAAATAAAAATTCAATTTTTAATAAATCTTTTTCTTCCCTTCTGATTATAGCACTTTGAATACAGTATTCATACTATATTTGATAAAGACGATGTGCAAATATGTAAAAAAATACGCTGACATAGTTGAAAGAATGTAAACTAACGAAAAAGAAATACTGACCCAATTTACAATATTACAGTATTTTTCATAACATTCTCGACATAACAACTATCTATCTGTTTTGTTGCATCCTATCAAATAATATCTTATAAACAAGAAGAAAGTGCAATTGTATGTTTTTGATTCCAGTGATAGTCTATATTTTTTATATAATAAGCTTAATGTATGATCATAATAATAAAATAAATTGGGATGTGACGAGGGGATCCTCTCTTTCAAGATCAACAATATCATAATATACTATTTTACATTAATAAATCACTAAACAATAAATTTTTGATTGTTAAAAAAACATACTTTCATATAATACATTAATAAACTAATTTATTAATGCACATTTTTTGTATATTACAATAATAGCCATATCTGCTAATGATTGTGGATGTAGTAAAAAAAGTATAAAAAAAATATTAGTAAATCACGATATGTTTATATGAAAATAAATTGTATCCATCGTTTTATATATATGTACTAAGTAAATACATTTTTACGTCATACATAAGTTAGGATCAGTTATAGAGTTTTAACTTTTTTATAATATTGAAAACAACTATAATAATAAATAGATATATGATTGTATATAATTAAATTTTTAGTAGATTTGAAATTTTAGATGTTAGAAAAAAGAAAGAATAATTGTATTATAAAGAAATTGTAATATATAAACGTTTAAGTTTCTGACTAGACGTCTGCGCTATAGAATAATGAAGTATTATTAACGATATCATTAGATAAACAATGACTTTGACGTTAATTTAAAATAAAATAATAAAAAAAAAGGAAAATGCCGCAGAATGTTTATGGTTAAAAATATTTTATAAAAAAGAATTCATATTAATTAATAAGTAAAATGTTTTGGTTGATAAATGAATGAAGTAACAACGATCAAACAAAATAATATAATATATAAAATATTTTCTGGCAAAAGTTTGAAAAGAAATATTGTGATAAATTTTTTGGTTAAATAAACGAGATGCATTTCAAATATTATGTTTGGTATTAAAGATCATGTACATGGTAAATTTTAATTTATTTACCAATGAAATTAAAAAACATCTAACTTTTAAATATACACGTTTAACAAAAAGATAATGTACTTTAAAAGTTCACATATATACAACTCATGTGTTAATCAGTATTTTTTTATTTTTAGTTTCAAATACACTATTTCAAAGTATTTAAATGTACAGATAATTATATAACACTTACGAGCATATATAGCTATAAGGAACAAATTATTTTTAAACTTGTATTCTCAAACAATAAATTGCTATGTTTGTGCATTTAAATAAAAAGCAAAATAATTTTAATAAAAACACCATTTTAAGAAATATAATAAACAATGTATGCTTCCTTGTTTATCTTATACTTGAATTATGATCCACTTTTATAATGTAGAAAAATCCTTATTATATTTATCATTGTCCTTATTTAAATAATTAATTTTTTCCAAACAAAAAAGAATTTGGTAATTTTTGTTTATTTACTTTTTAACCTAACAAAAAATTTTTCATTATGCCATTATATATTTATAATAAAAATTCTATATATATATGTAATATCTATGTATATTATAAAAGTTATAATTAATTAAAAATAAAAATTATCATTATTGATATAAATGAAAATGATACGTATAGCGCATCTTTCATTAAATTTTCTCACAACAACATATAAACATAAAATTATAGAGTACATTCAAATACTTTTACGCCTTGATATTTATACAAACATAATATCACATGAGAAAAATGGGAATGCTGTTTACGTAGTATTTGTACACATATTTTGGTAAAAATAACTAATGTTTACAAAAAAACTAAAAACTGCACATGAGGGATATATGAGTGTCTGTAAGAGTTGGGAACAATTAAATAAAAAAAGGGAAAATATTAAAGTAATAAATTTATAGGTGTTTTTGGTCATATTAAACATTACACACAATTGTGTAGATAAATATTTTATAATATTTCTCTTTTTATTATTTCAAAATGTATATACATATCAATTATAAAAACAAAACATTTTATTTTTATAAAATAGCTCTTTAGTATAAAAAAAATCAAATGTATATTTGCACTTCTAATCTTTAAGAAAATATATATAATATAATAAATGTATATTTGTTACATAAAGTACAAAAAGTAAATGCTCTAATTCGCAAATGCATCTTTAAAAGGAAGCAGATACAGTCTTTAGATAAATTTTTTTTAAAAACAATTTGAAAATAACTAAAATAAATATAAAATGAACAAAATAAGTGATATTATTTATTTATATAATATTTTAGTTGCTTTTCTAAAATGTACAAAAATATTTTTACTCATAAAAAAGTTTACCTTTCTTTCAAATATAATATATCTTATGGTTAATATTTTTTTTAAATTAAACTTTGATTTATATAAAAATAATAAAAACAATAAGCTAAATTTGTTTATTATTAAAAATTTTATTTTTCTCATAATGTATCTTATATAAAATTATAGATATATGTATAAAAAATAATAATAAAATAATCTATGTTAATGTTTTTAATAGCAAAAATATAAAATAACATTTTATATAAAAAATTATATCCAAAATGTTTATCAACTACTATAAAAACTTTTGAAAAACATGATAAAATCAAAACATCCTTAAAGTTATTTGTTTGAAGAATATTATGAGTAAAAATAAATAATTACAATGCTATATGTGTGTAGAAAGTTTCAAACAAATAATGTTTACTTTCTTATTGAAGAATATAGTTTGAACATATAAACTTCAATTTAAACTAAATTTTTTCATTGTTATTTAAAAGATTTTTTATTATTCAATGTTTATAATCGTCATCTTCATACATACATATAAGTTTTCATTGTTTTGTTGTGTTTTAAAATGTATATTATTTCCATACTTACGTTTATTTAGTAAAAAAATTTATAAAAAATTAACCCCAGATGTACTTTAAAGGATCATAAATGAAAATTATTTTTCAATTTTTGTTTATCTTGTTTGCGTCTACCAACTCTAAAACTTATGGGACAAAAACATGTACAACTATTTTTCAATTATAATAGACATATGTAATCAGTTAGAAATAGAGAAAAGCTGTTTTGAAGAAGATGAATGAATATTCAAAAGAGTACATCATATGGTAAAATTGGTAGAAAACATAAGAGCATAAAAATATTTACGTGATAGTAAAAAAACAACCATTTTATAAATAAAAGCTTATTGCATGAGATTAATTTTTTGTTATTGAGAATCATCTTGTTCGCACTTGCTTGAAGCATAATTGAAAAAAATGTTGAATATTAATGAGTTATATTGTTTATAAAACTTTTTCCTTCCAGAAAAACATTATTTATTATTTTTTATAATATAAAATAAAAACATCTGAGTCATTAATTCATATTTGCTGCCTTAAACTCAATATGTTACTGTAATTTCAAGCATACTTAATTTTTATAGTGTAAAATTTTTAGTTTGATAATATAAATCGCATGCATGACTTCTTTTTATTAAATAGAAGACAATTCTCTTGCTAATATACATTTATACACACATATTTAGGGATGTTCCAATATTTTTGTACTTTATGACAGACAAAAAAAATAAAACTATAAAAAAATATGTTTCAATTTATGATTAAGAAATAATACATATACAAATTAATAAACAGGACAATATTTTTGGACATAAAAAATAACATAAATTTTAATAAAGCGAAATATAAAAAAAATAAAACAAATTATTTTTATCTTACGACAGAAACAATTTATCCCATAACGATTAAAAAATTACATTACAAAAAAATAAAGTTATGGAATAATTTTTCTTAAACAATGAAATTCTTGTTATATAAAACATCAAAATCATAGAAAAAATCATGTATAAAAAAGTCGTGCATCTCTGTAGGGAATACCCGATAAAGTCTATTCTATTAGCACGTACTTTAAAATTTGTTTAATTTTGTATATTATTTAAAGAAATAATTTTAACCAACTATATAAATCAATTCTGAGCACCATTTGCGCTATCATCTTGAATTGGTGCTAGTTTTGTAAATATATCATTCTCTGTTTGATATTGTCTTATTTTTTCATAAATTAATGTCTTCCATTCCTCAACTGAATGATCACTATCAACACTCTCATCATAATTGCCCTGTGGCCTTGTGTTAACTTCAACAGGATCATACCATATTCTAACATATGGATGTTCTAATGCCTCGTCTACTGTAATCCTCTTCTCTGGATCTATCTGAAGCATCCGAGAAAGGAGATCTCTAGCATGTTCAGCAGTTAAATTTGTATGAATACTATCAGCCGGGAAATTACTCTTTGGAAATAGTTGTTCCCATTTACATCCTTCAATTCTAGGTCTTTGTCTAACATAATTTGCCACAGATGATTGCAATTTATCAATAAATGTATCATCAGGTGTTCCTAACTGTGCAACTATCTTTGTCCATTGATCAATATGATCTGAACCTTGAAAGAGAACATGACCAAGAATAAGTTCACCAAATATACATCCAATAGCCCAAATATCAACGATTTCTTGATAAGGCATACCAAGTATAACTTCTGGTGCTCTATAATATCTTGTAACTACATATGGTGTCATATTAGCATTTGCATTGGCAGCAGAACGTGCTAAACCAAAATCTAAAATTTTAAGTACGCAATGCTTATTCACAACTATATTGCTTGGTTTAAGATCCTATAATAATAAAAAAGGCACGTTATATATTTATAAACAAAAGTATAAAACTAACTCTATGTATAATTCCAGCAGCATGTAGATGTTTAATACCACATAACATTTGATAAAGTAAATATGATATTCTTTCATGATCGAGTTGCATTTGAATAACCTGTTGTAAGGTAGCATCCATTTTTTCCATTACTATGTAGAGATCAGTAAAATCCGCATATGTTGTTTGAGGTGTAAATGCGTTAAATAAACTAATGATCTATAATAATAAAAAATATAAATACAGTGGCTATAAAAATAAATTGGTTAGTAAGATACATACATTACGGTGGTGAACCATATTTAACAAGCAAAATTCACGATAAGCTCTTTTTGCGTGTGTTGAATTAAGAAATGGCCTGGATAATTTTTTGATAGCAACTGGAATACGTTGAATTGAATCAAAAGCCGAGTAAACACAACCTTGAGCACCAGAACCAATTAATGTTATATTTTGGTAACGTCTTGGTACTCGTAATGTTGTTGTTTCATTTATAACAACATCATAGAAAGATCTAATGTTATCTTGAAGAGGAATTGTATTATTTAAAGGATTTAGAAGTGTTGAGTGATTTTCTTCATTTTGTGTTAATTCTTCGCTTTCAGTGTGAGAATTTCTACTTTCGTCAATATTTGTTGGATTCATTTTCTTACAATTACCTTGTTTTAAGTGTGTAAATGTTGAGTTATCTTTTTTAACAAATAATTTTTGACTATTAAAATTTGTATTAATAATATTATCTTTAATCGTTTGGGTAGGGTAAAAATAACCGTTTGGATCTGTTGATGTAGCACAACTATCAAGGGAAACAATATCCGTTGCACAAGGTGAAAAGTATGATGATGAGGTTTGATTAGAAGATGCACCTCCAACAGATGTTGTAACAAACCACTAAAATAACAATATTATTATAAAAATCAAAAAAGTTATTTGAATAAAAAAAGTGTACAATGAGAAATTGATACTAAATATAAGATCTTTTTTTACTTTACATTTCTATTGTCAATAAATGACAAAAAACACTCTATAATCTAAAAATACACTAAAAATTTTTTCGAAACAAAATGTTACGTAAACTGCAGGACTCGCATGGAATACCCGCGTACGCGTGACATTTTGTCCTTTATATGCAAATGAGAAAATTTTGTTGGAAAAATGATTAAACGCATGGAACATAAGATGATAAACAAAAACTCAAACGTTCTATAATCATAACTCACCTAATTTTTTAATCTTAACTCACCTAGTTCTACAATCTTTACTTCTTAGCCTTATTCCAATGCTTTATTACTACACTTCAACTCACTTAACCACTAAAACCTAACAACTCAGGGAGGGATAGAACTCACTTTAAGCTAGTAGCAAACTTATTCTTAACTAACTAAACTTTTGACGTTTGTTTATGTCTGTATAATTTGTGTAATACATATTTTATGGTGAAAATTTAATTTTTATAAATGTTTTTAATAACTTTATTTTATTAAATTAATATCATATGTATTTTTCAAGTACTCACAACCATTAACATTATAAAACATAGAAAAAATAAAATATATTCTTTAGTACTGAAAGACATTCTTCTAAAATCTTAATTTTTAAAATCAATTTTATTTAATTTTTAAATTTAAACTAGTAAAATATATCAGAGAAAACTAATTCAAAGCATTATGTCACACAAATTGAGGATTTCTCGTGAATATCCGCTTACGTAACAAAAGGTCCTTAAATATCCGTGAAAAAGTGTCACTCTAAGTAAACGTGACATTTTGTCACGGAAATATTCGGGACATTTTTTTGAGTGACAAAATGTCACGTGAAGTAATGTTACGGATTTTTTTCTCTGTGCTTTATAAAAAAATAAAAAAAAATTCTTACCTGACTGACAGAGTATAAAAGTGAGGATATATGACCTTTTGTTCCACGAAACAATGACCCAATAGATAATGATTGCTGATTGTTTGCGTTATTTTCGTTAAAACTATTTGATTCCGACACACCTTCTAATGTTTTGGGATGCGGATATTCTTTGTTATTAACTTCCGATAAATTATCTTTAGATGATGATGAAGAACCTATGTAAGAAGAAATTGATACTAATGGTGATTCGGCACTTTTAAATTCTTCACTTTTTTCAAACCCGGTAGATTTGCTGCTATACTGATAGGGAAGAGAAGAAGAATTATTCAATGAATTTTCACAATTTTCTTCTGTAAATATATATATATAAACTTCTTATTTTTATTTCAACGTAACACGATGATAAATAAAAACATTTTCTACTACAATTTTACATTTTTAAAAATTAATAGCCAATAAAAAATGGAAATGATATTATATTTTCTAATCTTTTAAAAAGTAAAGAAATATGAATCTAAAGTAGTGTTACATAGAATTTATAATGATGATATATTGAATTTAAATATTTATTATTCATTTTGTTAAAACAACATTTATAGGATGTTGAATAGAGAAAAAGCATGTGATAATGAGGAACCCTAACAAATAAATGATACTAAAAGAAGTAAAGAGATAGTCAATATAAACAAATGTATTGATAAAGTTTATCTTGGAATATAATTGTCTTCCCTAACTAACTACTTTACATTGTACACTTTGTAATGGTAATTTCTATAATTAAGATTTAAATTATAAATCATATATATTGTCATAGATAATATTATTATGATAGATTGTTCATCTTCTTTTTTTTCAAAAAAAAGTTTTATATAAGTATATTATTTAAGTAGCTTTTAAATGATTAAAATAATAATAGATATTTAAATTGTTAAAATGCATTAGAAATTTCTAACACGGAATGATAAAAAATTATTTTCCATAATAACAAAAAAATACTTTTCCTTCTCATTAAAATACATAAAAAATATCAATTTTCTTGGGAAAAAGATTTTCTAACTTAAACAAAAGTTTGCAATCTATATATATTGGTAAGAAAAATTTCTGTTGATGAATAGTAAAGTAAAATATAAAAATATTATAAGATTGTGGCATAGTCTAGAGCCTTATTTTAAATGATACCAACAAGCTAAAACTGATGGTTATGGAAAATTAGTGCTTTCACTACTATGGTATCATTCTTATTTTTCTTCATTGTATAAATATATATAGTTCTTGGTAAACTTCTTAATATGGTATTTGCATTTTCAGTTTATATAAAGTCTAAATAGAACATTAAATTTGAATAGTATTAGATACAATATGTTTATACAATGCCTTATATTGTGTTATATTTCTTGTATAATTTTATCTTTTTAAAGGAAATATTTATAAATACGATAGAAGAATGACTTTCTCGATAGCCATCTTTCTCTTATTATTGTTTTTATTTCCTTTGGGAGTCGTTATTTATTTTTACTACATTATTTAACCGTTTTTACAAAGAACTTCAATAATTTTGTAATAGGGTAGTGAGAAAAAATATATATATCCTGTTATACAATATATACAATTTATAATATTATAATCTATTCTAAAATGATTAATCCTCACACTGGAATAATATAAAATTATAAAAATTTTATAATAATAAAAAAAGCTTTATTTTTATATAAAATTATTAGACAAGCTTTTATAATAAGGAAATTTTCAAACTAACAAATATATGCATTTCGTCATATATTAAAAAAATACCTTTTTCATTCCATAACTAAACTGTTATATGAAGATAAAAAGTATAAACTAATAATAAGATTGCTTATCATTTAAACAAAGATATTTTCAATTCTCTCTTTTTTAAGATTCATTGTTTATCATAAGGCATTATTGTAACAATAAAATTTATACATAAGTGTGGTGAAATGAAAAATAAAATTGTATTATAAATAGATAAATATAAATGGCATAAAGAAAAATTAATTTTAAATAAAATTTATTTATACTCACATTTCAAAGGGTTGAAAAAATCAAAAATAGTATAACTTTAAAGTGTTAATAGATTTTTAAAAATAAATAAAAATTTTTAATTTGAAGGGGATCGATAACGCGTGGAAATATATATAAAGTAATATCTATATAGCTAGTGATTAAATATTTGTCTTTTTTAATTGATGAGTTAATCATATATTGGAAGTAATATTTATATTATAATCTTTAATAGAAATATATAAAATCTAATATGATTTTTCAGTGTACATAAGTTTTGCGATTGTATATTCTTAAACGTAAAATAATTTTCAACATTTCGAAGAGAAAAATATTCTAATTTAACATTATTTTTTACTTTTTAAAAGAATAATAGATAATGCGCATATGTGAAAATGTGTTAGTTTTTACAATAAACCAATATATATATAATAAAGAAGCAATTTTGTACAAAAGATAAAAAATGTTAGTGTCTATCAAATTATGCATAGCTTCATTAGATTAATGATTAATACAACAAATGATATGGAATGTTAAAAAGTAAGCGATATATTATTTTTTTTGTTATCTTTCAAACATTTTAAACCTAAAATATATACATTTTCTATCAAAATTAAATGTTAAGTATTTTTATCAATATAATTAAAAATTACTTAATTTTAAATAATAAATTGCACATATACAAAGCAAATATTATATATAAATAGGATACATGAACAATTAATACTACTTAGAATTGTGATAATTAGTTTTTAGAGAAATGAATATAGAGAATAATTAATCAATAGTATTAAAGATTACATGTATTCCTAAATAGTAATGACCTATGAATGTTTAAGAATATTTAACAACCAACTGTCACTATACTAAACATATATTAATCAAACCTTTATTTGATTTCATTAATTTTTGTAAACTAGAAAATTTTTTGCTAATTGTTTTTTGAGTTAAATTTCCATCACCTTCCATGACATTGTTCCATATATTAGATGACATTTTATTAAAATTTTGACTGTCATTAGAGTGAAAGGTAGTTGAATTGAAACTAGATGTTGATGATGATGTTGAGATATGATTTTTGTTATTTAAACTTGTACCTGATATACCATTATTGTCATCTTCATTTATATGGTTTATTTCATATACCTTACTCAAATCAGTAACACTTTGAGATTCCATATTTTAAATATTCTTTTGTTTTCAAATTAATTTTTAATTATATTTTCATTTCTTTTATAAAGAATAATTAAAAAATGTCAAAAAGAACGACAAATAGTAAATATAATAATAGTTAAATATTATTTTTAATATGAATGCTATTGTTTTTATTCAAATAAAAAGATAAAAAATAATTGAATTGAATGGTAATTATAATCCTGAAAAGTATTTAATATTGATTTTATTACTTTTTTTTGATTATTATAAAAATTTAAATACAAAGTCACTTAATACATAAAAATGTGACTTTTGAAAATGTTTAAAAAATTGATAGAATATTGATTGATGTTATTTTTTAAATGACAAGTGTGATAAAAATTACATATAAAATAAAAATAAATTTTCTAAGAACTATGTTAAATTTTTTAACACTTTTAATCTATTAATAAGATTTAAAAATATATATAATAATACCAAAAGTGGTGATATTTTTTAAAAAAGTGTTTAGTCAAATTATATTATGTATTAAATTAAATCTAATAAGAGATTAATATCAAAAATGTAAATTTCTTAGAAAGACACATAAAAGAATGTCTGCAAAAATATGCATTTTATTTGAGAAGAGAAAATAAACATATGATATTTTCATAGGCAATATATATATCTTCTATATAAATTTTATTTTACTCTTCTAATATAATATTGATAAATACGAATTCATAGTATATAAATAAGTTATAATGAATAACAAGTAATTAATTATTCAAAATGTATGTTTTACTAATGGAATGAAAAAGTAATCCTTTTAAAGAAATACACTATTAGATACCTTCCAAAAAAGATTGTTTATATGATTTATGAAAAAAGTATCTTATACCCATAAATCATAATATTATTTTGTTTATCATAACTAAAGACGAAAAAATAAAATCAAATAAAAAGATGAATGGTGAGTAATCAATTGTAAAGGATAGAAATTTAGAGAATTAAAAGTTTTCTTAAAGAACAATATTTCACTGTTTTCAAGTATTCTAAAACAAGTATCACAAGATATTCTTCACACAAAAAGAATATCAAAGATAAAGAAAAATATGTGTATTTTAAATTTAATACTGTTGGTGATTCTCAAGTTTCATGGAAAAGTTATTTTATAAAAAGTAAATCAACAAGAAAATTATAAAAAGTGAAGCATAAAATTAATTGAGTATCTTAAATAACGCTTTAAAAGATTGGGAAAAAGGTTTATTGTAAACATTTTTTATGTGATAAAGATAGAAAAAATATTAATATTAGAATAAAAATATATTGTATGTCTTTATTTAATTGTTATGGAAATTTGTGACATTGGCTAAAAAGTATCAATATGATAAAGTTTACAATTTTACACACCAAAATTAGTCCAATATATATACAAAGCTATGAACTATAAAAAATGTTTTTTAAAAAAAGTAGAATGTTTTGGATAATTTTTTTTATTCTATTGTTATGTAGTAATATTAATTCAAAAATAAGGAAATAAGAAGTGAGAAAATATGTTTAAACAAACTTAAAAATGTTCAACAACAAATTTAATAATTTATCTGGAACAACACATATATATATTTAAAGTTAGATCCTTTAGTATATCTCTGCAAGAAAAATTTTCCAACAACAACAATTTGAGGAATTAAAATTTGCTAATTTTATGATAAAAGAAGTAGTGATTTTGTTGGAGGATAAATATTTAGAACAAAATATGATTTAATTTCTTTTAAAATATTGGCAAATATAATATATTATAATATTTTAAAAATTAACACTTTATTGACAAAGTTATAAAAAAAAGTACTAAGATGTAAATAAAATTTTTTTCTATGAATATTGTAAAAATCGAATATGTATAGTTTATGATGCCAAACGTCTCCTCTTATATATACACAGTATTTTTCTAATTTATAATACTAAGAAGCGTTAAATTATTTATAAACGGAAACTTAAAAATTGCATTGAATTGATAAGAAATTTGACCTATAAGTAAGTTATATATATTTTAAGAAAAACGAGTTATTCACTAAATATGAAATGATGTTATTCTATAGATAAAATTAGCTTAAAATACAATAAATATAATATATCAAATTTGAACAGCAACATATGGTAATGGTAAATATATATATATATATATAAATGTTCTGTTTATATAAACCAATAATTTTATATAAAGAAAGTTTAGTTTGTAATTATAAGTATAAAAGCTTAACACTTCTCTTTCAACATTTTTATTACTACATAAAATTTAAAAGAAATTTTTAACTAAAAATATTTTAAATTAATAAATGCATTTTATCAATTTATAGACAAATGTTGTTCATTGTAATAAGCATTTTTACAATAACTATAAAAATAAGATGTAAAAGATTTTAGTATTTTTAATATTTATCTTCTAACCAAGAATAAATTGGACTTAATATACTAACTTATAAAATTTAAAAATATAGTAGAAAATCAATAATTTTCTTATTATTTTGCATTCTTTTTTACATTGGATCATATTTGTTCAATTTTATGATAAACTTATTTGTTTATCTTTTAATGTTAATTAAATTAATTGAAATTAAATTCTTTAAAAAATTTATTATATATCTCAAAGGTATAATAATTACTATTGAGTAATATAATGTTATTATAAGATTATAATGTCACTCAAAATATTTTTTAAAATGAATGCAAAAAAAAGAAAGAGTGATGTTTGGGATGATAAAATTTTCAATGATAGAAATAAAATAATAAAAGTATAATTTTTAATGTACACGTAAAAATATCGATTATTAGAAAATAAAAATCTGAACGGGGAACCGTGTTACTTATTAATTTTTCCTACAAAGCCATTATATAATACACAAACTCCATGTATTTATCAAAATGTGTATATACAATTGTCCTTCTAGTTTATGTCTATATAATATATTATTTGAAGCATTAAAATAATAATTATAAAAAGGGAAGATGAAGAGAAAGTGAAATTTCAATAAATAATTTTAATAATAAATTTTAGTAATTTTTTTTAAATTCAAATAAAAAAGGATATATATTTATGCATTATGTGTTGTTTACTACTATCATTATCAATCTCTGCAATTAATGGTTTAATAAAATTTTTTTTAATTTCTAAAGTATAAATAATTTTTAATATGACATTTTTAATATGAAAATGTTAAATTCGTATGCAGTTAAAAAATTTTTCTGCATAAATGCTCTCAAAAAGATCTTTTTTAAATGGTAACATTTATGTATTATACTTTTTTTTCAATATACATTTTATGTACAATAATTTTTAATTATCGTTTTATAAAATAAAAAACAAAATATATAGTTTAATTTATTTTGCTTGCCATATTATGTATTTTTAGATGCAATCTCGTTTCTAATAAATATCCATGATACATTAAAGCTTTCTTAAGTAATTCCTTTGACATTTCAATATTACCAGTAGAATTTTTAAGTAAAGCTAATTCATAAGTAGCATTAGGTGCTAAGTAAATATGATCTGTTAGTTGGGATTCTCGTGACAAAATATAGTTTAAAGCCTCCTCAGCTTCGTTGTAATTCTTTAATAGTCGATTACAAACACCAAACAAAAAGTAATACAAACACCTATCGTCAACATCAACTTCATCATTCTCAACAACTTTCCCAGAGATATTAGTGATATCTTCAAGTATGAGAGTTATTAACTTGCAATTAGATGATAGAATATTAAAAGCATGCCAAAAATATAGAAATTCATAATGAGCAAGGAGAAGTGAGCCTGTTCTCAAATACCTAGTTGCTTTTTTTTCACAAAACTTTTCAACAGGTATGCTTTTTCCGGCTATCCTTAATCTTAACTTGGGAACTTTTTTTAACAATATATTAACTGTATCATCTTTTTTAGTAACAGATTTTTCGGCATTAATCAAAATAGCCATTAAATAGGTATAAACACATTTACTCCATTTTGATTCATCCATTAATATTTTTGTATTGTGAGCGGCCCTACTCCACTGACGTAGATAGGCAAATGCGAATAACAATTCCCAATAACATATATGATGAAATTGTTTAAAATTATTTTGTACTTTAATACTACGATTATAGAAATGGATGGCATTATCGATGTCACCACGAATTAGGTAATATCTTCCTTTCAAGAAAAGTACAATTGCACCATCAGGGTAATCTTGTATTAGTGGATTTAATAATTTTTCACATAAATCTATGTCTGTATTACCATTTTCAAGTACAAAAGTTCCTATCAGATGCCAAGATAATAAATATAAACAAACTAATGGTTGCCTTAATGTCTTTGTCATCTCTGAAGCTTTCAATAGTTCTCCCATACCAAATGTCTAAACAATAATATGATTGTTGTAAAAATTAACACATATTTCTATGTATATATTTTAATATTTACAAAAAATGATTTTGTTTAATGGAATCGTTTCGCTGTTTAAATTTTTGTTTTTACAATTGTTAGTATTGTTATTATTTAAAAAGTATAGCTAGTAGAAATTTTTTATGCAAACACTTTTTTCTACTTTTGTGAGATAATTTAAAAATCATTTTAATTACGTTGATATTTTAAATAATAACATATACTAAACTTAAAGATAAGGTATTTGAAAAATAAATTATTATATAAATATTAAGTACAAAATACTTAACTTTTTTTATCCAGTTTTTTTTTAAAATTTTTAAGCATGTATTAATTTTTGTTCACCAAAAGTTAGAAGTTTTATCTATTTTTAGATTATTCAAAATATTATTTAATCTTAATATAACTGTAAAAATAAATTGTTATGAAAAATGTAATTTTTTTTTGCATATTTTTATCATTTTCAATCTAATCTTCTTATAAAAATTTTATGCTTTTACAGTTCTTAATGAACAACTACATCATAGAAGCATAAAAAACAACATTTTTCCTTTTAACATAATTAAAAAAACATGTACAATTTACAATATAATGACTTATAAGATAAATTATTTACCTAATCAAAAATAAAAATTTAAAACAAGTAATAAAATGATGTTTGAATTATGAAAGTAAAACATTAAATAGTTTATGGATCTTTCTTTTGCAATTATTAAAGGGAAATATTTTTTTTACTTTTGTAGTACAATCTCAAAATTAACTATCTTCTTTATAATAAAAATTGAAAAAAAAATTTGTTGTTTAATTTATTACCCTTCTAGTAGGAGTATCAAAAGAGTTAGAGAATATATTGCATTGACTATTTTCTTTTTTTAAAATCATCTAAAAGTAAAATGTATATTCTTTTTTAATTGCCAAACGGAGTAAAAAGGGAGATCTTTTTGTGGTAAAAATTGTATAATAAAAAATAATCCACTCAAATTTTTGGTACATACTGTTCATCAAAAATACTTTTACAGGGAATGCTAATACATTTCTAAGCACAAAATTATTTCTTCATATTTTCTAATAACAAAAAAGAAAATTTGATAATATATTCTTGTTTGTTTAAAACTTAAAATGTAAATTTTTAGAATTTTACCATATATTGAATCTAAATATATCTTTAATGTTACACATTAGTATTGGATTACAAAATGTAATAGTTATTTTTCTGAATAGTTGTGGGATATATGATCCTTTTTAGACTAATCTTTCTTCCATCAATGGAGTATAAAATAAATTTAAAATATTCAATGCCCGTTTATAAAGTACATCAAACTTTTAATTATATTTTACAACATCCAAGATTAAAAATTCTTGTAGTTTGTAGAAACTTTGTATAAAACTATTGTGTAATGTTAATATAGAACTCTCTTAAGATTAAACATCATAAAATAATTCAACATATTCAATAATTAAAAATTTTGTTTTATAAATGTTAGTATTATAAAATCATACATTTTTACTAGTGATAACTATGCTTTATTTAATAATTACAATTGAAATATTATTTATATAAAATTATCTCCCTAATTTACTTTTAATTATTTCATATGAATTATATAATTCCTTATGTTGTTATTATTTTTTTTTACTCATACATTTTATATATAAATTGCAGCATTCAAATTTATAGTAAAAAACTTACTTTGTTACCATAGAAGCCACAAAATTCTAACAATTTGCATATTTTTGGTGGCATTATAGAAATAATTAAATTAAACATTCCAATTCCAGCTCTTGCACCTGCTTCAAATTGCTCTCTTATCATTTGATCTCTATCCTTCCAACCTTCTGTATTAATAATTTTATAACAATTTCTAAAAAAATTTTACTTATCCGTACAATCACATTTTTTAAAATTATTTTGTTACCTAAAAATTGTATGACAGCTGTTAATTTTAAATGCTCCCTTTATAAAACTTGTTAATGATTCGTCTACAAAAAATGTTAAAACACCTTTTAGCATTAAAATTTCAGCATAACATAATTCAGCATGGATTTCTTCATCACTCAAAGAACGTTGTTTATTACTAACCCATGATAATAAATTAAATGATCCATTACTTGATCGAAATTTCTCAATAACTAGAAGTGTTTTTTTGCATGATTCTAATGCAACATCTAGATCTTTTCTTGTACATGTCATCATTGCTTTTATAAATAATATTGAACTTAATCCCATTGAATGGTAGATAGTTTTATCAGAAAATTTAACTAATTTCATCTCAGCCAATTCAAATTTATTATTCATAAAATGATGAAACGCAATTTTAGTTTCAGTAAATGTTTCTTTAATTTCAAATGTTCTTAAAATTTTTTTATTTTGGTATATTATTATAAGCTTACTTAATTTCTTCAGGATATTCCTCAAAAGCATCTTCATATATTGAAAGTTTTCTAATATCATCGAAACTCATTGTATAAAAAACATAAATTATAGCAAAATGTTAAAATCTAATAAAAATATTAGAAAAAATATTTTTCTAAAATAGTTATGCAAATTATTTGTAGGTATTCGCTTCACAAGTATATTTTTATAAATAAAACAAAGTATAGAAAAATCCTCTAATATACTACTTATCTATAATATCTTTTATATAAATAAAAAATTTCTTTTTTAAATAAAAAAAAATTAAATTTTCATAGGTATTAACATTATATAAAGGAAGGAAAGCTAAACAATTTTTATTATTAAGCATTAATACATTGTCTTACCTATTTAAATTTTATAATTTTAGTCTTTGGCATATAATTATGTATAATAATTAGAAAACTTAGTTTACAATGAATAAAAATTCTCTATTTGTAGTATATATGAATAGCTAATTAATGAAATCTTGTTCTTTTTAACATTACTTATTAAATTATTTATAAATTTCTGCTATAATTTAATTGGCAAAATTGATTTTCAACACTCTCGAATGTTTAAAAACAAAATAATGTGGTTATTTTTTTCAATAGACACAAAAAAGATATATCTTATGCTTATTATCTGTGAATATAAAAATTGTATTAGAAATAAAAAAAAACTGATATACATATTGTTTTTCAAAATATCACAGTATGGTATTTATTAGAAATTAGCATATAGATATAATTATACAAAATAAAAATTATTACTGCATTATATGAAATATAAATTTGTATTTCATTATGTAATATCTATAAATATATCATTTGTTTAAGACACAGATTAAATTAACATTTAAAATATGATTTTACTCACTGTAAAACAGATATGTAAAAAAATTTTTGATTTTTATAATTATTTTTCTATATTAAAATATTATATCATTTATTATTTTGAAATTAAATAATATTACTTATCCAATAAATCGGTATTTTAAAAATGAGTCTTAGGGGTTTGTACTTGTAAGTAATTAAATTTCTCAGAAAAAATTTGTGTCTGACATATTAATATTTTAAAAAAATTACTTTTACTAAAAAGCACTGGTTAAATGAATTGCTTTAAACTTTTTTTTCCTAAAATAAGCTTTATAAATAATTCAATTCAGTTAAAATTAATCTTTTTTTTGAAAATAAATGCATGAAAAAAGATAGAGATGATCTTGGTTTTGTTGATTATATCAATTTATTTGTAGTGAATATATTTAAATACAAGTTTATTTATGATGCATAAACATTACTTTATTATTAATCATGAATAGTATAATATATACATATAAAAAATATATGTATTCTTATTTTAAGTACAATTTTAGTTGAAATGGTTATAATACCATTATGTATCGTTTTTCAGAATTTTTCCAAAAAGAGGTAAGAATTAGTATCAATTTCCCTATATTGATGTTTAAAGATAGCCATGTAAGATAATATAATATAAAATATTTTTATAAATGATGGTATTTATTTGTTTGTGCTCGATGAAGATAAATTTCACAATAAAAGTATATTTTTTTTAACATTTACGTTTTCATGAGATTTAATATAACTCATTTATCTTATTTGTTTTTTTGTTTATTTGTACTCAATAATTTGCGTAATATTAAATATTTATTATTTTATAAAATTTTATGTTATTTCCGTTAAAGAAATATTTACATTTAAATATTACTAGGCAATTTAAAACTTACTAAAACAATTTTAAAATAATTCGGACTTATTAGTTATATGTTATCATCTATGAAATGGACTATTGAACAGTAAAAATGCAATTTTAATGATATTAAATTATTACATGTTATTTTTATTAGACTAGATTTTTAAAGGTAAATAATAAACTTGTAGTAATCAGGTTTCCTTCTTCTTTACTATTTCTTTGACCATATAATAAGATAATTATTATTTCTAAAAGAATGAAAGATTTTTTTATTTTAAGCAGCTTATTTAAAGTATACCAATTTATACTTTAAATTATTTTATAAATGTTTATTATTTCCAGTTGTCTATACTCTTAAAATTATATTCATTATAGGAAGTTTATTAGAACAAAAAAACCGTTACTATTACAACAGAACAAACTTTAAAGAAATTTTTGTTTTATTTTAAAACAGTTTTACAAAATACTCATTTTTAACACAGTTTTAAATTAACTTCTACTGGTTAGTTATTAAATTGACGCATAAATCAAATAATGAAAAATCTTAAACAAATACTATCCTTGCTTCAATTTCATCATTTCCTAGTTATCATTTGTTAACATTTTAATTGTAAAGTAGGTTTTCATGATTTTATAGTTAATATATAACAAAAAATTATTTATTCTGTATTCTTGTATAATTCTTTTCACCATTGATTCCTTGGTTATTTAAAATAAACTTCGACGTTAACATTTTTAACATTAAATTTACAATAAAATTTTTTTATATTTTTCTAGATAACTGCTGAGGTGATATGGTTGAAAGACTCCTAAATTTTATATCTCGTTTATTCAAAATCATACTAACACTTATAAATCCTGATCTTGTTCAGATTAACTGTACATCACAAGGATTTCCTGATATCACAGATCAACCTTCTGCTTCATTTTTTCTAAATGGTATTGGATTTGGTTATATAGCTTCTATTACAATATCATGTATCTGTACAGCTATAGTTTGTTTCATTGCTGGAGGACAAATGTTTCATATATTTAAATATGTATCATATGAAAGTCGTCAGGGACAGCTTGTATTTTTAGCATCTTTATTACCTGTTACCTGTATTTGTTTGTTAACAGGTATGCTATCACTAAGATCTGCTACAGTCATGTCATCACTTGGATTATTATATTTTTTACTTTGCCTTTTCATGTTAACAGCTTTAATAAGACAATTGTCGGGGAACTAGACATCATCTAACAGAAAAATTAAATAAAAGAGGAACACAATTACACTTAAATAATCCACCATTTTGTTGTTTAATTCCTTGTCTACTGAGACCTGTTATACCATCGGAAAAGAAAATAAAAATTTTAGAAATTATGGTTTTACAAGCTCCAATTATTCGTGGAATTATATTTTTCATTCAAATAGTCTTTTTAGCCGAATTAAGAGGCGATGCTAATAAGTAAGTGTAAAAACTATTTTTTATTCTATTATTATAATTTTAAGGTGGATAAAATTAGGAGATATTATAACGTTATTATCTCTACTATCAGCTATATTTGGTATTCATACATTAGCACGTTTAGTTAAAGAACAACTCCAAGAGTACGGTTTCATAATTATATTTAGAATTGTTGATATATCACTACTCTTTTTCTCAGCACAACAACCATTAATATTTGATAATATTCTTATGAGAACAGGTATATTTGAGTGTAGCACATTGATTAGTCCAAAAGACTCAGCTAAATGTAAGTCAATAATATTTTATATATAGATAAGATATGTTTTTAGTTGTTTGTAATTTAATTACAATTCTCGAACTAACAGTTATGTCAATAATTTCCTTAGCGTTATTGTCTCCTCAACGCAATTCACTATTTGACAAATATCGCAAACATGAGTTAAGTATGGAGAGTACTGGTACGGAGGAAACATTAATATCAATAGGTCTTGATCAAACTCAATTAATATCAGATGATTCAGAATGATATTTTTTCGGTTGAACTTGTTTTTTATAATTATTTTTTAGAGACAATAGATTGTGCTTTTTATGTACAGGTGTAAAAAGGTTCATATTCATACCTTATCTTGAATTCCAAACAAAAATATTATATAATATTTATTGTTACATGTATATAATATATAAAAATGTAGTAACAATAATGTCATAACTATATTATTAATAGTTTGTTTTTCACAATTTACATATGACTCATATCAATAATTATTTATTCTTTCGAAAAAATTTTAAAATCATAGGAATGTTCGAAAGTATTAAACAAGCAGAACCTTTTTAAACATATTTATCATACACTACTAATAAAATATTATTATGAAGAATGTCTCAAAGGTAATTTTTTACACTTTTTAATTAATAACCTTGCACATTCTTACATTATAAAATGATGTTATCTATGTTTAGTGGCCTGAAAGGTAAGGCATTTTGATTTATAAATCTCATATAAAAACATATTAATTCTAAATGAATTGTAATACTTTAAAAAATAGATAAATTATTTGTGTAAAATCAAAAAATTTTATATGTAAAAAGATATGTTTTTTTGATTGTAAATGCACTTTAAATATTTTGTTGATTAGGATAAAAATAATACTCATTTTGGGTTACATTATTTATATTAACTGGTTAGAAAACTATAATTTTTTTTATTAAACAATTGATAATAAATTCATACTTTTCTGTATATCACTTAATTCATTACGAAATAACATAAATATCGCCTTTTTTATAAGAAGCAAAAATAGTTGCGATAAAGCAGGTGGAAAAAAACCTTTGACATAATTACATGTATATTTAAATAAAATTTTTAAACCGAAAAAATGTTTATTTAAAACAAACTCAATTCATTAGAATTTATATTACTTTTAAAAATAATGGTTAGAAAAAAAAATTCTATCATCAAAAGTTACTATTTATTTCTTTCATTGCCTTATCCTTTAGTATATAATGAACGATTAATATTACATTGAAATATTACATTTAATTGTTGCTTCTCCATAGACTTAAATTTAAGAATGGTATCGTTGAACATGGAACTGCATTTTCACCCTTATCTGCATCAAATGCATTAATTGGAACATTTTTTATATCAGGTTCACTTGAACAAATTACAGAAGCAATTGAAACTGAGTTAATTTCTTTTGATTGTAAGTTTGTGAATACTTTATTATTTTGATAAAAAAATCTATCGCCATCTCTAAGACGTTTAAATTGATCAGAAATGATACAAGCGAATGTTGGTCCAACAACTCCACCTTTTATAGGCTCTTCAAGAAGTCCACCAACGTATAATTCCATATTTTCTGGAGTTTTATATAATTGTTGTGCACGAAGTTTGACATCAACATCACTAACATCTTCCCAATCAAGGAAATTTTTTATTGGTTTTAATCCACAATAAATTCTATAATCGTTATACGTCCTTAATCCATGATCTCTACCACGTTGAATATTTATTGTTGCCATATCAAAATTACCATCAAATAATTCTTCAGTAACCTGAGAAATTAAACGTTGTGGTTTTCGAAGGGGAGTTGCGATTAATCCTCTCATAAGTTGAGATATGCTTCTCTGTAATATTGGTAAGAAGGTGTTTGTTCCTTGAACAAATTTAATATTTCCAAGTACTTTATAATTATCATTAATAAATGGATAATTTTTCTATAAAATAATGTATATCTTAATTATATTTTATAAAACATACAACTACCATTCCATGCAATCTAAATGCTGCAGCAGAAAATTCATTTGAAATGGTCGGTGAAATAGAATTATCATAGGCGATATATTTTGAAATTAAAAAGTCTAAATTATCACTTCCCAATAAAGCAGGTAAAAATTCATTATATGTTATAGATTGTATAACACCTCCAACAATTTTACGTGCCTCCTGGAATGTTCTATCATCTGACCAATGGGAATTTATTGTTTTTAACTCTCTTGCAATAATATTATGATAACGTAGGAAGATTGTATGTAATGAGGCAACGCCAACAAAAATTAATCCTCTTTCATCACCAAGTTTCATAGATGAACCTAACATTGAAAGTGCTTCTGGTGCAAATTCACTTCCTGATGCACTTTTTTTCAAATTTAAGAAGGTGTCCATTACGTAAATTATTCATCGTCTCTGTTGTAGAACCATATATTGTAGAACCATCTAAAAAGCCTGTATTTAAATTCATTTGTTCTCTTGGACTTGTTAAATCATCATTTCTACATACTGGTATTGAACGTGTTATTGGAGTACACATTACCTTTCTCATCAATCTAAGAGATATTCTTTTTATAATTCAAATATTTACTTACTTAGATATATCATCTTTTGCTGTATTGACGTTCATACAATTGTTATTAGAGAATGTTTGGCACGTACAAAAATCTGATCTGCCATTAAATAAAATATCATGACTAATGAATTGTCCCCATTGCATAGCAAGTTGATTGAAATTACTAAATATGTTTTTGTCACTATTAAGTAAGTGTCTAGTAACTGTTCTTGGATGTGGGCGAAATATTGTTTTCATGCCAATAGGAATTGAAATTCCATCTTCATAAAATGATGGCAGTAACCTTAAATATCTAGTTTTTGCTGCACCCCATGTTGGATTTTCTATATTGTTACATGAACCATCTGGAGTTCTAAAGAATTTATGATAGCAAATTGATTTTGAACAATCATTAATTGATGTTTCAACACCACATTGCCTTTGTTTTAAAAATGAACGGAAAATAGGTTCAGTAAGTTCGGAATCAGTTGATAATTGCGAAGTTTGAATTAAGTGGCATTCTGATAGGTTGTCATTACTAATTCTGGGAAAAGAATCTAGAAAAGATCTTAAGTAATGTGAAATTGATGGAATACTAAACTTATTGATCCATTACGACCACAAGCATTACATGATTTTTGACAATTTGCTAACATATATTTTGGGCTTTTTGTACATTCACCCAACAAACTCCATATACCACAGTGCTTATTATTATCACAGCAACCATTCTGTTTGCATTTGTTGTCAGCCATAACCACCGATTGACAATCAAAAAAAATTTTAGCATATTACCAAATACAAAATTTAAACTTACAACATTTTTTAAAGACAAAAATTAAGAGAGTATAAAGTGACAGTATGAATAATTTCCTTATCATTATCTCTAAAATAATAAAAAGTATAATGAATATCCTTTCATTAACAAAGTGAAAATTAAATCTAATATTTTTATATATTTATGCGTAATTTTTTCTACAATTAAAATTATGAAACACCAATTATTAGTAGTGTCTAAATAATTTTTATATACTTTTAATTATGACAACACTAATTTTAATATAATAACTTTAAAAGAGAACCATTTAGTACTAATTTTTTAAAATTCTTTACTTTTTTTTTGTTAACATTAAAATACACATAAAAATTTTTGTAACTGATTATAAAATAGGCATTGTCTTTTACATAAATAATTTTCTAAATAAAAATGCTTTTGTTAGTTATATAATTATAAGCACTAAAAATAAAAATTTTTTATTACGTTAAAATCTTTATCTAATTTATAGTATATAAATAATTTGATTTAGTTATACTTTATAATATGTTATCTCCTAACTTTAAAATTTTATTTATAAAATCATTTAAAAGCTATATGAATGGTATAGAAATAATAAAATTTTATAATACCAAGAAGATGGTTATAAGATATGGAATATTTTTTTAAATCTATAAATTCAGCTAAAATTTCAGAATAATTGTGCCATAAAAGACATACTTTTATTAATAATACATCTCATTTATGAGAGTTCTATTGACAATATAATGAAAAGAAAATATTATTTTAATTTTGTCAAAATTATAAAATAAATATATCTACCATTCCTTTGTAATAATATTTTGGGAATATCAATTATAAAGTGACATAAAATTAGTGTATGATGTTATATTCCGGAGAGTGAACTTTAGTACATTGTTAAAAGTCTAAAATTTTACTTATTGATAATCAAAATAAAATTATATCCCTTTAATTTATCCTTAAAAATTAACTATTTCATGCTATAAAGTACCCAATTATTTATTAAATAATGTGTATGGAATCGTCATTTTTAAAGATGCCTAATTTATAAACATAAATGTCATAATCTATCTTTTCTTATATTTACGCCTGAAATTCTAAACATTTCGAAAAGTGTCTGTTATATTGAAATAATATAAAATAACACTTCTCTTTACAATACACCATTTTTATTCATATAATATATTTATAAGTAAAATAAATGTAATGAAGTACTTTTAAAAATATTTTTCATATTATAATAAAATGACTGTTGTTAATTTTTCACAATCCTGAGACAGTTTAAGTATCTAAAAGTTAAAAGTCAGATTTAAAGTGATACGCATGTATTTAAAACAATAAAGCATGATAGAAAAATTAAAAAACAAAAGAAGAAAGAATTTTTTTCTTGAATTGAGAATATTATGTCTTGATATTTTTTCTATATACCTTGACAGTAGTATTATAAGCGAGACAGAGTTGGGCAAAGTGAAACCAACCACCTGGCTATAATAATAAATAGACAAGAACATTATAATGTCTTAAGCTGAAGTATATTAATGTGAAATTTGATTAGACTTTTCTCATTCAAATACTCTTTAAAAACTTTAATAGATAAATATAAATAGACATATAATAAATAACACAATTAATATATAATATTTATAGGATAATATTTATCAAAAAGATATTTGAAAAAATATCAAATGTTGTTAACTTTATTAACATTTTTGTTTTATTTTACCATTAAATAAACTCAAAAAATATTGCTATTCAAAACATAAAATACATTTTTCGTTGTCTTTTAAAAGACTAAAAGGTTTATTTTGACATATCATTGAAATTATAATTTAATGATATATCACATGTTAAATACAACAAAAATTTAAACATTAAGTGTTTTATTTTTGAACTTTTTGTCACTTTAAATTATCAAATTCAAAGAATCATGTAATAGAAAAACAAAATTTGATTTACCAACAAGTTATACTTATTGAAATTAAAAAGATTTCCACAATGAAATATTTATTTGAGGAATATCACGGCAACTGATAGCGGCAGCACCTCTATCAGCCTTAAATGCTTCTTTAGGTATTCTTTTAATTTCTGGTTCAGTTGCACAAATTACAGACGCAATAGAGAGTTGTCGTAAATTACTAATTTGTTCTTGTGTAAAAATTTGCCTATTTTCATACCAAAATCTGTCACCATCACGTAGGCGAATAAATTGTTCTCCTATGATACAAGCAAATGTGGGACCAACAACAGCTCCTTCTAAAGGTTCCTCTAACATAGCACCAGCAAAAAGATCAATATTCTCAACATTACGATAAAGTTCTTTAGCTCTTTTCTTTACTAACTTATCACTAACTTCATCCCATGATTCAAAACTTTTAATTGGTTTCAGATGGCATAATCTTCTATAGGCATTATAACCTTTTAATCCATGATCTCTTCCTCTTTGAATATTCATAGATGATAAATCAACTGTACCACCAAAGAAGCTCTCTGTAACTTGAGGATTTATACGTTGAGCTTTCTTAAGTGGTGATGAAATCATTCCTCTAAATAATAAACTAATTTTAGTACTGTATTCTCTGATAAATCTTTCGACATTTTGAACAAAATCATTATTAGCAATTGTACGATAGTTCTCATCAACTAGCGGATAGTGTCTCTATAAGTTAAATTAAATATATTTTCAAAAAAAAGGAAAACGTACAACTATTGTACCATGTAATCTAAAACCAGCAGCAGAAAATTCATTAGATATTGTAGCATCAATATTCTCATTGTAACCTGTATACTTAGGAATCAATTTTTTTACATTTTTTGGACCTAAAATAGCTGGTAAAAATTCTTCGAATGTAATAACTTGAATAATTGATCCAATAAGTTTTCTAGTCTCCTGGAATACTCTATCACTTGACCACTGTCTATTTGCACCCATTAATTGTCTAGCCACAACATTATGATATCTTACAAATATAGTGTGTAATGCCGATAAACCACTAAAAAGATCAGCACGACCATCACCTGTTATTAGTCCATGTCCTCCTGTATCTCTGACACCAAATGGTGGAAATTCTTTTCCATTCATCGACTGAGTTCTTAAAAGATGCCTTGAACGAAGTGATTCCATATTACCAACATTATTTCCATAAATAGGTGAACCATCAATATAAGCCGTAGCTTGATTCATTTGTTCTCTTGGTATATTAAAAATTCCTGTTCCACATTTATTTACTGATCTTGCCAATCTAATACATGGAATTCTTCCAAATCTATAAAAAAACAACAATTATTAAACACAATTGATTCATGACCAACTTAGGATCTCCCCTTCTAAAGTATATATTTTGGCAATGCTTGGCATGTTTCATTTCACAAGTACATGATTCATGTCTTGCATTAGCAAGAATATCATGTGCCAAAAATTGTCCCCATTGCATTGCTAATTGATTATAAATAGAATTAATGTTTTTGTCATGAATTAATAGAAATCTTGTAACATCTCTAGCCTTAGGACGAGAACTTATCATTGGCATATTAAAACCATCCTCATACAATGGATCTTGTAATCTTAAGTAACTTGTAAATGCTGCTCCACGTAAAGGACGTTTTAAATTATTACATGTCCCATCCATTGAACGGAATTGTTTATGGAAGCAAATTGACTGTGAACAATCATTAGGACTATTTTCAGGTCCACAATCTCTTTGAATAACAGTGTCAGTAAATATTTTAGCATTCATAGAACGACGTCTAATTGTTTCTCTTGTTTGAACAGTATTACAACCAGAAAAGTTTAATTTATCAACCTCTATATAATAAATTGTTTAGTTATTTAATATTTTATTACTAGTACCTTTTTTTGGAGGTTCATGATTTGAACTATTACTTGAACATAAATTACAACTTCTTTTACAGTTTCTGCTCATAAATTGTTGAGTTTTTCTACACTCTCCTCTTCTTGCCCATACTCCACAGTGTTTATGGAAATCACAACATTTACCATGACATTTATGATGTCTTGTATCTAAAATAATATTTAAAAAAAATTTTAAATTCTTTCTTACATATTAAAGGAAACAGTAAAAGACATATTATAATGCTTTGAACGAAATAATTCATATTATTTTTATTCCCCTGAAATTGAAACTTATTTTTTATAACATTTTTAATCATTTCCAGTTATAATTATTTAAAATCTACTTTAAAGAGTTATAATAAAAAAAATAATTTTTAATTGCCACAAAATTTAAAATTTTTTATACATTTATATATGATATTAATATTAAAGAAGGTATAATTTTATTATTTTTATTAAACCTTAATAATAATTTATTTTTTCAATTTTGTACATAGATTAATAAACTTAAAGTATTCAGATAATAGAAAATGATAATATTAACCAAAGAGGAAAATATGATAAAGTGAGGAAATGGAACTTATATATATAAAAGTTTTTGAGTTATTTTATTGAAACATCTTTTATATAACTCAATTATCATGATACTTTTAATTTAGAACTTTATTTTTATGTATAAGAAAAATTTAAAATATTGTTTTTAGACATTCTATTGTTTAAATATTATTATTTTATTTATTATAATATATATCATTGCTATATTTTCACAAAACACTAATAATTGTAATAAAACAAACGTTTGACAATATTTTGAAATATTTTAATAAATGTTTTAATTTATGTATAAATATCTAAGTAGATATATGTATATTGCTAATTATAATTTCTAAATACAAAAATAATGATCATTTGAAAATGTGATTTCATTTAAAATGTTAAAAGCATTGTTTTTGATATCTTTTCATACAATGTATAATTTGAAAAAATACGTATATCATTTTATGAGGTACTTGAGAAATTATTATTATAAACTTATTTTTATAAAAACATATCTATTATTTTTTTAGCAATAGTTGAATTAGTTTGTACAAACAAAAAGTAAACAAATCATATGTTTTCTTAATTGTTACATCGCCAAAAAAATAAGTTGAAAGAATTTATTATTGAAAAATTGTTGAGTATATTGAAAAATACTGACGTCGGTGTTAAGATCAATGATTGCTGCATTAACAAACTGTACAAAAATTTTGTTAATAACCTTTTCTTCATTTACATATTATATACTGTCATAAATTGTAAAAATCGAGTTTTAAAAAGTAAATTTTTATATTGTTTTCTTAAACAGGCATTTATCAAATTGCAGTGAAAATGACACAATCACATTGTAAAATATGTAATAATTGTAGTTACATTTTTTAATATATCAATGCTATAAAAAAATTATTGCTTGAATGTAAATCTATCAATAAAGATTTTGATGATTCCTTTTTTTGTTGATCTATTTATGCTATATTAATGATAATATTTTTTAAAATTGTAGATTAATTATTTTTTATATAATATTTATTGTGGAACATTTTTGATGGTCGTTAAAGTCTATAAATAAAAGTTTGAGGTTAATCATTTTTCACATGTAATGGCTGTTTCATGTTATTCAAGTTTTGTGTTATTACTGATGATGATAAAAAATCTGATAGTAAAGATAATTATAAAATAAATGTGATTATATTACACGTGTGATTTTTGTGAGAGAAAAATATTTGGACATAAATGTATTTTACTATCATCATTACCTAATAAATTTTTAATTTAGTAATACTTAGATGCATATTATAATAGTCAGATTTTAAAATACATTCTTAACCCGTTTTTTAGAATATTGACGAAACGGTGAAATATATTAAATGAATAATGGTGTATGTTAAGATGTGGCGCAACATTCTTTTAACACTAAACTTTTGATTTCTCGAACTATTGCCTATTATAAATTTGAATATAATTGAAATTTAAAGTATTTCTTAAAATATTTTTGTTATCGTATCAAAGTTTAACTGTTACAATATATAAATATATATACAAGGTTAAAGTTGATTATATTATGAAATACTATGAAAAACTACAAAAATGTGAAGGTAATTGTGTAGAAGCTACTACTATACATTTTTTAACCTAAAAAAGATAAAATATATAATTATTTAATGAAGTATATCATATATCATCTTTTGACATCTTTGATAAAATAAACTTCTTATTTATTAATAGTAAAATTTCGAAGTCATCAAAAAAAAAATTTTTTTCCAACACAGGATGTTAATAATCAGAACAGTATTTGTAAAATTAAAATAATCGTCTTTTTTCACTTAATTTTTTTAACTCTCCTAAAAATGAAAAGTACATTATAATCAAGGAATACTAACGAATTTTTTATTCAATTTATTAAATATTTATTTAAGGAAATTGACAAGTATTATTTAGTTTGCATTGGATCATCAAATTTTACTATATCTATAAAATAGATATATATAAAAACAAATTATATGTAAATAGATTTATTTATTTAAACAGAAAAAAATCATTAATAAATTCCCTTTTTTTATATATAAAAATCTACTAGAAAAAAATTATAATTACTAAAAGTTTGTAGGTGAAATTTTAAATAATATTATAAAAATAAGAAAAAAGTTTTTATAATATCAAATAAAAATAAAGAGCCTATTCACCTTGAGGTATATATTTATATTACCATATTAATAAGCTTTATTCTTTTGAAAAAGATTTAAGAAATTTTATATTTTGAAACATTTCATCATATATAAAATATAATTGTATAAAAATAAAATTTATAAAATTCTTTTTCCAGATATCTCTTTATTTTGTATTCTAATTTAAAATAATAATAATGTTTCTTGTTTCTTTGATGAGTAAATTTTTATATATAAAATTTGATTTTATTAATGTTTATGATACCATGCAATGAGTTTCTAATTGATGATTATCAAAGTAGTAAATTTTTGTTTTTGTCTAAATTTTTGATCACTGCTAAAGTTCTCCTTTCCCATAAAACCCGATATAATAATGTCTCACTATTATTTCACTCAAATTATGCTACTTCTTCAAATACTTAGCACCGATATATAAGCATTCGTTAACCATGCAACACCATTTTTATCTCGTATGTTTTTAATTTATGCAATTACCACCAGACAAATTGACTTCTTTTTTAGTTATAAAATTTACCCTTTAACTTTTTTATTAATTTAACGTAGTTATTTTCTCCTATCATTCCACAAGGATAAGTTATTTTATTACTATAAAAATGATATTAGTAATATAGTAGACTAAGACGTATTATAATACCTATAAAAGTATGTATTTCAGTGAAATTGTATTCTAATTTACTTTAAATTCAAAATAGAATATAATCTGAGAATTTTTTTAATCATTCTATGCAAAAAATCTCTTTTATTGCCATAACCATTATTCTTCTTCAAAATACATATAATATGTTATTTTTTCCTCTCTTTTTTAAACTTTTCTTATTTTTTATAACAATTACCTTTAAATAACTTCTAATTATACATAAGATAATTATTTAGTCTATTTTGGAAAGGTTGTGAACGTTAATGTGATGATAGCCTTGATCACATTCTATAAGAAAATAAATTAAAAAAAGAGATATAAAAAGGTTGTCACTGTATTAATCTTTGATAATCAACCTTTTTGTACATTCACTTTTATAGGGTAGTTTCTAAATCTTCTTCTCTCTCCTTCTTATAATCTTTTCATCTCATTGTTAGACGTTTATTATTACTTAATCATATAACTAAAATTTTTTAAAAATTAAAACAAGCTTTTATTGTATTTATAATACCTCCATGGTGTTTTTAAAAAATAGAAGAAAAAAATCGTGTATAGAATTTAATACTTATTATATTATAAATATTTTTTAATTTAAATCAAAATTCAAAATTTGTCATTTATAATTATTATATATTTTTTCCTATTGATATTTATATATAAAGCTAATTGTTACCTTTTTAACCTTTATTTATTTATTGTCAAAAACTTACACTGAAAAGAATATAAATAGTATAAAAAATTATATATTTTGATATTCCTCTAAAATTGTGCTTTTTGATTGACGTAATCTTTTCAGAAAAAAAAGAAAACGTCTATTAAAAAAAAATTAAAATTAATAGATAACATTTAAAATGTTCCTTTTACCTACCCATATACCTCTTTTCTCTATTTTCATTGATATTTTTTTTCACATTCCTATAAATACACATAAATATGTATTTTAAACATTCATATTATTTTGCAGATTTTTTAAAACATCAAGTTATTCTTTTATAATTAACTATAAAAGGTTAACATATACATTCCCCCATCTAATAAATATAACATCATCAATTCTTTTGACCAAAAAAAAATAATTAACACATTACAGTTATCATACCTTCCCTACCATCCTTGTTTCGGCACAATTTAATTGAAAGTCATATTCCACAATCTCTACACTATATTTTAAATAACGACGCAAAAAATTTTCCCATTTAAATAGTGCCTTATCTTTGACTTCTTTTCAAACACAAGATAAATTTTATATTTTTACCTAATGAAGACTAAAATCGTATTTAATTGCACTTACAATAAGAGATCAACTTTTTTTTACTACATTACTTTCTCGATACCAAAGTGTAACAATATTAATATTTATAAGTTTTATGATATGACATTTCATTTATTTAAAAATAATCAACCCTATAATTTTTACATTATCTCTCCTTATTGTTATTACTATTATTTCTTAATTCACAGTATAATTATTATGATCATTTTATAGAATAAAAACATAAATATATACATTATATATTTTTTATATAAGGATAGACAAAGATAAAATTACTTTCAATTAAAAAGAGATATAATATACATTCCCTGAGAAATTAAGGATAAAAAACAGAATATATTGCAAATAAGTGTATATTTGAAGAAAATATTTTCATATCTTTACTAACTAACAGTCAAAAAAAGAATGAAAAATATTTTAAATTTAATAATTTTAATCCTCTTACTTTTAGGTATAAGTTTTTTACAAAAACATTTTTTAACAATTCATTTTTTTAGAAAAAATATCAGCACAGTTGTCACCACCAGTAACTGAAAATTTTAAATGTTTAAGCAATGGATGTTGTGATCAGCACGAATGGTGCCGATTTTGGGCATCTATTGGTGAATGTCAAAGTAATGGTGATTGGATGACAATTAATTGTCAATTAGCTTGTAATACATGTAAAGCATCTAAAAGTATGTTTATTCTTATTACTTTAATTATTTATTATTAATTTTTTTACACAAATTTATGTAAATTAACACAAAATTATTACAGGTAATGAAAGAATATCAAATAAACCGTCAACTAGTACAAATTTACCCAAAGGATAATGGTAACTGCAATGCTATAAAGAAAAACCCAAGTAATGCTGCAGAGGATCTTAAAAAAGCTGGATTAATAAATCCAGTAGAAGATATATCATCAAGAATTATACTATCAATAGACGATATTACACGTTCAGTACCTACTGGTTGTGTTCCACAAGTATATTTTTTCATAATATTTTTAAATTATATATTTATTTTTGTAGATTGCCTCTACTGATTGTAGGAAAGCACTATGCTATCATTTATCATATCGTACATTAGATGGAACTTGCAATAATTTAGACAATCCATTGAAAGGTGCTGCTTTTAAACAATACTTAAGGTATGTACTAATATTATTTTATATCTTTAATAAAACTTTTTTTAGACTCCTTCCACCAGAATATGAAGGAGGTAGTATGGGTGAACCAGTTGGTAAGCAAATAAATAGTATTAAAATTATTTTTATTTAATTTTTACAATGATTAGTAATAATCACATATTAATTAGATATATAATTTTGAAAAGAAATATAAAAATCATCTATTGATCAATGATAATGTAAAAAATGTTTTATTAATATTATTTATTTTTAGACTCTATTACACCAAAACGTCCAAGTGCCCGTGATGCATGTAGACTTTTATTATCATCAAATCAAGTTGTTAGTCATGATTCCTTCAACACATTAATGATGCAATTTGGACAATTTTTATCCCATGATATGTCAAAAACAACATTACAACCGACGTCACAATGTAAAACATGTGGTCCTGTTCCCTCCAAATGTATACCAATAAAAATTTCAATAAAAGATCCTAACGAAAATTTCAAGAAAAAGGAATGTTTAAAGATGTCAAGATCAGCACCAGTATGTGGTACTGGGCAAACAACTCCAAGGCAACAATTAAATGAAAATTCTGGTTTTATTGATGGTTCAGCAATTTATGGATCTTCTTCAAAAGATTTACACAAATTTAGGGAGGGTAGGACTGGATTTTTAAAAATGACAGCTTTTAATAGTAAAATGTTTCTACCATTTGATACATCAAAATGTATCTCAAAACAAAGTTGTGTTGCATCATTTGTTACCGGGGACATTCGTGGTAATCTATTTGTTGGTCTTGCATCTATTCATATATTATTTGCACGTGAACATAATAGAATTGCAAGAGCCTTACAATCATTAAATCCATCTTGGTCTGGTGATAGAATATTTCAGGAGGCTAGAAAAATCAATGGTGCTATTCTTCAACATATTGTTTACACTGAATATCTTCCAAAATTACTAGGTACATCAATGGAAAATGTTGTTGGAAAGTATAATGGTTATGATCCAAATGTTGATCCAACAATATCTAATGTTTTTGTAACAGCTGGTTTTAGATTTGGACATGGAATGATTCAAGAGATATTTAAAAGAGTAGATGAAAATGGTAAAACAATAGGTGATGGTGCATTACCATTCTCTGATGGTGTATTTAAATCAGCTAAAATACTCTTTGAAGGTGGTATTGATCCAATCCTTAGAGGCTTAATGTTACAACAAGTTAAAAGGCCACATAGAATGACACCAGCAATTACAGAAAAAATGTTTGGAAGTACTGATCTTGGTGCCGTTAATATAAATCGTGGAAGAGAACATGGAATGCCCAGTTATAATTCATGGAGAGAATTTTGTGGTGGTAAAAGAGCAACAACATTTGAAGAATTTAGTGATCATATATTAGATAAACATGTTCGTGGTGGTTTAGCTAAAGCATACAAATCACCTGACGATGTCGATCTTTATGTTGGCGCAATGCTCGAAGATCCTGTCGTTGGTGGATTAATTGGATCAACATTATCATGTCTTGTTGGAAATCAATTCAAACGTTCAAGAGATGGGGATAGGTATAGTTCTAATATTTTTTGTAAGTATATATATGCAAATTATTATTTTTAGATTTTATTATGAAAATCCAGGAATATTTACAAATGAACAGTTAAATGAAATTAAAAAAGGAAGTTTATCAAGAATTATATGTGATAATAGTGATGGTATCCAAGTGATTACAGAAGATGCTTTTTTGGTTCCTAAGAATGGAATGAAACCATGTACCAAAATTTCTTCAGTTGATTTATCAAAATGGAAAGATTAATATTATTAATTTTATACAGGATATAATAAGTATACTTTTTCATTTGTCACCAATTTCTATCTATTTTTCTATACCAAAATTATTAATTAGGCAGGTTGTTGCGCAAAAAAATCTTATAATAAAATACAAAAAAAGAAAGTGGTTAGGAAAAATGTACCATGAGAAAGTTTAACTTACCTATAACATTTTCATCTATATAAAATAGATAGGACAAAAAGATTAATCTCAAATTATAAATTAAAAAATAAAAAACCTTTTCTTTTTACAGAAACTCCTGATATACTTGTAATAATAAACAAAAAGTGTTTTTTAATCAAATATTAGAAATCATAATAATGAGTTTGGAATAATTTTTAATAACTTCAAAAATCCATTTTTTTTATGTTTATAAAATGTAACAATGTTTTTTTGTACATATAATGAATACATTTTAAAAAAAATAAAACTTTGTCATTTTTTTTATATTTTTGGTTATATTTTTATTTAGTCACAGAATTTTCTTAAAAAATATTAATTACTACCGTGACGACAAAAGATGTTAACATATTGTTTAACCCTTTCTCAGCAAAATAATATAAATTTTGGTTAATTTTAATTGGTGATAACAAGTTACATTACTTTCATAAACAAACAATAATCTTCCAATGGCGAAAAGAATCTAAATTTTCTTGGCTACTTTTTTAATATATATTATTATGTTAAAATTACAAGATTATAATTTTTTTATTATAAAATTTAATCGTATACAATTTAAGAGAAAAAATTAACATTTAATAAGATTAACTTTTACAAAATAATGAAGTTTTATAAACAAGTAATTGTTATGATGTTTGGTTTTGGGTAGATTTTATGCAATACACAAGGAAATTATTTCATTATTGTAATGTACAGTGTCATATAGGATCATAGAAAACTGATATTATAGAAATTTAAAATTAAAAAAGATAATATTTTCTGTAAGGCTTATAATTTTTTCATCAAAAGTTAAAGAGTTTTTTTTTGCCATTAAAATGTTCTCATAATCGTTGTTAACCATTTGAAATTATTTTACACTATAACAAACCAAAAAAAAGACTTTTTATTTATTTAGTTTACAAATTTTTGTATTTTTCTTTATATAATATATATGAAACAATTTTTAGTCAAAGTTTTTAGTTACATTGCTTTGATTATTTTCAAATTGTTTGTTACTATAAAATATCTAACCATTAACAATAATTTATTTTTGGAATTGACAAAACAACATTAGAATATCAAATCTAATGTAATTAAAAATTTTTTTACTAATTTTACGATTGTTTGTTAAAATTAATACTTGAATTGAAAATGCTTGTATGCTTATAATTTTGGACAACAATTTTCATTACTGTAAAAAGAAAATTAATTATATTTCAATAATCCCAGTTATATGAAGAGTTTTATAAAAACAAATAAATTCTAATATTTACAAAATTAATGCATATTTCATAAATTTAATTTTAATTTGTTGTGCATAATAAATGTTTACCTATATGTCGATTACAACGATAAGGTTTTATTAATAAATGTTATCCTTTAAAAATTCTATACAAAAAACTATTATTATACAATTTGGGGAATACAGAGAAAAAATGTTATTAAATTGTACATTGTACGATTAAATTTTTTTTTATAAAACATAACATACATCAAAAAATGAAAATGGTAATACGAATTTAAAAAAAATGAATATAAAACATTTTTTTACATAAATCAATTTCAAAAAATATAAAATTTATCCAATTTAATGCTCTAACTTTATATGACAATTGCCATAAATTTCGTATAATATATTCATTCTTAAATATATGTATATATTTTGGTTTAAAATGAATGAATAAGATACTAGTTATGTATAATTTTACAAAAAAAAATTCTGAATCATTGTCTAAAATAGTAATGTTAAAGAAAGAGTCATATATATTAATGTTAAAGGAATGATTTAGCAAAATTCATTTACCTCAACTTACAATCATTCTCAAGAATTTATCTAAATTTCATATTACTTTTTCTTATAAAAAATACTATTAAGATGCATGAAGAGTTTATTAGTGACATTAGACTAAATGCTGTTAAAAATTCTTCCATATTTCATAATGAGACACATACTATAACCATTCCTAAATGGCTTCAGCAATTACCTGAGAAAGTATTAAATTTATCTTCTAAAACTGATATTATTAGAATGGAGATTGAAGCTAGTCTTCATAAACCTGAAAGTCCCCTTTATTTTTTAACATTTATCATATCACTTTTGACAATTGTCATCATCATTCTATTGCTGCTATCTCTTTGTTGTTGGCTTTGCTGGAGGAACGGTAAAATATTAAGTAAATTTAGAAACAAAAAATCAAAAAATATAAATGATAAAAAAGATAGGATGCAAAATATAACAAATGTTAATGTCCTTCCATCATCACAAAAATGTATGGATTATAAAGACAAAGTCGAAGAAAGAGGAAAAGTTGAGATGGAGACTGAAGAAAGAATAACTATTGACAAGTATGATAAGCCTACTAGAAGTGGTATTTATTGTAAATCTCCATGTAATAACTATTTTTCTGAAGAATCTCATATTGATGGTAGTTATAAGGAATCTGGTGTTGACAGATTTGAAAAAAAAGAAACAGTCAACTATCCAATTAATCAGAAATGGACTAGAAAAATTGGTGGAGAGTCATATGGGTCTATTTTATTGAAGAATGATAAATTTCATAGGAGAATTGATTGTGGGGAAGACAATGAGATTGTAGAAAGAGAAACATACGAAATTGGAAGATGTTAAAATGCTTAATGATCTTAGCGTTAAAAAAGATTCTTTATTTTAATATAAGCTTTGTAATCAATTGTACTAAAAGACAATAATTCTACACTTTTAGGTGTAATAGTGTATATTAATAATAATAAAGAAAAAACCATTGTTGAAAACGAATTATATAATATTAATTATGAAAAGAATTTTCTTTTTTAAAAATTGTATATTTTTTATAGATATATTTTGTTAGGACATCACTATCTTTAAGTGAAATTAATTTTCCACCATCCTTTACAAGCCCAACAAACATATCCTCTAGGTAAGACTTTGAGATAGCTCCAACCATATATATTGAATATTCTCTTAACAAGGATTGGTATTCCCAATCTATTGTATCTTTTGTATGACCATCACTAAGCAATACCAAAAATTGCAATCTATTCTGTAATGTGTTTTCAGCATTACTATTATTATAATGATGGCTATTATTATCATTTATTGTCTCCATGGTTTTTTGTCCAAGTAGATAACCATTTGCAAAATTTAATGCCTTTCCAAGACTTGTAACACCACCATTTCTACTCAGATTACTTATAGCATTTTTTAATTTCTCAAATGAATTGTATTTCTCAAAAGGAATATTAAGAAAAGGTTTACGATTAAAAGTAATAACACCAATTCTCGAAACCTCTGGAATTTTAGATGCTGATAAGTTATCCAAGAAATTTTTTATAAATTGTTTGTACTGAAAAGATTATGAAAAAATTGTTAAAAATAATTTTATGCTTACCTCATCAAAAGTACTATTTGAAATACTATTACTATCATCAATAAGAAACAAAATATCAAATGTATACTTAAAATCAACATCTTCCTCATTCTTCTCACTTTTCACTTCCACAATATTCTCCATAACACCGATCTCATCTCGATTTTCACTTAATACTTTCTTTTCACTTAAAATTCTATTTTCATTAAAAGCTTTATTTTCATTGTTAGGAATACTTAAATTATGAATATTATCATCCAACTTCTTGTTATTGCTATAACTTTGATTCTTCTCAATAATACGATTTTCTGTACTAATTTTTCTTTTAGATTGTTTTTCTATATAAACAAAGTTAAAATAAGAATTCTATACTTACGAGTTTGTTTTACATTACTGTTATTTATAATAAGAATTGATAAGAGTATTAATAATAATCCACCTACACAACCTAGTATTGTTATTGTGGCTTTTGTTGATAAACTTAATTGTAAAGTTGTTGAGTAATCTATTAAAAAAATAGTAACAAAAATAACAACATTTATTAAATTACAATGATCACAAATTTCATTCCAAGCAATTGTTTCCTTTAAATTAAATCTTTGGCATTGTCTAATATTCCAAAACAGATATGACCACCAACGAAGATCAACATTACTATTAAATAGTGATTTTAAATTTATAGAGGAGAGTAACGACATTTTTTAATGATAAATATTGTTAAAACATATACAAGATAAATTTACAATAACTATGGAAACACAAAAAAAAAACATACCATATGTATGAAGGGTTTGTGTAAAATTAATAATACCATTTAAAAGATACTCCTCCAATTCAACTAAATTTTTTGTTTCATTTACACGAAAGTGTACCGTTATAGCTGAGAAGGCATACGTTGAAATTTTTATCTTACTAGTCATTTTACCAATTGTTATTTGAAAGATAAAAATCGGACCATTTGGGAGAAATAAATTTTCATTTATCTTTACCTCTGGCAACTGATCAGTAATATAAATTATTATTAATATTACATTATATGCAGGAATTGGACGATAATAATTGGATGCTGATGAGAATGTTTCTTTTACGATTTCACTGACTGATGGTAGCAATGGTGGAAATAACATTAACAATGATTCATTACTAGTATTATCACCAAAAATTTTGAATGTCTCAAAAAAATTGACAACATTTTGTGAAGATTGTACAGAACTTAAATGTATGTCATGGTGAAGTGATGGTGTAAAACGGGACACAGCAATTTTTGAGTGGTAATCATCTATATCTAATGCTCTTATTACTCTTAATATAAAATCAATAACATCATTTTTATTTTTTTTAACATTCTCCTGTGATAGGTAAGTGTAATTAATCATATCATCAAAAATAATATGAACATTTAAAGAAGGTAATTTAATACTAGTTGTGGGGTGAGATTGAAATACTAAGAAAAGAACTAATTTAATTATACAACCAAGTATAACATTCATTGTAGTATGATGAAAAAAAATATATAAAGTAAATAAGTTTATGATATATTCATCCAATATGGTGACCTTTAAAAAAATTATAGTATTGTTGTTGCTAGGTTGTATTTGAATTTTTCCCATTTTCTTTATGTAATTGTTAATTTCTTTATATCATCCTCAAGCTTTATTGTATTATTTGTTAGTGTTTCTCGATAATTGTGAACTTGTTCAACGGTATCTGGAAGAGCTTGAAGGTTATGTTTCTTTAGCTCTTCAAGAACTTTGAAATAAATACTTAGGGCTCTTGCTGGTATTCTATTTTTTCTATCTTCATTAGGAATAATTTTTTCTGCTAATACAGGAAATATTGGTTTAGTTGTTACGACATCAAGTGATGTTGACTGACTAATTTTTTCACTAGAGTTTATTTTCGTTTTCAGTGGATGTAATATCATTGTTGTTACAACATTAGGTAATGTTGTAATACTAATTTTTTCAGTTGAAATTTCTGTTGTTGATATTAATACATCTGTAGTCGTAATAATAGAAGTAAAAGTATGTAGACCAGTTGTTGACAATTGATCTTCTCCATCGTCCAATTCGATAATACCTTCTTTTTTAGTTACCATTTCTTTAGTATGCGTTATCTTATGTAAAACATCCTCATAATAATCATAGTCATTATATTCTTTATACACCTCATCTTGTTTACCATCTTGAAAGAATTTTTTTGAATTTTCTAATATTTCACTTACAGCATCTGTGTCTTTTTTTTCTCTAGAAAGTAAATAATACTTTGTGTCCTTATCTGAATAATATTTGTCAATTTCTGTGATAGTTAAATTACAAATAAATGATAGTAAAATAAATATTTTAAGGGGAGAAATATATCTATACCAAATATTATCAAACATTGTTTTTTGTAAATATTAAAATACCACGATTTGATAACATTTTTATACTATTATTATTATATGGATTAAAATATAATAAAAATATTTTTTACAATTAGTCTTGAACATTTTTAATTCATAAAAAAATTGTTTTACCCTTTTCCTTGTCTTTTTTTGATAATTTTAAAAAGTGCATGTAAATAAAGGGAGGATGACGTATGTTGAAATATGGATTACTATTGAAAATTCTGTCAGTTTCTTCTTGTTTTGCTTTTAATTTTAGCTTTCTCTAATATATTGGAAAATTGTACATATTCGGAGTAAAAGATATACATAAAACAGCCAACATTTCTCTTGGAATTTCTTTTTAACTATTTAATCAATGGTATATTTTTATAAAAATTCTATTAAATTTTATTTAAATATATATACACCGTGAAATTTTAATGTCATCTGACTAAATTTTGCAATTATAAGAAAAGTTTTACTTTTTTATTAAATTCATCTCATTAAAATATCATCGCTTAGTCAACTTCACTACTTCACTTTGTTGCAATGTTCTTCTTATAACATTAAAATTATTGATAATTGTCATCGCGCTAAATATTAAATGGCAAAATATTTATTCATCTTAGAAACTTATTTTACTTTAAGTAAACTTTCTCTATATTTTGTTATAAAATAAAGACACTATACTTTATGTACGGCATCATTTTTTAACACAGATTTTTATAAGTCATCCTTCCAAGCTTTTAAAACGTGCATTTTTGAAAATTCTCATATAAACTTAGTAGATATAATATATTACTAAAAATAAACTCTTACATATATTATGTGTATTTAAATTAGAACTATAAGGCCGATAAAGCCTTTTTTTGATGCATACACACATAATTTCAAAATTAATGTTAATAGAAATTACAAATATAATGTTTCTATAGTGATGCATTTTAATAGAAAAAAGCCATTCGTTTTTTTTTTCCGAAAAGTAAATCCAACTAACACTTTACTACATTTCCATCTCCCCATAGCAACATCCAAAATTATTTTAATCGAGTTTTAATAATAAATATAATTGTAATCTAACATTTAATATAATATATTTATGTTAATAGACATTTAATTTTATCTGACTTTTAGAAAAAAGTATGTCTGAAGCTAGTTTTGAGAGATTGTTTCATGAAATTGTACCATCAAAAGATACCCCACATGCTAAAGTATCAATTGTTGGAGTTGGACAAGTAGGAATGGGATGTGCCTATTCTATCCTCCAACAAAATATTGCTTCAGAAATTGCTTTAGTTGATGTTGTTGCTGATAAACTTCAAGGTGAGATGATGGATCTCCAACATGGACTTGCTTTTACCAAACCATGTACTATTAAAGCAGGAACAGATTATAGTATTACTGCAGGATCTAAGATTGTTGTTGTTACTGCAGGTTGTAGACAACGTGAAGGTGAAACAAGATTATCACTTGTCCAAAGAAATGTGGAAATTTTCAAAGGAATTATTCCACAAATTGTTAAATATTCACCAGATACACTTATTATGGTTGTTTCAAATCCTGTTGACATCTTAACATACGTCACCTGGAAAATTTCAGGGCTTCCAAGAGAAAAAAGTTTTTGGCTCTGGTACTAACCTTGATTCTGCTCGTTTTAGATTTTTATTATCTGAAAAATTGAATATTGCAACATCAAGTTGTCATGGATGGATTATTGGTGAACATGGTGATTCAAGTGTTGCTGTTTGGTCTGGTGTTAATGTTGCTGGTGTCCAATTGAATGCAGTTGCAGCTAATTCTAATGAACCAGCTCATATCGAGAAATGGGAAAAAGATATACACACACAGGTTATCCAATCAGCCTATGAAATTATTAAATTAAAGGGATACACATCATGGGCTATTGGTCTTTCAGTTGCCAATATTGTTCATGGTATCATGAAAAATAGTAGAAATCTTTTTGCTCTCTCTGTCAATGTAAATGGTCTTCATGGAATTAATGAAGATGTTTACCTTTCTTTACCAGTTGTTTTAGGAGCCAATGGAGTTACTCATATTGTTAAACAAACTCTTAACGATAAAGAGGTTCAAAAATTACAAGCATCAGCAAAACAACTTTTGAGTGTTCAAAATGAAATTACATTTTAAATTTCAATGCAACAAAACATTAATCATTGAATGAAAACATCCAATTTAAAAAAAAATTCTTCTTTTAAACTTGTTTATTGTTAAGAAGCATATTTGTTTCTACAATTATAAAAAAAATCCTGGAGAATTTATCTTATAGCAAAAAGATTTTTTAACACAATGAAAAGATTGTTTATTTTTAAAATTTACAAATATCTTTGCTTTTAAGATCTATAACGATACTTTAAACTTTTTTCTTACGCATATTTTCGTTGAAATAATATAAACAACTTTTTAAATTTAATTAATTATTAACCAAAAATACATTTTAAATTACAAAATTAATTTAATTTTCAATACAACAATAAAAATACGAAATATTCCTATAACACGTCATTTCAATTTTTTTCTTAATGATTGAAATTTCTACATTATTTATTATGAAATTTTTTGAGAGGAAGATTGTAATAAATACATAAATAATATTAATCTTTTTTGAGATGTTAAATTAAACTTAATTTATAAGGAATTTAAGTTTTCTTGATTTTTATTTATTAAAATTTTACTTTCAAAGTGTTTATTTTTTTTTTGAATATTAACTTTGTTCTTAAAAAACTGATTTTTAGGGTACTAAAAAAATCTTTCTTTAAATAGAGAAATTTCATAAATATTAAAATTTATTTGTAAAAAAATATTTTCTTTAAAATGTGTAAAAATGTATATAATGGTTAGCTAAAAATTTATTATTAGAAATGAAGCATATTTATAAATTTTTGTTTTTTATTATATTAAAGCTTTTACTTACTTACAACGTATTCAACTTCTTATCTCTTCTCTTTTTTGATAAAATATCAATTTTTAAAGTTCATAATAATTTTGTGTGGCTAGTTCACGTAGGATGTGATATGTAGTATAAATGAATTAGAACATTTCCAATTCCACTCAATCTCAATTATTGTCAATTAAAGCTAAATACTTTTTATAATCCCTACAGCCATTTAATAACAAATTTTGTGTTAGAAAAAATAAATATTTTAAGAGTTTGTTAATTCCCGATGATAAGATTACGGTAGATGTATAATCAAATCTTATCACATTTCGATGTTATTAACTTTATCCATGAATAATATAATTTTAAGCCTATTAAATTATTGGAAGTAACTGATACTTTTTAGGAATATATAAAAGCATTACTTTTACCATTTATGACGATTTTTTAAGATTAATGTTAAAAGCTCTCATCTTTACTTGGAAAGATTCTTTTTTATTATATTCCTGGATGGTGTGAAATTAGTGTATTAAGGGCATAAATTAATATTTATTTCTAACATTTTATTTATCATAAAGAAATAATTTTTAATTTTTAGAGATAAGACATCTTTAAAGAAAATGCATACTTACATAGGTATTCTACCAATATTTTTGATTCTCATTATTTCACTTCACATGAAAACAGTAGGTTTTATAGTTAAATTAGGAAATAATTAATTCGATATATGTTATAGACCGTAAATGCTAGTGAGATGGAAGAATTTGAGGAAATTAAAAGAAGTCCAATAATGGGATTTGCCAAACGTTACCCATATAAAACTTTTGCATTCGCTAAAAGAGGATATGGATCAAGATTTGCTTTTGCTAAGAGATCTACAGATGATAATATGGAAAATAATGACGATTCAATTGAAGATACTATAAATGATCCTGAGAGTAAAAGAAATTACCCATACAGATTTGCATTTGCTAAAAGAGGTTACAATAGTAGATTTGCCTTTGCTAAGAAAAGTTACCCAAGAACTTTTGCTTTTGCTTAATAGTTTAAGAGCATAAAAATAGAACAATATATGCAAAAAATGTTTATGTAATAAGAGGAAAGTCTTTATAAAAATCCTCTATACCAATAACTTCATATAATTCACAGGAAGATGATAACAGCCAAAGCATTCAAATATTTTTTGTATCCTTCAAAAGCTTACATAAATCTTACATCAATGATTTTAATATATAAAAATAGACTACAAAAACGAAAGCATTCACAATATATTAAGTACATTAATATAACATGATTTACTTTTAAAATATAGTAATAATAAAATTTTAATTTAATGTATTTTGCTTTGGTGAAATTTTACGACACTTAAAAAAACAAAATAAAAAGTTTTATAAATTGAGCAATTTTTTGCACGCATTCATATTATATTATCAAGAGGACCAATTTTATTTAAAAAATTGTTGTTCAATTGGGTATAAATTATAGCAAAAATATGTTTTAAAATGAATATAATTTTATAGTACTATTTTAAAATTTATATTAAAAAACAAATAATTATATTAAAAAAACATGACACCATGCTATATCTCATTTTACTAAATATTATCAAACAAATAATGACTTGTGACATTAAAAATTTTTATAAAAAAATCTTAATGTTTACCAGGATCAATTCGTATCCTTATAGCTTTATTATTTGCTCTTGACCACAACAAATCCGGAGTCTCATTTATTCCATGCAATATTTCAACATTATCCCTAATCAAAGGTTCATCATTATTGGGGCAACAAATGTCATTAAAATGACCAATGCAAATGCATATACTACATGTAACTAGACAAAACATTGCAACAACCAAAAAAGTATGTTGTAAAAAATAACAACTGTAATAATGGTAATTAATGAAAAAAACCTTTTATAATTTTAAATTTACCTGATACCAACTAATAGCATTTTGAAGACTTTGAAAAAAATTTGAAATTTTCGTAATTTCCATTATTTTTAAAAATTTTATTACTACCAATTAAAGGAAAGCTTTCTTAGTAAGTATCTAAAAAGTATCTTCTGAATTGTTACAACTTATCAATACTTGGCATATCCATCTACACACATCTTTTAGTCTTTTTGGAATATATATAAAAGCGCCTAATTCATGAAGTGAAAGATTGTGTTGTTTATATTTTAGGGTAACCAAATTAACAAAAGAAATATTTATAACTTTAAATTCCCCATTGAGATTACTCATCAACTTTACATGTATGTACAAAAACTCTCCTAATAAAATTTTAGATTTATGTATATTTTAGTAAATTTACAAATGGTTTCGGTTAAAATTACAGTAAACTAAAAAAATAAATACATACATAGTGCATTAAATTTATTTATTCATTAATCATTTATTTTCTCCATAAATGAAATCAAAGTTACACCCTATATAATTTAATAAATATATTTTTAAAAAGACAAATGTTTTTTCTTTTTCATTTAAAATTAATAAAGTTATTAGTGTATATTTCATAAACATTTCTACTTATGTGTTTAAAAATAAAAATAAAATTCTTTTACACCTATTTACTAAAAAAATACTTTTATTTTAAAAAGATGATTTTTTTACAATACAATATTATAGACATATTTTTTATGATTTCTTAGAAACACATTAATCAAGTAAACATTAAAAAAACGGAAATAACTGAATAAAGAAAAAAAATAATTTTGTAAAAATTACTAATTATACAACATAAAATATTAAGATAATAAATATATTATACCCATATAGATATTTTTCTTTCACCATACGTCAAGTTTAAGATAATAGTGAACAAAAAAAGTTACAAAAGTGTAATTTAATAATCTACAAAAGTACTTTGAACATTAAGATTATATTTAATCAAAACATTTTTCTAATTAAAAAAGTATTGAATGTTGTCAATTTTATGGTACTTAAAAGTACATCAAAAGTACTTACGATTTTTTGAGCCTTGTAATTTCCCTAATGAACTTTAAAAATTGTATTGAATAAAAATTTTAAATTATGTTTTGTCAATTTGTTAAGATAATAAAAATGAAAAAGATTAGTAATATGTTAATGTTATTATTAAAAATTTTTTGTTCTTTATAAAAAAAGAAAAACACATTACTAATTCATTATGTACTATTTAAGAACGAATACATTTTAATTTCCTTACTATTAAAAGAAATCCCATTACTTTTTTCCTTGATTTACCACAATTTCTATCAACTTATTTTTTAACTTTCATTATTTTTATGGGATTATACTTTTAAAATTTTTTGAATTATTTCCTTATAAATCACTTATAAAATGCATGAAATTTAAATGATTCTTTCTGTGAAACATTTTACAAAGATAATTGCTAAAACAAAATACTATATTTTTGTAGATAATAAAAATATTTTTGTTTTTGAACTATCATTAAAAGAAGATATTTAAAAAATGACTTATTTTCACTTTTCCTTAATATTAAAATTATAATTCTTCTGTTAATATAAATATGTGTATTACAATTGACATTAATTATGAATCTGTTGTGAGAAATGTCCTTAATATGTGTTTAATGTTTTAATAATATCAAATGAGTATTATTATAAAAAGCTATTTAGTATATTTTGATTTATCATTTCTTATTGAGTTTTCTTCTTAAATCTTCAAAAAAGTAAAGAAAAATGAAACTAATTAGATATCTCTCAAATTTAAACTTTTAATTTTATTGTTTCTTATAAAAGACAACAAGAAATAATTATAAATATTCTTTTGATGATTAAAATATTTTAATAATTTCAATTATAATGCCAAATGTTATTAATTATTTTAATCGTCTATACATACTATTTTATTTTTGAAATATTTTCTCCTCTATAAACATAATCAACGAAATTTACTAAAATATACTATTAAAATTAAGTTAATTTTTGTCTTACTCATATTAAGTTACCACTATATTATTTGACTCTTTTAGTATTTAGAAAAAAAATTCATTTTGAATAGAAATTACATAAATATGTTAAATTATTATTTTAATATTTTCCATTATAGTAGCAAAAGGAGTGTTTTTATTCATATTTATTTTCTTTAGCCATAATAAATCATTCCTACCACCTAATATTTTTATTTAAAAATTATTATAAGAACTTATTGAAGATGATAGAGGATGAGACAAATGTTAGATCTTTAAATAATATATTAATATCCCTAATAAAAATTGCATGAAATTTCTTATTTAATTGTATACAATAAGAGTAGAAATTGTGTTTAATAATTTTCTATTAATAAAACAACATTATTTTTTTGACAAATAATATTATTTAAGTAATGCATAATGAAGTATTCATTTTTCAGGTTTATCTTAAAGTATAACTGTCACATAACAACAATGTTTGCTAAAGTTTTTATTACTTTAATAATTTTTGTTGTTGTAATCAATGTTTCTGGATTTCAATCGCAATCAAGAGATGTTCAATTTATATCAAAATTTGTAACTCCAGGTAGCAAAAATTTGCTAACATTAGTTTTTATAATATTTTTTTATAGATAATAACGATTTACAACTTAATCCATATAGTCATCATTATTATGGACCAATGTCAGAATTTAAAAAAAGAGCGTATGTAAGATTGGCAGGAAAGCGTGCTCTTGTGCGTCTTGGAAAACGTGCTTATGTAAGATTAGGGAAAAGGGATAACCAAATACCTTATATCTTTTAAAAAATTTATTCAAGACTTTTTTAAATAATTTTTTATCTATTTCCAAAATCTATCATCTTTTTTACTAATTCAAAGTACTGTTTCATAAATTTTAGTATGGAGTGGTGAAATGTGAAACATTTAAAAATGAATGTTGGTTTGCTGGATAATTACAATATCACACTTCACAACATCTAAACAATATGTATGGCTGATTTTTAAAATATTGCATTTGGTCTTCCTTAATGATCATTATTGAACTTTTAAAATATCCTTATATTTCCATTACACATTTATTTTGACAAAATAAAATTAATTGTATGCCTTTATAGTTATACTTTTTTACATCAGCAAAAAAATCCTATATAAATAAAGAAAAGCTGTTTGAATTATAAACACTTTCTTTTATTTTTTCTAATTGTTAAAAAAATCTTCCATTGTAAAGTGATGTTATAAGTAAAATATTCAATCATTTGATGGAAAAAATTAAATGCATTTTTATATTTTGTTATAAAATAATTTAAAAGCAATAATTATATCTATTTTCATAAATTTTTGCCGCAATATCAAATTTTTTATGACCATTTTAAAGTATAAGTCTTCATTTTGAATTTATATAATTAAATGATAAGTAAAATTTTTAATGCCATTATATTTTTTTTTAAATTGAACAATTTTTTTTAATTACTATAACTTTTAAAAAAATTTATTCCTTGTTTTTAAATTAATTTTTTATACAAACTTTATATTTTAATTATAATTTTTTAATTATTTAAAATAAAATTCATTTCTCATTGTAGTAGTATAGTTTATTTTAATAATAAGTAATATTTTTTAGTTATTTAATTGTGAGAATTACACCGCTATAATAAATTAAAATAGATTTTATTTTTGTTTACACATGCACTTAAAGAGTGTCATTTGATAAAAAAGGATAACTTCAGAGATAATATGTCAAAGATAAGGATATATGTGAAAATAAGAACTATTATCCACCATATTTTTTATTAAAATAAATTATCATAATTATTAAATATTACTAAAAAGCGACTACTTTATTTTAATAATATCAGATGATCCATAATTTAAATGGATATGTTTTAAAATAAAAGGCATTTAAATAATAATATTCTAATAAAGTAAAAACTAGTAAGTAAATTTTTAAAACACAGTAGTAATTTTCGAGGAAAATTCAATAATATAACTATATAAAACAGTTGCAAATATAATTACGCAATAATTATAACAATCACTTTTTTCAATTTTTTTGAGATATGGCGTTTTTTGTCACCCGAATCAGTTTTTATGATAATATTGATTCAATGTTTTGACCACCAATTCATATGTTGCAAGGCATATAGCTGTATTTGGGACAGTACGCATCATCTTAAAAATTGTAAAAAAAAAATTGTTTGTTAAACATCTATTTAGAAAATTACCTGAACATCAATACCCTTATACATTGCCCTAATTCCTCCCTCTTTGTAGATTTCCATGATATGATGCCAAAAACCAATTTTTTTATATGTACCCATTTCACGTGTTCTTGTGCGAACAATTTCTATAAAAAAACGTTAGAAAAAAATATATTTCCAAAAAACTATAAAATACCATGTGGATATGTCAAAGCAACCCCAACAAATTTACTTGTTCCACCGCAAACAGAATGTACACACCAATCTTTTGAAAAAATTAGTACCAAATACTGAAAATCCTTCCCAATTTTCCCAAAATTTATGGAGTTTCTCTTTCATTTTATAGTACATAGCAAATGTTATCATTGATTCTGATATTCCATAACTTGATGCCACAAATCCTCTATAAAATCCTTGAATTCCTTCATATTTAGCTGTATGAACTACACAATTTATAACACTCATTTTTCCATTACTTAGTTGAACTCTAGTTCTCACGACTTGAATAGGATTACACACAATTAAACATGACATTCCTAAAATTAGTTATTGAATTAATTATTGTTAAGATATATAAATTACCTCCTACAGCACTAGCAGACATGTAAGCTGCAACAGTATTTGGTATAAATATTGATGAATCATTAAAATTTTTCAATGCCCAGTGAAAAGTATAAAAATAAATACATTTACTAGGAACAACAGCACTAACTAATGGAATAAGGCCCTTATACAATGATCTCCAACCACCTTCATTAACCATAATTTCTCTAGCTGCTGTAGCAACTCTTAATATTTGAAATCCTTTTACCTGTCCTCTAATTTTATTATTATTATTACTAAATGATTTATAGAATTTGTTTTTCTCAGAATTTTTGTAATTCTCAAAATTTGGTGATGTCATAATATCACTAGATAAATTATTTTTTACTGCACTACTTATATTTGAGGAATGTCCTGGTACATCATTAAATTTTTGTAGAATTACCCTTGATTCCTGTTGTTGATTGCAGTCTAACTTTAATTAATTCTAATGGACATGTAATTATAGCTCCAAGGGCTCCTCCTAAACCTCCTCCTATGAGGTGAATAACATTATCATTCAGTACAATCATTATTTCGATAGTCTTTCCCAATTTTTTTTACCATTAGATAAATATATATTTGTATATATTTAATATTTGGAAATTCCTTTTAATTAATGTACTAAAATAATATAAACACAATGAGAATGGAATTTAACCAATAGTATTTTTCTCGTGATGAAACAAAATAAAGTAGTTTTATCATCAACTATAATAGAGATTAAAATCACGCAAGTTTTCTTTACGAATTTTGTGATAACTAATAAAAAGTCATTTTTATGATACGCATGAAAAACACATTTTTATATGTGTACATTTTTCTTATCAAATTAATTTTAAAATAATTTCCATACCATTTTTTTGTGATAGTCATTCATTCTTCTGATAAAAAAGTAGAAATTATTATTTTTTCAAATAAATTTTTGATATTCAATAGATAATTAAAAATCTCTTCGTAGATAATTATTATATTATATAATGTATATGAAAAATTTAATCTAAATGTGAAAATAATAATAACTATACATTAAATAAAAGAATAATTTTATTAAAAAAATATATGCATATTATCATCAACAAACTAAATAAATTGTTTCTTTTTCATTTGAACATTTTATTACAGGTAAGTATAGATGAATATGTTATAAGGTTTATAGTGAAATCAAAGAACATTTAATAAAATATTTTATATTAATATGATTAACATAAAATGATAATATAATACGTTATATCATTACCAGGACAATACCTTTACTCAAATATAATATAATAATTATATAGAATGATAATTATGAAATATAATAAAATAAGAATTACTCAGTTGTGATCTTTTTTTATTTAAAAATTATTTATTATATATGCAGTGGTTCGCTTTTTTTAATTCTCACTAATAATATTTAAATATAGAGATCATAATATTTACGATAATAAAATTATAAAGATAATTAATAAAGGTAGATCATAAAATAAAAAACGCAACTTATTAATAAAGAAACTTTGATTGGTAAATATATGTTAAACAATATAATCGCAAAATAAGTAAATAAATTTCCTATAATTTTTGTTGATAATTAATCAAAAGGTAACCTTTAAATAATACCTTTTTTGTAGTAAAGAATTTTGTAAAAATAAATTAATAATACTAAAAAACGTGATCATTTAATTACGTTTGATAAAGATAAAATATTGCAAACATTTTGATCATGAGACGAAAAAGGTACCTAATTCCAAAGAGAAAAAAGATAAGTGATATACTTTGATAATTATACTTTGATACTTCGAAGTATTATCATTGTTAGTCTAGTAATAAAACATTATTTTTGAATACCACAATATCGTACAGACATATTTTTACGTCATTTATTGTTTAATTGCTAATTGTGACCTACAAAATTGTGGAAATAATAAAGAAGTATGATTACAATGATTTTTCTATCATAATTTTTACTGTCATATCAACACATTTAATTTCTTATATTTTTAGCAATCACTTTAATTTTTTACTCATCTTCTTTCTTATACAAGTAAAATAGGATTTGTTATTTTTTTTATCCAAAATCTGGTTAAAGTATTTATTCGTTTATTTTAAATTACTATATGCTCACATTAACTTTTTCCTGTTATTTACCTTACCTCAAAATTAATCAATCTTTATTAACTTATTGTAAGATAAATAAGCTATACTCATAAAAGTTATCATAAAATCCTTGAATAATCAAAACAAGAAAATTAATTTATTTAATGCTCATTTTATAAAAAATACAAATGTTTAAAATATTAATCAGCAATCATATGGTATAATTTTTATCAATATAATTTATGAAAAATTAAAATAGTAAAAATATAAATAAAATTATTATATACATGACATGTGGTAATTTATTTGAAGAACCACTATTATGCTGATGATATTTTCGGCATGATTGAATATCAAGAATGCTTGAATACTTGTTTGTCTTTAAATTGTGACATAACGTTTTTGAAAGTCTTTGTTTTTGTGAGGAGTAACTATCACTGGTATCAAAATGGGATAACCAATTGAGTATCCAGTCTTTATCACAATTACATATCAATGGATTTCCATCAAGCTCGATTTCTTGTAATATTGTTCCATATTGATTAATCATTGGCGCTTTAACCATCGTAGATGGGACAAAATTTTGAATTTTATTATTTTTTAAACTTAAATGTAAATATCTTGTACTTGATAGGGTTTTAAAAATGAAGAATGGAAATGACGTTATTGAGGTATCCTCAATTGATAGGTATATCCTATATCCACGTAATTTTGAAAAAACATTTGTTGAAATTGTTTGCAATGACTTCCCAGTTATTGCTAAGTACCTTAATCTTCTGGTATCTAAAGTATAAAGTTGGTTAGTCAATGTATCTTCTTTAATTTCAATTTTTAATGTTTTTAAGGGTGGACAGGAGGAGAGGAGTTGTGTAACATTCAAATTCTCCACATTCGGTAAATCGTATAAAATTAAGTTAGCTAAATTTTTTAACTTTTCAAATTCTTTTGGTGTCGGAATTATTTTAAGATTTTTCATATGAGATAAAGATAGTGTTTCTAAGTTTGTAAGCGGTAAGAGAGAATTATATGGAAAGGTAACTAAAGAATTTCCATCCAAAAATAAATGTTTTAATTTCGTCGTTTTTTCAAATAATTTACTTGATATGAATTGCAAATTGTTATTTGATATATCAAAAGTAACGAGATTTGATAATAGATTATCAGATAAACTTGTTAAATCAATAAAATTATTGTTTGAGATATTGAGAAATTTTGGTCTTACTTTCAAATCAATTTTTGGAAAAGAAAATAAACCAGTGTTCGAGAGAGTGAGTGTAACTAAATTTGCACTAAGGTGTCCCAATGCATTAGGAGACCATGTAGTAATTGGATTATTACTGATATCAAGAACTTCCAATTTGATAAGGCTCTTAAAGGTATCCTCATCAATTGATTTGATATTATTATTGTTCAAGTATAAATGTGTAATATTATTTAAACCATCAAAATCATCCTTTGATAAATATTCAATTTTGTTATACTGAAGATTTAAGTACATTAAACTTTTTTTAACATTCTCCATTTGTCTTCTCGGTATCTCAGTTAATAGATTATGAGAAAAGTCGATAAACTCAACACCATTGTTTTTAAATATTCCATCTTCAATATTGTCTATCATATTCCAACTAACATCTAAATTTCTTAATTCTTGATCTATAAATGTTGACGCTTTAAGTTTGGCTATTGAGTTATGACTTAAGATCACATGTTCTATTGTTTTCGAACCATAAAAACTATTAAACGGGACATTTAAAATTTCATTGAAACTTAAATCTATATATTTAAGTTTTCGAAAATCTTGAAATGTCCCTCCATCTGTTGTAACAAGATTGTTTTTACCCAGAAAAATCTTTGTTAATGATTGTTTCATATAACCAAGATCAAGTTTTTGAATTTTATTTGATGATAAATCGAGGATCTTCAACCCAATAGGTTCAAATGACACCATTTTCGCATTGAATTCCTTTAAAATGTTATGTGATAAATTAAGGGACATTAAACTACCAACACTCCTAAAAATTCTTCTCTCAAATATTTTCGAAATTTTGTTTCCTGAAAAATTAAGTTTTTCTAATTTAGGAAGGTTATGAAATGCGTTTTCGGAGATAGATTTAAGCTTATTACCACTCAAATTAATTTCTGTAACATTTAACAAAAAGTTAAAAGCAAAACTATTAATTTCTTCAATTATATTATTTGCTAAATTTATTATTTGCAGTTTAGGTAATTCCCGAAATGTTTGTCCTCCAATCCTTTTTAATTTATTCTTTGCCAAACTAAATGTTTTCAAATGTTGAAAATCAAGTGATTCTATATTGTCAGGTTCAATACTTGTTATTTCATTTCCATTACAACTAAATATCTCCAAAGCGTTACAGTAACGTGATAGATAGTTTAAATTACTCAGCTTATTATTATCTAAAATTAGTACCTTTAAATTTTTTAAATCTTTAAACGTTGAGAAAGTGAAGTTTATCAACATGTTGTCTTGAAGAAATAGTTGCTTTATTTTCGTTAAACCATCAAATGTTCTTTCATGTATACTATCCAACACATTATATGATAAATCTAATTCCTCTAAATCTGTCAAATAGTTGAATGTCTTATGATCTGTAATATTATGAATCAAATTTCCTGATAAATTTAAAATAATCAATTGATTTTTGCTATTAGTGAATGTTTTACCATTAATCATATTAATATTATTTTTTGATAAATCTAAATGTCTTAAATTGATCATTCCTTCAAGTAAATACAATGGCAATTGAGTAATCCTATTAGATGATAGTAATAACTCCTTGAGGACACCTTTGAAATTTCCTTCTAAAATATCACTTAAAACATTTAATTTATTATTGCTAAGGTTGAGATATTCAAGGACACGTAATATATTTAAAGAACTTGGTATAATGTGTAAATTATTGTACTCCAATGAAAGCCATTTTATACTCTTTTCAAGGTTTTCAAAAATACCACGAGGTAATGATATAATTCTATTATTTGATAAATCTAAATGTTTTATTGAAGTTATGGTATTGAAAGCGAAATTGTTAATATCTGTTATTTGATTATAACTAAGGTCAAGCTTTGAAAATTTATGAAATGAGGCAAATGCATTGCTTTGTAATACTTTCAAGTGATTATCACTCAAATGTAGTGAAATTTCTTTTTTAAAATAAATTAAATTATGTTTTGTTATTTTTTCAATATTATTACCATCCAAATCTAATGTTGTCAATAGTACATTCTCTTCACTCATTGAATCAAATGGTATTTTAGTTAAAAAATTATTTTTTAATGACAAATATTCAAGTGTTGATGGAAATGCTCCAATCCCAATATTGTTAATTTTATTGTTACTTAATGTTAAAACGTTTAATGGCAATTTACCAAACGATTTAGGTAAAATTTCTGAAATCTATAAAATTATTTGATAGGTATAATTGTCTATGAATCCGTAATGAGACATACCCTATTGTAATCGAGATGTAAATAGTGTAAATTTGAAAGTTCATTACTGTCAAATGCATTGGAATTAATCATCTCAATATTATTATTACGCAAATATAAGTGTTGGAGACGTCGGAGATAAGTAAAAGACCAATATGGAAATATTCCTATATTGTTAAAGGAAAGATCAATAGATATTACTGACTTTTCTAATCCACGAAATGCATTAGCATTAATCTTCTCAATATTATTCTCTTTCAAATCTAACAAAACAACATTTGAATGATGCTTAAACATATCTTGAGGTAATTCTTTTATATCTGACGCTATTATAGATAATGATACTAAATTTTTGTTATCATTTTTTAGCTATATTAATATAAAATAATGATTAATTTTAAAATTATTCATACCTTTGGAAGATTTATTAAATTTATAATATCAATTTTTCGACATTTTAAATGTATTGAAATTCCATCATTACTACTTTCATAATTACAATCATTCCAATAAAATCCATGTGTACAAATTATATTAAAAACAGAAATAACAGAATAATAAAAGAAAAACATTTTTTTAAAAAAACCATTAATTTAATATGAATAATTGTATTATAATAAACATATAAATAAATCAAAATAGTACTATAAAATTATCTGTTTATGGTTAGAGTTGTATTTTAATGGAAAAGTTTAATTAACAGATTTGTGTTACTCAATCAAATTATATCGGTTCTTTAAGTATGTCTAAGTAAAGCATAACCATATGACAGTAAAAGGAGATTTACAAATAAGCTATAAATGAACATAAAAACTTATAAACTGTGAAAAAGATAATATATGTATATTATAATAAGTCAATGATAAAAAAGGCACTATTTCTCGATAGAAAAGATGAATCTTTTTAATGTTAGAATGAAAATATTAATTTATTATATGTTTACGTTTGATGGAATAATTTAATAGAAAAGTTTACGGAAATTAAGTTAATTCAAAGAAATTAATCTGCATTGATATTTTATGTGTATTATAAAAAGATAAAATATTTTTCTGGCCAACATTTGTCAAGTTTTATAAATTAATCATTATAATGCTATGAAATATAAGAAATCTTTTAACCTGATATTTCATTTATATCTTATGTTATTTCCTCAATCTTTTGATATCATTTTATTATATTCAAAAGCATATTAACATTCAATGTAATATGCTTCTTTAAAATTTATTTAAATTTTATAAGAGTAAGATAGAGTAATAAACAATTGATAGTTATTCATAAAAATGTTAGTATCATCATTATTTTACAGATATTTGTCACAAGATACCTTCTTTTTCTTTTAAAATTATTTTTAAATAATATTCGCTTAAATATTTTATTTTTACAATAAATTGTGCTTTCTATAATTTTTAAAATTCTTTTATGAAATACCTTTTTCACTATTGGAATCAATTTTCTAATTAATATTCAATAAATAAAGGTATTTACCTTTGCTGTTTTTAAAGTATATATTACTTTTCACAATGTCAAAACTTAAATTATCCAGGAATTAATAAAAAAATAGTTTTATATGTATATTTTTTACTGTATCTTGTATTTTTGAGATATTTTTTTCGTACATGGAATTATATATATTTCAAGATGTCCGATTACTATTAAAAAACATGAATACTTAGTAGTTAACTAACAAAAAAATTTATATTGCAATATTTTGAAGAATGTATGTTTAAAGATAAATAATTTTAAAATTTTTTTTTAAATTACCTTCTTAATAAAATAAATATTTTTTAACGAAATACTTCTATTTGCCAACAACATTTAATTTTTAGAAGAAGGTGAAGAAAATAATATTTTTTTTTTGTTTTTTTGGACATATGTACTTTTAAAAATTTCGTTTGTAATAAAGTAATAGCAAAGTAATGATAAAACAAACGACTTTGTAAATAAATATTCTTGAAAAGTTTAATCATAAAAAAAAAGTTGTTAGCATATTGTTTCATTACGATACTACTTAGTTTCAAGAATATGTAATGTCTAATTAAAAAATTAAACCTCGTATCGTACATTTGTATGATATAAAAATTAAAAAAATTTTAACACCATACAAGTAGTTAGGTGGATCATGCTACTTAATATAAATTAAAGCAATGGATAAAAACATTAAAGGAAAAAAGTCTTTTTATACTTGATATAGTAATTTGATGGTTCAATAATTTTTAATAAATAAAAACTTGTAAAATGGTTGTTTGCGGTTTCAATGTCAAGGAAAAATTAACAACGCATTGAAGTTCATTTTTAAATGAAGTGAAGAAGTGCAAAATATATATCTCTTTTATATAATTTTGATAGTCAATTTATAAAAAAAAGTTAGATGTTATATGATATGAATATTATGCAAAAATTATATAACAAAAACAAGTTTGTCTTTTTAATACATCTTCCCTTTAAAGTATTCATTTAATAGATATTAATTTATTTATAATTCAACATAATTCATCACTCTACAGTTAATTTTTATTCATCTATTTATCCTCTACTCCATTAAATTTTACTAAAACAATTATGGATGAAAAATAAATATTAAAAAGCAAATTTAAAACAAAATATTTAATTGTTTTTTTCTAAGGAATATTTCGAAGTATTATTAATAATTTTAATAGGTTAGAACAGTTGTTTTATATTTATTAATATATTTAAACCTGATTTTGTCTCTAAAAACTAAGGAAAATATTCAAATTATCAAATCACTATACATTTTTTTACCCCACTTTAGAGCTACATCGTAATTTCTAACAATAAAAATATAAATTGTCGCAAAACTTAATTTTAACTTATTAAAGAGGTAAAATATATTTTAACATGTAAAATGCGTACGTGACAATTAAAAATTATAAAAAGATTAAATTAAGACATGATTAAATATATTATTTAGAAGTAATGAATGTTTGATTTCATTTATTTGCACTGAAAATTCAAATTAAGCCATTTTAATTATTTTTACATTTGACTAATTTTTTTGTTATCTCTTTTAAGTCTGTTACACATACAAATGAAAATATAAGTTGTCTTTATTTGTTTTTTTACCGAATAGACTAGACTTTTCAGTAATGAACTTGTTATTTTATGTCAAATTCATAATGTTTATTTTATAATGAAATTTATGTATCGTGTATTGCAAGAATGCACATTCCTTCAAATATGTTCCTTATTTAACACTTTGTTTAAAAAATAATGATAAAGTATATTAAGAAAAATAATGTATTGAAAATTTTTTATTTGCTTTATTTATTATAAACGCTAACATGTTAATAAAAGAAATTTTCGCTTGAAAAAGAAAGATCGGTAATTTTTGTTTCATTTTATTTGCAACATCAAATTTGAAAAAAATAGTAGCAATGAATTTGTAACAATTTATTATGTATATAATCAGTTCTTCTTTTGTCATTATACAGACAACCTCTTTCTTTAGATCAATTGAAATTTTTTATACCATTTTGAAAAGTAAAACATTATATGAGAAACCAGAGCTTGATGAAAATTTAGGGTGGGCCTGAACTTAGTGGGTGTAGGTTAAAATTACTTAAAATTAAATATCAAGTTTATGAAACGTGTATATAAGCAAGGAAATGATATTAATTATGTCATATTCAAACGTATAACTTGAGTTATAAGATTCAAGAAAAATATGCTTTTAAAAACAATAGTAAAAATTTCTATTTTATTAATTTTCGTTGCTACAATAACAATAGCAAAAATTCAACCAGGTTTGTTATAAAAAAGTATAATTATATAAAATTTTTTGTATATTTTCTAGGACCACCAATTGTTGATGAAACAACGCGTTGGAAGGAATGTTCCCCAACTAATCAAAGCATCTACGATTTCCAAGTTGAAAATTTACAAGGCGAATATAGTGATTTAAGTCAATACAAGGGTCAAGTTCTTTTGGTTATCAATGTAGCAACATTTTGTGCTTACACACAACAATATACTGATTTCAATCCATTAATTGAAAAGTTCAATAGCAAAGGTTTTTCAATTCTTGCTTTCCCATGTAATCAATTTTATCTTCAAGAACCAGCTGAGAATCATGAATTGTTAAATGGTATTAAATATGTTCGTCCTGGTAATGGATTTAAACCACATAAAAATCTCCATATTTATGGAAAACTTGAAGTTAATGGAGAAAACCAACATCCGCTTTATGAATTTCTTAAGGATACATGCCCAGGAACAATTAATCAATTAGGTAAACGTGAAGAACTTATGTACAATCCAATTCGTCAAAATGATATCACATGGAATTTCGAAAAATTCCTTGTTGATAGAAATGGAATTGTAAGGTATCGTTTCCATCCAACAGCTTGGTCACATGGACAAGTCCTTACACCATTCCTTAACAAATTATTGTCTGAAAAATCATCAACATAAGATATTTGAACGATAATATAGCATAATATAAAAATCATATTTTAAAATTATAACCGCAACACCAGAAAAAATAAGAAAAAAGTTATAAGGAAAAAGTAAGAATTTAAATAAACAATAAATTACTAATATTTTATTCAGCGAAAATATTTTTGGAAAAAAATAAAGAAAAGTTTAAGTTCATTTGTTTTTTCCATAACTATAATGCAACACATTTTATATAAACTTGAAATTATGATTATTTTTTACATACTTTGAATTGGTGTTAATTTTTGTACATTTTAAAAATAAAATTTTATATTCAATATCTTTATATATTCATGTTGACATGGGAACGAGTAATTCACCTAAATTAATTTAAAATACTTTTCTTCATTTAAACGTAAAGAATATATATATATATATATATATATATATATATATATAATTTATAAACAATAAATTAAAATTCAATTTTATTTTTATACACCTATATGATTTATAATTTATTATGTTAGAAAATACATATAATAAGTTAAAATTGATAATGTATAACGTCTTTGTATATACTTTAGTATAAAATTGGAAAAAAAATTTTTGGTGAGTTTTAGTATGGATTAATTTATTTTAAATGTATATCCATACAACTATATCACCCTTGACGACAAAATAACTGCTTGTTCGAATAACAAAATTACTTAATTAATTTTAGTATTTTCTAGGTATATACATATATTTATAATATATAAAAATTTTTACATCAACTTAAAAAATTATTTTAAAATTTTTACAAAATAATTTTATATCATTGTTTTCTCAAATATAAAGTATTGTTCGCAATGAAATGGACTTACATTCGACAATAAGTTTCATTTATTTGTTTCTTATTTACTTAACATTACATGTTTTTTTGATTAATAATGTATCTTCGAAATATGTTGAAGGACGATTTTTTATACCAAATGTAAGATTATAATTTTTTTTATTAATAAAAAAATTTTTTTAAAGAATTGGTACTACATAGATAAATTTTGTTTTGTTTCTGAAACATCAAAACTATCGTATAACTTTAAATATCCAACAGATTTTGGTATTCAGACATTGTATCTGTATTACGATACTCCAGATCAATGGTTAACTGCTTATGATCAAGAATTATCATGCGAACAGAAAGCAGCTATAGCAAAAGAAAAAAATAATCAAATTGTTCCTTTAGTTAAAAATGGTAATTCATCTATCTATGGAGCTGAATGTGATATTATAACAGTATTTAATAGTACATGGTTTAATTGTTCGGGAAGTAAAAGATTTATGTAATTTTAAAAATAATGTTTATTTTTTATATACTTTGTTGTTTTCAGAAGTGCACGACCAAGATGGTGGTTTTTTGCAATTGGTAATTGCAATACAACTCATGGAATGTATTTAGAATACTCTATGTTAATGGTAAATAGAGATAACTCATCAAGCTGGTTTTATCATTTCTCATTTGATGAATTTTATATTTTGATAACAGATATAATATTTATTATTATAAATATTGTCATCATACTAATATCTATAATTATTGCTCTTATTCTAAAAAATCGTCATTTATTTCACCAAACGTACAAATTTTTCTTACAATCACAACTTGTTGAAATATTATCATTACTTTTTATGTGCATATATTATAGTCATTATGCAAAAGATGGTTATAGTATTAAAACAATTAAAGTAATGGGATATATACTGAGAGGTTGTTCAAGTAGTATATTTTTATTTCTTTTACTTTTAATTTCAAAAGGCTTTACAATAACAAGAGCAAAAATTTCAAATTCTGGATCATTTAAAATAATGGGAGTTATGATATTATATCTTATTTTTTACTTTATAATGCTTTTTTGGTCACTTGAAGTATTTGATAAGGGTGTTGTATATCATATGTTTGAATCAACACCAGGATGTATGTTCATGGGTTTACGTGTTCTAGCATGGATATGGTTTTTAAGATGTAGTATAATAACGATTCAAAAATATCCTATTAAAAAAAAGTTTTATTGTTCATTTATACCATTAGCTAGTATTTGGTATGTTATCATTATTAAACATTTCATTAATTGTTGGATTTATTTTTAGGTTTCTATCTGGAGCTATAACACTTTTAATATCAAATTTTTTATTAGACAATTGGGTTAGAGAAGAAGTGGTAAATTTCGTGGATTGTGCTCTACTAACATATGGACACTTAGGTTTCCTTTTTTTAACAATACCTTCAAGTGCTAACAAAAATTTCCCATATCATGTTAGAACAACTCAAGTTTGCGATATTAACTATCCAACGAGTAATTATGAGTTAAATGAAACAACAACTCCTGAAGGTGGGGAAGCTAATAGTGATAATATCCTAGAAAATCGTAATATTATTACTGAAAGAAATGTGATAATAAATAATAGACAAAACATATCCTCCTCTATGGATATGCAACATTTCTCGGCAAATCGTAATATGAATGTATTAACGCAATCACCAAAGAATTAATTAAACGGTATATGTTCTTTTCTCAAAATTTTTTTTGTAACATTTGATTATTAATTAAATTTTATACAAATTAAAATTAATTTTCGTTATAATTTATTCTTGTTACTAATAAAATAATCATATTCCAATAAATAATAAAATATATTTAGTATAAATTTTAGTTATAATAAATAACATTTTCTATAAATTTAAAATAATATGAAGCATTTTAAAGTTACTTTGAACAAATTATTATGAATCATAAATTCATATTTTCACAGAAAATATAAAATTAATTGTTTTATTGAACTTGCCATTTCCGTTTATATTAATCTCGCCCACTAATAGAATGTTTTTTAATATTTGTTTATTATACTATGAGAATATATTTTTGATATATCTTTAAGAATTTGTTAAGTCTTACAAATGTTTTATAAAATTACATATAATATAATTTTTAAAATATTTTTTTATATAAAACTTTAATATAAAAAAAGTATAGTTGTTGTTTTGTACTTAACTATTAAACTTATTATATGTCTAGCTATAGAAAATTAGTATGCTTGATGAAAAAAATATTCTAGAAATATCCTTATCTAGTACATATATTTCTCTTTAGATTCTTTTATTAAAAATATTATTAAAGATAAAACATATTTTGTTTATCTTTTTTTTAATTCTTTCTAGTTATATGTGCAACCATATATATAAAATATATCCATGGCTTGTTTTGAACCAAACGTAAAACAAAAGTATTTTGTCCACTTTGAAATACGACGTCAACAGGTGCCATGCAGATATGCTAGATATTACCTGAACCGTGTTATATATTATGACGTGAATAGGATACTTTTATTTTACTCTTTTTAAATAATATTTATTTATTTGAGAAATTTTTAAAATATTTGACTTAAATAAGTATGGTACTTGTTAGTAAAAGCTTTAATTTTGAACATATATTTTAGGAAAACAAACTTTTCAAAATATATTTTTTTTAACATACTCAATATTATGATTAATTCTCAAAAGTATATCAATAAGTGTTAAAATAAATTTTATATTATTGAAATATAATAATTTTTTTTCCTCTTGACGGATGTTGAAAAACAACAAAATTTTTATTTTTTATTTGGATATCATTTGAACTACTTTATGTTACAAATATCATGAAAATATTTATTGTATTCAGAGGATAAAATTTTACTATTTATAAAAATAATTTTTTTTTCTAAAATACATTTTTTCACTTCCTCAGATTCTATTTTATGTTTCTTTTATTACATTCTTGCTAGTACTTCTGATAATGATATAATATTTTAGATGACAAACTATAACATATTGTTTTGCAATCTTAATCATATTTTTAAGCGTACTAGAAAGTTATTCTAACAGTAAGTTATGTAGATAATTTTAAAATCTATTTTCTTTAGGACTTTGTATCCATTTACCAAATATTGCTCTCATTGGTGGAACATATGACGAACTGCTAAATGTGGATATTAAAACGTGTTGTATGAGTTGTTGGAATGATCCATGTTGTATGTTGTAAGTAAATGTATAAAAAAGTCAGAAATAATTTTCAAAATAAAATTTGTAATAATTTTAGCTATACATATGATGTAAATAGACGGCATTGTGATAAAAAAGCTACAATAACAGAATCTAAAAATCAACGTGATATTGTTAGTGGTGTGAAACCAAATGATTTCCGCGGTTCAGGGGCACGTTTGAGAAACATTAAAATATGGGGTGGTAAAGGAAATCAAATAGAGGTCGATACACTGCAAGATTGTGAAAATTATTGTTATGCATTTAGTATGTGCACGTGGATGTTGAAACCAAAAAATCATATATTAAATGAAGGTGACAAAAAAGGTAAATGCACTTGTTATAAACAAATTGACCATTTAATATACGCTTATGGTATTAATTCATCCATAATGCCTCATACACAATTTGGTAATTAAAGTATTATCTTTATTGGTTTAAAAGTGCAAAGTATATTAAAAACATTTGACTAATTGTCTATTACCACTTGTGGAATTTAAAAATTATCCCTTAATATTAATTATTACTTTTCAATGTTTATTAAAGTCTTTATTTACAAAAAAACTTCAAATGAATTATTACATTATCTATACGTTTGCAATTAACAATATTTTACATTCTTCAAAGAAATGTTATAAATTTTATATTTAATGATCTACATAAATAATGTATTATTAGTATCATTGGTTTCATACAATTGAATTTATATTTATATATATTTTTAATAAAAAATAATCTTAAATCTTATAATGTAACATATTTCCGATTTTAACAACAAAAAAATATTAACAAGTAAAAAAAGAAATAAACTCTTATCAAATTTTTTGTTTATTCTCTGTATGTAAAATTTATGACAAAAAAAATTTTCCTGTAAAATTGTCTTACTAAAGTTTATAGGAAAATATTTTTTATCCATAAAATGCAAATTATCGTTATTATCATTTAAAATTTTATAGTATTAAAAGCTTGTGTTATAAGAAAACATCATTTTGTTATTTTCAGCATTATAAATTAGCTTATCTCTTTTAAAGAAATGTAAATTTAATCTAATAACTAAAGGATTTTGATAAAAGGATTGTAATTGGTGTATAGTTTATAAAAAATAACAACAGAATATCTATTATTAAAAATGATGTGAAAGTTTTTAATATTTTTTAAAATCATTACTGTGTTTTATGGTAAAAGTGGATTGTTTATTTATTATTATTTAATGATACTAAACTACTTTAATTTTTTCTTAGCTAAAAAATTAATTAAAAATATTGGAAATTAATTTCTTAGTAAGACAGTATATAACTCAAATCACTTTTATCAAAAATTACTTCATACATAATACAAAATTTATAGTTTAAATTACCTACATTATATTAACATTGTCATTGCGAATTTTTTTAACAAACTACTACAAATGGCATCATTGAAAATGCTTATAATTTCTTGACATTGTTAAGCAAAGAAAAATAGATGTTTTTACATAAATTTATTGAAATATATAAATCAAACTTTTCAAAGTTTTGGAAATTTCATGAAACACTTAATTTTTATTTAAACGTTTTTAAAAAATTGTAGCAGGAATATTTTTGCTTATGAGAAAATCTTATAATATAGATAAGACACTCAAAATAGCATCAAAGTGCAAATCAACTTGTTTGTTTGAGACATTTAAAAGATTTATTCCTTTTATCATAAAGATTAAGTTCACCAATTTTATGTAGAGTATATTTAATGGTTGATAAAAAAGTCTGTAATATTTGCTACAAATAATTATCTCAACATTTCTTGTAATAAGAAAATTGTTTTACTATTTTATTTTTTTCTTTAATATTGCGTATATTTTAAATTATAATATTTTTTATAATCCCTTTAATTCTTTATTACAATTAAATCAAAAAATTTTTGTTGTATAAAATTTAAATGATTATTAGATAAAGCTTATATTTTTCTTATTAGAAAGTAAAAAATTTAACTTTTTAAAATAATGAACAACTTTCCCCTCTGAATATCCTTTGTTATTCCTAATATAATTTTGCTTGTATGTTTCTGATTATTAAATATATTTTTTACTATTATGATCAAGGGCTATATTTATTTGGCTATTAAAAATAACTTTTGTTATGAATGGTCTCATTATTTTTAAACATACACTAAAGACTAATAAAAATAACTTTACTTAAGTGAATTTAAAATATAATCAACTATGTTGACATTAAATAATAAATTAATATTTTTAAGATAAAAATTTTATAATAAAACAGTTTTAAACTAGAAAAAATAACTTAATTATTGTATGATTTTATGAAACTTTTCTAAATATAGCGCATATTTTAAGAAAAAAAATTATTAGAGTATAATAGAATGGCGAATTAAAATTTTGTATAATAAAAAAATTCCTATAATAAACATAGTCTAAAGTGTTGGATAGTTTAAATTTAAAAATTATTTTTTATTTACATATATTTTGTATAATTAAATTTTCTATTTTTTTACTTTGTTATTATTTTATTTGTATTAAATAATAAAACAAATATTTAACATCACCAAAAATGTCACGTCATATTCTTATGATTCATGCATAATAATAACAATAATACTCCAAAACGTTTTATTAAAAAAAATGTTTGATAAGACAAGTTACTTTTTAATCTTTTCCCATTAAAAATAAAAAATGTTTAGTAAAAATTCTAAATTATGGGGCTTTTTTTATTGTTTATTTCATGAAATTCTTCTATTTCTTATTAATACTTTGAAATATTTACTTTCTAACTCTTTCATATATATTATCAAAATCAATGATAATAAAAATAGAATTTAAGTAAAAAAGTTGAACAATTTTTATTAAAATTATAAATCATTACCATATTTTTACAGAAGATTAAGGGAATTTCTTCTCAAGTGTAATAATCTTATAAGCTTACTTATAAAATATAATTGAGAAAATAAAATATTTCTTTACATTTAATAATATTTTAGCTGTCTCTTCCTGTTGCCAAAAAGTTATAAAATTGTATAATGAATATTATGTAGATGACTAATTATTTTTAATCACAAGAATATAAATACTAAATTTATGAAATTGTTTTTCATATTATGGTAAAAAACACCGTTAATAATAAATATATTATATATCTACATGTAAGAGTCAAAATTTTATAATGGAATATAATTATTTTCTTACTAGAAATTCATACATTCTATTTTTCAATATACGTAATTTAAAATTTTTTCAATTCTCAGTTTACATTTTATATTAAAAACACTTAAATTTCTATTAAACACATTTCACAAATGACGAGATGTAAATTTAAAAATGTTTGTACCATTAATGATTTTAATGTTAAATGGATTTGAATCTTTTTAAAATATTTTCGCTATTATAAATACGGATTAGCAGTAAATTAAAGCAAAATAATTATTAATTTTCTAGTTTTTTAAAAAAAATTATTACCTAAAAAGAGTTAGAATCTTTTTTTGAATAACGAGGAAATAAGAAGTGCATGTAATACTCGTATTATAAGTTTTGATAGTTTTTTTTATTATATATTGTTATTTATTATTGTAAAATAAATGCAAATACTTTATAACTTCTTCAAGTAGGTAATTTTTATTGAAATGCAAATATTTCCGGAGAAATTTACTTGATATTTAACGTTAAAATACTTTTAAAAATATATAATATTTAAGTTTAATATTTCTTGTTACTATTGACAACAAAAGGCATTTATAGTGTTTTGTTAAATTATATAATGATGTTGGAATTTTAAGAAATTCAATTTTTAAAGTTTTTTTAAATTTTATTAACAAAACAAAACGCTTTTCATGCATATAAATAGAAAATAGCTTGTTATTTTTTGTTATTGTTTTTAATATAGTTAATTTGTTTAATGCATTTAAGAAACATTCTTTAAATCACCGAATTAGTCTAAATTGTTTTAGAAATAAAAAATTTATTTTAATGTCTTTGACCTATTGACAATGTTTTTCATTTATAGATAAAAATTTTTTATAACACTTTTTAATGCATAAATAATTTTTTCCTTCAATTTTTTAGCTAAAAAACAGCAATGTTATTTAAAGAATTTTTTTAAGACATTTATAAAACGGCTAATAATTCTAGAATAGATACTTAAAAGTACTCACTAAAGTTTTAATAATATAATCTTAAAAGCTTTTTTTAATATTTTAGAATAAATTGAAGAATAGGAACTTTAAAAAACACAACAAATAATTCGTTATGTATTTGAATATTAATATGCTTAAATTTTTATTACAAAATATTTTTTACTAAGCTAGACATCAATTAATTCATTGTTAAATAACATGAAGATTATTATGTTTTGCCTTTTCTTAATAAAATATGAAGTATCTAAAAACCTCTTAATATTAAATTGAGTTTGAGGCTAGTTATTTTCGGCCTTTAATATAAAATATTTTGCCACATATTTAAGAGTACTAAAATTTGTAGTTAATAATATACTTATTTTTCTATTTACTTTGTTAATAAAATATATATTGCCCTTCTTATCATATATTTTATTTTTTTATACTAATCAGTTGTTATGTTTTTAATGACATTCCTTAGTACTTAGTAATGATGATTAAAATTTTCTAATAAGTTAAAAACAAAATAACATTAATCTTATCACCCACTTAAATTGGCTTTTATCATCTACTTAAATAATAATATTTGATACTATGTTGTACTTAAAAATTTTTCACATGTTATGAAATTTGTGGCATTTTAAAAAGACCTAGTGCATTTATAATATAATATGAGAAGGCAAAATTAGATAAAGAATTTTTTAAGTCACAATAATTAATCATCTTTGATATTTAATAGATCAATTAACCAATTATATATTATTTTATTATCTTCATAATGTAAAATGATGAATTACCATTTTTTTAAATCCAAATTTAAAATTTTAAAAATCGTCTTTTATTCGTAGATATATTACTAGACAATATATTTATATACCTAAATATTCACATAAATGGACTATGTATACTCTCATGCTTTAGTTGTTTTCTTTTTCCAATTCAAAATGTTTAAATAAATATTTCATTTTTAAACAACTATATTTTATTATATTTCTTTTATATTAATATGTTTGTGTAGTTTAAACTAAAAAGAATACAAAATTATTATAATGATGAAAATCTTTTTATATAAAAAAGTAACATTACCGATTTTGATACTTATTTTAGAAAGTTATTTAAAATATTGAAATAATTTTTTACTCAAAAAAGTCAAAGATGTTATTTTATAAAAATAGGCATATTTTAATAACATGATATATTATTTAAAAGTAAAATTATTTAGAAATTTATTGTATTAAAAAATTAATACTTCATTTATCTTCGTATTTTTTTAAATTTACATCACCGTGTTTAGAAGTTACAAATTGTTAAAACTATTTTCATTGCAATTAATTGTCAATTTATACTTTTTTAATATTACTAAAATACTATATATATATATATATATATTGTTGTAACTTTAATTTAAATAAAATAAGTTTGTAAAAAGTATTTTCTGTCTCTTCATCGTATGTATAGACTATTTTACGCATGCCTTCCATCTCTTCTTATCCTCAAAATCCTAATACTTCTAACTTCAATACATTGGCATATTTAAATGTAGTATATCATTTTTGCAAATTCCATGTTTTTAATAAGTCACTGCAAAAATTTTAGCTATTTAGTAGTAATGTTTTGTTTATTATACTCTGATTTACTCAACCTTAATGTCGTTAATAGTTCATTTTTCCATCATCTGCTTTTTTCTAAACTTAGATAAAAAATTTATTTAATATATTTGCATTTTTTATAATTACAAAGCTGTTATTTTCATTAAATAAAATGAAAATATATTTTCAATCAACAAAACATTACATTTCATTTATTAAAAATATATCATATGGAGTTTAAAATTTAAAAATAATTCGCGTTATAATTTTTATATATATATTGTTAAAAAAATATATTATTCTTAGAATAAAAATTTTCAAATGTAATAAAAATATATACACTAAAACACACAGATATATATGCTCTCTATCATATATTTAAATCTTTAAATATAAAAAAGAGTATATTATATTTTAAATTTCTTATGCTGCAGGATCAATTTAGTATTTTTTTAACATTCATTATTATTTTTTTATACTTTGAAATAATGTATAGAGAGGAAAGCATTTTATTATGTAATAATTAATTTTTAGTCAAAATTTTTATCATTAATAAAAATTATAATTAATAGTGGAAATGTTGCTATGTACCATTATATTAAAACAAAAAATATATTATTTAAGATGTTTGACATGAATGGAAAGAACTATATTAATTTTACCCACATTGTGGCGTTTTTAAAATATAAGTACTTTAAATAATTATATAACTCATTACAAAAAAAAGAAATAAAATCAGTTAAATAATTTTTGAAGACAGACGTTGTTAAAAATAAATGCCATAAGATACCATTATGTTGTGTTAATAAATATTACTAATAATTTTATGATCACAAATGTTTTGCCGCATTTTATTAGAGATATCACTTTTAAGCTTATGATAGAAAGTAAACACATCTTTAGATGTAACACATTCCACTGGCAAATTTCATTTTTCCATTTTTTTTTCAAAACAATAACTGTTATTGAATATTTTTTAATTTCCAGAATGCCCAGTATTAACATGTATTTTTAAAAATAGCCTTGTTATTATAATATCTTTTCATCATTCACCGATAAAATTTTGTTTTTTTATCATATTTATAGTTTAATAATCTCATATTATTCAAGAATTTTACCACCAAACCTAAATGATAACTATAATTTTCTTTATTTAATAAATAATTAGAATAATAATGATGCTACAAACTAATTTTGACATTTAACTATTTCTATATTAACCTTCTTTTTCTTTGGAAATTACCCAATTCTTTAATATTTATAAATAAAAACTATCTATTATAATCATTATTTTATATTATTTTTAACACACTTTATAACATTATCTTACCCCTTTTCAAATGCCAGATGCATTTAAATTTTTTGACTTTATATTTTTGTAAAATATTATGTTCATTTGACGTCCCTCTACTCTCCTTTCATTATGAAACTTTTTTTAAATTTAAAAAGTATTTTTCATTTTTTGTATTAACTAACTAAAGCTATTAAAGTAAAAAAAGCAACTTTGTATTAAATTAATAAATATCTATTTAATGAATATAAAATAATTATATTAACAATTAATAAAGATATATTTGAAAGAATTTAATTAGGTATATTTATATAAATTTTAGCGTTTTACACAATTTCATTATAAAATATTATCACGTTTCAACATTTCATAAGTTTAATACTTCCATTATCAAAAAAATATAATTACATGTATTTACTTTAGATGAGTGAAAATAAAAATAGATTGCAGATACCATTAACAAGTAAAAGAAATGGAAATAATATTGGTAAAGACAATAAAAAAAAAACCTTTTTTCTAATAATACAAATGATAATATAACTTTGGGATCTCGCGTTACATTCTCTGAGGAATCCGTAAATTTTCAAATAGAAGATAGAATTGAGGGTGATGAAAATCACACGATTCACGTGGAGAATGTTAATAGAGAGGGATGGGATAATAAAACACAATTTATGATGGGTGTTATTTCATATGCTGTTGGGTTAGGAAATGTTTGGAGATTTCCTTATTTGTGTCAAAAAAATGGTGGAGGTATTTTAATAAATTTATTCTTTATATAATCTTTTTATATCTTTAGGCGCATTTTTAATACCATATATTATAATGATGTTTTTGGAAGGTATGCCACTTTTTTTGATTGAATTAGGAATTGGCCAAAGATTGCGTACAGGCCCCGTTGGTGTGTGGAATACAATTCATCCTTACCTTGGTGGTGTAGGAGTATCAGCCGCTATTGTATCTTTTTTAGTTGCTGTTTACTACAATGTCATTATCACATGGTGTATTTATTATCTTTATAATACATTTTCTCTTGAATTGCCATGGAGCGTAAGTTGCTTTTTTGAAATTAAAAAATTAATTAATGCTATTCTTTTATTTTTTAAGAAATGTCCAGTAAATGTAAATGGTACTATTGTTGAGGAATGCCGGATATCTTCCTCACCAACATCATATTTCTGGAACAGGGAAGCTATTAACACAAGTGGGTATGTCTTTGATCTTTTTTAGATTTATTTTAAAAATATTTTTTCTAGATCTATTGGTGATTTTAATGGATTTGTTAATCATATAACATTTAGTTTAATAATAGGATGGGTATTAATATACCTATGTGTAAATAAAGGTATTAAATCATCAGGTAAAGTTATGTATATAACGGCAACATTTCCATACGTGGTTACAACTATTTTTCTAATGCGTTCAATAATGCTTGATGGTGCTATGGATGGAATAATCTTTGTTTTAACACCAGATTTAACTCGTTTATATGACCCTGAGGTTTGGTTGGAAGCAGCAACTCAAATATTTTATTCAATGGGACTTGGATTCGGTGGATTAATAGCATTTGGATCATATAATCCTCTAAAAAATAATTGTAAAAAAGATACAATAAGGTTATCAGCCATCAATTTAGGGACATCTTTATATACAGCTGTCGTGATATTTTGTGTCATTGGATATATGGGGCACAAAAATTACATGAATTGTATTGATAATGATATGAAAATGTTAATGTCTTTATATCCAAACACTTTCGAAAGTTTTGAAGTAATGAAAAAACAAATATCACTAAGAGAATATGAGAATTGGATGTCAGGAAATTTTCATTTTTCGCAATTCCCTCTAATGGCAAATTCAACAAAACATTGTAATTATAAAAAAATAATTAGTGAAGCAGCAGAAGGAACAGGATTAGCATTTGTAGTATTTACTGAAGCTATGATACAATTTCCATTTCCACCAGTGTGGGCATTTATGTTTTTTATGATGCTTCTTATGCTCGGTCTTGGATCAATGTTTGGAACATTAGAAGGTGTTATTACATCTTTAAATGATAGTCATCTTATAACTGTTCCAAAACCAATTATATCAGCTGTTCTTTGTAGCATCGCATGTAGTGTTGGTTTAGTATTTACAACACATGCTGGACAATACTGGGTATCATTGTTTGATCATTTTGCTGGATCTTTATGCCTTAATGGGTGTTGCTTTCTTTGAAGCATTTGCTGTAATTTATGTTTACGGATACAGAAGATTTTGCAGAGATTTAGAATATATGACAGGAGAAAAAATTGAAAGATATTGGTTGTGGACGTGGAGGTTTATATCTCCATCAATAATGTTTATTTTATTTTTTACTTCAATTATAAAATCATTTAGCAAGGTACCGGAGTATTTCACTTACGATAAAGAAACATCCCATCAAACAAAGACACCATATCCTGTATGGGCCTTGTTTATTGCTTTTGGTATGGTTTTAACTGCAATTGCTCCTGTTCCAGTTATTTGGTTTGTTAGGAAATTTAAAGTATTGAGAATTGAGAGTGATATACCTGTTGCTTCAAGATGTTTAAATAGTACCGCAAGCACAACACAAATGTTAAAGTCACAACAATCATTTAATAAAATAACTGAATCTACAGCATCTGAGTTGCAAACAATTGGAACATCATAAATGATATCTTACGGAAAAAAATATATTGTAATCATAAAATGTAAATGGATATTATGTACTATAAATTGTATAATGAAGTATTTATATAGTCAAAACTTTAGCATTGCAAATAATTGTTAAATAAAGATGAAAAAATGTTTGGATTGCTACCGATTGTTAATGAGGAAAAATTTATTTTTATTTAAATTTATATATAAATAACTTAGTTATAAACGAATTTTATAGAATATATATATATGAATATTAAAGATTACTGTATTTATTTTTTAAAGGAAGACGATTAAATTAGTTTATTATCATTGAAATTAAATTGATACCTTAAAATGTTAGTTTCTATTATTAAAACTCTTTTTATTAAATGACAATGACTTAAGCATTAAAAGATCAACTTTTTTGATATAATAGATACAGGCACGTCATAATTGTGTGAATTCAATTTTTATGAAATTAGTATTTTTTTCTTTTTTAGTGTATAACAAAGTTAGAATTACAAAGCATGTCTTGCATAAAGTTTAGAAATTTAATAATATTTCTCATGTTTCTTTACAGATAACTCACGATAAAGCTAATTTGAAAATATTTATAAATAAATAAAATTTTAAAATATGAAATATTTTAATCATAAAAATCCCCCTTATAGTAAGTAAAATTTTTAAGAAGTTTTCTGCTGCGATTACACAAATAGTAGAAGACTTTATTATAAAAATTAATAAGATTACAAAACAATAGTGGCCACCTAAATTTTATTTGTTTTAAAACATCTCATTTCTGTTTACTTACTATTATACAACTTTATTATTCTTACTAACTCCTTATAGACGTTACTAGATTCCTATACGCGCTCCTAGAACTAAACTAGATTAAATAATTTGTAATAAAATACAGCAATGGATAAATAACTCAAAACTAAACTAAATAAAATTTTGGTAACACACAACTGTTATATATATATTATTTTCGATGAAATTTCAAAATGCGTGACAAAACTGTTGATTTTAATCATTACTGTTTTACTACTAATATATTATTTACTTTAGTTAAGTTAATAAATTACTTAATAATATTTCAATTCAAAAACCTTTTAAAAAAATTAAAAGGGAACTTCTATGTTTGCTCCACGATTAAATCCAATTTTTTTAAATAGGCCATTCATAAAAGGGCTTTTACTTGCCATTTGACGATATAATCTTGACACAGATTGAAAATTTAATAAAACTCGGTTCTTGGGATTGTCACTCCTATAGCGAATCATTACATGATTACCATGCGATACAATTGTAATATCTGAATTATAGTTGCAAAACAACGCTCCAGTAACAGATTTGTCATTACGATATTTTATCTCAACACTATTAATATCATAACAAAATCTCAGAAAATTTGGATATAAAGAGGTTGATTCAATTTTTACTTTAAGTTTTCTAAATCTACTTGTCAAAAAATGGTATACGCAATCACGAGCACCTTTGACTTCAAATTTTGATCTTACTTTTGTCGCAAAATATTGTGTTTCACCACATTGAATGGATGATTTTACCATAATATTGCAATACAATCCAGTGAAACCATTTACACACTTACACTTGCCACAGTTATTAGAATCAGGAAATCCAAAGTTGTAGCATTTAATTTTATTTTTGCAAACTGTACTGCAATAATATATATTCAGTAATTTAAGATCATTAAATGACATTTTTGATTTATATCCTGGTGTCATATCATACAATTTATCATATGGAACCATTGTATTTTCCCCATTGGATGACAAAAAAAATAGAGCATAATGCATAACAGATCCATAATCATATGGTATTCTAAAAGTATTAGAGTCTGTTTTTGAGACTTTTGCAAACTGCGATGCAAAATTTGGAATAACATTTCTAAATAGCAATTTTATGTATTTATCTCTATCTAGTCTTGTATGTTCATGGTAAAAGCCTAAAGCGTGTAACGTTTCATGGTAAATTTTTCCATATTTATCACAATTTTCTCCAATGCTTATTTTTTGCCAGGAACGTTTTACTTTTTTTCCAACACTACTACTGCAATCATTTCCATAGTAATAGTGTAGTCCAACAATTCCAGAAACCTTTGTGGGATATCTTTTAAAACGAATACATGATTCTTGTTGTATAAACTTTATAACCTTTTCAACAGCTGCTACATTTACATTAATATCAATAAAATATGGTATTGGTAAAGGCCATTTGTGGTCCAAATTGAATGATACTTTTCGCTGTTTTCTACTTATTATATTCTCATAGAACTTTAAGACATTGAAAATATTTATATATCGGCAAAAAATTTAAAGTAGACTTACAAGATTAGAAGAAATACAAATGACAATATTTAACAAAATAATTACTATTTTTTCCATTAAATTTTTGACAATAAAATCAAATTAAATTGTTATACTAATTTGTTAACCAGATTAAAAAGAATTAAATACACAGAAATATATTTTATTTGTATATTTTAATCGAATAAAATTTGATAATCTATTTGTTTTTTTGGTGAAAAAACATTGTAATAGTGTTAGTAAAATTTTAAATTAAATAAATTTAATGTAACATTTCAAAATTAATTATTTTTTTCTATTATAAATTAAAGAACATATCCTTATATAAATGATTTTAAGTGTAGTTTTAAAATTTTTTAAGTAAATAAAATCAAAAGATTAAACGATCAAAAATTTATGTAATCTGTTTTCATTTTAAAAAATCAAACACTGATTGTTAGTTCAAATTCATGTTAACATTACTTAATTAGGGTGCATAAATTATTAAAGTATGTAGAATTTACCTTTACATTAAATGCTCATATGAATATATACGTACAGTCGAATAAGTTTTTTTGAAAAACCATTTCAATTATGATTTTAATTAAAAATGTTAGTGTTTTTTCAAGACATTTTAAAATAAAACTTTCTACAAGTAGTAAAACAAAATAAGGAAAATAAAAAAAATAAAATATATAAGAGTTTCATTATATATTTTTTACATTTACACAGTTTCTCAAGTATCCATCAAGTTTGTCAAAATAAAATTGTTTTAACTTTGCTAATTGTTCTTTTGGAATAATTTTTGACAACTACAACACTCGAAATAAATACAATGGTATCCTAAATTTGAAAATTTTTTATATTTGCATATTGTTGTACTGCGAACATGGAACGCTGTGTCAGATCAAATGTATGTACAACAATATCAGATGTATGTAAGAAACTATCTAATAAAACACGTCTTTTACCTTGAGGACTATATAAGAAACAGATGAATAAAATTTTACTCACTAGTTAAATCATAATTACATTATAACATATATATATATCTTTACTTTTATTATATTCCTATTGCCCTTACTTAAATAAACTATTATACAAAGTTTCGTGTTATATATTGTAAAAGCCCCTGGAGCCTTTACGACTCCCGAAGAATCCGCCAGGATTACAGCACATTTTTAGGTTAACACTGAAAGATTTTTTTTGTTGCAGAATTGCTTTTTTTACGAATCCCCCAACCTTTTAGAGGAGAGCTGTGCATCGGAAAAAAAAAATTTCGACTTCAAAAAAAATTTTTACTAAAATATTTATGTGTCATAATAGTAAACCTAAATATGCAATATCAGTCCCATACTAAGTCCCGTTCTTGAGATGCATTTTTTAAAGTACTTAAAATTTTGAATTTTGGTACCACAGTGTCACCCCTTCAAAATTAAGATAAAAATCTGAAAATTCACAAATATACGTAATTTATTGTGCTCTTTACAATGAAATTTTTACCCCAAATTTCAGTGCTTCAAAAAGATATATCTTCGTCCAGGAAAAGAAATAAAGAAAAACAAAAAAAATACCTCTTAGCCTTTAAATTCCACTCATTTTAAGGGTAATTCCAAGAGATTTAAATAAGATTAAGATATGAAAACTTATCGGAACTTTTTCTGTGATTTTTTATTATTCTTAAAAAATTTTCTTTTTTCTTAATTTTATATCTCAAGATGGGAAAATTCAGGAATATTATCTTCAGATTAGTTTTGCAGAAAATTATTATCTATTTAATGGTGCTAATAACGTTTTTGTAAATTTATTGATTTCGGAGTTATGATGATTTTATTTACATTGTGTAAAAAATTCTTTATCAACATTTTTGTTAATCATTTTTTTCTTTCTACATGAATTTTTCTAATTCAAAAAAGGTCTCGGAGAAATTCCATGATCAATATTTTAAATATAAAATTGCAAAAAAATTTCGGATGGTTGAGGAGAAAAATTTAAAAATTCAAAAAATTTCAATTTTTAAAAAATTTCTTTTTTGCTTATAACTTTTTAATAAATATTTTAATAATTTGTCAGTAAGTAAAAAACGGATATTTTTAGATGTTCTATCTAATAAACAAAGTTTCAATATCATAATATTTATCATTCTTAAGATACAATTAAAAACCTTGAATCTTGAGAATACACATTTTCACCTTTAATGGAAATTAGAGTACCTCAAAATTGAGGTATTATGCTAATTCCAAAAACCGCTTTGGCGAAATTTGTTGTCTTTCTTTAAGCTATAAGATTGTTTCAAAATCTTTTCCCATTCTTGAGATATGTTGAAAAAACTAAACACCATTTTTTAGCACTTTTTTACATTTTTTAGCAAAAAAAGCAAAAATGGAGTGTTAGCATATTTTATGTAGGAACAACTTTTTTTAAGCATAAAAAATGCTACATTTCGATAATTTGATCATTCCAATTGGATAACTTTAGACTAAGTTATGATCAAATATCTAATATCAACATACATTCAGTATATAAGTATAAAAATGATAAAATAATTTTAACTATTGTATATGTACGATCTATACATTAAATAAAAAACATGTTAAGAGATTTTTAAAAAGATTTTTTGTTAGACATATGATTTATAAAATCAGACATATATTAGAAATGAAAATTTCTTAAAAAAATTATTTTCGATTTTAAAAGCTTTGATAATATATACATAGTACACTTTATTTCTTAGCAAACTGTACAATATTACTTCATTTTTAAGTCCCATTTTTAAGATATACTCTTTAAAACATGGTAAAAAAAGATAAGGCCACCTATTTTAATTCTTTAAAATAGTTTTTTTTATCTAAAAATTTGTAGAAACATGTAATTTTGGATGCAGAATAAACTCGCAAAAAATCATCTCATTCTAATTTTTCATTTTTGAGATAGCGAAATTTCTTAAGAATGCCTTTTCCAACAAAAATTTAGTACTTCATCTTGTCCTGAAATCTTATATTTTTTTAATAGAAATTTCACAGCTACGTGCAATTTCTTACGGTTGTTGCGTGGTATCAGGATATAATTTACAAAAAAATACGATTTCAGAAAATAGTAAGTCATAGAAAATTCTCCGATATCTCAGAGGAAAAGTTTACCTCTTTAATAATTTTCGTTACATGCATCTTTTTTTAAAATAAAAAGTTCATTTAATGTGCTCATTAGAAAAGTAAATATTAGATTCATCTGAATTTTTACTTTGAGATACGTCTATTTATGTGAGAAAAATATGGGAATTTGTGATTCCCCTAAAATAAAAAATTATACAAACAACTAATTTTTTAAATAAAGTTAAAGAACAATAATTCATAAAAGTCATTGAACCAATTGTTTTGAACAATTTTAAATATTAATTTATATTCCTAAAAATATTGTAAGTAAGATAAGTGGAAAATTTAGTTTTTATCTAAAATATGTAATTTTCGTACCGATTAAGATTTTTTTTAATCAGTGCAATATAGACATATATTCAGATATGGTAAAAAAAATTAAAATAAAATTATATCTTGCTTTTTGAGATTAAACAAAATTTTTATAAGAAAGCATTTATTTTAAAATAGAATAGATTTTTTCCTCCAAATCTTTTAATGATAAAATTATTTAAACAAAAATGTTTTAAAATACCGTAATCTAGCTACGCATATTAAAAATTTTGAAAAAAAGTTTACAAATTCATGATATAGGGATGCATATACTTATTTTTAAAAAAATGTAAAAATATCTAAAAGTTTAGCTTTGCTTTGTAAAATTAACAAAAATTTAACTTAAATTTCTAAGTCGAAACTATTCATCAATGCATTTTAAAAGTAAATTTGATATTATTTTTTTTAAAAAATCACCAATACTTTGATTTGAATATTTTTATATTTTTTTAAAGTCAATATAAATTTTTTAATACGAAAAGTCTCCGAGTAACTGTTTTTATTTATTTTTAATTTTATCAACTTAAAAAAATACTCTTACCATTTTGACTACAATAAAAATGTGTATTGCAATTTTTTATTATACATTTTAAAGAGTTTTTTATTAAAAAATTATAAAACCGGAAAAAAATATGTGCATTAAATTTGTAAATGTATTCTATATTATGTAACCAAAATGCATAATTATAAAATAACAATCGTAGAAATTGTATTTTTTTAAGTGAAATAATTATGGAGTAAATTAAATGTAATTCAAATTTTGTTTCGTGCTAAAAAATCATGATGAACTCTCAAAACAAAAACAAGGAATGGATAAAGTTGGGAAGATGGTTGTTTATAAAAACATTTATTTATATGATTAGAAATAATTAAGTATCGTATTTTATATTTTGTACATTCACTTATTTATTTTAATTTTAGTCCACTAGGGGTATTGTAACTGAGGAAAAGTAAAGGATCTCTAGAAAGTGTTAAAGAGATCATAGTTTTTTAATAAGTAAGTTAAATAGTTAGTTAAGTAATTAAGTATCCCCTAGGTGGCCATTTATTAAACCTTTTACAAAAATTTAATCGAACCTGTTGAAATTGTTTTATTGTTGTGAAAGAAAAATAAAAAGTTCATCTATCTACTGGGAAGAGTCACCAAACAAAATACTAAAATATTTTTCTATGGAACACTTATGATCAATCTCAAATATTATTAATATTTAAAAAAAATTAATCAATTTTAAAACTAATATGTTGTTTAAATTCCAATCATATTTAATAATTCAACATTTGCATATTAATACTAATTAGAAATTTAACGTAAACATTCTTCTTAATTTTTTATTTCTACATTTAAAATTTGTAAAAAATTATTCAAATTTAGAATATCAAATTATTTTAAAGTAATTAAAATACGTAATAAAACTATTTTGATAAAATATGTTTTATAAACTTTTAACATTAAAAAACCTATAAAATCTTAATAATAATTTCTAATATTAAAAAATATTACACAGAATTTAAAAACTGTGTTATCATAAAACAACAGATTTGTAGTTTTTAAACCATAAATATTTTTAAAAAAAGTCCTGCGGGTAAGTAGGGACGAGCGAAGCAAAGCTGCTGCTTGTTGTTTATAATAACAAGTAAATTACCTATGTTTAAGTAAAAACTTGTACACTTTCTCAATATCATTTGTTAAATGTCTTTTGTTGATCAATTCAACAAATAATTCACTTTCAGTCATAGTGATAATGAATTATATTAAATAGAAAAAAACTATTAATGCATTTTGATATTATTATATTTGTCATTTATATAATATAGTGATGAATATGTATTAATGTAAATATTACTATAATAAATTCAAATTAAAGTCATTTATTAATTATAATTAAGATATACAATTATTTAAAAATCATGAAATCAAAGCCTTTATTCAACATTGACCACAATATAATTTTGAAATCAGAATGGGACTAGTGAGAGGAAACGATCAAAAACAAAATGAAGAAGAAGCTTGTTGAATGTTCTTAAAATTTTTAGAGAAAAGCATTTGAAAACAAAAGAAAAAATTACTGAAATTGGAAAAAAAAATAATATTACCAAAAGTTGCTCTATTGAGAAAAGAAATTCAACTTAATTTTTTTAATGTACATGCTTATGCAAATGATAGTGCGTATATTCTTTATGAATGGTACAAATTAGAGAATAAATATAGAGAACACTACTTAAAAGTTATGTATAATCAATTACTTAATGAATTTGTCAAGTTAAAAACAAACGGTGTTGATAATAGTCAATTAATTGATCAAAATATGCCCATGAACATTAGTAAAAAGCTTAACATTAATTATTCTATTATATGCAGAAAGAAAAGAAAATGTGCAACTATTGAACCTAAAAAATGTCAATACAGTTTCATATACAAAAAGCAAATGTGAATCACTCCATCAAGGACTTCAAAAAATATGACTGTTACATTGAAACAGACTTTCAAAGTATCTTATTTTCACGTACATATAAAGAATTTATTTTAAAGGCTTTTCATGATGAAATTGTAATTACGTTGAAAAACCAAAATGAAAATGAGAAGGAAATATCTTTTAAAGCTACTAAAAATAATAGTATGGATTTATCATGTATAAAAGACAATCTTATGATAAAGTATTTCTTGAGAATATGTTTTGAAATATTAATTATTAATATTATACTATAAAACAGGATAAGCCAAAGTCACATCACAGTTGCAACAAAACACTTTATAACTTTTTTGAAGACAATATATTTTTATGGTATTATACGCATTTTGTGGAGAATGTACTAGAAAATAATATATTACAAGATCGTTTTCATAAACGAACTTAAAAGAATGTTGCAAAATTTTCTAATATTTAACATTTCAAAGAAAATATTTTTAATTTCATTTAATTTAAACTTATTTTAAAGTTTAAAAAGCGCAAATACATTTCGTAATAAGATAATATTTTACAAAATTTTATGTAAAAATAGTATTTTTTGGTTATAAACACCTGATTCCTTTCACAAACATGTTTTTTCTAAATCATTATCTATAACTTTTTATGAAATGATTTCATCTAATTCTTCGGTACGGTTTACTAAACTTAATATTGCGTGTATTTACATAAATTGTCTCACATTGTAGTAGTTTCTGAATAATTTTTGGGTTGTAGCATTCAAACATTTATTTGTGTTATAATAATAAACTATTCTTGAACATTTTTCAACAGAATATTTTTTACTGCGGTAACATTCGTAAAAATTTTATAAATACATTAGAGAAATTAATATTGTATAAATGAAATTTTGTGAAGTAATATGTTTCAAGTTAACTTTTTAAACATATAGCATTTATTTCTTAATTAATTGAAATATTATAAGATATACTTTTAAAACAAAAATAAAAACATTTTTATTTAACTTAATATACCTTATCGTAAAGATCATTTTTGAAAACATTCTTGTAATATATTATACTATAAATCGTTCTCTACAAAGTGCATATAATATCATAAAAATACTTCAACTACAAAAAATGTTATAACAGTTATAAAGTGTTTCATGGAACTGTGATGTGACTTTTGGCCACATTGTAGTTATTAATAGTTGGTACCGAAGAATCTATAAAAAAATAAGCAAAAAAATTGCATATTTTAGTTAGAGGACTTAGGAAATGTGATATAATACTTCTTATGCAAATAGAAAACGTAGATACTTTGGAAAAAAATTAGACAACGATGAAATAACTATTTTGGGAAATTACATGAAGTATTCAAATTGTAAAATTGTTTTTTTAAAAAATTGCACAAGCAAAATACATAAAATAATAACAAAAAATGTATGCTATCAAAATACTTTAAATAGAAGTAAGTTAATTATTTTTAATTTTACTTTTAATTCCAGATAATTATTCAAAAGAATACTTTACATATGATGATATGATATTGAATGCAGCAGTGATGAAGAGTTGTTACTAAATTAAAAAATTTTAAATACGTTTTATCATTAGTTATAAAAATCTTGTTAATTTTCGTAATGAAGTTATAAAATTAAAAATTATTTTTATTTTAAATATAACATATAATGTGAAATAGTTTAATTTTTTATATCTTTGTATGACAAGTATAAATTTATTTTACAAAACATTAAGTTAAATTTTTAACTGTCTTTGAAAATGAATTTTTCAAGTATAAGTTTTTTAAATCAATTTTTTGACAATAACTTAAGAATTGCAAGAGAAATGTATTGTCATAACCATTGGTATGAACTACAAATCATTCAATCAAATATTTTTTTGGGTTTAACAAATGAATGAACTTGTGGCTATGTTCGAAATAGACTCAAGTTTATCAAATTTCAATACAAGAATATTTCTCAAGTTTTTAAAAGATATATATTTGTAAGTTTTCAGTTATAATTTTACTACTTATTATATATTATTCTACTAATAAAAAAACATTTTTAAATTACATCCATTATTTTGAAAAATCATTTATAGCGTTAGTTTTAACTATGACTTTTGGACGTGTAAAGCAAATCATAATTTTTTTTCAAACGTGATAAATCAAAATTGGAACTTGGAAGAAATTTTAACTCTTAACAACATTATATTTACCATTGAAAATAAGAGAAGAAGAGACTACAAAAAATGTTATAAGAAACTAAAGCATGTTTATATTTATTTATTATTCATTATGTCTTTTCTTTACCTAATTATGTTTCAGAATGTTTGTAAATATAGAATATAATCTTGACATGGTTAATTTATTTAATAAAAAGTATAAAATATTTTTAAACATTTTCTAACTGTAATTTTTAAATTATTGTCATGTTTATTTTCGTATACAACTCTAACCGATCCTGCTGAAATAGTTTAAATTTTTTCAATAATAGAATATACACGATATTTGATACAGTACTAACTAGATTATTCAACAATTTTTTAGAATATATTCCTAAGACCAGCCAAATTAATTACTGCTTTGAAATGATGTTTAAAATGGCTAATATATCACATTGTAAATTAACAATACCTGAAATTTTGATGAAATGCACAAAAGCATTAGTTAAATTTTTTGCTTATGTCAATTTTACAGAAATTTTTTAAATTTCTTCGTCTAATTGGAAATTAAACGTAGTGGAATTTATATTCAAACTAGAATGAATACAAATGAATTGTCGTTGACAGTTTATTATTCAATAAAATAATAGTACATAAAAATATGTTTTGAAAAAAACACTTTTTTTAATATAATGTAACTTTAAATTGACTTTCCGCGTTATAAATTGATATTTTTTTTAGTTTTTAAATAATAATTTTTGATTATTTAATACAAGCAGCATTCTACATTTAACTATTGTTATTGCTGAAAAGTTTTATCTTAAGGATAGCTTGTTAAATAAAAAAAAATTATCTTGTGACTTAGTAAAATTAGAGTTTTTAGAAAATCTAGTAATGTAGTAACTAACTTATTACATATTAAGAAATATAATCTTCAAATAAATATTTTTATTTATAAAATAAGAACTGATTACCTTTTATTCCACATATACCCATTTTTAAACCTTAATTTCATTCATTTTTAACTTATCGTATTCTATTTTGATATCATTGGTTAAATCGTCACTATCATGTAACACTTATTTCCTGTTGTATGAAATATTTTTTTAATTGATAATTCGTTAAAAAAGTAATTTCATTTATTTTTCTAAGAAATATTCGAGTCTAAACAGGAGCCATTTTTGTACTGTTCAGATTTTCTAAAAAATAACAATTTTGATAGAGTAATTTTTAATAACGATCTTCTACACCTCGAAATACAGAAACAATCTTTGATTTATTTTTTTGAAAACTAAAAAATTTAATTATTTAAACAATATGTAGTTAAAAGAAACACTCAAAAATGAAAACTGTCGTTTGGACATATGCACAATAACCCTCTGATGTAGTGTTAAAAAAAGAAAATATTTATTAATTTTATTAATAAATTTTACTGATCTTAAATTTTTCTAGTATACTCAATTTAAAAAAAATTAATATATCAGTTAACATAAATGTCAAATCATTTAATAACATAAGAAGGTATCAATTTTTTATAAATTCATATACCTTAATTTATTATTGTTTGTGAATTTTCAAGAAAATTTATTGTATATTTTAAAAAAACATATATGCATGTTGTATTAACTGTATTTGATATCGAATTGACTTACATACTTGTTCTGATAATTTGCTATATTTTTTTACATAAATTTATATATATTTCTTATAAAATGCCCATTCTTTGTCAAAACGACATTAACTATACATTTTTTTAAAAGCGAATAGTTATATTTCCATAAATAAAGGATTATTTTTAACAATTAGACTTGCTATTTTTTTTAAATTAACTATACAAAAAGATGATTTTATACAAGTCAAAACGACTGGCACAAAATAAATAAAGGAAAAATTTAACATATTAACAGAAATCGTTAGTCTTTTCATATTTTTCATAAAATATGCAAAAGATCGTAAATTATAAGCACTAGAATAATATATTTAATATGTAATAATTATTTTTTTCTAATTAATACTGTCTTTAAGTAATTTTTTATTCTTTTTAAATATTATTGCACTACTTTATATTAATTTAAATTTTTTTAAACAAAAATTTCTATAAATTAATAAAATTTAAGAACGTAATAGTCTTTAAATTTTAAACTGATTAAAAAGTAAGTTTTTAAAACAATAAGTATTTATTTCATTATTTTAGTGAATTTTATTAGGTCTTCACAATTTATAAAAAAATGATACAAACAGAATTATTCAAAGATTATAAATACATAATTATAAATTAATTATTGTGGTGTAAAGACTCTTCTTTTTAAAATATTTAATGTGATTTAAAATTTAAATATGATATTTTTTTGAATATTTCTTATTCCTTTCCTTCTAACTTTGAAACTCTCTGGGTAGGTGTTTACACAACTTTCATTCTGAAACGACTTTATTGTTTCGGGCATCATCTGACACTTTCCAAGACTAGTTGTTCCTCTGAACCAACTATCCATATTGATTGGGTGCTCCCAGTTTAGTTTTATCAGTCTTCGAATTTTTTATCCATACAACATCTCCTTCATGAACGATTGATAGAGCCATCAATTTTTATTTTGGTTATTTTTAAGGATTGCAGCGACTTTGACGCCCCTTTCTACTTCTTCCTTCTTACAATTGTTTTTACATTCTGTGCATTGAGCAAAAAATATATTGTTGGTACTTACACCTGTATAAAGAGAATAGGTACAATAAAATTTTATTTCTTAGAACACAAAGAAAAACTATAATAGTATGATAAAAAATAATTAAGATAATTAGTACTTACCCCAATCTGTAATTGGGCCATTCCGCCAGGTTAGTAAAGTCAACTGACATATCATCACTTTTTGGGGGTACTTATATCCGTCTTTATTTCTTTCCTAAGAAGAAAACATTCATCATTTACTATTGTCGATAACTGTTCTTGGTTTGTGATAAAATATAATTTTAGCCTGTGTCAATTGTGTAACAGAAGTTCTAGTAATGTTCATTTCGAAAGCAATTTCTCTGAGCTTTTGTGGAAAGCATGTATTTTATTTTTTCTTACAAGGTTTACGTAATATTAATCTTAGACTTCTAATGGTTCATTCTACTTCAGCATTTGGTTACATGTTCTTAACTAAGAGCATAGGAGAATTGTATATGTAGTTGTTAAAGGTTCTTTTCCAATCCTTTGAACATCTTTGCATTATCCACATGTATCAGTACTGGAAATCCATAAATGTTAAACTACCGTTCCATTAAGATTTTCTCTATTTTATCAGTAGTAGCAGAATCGAGTGAATATAATCCGACGTAACCATTAAGATACTTAACAATAATTAATACCTGTGATGATTTGCTTGCCATTTTAAATGGTCCTGCGATGTCTATTGCTATCTTTTTAAAATGACAAAAAACTTCTAAACTTTTCTTTTTTCTCTTTTATTTTATTATGTTCACTACATATGTCACAATTCTGTGTCATCTTTTTAATGAACTTTAGTATAGCGCCAATTTGTTTACTTTAAAATTTCTTTTCCTTCAAAACTTTATTAATCTTTTCTACCATCTTTGTATAGCTAAGATGATTTGGTTGTGAACTAAATCAAAAAAACTTTTGCAAAACTCTTAATGTCTTTTTTTTATAATTAACTCTTTAAGAGTCATTTTAATATCATTTTTAGTCAATATATTTCTCTCTTAATTTAATTCTTCTTCATTATCATTTAACTTTTTTTCATTTTTATTCAACATCATTTCATTTTTATTTGACATCTTTTTAACTTTGTCTTCTTTAACAGTCATTACTTTGACTGTGTCTCCTTCCTTTTTTCAAATTTTTACTATCAAAATGAAATTCATCGCCATCCGTTCTATTGAGATAGTCTCTAAAATAATTTTGAATCCCTGGATATACCGAATCTCTGATGAATGCATCTATATACGCGTCAAAATTTTTGCAAAAAATCATTCTTTTGGATCAGTATTGTTAATTAAACCAATAAATGGTTTATGGTTTGTATAAATAATTACTTCTCTATCTCTTAAGTAGTCATGAAAAAATGTAAGACATTTATCAACTGCTTTTAATTCTCCCATTACTGCAGATTCAGCTCGTTTATCTTCATACTTCTTCTTTTAAAAAACACCACCGGTTTTATCAATCCATTATGACGTTGTGATAACATTGCACTAGATGTAACTTTTAAACTATCAGTATAAATTTCATAAGGTTTCAATGGATCCGGAATTTCTAATGTTAAATGAATAAGTGCTTTAATAATTTCCTTTAAATTTCTGATTCAACTCATTTGACCACTCAACCATATCTTTTGATGGACGATTTGATACTATTTTGGCGAAAGGCATTTCCAGTACAGTAATATTTCTTATGAAGCTTCTGTAGTAGTTTTTTTTTCCGAAAAACTTTCTCAAATATCTAACACTTCTCGGCGGTTTAATATCTCTTATTGTCTGTATAAATTTTTTTAATGGTTGGATTGTATTATGTTTTATTTTATACTTAAGATATTTTATCTCATCTTAGTAATACGTAAACTCATTTTCATTCAACAACAAATTAACATTTCTAAATGATTGTCTTATTTGATTTAATATTATTTCATGCCCACTTCTATCGGACCTAAAAACAATAATATCATTATTATATGACATACAATTCGTAGAGCTTCCTAGTACAGTGTTTACAACAGATTGTGCAAGTTCTGTAGACGGCTTGGCTCCAAAGGGGAGACGGGTCAGTAAATATTCCTCTCTGCTTCTTGGTTTTGCAAACCCGAACCAATTCATATTGTTTTCATGTAAGTTTGATTGAAGATAAAAGTTTTTAATGTCCAATACAGAGTATATCTTGCTGTATCTCAAACGTGTAATTTTGTCCTTTCAATCTCAATGGTACCTGATTATAATTATTTAAGCAACGGTTGATTGGACGGCAATCAAGACACAATCTCAATTGACCATTTGGCTTCCTTACAGCTACTAGATTAAGGAAAACTAATGGAAGTGTACACTTCTTAGCAATTCTAAGATACTCCCACTCATCGATCATCGCTTCACCTTCATCAATAAAATTTGGTGCAACAGGATAATATTTTGGTTCAACTATCTCACCGACAAGTTTCACCCCTAGTAATATTATGGTGCAGTCTCTTTTCATATTGCTTACATAATTATTATCATCATTCTTAAGATTCAACATTCTTTTATCAGTGTTGCATTACCTTTACTCAAGAAAAATCTCAAACCACTTGCATCAACATGTGAAAGCAATACATTATAACAATGTTTCTTGTTTGCTAATATCTTTGCTGTTGGTGCAATAGTTTCAATTGTTTTAACCTTTTCATCTTGTTCTGACAGAATCACTGGAATTTGATGTTTAATTTTCAACACTTATCATCACCAACTCGAAATTTCGCCGGATTCTTGTACTTCTTTAGATTAATCTTACCATCTAGAATCTTATTTAAATATTCGTACATTATTAATGACTTTTCTGCACCAGAATCGATAAAATCTTTTGCGAGATAGTGTTTCATTTCAATTTACACCACAGCATCTATAATGGGTTCAGATAATTTTTTGTTTTGAGATAACTTATCTACTTTCAACATCTCTGAGACTTCATTTCTCTTAACCATCAAAAAATTTAAATCATTATCTTCTCTTCACTCTTGGATTTATTCAAATTTAAATTCTCGAACTTTAGAAAACTCATATAATTATCATCATCACTGTATTCAGCTTTGACTGGAGTTTCTACATTAACAGTTTCATTACCTTTTTAGTTGGAGTGGCAGCAAGCCTCTCTTTCATGCTCTTTTCAACTCTCTTCTTACATTAGAATGATTTATTGTCTACCATTTGACAGTTAAAACATACGATAGGCTTTGGAGCATCTTCTCTAGTTGGTTAGAGTTGTCTTTCAACAGTTTTTTTTATCAATGGTTCCCTTCTAACTAATTTAAATTCAAGCTTTATCTCAGCCTCAAGTTTTTCAACCTCCATATGAAGAGCATATTTGACTAAACCTATAAGACATGGAATCTGGTTCATTACTTCAACTTTAAAACTTGATTTAATTGTGATTTCTCACAACCTTTGTATTTGGCCCTTATCATTTCTTTAAAACTAGACAACGAATCTTTTGGATCATTAACATCTAATTGGTAAATCATCAATCCTATTTCTGTTTCGGCAATACTTATCTTCTGACTATACCATCTTTTCAGAACTAAGCATATGACACTTGCAATCATGTTATCAATATTCTTGTAGCAATAATGGAGTCTTTGTAGTACCTTATCTTAAATATTGTTGAGCAGCCACCCAATTATCTCGGGATCATTAGGAGAAATTCTGGAGATATTTGCTACTGATTTTAATCTTTTCACAAACGTGTCAATTTCACCATTTAATTCTTTAAGCATAGGTACAGCTTTCAGGAATTCCAAGTTTCGTTCACCTCTTACGTATCGATTACTATCAATTGCTAATTTGGCTGTACCAATTGACTCAACTTCATCTGCCACATCATTACTCCTAACATTCACGTCGCTATTCTTGACAGTTAAATCACTACTTCCACTTAAAAAAGTGTTGTTTGAATCTTCATGATTCAATTACTCCTTCGATACTAGAACACCAACTTCTTTTAATTTTGCTTCATTCTGGGTAAGCCTTCCACAAGCTCTACCTTGGTTACACTCGTCTGTAAACCAAGCTTCTTACATACATAAAATGATTATTTTATTCTGTTATTTTAAAGATGATTCTTTTAATTGTTCATATAATAAATATCTTAACAATTTATTTATAATAAACAATTAGCCTTTATTTAAATTGTAAAGCATGTACAAAATTTATTTCACTATTCATAGATTGTTAGGATATTCAATAGTTTATTGATTTATAATAATTTCTTAGATGAATACACTCATTCTTTCAAATTACATTGCTTCAGTCATTACAAGAATATGATTATAGAACTTGGACATCCGTATTACTTGAATGCGATTAGATTTGAAGTATGTTGAGATTTATGGGGTATCCCAGCAATTTATGTATTGTGAATGTTAAGTTTTTCTTTCTACAATAGAAAAATGTGTGCAAAGCCCCTTTATTATACATAAATTCATGGGATATTTGGTATAATTTTCTAATAAAACTCTTTTTTTAAAATTGTTATTTTATTAGATTACCAGATACCGTGTTTTTTTAAAAAAGATAAAAAATTCGTCAAATCATATATAGCAAAATATAGCATAGTCAAATATATTAAATATATTGTCAACTGAGTAATAACACGTAGTAATATAGAAATCCGTTTTATTAAATTAAATAGTGGATATTAAGAAGTTTATTTTTAAAATTATAGATTTAAGTATTGAAAATTTATGTAAACATTATTTTAAATTTGTGGTTGTTAGACTAAATTCCCTTATATTAATCTTATTTTTCAAAATGTTTTGTTTATTTCATGAGAAATTATTGTTTATAGTTGTTGATCTAAAAATAGATTTACATATGTGTTGCAGCATGATGATTTGATCTATTCCTTGTATACAATTATATGAAAAAGCTCTAAAATACTTAAGAATTATTTTATTATTAAAAATTAGATTAATCTAAGAAAAATTGGATTTTAATTAATATACTTAAAATATTTATAGTCTTGAAATAGAGTTGTTAAGGACTGCTCAAGGATATAAAAAGGTAAAAAGACACTTCTAAAACGACATCGGTAAATTACTTTTTTTTACAAGTGCAATAGTCGATTACCTTATATCCGAAAAAGGCGTAATTGATTTAGAAAAAAAAGAATGGTCATATCATCTTGAAGAAACTTCAATAAAAGATAATTTTAAGACAATCTTTAATAATAAATATAGTACTATTGAAAATGTCATTAATAAAATAAAAACTGAATTTATTCGACTGAAAGACGAAAACGAAACGTCAATTAATATATGAGAATAGTTTTTTTTTAAGTATTAAAACTTTTTTATAGATTGTTTAGTACCCTTTTTATATAATGCTATTACAATTACTGTTATTTCTTCGTTATTAATATACTAAAAACTATTCTTAATAAAAATTATTAGATAAAGTTATATATAAATTTGTATAACTACTGTTTCATAACATATTATTAGAAATAATAACTTTAAAATTTATAAATTAAGAAAATACTTTAGGTAGAAGTAAAAAATATTTAACAATGTAAGGTTCACATACAAACTTTGAACGAAAGTTAAAAGTAATTAAACAAAATATTTTAAAAAATTTATGTAATAATTGGAAGATTTTGATTTGCTTGAATATATGGTTGAAAGTTTCAAGATCAAAAGGTACTTTACAATTTTTTTTTCAAATAAAGCTTTCGCTTTAAACGAACTTATTTATTTTTTTATTATTATTTGTTTTACTAAATTATTTAATTAGTATTTATGATAACTTCTTTTTCATTTTAATATGCATGAGAAATGACAAAGTGGTCAAGGCATGAATAAAATAGTGCAATTTTAATGAAAGAACTGTTCGTGTGTTTTAAGTTATAAAGTATTAAAAAAACTTTATTAAAACTATTGCAATATTGATAAAACTAAAAAAATTATAATTACCATAAAATTTAAATATAGTTTTAAAATGATCCTTCTTTTGATAAAAATATCCCTTAAAATACACTGAAAATTTTTTCGAGACAAAATGTCACGGAAATTGCAGGACTCGCATGGAATTCCCGCATACGCGTGACATTTTGTCCTGTATCTTTGAAAAATGTGGGAAAAAATTTTTCTTAAATAAACGTGAAAAAATGTCACGCAAAGTAATGTCACGGATTTTTTTTCTGTTAAGAAAAAAATTTTTTGTGTACTGACATCTCACCACGTTGCATGCCTCTACCAGGGCTTCAAATAAAAACGGTTTTTTCGTCTGTTTTACTGACTTTTCGTTGCTAGATGGTTTTTTGTGGTTTCTTTTTTCTTCATCTTTAGAAGTCAAGTCATTATCAGACTTATCTTCTTCTTTCTTATTTTCTGAAAACTGATTCTTAGATGAATTTCTATCTTCATCTTGTACTTTTATTCCAGTTTACAGAAAAAATTTTTGTCAAAATTGATGTCATTTTTTTAATGTCTTTGACAAAAATTAGTAAAAATTTGAATTTTAAAATTGCTGTTATGTGTATACGCTTTTAGTAAAAAAAATACAAAAGCATTTACAGAAATATATACTTTAGATAATTAGTCAAAAAATTCAAAAATTTTTACATACAATATAATTCTTTTAAAAATGTATTTTCTTGTTTTTCCTGAGTGTTATTTGACAAATTTGTTCTTTTGTATAAAAAATGGCGAAAAAAACTTTCTGTGTTGTTGTTCTTTTGAATCCTTGTTTTCCAACATCGGTTGGTATTACACCAGGTATTTTAATAGTTTTCTCCTACAAATTAGAAGTAGTTTTCTCACAAACAGTTTTTAACAAATTTTTGTCACTCATACTATTGATGATTAAAATGATACTTGTTACATCAATTTTATATATTTTATGCTCTTCTTCGACTATACGTCTGAAAAAGGGGAAGAACATACACGCAGTTTTTTAACAAGTGGCATATTTTTTAGTAAAAAATTAAAATGGTATATGTACTGGACATATCAAAAGGAAAGTCAAATTAAGAATATAATGATCACTCATTCACAAATACAAATATGCAACATATATTTGTATCAATAAGTTAGTTTAAAATAATTAAGTTAAAATATAAGTACAGTAGACTCTTGATTATTCGAACCCCTCGGAAACAAGAATAGTTCGTATAATTAAAATTTCTGATAACCGAACATGAATAAAAAATAAATAATCTTCAATTTCTACGTAGAAAATAACAAATTGCATATCGGTATGGATATTAAATATCAACATTTTTGGCAAATATACGAAACAAAAAATTATTTAGCCTTTAGAAATCTTCTTTTTTTAGTTATATAAGGTTACCTTTTTTGAAGCTAAGTTTTATCTAATTTCTTAATACATATCAGTCTTATTAAATTGAAAAAATTGAAATTTATAGATGTTTTATTTAAAATCAGTACTTTATATATTTTATTCATGTACAAAAGAAAGCATCTCTTTTCCTAGAGTAATTAATTGAATATTTTCTATGTATAGAATTTTAAATTTGTAAATTTTTATGAAAATCACTCCGTTCAATTAATCAAGATTCGGATAATCGAGAGTCTACTGTATCTTAAATAAAGTACTTAACTATACAATAATGTAAAAAGTTATTAACAATAAAGCATATGAAAATATCCAATTCACTCAGAGAGAAAGCATCAATTCAAGATGATGATTTTAAAAGTATACAAAAGGGTGCTTTTCCCCCAATGAAATGTCTTGGAACATTTTCTTATAAAAATATTTCTATTTATAGTTATATTATTCATAAGTAAGACGACCAAATAAACTTTCTATTGTAAAATTTTATTAATAACAACTTTTTAACAAAAAAATCTATTAATAAAAATTTAATAAATAATAATTTTAAGAAATGCCAAAAATTACCTAATTCGAATAATCTAAGATATCCGCAAGTTTGAACAGCAACAACTATACTTCCTATAATTAAAAATACTTTTAATTGCTGGTAGAAGTGAAAACTTATCTGACTTTGAAAATTCTTTCCATCTTGGAATACAAGAACTAGTTTTTGCAAATACCTCAAAAATATCATATATTTTGAACAAAATAAACTTATCTTTATATAAGTTGGTCCAATTAAAGGTAACTGTACAGCAAATCTAAGTTTATATATGAAATGAACAAAAATAAAAGATGTGCTCAAGCAGAATGATTAACCTCACCTGCAAAACTTGAGCAGTAAGAATCAGGTAACCTATAACCAAAAATATCTATAAATATCAATGAAAATAAAAACTTATGGAGTACATTTTAATATCACTACTGATGTTGAAATACAGGGAAGAATCCATATAAATGCCTAAAAAATACCTATATTAAAAGCAACCTAAACTTATCTTTATATTAACTAGTCTCATATAACAGTAATTGGTCTATACTTCGTCTAATTTATACCTGAAATATAAATACTATTAGGTAAAACGATAAAAAAATATTAAGAAATGAAATATTATGAAACGTTTAGATATGTAATTCCAAAGTTATCTTATACCTTCGTGAGACGTTTTCCTGTATACTCTATTTTAAATAAGATCCTCACCTTAAGGTGATGATTTTAAAAACATCCCCTTGAGATAAGGATTCCGTTCTAAGTGAAGACATGTTGATAATGTAATATTTATAACATAAGTAAATATCAATTTTATTGTCTAACTCTAGACTTATCAGGTAAAAATAATTGACAAAACAGAAACATTACATACTTTTTATAAATAAAATATATTATTAAGAGGATTATGAAACATCCTCGTAATAAAAAAAAAGTTAACACGTCATCTATTAAATGATCGTAAACCATAAAGATTAACAAAATGAAGTAAACATAGAAATTATTAAAATACGTTTTGTGAGTCAATAAGACATTGGAGATACAACTTAAAATTTTGCCCTCCTCCTCCAACTTATATTTCATTAATAAAAAAAGCAACTAAAATAATGTATGTTGGGAAATTTATTCGATCTAAAACTTTGAGATACAGAAGCTACAGTAACTCAAAATCAGAAATAATGATTTTTACAAATCCCGATTTATAGATTTTTTTAAAAGCAAATATTGTTTCCAGAAGTAATTGTCTATGAAAAAATATATGAGCATACTTTCAGCTTCATAAACTTACGTCTTTATTGTTTTTTAGAATTTTATTTTAGTTTTTTTAATTTTTGAGAACAAAAATCGAAAAAGCGCATGTTTTTACTATGCCCACTAGATTTCTCATGAATTTTACATCTAAATTTATGAAAAAAGGAAAATAAAATGTGTCAATAATTGTGCTCTTGAATTGGAGTAGAAAAATGAAATAAACGCATGTTTTCACAATTCTCATTCATTTTCTCATAAAAAAATTACCTCTAGAAACAATATTTATTTTTAAAAAAATTTATTTACCGGAAACTTGTAAAAATCAATTTTTCCGATTTTGAGTTACTGTAGCTTCTGTAACTCCAAGTTTCAGTCCTAATAAATCTGCCATCATACATTTTTTACTTGCACTTTTTTTTAATATAATAAAATTGGGGAGTTACAGATTTATCTTGTACTAAATTTTTAAAAAATATTCGACTGACTCTAAAAAACATTATCTAATTAAATCACATTTATAAAAAAGTCAAAACAAAACAATGATTTATTTATACAAATATTTTAAAATGTTTGTTTACTTAAATGATGTTTAAAACTTATTATTTTGCTTTTATAATTACTAAAATAAAAAGAAAAACAATAAATAAGTAAAAGTTTTAAGAATGATATACATATCCTTGTGTACGTTTGTTTCAATACCATGTCATAAAGCACAATTAATTATTTACAATTATATATGATTAATATAATATTATTTATTTTATTAAAAGATAAATTTGTTTTTATCACTAATAACAAAAATAATACCAAAATTTTATTGTAAAAATACGTAGAGAATTTGTTGTATGATATCATAATTAATCAAGTTACAGTGTTTTTAACAAAAAATTTAAAAACTTATATCGTTAATTTCTTATCTTAAAATTTAAGAGTCAATTTATACGATTATCATTAATTATTAAACAAACACAAATAACATATATAAGTAATAATAAAAATTTACGAATAAATTATCAATGAAATCGTTTATAATATTTTTTATTTTATTTTCCATAGTATCATCAGATACTGTTGAAATTTCAATTTTTAGCGTAGAGTCAATCAAGCAAAAACTTATAAAGTCAGGTGAATGGGGGAAATACTACAGAGAAAAACAAAATAGTTTAAGAAAATCTCATTTAAATTCATCCTCTTCAATAACACAACTTGTTAATGATTATGATGATGCTGAGTATGTTGGAAATATAACAATAGGAACACCAGGGCAATTATTTACTGTTGTTCTTGGTAAGATTGATAAAAAGATAAACTAAATCTGTATTTCAGATACTGGATCAGCAAATGTTTGGGTAATTGATAAATCTTGCAATAATGGATCAACAAAAGAAGCTTGTTCACAAAAGCGAAAATTTGATTCAGTAAGATCAAGTACATACGCCGTAGATGACAGACCATTTAGAATTAATTATGGTATTGGATGGGTTAGAGGATTCTTCGGAAAGGATACACTATCATTACTTGGCAATGGTAAAAATTTAAAAATAGATGAAACAACCTTTGGTCAAGCTAACGCCATTTCAGAGGACAATGGCAAAAGTCCAATTGATGGGATTTTAGGACTTGCTTTTAAGTCAATTGCTTTTGGCGGAGTTACACCACCATTAATTGAAGCATCAGAAAGTAAAATTTTACCTAAACCAATGTTTACAGTTTACTTTCAAAAAAAAGGTAAAGTTAGTGGAGTAGTTGGTGGTTCATTTACATATGGTGGATATGACACAAAAAATTGTGGACCGGTATTAGCATATCAAAAATTAACTTCAGCTTCATATTGGCAATTTAAACTGAGTTCAATCGGATATAAAGATAAGGTATTTAGAGATGGTTGGGATGCCATTGCTGATACAGGAACTAGTGTCATTGGAGGTAAGTTTTTTTAAGTTTATAATAAAATAATACTTTATATTTTTATGTCCAAGATATGTAATGGATGCATTGGCTGGAAAACTTGGTGGAATATGGAACAAAAATTTTGAAGTGTATACAATTCCTTGTAATACTATTTCAGAAATTATTAAAATCAAGATAGGTAATAATGTGTATGATGTCCCTACATCTGACTTGGAAAATGTAATCAAAAAAGATCTATGTATGATAAATTTACTACCTATCGATGGAGTAGGTTCAGGAACACAATTTATTCTTGGTGCACCATTTCATTTTTCTTATTGTGTTACCTATGATGTTGGAAACAAGAGATTGGCGTTTTCTTATCACAAAAGATGAGTTAAATATTTTATTCTTTATAAAATCACAAAAATCAAATGTTCATTTTTAAAATAAATTTTTTTTGAATCACCATTAGTTTTGTCATTAAAAAAATGAACAGATAAAGTGATTTTTGCTTATTTAAGTTAATATACAATAATAAGAATAGAACAAAGAGATGCTTTAGATTTTATAAAAAAATTACACAATAACACATATTTTAACTATAGTGGCAAGGAAATGTCATTCACCAAACATATATTCTATCTAAAAAAATTGATTTTCAAGGTGATTTTTTTTATTGACTTATCCTAACATAATATCACAAAAAATAGCTCTTGACATTCTTTCAAGTTTAAAAATTATATAAAATGTTTTACTATATGATAATAAATTTGCAATTACTATCAACAAGTTTCAAAGTTCTTTTTTTGCTTTTCAAATAAATTTCAATAAGAAAAAAAAATCTATTTTGAATTTTTATTCATACATGTTTGAATAACATTAAGAAATTTTTATAAATCTATTAATGACTCTCTTAAGATTGAAAATTAATGGCAAAATCAAATTCAAAAATGATTTTCACAATATTTTTTATTAGTTGTATAATTAAAAAATTATTCTTTCATTATTTTTATTATACAATGATCAATAAAATTATAATAATTCTCTTTTATATTCCAAACAATAAGTTTTCATTTTTTTGATATAAACAGGAAACTAAATTATTTAATACGATAACTTGAAAAAAAAATTTGAAAGTGTAGTTTAATTCTATTTATTAATTTTCAGGCAAAAAAGATTGATTACAAAAAAACTATAGTCATTATTTTGAATATATTAGTTATTAAGATATCTATTTTTAAATTCAATAATTTTCGAAAATCATCATAATATGATAGAAAATTATATTTTCTAAAGGATTAAGTGCTTTAAAGCATTGGTATTGTAATTTTGAGTATGACAGTAAGCATAAAAACTAGTTAAAAATATAAATATTACAAACAATAAAATTATTCATCTTACCTTGAAACATTTAATACTAAAAGGTAGTTTATTTAGCTACATATTTTCATTAATTTTTTAAAAACTAGAAAACAAAATGCACTCAATTTTTTAATATCACAAAATCGTAATTATTTTTGAATATTTAAATTTAAATATTCTATTATTTAGAAATTTTTTTTCAAATCTATAAAATTTATAGTCTGAAGCCTGATTTTCAACAGTTTACGTAAGACGATAGAAATTTATTTCCTTTATTATATATAAACTTCAGAAGGCTATAATTTATATAAATATGTAGAATATTATATATAATTTACATGATACTTTATATAGTAACAAAAATTTTTGCTTCTCCTTTGCAGCTATGTCCGAGGAGTTACACTCAAAGTCAAAGTGTCACCTGTAGATGATAATATTATTCCTGAATAGAATTTTCAATACGTAAGTTTTATTCTAATGTTCATTGTAAAATAACATAAAAAATATTTTATAAGAGAAAATATTTCAACATATTTGATTTTGTAAATTTAATATATAATTAACTATATTTTTAATATTTCATTTCAGGTATTTTTGTCTATCAAAAATAGATAACGATAATGCTACTGATAATATTAGTAAAGATAAGTTTGATGTAGGATTTTAAATCTCATTTAAATTTGTTTATATTCTCTTTTAGAATAATGTAACATCAATGAATGTGGATTATTATTGTGAAAGAAGGATGGAAGGATGTTCAAGGAAATAAAAAGATAAGTTTGTTTTAATGCTTCCAACGTTATGTAATTTTACTAGATTTTATTTTAGCGTAATGTGGATCTGAAAAAATGGGATTGCACTTGGCAGAAAGATATTACATTTGTTTGTAAAGCAAAATCAGAAAAGAAAAACTATTATTTTGTAATTTCTACAGTTTAGATAAAATTGTTAAGGAAGCAGTGTTCGCTGTGAACAGTGAAACATCAATATGAAGAAAGGTAAGCGCGTGTAGATAATTTTTAATATTCTTTTGTTTTTTATTTTAAAATTTATCAACTGTAAATAAAAATTTAAAGGTAACAATGTCTATTGTATTTTTGATAATGTACTTGTAGGTGACAATGTTGTTATATTCCTAAAAAATTCGAGGCATTGTCACCTATAGGTGACAATTTGACTTTGAGTGTTAAGGAGAGTGATTAGAAATCACTTGGGCTTTACCCACGCAGGTTCGAATCCTTTCTGGCTGCGTAGGTTTTTCCTTCCCAGCCATTGGATTTGTTTTGTGAACTGTAAAATTTAGTCTTAGACGATTTTTCAACCAAATCAAAAGTTTTAATCTATAATGAAGATAAAATACTTGTTTATCTCCATCATTAATAAGTTTTCTTTTAAAACATTTAATATCTTCTATTACATATTTAGAATATCGCTAACTATTATTTCCATTAGTACGATAATGTTCTCTACTTATATTATAATTACGAAAATAAATTTAAGATTTACAGCTTTAACTACTTTAAATATTCCTACACTTATTGTAATATTATGTAATACTTTTCTTTTATATTACAAAAGTGGTTTATAAATTTGTTGCACTGCTTTTATTAACATTTTCAATATTGTAAACAATGAACTTAAGATGCTTTTATAAAATTTAAATTGATAGTGGTTTAACTCAAGGAACTAAATATGTTATTCTATAATTTATTTTAAAAAAAAATCTTTATTATATATTATTATAAACTGGCGCAATATGACATTTATTAATCAAAAATTAATAACATTTTCCTAACCATCAATTGTAATGTATTACTTTTATGTAATGTCTGAAGAGATGGATAACAAGTTCTAGCTATTTAAAATTACTAGTTGATTTATCTTTATCTTTTGTTGTTAAGTTATGCCAGTAATTACAATTTTTTTCTCATATAATCTAAATAATCTTACCTGTTTTTTTGTCATAGCCATGTATATTGTTACTTTAGTTATAACATTCATATATGTAAATTTAATAAGATTGTGCAGTAAACTACAGGTAAAAAGTTGTATAGATTTGTAAAAAAATAATTATTATTTTTGATGTAATATAAAAGAATGTTATGAGTATGAATGATTATATTCTCTGTAAAATATAATTATTTTTATTATTAATTGTTTCCTTTTTTGATATATAATGAAATAGTTAATACATCATTTACTGTTATCATAGATAAAAGCTATTTATTGAATTTCCTTTTATTAAAATCTTAATGGCATAGTCATAATGTGTATCGGCACTTACTATACTTTCATATGAAAATAATACAACATATATTTATAAACAATCACCTTCTATTATAATAATCCATACAAGGTGGAGTTTAGATGGTGAAAATTATTTGATGAAAGAATTGTTGAGGAGACCTCCTGTTGTAGTACAATCATATCTAAAAATGTTTAATATATATAAGGTATGATGAAAAGACATTGTAAGATATATTAGAATTGGTTTAGAGATCTTTCCATAAAAAGAGAAATGATGGACCTGCCTTAGAAAGGTTGTCTTAAGTAATGTTTTATTATATATGTTAGATGACCAATGTCGCGTTCATATATATATATATATATATTATGTTTCCTTATTTATTTTAATATATAAAAATATTATATTTTTAGATTAATGTTATCATCACCCCTATTATTATCTTTGTCATCTGTATGTGCCCTTTTAGGGTTATCATTTTTAGTTATTGCAATTCTTAGTGATGACTGGACTGAACATAAAGTTAGCAGAAGTACGATTATTGGTGCTATGAATAGACAGCCTGAATTATCTGAAAATTTAAAAGATGCTGTTTCACATAACTCTCTTTACTATTCTCGTTCAAATGGACTTTTTCATATTTGTTTCCCTGATGATGTACCATCCGGTATTGGATCATATTCTAAATTTGGTTCTATCTGTATAACGAAATAATGACTATTTTCCAGATAGTGTTATTAGAGAAAATTTTAACGATAAACAAGTAGAAAGATTATATTTTATGAGAACAACAGTTGTTTTATATGGTATAGGCCTTATTTGTATTGCTTTTTGTTTTATAATTGGATTCTTTGGATGTTGGAAACGGTCACCAAAATACATCATGACAACAGCAATTTTAATGATCCTTTCAGTTCTTTTCTTATCAGCAGCAATGATTTCATGGCATTATGTTTTGTATCTTGAAAGAAATGTTCTTGATGTACAACCTTACTATAAAGCATGGGAACCAGTTCTTAAACAAGCAACAAAATTTTCAATTGGATGGTCATATCTTGTATCATGGGTTGGTATTGGGTTTGTACTTTTTGCTGGAATCTTTATGCTATGCTCACATAAGGCTATGAAAGTAAGTTTATATATATTACTTATTAGAAGTACTTAGGAGATTATTATCAATGCCCTTGACCTAAGTTTTTAGAAAAATCTTTTAGACATTTTACTTATACAAATTATAATATTTCTTTTTAGAATGAAGATGAAAAAGCTTTTGAAAGTAAACATAACGCTTATATGATGGCAAATTATTATGACAAGGCTACGATGATTCCATATGGTTACGGAACATATAGTGGTTATGGAGGTAGTACTGCATTTCCTGCAGCCTACTATAACACCTATATTCCCCAGATGGCTCCACCAATAAATAATCATTATGGATATATGAGTTATGGTCATTAATATTCATAATATAATTTCTAAATTTTGCCTAACATATTAATCATTTCTCTTTAAAAAATGCCTTGCCACTCAAGAACGGGTGTAAATAATATTTTAGTTACAACAAAAAAATCAAAAAGTCATTGAAAATAATGTTTTTGTTCTCTTCAACTTGAATGACATAATAATAATCCAAATAATAGCACCATTTCCTTCTACATTAAATATTTATCATTCTACATTATAATATAAATCTTTAATAAAGTTTTTTTTATTTATACTTGAATTATTCTATCAATACAAAAATAAAGGCTAGTAAAATCATAAACTGCAAAAATGATTTTATTATACTTTACAATGAAAAATAAAAAACAAAATACTTGAAATGTAAATGCACTTTTTTTAAATAATGATAAAAAGTACTATTAAAAATATTTTGATCTTGATTTCTTATGTAAAAGAGAAATTTATAAAGTTTAGATTTTGACAAGATAATAACTTATATGATCTATATTATAAGAATTTAAAGAATGTCTATTAGTTAGAAAATTTACTAGCGCTATCAATTAAATAATAACAATCACAAGTATCATAGTGGTTCCTTATCATAAAAGAATATTGATATTTATCATAATTGTCAATGATAAATAGTTAGATAACTTAACATATTTCTAAAAGTTTTATAATATACTGTTAATTAATATGTACATAGCACGTATAACTGTTAAAAATATATTATATAATGAAAAATGAAACTATTGTTTTATTAATAAGTTTAAAAACTTTATAAATAAATTATATTAATTGTATTTATTTTACACTACAAAGATAATTATGTATGTTATGTAATTGAAAGGAAAAGTACTTCATTTTATCAAATATAACAATAGTTTATTATTTAGCAAGAGTGTAACAATTCAATGGGTAATGAAAGTTTTTAAATAATCTTATAATTCTTGATATAAAACAATTTCATATTAAGATATGGTCCCTTTAAGATATTTTAAAGTACCTGATCACATAATTTTTGATAACTTTTTTTAATTATTAAATTGCAAAACATTACATAATTTTTTACACAAAGTTTGATAGGACATCTTAACTGGAACAACAAATATCTTTGGAGTATAGAGTCGTTTTTTCAAAAATTTGCTCAACAATTAATGGTTGTACTATTTTAATATATCAAATTTTTAGTTAATTTATTCTTATCTATTTAATAAATGTTATGATTCAACCATTTCCTTTGAAAAAATGTTTGTTTTTATTGAAAACAATATTACTAATTATTCCTTTTATATTATTAATAAAATTAGTAAATCATGACGAGAATTCGTCTATCAACCCTCTTCTAAGGTATTTTTAAATCTTTTCAGTTATGATATATGATTTTTTAGGAAATCGAAATTATCCAAAGGCAACGAAAGTAATTGGAAATGGGGTGATAGGTGTTTTATTCAATTAGAGAATAATCGTATATTAAATTCTATTCAAAAAGAATTAATTGAAACATCAAAAAACTTGGAAAAAGTAAATAAAGATATTGAAATTTTAGATAAAATATTATTAAGTAAAAAAGAGGAACTAGATATACTGGAACAACAAATTGAGGAAGCTAAACTATTACAAAAAGAATTAAATGATAGGAGGAATGTAAAAATATCGTTGCCATTAAAACCACTGTATCCTGATTATAATAGATTAATATTTAGAGAGAAAAAGTTACAAAATGACTTTGATACAATTGAAAAAGTTTTTGATTTTTCAAGGTGTTCCATTTCTAGTATGTTTCCTGTTTATGTCTATGATTTACCAACTAATTCATCAAACAAAATGAACATATATTATAAGGAAGCGATTAAAAATCCATATCGAACCAGTGATCCATACAAAGCTTGTATTTTTATCGCCTTCATATCAGAAGATATAAAAAACTTTGAAATATTCAAATATTGGTCAAATAATGGAAGAAATCATGTATTGATAAATATTGATTCCTTAAAAATTGATAATAAAGAAGCTACGTTGGTTGTTGGAGGAGATATTGTCAATTATAGAAAAGGAGTTGATTATTTTACATTTTTTCCATCCATCAATGATGAAAATTGGAATCATCTAGCGCCTTTGTTACCTCATTCAAGGAAGTTTTTAATTTCATTTTCAGTTAATGGAAAATTTATTGACGATTATAGGAAAAAACTTTTAGAAAAATTAAAACAATCTGCTATTCTTTCTGAAGATTCTGTTTTAATTGACTATAATTGTGCATTTTATAATGAAGAATGGGGAAAGTATGGATTGTGTGGGGATAGGAATTTTCGACTCGATGTTCTTAAGCGATCTGTATTTACTTTGATTTTCCCCGATCCAGAATCATATAGTTTCCGTATTGAGGAGGCCCTATTATCCGGTTCCATTCCAGTAATTTTATCAATGACTGATCCATTACCATTTGATGATGTTATTGATTGGAGGACAGCAGCAATAAGAATACCATTTAATAGGTTTCCAGAGTTACATTTTATACTAAAGTCAATAAATTTAGCAGATATTCTTGAATATAGAAGAAAGGGTAGATTTTATCTAGAAAATTATTTAAAATCACCATCTTTAATTCTTTTAACAATAATATCTTCATTAAGATACCGAACATTATCACTTGGTCTTCCAAGTTTAGAGGTTAAAGCAAAACCATTATTTGGGAATTCATTTGTATCATTATCACAAAGTCCTGTTCCAAAACCACAAATTGAAGAGGAATATTTAGGTCCAATTGAGGCATCATTTGATTCACCATCATATACTCATAATTTTACTTCTCTTTCAGCGTATTCATATGAATTATGGAATAGTTTTCCCCATCTTGTTCATTTTACACCATCTTATTTGATAAACCATGCAATAATGCCATCAGAATCTGAATTTTTTGAGGAAACGAATAGTGGATTCCGTCCAATTTCCCCAGGGTCAGGTGTAGAATTTTCAAAAGCATTAGGTGGTAATAGAAATCGTGAACAATTTACTGTAGTTATTTTAACATACAATAGGGATCAAATTTTGTATTCATCTTTAGAAAGACTTCATCAAATGCCTTATTTAAATAAAATAATAGTTGTATGGAATAATGTCAATAGACAACCACAAAATAATTGGCCTCATTTACATGTTCCTATTGTTTTTATAAATGTTACAAAAAATTCTCTTAACAATAGATTTTATCCTTTTGATCAAATAGAAACAGAAGCTGTTTTTTCGATGGATGATGACATTGACATCAAACAACATGAAATAATTTTTGCATTTAGAGTATGGAGAGAACAAAGACATAAAATTATAGGATTTCCAGCAAGACACCATGCAAGATATGGAGATAAAATGTTTTATAATAGTAATCATACATGTCAATTTTCAATGATTTTAACTGGTGCTTCTTTTATTCATAAATCATATTTGATTGCCTATACATATACAATGCCAAAAGAGATACGTGATAAAGTTGATGAATTTATGAATTGTGAAGATATAGCAATGAATTTTTTAGTTTCTCATTTAACAAGGCAACCTCCAATAAAGACGACGAGTAAATGGACATTGAGATGTCCAAACTGCCCGGAAACTTTATCATCCGATGAATCTCATTTTAACGAAAGACATGAATGTATACGATTTTTTACTCATATATATGGTTATAACCCGTTACTTTTTACGCAATTTCGTGTTGACTCAGTATTATTTAAAACACGCCTACCACAAAATCACCAGAAATGCTTTCGTTATGTTTAATTTATTATGTTATTATTATTTGTTTTAAAAGAATAAAATTTGCTCAATATTTTTTTCTACATATTTCGTTTATTTTCTATCATAGCATATAAATTTAATAAATTATATTTATCAATTGTGATACAAAAACATTCCTTTATATTACATATTCATTAAAAACTTCAATATTAAAATATTTGCCAGATGATATTTATAGAACAAAAAAAGTATGATGGAGATGAATAATTAAAATTTGTGCATCATTTTCATAAAATAATTGATATTTCTGACAATTTTACTCTATCATTGTATTAAACTACTTTAAAATTAATTTATTTATACAAATTTCTGTAACTAAAAAAATATCGATTGAATTTTACTAAACTATTGTTTATGGATAAAACTTTATTTTCAATATATATAGAGTAGTTTTTTTTAAAATTCGCTTATTAAAAAAGTTATTTATTAAATATAGGATCAAATAAAAATTTAATTTTTAAATTTAACTTAATAAATAAGTCCTTTGAATAACAGATTATTTATTATATATATTATACAAAATTCATAAAATTTTTTACTTTCTATTACTTCCTGCAATTTTATCTTGTTTTTGTTTATACTCTAAATACTTGAAAGAGAACATTTTTTGTTGTACAAATGGATAAAATTAACGAGAACAATTTGAGTCAACACTTTTCCTTCGAAAAAATTTGAAGTTAAAATGTTTTTTACCACCTAAAAAAGAATAATTAATATACGTTTTAAATTTAATTTACATTTTCCAACAAGCATTGGAACCTGATTTTTATGAGTTATTTGTAAAATACATGCTTTTTGAAGCCATGGTTCTCCATCAATTTGCATAGGAAACGATTTATGAGTTTGTATAACAACAGTTCCACATTGTGCCAATCTTCTTGCCGTCTTAACACCTGCTTTTATTTGACTTATTTGCATAATACTTTCAAGTCCAACAACTTCAATCAATTTATCACCAATATCTTGAACTTTACTATGAAGATTAGTAGAATTACCATTTATAGGTGAAAATAATGATGTATTCTTCCAAAGTGAAAGTTTTTTTTTAGCGGTTCCCCACATATTTGATCCACCATAAATGGAAGGAATATTTAACAGTGCTAGTCCCTCTAAGTTTGGCCCATCACCAATGTCAATGGTATCACCATCACATAATATATCAATTTGTTCATTTAAATTTTTATATGTATTTTGTAATGTCTCTGTAGTACCTAACTCAAAATACCATAATTTATTTCTCATTCTACTATTAAATTTTTCTGGATATTTTTCACGCATCATATGAAATCTATGTGCTATACTTGCATCAACACCAATTGAAAAATAATTATTTATTATATTATATGGTTGTGGATCTTGCTTCTCACCTTTTTTTGTTGGTTCTATTGTAATTTGCCAACGATCCATATATATGTGCGTTGCTTTTTCAATATTTAATAATATATCTGTTAATGATTCATTTTCATAGCCACCTCCCCATTTTAAACATCTAGCTAAATCATTACCTGTACCAAGTGGTAGTACAGCTACTGGTGGTCTATTCTCATTTGTATAATTCATTTTATCCATTGCTTCAAGAACCCATCCAACTGTACCATCACCTCCAGCAACCAGGACATTACAATTTTTAATACCTTTAAATAATTTAAGGCCAACATCAGGGGGATGTTTTGTTAAATTGTATACTTGTCTTGGATTTAAAAGATATTGAAATTTTCTAAAAATTCTTTCACCCTGTCGTCCACCACTTTTCGGATTTATAAGAACTAATAATGGTCGTTTATTTCCAGAAGGTGTTGTTGTTTGTAGTAATGTACCAGGTGTTGTTTCTGTTTTATTAGTATCTAAAAATGATGGTATTATGTTAATAGGAGGTAATACATGATATGAAAGTGGCCCTAAATCACATTCAACTATCCATTCATTAATACAACTATCATGAAGTAACACATTGCACCATCTACATTTCTTCCCTTGAAAAATTCCCACGGTTACTTTACATTTATTACATTTACCAGTATTATTTGAATCACTCCAATGATGAGACATTTTCATATCTTGTTTTGGATAAGCAGTATATGTATGAATACAATTATTTTTTGCTTGTAAAACACATCTTTCATGTACAGTGTATTTACATAAAGCACAAGCTAAGCCTTGTTTTCCTCCCCACCCTACTAATAAACTACAACAAACATGACAATATGTAGGTTTAGAAAAATGTCGTAACTTCCATATATGACTTCCATCTTCCTTCATTTCTAAATCAATTCCTAAAAGTACTAATAATGGTATTGTCGTTAGACCACCTCTTATCCATTCTTCTAGTGAAACAATCCCATTTTTATCATAATCAATGTCTTGCATCATTTTTCTTAATATTGGTTCTAATTCAATTGTATCCCATTGTTGGTATCTTGCAACATTCATCATTTGTTCAATGATACATTCAATTTCAGTACTATCTAAGTAACCGTTATCATCAGAATCATATACATGAAAAACAAATTGGAGTTTTTCTTCTGGTGGAGCGACTTCTAGTAAAGCAAGATAACAAACTAATGGTTTCAATGGAATTCGTCTAGATAAAGCATTATCTATATTGATATTGTTATTATCTTTATATCTTCCATCAGATAAATATTGTGTAGCAGAAGAAGTAGTTAATACACTTTTAACATTATGAAATGTTTTTTCAAAAATAGATGGTCTTCTTTCTTCATTTACTTGTTGTAATTTGTTATCACTTTCATAAATATTTTGTTTTTCAAAATTTCCTATTCCTTCATCAATATTAAAGACATTCTGTACAACTGATAAAAATGATGATCTTTGTTGTTGAACACCTGGTGGATAGGCAAATGAAAGAAAAAGTTGTTGAGTTAAGTCTGATGGTAAATCTGCACCAAAATATACATTTAGAAAGTGTGTAAAACCATCAAAATCTAATGTTTGACCATCATCATATAAATATTTATGAAGCATTCCATTTGGTGTAAACCATTGAAGCATATCTGGGAGTTTATGACTTGAATCTTGAAAAATATTGTTATAAAAAATACAATATAAATATACTTACATGATGCATATTCAGTTAGTTTAGCAAATTGCTCAGGTGATAGTAGCATTATTAATAAATGTTATAAATAACTTTCCTAGATTATTAAATCTGTAAAAAAAAATGATGGAAATGATATGTCAATTTAGTATATGATAAAGTATGCAATATATATTTCACATAACAAATGTCATTTAACTGATAATGCATGCCAACAATTAAATGGAAGATGCCTTATATATTAAGCTTTATGATATGTTGTGCATGCGCAAGCAAGAAATTAATATATGCCAAGATAAAGCTTTCAATTTTTAATACATTGAAACAGTCTTAAACCTTTTGCTGTTATACAAATTGAAGTCCGTAAAGAAGATTTTATTAATGTTTTTCACTACCTATGGCGCTTCCTTAACTACCTTAAGAACTAGTTTTTACAAAACTGATATTGGAAAAATTGTTTGTCATTGCTAATGAAACAACATATGCGTATATTAAAATAATATTCGATTGATTATTACTACATAAGTAATATTTAATAAGTATACATATAAATTAAACATTTTAAATATATAAAACAAATGAAATATTTTTTTTATCTATATAATAAAAAATTAATTAAATTTATAAATTTACAAACATTTTTTGATAAATCAATTCAAGCTTTTTGGTAACTAAATCTTAATAAATAAAAATATATTTTATGATATATACTTTCATTATATTTGTACTAAAAAATAATCTTTATTTTATATATTTTTTTTAATTTTATTAGAAATTACTTAATAATAATGTTCAAGCGAAAAATTATATATTTTAATTCCTATATTCACATACTTAGAATTTTATACAATAACATTTCTAATAAAAAATATTATATTTAAAATTTCGCTATTAAAACAAATAATCTTATAATAATTTTTAAAATTTAATTTTCAACTTTATTTATATTAAATGAAATCCTAAAATTTAGAATTAGAACAATTATTTATGAAGTATCCGAAATTTTATAATATAATGGCAAATGATAAGAAATTTAATTAAATAATATTATACAGTTTAGTTTAATAAAGTATCATTTTTGAAAACATATAGTTTATATTATATTATGATGTAAAGAATATTTAACTGATAACAATATGTTATAGTTAGAAAATTGATATATACTAACAAAAAGTCTTTGGTTTATTTTAAAAAAAAATTTAAAATTAATTTAAAAAAGAATAGTGAATAAAAAATATAATATTAATAAGCTATTCATATTGATCATAAGGAAATAGTTCCATAAAAAGTAAAACCACTGAAATATTTCATTATCAATGGGTTCATTGAATAAATTATTTTTGTTAGATATTAATGATGAATATGTGAGATATTGGTAAGGTTTAAAAAAAGATTGTTAAGTTTACTTTAAGTATAAAGTTTTGTTAATTATAAATAAACTTATAAAAATTTAAAATTGGAAAAAAATTTATACTTTGAAAGGGAATTGTAATTCATCAATTTCTAGAGCAATAAAAAATAGAAAAGTTTTACTTTTTTTAAATAAGTAGTATACTATTGTTATTTTTTATTATTTGTGTTTAGTGGTTTTTATAAGATAATGTTTGATATTTTATGATGCAATTATTTATTCAATTTTAAAAAAATACTTCGAAAAGTATGAGTTATTAAATGAAGTAGATTTCATAGTTGTTAAACAATATTTGATGAAATAATTTGGTTGTTGAAAATTTGCAAAAACTATTCTGATTATTAAATTTTTTATAACTGAATGTTAAAATATTTTTGCAATACTTTTAATAAAAAGTGAAACAATAAGCTTATATATATGTTTGTTATGTAATCAGAAAAATTAAATATGTAAATACCAAAACCAATTATGTTTTTCAATATATAATAGTTTCCTAATATTGAACTAGAATAGTGTAGAAATTTTTCTTGTCAACTTTTATATTTATTAATATGAGTTTTCAAATGATTTTATCGTAATAATTTAAGTGTCGTTTGCAAACCATCAATTAAAAATGTTTAATAAACAATTATAGTATATAAATAACTCAATTTTGCAATTTCGTGAACACAATGAAAAGTATAATTACAAAAAGTTAAGCACAAAAACATTTAATAACTTTGCAACATAACAACAAATTAAATAAATATTATATTTGATTTATGTATAAAATTTATCTTCCAAAATAAATAAATATTTTTCAAACAATGTTATTTTGTTTTCAAAAACAAATTTTTTTTTTCAAAAGTAAATACATTTTTTTGTAAAAAATAAATTATTAATTTCTGATTGTTTGCCAAAAATAATATTATTTACTATAGTTAACTTTGTAAATCTTCAAACAAAGTTGAAACTAGTATTTTAAAAAATCTTTTTTATGAGGATTCTTTTAATTGAAAGTTTAGTTAAAATAATGTGTTATTCTTAACATATCTACAATAAATATCTAAAAAGTAAAAGACACTTTTTTTTGATTTTCATAAAAAAATAAAATTTTCAAATTTCATTACGATAAATTGACCATTTTTTTAAAGTTATGGGAAAATTCTACAGAGAAAAGCTAATAAAAAACATTTTTGAAATAGATTTATAAAATATTGAAACTGATATACATTGTCAAGGTATATAAATAATCATAATTTTTAATAAATTATATAGTTATATTTTACATTTAACTTAAATGTTATTCTGTACTTATAAAATAATCTCAAAACAGCTTTATCTCCAAGGAAAAATTTTTAAAATTTATTTGAACTTTATTATTTATTTTTAAATTAATAACCGAAAATTATACTGTTATTAAAAAAACTTATATTTTTGTAGAGAATTCATTAATTCCAACTAAATTTCATAACAAACAATTAAGTTTATTAACATTAATTTTATGTAAAATTCACTATTATTTTCGAAAATTTAATTGCAATGCATTTAAATATTAGCTTTATAAAACTTAACTAAATAAAGATTCATCGTTTATTTGCTTAAACAATAAATAAAACTTGGTTATTCAGATTCATAACTATTTTATCTTGCAGAGTCATTTAGACTCATAATCCAATAAATAGATCACAACTTAAAAATTATTATAATTTTTGGCTTTTAGATATTTTAATTGTAAATAAATTAAAAAGAAATGCAGTAAGTTTGTGGTATCTAGATAAAACTGTATAAAAAGGATGCAAATATTTTTATAATATTTATGATTAGAAAATTACAGTTAAAGGAAGGACACTTTAATGGGAAAACAAATTAAGTAATTTCACTAATTAAAAGTTATTTTTAAATAAAGATTATTTTATTCATACATTTAAGGCAAGAACTATTTTTTTGAAACATAATATCTCAGGGAAATACATTTTTTATTTTAATTTTTCTAGTTGTTAACAAAAAAGCTGTAATATTATAAAACTATTTTTGATTAAAAAATAAAATTTAAAACTTTTATTTATCTTTTGATTTATTTTAAAATTATCCTGTTTAAAGTGCATTCAGTAAATTTTTTAACAAAAATACATGTGGGTGTTATTTCAATGTAAATTGTTGTTTTTATAACTTCAATATATTTTAATTAATCACATGAAAATGTCATATAATTAATGCAAGTTTGAAAAAATCTAATTTATAATTTTAAAATAAAATAAGATTTTTGTCAATGCAAAATAATTTTTAGATACTTTTATTATGACTCGTTAAGTGTTCAAAAAAAATCTCACTCTTAACTATTTTTGACTCCATAGATTTTTGATTTAGACCATGAAAATTTGCATGTAGATAGATTCTAACATGCTCTATCATAATTTAAAAAAAAAAAATTAAAAAGATTCTCCGAAGGGGAGGAAATTGAAGCCAAAAATGACGATTTTTTTTAATTAATGGTCGAGCCGTAATTTAATAATAAATTTAATACACACATAATAATTTAATATGTTTGTGTGTCATTACTATATTTTAAAATAACTTTGTTATAATAAAGATAAAATATAGTGATTTTTTAGCATTTCAAAAGTTTTTTCGTGATGACAGTATTGAAAACACATTAGACTTTTAAAAAATTTAACGTTATGGATTTAAAATCTTCATACTTTGATTTTTAGTGTTTTAATGTATATTTTTAAAAATTAAAACCCATTTAAGAGAAAATTATTATAAGTTATCTCTATTTTTATATTGTACATTTTTAAATTTTTACTGTTTTTTCATTAATTAGTTGAGGGATATGCCTTCTTATGGGTTTATATAACTTTTAGTTTATTTAAGTTAGAATATTTTTTAGTTAACTATTACCCCATTTTTTCAGACTTAACTGATTATTATGAATAAATAGATAAAATGTGTGTTTTCTTAAAGATTTTTTTTAACTAGAGAGGTTGAACCGGTTCCAAATAATTTTAGTCTTAATAAGACAAGTTATTCTTAAAAAAATTCTTTCTGAATCTCTTTTCTAGTATAATTTTGCATAGGGAATAACTTTTTAAAAATTTAAATAGAGTGAATTATATTTCTTTTGAAAGATACAATTCCTGAATAGTTTAGAAATATAAGAATGATTAAAATCGGCTGTGTTATAAACGAAAAAGTGGTGACTTCTTCACAGGTTTTGTCACTTAATTTACCAAGTTTTCTTTAAAAAAACACTTTTTTGACACATCTTTAAATTTTATCGTTCTATAAATAACATTTTTCTATGTTAATAAAAAAGTTTGATTTATGTTTCATTTGAAAGGTACAAACCTTGTAATAAAAGAGAAAAATAAAATTATCAAGAATAATTAATGATAAGTTAGGTTACGGACTAAAGAGTGATGGTAATTTTAACATAAAAAGTACTATGTATAATATGTTTTAAGGCTCGGAAAAGCCAAAAGGAAGCGTTGCCTTCAGATGGTTTTTGAAAATTCAAATTTTAATCTAGGTGATTTAAAAATTATTTAAAATTATGATTGAAAAGGTGTACATGTAAACTGTTATTCATCTATTTACAATAGAAATATTTTTCATTATAATGTTTGTAAATAATGAATTCATTGCACTAAAAATTCTGAAAATAAATAACAGTACCAAAATTTCGTTTTTGGTTAAAATATACTTTTATTATGAATTAATTTTGCGTACTCAAAAGGAGGAAAATAAATTTTGATTTTTATATTACCACTTTACCTAGAAAAATAAAAGTATCGCCATCCGAGGCATTTAAATATTTATCGAAGACTACAAAAAGATATCATTGTATATTAAAAAATAAGAGGTTTTCTCATTAAAATAATTAATAACGATATACCTAATATTACATTTGCAAACAAGTATCTAAAAAAGGAAGTATCTTAATTTCTAACAAAGAATGATTAAAATGTAAATAATTTAAAAGAAATTACTGCTACAACTATAGTTTAATCACAAGCGATAAAGCATTTAAATGCCTCGGACGGATATACTTTTATTTTGCTAGATAAAGTAATAATATAAAAATTAAAATTTATTTTTCTCCTTTTGAGTGCATAAAATTAATTCATAATAAAAGTATCTTTTAACCAAAAACGAAATTTTGGTACTGTTATTTTATTTCATTTATTTATACAACAATTACAATATTATGGTTTTATTCATAAATGGAAAACATTAATTAACAATTTTTATCCTTAGATACTTATTGATATAATTATTTATCTTTATTTGTTTTAGCCTACTGGAACAAAATTTTTCAAATTGTTTAATTATTAACTAAAGTCAACATTAAACATATTTGGATAATTACAAAATCGTTCCAGAGAAAACATATTTTTGAAAAATTCAAGAAAAAAAAAACTAATAAAACATGTACCAAATTGATTTAATTAGATTAAAAGTTAAAGACTTCTGTTTACTATTTTAATTAATTCTTTACAAAGAAAATATAATATTCTACATTACACTACATATTTGAATAAAAAATGCTTTTTTGAACGATTTTACGATAAACAAAATCTTCTCAGTGTTAGATTGTAAATGATAGTAAAATGGCAATAAATATTGTGTTAAATGAGATTATTAAAATTTATGGTTATAAAATAATTTTTCCTAACTTTATGTATAGGACAAAGAAATTCTTAAAAGATATTTCTTAATATTTGTTTGCTTCTTAGTCCTCCAATAATGTCAATATTTTTAAATATAAAACAAAAAATATTATATATTATGGCAATCTTCTCATCTAATTGATACGGTGATTTATTAACTATATAACCCATTCAGTTTGTTGTGTTGTAGCAAAAAAATTTTTTAATTTAATACAGAATGATAAAACAACATTAACTGTATTTTTATGACTTCACATATTTATGGACAGACCAACTTTCCAACTCTAGTTATAAAAATCACAACTTTAAACACGAAAAAAAACTTTATCATAATTAGATTTTTAAAAATATCATTCACTCGTTTTTTTTACCATTAAGATTTATCAAATAATCGCTATTTGTTGAAAAAAGATGTTATGAGTAAATAAAATATGGAAATATTTATGTTATAAAATTGTGAATCTTTAGAAGCACCTAAAATAGATTTATAAAGAACATCTATTGATCAATACGGTTGTTTTTTAATTATTTTATTTTCCAAATATTTATAGTATTTATTTCATGGCATTCAAATAAATAGTTTTTTCAAGAAATGTTTGTGAACTATATTATCTCTATTAAAACAATCTGTCACTGTGATTAGAAGTCTAATTTTTTACTGACTATATAGATTATTTAAGAAATATTTTACTTTACAACATATTGGTAAAAAACTTTAAGATTATGGAATTATGAACAGCTTTCTTTTACTGTTTTAAAATAAATAAATAAATTTATTCAACTTGAGTTTTTATACAATGTTATATAAACATTAAGCAACAGTTTCATGATTTTATTGAAATTTGTATATTTGTGCAAATTTTTAAAATCTGTTTCAGTTATCAATTGTAAGATAAAATTTCCACTATTATACAATTGAACCTTAGATTTCTTCCTAATTCGACAATTTTATCTATGTTAGGTTAAAAAAATTTCCATTTGTCCCTTATTAATTACTTTAAAAAAACATATTTTTTTTATTCCTTATCATATTATTTGGAACAACAAAAAAATACTAGTTATTGTTTTTCCTATACAATGAAATCAATAACACATCTGTCTAATCCTTCTTAATATTGGATACAACTTTTTATTTTTTTGCCTATATCAAAGTACAAAAATTTCTCAAATTACTTTTCTGAATGTATTAAATCTAATATCAGATTCCATTGTATTTTGCAAATTAAAGATACCACCACTATGAGTCTTTAATTATATATAGTAAGTATAATTGTATGAAATAATACAAATCTATTTTTAGATTAATCTTTACTATTTATTGAAATATTTAATATTATTTAGAAAATATCACTTTAGTTAAAATTATAACAGATAAGATTTTCTAAATTTTAATGTGGTTTGTGATAAGAAAAAAGTTATTTAACTCGATACATGTACAGTTTTAAATAAGAGTAGATGACTAATTTTTCTTAAAAAACCCTATAAAAAATGAAACAATAATCGTTAACAGCTGTTATATTTATACTCTACCATATTTTAATCATAAGAAAAGTTCTAACTTACAAACTATCAAAGGGAAATTTTATAAATACAAAATAAAAAAAGCACTATATGTTTATTTACACTAATATTTGAAAACTTTTACCTACAATGCTGCACATATATTTGTTGTATTATTTGTGCAGACGTTTTTATATTTTCTAAAATTTCTTAGGACAATATATGTAGAGAAGAACTATGTTCCATTAAGAAAGTCTAGTACCACTTTCTTGAAAGATTATTAGAAGCTGCCAGTATTTTAAATATTCTAACAAAAGTATTAATTCTTGTAAATAAACATTGTTTGTCATCAATGATAAACATTTGGTCCTTTGGAATATAGTTTATTTGACGGGAACATTTGAACTAAAAATGACAGCTTTGTGTATAAATCTTATTCCAACTTGTCGATGTTATTGCTTGGGCATGCGCCAACTAATAATTTTCAATTTATCTAAGGTTGACCTCATCTAAATTATTGGCGCGTTTTGACAGTTTTAACAATACTACAACTTTCTCACTTGAAAAATTGATCAATGAATGGCCAATTTCTGTATTAAAATTATCTTTACTGTATTTCTGTACATTAAACTTATTTTTTTGTGTTTATTAACCTCCTAGATGCTCGAGTACTTCTATGATATTTTTTTCATTATTATTTATTTTTAGCTTTAATTGATTATATTATTTATTAACAATCTTCCTTTGTGTATTATTCTTTAACAAGTATTCTAACCTCAATATGAGTATCGACACTATTGCAAACGAAACTTCACCTGTCGTTGATAGAAAACGACCAGCCTCCGGTTCTTCAATATCAAATTTAAGATCGAATAAAAAAGCAAAAGTAATTGAGGAAAATTGTGAGGTATTTGTGATAAAAAATTCAATTTTACATAATTTTTCAGCTTATATTATGTCAAGATCTCTTTCAAAGTATAATGTTATATAAAACACTTGATAATACATGCCCATATGAAATTCTATATAATGGACCTCCGAAAGAAAATGATTGTGAACATTTTGATAAGACTTCATCACAGAATGGCTTTGTTATCATCCAACAGCGATTAGAGTCAGGGGATTACACTAAGTTGGTGGATTTATGCCAGGATATTGAAAATGTAATTCAATGTGGTATGAGCTGTCACCCTGAAGACAGTGAGATTTCCAGGGCAGCTACTGATCTCAATTTATTCTATAAACCCGAAAAAGATAAATATTCTGCTGACGTTGAACGAACAAAAGAAAACACTGGACCACTGAATAGTTCCACTTCAACAACTGAAATCAAAATGAACGGAAATATGACGTCGACTGAAGATGAATCAAAGTCAGAGACATTTGACCAATGGAAATTAGAAATTATACTTAAAGGAATTGTCAATTTGAGCGACGAAAGTGGTCGTATGATAGCTCCTATTTTTAAAGTATTAGAAACTAAAGATGAGTTTCCTGAGTATTATAAAATTATTCAAAATCCTGTTGATCTCAAAACAATAGCAGTTAGGGTTTTAAAAAATAATTATAAAAATTGGGAAGAATTTGAGAGTGATATTGAGTTACTTGTCTCAAATGCAAAAAAATTTAATGGTGCTCGTTCTGAAATTGGTAAAGATGCAGTCACAATCTATGAATTTGTTAAAAAAAGAAAAGATGAGATTAATAAATTGAAAAGAAGAGCGAACAAAAGTGTTCTTGATGAAGCAAGAGCCGAAGTTACTGCTTTGGCAAATGCAACGCTAGTTGATGATGAAGCTGTTTTGACGGAGGATGAAGATGATGAAGCAAATGGAAGTGCAGATAACGATCTTTCTAAATTTTATTGGTTTTTGAGAGAGCAAAAGAAAAAAAACAAAGAGTATCTGTGCAACTTCTTCTTTGAATTGCCTTTAAAAAGTCAATATCCCGAATACTATGAGGAAATCGAAGAACCAATGTCATTGTATGCTATCAACAATAAACTAAAAAAAGGTATATATAAGAAAATCGAAGAATTAATAGCTGATTTTATGCTAATCTGTTCGAATGCCAAGAAATTTAATATTGAATCATCTGTCATTTACAAAGATGCAGTTACCTTAGAGAAAATACTTAATGAAGAGATAGAAAAAAGGAGTATTGTGTTGTCAGGAACAAGTAACAAAACAGTTATTGATAAGAAAATCAAAAAAGAATTAATTGATGAAGAATTCGACAATACTGGGATGGTTCAAGTTGCTCGTAGGAGTAAATATGGAAATATACCTGGATTTACACCGATTGCAGGGAAAAAAGGACGCAAGTCTGTCGATGAAAGATGGACGATATATATTTTAAGACTTACAAATGTATGGAATAGATTATGCGAAATTTATATTGACAACAGAAGAATTATAGATCCATTTATGCAACTACCCCCGAAGGAACATTTTACTCATTATTTTCCAATGATCCAAAATCCCATAGACATGATTACTGTAAAAAAGAGACTTGAAGACCGATGTTATCTGTCATCAACTGAATTTCAAAATGATCTCCTTTTAATTTTTGACAACGCTATGATGGCAAACCCACCCAATCAATTCATTTTTCACGATGCGCAATTTTTGAAATCCAAAGTACTCGAATTTATTAACGAATTGGCACCTCATGAACCACTATTGTCGCCACAATCTTTCAAAGAACAAAGGAAAAAGAAGGTAATTAAAGACAGCATATCTATAATTTCCGAAGATTCATCCATTTCGCCATCACCTAAAATTTCAAAAAGTACTATTGTAGATAATGTTTTTGGGGATACCGAAGACCATGAAATGACAATAAAAATTCCAATTGGATTATCAAAGGAACAAGCTCAGATGTATGAATTTTTTAATATAATAGTCGATTATAAAGCTCCGGATAATCGTGTATTATCATACAACTTTGATAAACTCCCTACTAAGGCTGAATATCCTGACTATTACGAGGAGATTAAAAAACCAATGGATTTGGAAAAAATACGCCAAAAATTGATTAACCAAACTTACTCAAACATTAATGTATTTCTTAGTGACATGATTCTAGTATTTTCTAATGCTTGTACATTCAATGATCCCGAAAGTCAGCTCTACATGGATGCATTCACCTTACTTAAGCTTGTTATCCATGAAAAAGATAACTTTGATATAAAACCTCATATTCCACCCGTGCAATGCGAAGTTCAAAAAATTTTGCATAGATTAATTGACGAAGTTTTGTCGCTTGTAAGTAATAATGGTAAGAAAGTATCAGAATCACTATCAAAGTTACCAACATTATTAGAACAAAATGAAATTAGTCATGAGTTATGGCCATTTACACTAGATGAAATAAAAGCGAATGTTGATCGTCGGAAGTACAGACGGGTAGACAGGCTTCAAGAGGATGTATTTTATTTATTTTCAACTGCTAGGAAGATTGCGACACCAGAAGATACAATCTATGAAGACACAGTCACTCTACAAACACATTTTATAAGCCAAAGAGATGATGCTATGAAAAACTTACTAATTTCATCTGCTCGTTTTTTTACTGATAGACAACTTACTGATGAAATCAATGCTACTGGGAGGAAAAAAAGAACAATAAAAGGTGATAGTGAACATAAAGATATTGATGTTGAAAGTGAAGGTGCTTCAATGAAGGGTTCAGTAAAGGAAGAGGGTGAAGGTATTTTGAAAAACACAGTAAAGTTTAACAACTCAGACAGTGATAATGGAATATTGCACCCAAGATATGAACAAATTATTTCTACATCTCAAAGTTTAAATTTGAGCAATGAAGGAACAACTTCCCAATGCTATGAAATAATGCAATATGGTAGATTTTGGTTGAAACTTGGTGATGGTGTCCTTGTATTCAATGAGAAGAAGGCGTACTGTGATGTCATGCGAATAGATAAATTGTGGAAAACAGGTGATGGAAAAGCTTACTTCTCAGGAGCATGGTTTGCCAGACCAATAGAAGTTGTTCATGATGAATCGAGATTATTTTATGTTAATGAAGTTTTTGCAGTTGATCAGAGAGATATGACTGTCAATTGTGACAATATTCAAAGCAAATGTTCTATTCTAACACCTAAGCAATATGAGACAGAAAGAAAAACTGAAATTCCTGAATGTGATGTATTTGTTTGTGAGTACAAAGTAAAGGGACGTGACAGGACAGAAGGGTATTGCTCATTGAGAACTGGTCCTGGTAAATCTCAAGGAAAAACACCTGGATTAAGTGATGAATTTGGTAGGGGAGCAAAGCCAATGAATCTTGAGTTTTCTAAGCCAATAAAGAAACTAAAAGTAAGTTTTAACTACAATTACGAGTTATTTTACTATGCAAAATTTTCCTTACACATCACTTGAAAGTTTCGTTTATTCTAACTTCATATCGATAGATATTATTATACATTCTCTTACATATATTACACCAATATCTTATACATTGCATTTTTGGTATATATATACTTATATATGTTATAACTCAGCAACTTTTTTGCGCGGTATAACTGAACTATATCTTTATAAAACAGCAATGGTCTTTATATAATTTATTTAGCTACTAGGAGTGTTATCTTTCACGTGTAATAAAACATATTTAGTTAGAGAAACAGGCATATGCTGAGTGTTTAATATTTGATTTGTCGACCTTTCATTATAAATTTAGTGTTGTTTAGACGATCGATTGTTAGAGAACAGAATAGATATATATAACAATGTTGTTAAAAATTGACATCTGCTTGCATTTTGTCTTTCTTTTTCGTCATTATTATTTTTATATTCCATTTGTTATTTGTGTCTGCATACTAGTGAATCACAATCGACATTTATTGTATGCACATATTCATAGTTTGTCGACTAGCATATGCCATTGACAGACAGCAGGAGCATCCCCACAATCGTAAGATGTATGTCTATACTAACCGCTTTCTGCAGTGTTGTTAACTGAATACCCCACCAGTTGTATTACTGTTACCGCGACTATGATCATTTATTCCATCTACTTATTTTGCCAGCACCTATTAGTAAATGTTAAAGTTACGTTTCCACAATCCAACTGGCTGCTATTTTTCTTCTGTGATACTGGGAGATGATAGAGCCGGCCAGTAGTTTCTCGGTTTTACCATGTTTCTTCTGGCGCCCTTGTCGACCCCCTAGATAGTAACTACCCGGCAGCTCATGCTTATATTTTTTTATAATTGGGGAAATTTTTTAAAAGCCAAGTGAACGGGTACTTTTGTAAATCTACTTACTGAGCATTTTTAAAATTTTTATGTTAAATTGTTAATTTAATGTGTGATGGTAGTATTTTAAAAATATGGTATTCAATATTGCTTCGCGCCTTATTATAATTGTGCAATTGTGATCAACATTTTAAAAAATAAAATCATATAATTTTAAACAACTTTCAAAAATTTTCACCAATTTTAGACATATAATTTGGCGGCTTCCGTCGTTGACGATGAAATATTGTTGCTGAAAAATCATATAACTATGGAAAAAGAATTATCACCTTTAATTATGAAAACTGACACAACATTACCCGCTGATGTTCCGGATTTAAATGATTCTATTGAGAATCTCAATGATACTTCTGATCTCGATCATATTGAAATTGATGAGGAAACTAAAGAAAAATGTAAAGATCCATCATGGTTAGCTCAACAACCAAAATTAAATGCAAAGTCTAAATCAGGATATATATTATTTTCTGCTGAAGTTAGAAAACGTGTTATGACAGATAACCCAACAGTTGGTTTTGGTGAGATTTCCCGTATGGTAGGTGCTGAATGGAAGAAATTAACTGACACTGAGAAGAAACAGTATGAAGTTAGGGCTTCGTACATTGCATCTGAACGTGCTAAACAAGAGGCAGAAGATGTGCAAAATTGTAAAGCTCTTCAACCGGGGCAAATAAAAGTTTTTCCTTGCAAATGGGACACTTGTGACTATCAATTTGACTGTATAGATGGATTGATGGAGCATTTACGTATTGTTCATACTAAATCTCCTATTAAATTGTCAAATGGTGATGTTACAAATGCATGTTTATGGCAAAGTTGTTTAAAATACAAAAAAGAGGGTAAACCTTTTCCATCGATTCCAAGACTTTTCCGTCATATCAAAGAAAAACACCTTGCAAATGCCGCAAAGGCAATGTATCCAAATCAAAGAGGAAAAAATTTCTTTGTTTATGAACATGATGATATTACGAAAAATGGACCGTGTCTAGTGTACACTGGTGGTGTACTTACAAAACCTTTTGCTCAGGGTGGGGTATTTAAACATCATCCACAAGGGATACCTCCTGAAGAACATCCTACACAAAGTGTTACACCGTGTAAGCAAGTTCAACATAAAACTCCGGTTAATAATCACGTTCAAACGTCTTCAAAAACATTGCAAAATGGCACTACCCAACAATGCCCTCCTAAAAATCAACCTTCTCAAAATGGTTATATTTCAACTTCCGTGCCTTCACAATCTGCCCAACAATACGTTCAAGCCAAGATGAATGGTAATACTGTTTTGCTTCCAGTAAATGGACAAGGTCAGCAAACTGTTGTTTTAGGACAAAATCAAAATGGTGCTCCTATTCAAATGCTTCAAGTTCATCAACAACCAATTTCATCAATGCAACAAAATATAGTTCATACTTATCAAACTCAACCATCAAATTCAACAGCAAATATATCTCAACCACCTACTGTACCTTCAACGGTTGCATATGTTACGCCATCAACGAATCCTAACATTGACCCTGGACGTTCTGTTGTTCTTGCACCAAAACAACCAGAACCTGTTTTTGTAGCACCTCCTGTTGAAGCAGTTCGTGTAAAAAGAGCTTTGCATTCAGATACTTATAAACAATACCTAGAAACATTGCATGGAAAGCGGCGTCAAAATACAATTAGCAAATGGAACAAATCTGTAGAAAAAAGAACAACTCCGGGTTCTAAATTTAATCCATTTAACTTTATACGTTCCGATTCAAATGGAAAACGACCTCAAGAAAGTGATATTGTCAAAGCAATGTGGTCTCTCCGTGACAAATTATATGAAGAAACATCGTCACTAGCAACAGCATTAACAACAGACATAACTTATACTAACCTTTAAATGTATTTAATTGTTATTGTTTTTATATTTTAACCTTTGCGGTTTCGTATTGCAAATCTTGTACATAGTGCTAACCACTAATATTACAACAAAATTTAATAAATTTTTTATTATCTGAACGAGGAATTTTTTGAAATTTATTTAAAATTATTGTTAACCTACAAATAAAATAGTCTTGAATTGTTCTATTTCAAAAAGAATTTTTTTACATGTTGAATTAATTAATTGATATAATTAAGAATAAATTCTAATTTAGTGATGTTATAAATGACAACAGAATAGTAATGAATTAAAAATGGAAATATAAAATTTACTGACTACTTTTTATTACGCATGTTTACCGTTTTTTATTGCCATCTCTAACTGTAATTATGATAATAATTTAAGTTTTATTTATTAAAATGTAAACAAATTTCATACTTTTTTGAAAAAAGAAATACAATATATGGTACATAATAAGTTTAATTCTTAGCTATAGAGTTATTTGGTAGTAAAAATTTCACGCTTCAAAATGTCATCTTAAGTATCTTTGAAACTGAATGGTAAAATACATTTTTAAATAGAATAATTTATAGCTCGACTTAGTAAAACATGAAATTATAATTAATTAAATAAAAGTAAAATGAATATTTCTTTTAAATCTTCAATAAATATTCAGATAAATTTTGTACTTATTTTTAATTATGTTGAGGTTAATTTGTAAATTATCAGCTGTAAACCAATGTTAGTATATTGTATGTTAGGAAATTATCTAAAAAATGCATGATATTTATAAGACACTGTAATGATTTTAAAAAAATTAACATTATCTGAAACTAATAACCTTATGAGGAAATAAAAAATATATATTGTTAATTTCTAAATCTAAAATTAATCAGCAATCGAGTCAGGTGGTGCATTGTCAATAATATTGTCTTCATTAGAGAATTCTGTTCTTCCAATATCTTGATTTTTAGAAATATCATCAACGTTAAATTTTCTTTTTTCATTTATTTCATTTTGAGATTCTTCAAGACTTATAACCTGATCACTTTTTTCATTGTCTACACTATCATTTTTAGATTGTCCAGTATTTCCATTAATTAAACATTTATCATTCTCATGACATCCTTTATCTGATTCAGGAATAGATTCTCTGAATTTTATTTCACCTTTGTATGCTTCAAACAATTGATTTAAATAATTGAAAGCTCTAAATTTGTTATTTTAATGCCTCTATTTATAAAAACTTACTTATCAAATCGCGCCTCAATCCAACATGCTGTATCAGTAATGTTGTTAATAATTTTATCATGTGGATCCCATGGACTGGTGAATGAAAACCTTAAAAAACACATCCTTAGGGCAGATTTTAAAATTTCAGAGCAATCCATTGAATCAATATCACCTCTAGTTTTTGGAATTAATAAATAAGATACTTCTGGAGTAACTGATCTGTCTTTTTCATATTTCATTAAGACAGAATGATTATATCCCTCTTGGGCTTTATTTATACACATCTGCAGATCAAAAACTTTAACAGGCCCCCCTGTGCAGATACAATGACTCATTCCATTGTCAAATTCAAGCCCAGCTTCTAAGTTTAAATAAGGGGATTCTACAAAAATTGGTAATGCACCTGCAACCTCAACCCATACATCACCATTCTGATGGTATATTAAAAAACATCCTTCCATAACATATCGTCTACCTCTAATTACACTATCTATAGCTACCGGATACTGAGTGAAATATCTCGATACATCAAAAATTTGACAATCATATTTGGTTCTTTTAATTGGTGATCCTTCAAGTAAATCTTCCATTGCATTTTTTGAACCTCTTATTCTTACAACGTCTTTTCGAACGTAAAAATTTTCTCCAATCCATTTTGTACGTTCATAATATTTCAAGGTGCACCACGATGGTTTACTATATTCTTCTATGAGTTTATTGTATTGAACTGTTTTCAAACGTTCTATTATATTATTTATATGACCAATATTAGCAGCATTTATGAGATTTAATTCTTCTTGTGGAATTTCTCTTACACCGGAAGCAGATGGTTGTGCATTTATATTAAATTGCATATTGGCAACTCTACTAATAGTATCTTCAAAATTAATGCCACTGTCATTTAGAGATCCATTTTCATCTAAATTGTTAACACGATAAGAATTATCAAGTCTGTTTAATGTAGATTCGTAGATATTTGATAATGTTGGGGAAGATAGTGAATCAATATTGGATGGTGAATTTGAATCTGAGTTTAATGATTGGCTAGGTGTTTTAGAGGAATTATCGTCAATTTCAAAATTTTGAACAGAAAGCAAGGGCATCAATCGATGGTCAATACGTTGTTGGGAATTAAAATGATTCGGTTGTGAAGCATTTGAAAGCTGTGAAATTAAATTTTGTGGTGTAATAACGGAATTGGCAAAATTTAAATCACTAGTTGTTGGAGTAACTAAATTAATTGGATTTGTAGGAGATAATAAATTAATTCCTGTAACAGGAGAAGTTTGAAATGTATTTGTATTAACAAGATTAGCAATTGTACTATTTGCTTGTGTACTAGGTAAACTTGTACTCACCAAAATTGAATTTAAACTATGGACATCAATATTGTTTGCTGGTGAAAGCAAATGAAAGTCCGAAAGACTACACGGTACAGATCCAAAAGTTGTAGAAACACTAGCAATAGAAGAGGTCGAAGTATCACAGTTAACAGAAGATGTGATCGGAGAAGCAATGGTACATTGAGGTAAAGGTGACAAATTAGGAATATTTTGTGTTTGATTTTTAGGAATATTGCGCATAAAATTGTTTTGTGAAAGGGTAGAAATTGTATGCCTACGTTGTTGTTGTGAATCTAAAAAACATGTGTGGTATTAAAAATAAAAGTAAACATACCTGTACTTTTCTTCCCATTACAATAAACAGTTGAAACAATATTATTTGTATCACTATCAAATGTTTGTGCTACAATTCTATCATAATGATATGGATTTACACAAACTAAGTCACTCTTACGATCAAATGAATGTTCACATCCTGATTTTCCACGTAATTCGTTTTTGTATAAATCTTTCCATCTAAAAGCTCTTGCATATACTGCATGGGGAAATCCTTTTCTTCCAGCTACTTGTAATCTACCATCTAACGTCCTTGGAATTGTTATACAACTCGTAGGTGTCCCGCCTTTTGAACAAATAGCAGTAAGAAATTGTTCCAATTCAGGTTTTTTATCTTTTAATTTTTTAATCAATGATTCAATAGCTTTTTTAGCAAACTGAACATCATCTTCAACTATGTATTGTGATAAATAATGTGTAATAGTAGAACATGAATCTGATACAGTGGGTCTTTGTCCAATTATTGGTTGAGATACTGCCATATTTTTTAGAACATTTGATTCAAAAAAAAAAACGAATACACTGGAAAATATTTAAAATTTTCAGGTGTACCGAAATAAAAATAATATCTAATGTTATTTATGAGTTTAAAAAGATAATAATTATATACTATCAACGCAAATACAATTTTAACAATTATTGGTGCTACGTTTACTTTGTATTCAGATTGCCAATCCATTGATTCGTGGTAAGATGGCAACAAACAATCTGCCAACTTGAAATTTCACCAAACAATAAAATAAGAATTTACGTATTATTGCAGCATTTTAACAGTTATTTTTTATACTTTATGTTTACTATATTTTAATTGTACTACATATAAAAATAAAGAAAGTACTTGTCAATTGGTAAAATATATGTGTTTGTACTTACAAAAAATTGTTAAAAGTATCAGAAATTCTCAAATTTTAACAAATTAAAAAAATGTTTTTGAAGTATCTATTTTTGTACTAAAGGAAGTTATTATACATCTTAATTAACAATTTCAGTAATTTTGTTTACATGTAAATTGAAATATATCATACCACAATTCAGATAATATTATAATGCCAGTCTTACATGAAAACAATGCATATATTATAAAAATAGAAATGATTTGAAGGTCTTATATAATTTCAGATGATTGTTGCGTCAATAGTACAATGACGATCAAAATTTGTCTGAACACAAAATATATTACGAAAAATAATAGAATTAGAAATAAAAATTTTAACAGTCATTTATAATTAAGGTGGCATTAACTAATTCGGATGATAAAACCTAGCTATACAGATTTCATGGGCCTTAAATGTAACAGTTATAAAAGTAATAATGGAAATATGTTGCTGATTGCTTAACATTAAAATATTTTTAATTTAGATAGAAATGTACAGCTACAATATGGCATGAAGAATAATAGTTGAAAATATATTTATAACCAGAAAAATTTGTGCTTAAGTAGAAATACCGCTTACAATCGACATCAACAATTTATTAAAGTAAGCAAAATAAAAAATTTCAAATTTATTCAAAATATTTTAACTATTTTAATAACTGACTTTTCTTAATTACAAATAAAATTCAAAGCTAATTATATAAAGTTTTGATTTTGATTCTTAATGCAAGTAAGATAAACATCAATGTATGAAAACATTGTGACTATGAAAAATTTACAAGTTTTTAGAATAAAACTAGCACTAAGAAATGTTTTGATTTCATATATCTTTGAATATTTAAGAAACTAAAAATAATGTCATTCAATTTTACCAATCACTTTACAAATTTAAAATGAATGAATTATTTTTAAATAGAAAGACTTATTATCAAATGAATGTTCTAAGAATGATATAAAAAGACTTCAACTAAAACGTCATTTATACCCTGGTTTATAATTCAAATAAATTTTAAAATAGAATCAAAAAATTTTTATGAATAAGAATAAACATTTTTAAACAAATTGTTAATTTTAAAAATATTAAAGAAAATTTAAGATTAGGCTTTCTAATAAACGAATACATTAATAACATTTTTAATTAGATAATATTTCTTTACCACACAATTATGATATTTATATTATTCTGAGAATAATTCCTATAAGTTAAATTTAATTTTTTTTTAAATTACTAACGTCAAATGTTTTAAAAAAAAATTTTTAAACAACTTCATAGCTTTATCAATAAAAGACACTATTTTACAGTCCTTGTAAAATAAAAAAGCGCTTGTAAAATAACGGAATTTAAAGTATGTGAATGTCTAGGTAGCCCTATAAGGACAAACTTATTTGTAAGCTTGTCAAAAAGAAGCATAGAAAAAAGACTAAAATTAAGAGAAAAGATTTTTTTAAGATAAATGTTATTCTTTTGGTGGAAATTTTCGTTTAATATAAATTTTACTTAAAATATTATTTAAAAAATGTTAATATGGCTAAAAATGTCATATAACGGTATATTTTTTATTTCTAAATGTTGTCTTTTACATTTTACTGGAAATCACAATATGTGTAATATATCTAAATATAAAATATCTAAAAAATATTTAAATAAAATGCACAAATAACGCAAAATTAAAAAAATATCAAAGCAAAGTGTATTAATAGTCACCCCTTTCTACTGTGGTTCAAAGAAAAAATTAATAATATGACTATTTATCAATCATTTATAAAATATAAAAAATGCTTATTGGTTTATCGTATAAAGTCTTATTATATGTAGTTAAGTTATTGAAGTTTAATCAATTTAAATTGTAATATATAATTATTAATGGTGTACTTTTTATATTTTTACATTATTTTGAATTTATCAATCATTGAAATGTATAAACACAGAAGTGCATATAAATAAAATATGAATCAACAAACTAAAATGTTTATCATTTTTTATGATAAAACTAACATATCTTAGTAAATTTGTAAAATTATTTCGTTTATCTGAAAAGTCATGTTGAAAAAAAATTGTTTAAAGTTTAAACTTTATTGCGATATTAAACATTTTAAATTGTTAAACGGTATGTTATTTAGAGTTTTAAAGTATATATTAACTCGAATAGATAAAATTATTTTACCTAAATAGCTCTAAAAGGTAATTTAGCTGTAATTGTAAAATTATTTTATTTAAAACAATCAAATTATGGTTTAAAAATAACAATGATTGTATCAATTAGAGGTTAATTAAAGCACAATATAAAAGTTTAATGCGCTTTATAGAAAAAAAAAACTTACGACAGTAGAAAATTCTCTATAAAGAATACATATAATTACCCAAAAATGATTATTGTGTAGTTCCAGTTAATAAGAACCTATTTAAAGTTTAAGGTATAAATATTTTTTTAAATACTTTAACGGGGTAATATTAATGATTAACTTCTAGCAATTTTTTTTGAGAATTTATAAGATAAAAACCTAAGTAAATTATCCATATAATAGAAAACAATTTAAATGTAGTTCTAAGGAAATAGTTTCATTTATAATTTTCATAATGATGAATAAAAAATTTTATAGAAATATAATGGAAGTCTTTTGAAAATTAACAGAAAGCAATAGTGCCACGTTGTGAAGGTCATTTGAAATCAAGTTTTTATGAAAACTCTCGTGAAAATTTAGAGATAGCTTTCTTTATCAATCAGTAATATGATATTTTAATTCTGGTAAAATGAATAAACTTATAATTAAGTATTATAAAAAAATTAAATATATCCTTGTTATATATGTAATAGTTATATTTTAAAAATCAAATTACTACAATATGAAATTATTTTACCATTTCTTTTTAATCACACAAAAGCTATAAATCAAATATTTACTTGGATTTTTTGACATTAGGACATTATTGTATTTTTTTTTAAATAAAAAAGAATTTTTTTAATTGTTATTAATTTAAAAATATGCTAAATCAAAAACAATATATCATTTAAATCATTAATAAGTTGATTAAGTAAAAAATATGTGTACTCGAAAAATAAGTAAATATTTTACTGTATGTCGTTATCTTTTTATCAAAATGTTTACGATTTAAAAAAAAGTATATGTTCTTGAGTAGTGAATCATTCTAGAAATTTATAAAAATAAACTTGTGATTTTATATAAATAACCTATAAATACAATATTAAAACATGTGCTAAATGATTCGAACCTTCCTGAATGTTACACAAATAGAGTCTACATAAAAATTTCATGTAAATAATTTTAATTTTAAATCGATATAAATGATTGGCTATGATTTTCGTACTATGGTAATGTAAAATTGTAATTATTTGATGTAAAAGACAATCATACAGAAGGATCACAATAAAATACGTTATTTTTCATAAGTCTTTTTAATTGAAAAATAATATTAGTATAACATAAAAATGAAAGTTTACGTTTGTAATTTAATTTATAAAATTAATAATTTTTGAATTATACTTAAATAATAATCAATCAAATAGCTTAATCTTAACAAAGTTAATATTTCACTACTAAGATAAAACCCTTTATATTCCACTTTAAAGACATAAAAAACACACTATAAATATAAAGGCAGGAGTAGAAACCTTATGTTTAATGTCTATAAAGAATTATATAGAAAAAATATAATAAATAAATTCAATAGTTATAAAAGCTCCCACATCTAAACAGTTATGATTTTCCTAAATTTAATGAGTTTTAAAATCACCTAATAAAAAAGAAGATGAGGAAATTATTCGGATACACAATTCCTCGGAATCGATTATGAAATAATAATTCAAAAGAAAAAATACACGAATATCGATTCAAAATGTTTTGTATTGTTACATAATCACAGTTACTTTTCTCACCAAATTGTCAAAAAGTAGTATGAGACGCACTAATAATATAAAACAAGACAAGTGTTTGCATCTTTATTTCGTATGGCTATCTATACTTTAACACCAAAACAAAAAACTATTAAATTACAAAGAATGTAAATTAATAAATTTTTATAAAATCACAATTCATAGACCTATAAGCACCAATTTATATCTATTTAATGATGAGGATCCTTTTCGTAACCAACTCCTGGAACATATTGGGTTTCAGGATTGTGGAATAAAGTATGATTTCCATCACTGAAAGGAAAAGCCTTCTTTCTAGAATTTTAGAGAATTAGTTATAAACATTCCTTCAATAAATAAAACAAACCTTATGTTAAGATAATCATATGCTACGTGTTCTTGACGTCCATGTTCGTGGTGTTTTTGATGGTCTTTATAAGCAACATAAGCTGTGAGAGCAAGAATTGGAATTGAAGCAAAGAGGAATATTTTCTTGTATTGTGTTTTGACAGCTTCAGCTGGTTTCATTGATGAAAGAAGTGTTTTTTTGTAGTTATCAAATTTCCATGATCCATAGTTCATCCCAGAGGAGTGACGAACAGTCATCTTACTTCCAATATTTGGAATAAGTAAGTTTACTTTGGAAACGGCCATTTTTCTAAAATAATAAAGATATTGTTGATATAGTATAAAAAAAATCGCAAATATCGAAGGAAATGTGATATCCTATTAAAATAAAAAAGAAATGGTAGAAATATTTAAAAAATTATTAGTAAGAAACTTAGAAAACAATAGGTTGTGTTGTAGCCAGATTATCTAACATCTTCCTAATATCATCCAAACTTTTTGTACCAGTGTAAATAATTGGTCCAATGTAACATGATTCAAATAATGTGATATTGTTAATTCTTACATGACACATATTCTTCTGTAATTTTGTATTTATAAAAAAAAGAATTACCAAAAATACCTGCACAAAAAATTTCACCAAAGACGAACGCATCTTCCACAATCGTTTGTCCCAGAGATCTTGAATTAAAATTTTAATAGTATCAATATTCTCGATATCATTTTTAAATTTGTTAATTAATATTAGAGATATACAAAAAAAATTATCTGGTAACATAGTAAAAGTAAATTGTTCCTTCTCAGATTGAATGTATTGTTCAATTGTTTGCGGATTCAACCATTCTGGTGCTACAATTGAACCTTTACTGCGAGCTTTTAGTATAGATGCCATCCATATTGGAATTTCAACAGGCAACCCAGCTTCAAACTTAATCAAACCTGCAGAGCTAAACTCCTCTTCCTCAGCATTAAAGTTAGGCACAAACTACAAATATTAATGTAAAAAAATGTATAACACAAACACACCGTTATCAATGATTGTTCAGCTATAAATTGACACTCTTCGATACCCATTTTGAAGGAATATTACAGAAACAACTGCAAAGATTAAATATAAAACATATAGTCACAGACGAAGCAATGGTATCGTCTCTCAAATATCATTTAAAATTGTCGTTGCGAAAGAATCGACTTCACGTGTTTAATGCCTTTCCCTCTTAAAACAATTATGCAATTGTTGTAATGTCGATGTTCTGTGACAAGGTGCAAAAATGAGCGTGACTTTGAGGTGTTTTTGCATTCGATAACGCCGAAAAATCCCTGGATGCTTCTCATTCAATAAAAGTTAATTCCCAAGTTTACTTTCTTTCAAATTAAAAAACAAGACACCAGCAAACGACATACAAAGATAATTATCTCCAAAATCGTTTTGTTCTTAAGGAACAATATACAATGGCATTCCATTTATGAACTTACCACAAATCATGTTGCCATTAATGCTGACACAATAAATGTATTTCACTCGTTAATTACGTACATTTTATCATAAAAACTACTAGAATTACAAGGAAAAGTGACCTAGATAGAATTTTAAGTATAAATTCCGAGCAAAAATCACATGTTCTACGACGACTAAATATAACCAATTATCTGTCTAATTGATGATCTTTTCTCCAAGATGAAGGAAAATTATCGTTTCAAAAGAATTTTATGTCATAAGAGATGTTCAAAGTAGCAGTGATAACGAGTAAACAGAGTTTTTATTTTTTAAATAAATTGAATGTATTGACAATAGGGTTACTTTGTCTATTGATATATAATATAAGTATATAATTCTATAATATCATATTTGAAATAATCTACTACAGAAATGGATGTAAAAATAAAACGATATAGTGATCGTTTAAATATACGTGGTTTTGATTCATGGGAAGCAGTATTAATTAGCGATAACTATGAAGAAGTTGACAAAGCACTATCTAAATTAAAAAAAGTTTGTTTTTATATATTTGAATAATTCGAAAGTTTTAGCTATTGAGTAAAAAAGATCGAATTATTGAAATTCTTGATGATAGCAAGGAGAAATCAGGTGTTTTCTATGTTCTTATTCGTTTAATGCTTAACAAAGCTCTTAGTAATGAATTGTCGCAAAAAGCGATAGTATTAAAAATTCTCCAAGAAACAATATCTATAATCGCTAATTGTTGTTTCTTTTCAATGACTGCTTGTATGTGTTTAACTAAAACTGCTCCAAACATTATATCGATATTTGATAAATTACTAAACCTTCCTCAAAAAGGTGATTCTGTAAAAGCAGGAATATTAAGATTAATTGGAAATTTACTAGAAACAAAGAAAGCGTTTCCAACGATAACTTCAAATTTACCATTTATGGAGAAGCTAGCATCATTTATTAATAGTGGAGAAGTAAAATTACAAAGAAACTCAATTAGAACTTTTAAAATTTTATGTAAAAATGGGATATCTAAGAGAATAATTGATTGTAACGCTGTCGCGGAGCTAGCATCACTCATTATTTCTGATAAATTTGATTTATACGGTGATGATATATTGTTTATGCTTTCATTCTTAGCAAGAACTGTACCAAAAGATACAGGTAGACAATTGGCAACCCCAGAATGTTCAAATTTTCTTTTTAATATTTTACTTGAGCAAAAATCGGAAGAGTACAAATATGAAAAATGGATTGAACCAATTTGTTCATTTTTAAATCGATCATATGAAATACGTGAATCAATTGGAAGAGCTGGGTTAACGAAATTGATTTTAGAAGGAAAAAACTGTATTTCATTCCTTAAAATATTGACTTTTTTTGCTCAGGATGCTTGGGGTCGTGTTACATTAAGAGAAAATGGTGGTCTTGATATTATTATAGAAAATCTATTGTGTAGTGAATCAATCAATGAGAAAATCTTATTAATTCAATCTTTAAAAAATCTAATTCATGATACAGTTGGAATATCTTATCTTTGTCAATCACAAAAATTTTTCGAGACTGTTCTTATTCATGTCAACTCTTACATAAAAACGAATCCATTAGATTGTAAATTAGAATTGAAAGATAAAAGTGAAAATATTATTCAAAAAGATAGTAGCCCATTTCATACAATTAATGCTAATAATGCTCTTTTGAATAATTTCTATAATCAAGTATATACAAGAAGCGGATATTTAATATCAAATCGAGCATCACGAAGCCCTTCTGGTCACTCACGTTCCAATTCATTATCTCCAACTAGAAGTGTATTTAGTTCACCTGAAAGAGATATCTTAGATTTTGAATTTGAGGAAGGTGATGAAATAATGGAAATGCAAGAAAATAAAGATTCCCTTCAACAACAGAACAATGAGCAAATGGTTGTTTTTGGGGAGTTTTTTTTGATGTCATGGCAAAGTCATGATGAAAATAACCATAAATATTTAGTAAGAAATGAAATTATTGAAATGTGGGTAAATTATTTAAGCATTAATTTGCCTTGTGATCCAAAAGCCGGGCGTGCTATGAAGAGGCTTGCCCGATCATGTAATATTATATCCAATTTATTAAAATTAAAATTTCATATATTGATTCTTAATGTATTAATACGTCGTTCATGTATGATGCATTTATTGGCTAAAGAATGTAAACATTGTACTAAAATTCATAGGTATGGAAAAGATCTTTATCGAGATTTTAGTGAACATGTTGACACAGATTACGGATGGAGTTATATATTAATAGATCTTAAACAATCTAATGATGATCTTAAGATTAATGCAATGATTGCTTCGGTTGCCCTAATTAGAACAGTGAAAAGGAGAAGAAATTATTTTGAAACATATAAGCCAATAAAAAAATTAGTAGAAAAATGTAAAGTTATTTTGTTAAATCAAGAAAATTTTGATATGGTTAATTCATTAGGAGAACCAAATAAAGAAATTTTATTTCAAATAATGATTTCTTTTGGAACACTTATATCCAAAAACACCTTTGACAAGTTATTTTTTATAGACGATATTTATAAAGAATGTAATGATTTAATTGATAGTGGTGAAATTTCTAAAGAATCGAAATTGTTGTAATGTTCCAGTGTCACAAAAGGAAGGTATTGAATATATTTGTTTTGAAAACTCAACAATGAGTGAATGTATTATAATTGAAAAGGATATATTATGTAAAAATTGTATATTTTATCAAGCAATGTTTTCAAGTTCTTTTATTGAAGCACAAAACAGAAAGTTTAAATTTAACTTTAATGAGGTTATTAGTGAGATGGTATCATGGGAGGATTTTAAAATTTTTATTCATTATTGTTCCGGTTGTACAGTTGAAAATTGTCTAGTAATAAAAACGCCTCAAACATATGTTTCATTAATATACGTAAGTTCAAAATAATATAAAAATTTATTTATTTTTTATTTTTAGTTGGCTGATTATTTCAGCTATGAATTTTTGACAAACAAATTAATACAATTTGGAGATACCCTTCAAAGGATGTTTTCTGGTAGGGATTTAAAATACATTATTCCTTTAGTACGTCAATGTCCACATATTTTTTCAAAACTTTCTGTGTTTTTCTTCATAAATTTTCTATGCTATACAGAAAAAGAACATATGTTTGAAATTCTTAATAGCCTCATTAACAACCCGGAGTTAACAGAAGAATTTTTTAAAGAACTTGAGAAATTTTTATCTATAACATTTTCAACATCTTCATTAACCCGAGGACTTTTAATTTAAAAACATTATATTTCCACTAATTTATTAATTGCGATTATAAATAATTTAATTATACTCTAAATTATAGTTATAATTTTCTTTAATTCATAAACAATACTAATACATAATTCTAAAGTAAAACAAAGACTTTTAATAATAATATAATTATTGTCTTTAAATAATTTTGACTACAAAAACAAAACAAAAAAGTTAATAAATAAAGCTATATTTATATATTTTTTACATGATTGTTCTTTTTATTTCATTAGAAACATATTGTGTGTTAGTGCAATTTACTGGTATTGTAAGTACCTGTGTTCCACTCTCATGTACAACCTTTTTAATATTATCTTGATCATAAAGTCTTTCATTTATCAATTTCATATAATTCATAAAACGAAGAGATATTTTTGCCTGCCAACTACTAAATATTAAAATAATAATTAAGGATATAATTATTATAAGAGAATAAATATAGAAAGATAATGTCTTTCCACCATGCATTGTCTTGAATGCCCAATTATAAACCATTATAATGTATAATGGTTTAAAGATAAAATAGAATAAAAAGATAAGTAAACAGTTTGCTGCTAGATAGAAATGAAAAAAAGATATTCCAATAATTGGCCATATTAACTTTGGTAAATTTTTTACAATTCCTATAACAGTTGATAAAATTACAAGAATTGGGATGCTCATGACAAAAAGAGCTTTTCTAAAATTGAATAATTCAAAAATGATTATCAAAAGTGAAATAGAAATTCCTACTGCTATAAACAATTTCATTGCTGTCTTAAAAAAATATTTTATGATTTAGTATTAAATAATATAACTTACTGTTATATGCATTTTGCCATAAAAACATCGATCATTAAATTGCGCAGCCATACCAAGGATATCTTTTATCTAAAATATTTTATATTTGATATCGTCTAAATGAAAAATACTTTTAAAAAAATAATTTTTACAAAACTTAATTATAAATTGTTAATATAATATGTGGTATTTATCTCTTAAATTTACCTTTTAATAGATATCAGAAAATTTTTTTTTCTTAAACCCCTAAGGAATAATACATTTTACAAACGTTAAATAAACATTTCCAAATAAATTATACAATTATCATATTTTATAGGTGTGACAAAAATTATGACTTTCAAAATCTACAAATTTTTCCCATTAAATTATATATGATTTATACTTTAATTTTAAAAAAAAATTTCTTATAGAAAATAACTAATACCAAGTTAATTTTTATTAAATAAATATTAATAATAAAGGGCCGTGTAAAAGTTTAATAGGATGGATGGAAGATAATATTAGGCAGATGACACAAATTAAGACAATATAAAATGAGAAATAAAATAAATTAAAGTAACGATTTGAATTAATTCAAGGCGTAACAAAATCCTCAAAACCCTCGTTTAAAATCTTTTAGAACTTTTGATAAAATCAATTCTACTTGTATCCGGTTAAAACAAGTTTAAATTATGATAAGAAATATTTTATGATTTGTACAGTAGCAATTAAGTACCAAAATGTACTACAATGTTATTAATGGTGTTCACTCGAATGATTTTAAAGAATACTATTATATAAAAATTTTTATCACTTTTAGATAAAAAGATATATAAAAAGTTAGTATAAATTAAGGAACATTTATAGTAATACTTAGTTAAATGAATTTACAAATGAATACTTCTACCATAATAAATTTTATATCGAAAATTAATGAAACTCAATATACATCCTATATGATCGACGAAATTAAAATAATTCCATTAAAGGTGTTTATCACGTGTAAATCTTCCTGTCATATGTAAGATGTTTTTATACAAATTGCAAATTTATCATTCAAATATACTTGACGTTAAATCTGAAGTAAGCGAAGCTAAAAGCAATCGAGTATTTTCACCAAATTCTTCTTTAAATTTATTTTCACTCGATTTTTTAAATTCACAATTGCCAGGATCAATTAACCACCATACATAATAATTACGAATAATTTTTAATACAATTATAAAATTTTCTAATAGTTTAATCATAAAAAATACAAAACCCTAAAATAAAGTTAATAAATAAACATATCAATTAAACTTACACTTAGTCTTTTGAAAAAAAAAATTTCTTCTAAAATACACTTTATAATATTAAGGACTATAAATCCAAATCCAATTATTTTGTGAGTAAAAACAAAAATAGCCTCACAGATATTGAAAATAAAACGTCCGATAATGTTACTTTCTTTTAAAATATACCCATTTTCGGCAAACACATTTAGTGAAACACACTTATTAGATAAAAAACTGAATACCATGACTATATTGAAGTTAGGAGGAAGAAAGTTTACCTAGAAAAGTGTTTTTTAAATATAAAAAAAATATCTTATAATCATTTATTAAATAAAAATAATACTAAATATTCCACTAATAATGCTAAAGAGTTTGTAAAATTCTTGTGTACGAGAATACAATTGAAAATAAACTTTGAACACAACCAATTCCTAAACAATGCCATGCAGTTATAGCTTTTCCTCCAGCAGAAAAGGAAAATGCAATTACAGCACATGTTGTCAAATTCAAAAGAAATTGAGGAATTATAAGTAGAAGGAGGAAAGGTAGAAAACTGAACACAACCCAAGAATGATGATGTAAATTGATAAATGAAATAAGAAATGTTAAAGCATAGACAATTGTAATGATTATAGTTGTCCAAGTAAAAATCCCTAACCACATATGATGAAATTGCGTCATATCTGTTTGATCTAATGTCATTATATCCCATAAAGAATAATTTCTAAATTTACTTTAAACATGTTTAAAAAAATACTCTCACCTAGATAATTCACCAGTCGGCTTAGGAAAAAATGATACCCAATCAGTTTTATTCAACATGGTACTGGAAAAAGAAGTAAAAGTGATTTTTAAATGTTAATTGAAATATAAATATGGATCAAAATCCAATATAAAAATAAAAATTGTTCTGGAGATTTATTAAATTACAACTATATAAATCATTTTTAGACACAGAACAACAATTAACAGAACCATCTTAAGAGAAAAATGTGTACTTAAAAAATATTCACAAAACTTAATTCTTAAAATTAACAAAATTTAAACAATATCATCATTAAAGGCGGAATAAAAATTGAGTAGCAAAAATTTGACTTAAAGCTTGACGTGATTCTGCATCAATCCACGATAACGGAATTCCAAGATCACATATTGCAGCATCACTATCAAACATTATATTTGTTACATTACGAGAGTTATGTTGTGAATTACTTGTTGATGTTTCACTGTGTAGTGTAGGACTGGAACAAGGAGAAATTCTAGTATTAAAATGTTTTCCATGACCAATAATTTTAGCTGAAGAATCATGACCAAAGCATGTAAAAAGGACATGAACTTGTGATAATCCTAAAGGTTCGAAATCTATAGCAAAAACATGAGCTGCATTTGGACCATTACCCATTCTTGTTAACCATAATGAAAGATCTTTTGGTAAAGAATTCATATCATCACTCAATAATATTATACACCTAGTGTTTAATGATAATTGTTTAGCAGATTTGACATATTTTATATCAGGAAAATCTGGATCTTCTGGAACTCCAACAAACGTAATTAATGATTTAGAGTCATTTTGATAAATACCACGATTACAAAGATGAATTGAGAGTCTTTTGATTAATGTTGGATCAGAATTTGAATCACCTATAACAACAGTATTTTGTAAGGTAAATTCACATCTACAAGACGATTCAATAACAAATGAAAAAAGTCTATCAGCTAAAGTTGAATATACGATATCCTTTCCTAAATATTTAATGCCTTCCTTGATGTACGCTTTTTTATCTGCCAATGAAAAGAATGGTAAATCAAATCCAGAGGTAACAGGTTGAATAAAAAGTGATTTAAATGATGGTACAGTTTTGCGCGTTTTCATAGTCCATGATTTTATTCGTGTAGGATCGTTAAGTACATTTTCATCGTGTCCATAATTTTTACTATTTTTCTTTGGTGAACAAGAAATTTCTAAATCTTTCATATCTTCATTAAATTTTGAGAGATTCAAATCAAAATCAAAGTCAGTGTTAATAAGATCATAATCTAGGGTTACATCAAAGTCATTTCCATATTTGTTTGATTTACTATTTTTCAATTTTTGGGTACTTTTTTTATTTTCACTCTCTCCGTTTTTTTTATCTTTCTTTTTCTGTTTTAATGCTTCAATGGCATTAGGATCAGGTACTTGTGGATGGAAAAAGTATTTAAATTGTCCAAAATCTCGATGCTCAGTAGTAATATCACCAAGATTGGTATCATTTGACGAAAGTAAAGTATTCTTAGGCGAAATATTTTCAATAAAATGGTCTTTTAAAGAATTCTTTGTACAAATTTCTTGTTTCATAGCATCAGCTAAAACACTTATTTTACCTTTTCTATTCATTGATTTTATACAACTTGTTGGTATCATACGAACTCCGCCAAACTTTTTGGCAACAATAGGAAGGATATCGGTATTTGTTGAGGTTGGTTCTAATATGTTAGTTGTGGAGACAGTTGGAGTATCCTTCACCACACCTTTTTTTTTAACTGGTTTGGTACGTACATCATCATCTGAATATTCATGATCTTCATATACAGGTATTACAGCAGGTTTTTTAATTTTAGATGACAGTTGTTTAGTAGAATCAATTTTTAGCATCTCATTTTCATTTAAATATTTTACAGAATTCAAATCGAAGTCATTCTTTTCGTTTTTAATTTTTGTTACATATTGATTTAATATATCATTTTCTGTTAAAAATTTTATTGATTCAGATTTTTTTAAATTATTGGGAGAGATATCATTTTTCGGTAACTTTCTAACATTTTTAACATCTATTATTGGTTCATCTTCTTCATCTAAAACTACTTTTGGATCTATATCCAATATTGACACTACATCATCAATTGTTGGTTTATCAATAATACGAAGATTTATAATACTAGAATTATGTATCAGAAGTTTTTGCTTATCTGATTTTTTACCGTCCCTATTAAATAATAATTATAAATTATTATAAATTTATATTTCCTTACATTATTGGATCCATAATAGTAATAGTATTATTTGTAGTATCTAACGATGAAATCCTTCCTTCAATAAAACGATTTGGAGAACATTCAATAGATACTAAATATCCAATAAAATCAAGACTCATATTTTTACACTGAAAAATTATTTTAGTTAATGAACAATGGATAAAAAATTATACAGTATAAGAAACGAAATAAACGGTAATAAAAAGAAAAAAATTTGGAAAAAATTTATGCAATGAAATCGAGAGGCTTGTTGAAGCCTCCTTTTCTGTTCATGTATTGTCTGTATTTCCGAGTTTTTTTAATATTTACACAACCAACATCATTTCCTTCCACTTTCTTATTTTTTGTTGTACTGAAATTACCAAATCCCATTATTTTCATCATTTCATCTTCGCAATCACTCATTTTATCAACATTTATTTGTTTTGATTTATGGTCTTTTTTTGAATCCTTCCTATCCCTAAAAAAAGCAAATAAATTAAAAATAATATAAATAAAAACAAACTTTTGTGAATCTTTTGATGTTTGACTTCTATTCTTTGTTGCATCCTCTCTATCTGGGGTATACCTTCCTTTCTTAGAATCTTCATAAGACTTACTACGACTTCGAGATCTTTTTTGCTTTTTCACAGGTGAATCTTCATAACGATTCCTCCTATCTGATGTACTAATTTTTGTTCGTGGCGAGCGACTCCTCTTTCCATTTGAATAATTTGGAGATTTAGAACGCGTCCGACTTCTCCTTCGTTTCCTATCTAGAAAAAATTATAAAATATACATATAAACTATATGTATAAAAATATTACCTGAAATTGGAGATCTTTCTCGTCCCATTCTTTGGAAGAATTGGTAAGTTAATGTAAAAATAATAAAGTAAATAGATGATAGATGCGCTGTTGTCACACGATAAATACTATATTCATTCTCTTTAGGATAAACTATAAAAAAAAATTGGGGAAAAGTTTATTCCGAAGAAAGTTGCCATTGAAAATTATGTAGGGTTGTATTTAGGACAATGGGTGAATAAATTTTTATGTAATAGAGCTAAAACAATTGTATACGTAGTTATTGTTAAAATTTGTAAATTGTCTAATCTTTTTGTTTTCAGAAAAAAAGCATATCTAATAACTACATTTTAACTCGATAATGTCGTCTTATGAATCTTTTTCTACAAATATATGTCATCAATGCAACAAACGTTTTTCAAATGCCGGTGCATGTCACTTACATTTATTAAAGACACACAAAATAGAGTGTACAACTGTTAGCGATAAAAAGCTTCAAAATAGACATGTAGTTATTGAATGCTCATCTGATACGAAAAAAAATTTTAATTGTAATTTCTCACAATGCAAAAAAACATTTAAAAATAATAAATTGTTAAAACAGCACATCGCAAAAGTTCATTTAGAAAAAAAATTTATATGCGAAGCATGCAATAAAGCCTTTGGTTTAGAAAGAGATTTAAAGTACCACATAAAAGTTTCATGCATTTTATATAGAAAATATAGACTACGGACTACGGATGCTAGTGTAAATACAAATTGTTACTATATATCGAAAAATGATACACCTTTAATGTCGTGCTCTGAAACACAAACAGAAGCTAATATTATCCATCCTCCTACTTCTTTTGATTACCCGATGCAATCTAGTGGTTGTCAAACAATTGAAGATTGGGAAACAATTATGAAAAATTTAAATGATGAAGAGTTTGATTCACGTACAGAAATTGAACTAGATGATAGCTTCAACAATTTAGTAACATATGTGGATGCTTGTTTACAAACAGACGAAGTTACGGATAGTTTTATTAATTTTATGTGTGATGAAGGAACTCAAACTAGTGATAATTATGTCGAAAAAAAATTTACGAGTACACAAACATGAATATATTATTTGTTAAATTACTATCTATTTTTAATCTTTCCATAGTATTTTTAAATATTTACAAATTTCAATAATTCATAATAGATTTTTTATTATCTATGGTAAAAAAATAAATAACTATTGTTTTTGTTTAAATAAAATTTATATAATTTTATAAATCTGACCAATGACTATTCTTAATTCTAAAATTACAATATATAAGATATGTTAATTTTTTTAAAATAAATAAATTCACCTTCAGGAAGAAATTGTCAAAATATAAAATGACTAACGGTTTGAGTAACGATAATATTATCAATAGAAATAATGAAAAACCAGTAACCGATGGAGCATTTCCTCCACATGTTATGGAAAATAATTTCATGCTATCTATTGAACCAAATTTAACTGAGAAAGTAAGTTGAACCTATAATTATTATGACACTCATTGAAGATCTATTTCAAAGGGTCTATGGATAAAAAAATTACAACCGTTTTAACAATAACAAATAAAGATGATTACAGACAGGCATTTAAAGTAAAATGCTCTAAAAATGAAACTTTCAAAATTAGACCTTCTTATGGTGCATTACAACATGCTGAGAAAGCTAAAATCAGTATAACATACATTCCAACAGAAAATTTCGAACAAGAAGTCAGCAGACATCATTTTGGAATATTCCACATCCCTTGTTCAGAAGGAGCTCATTCATTAGCTATTTGGGAGACACATTACGGTCCTGCACAAGGATCTTTACGCCTAAAGATAGAATTCCAAGAAGAAGATATCGAATAGTAATAGAAGAAGAAAAATATTTTATTATACTGTAAAAATTAAAAATATAACAATTTTTTATCACCCATTAACAACGATTATAATAAAATATTTTAGTCCATATCAAAGGCATACTCATCATACTCATCATAACAAGTATCTTCAAGTAATTTAGCCTGTTTCTCCTTTACAGCTTTAACGTGTTTTTGTTTCACAATTGGCAATGGTGCTACCTTCTTCATAGCGACTGATTGAAGAGCTTTTATCATATGATTGACCTGGAACTCTTCCAATGGTTCAGCCATTTTTCCGACAAGTAACCCAAGCATTTCTTTATAAAATTTCTCCTTTGAATGCACTAATATACGTTCCGTGAATTCATTCACAAATTCTTTATAGTTGTCAACGTTTAATTTATCAACAAAAGCTAGTGGATCACATGGAATCTCGTCATCCTCCGACGAAGACCCTTCATCTCCAAAAAGATCAGCTGCCAATTTCCTATCACTCTTTTCTTGTTTTTTCTTCACTTCAGCTGGTGTTAACTCTTTTTTGGCTACTTTCTTGAAGGAAAAACTATCCTTTTGATCTGACTTCTTATCATTGATTGATAGACTCTTTGTATCGTTGACTATTTCATCATCATATCCAAGTTCTTTTTTTTTACCAGATATCTGAGAAGTATCAACTTCATAATCGTCGCAGTCTAAAAAATTGTCAAAAAAAAATCGTTAATTCTTAAAAGAAAAAAACTCACCCCAATCCGACATATTTTTTACTGATTGTTTAATTAAAGGCCACAAGATAGAAATTGAAGCGAAATACCAATACAAATGTTAACATCTAATTTCGTATCGAGATAAAATTTAACTTTTAGCATTTTGAAATAAAATATTATTTGTAAGACGCCACTTACTATTTTAACATAATTGAATATAAGTAATGACGAAGATTGTGTTACCAGGGGATTTTGTAGAAGATATCACAAATTTGCCGGCAGTTCCTGTTATTGGACGTGGATTAACAGTTTATAAAAATGAAATAATTTGTACTCAGTCAGGTGTTTTGTGTTTAGGCAAAGACGGAATGTTTGTTAATACTAACAGTAAAAGGTAAAAAACCGATTATATTTTCAATGGTAAAATTTACTTTTATAGATATCAACCTACGGTAAATGATTTTGTTGTCGGTGTTGTAAGTAATGTTATGGTTGAAAATATCAAATTAGATATTTCATACTTGGAAAGTGGAGTCCTATCAACATTATCATTTGAAGGAGCAACTAAAAGAAATAAACCTAATGTCAAAGTTGGTGATGTAGTTTATGCTCGTGTTATTTCAACATCAAAATATCTAGAAACAGAATTGACATGTATTGATAAGGATAACTTTGCTAGAGGTTTAGGAGTCCTACCATATGGCGGAATGGTTTTCAAAGTGTCTCTTAAACATGCCAGAAGACTTTTGAGTCCCACATGCCAATTACTTAATTTGATTGGTAAAGAAACAAAATACGAATCATGTATTGGTATGAATGGCAGGGTTTGGATAAAAGCTGAAACGAATCAAGTGATGAAAATTATTGTGAGATTAATTCAAGAAAGTGAAAAGGTTTCAGATACTGACATGGAAAAGTTTGTTGGTTCATATATTGAGTCAATGTATCAGGATGTTAAGATGGCCTGATAAATCTTTCTTAACACAGTTAATTGTTGTTTTGTATAAAATTCACTTGTTTTTTAGTTGTTGTAATTTTATTTCATATTGAATCTTTCTTATTATTAGTTTTTTTAAAGTAGTACGAAGAATGTAGTAAATTTATTAACAGTAAAAGTAAAGTCTCGTTATATTATAAATGTAAAACATGGGATAAACTAATAAAAAACTTGATATGTTCAAAAATACTTCTACAAATTTACTCTAATTTTCAAACAATAAGCAAAACAGTTGTTTTCGGTCTAATGTAATATTGTGTGATTTTAACATATTGTATTATGGTGGAGGCGAACTAAAGGGGAAAGTATCATATGTTTTATATCGAAAATAATCACAAGATACGTTAATAACTCATGTATTCATAAATAGATATTAATTAATGGTATATTAACAGTAATATTATGTGAACAAAAAGTTAGTAAACATTGTCGTAAAGGAGACTTTGCTGATCGCCTTGTAACTGCACATAATATGATTTAGTTTTAAAAGCAGTACTTTTTTAAGAACTATTGAATAACTTTTTCACGCATTTTTTTAAAGATTCTTTAAAGTGTTTTGTATTACATTTCATTGCGAAAAAACATTCGAAATTAACATAGTTTTATTCGTAGTTGAGAAATACTTTATTCTTGTGAATTCAATGTCATACCTTCGTTTTCTAAATTTCCATGATAATTGTTGACAAAAGAAACTTTTATTTTGTCATTATCTAAAAGTAATAAATCAAAAATGTTGGTTATAAAGAATCAGAGCCATTTATTTAAGAGAATGTAATTAAATTTATTTACAGTAATTTTTTTTTCCTATTAAAAAATAATTTACATTAGTATTATTAATCCAAAACCAATTATTTGATAAGGGATTATATCCTATACCACTACATGATGTTACACTAATATTATTATTATTTAAAACTTCTGTTAAATAATTTGGGTTAACGAATTTATTCCAATCATGAACTCCTTGTGGTACAATGCCAAGAATATCCTTCAAATATCCAATAAATGTTAATAATAATTTATCTTACCTCGGCCATTTTTATTGCTAACAATTTTGATAAAAATGTTTTATTAATTGTTGAAAAAAATATCAACCCATTATCTTTTAAACAACTTCCACATTTATTAACAAAATCTTCAACATTTGGTACATGCTCTATTACCTCAGAAGCAATCACAATATCGTACTTATTTTTATTAACTTTTGAAAATTCTTCAACTGTATCATGAATAAAATTTACACGTTTCCTTATTTTATTATTCAAAATTTGTTCTGCTGACGTCTTTGCTGATAGAACACTTTCTTTACATGCATCTACACCAGTAACTGAAGCACCAAGTCTTGCTAAGGAAAATGATAAAATACCACCACCACTTCCAATTTCAAGTATATTTTTGTCTTTCAAATTAGATGACTAAAAAATAAATAAAATATTTAAATAAATTACTTCTCCTTACATTGACAGACTTAAGGATAGCTGGAACACGAAATTTATTTAGTGAATGGAGTGCTTTAAACTCATTATTTTCATCCATCCATACACCACCTAATTTTGCAAAATTTGCTACTTCATTATTGTCAACAAAACTTGAAAATCTTCTAATATCCAAAATTTTATGCATTCTTGAAATAGAATTAATATTTAAAACAAACACTTTTCCATTGAATCTGTTCAAGATATCCTTTTATATAAAGTACATAAATATTACCTACACCTACTTACATTTTTAAAACAAAAAATAAAATTTTTAATTATAAACACTTTTTTATCAATAACATCACAATTGTTAATTTTATGAACTTTGAAGATGTTTAACTTGAAATTAAAATATTTTTGTATTGCGTTTAGATGTTTTTTTATTCTAAAATTAAAGACAACTTCTATGTAATTTAGAATAAAAAATTTTTAAATGATGTCAACACTAATCAAGATAGAGCAAAAAATAACTTTTTTTATATAAAATATGCATGTTTAAATTATTTTTTAAAGTAAATCTTTTCAAATAGGTGATAGTTTATTGATTAAAAATAAAGTAGTGATTTTTTTTAGAATTTTGTATTTATTTTTTTATAAAATATTATTTATTCCTTTCTCTCAGTAATAAATTTTATTACCACTTATTTCTGCTATTTTAATGATACATATTTTTTATATTATTAAAATATTTTTAAAAAATTTACTTGAATTAAATTTTAATGTAACAATTTGTAGAATATTTTAAAGAATCTATAAATATTTAAATAAAGTAGTAGTAAAGATATTGAAATATTGTCATCAAAAGATAACATAACCTTCCTCTATCTTTTTTTTTCGATTAATTGACATTATAAAATTTTTTCAAAATTGCTTTTATTGTCATTTTTATACTAAGAAGAAGAGTGGTATATTTTAAATATTTATAAATGTAAAAAAGAAAAATAGTTGACACGAAAAATAATTAGAAGTTTGTCAAGTTATATCATAGATTTACTCTAAAACATGAGGCATTTTATAAGATTGTCGCGTTGTAAGACATTATTATTGTTATTATTATTATCATATCATATGTAACTAAAGTAGTAATAGAGTATATATGTGTATTGTCCAAATTAATGTGACATTATTATAATTGCTTATAATCATTGTGGCATATAATAATATAACATTTTACTATCATCATCACCAGATGAAATGTTCTTCTTATTATTAATGCTAGATAATGGCATCTTATTACACGGAGAATGACCGTGAAAATCATGATGTAATACAACATTACTTGGTTATAATCTTTAACATTCTCCATATAAAAGGTATTTAAATTATTAACTTTAAATAAAAATAAGAGTATTTTTGTAAAAAAAAAGTATTTCTTATTATAATATATATTATAGTGTAATAAATGATATATTAATTAATGAATGATATATCAATTACCAGAACAATAACCGTCTATCTTTTAATTAGAGTTCTCTATAACAGTTTATTGTTATTAAATTTAATCATTCATATTCACCTATAAATATTGTCAATAAATTTATTAGATTTAACTTTATTAACCTACGCTTTTTTTTGCAGTAAAACATTTTGATATTTTTTGAAAAATAATTGGCTCTTTGATAAATTACTTTATTTAATTTTAATTTTTTTATAGTAATTCATAGAGTATTTTATATCAAATGTACATTTTGTTATATTGAATACTAAAATTTAAATACTAACACTATAATTTCTAATAATGATAATACTATGTATAAAGAATAATATTCACCATTGGAGACAATCAAATTTGTTTGTATTACTCTTATTATTTTTAAACTTTTACTATGTATATCCCAGTAAAATTGAAAACTGTGAAAAATTCGGTTCATGTAGTAATGTAACTTCATGTTATTTTGGAGCATGTAGTCAGATATGTAATGAAAATGATAAAAGTGTATCTTGTTCATGTGAAGGTGGTTACTATTTATTGAAGGATAATTTTACATGTAAAAGTGTATCATTAAATCACCCATTATTAATTTATGCTGCAAGTTTTGAAATAAGACTTATAGATCTTGAGAAAATGTCTCCAATACCAAAAGGTACAGTTATTCCACATCATATGGCATCAAGTATATCATTATTATCAAATGTTAGGAATACTGTGGCATTAGATTATTATTATGAAGATCCTAATAATATTACAATATTTTGGGTTGATATCAAAAGAAACAATATTAATAGTGGTCGATTAAGTAAAGGATTACTTGTTGATGTGAAACCTATCATTACTTTTGGTATTCATACACCTGAAGGTATTGCAATAGATTGGATTGTCAAAAATATATATTGGGTTGATTCTAAATTAGACCAAATATTTGTTTCTGATTTTAGAGGTAAATATGTTACAACAATATTAAGCGCAAATATTACAAATCCACGTGGAATTACTGTTGATCCAATTTCAGGATACTTATTTTGGAGTGATTGGGATGTTAAAAATCCTAGAATTGAGAGATCAAATATGGATGGTAGTGATAGAATAATAGTATATAAATCTGATATATCTTCTGATGACGGGTGGATAAACTCTATTTCATTAGATTATATTTCTAAAAGAATCTATTGGGTTGATGCAAAAAGTGATAAAATATTATCAGCGAATTATGATGGAAGTGATTTAAGAGAAATATTTAAAGATTCAATGTTCATTGGACATCCATTTGGTGTTGAGGTATTTGATAATCATGTTTATTGGGGTGATTGGAAAACTTTTTCAATATACCGTGCCAGTAAATGGAATGGTTCACATATAGAAGTGGTTGATATAAGACCATTTGGTATTCCATTAGGTATTAAAATAATCCATCCAACAAAACAAAATAAAATAATGAAAAACTTATGTAAAGATAATGGTGGATGTTCACATATCTGTCTTATTAAAACAAAAACTTTAAGAACATGTGGTTGCCCACATATGATGGTATTGGATGACTCTGGTGTTAATTGTAAAATGGCAAATTTAAGTATATTAATGGTTAACGGTAATGATTTATTTATGTATGATTTGGAATATAACACATCTCTACGTTATCCATTCTTAAATTTGTATGATGAAAAAATTGTTGATTTTACTATTGATAGTGTCAGAAATGTAACATATTGGATTGGAAGTAAAAGTAATAATATTCAAGGAGTAAATTACGTGAAGTCTCATCCGAAATCTAAAATTATTGGTGGATTAAGGGATTCCAAATATAATGAAAGTTATGTATCATTAAATGTTGATCCAGTGACAGGCTTAATTTACTACATAAAAAAAACACTAAATTATACCTCATTCAATGTTATTAATCCAATTAATGGATTTGACAAAATATTATTTGACAATAATAACTATAATTTTATCAAGAATCCACAAAAACTAATTGTTGCTTACAAAAAAGGATTTTTAATATGGTTTGATACCGGTTATGATAATTTTAAAATATTTAAAAGTTCCTTAGATGGTGAAAAAATTAAAGAAATAAAATTATTAAATAATAATGGTGGAAATATTATCTCATCGGCATCAATAGATCCAAATAATGATTATATTATTTATTCAAATGACACAAGTAAAGCTTATGTTATAACTTTAAAAGATGGTTCATTTAAAATAGTTAACTTTAAAGAGTATGAAGCAAAAAGAGTTACTACAATCACATTTTTAGAAAGCAAAAATATTTTTTTGTATTATAACATTGATGAAAAAAAAGTAGAAATAATGCGTATGGATAATAATTTTATTGTTACTAATGTTGATCAAGTAATTGAAGTAAACAGTGACAGAAAAGAAATACACAATCTTATCAGAATTATTGATAAAACACCAAATTCTATTATCAATGAAAATGATGTGTACTGTGAAAAATTAAATTGTAGTCAAATCTGTATAAGGATAAATAATAATTTATCTGATAGGAAATGTTTATGTGGTGATGGATTCATAGAGAAAGGAAATAGATGTTACTTAAAAAACGATACTTTCATTGGTGTGAATATTTATAGTCAAGTTATTCTGGTAAATGGGAAAAATTCTACAGATAAAGATGTTGTAATAAAAATACCTGGTGAAGCACATAATCTTATTCCAACCTCAATTTCTTTTGACTTAAAATCTTCAATCCTTTATTTTATTGACAATAAAACACTAAGTTTATGGATGTATGATCTGTATAACAATTCAGTTACAAAACTTTTAGTTAACTCACCACATGCTCAAATAAAAAGCGTTGCTGCTGATCCAATTAATAGATTAATTTATATTGCTTCTTTAATAAGTGACGAAGAGGAGAAATATAGTATAATTGAGTACCTCGATCCAAAACGAATTGATTTAAGAAGTATTATTTTGAAGATTAAAAATTACGCAATTTTTAAATTATTTATTGATTACAAACGTGGAATTCTAATTAGTATTACATTAAACTTAAACAACAATAAATTATACATATGGACAAGTGATCTAGATGGTTCGAATTTAAAACGTTTAGATGGCGGATATAAATTTAAATCTTCAAAAAGCAATAAGCTATTTTTAACAATAAAATCAAGTATTATTGGATTAAATGATAATAATAAATGGGAATCATTTGACTATAGAACACTAAGAGTTTTTAGAGATGAGAAATTTTTAGATGATACTCTTCAAAAACATCTCATTTCAAGAATCCAAAATAACGATTTTTTTGATATTGACTATTCTTCTGTTCCAGTAACAAATAAATGGTCTAAAATAAGTAAATGTGAAGAAAATAATGGTGGTTGTGAAGAGATATGTTTTCATAAAAATTCTGATAGAATTTTTTGTTCTTGTGTCTTTTCAAAACTTGATGAACATAACAAAAGCTGTGAAACGTATCCTGCATATATTGCATATTCTCTTGGTGTTCAAATTGATTTTGCTCCAATATTTGGTGATGTTGAAACATTTAGACTATCCAATGAGGCCTTTCTAGAGGCAGGTTCCATGAAAAAAGCATTAAAAACTATTGAAGCAACAGATTCAATTAATAATGCTTTTGATTTAACAGTTGATATGGAGGGGAAACAATATATTATTGCTGATAATGGTGCTCATAGACTTGCTGCAGTTACCTTCGATGGTTTAGATAATTACATTATATCAGACTACATTGGTCCAGTAGAAGGTGTTGCCTTTGATCCAATACAAAGAGATATTTATTTTACCTCAAGAAATACTATACAGAAAGTTTCTTTTATATCCACAAACATTACACATTATCCTGTGGAGAGTGAAATTGTTTTAAAATTAGGAAAACGTGATAAACTTCGTGGTATTGCCATTGATGCATGTAGAAAGACAATTTTCTATTGTAATTATCGTGAAGATTCACCAAGTATTGAAAAAGTTACTTTTAGCGGTTATAAAAGAGAAAAAATAATTAAAAATAAAATTTTGGCACCAACATTTATTACAATTGATTACAAATCAGCAAAACTTTATTGGGTTGATGGGCAGTTAAATAAAATTGAAAGAACAGATTTTGATGGTAACCATCGTGAAAATATTTTATTATCAGGTGATAAGATAATGAAAGATAAAGTTGAAAAGAAAGAGGATAAAGGAATTCATCCATTTGGTATAGCAATATACGGTGATTACATTTATACTACTGATTGGAAGGAACGTTCGGTAATTATGATTGATAAAATTACTGGTGGTAGATCACATATAATAGCAAAAAATCTTTATCTTCAACCATTTGGATTGACAGTTGTTGCTAAAGATATTAATGATTGTGGTATTGATGCATGTTCTATTAATAATAATCTTGGTTGTCAGGATGTTTGTAAACTTACAACTTCTGGTGTACCACATTGTTCATGCAATGGTGAAAGAGTCCTCCTTCCTGATAACAAAACATGTACTGATGAATATTTTAGTAAATGTTCTAAAAATCAATTTACTTGTCCATCAACATTAACATGTATCCCTTATGTTGATGTTTGTGATGGTATCAGAGATTGTGAAAATGGTGAAGATGAAATTATTGAATTTTGTACTGAAAGGGAATGTCGTGAAGGATACTATTCATGTGGAAATGGACGTTGTGTGGAAAATTCAACTCAATGTAATGAAATATTTCAATGTGAAGGAAATTTTTTTGATGAAAACGATTGTACCTGTAAACCTGGATATATTTTTGATACAAAACAAAAAATTTGTACTCTAATACGTATTGATTATAAAAGAAAAGAAAAATGTGGTAATAAAACATGCTTAAATGGTGGAATATGTGATATGAAAAAAGATATTTGTTTATGTCCTGGTGGTATAAGTGGTGATAATTGCGAAAATGATCCATGTTACAATAGATGTCTTAATAAAGGAATATGTACAATGTCCACAAATGGTTCTCCATCACCACATTGTGATTGTCCAATTGAATATCATGGAGAGAGATGTGAAAAATTGAAATGTTCTGGAAGATGTAGTAAAAACGGTATATGTACTATTGATGAAATTACAGGTTTACCACAATGCAATTGTAATATGGGATGGAGTGGAGAAAATTGTGAAAAATCAGAATCTATATGTAAAGATTTTTGTTTTAATGAAGGGCATTGTTTGGAGGCACACAATAATTTACCCTACTGCAATTGCCCAGCAAATTATAATGGTCTTCAGTGTGAGAATTGTATTACTAGAGAAAATTTTCCACTAGAATGTAAAAATGGTGGATATTGTATTGATAGAAGTTTTTGTAAATGCGCAAACGGTTTTAATGGTTCAAATTGTGAAATTAATGTATGTCAGTTTCATTGTTTTAATGATGGTAAATGTAACACTGATCAGAATGGTAAACCTATATGTTCGTGTCTTCCATCATATAGTGGGGAGAGATGTGAAAATAGTATTTGTGATTTAGAAGATGATCCATGTAATGGAAATGGTCTCTGTCTTCCTATACCAAATATTATATCAAAAAAAAATTATACATGTCTTTGTAATTCTAGATATGAAGGTGAAGATTGTAGTAAAAAAATTGGTGTCCATGAATATTGTTTAAATTCAATTAACATTTTACCTATTCTTGATAGTCCAGACGAGGTTGAATGTGAATGCTTACCAGGATACACAGGATCACGTTGTGAAATACCAGAACCATGTACAAATTATTGCAAAAATAATGGTAAATGTAGCTATGATTACGAAACAGGAAAAAGTAAATGTACTTGTGTTAAAGGGACAGCTGGACCACGTTGTGAAATTATAACAGCAAAAAAATGTTCAGATTTAGAATGTAAAAATGGTGGTGTTTGTGGTTTATCTTATGACAAAAATATTGAATGTTATTGCCAATTAGGTTGGAGTGGTTTTGATTGTTCATCACCAACATGTCATGAATACTGCCAAAATAACGGAGAATGCCATATATTTGACAATGGTTTTGAAAGTACACCATATTGTAAATGTAAAAATGGTTGGTTTGGTATGCATTGTACTTCTAATCTAGAACTAAATCCTGAACATAAAAATAAAAGTCCTTTCAATTTCAATAAAACAGATAAGGTGGGGTATAATGAATGGTTATATTTATTTATTTATTTGCTATTTGGTATTTTTGTCGTTGGAGGAACTCTAATATTTTTTGCCTATTGTCACAGAAAAATATCAGTAGCAAAATTATTTACTCATAGACGCCTTCACAACCCAATAAATATAGGATCTGAAATGGAAGAATTTAATAATGAAGCTTTTATGTTAGGTGAAGAAGCCACAGAGATGCCTATTGAAGATGATAGAATAAATTTTTCAACATCCCATAATGGTAATGTTTACAATGATACAGTATTTATGAGTGGTCTCGATATTCGCTTAAATAGGCAAAATGTGAAACCAAAATCAGAAGCAGAAGAGTTATTAAAAGGAAAAATATAAAAAAAAACCAGTGATTAAATAATACTTAAAATAGAATATTTATTAAATATGTCCTCATGTACATATATATTGTTGTTGTATTTGTTCATTAAACTTTTAATTTCAATTTTTTGAAATGTCTATCTTTAAAATTTATCCAATAACACGATGCATGATAAAATAGTCATTTTTGTATAAAAAACAATTAAATTATTACTATGACATAGGCGCCCACAATTTTATAAGTAATTAGTAAATAAAAATAAAATATATAAATCAAAAAATAATTTTTTTAATCGATATCCATATTATCTACATCAGGTTTATTTTTTTTAGGTTCCGGTTCCTTTACTCCTTCTTGTTCTCCGCTACTAGGTGAATCATCTTTTACTGAAGTTGCAGATTCCGATTTAACATCATCTACCTTAGAACCAGAAGAATCTTTTGAAAGTGATTTCGCAAAACCAATGAGATTCCCTCTACTTGCTTCATCAATACCTTCCTTTGAAAACCCAAATTGCTCAAGTATTGGTCCTGCTTGTCCTGTTTTAATTGCGTGTCCAACTGTTACAACGGCATCCTTAAAGGAAGGACACCCTAAAGATGTCTTTAATTCTTCAATATCCTGTTTTATAGGTGGTTCACTTGGAAGTAATGGTGTCAGTTTATCAGCATTCGCCTTTGCAGTCTCAAGAACATTTGATGGAGTTATAACGCTAGATAAATCTGGTTGGTTTCTTGAGGTAACTGATTGGGAACCCCCTTTACGTGAAGATCCACCATCATTTGAAACAAATCCCTCAAGTCCACCACTGGTTAACGAAGACCCGTCACCACTCGCAGACCCACCATTCATCAATGTTAAGAGTTGCATTAATTGATTTTGATCTAATGCTCCCAATAACTCACTTCCATCACCTTTTGGATCACCAAAGTTTCTGATGTTTAAACCTGAGTCACGTGCACTTCCACTACCAGATTTTCCACCGCCAGTTGAACGTTCAGGTTGAGGATTGTCGAGAAACTCTTTAACCTTCTCAACAACATCATCTCCCTTAGATTTATCTGCTTCTTGAAGCCAATACAATCTCCTATCATTATTTGATTTAAACTTTAACATAAATACACGGCCATCTGGACAATCGACAACTTCTTTGAACTCAGTATCACCAGGGAATATAATGAAATCCTATAATAAATGTATAAATAAAACAGTATTTACCCTACATCAACGACAGTATTACATTCACGGTTCTTCCAACAAAAATGAGTTAATTGATCAGAAGATCTTTTGATAATAATAAGACCTTTTGTCTTTTCAGCAACAACTTTTCTTGTATTTTCACTGCTTCCAGGTTCAAGAAAAGATCTACCAGCCTTAAATTCATAAAGTACTCCTCTTGTAGATTCAGATGAAGAACGAGGATTTGCAAACATTACAGCCATCGTGTCGTAATTATAGATTTAATTTAAACAATATTGAGTAATAATTGTTCAATGGAAAATGATGCTTTGAGAACATTTTTCCATTACTGTCAACAAGAAATCTTTGTAAGATGTGTTCTATTTTCTATTATTTGTTACACAAAGATAATTTTCAACACTAAAATAATTTTTATTACTAAACTACATAAAAAAATAAAAATTGTTAAATGCGCAAATATCAGATGATTTATTGGTTAACTAAAGAAAATTTGATAAAAAAGACATGTGATATCAATTCCTATAATTTGAGTAGATTTACTTTGACATAATTTGAAGAATTATATCCTTTTAACTATACATAATATCCACGTATAAATTTTTAGTGAAAATTGTTGCGAAAAAGGTTTGAACTCATTGGAATGTTCCAGTAATGTTTGCATATGTTACTATACCAAAGTCAACAGCTCTAAGTAAAAAAGTTAAGTATTAAAATGAAATAAAGTTTTTTTTTTTCAATTTGGTCATCGCAGTTGTAGTTGATGACAGTGTAGATAAGAAAATAACCTAGTAGTTGGCACCACTTATGTGATATTCTAGTTATAGAAATTATTTTATTTGTAAATCCTCAAGAACACTTCCATTTAAATTTTAAAATATTCCCTAATACAATTTAACTTTTTTTTAATAAATACCATTTCCTTTTGAAAGTACTGTTTAAACTATTATTGTAAACAATTCCCAATATGGACGACTTCTCGATCTTGTATAATAAAAATAAATTGACTTTTGGTGAATTGACGTGTCACTTTTCTAGGGGAAATCAATTTGTCCCAATACGAAATGTTTCTCATTGTTGGTAAAATACTTATTTCAAATTGAAGTTGAAGATTGGAATTCACAAACATTTATTTATCCAACCTTTTTTTTTTGTACATTTATCTCAAATGTGATTTTTATTTTTTTAAAATATTTATTTCGAGCCTGTAAAAATTAGCTTAATATAATCGATTTTTTAATTAGTGTTTTTCCAGCCAAAATTAGGTCGTTTAGTTAAGAAATACTTTTACAATGCCTCCAAAAAAGAACAAAGGAAAAAAAAAGGATGACGATTGGTAAGTTTTATTTTTTTGTAAATCAATTATGATTTTTAAAGGGGTGATGATGAAGCAATTGAGGCTAAAATTGCGTCCTTAACAGTTGATGTAGAAGAAGATGATGTTTCACTTCCAACTTCAAATAAAAGTAAGAAAAAAAAGAAAGGTTTTGCTGCTGCCGTTATTGTTGAAGATATCGAGGACGAACTTGATATCGAAGAAGAAAAAGTTGAAGAAAGTGAAGTAGAGGAAAGTACAGAGGCACAAATGGAGAGAGCAAAAGAATTTTTTAAAAAACAAAAAACTAAGAAAAAGGAAAAAGGAAAGAAAGCCAAAAAAGCAGCCAAAGAGGAGGAAGATGCTGATTTTGATTCGATTATTGCTTCTTTGAAAGATACAAGAGGTGGACAAAAAAAGAAAAAAAGCGAAGAACGTCCCCAAGAAGATGTTAACAACGAAGTGGAAGAGGAAGTTAAGAAGAATAAGAAAGCTGCTGTAAAAGAAGTCATTGAAGAGAGAGTTCCAGAACCCATTGTAAAAGAAGAAGTAGGTGAAGAGGAGGCATCCCAGAAAACTTCTAAGAAAAAGAAGAAATCTAAAGATAAAAAAAAAGCTGATAGTAAGGATGATGAGAAACCTTCCGACACTAAAGTCGATGTTAAAAAGGAAGACGTTGTTGACGAGAAGGAAGAGGATAAAGATTCTGGTAAAAAACCAAAAAAAGTTAACAAAAAGATGGCTGCATTGAAATTATTACTGGAAGCTCAAGAAAAAGCCAAGGAGGAAGCTGAGAGAGAAGCTAAAGAACAGGAAGCTCTTTGGGAGGCAAAAGAAAGAGAACGTGAAGAAAAAGCACGTTTAGAAGAGGAAAGAAGAGCTAAGATAAAGGCTGAAAAAAAGGAACGTGAAGCTCAATTAAAAAAAGAAGGAAAATGGCTAACACCAGCTCAAAAACTTGCTCAACAAAGAGCTAAAGAACTTTTGGAGGCTCGTGGTATTAAAATACCTGTTGTGGAGAAGAAGGAAGAACCTCCTGTAGATGGAAAACGTAAAGCATTTTTATATGATACCAAGAAAAAGAAGCAGCAACTTAATCAACAACAAAAACAAAAGGAAGAGTTGAAGAAGGTTGAAGAAGAAAAACTTGCTGCCGAAAAAGCTAAGAATGAACTTGAAGAAAAAAATAAGCAAGATGAGATTCTCGATGACTGGGAAATGGCTGATGAGTTAGAGGAAATTGAAAAGAAAACCGATATATCTAAGCAAACTAGTAAAGATGAGGAAAGTGATGAAGAATCAGAAGAGGAAACAGATGAAGATGAGGAGAGTGATGAGGAATCAGAAGAAGAATCAGATGAATCATCCGGAGATGAAACTCACTACAATAAAATGTCAAAAGAAGAAATTGCCGATTTAGTTCGTGATAGATTTAGAAAACGTAAAGCTAATAATGACAGTAAAGTATCAATTGATAATCTCAGATCCCCAGTTATATGTGTTCTTGGTCATGTAGATACAGGTAAAACAAAGATGTTAGATACAATTAGAAGGACAAATGTTCAGTTGGGTGAAGCTGGTGGTATAACACAACAAATTGGTGCTACATTTGTTCCAGGTGATGCTATTAAAGAAAGGTGTAAAATGGTTAAAGCATTTAGTGGTGATCAAATGAAGATTCCAGGTTTTCTTATTATTGATACACCGGGTCACGAGTCTTTTGCTAATCTTCGTAGCAGAGGATCTTCTTTGTGTGATATCGCAATACTTGTTGTTGATATTATGCATGGTTTAGAACCTCAAACAATTGAGTCAATTAAATTACTTGTCAAAAGAAATACTCCATTTGTTGTTGCTCTTAACAAGATTGATCGTCTTTATGGTTATGAATCAAATCCAAGAAGAGATATATGGGAACATCTCGAAAGTCAACCATCAAATACTCAATTAGAATTCAAAGAAAGATTTCAAAATATTTTTGCACAATTCGCTGAACAAGGTTTAAATATATCTCTGGCTAAGGATAATAAAGATATTAAAGAATACATTTCTGTCATTCCAACATCTGCATTTTTAGGAGATGGTATTGGTAATATAATGGGATATGTTTGTAATTATACACAAAATTATTTGCCTGGGAAAATTGCTTTCAATAATGAATTGGAATGTTTTGTTATGGAAGTTCGTGCTATTCCTGGTCTTGGAACAACTATTGATGTTATTCTTCTTAATGGTACATTAAAATGTGGAGACATTATAGTATTAACAGGTACTGATGGCGCTATCATTACACAAGTAAGAGACCTTCTTATGCCACACCCCTTAAAAGAAAGTAGAGTTAAGAATGAATATCAAAGATTTAAAAGTATAAAAGGGGCACAAGGTGTTAAGATTTTAGCTAAAAATCTTGAGAAAGCTGTTGCGGGGTTACCTTTATATGTAGCAAATCGTGAAGATGAAATTGAAGTATTGAAGGAAGATGCCGAAACACAACTTGCGAAAGCTTTAACTTCTATCAAGAAGAAATCTGAAGGTGTTTATGTCCAAGCATCTACTCTTGGTTCTCTAGAAGCATTACTAGAATTCTTAAAGACTCAGAAAATCCCATATTCTAATGTTAATATTGGTCCAGTTCATAAGAGAGATGTCCAAAAAGCTGCAGTTATGTTAGAGCATAATCCTGAATTTGCTTGTATATTAGCGTTTGATGTTAAAATTGAAAGAGATGCACAAATTTTTGCCGATAAAGAGAATGTTAAGATATTCCAAGCTGATATTATTTACCATCTTGAAGATGCTTTCTTAAAATATCGTGAAGATTTGAAAGAGAAAAAGCGTAAAGAAAATGAACATCTTGCTATATTTCCATGTAAACTTAGAATTCTTCCTCAACATATATTTAATGCTAGAAATCCAATTGTTTGTGGTGTTAGTATTGAAGCAGGACAGTTAAAAAAAGGAACACCAATATGTATACCATCAAAAGATAATATTCTCCTAGGTACGGTTTCATCTATTGAAAAAAATCATGAAGAAGTAAATATTGCTAAACAAGGTGATGAAGTATGTATAAAAATTGAAAATACTACCGGTGATGCTCCAAAATTGTATGGAAGACATTTTACACATGAAGATATTTTGATCAGTAAAATTTCTCGTGAAACAATTGATATTTGTAAGGCTTATTTCCGTGATGATCTTACAAAAGCTGATTGGCAACTTATTGTTCAATTAAAGAAAGTTCTTGATATTTATTAATTATTATTTTAAATACATCAAGCCTATCGTTTTTAGTTATATGTCCGTAAATTTTTAATTTTTGTTACAGCTAAGTATAATATGTTATTCCTTCTTATAAAAAATTTTCATATTATCATTCTTAAACAAATTTTTTTTACTATTTATACGCTAGATAATTTTTTTGGACATTTAATTTTTTATCACAAGTACATTATAGCTTGGAAGCAAAAATGGACATTTTGAATCATCAAAATAGTCTTGAAGTTGTTTGTAGATTACGTCCATCAAATACCTCAAATAAGGAGAGTAAGGACAGTGTTGTATATATTGATGAAAGACATATCCAACTAAATGGATCATCTAATTCAAGATTCCATAATATCAATAAATCTATTTATACGTTTGGCTATGTTTTTGATCCATTTGAGGAGCAACGGACTGTATTTGATAGATCATGCAAAGATCTAATCGAAAAGTTACTTCAAGGAGAGAATGGGTTATTATTTTCGTATGGAATTACTGGAAGTGGAAAAACATATACAATGAATGGAACTCAAAATGATCCTGGAATTATTCCTAGGCTTTCGGATGTATTATTTAATTCAATACCTAATATAGCTCAAAAATGTATCTTTAAAAACGAGGGAAAAAATAAAGTTGTTATTCAAAGTTATGCAGATTCAATAAAAGATTTCAAGTACCTACAGGGAACGCTGAGCTATATGACAATGATAAGAGATTCCGAAATTTATAGCAACAGAATAATGGACATATCAAAATTAAGTGTATTTGGGGATGAAAAGGTAGCAACAGTTTTTATCTCGTATGTTGAGATCTACAATCAATATGTTTATGATTTATTGGATAATGATTCAACAGTCAAAAAGGAAATAAAATTAGGTACCAACGGAAACACATTTATTGAAGATGTAGCTGAAGTTGAAGTATCAAATTCCGGAGAATTAATGTCTTTTTTTGAAAAAGCACAAATAAAAAGAAAAACAGCTGAGACAGCATTGAATTTTAGTAGTAGTAGGAGTCATTCAGTTTTTATGATACGTTTTGTTATGGGTGATTGTAATGAGAAAGGAAATTATCCAATTGTTAATGATGTCAATGTTCAACAATCTCAATTATTTTTAGTTGATTTAGCTGGATCAGAGCGTACCAAAAGAACTAATGCTGAGGGTGAAAGATTAATTGAAGCTAATGCTATTAATAATAGTTTATTAACATTAAGAAAATGTTTTGAAGGGATTAAAATAAATCAAAAAAAGAAACAAAAAGTAATTATTCCTTATCGTGAAAATAAATTAACAATATTTCTAAAAAAATTCTTTGAAGGTTCAGGGTACATAAGGATGATAATTTGTATTAATCCACAAATAGAAGATTATAATGAAAATCTTCATGTTCTATCTTTTGGTCAATCATCTCAAGAAGTTAGTTTAAATATTAATATAAATAGGATGGAAGAATTTTATACTTTTACTGGAGGTAAATTTCAATTCCCCAAAAGAGTAATTTGTAAATGGTTTAATGAAGCAAACAAGACATTTAGTAGTAAAGAATATGGTTTAATAGATGTACTTGAATCTAAGTTAAATAAGTATATATGGGAACTTTGTATGGAGATAAGAAATGAAATACTGAAGAAGTGCTGTTATGAAGATTTGTTGCGTCAAAAACTGAATGCATGTGAAAGTGAGCTACATAAAATAAAACAATCTAATGATGAAGCCGATGTCAAGATTAATTGTTTAATTCAACAAAAGAACGAACTTGAAAAAAAACCTCAAATTTAATTATATTATAATATCTAAATAATCATTATTAATCAACTTTTTATTTTTTACCTAAAAGTATGTATATGTGTACAATAAACAAATCATACAAAAAAGTTTTATTCAACCACAAGAATAATTAAACATTATAATACTTAACATTAGAAAGTACATTTCTTGCAATAACAAGTCTCATTATCTCATTAGTACCTTCAATAATTTGATGAACACGACAATCTCTTAAATATCTTTCAATTGGGTAGTCTTTTAAAACGCCGTAACCACCATACATCTGAAGAGCTTGATTAACAATCTCAAAACAATTATCAGTAGCATGTAACTTAGCCATAGCACATAATGGAACTTTGTATTCTGAATTATTTTGTAAATGTGTAGCTGCATCACGTACAACCAATCTTGATGTATGTAATTTTGTTGCCATTTCAGCTAACTTAAATTGATTCCATTGAAATTCTGATAATGGTTTTTTAAATTGTTTTCTTACTTGTATATGAGATATAACATTATCTAAAGCCATATGAGCTGCACCCAGAGAACATGATGCAATATTAATTCTTCCACCATTTAATCCTGCCATTGCTATATTAAATCCATCATTCTCACCACCTAGTCTATTTTCAACTGGTATTTTACAATTGTCAAATGAAATAATTCTTGTTGGTTGAGTACGCCAACCAAACTTTGATTCATTTTTTCCTAATTCAAAACCAGGTGTACCATTTTCAATAATTAATGCAAATATTCCTTTTGGACCTGGTTGTCCTTCGTTTCTTACCATAACAATATAAATTTTACTATCACCACTACCACTTATAAATGCTTTTGATCCATTAACTATATAATAATCACCTTTTTTTCTAGCGGTTGTTGTCAATGAGGCAGCATCAGAACCAGCACCAGGTTCTGTTAAACAATAAGATCCCAACCATTCATAGGTTGCCAGTTTCTGTAATATACTTCTCTTTTTGTTCCTTTGTGCCATATGTATCAATCATCCATGCAACCATATTATGAATACTCATATATGCTCCAGTTGAACTACAACCACTTGCCAACTGTTCAAAAATAACAGAAGCATCAAGACGCGAAAGGCCTGATCCACCATACTCTGTATCACAATAAATTGCTCCAAAACCTATCTCTCCAGCTTCTCTTAAAACATCTAATGGTAATTCTTTTTTCTCATTTTGTTCATAACTATTTGGATAAAGTCTCTCAAAAGCAAACTTTTTTGCAAGTGTTTGAACTTCAACAGTCTCTGGAGGTAAGCCTATTGATGCTAAAATATATTAATTAAAATATTTAGGGATAAAATGACCATTATTTACCATCAACACAATAATTACTAAAATATCTTGCAGACGTTATTACGTGAGTACATGATGTTATCTTCTTCAAGAAATTTAGTGACATTAATTTCATATTTATGAAGAGCCTAAAAATAATTTAATTTGTATTACATTACACCAATAAAATATAAACACCATACACGTTATGATAATTTATGTACGCCAAGCTAAATTAAAATATTTAATATTTTCGAGACTAGTATAAACAATTTGATCTTATAACTTTTTATATCAATGGAATAGTATGAACGCAATGACATTAAGTAATTCATTTAAATGTTACTAGTCAATGTCTAATCTTTTAATTGTTACTCTTTCTGCACTCTTAACATTGTGATTTTTAGTGGTAATGTACATTTAAATTTTTAATATTTAAATTGGAGATTCACCAAAAAATATTGGTTATTTTTTACATCTCATTAATGTATGTAACGTTCTAGAATATGAAATACAATGTATTACATGAAGTTTTAAGTTGTCAAATTAAATTTTGTTCATAGAATATTTCGTAATGTCAAAATTAAATCGCACTTATATTAAATTTTTGCGATCAAATATCTTGGCTACTTATCATATTAATTGGGCAGTTAAAGTATTGTTAGCATCAAAAAGTTAAATATAAGTATGATATTAATTTCTCGGCTCGGCCGCTCAATAGTATAGTGACCTGTAGAGATAGACTATAAAAGCAATATGAAAGTTTAGACTTTATAGGTGCGATAGTATTTTTCACAGTAATTTTTTAAGAACTTATATTAAAAACCATGTATAGAAATACTCAAGCATTAGAAAATCTGAATATGTCTTATTATCATTCTAACAACTGTCTCATAAGCGATTACAATATCAAAGTAAATCACAACACCTAAGAGGATTTTACTTATATTAAATTTTTAAAGTTCATTCTCAAAAATGTACATAATTAACTATATTAAAATTAATAGGAAATGGTATAAAAATTCATGAGTTACTGGATCCAACTTTATTTGGAAAATGTGAAAAAAGTATTTCATTTCAAAAACTTTTTTATATAAACTAATTTAGAGAATACAAAAATTTTTATTATTTAAATAATGTTTTAAAATAATTATGGTATTTTTTGATGTAACATACTTAATTTACGAAATCTAATTTCATTATTGAAATCCTCATCTGATATCCTATATAAAACAATAATCAATAAAGTGATTAATCATTTATTAAATGATAAAAAAATAAAATTCAATTAACAAAGTTAATTTAAAATACAAATGTTTTATTATATTTAAAGGAAATTATTAAGTTATATATCCTCGGGATAATTCTGTGTATTGAATATCATTAAACATTAATATTGATAGGAGATCAAAAATATGAAAACAAACATATTTTTACAAATCTTTTCATATATCAGATAAAATAATTAAGTGTGCTTGGTGTTTAAAGATATTTTGTAAGAATGATATAAAAAGACGTAAAGATAAAACTTTTTGCTATATCATTAATAAAATAACCATTATTAGGTGATGAGTTTGTAATACGAATTGCATAATTGCGTTTCTTAACCATCATCCATCCATCATCATCATTGTCATTGTTATCATCATTAGCATGTAAATAATAGTTTATTGTTCCAGGTGTTGTTTTAATAGTATTAACTATAAATAGAAAAAAAATATTTAATTAATTACTAAAAGAAAAAAAAAGTTTTTGGTTTACCTTTAGGAATTATATGTATGGGTGTTGTATAATGATCATTCATTGTAGTTGTTTCCATAGTAGGTACGTTTCTAGATCTACCTTCTTTAGAATCTTCATGAAGTTCATATACCTCTGTTGAGGATGTATCTTCATTTTGATCAAAGTAGGGTAAATTTCCTTCCTCTGTATCATTATCTTCCTCTTCCTCCTCCTCATTATGATCAACTTCATCTTGTTTATTTTCATTATTATTGTTAAAGGAAGTATTGTCATTAAATGTTCCATCTTTGTGTGGGTCTCTTGTGATGTCGTTATTATCTAAAATATGTGAATAATTTTAATTAATTAATATCATACAAATATATTTTTATTATTATGTAATAGTAGAAACATACCATATGATTGGTGTTGTTGTTGAGAGAAATTAATTTCATTTTCATGTTTATCGATATCTTCTGCAACATTTTCATTGGCATTCCAATCATTTTCTTCAAATGATTCATCTTCTCCTGATTTTCTCCATTCTTCTTCCCCATTAATTGTATATTCATGTACGATAGTAGAAGTTGAAGAATATGCAGTAGTAGATGGAATAGAGGGTTGATTTTGAAAAGATATGGAGGATCTGACTAAAATTAAAAGTATATACTTAATAAAATACGATAAAAAACAACTTACTATCTTTTTCACAAAAAGTTCCTTCATAGTATCCTTCCATGCATATACAAATATGTTCTCTTGGAGATTTAATTTTGTAAGCACATACACCACCATTTAAACATCTAATTCTACATTTAGATTGCGGATTTACAAAAGCAACTCTATCAATATACAATGGTGTTATATCTATCCATTGTGATATGAAATATATATAGATGAACCAATAGGATAAGTAACTTTTAAGATACATCTATAAAGATAAGATTTATAATGATAAATAGGCAAATGTTTTCACTAAAAACAATTTATTATATCAAAAATTTTCAACTATATACTTTTTATCATCTCATACAAAATGTACGGAAATAAATTTCTAAATATTAAATTTAATAGTAAAAATATATATGTGTTATATTTATTAAATACTTATGTTATGTGATATATCATATCAAATGGCGATAAGATTAAAAAAAATAAAATATTATCATTTTATTATTTAGGTAAGATAATTTTTTGATTGCCATTCTAAAGTATTAAAAATTTTTTATTACTTTTTACATAAAATATTGTTTATTCTATCAAAAGATATATAGATTTTTTTCCTCATATAATAAAAACAATAATCACTATAAATTATAGGAAAAAAAAGTTAACTATTAAAAAATTAATGTTTTTGTATGGATGGATAAGCTGAATAAATACTTTTTTGAAATTATGTGACCAATAACCAAAAAGGTTGTTTGTATTTAATCTAAAGACATTTTTGTGATTAAAGAATATTTTATGAATATAAAAAACACGAATCAAAAAGCCAATATATTCATATAGTTTGATTTGTGATGACAAAAAAAATTAATGTGAAAAAGATATTTGATTAATTTATGTCACAGAAGTATTCTAAGAATGTGAATGAGGCGAAATGTTATAATATATATATTATGATAAATAAATAATTAAAATTTTTATTTATTAATATTACTGATTTATGGTATAACTACTTTAAATTAAAATGAGGAACGAATAAATCTCCTGACAAATTCTGATATCAATATTAGCAGGTCAGATATCTCTCTTAATGAGGTATTAAATAATTATTATTATTTCTTAACACTTTAATGATCATTTATCATTTAATATTATTTATTAAAATCTAAGCGTTAAAAAATTTTTATGTCACTTTAATAATATTTGACAAGTATAGAAAGTGAACAATAATGATTAATTCATATTAATAAGAAAGTATAAAAGTATTTATATTAAAATTTATATTATAAATGATAAGATATTATATAGATAGAGGGATATCACAATTAAGATAAATGAGAAATGTGGTTGATATAAAAAATGATAATAGTTAAAATATTTTTATACTTTAACAACTATTATAACGGTACTAAGAAGGATGCAAAAAAATTTCACTCATTTTTCATAATCAAAATATTTTTATTTCTTAATGATAAATTATTAATATAACTACAAGCAAAAGATAATATCTTAAATAAAACAAATTATCCTACATTTTGAATAATTTCAACAAAATGTTCACAAAGTTATTTACTATAAATAATTTCGTTACAAATTTTTATCAACAATATATTATTATATCAACTTTTAATAAAGTGATAAAGATAGTATATTGAAAAAATTAATGACTATCTATAAAAATAATTAAAGATATAATTTAAAGTAAAATATTCACAAATTAATATAATAAATAAAAAGGTAAAATCGAAACGATTATATAAAGATAAAAAATGTGATAAATTAATGTGAACAATTGTTATGAGGATAAAAAGTTTAAACTATCCCTTTGCTACTGTCAATTAGCAGACTTTCATTTAAAATGTTCCATCTACTATAGATAAATGAAGAAAATTTATATGTAAAACAATTTACCTGTTACTTATATTTATCTTTATAAACACAACCTCTATCTTCACCAGAAGAAAACTTTTTTATACTTAATTTATCTTTTGCCGACAAAAGAGGGAAGTAAAACCTAAAATGTGTGAAGTTTTAACATAAGAAAAATGTTAATTACAAAAAATTCTGCCAAACAAACATTAATATAAAAAAGTTTTCTTTACATAAAAGATCAACAGAAATCAGATTAACATAACTTTTAATTCAATAAAAGTTATTAAAAACTTTTTTTTGTTTAACAATCAAATTTATTCTAACTGACATTATTTAAATCACTTTCTGATTATTAATATGTAAATAAACATCATGTATAAATATGTCTCTATTTTTATTTTAAATTTTATACAATAATCCATAAAAATAATAAAAGATTTTATATTATTTATAAAAAAAGAGTAGAAGAAGAAATGATTATTGAATAATGATGTATTTGTAGAATGATTTAACTTAAACTAGATATACTATACGTCTTAAAAATCTAAAAATATTATAATTCATAGTGGTAAGGTAAAAAAGATAGTTAAAAATATAATTATACCTTAAAATTGTTTAAACATGTAAGTAATTGATAAATGAAGATTAATAAGATGATAAAGATAAAGAAAAAAATGTAGTTTTGATAAAGAGTAATTGTTTATTTGATATTATTTATACTTCATTTACAAGGCACTAAAAAATATTTAAACTAAATAGTAATTTATCTTCAAATATCAAATTGTTGTTTTTTAACTTAATTTTTTCTATTATCAATTGTCTAAACTTAAAATATACTACAAGCTTTAAGATAGAGGGTTAATAAAAATGTTATAGTAAAAATGAAAATTTTTAATATTTTAAACTCTTTTTATAACCTCATGATAAATGTCTTTAAAATATTATTATAATAATTATTTAAATAAATAAAAATATGAATTATAAAGTTTTGACATAACAATATAACAGTAGGAGTTTTATATTACTTCAAAATATTAACTTCTGTTAACTCTCCATTTTTCAGATATGCAATATATAAATTTTATTATTCCACGAGAACCTTTATATTCAAAGGCGGTAAAAATTTATATGATTTTAAATAGTTAATTAGTTAATTTCTCTACAATAAAACATTTTTATTGCTATCTGCCCATTTTCTTGTGGACTAATTAATGGTAAATAAAAAAATCCTAAAGTTTCTATATTTATTACTTTAATAAATTTTACAACTTATTTAATACTAATTTTATTGTAGTAAACTTCGACCCATCTTAAAATTAAATAATATATTATTATTAATTTATTTTTTATTGTTGATTTTCAATCTATATAAGAAATTCTATCACTCAATTCTGGAATTTTATAACCTTGTACTGTATCTTCTTTTGGCCATTCATACGTTCTATAAATAATATCACCATATTCTGGAGAATAAACTTTGGAACGAATATATAATTCTTTATCAGATGGTTCTGGATATAAACATGCTGTAGAATCTTTATAACATGCTTCCGATATTTTTAATACTATTTTTATTGAAATTTCTTTGACATCCTCCATTGATGGGTAAATTAAACCGCGATTAAGCCTTTCCTGCGTTACGTAATTAGCAACTTCCTAGAAAAGTAATATATTTATTAAATAAAAAAAGAACTAACTTTTGCTGCTATAAGAAAATGTTTCTCATTAATATGTTTAATTTTAAAAAGTGTTGCTGCCAATGCGATACCAGGAAAAATATAAGCATTATTTGCTTGTGCTGTTTTATAGTATGAACCATTGTATAAAACAGGCTTATATGGACTGCCAGATCCAAAAATTACTTTACCATTACTTAATTTTACAGCATCTTCATTGGTACATTCTGATTTACTAGTTGGATTAGATAAGGCAAAAATAATTGGTCTGTCATTTATTTCACTCATTTTTTTAATTATTTTTGGTGTGAATGCTCCTTTTACTGTTGCTGCCCCAACTAATACATTTGGTTTTACCATACATATACTTTCATATAAATTTTTTTGATTTGGTAAATCTTTAGCAAAATGTACTAATCTCCTACTTAATTGCGGTATCCTATCCTTCGTAATTAAACCATTGACATCAAACATAAAAATTTTATCACATGCACTATGAAATGGTGTTCCCTCATGAACCATGTGTGATACAACCATCTCAACTATACCAGTTGCTGCACCGCCTGCACCGAAAAAGAAAAATTTTTGATCGGATAACTTTTTATTTGTTATTTTTGTTGTAGCTAATAGACCAGCTAAGATAATTGATGCTGTACCTTGAATATCATCATTAAATATTGTATATTTATCTTTATACTTATCAAGTAAACGATATGCATTTTTATTACCAAAATCTTCAAATTGTATCAAAACATTTTGTCCATATTTTTTAACACATGCTTTCATAAAATTGTCTAATAACCTATCGTATTCTTCACCACCAACTCTTTTTTTCCTTAAACCTATATATAATGGATCTTCAAGTAGTTTTTCATTGTTTGTTCCAACATCAATAAGAACAGGAAGACATTCACATGGTGTAATACCGGCTAATGCTGTATACAATATTCTTTTTCCAACAGGAATACCCATACCATATGCACCTAAGTCACCTAATCCAAGAATTCTTTCACCATCTGTTACAACAATAGCTTTAATATTATTCTCTGGCCAGTTACTTAGAATTTGGTTAATCTTACTAATTGAATTATCATTAATTGTAATATATAATCCTCTTGGTGTTTTAAAATATTTACCAAAATTAAGGCATGCTTCACCAACAGTTGGTGTATAAACAATAGGAAGTAATTCTTTGATATTATTACATAATACTTTATAAAATAGTTTTTCATTTCTCTCGGCAAGCCCCATTAATGCTTCATATTTTAACATTGAACTTGAGTAACTTCTTATTTCACTCATTACACGATAAACTTGTTGATCAATATTCATAAATGCTGCTGGTAGTAGACCATGAATACCAAGGTATTGTCTTTCAAATAATGTAAATGCTGTACCTTTATTTAACTTCCTATTTAGAAGAACATCTATGCCCCGTTTTGTTGTTGTTACAGTTTCTTGAGCATAAAACCTTTTTAATTCTTTCCTATATGGATCTGAATTATCATTTGTCTCATTTGAGTTATTTCTATTCGTTAGTTTTATATTTCTTTTCCATATTTTATTGTTAATATTTTCAAGCTTTTTAATAAATCTTAAATTAAACATTATTATTTTATGTTTTTCATAAATGGTAATTATTTGATATTTTATTATTTTTAACATTAAAAGTGTTTAAGAATTTTAAATATAAAAATTAGTTGTATAGTCATAAATAATTTTTAATTATCCAATTATTTTTATACATATAAAATTCAAAATGATAAATAGATAAACATCTATATTTACAACAACCTTCATTTTCAGAATGTGTCAAAGTAAATGAATAAATATTGACAAATAATACTAGGTGGCCAGCCATTTTCTCTCTGTGATAGTAGTTTGCTGAACTATTTTTCATTTAGGGGTACTATTATTGTACCAGCAACTTATTTTTTTTCTTTCAATATTTAATATAACGAAGTATATTTAAATTAATTTAATTAAAACACAGCATTTTTTAAACTGAATATAGTTAACTTTTTAGATTTTACAAAGCGTTATAGTAAATTTTTGTTAAATTTTTAATTGCTTTGGAATGATGTGAACGAGATTTTTGTCATGGGAGAAATTGGCTGACCATCCCGGTAATTTGTACTTTTCAAAAATACAATGGTAATTATTAAGTATTGTATATCAATAATTTTTAGATAAAAAATTTTTTTATTTATACGTTAAAAACTAACCACTGGTATCATTCAATAATTATTCTATGTATGTTCTATTAATGACATTTTTTTTGGCTATTTTCAACAATAAAATTAAGGGATAATTTTTCCTTATAAAATGCTCCGGTTAGAACATATTTGATATGTCTAGCGAAGAAGCTATAAGATGACTATATTTACCAATGTATTGCTTCTTGTCTGTAAGGTATATATATTTGAACAATATATTACTATATATCTATAGGGTAGCTATACAATATCAGTATACTGCTTCTTCTTGTCTCCAAAGTATCATGTTTTACCAAGAGGATATTTCCTAACTAGATAATAAGTACAGTACTAATACCCATTATTAAAGATTTTTACATTTTATCTAAGTTGCTTTCTTAAATTTGTATAATATTAGATATCTAAGAAGTTTATATGCAAACAAGAGAAAAATATGCGGGAAACTATAGATGAGAATTATTCTTGAATAGAATGGTAAGTTTATAATGTATTTCTTATATTTTAACCGTTTTATTTCAGAAGATTTGTTGTACACTGTTAGGCCGCAGATGGAATTGTAGGTTTCCAGTATTTTATTTTAATTTCGACCGTTTAATTACTGAAAATTTGCAGTGGACTATGGTGGCGCAGATAGAATGGTATGTTATGGTGTTTTTTTATATTTTAAATGTCTATTGGAGAAGTTTTGTTGTAAAATATGCAGATACAGATGGAATGGTAGGTTTTTATTGTATTCTTAAAATTTTGCCTGTTCAATTTTATAAACTTTGCTATACGCTATGAAGACGTGGGTGAAGATATATTTTGATGAATCAACTAAAGTAATTTTTTATTTTTATATTAAAAAATTTTTTTATTTAATTACATTTATATGTGTTAATAATGTTAAAATATAGTAATTTTACAATAAAATATAGCAAATTTATAGCGATTATATAGTTATACGGAAAATTATATTGCTAATTTATATCTATAGGAGGATATTCGCAATACAGTAAATTTTTAGATTTTGGTGGCAAGTGGATAGCTTACTTAAACTTTATTAAGGAAACCAAATAAAACAAACTATAGTGATGTTCCCATCACGAGACAATTTAAATAAGATGATATAGCTAAAAGAATTGTTCGTGAAATTTCTAGATGATTGGGATAATCTTTATATATAGTAAACAATCATCATCTTTTCATCATTCCCAAAACTTTAATTTAATTATATTTCATAACTATTATTTTATCATTATCACCCCTACCTTGTTTTGTTATTAATGTTCATTTATTTATAGGGGTTAAACTATAATTAATTGTCAGTACAGAAGTGCCTGAACCTATGTTTAAAATTATCAATTAGCATATATAGTAAGTATATTTTATTATAATTAATTCATTGTATCACTATCTCAGGCGCTATATATAATTTAGCTTCTACTATTTTAAAATTGTAACGTTGTGTAATTTGTTGAGCTTGTCACCAATAAAAATAAATTTTACTTATACAAAAAAACCGTGGAATTTACAATAATTAAATATTTGTTAGTTAATTATACAAAAATAATTTTATTTATATTTTTGATTACTTAATTATAACTTCTTCTGGTATCTTGTTTATTCCTTTTATTTATACTATTCACTCGTCCCCTCAAATTTTTTGACTTTAGTTATTTGTGCTTTAAACGTTTGATTCTTTCTTGTACCCCTAGAATAGTGAACGATACTATTTCCTACCTTTTTACAGATAAATGGACCCTTTTTATAAACCTTCAAACTTATTTGGTATAGGTAATTGGACGAGAATTGGATCTCAAGCATTTATTAATTGTGGTGGATTTCTTTTCATATCTTCTTCTATTTTACTTTTCATTCTTACACGTAAACGATGTTGATTTATAATCTCATAAGCTGTCTTCATTAATTCTAAGCCTATGTCAACATATTCTCCATAATTTTTCACATCAGTAGATTCAATCCATCCTAAGTGATGTGGATCTCTCAGGAAAATTATAAAATTTGGACTTTTATTTAAGGTTTCATGAACTGATGCATTATAATATCTAACCACATAATCCACTACTTGATCCCACATAGTAGTTGACTTGTCTATGGAAAGAAGCAATTTACTGACAAGATTTTGAGTAGTCGCAAAACTTTTTCCAACTAAACAATTACTTTTAGAATAATAAGGGGTTGAAAAATTAATAATAACATCCTCAGTACTCATAGCAAATGTAAATTCTTCACAATCAAAATAATGAGCATTATCAACTCTTATTGATTCCGAAGTATTAAAGATACTGAATATTCTTTTTCTCAATACATCCATAATAGTTTTTGCCTTCGTGTCTGCCATTGGAACACTTACCAGAAATCTTGAGAATACACAAATTGAATTTAACAAAAATAAATTGCCATTGTCTGTTCTCGTGAAAGGACCTGATACATCTATTGCTAGCTGCTGAAAGGGATAGGAAGCTGTACTCACTATAATAACTTCAGTCTTCTTCTCCGGCTTTCTATTCCTTTTAGCACAAGTAAGAAACTCTTTGTAAGCATTTTTTATAGCTGTAAACATACACTGAAAGTAAACCTGTAATTTCATTGTCTTTATAACTTTATCTGGATGCCAATGACCAATCTCATGAAATCTTACTGCAGTTTCAGCTTCTTTTTCAGGTGAAACATATCTTAACCAACGATGTTTTACACCATTAACACGCTTTATATAAATATCACCATTTTCAACCTTAATTTCAGTACCAATCCTTTGTAATTCTTTTAACAAGTCTTTTGAAATATCTTCCATACTTTTAAATATAGCATTTATACGATTTGGATGAGCAGCATAAACATCTAATACATCAAATTGTTTAGTACTTGGAGACGATCTAGATAAATAGCCTGCAAAGTTGTTTTTATCACCTTCTATATATTTCACAGTTACATTAAATGAAGCAGTTTCTTGAATCCATCTTAGAAGGATAGTATTTTGAGTTGTCGACATTAAACTAACTAATGGTTTGTGGTCCGTTAAAGCATATGTATGCTCAGATTGAATATAAATTTTAAATGATCTTACAGCAGTAATAAGACCTCTTAATTCTAAATAACCTAGTGGAAGAACCTTACTTTTTGCCGATAACTTTCTTGACATAAAAGCTATAGGATTCTTTTCATTATTACTTGATAATTGATAGAATTGAGCACCAACTTCCTCCATACTAGCATCACTTTCAATATAAAAATCTTTTCCAGATTCTGGATGACATAATGTTTTACAATTCAACAAACAATTTTTTAATTTTTCGAGAGCCTCGACCTCCTTTGGTCCTTGGACTAGTTTACTTTTATTAGATAACATGTTAGTGAGGGGTTTTGCAATTAAAGCGAAATTTTTACTAAATCTATTATACGTATTCATAGCAAATAAAAATGAACGAAGTTCTTTCTTAGAACGTGGAAATTTTCGATTTCTCAATGGTTCAGTGGCTACTATATTTATCGAAGTGCCACTTGGTTTAATAACAAAACCAAGATAAGAAACCTTAGTTCTACAGAATTGACACTTTGATAGTCTAATGATTAAACCATATGAAATGAGAGCTTTTACAACATTAATAATTAATTGGACATGAACAGATATATCATTTTGAGTAAATAATAATATGTCATCTATGTATATGACCACTCCTTCAAATTTCCCAACAATACGGTCTAGAATCATTTGAAACACACTACTGGCGTTTTTATATCCTTATGGCATTCTAATATATTCATATAATCTTTTATAAGTTTTAACTCCTAGAAATTTACCAAAATTTTTCGATATAGGGATTTGATGAAAAGCCTTTGATAGATCAATTTTAGAAAATAAATGAACTTGTAACAAGACTTTTCGTGATTTCAATATATGTAGGTGATGGGTATCTATGAGGTTTTATAAGTTTATTTATCTCACGTAAATCAGTTACAGTTCTATAATCATTTGAATTTGGTTTTGGTATTGTCATAGGACTTAAAACATATGAAGTTGACGAAGGGACTAAAACTCCTTGAGATATTAACCTATCAGTATACTCATTCAATAGATTTTGCTGAACTTGACTGACTGTGATTCTACGAAACTTAGGTGAACCATCATGAGGAATAACTTCAGGATCAGAACAGGCATACTTACAACATCCTAAAGCTTCTTCATCTTTTAACATTGGAAACTCTTCTATTAAAGAATCTTTAATCTTCTTCTTCTCATTAACTGATTCATCATCCTCAAACTGTAAAGTTTTCTGGATATTTGAAATGACCTTCAAACCAGAATAATCTAACATACTAACTTTTTCTTTTCCTGATGTGCATATTCTTTCATTAAAATTTATACCAACTTCACCTATGCGTTTTTGTTGATCAGCACCTAACAATACATCACAATTCATTCCATTTACCAATATTTTATCATCAGTTATGAAGAATTTTAAATTATGAATTTTTTTTTTGACTTTAACAATAGTAATTATAGACCCATAAGTATTTAATTTACTATTACTTCCCATACCCCATGAGATGCCACAAGTCTCATTCGGACAATTAAAAGCACCCTTTTGAATAATTTTGTCAGCTATGTATTTTGATATCAAACTAACACTAGCTCCAGCATCTACAAATACTCGTACACTTACAGCTTTTTCTAATTCAATTGTAATGAAACATTTATTTATTTCACTAATTTCTCTCAATTCAGTGATAGTTTCAGTTTTTTAGTGATTTTTGCATCTTTTTCTCTTCTCAATTTTAACTTTTCACAATCTCTTTTTAAATGATTTTTTACTTTACAATAATTACACTCTTTGTCAGTAACGGAGGTCAGATTCTTTTTTTAAGATTATTACTAGTTTTTTGATGTTGATTCTTCTCAATTTTCTGAGTTCTTAATACAATAAATTTAATAGTTTAATCAACTCGAGATATTGCATTATTCTCAACAGCAGTATAAATTGTGTTATCAAATTTTCCACGCATTTCCACAATGGTAAGTTTTTGACGTTCTTCCTTACTACACTTGACATATATTTTCTTACATAATTTTTCAATAGCTTCACAAAATTCTTTGACATTTTTAAAATCAGATCTTTTAAGAGAATTTAATTTTAAACGTAATTGAATATGAGTTAATTGTTTAGAAAGATATATTTCTTTCAGCACATCAACTAACTTTTTGTAATTCTTAATGTCATCATTATTGAGATGACTTATATTTTGTCTAACTTCCTCAAACAACTTAATATTGTTATGGAAAAATCAACACCTTTAAATCAAGTCATTTATTTTAAGAAAACCAAATATTAAGTATATTAAAACACATATATAATTTGCATAACTGAACATTAAAAATAAAATTATATTAAATTTCAATATAACATTTCGCCTCTACGTTTAAACTAACTTTATAGTTTGCTTTATTAAGACATTTATTCTTACTCAGAGGCTTCTTCACTTGGAGAATAAGTGTAATCACTGTTTTCTTGACCATCATCAATGTTAGAAAGTGACGGAAAAGATATTTCAGATTCCAATTCAACCAGTAATTTTTCGTCTGCAATTTTATCATCTTCCTTTTTAGTCATTACATCAAAAACTTTTTCTTTACTAAAACCTTTTGCTGGGCTACATTTCTCAATCAACTGGGGTGTTTCGATCTTCTGTAACTCATCTTCTTCATCTGAATAAAGAAGACGTTTTTCAACGTTAATAAATCTCTGTCGCAGATGAGTTACATGAATATCTTTGGCTTTAGTGCCATTTTCTATTACCACCCTTGCTCCTCTCGATCCAATTAACTTCTCTATGACTCCAGGTATCCATGTTTTAGTAATCACATCATAGTACTAAATATTCACAACATTGCAAAATGGGTTTTCTTTCGTGTGGTCGGGATGTTCATATACAATTTCATTAGTTCTTAAATCTCTATTCAACGTATCTTGTGCTGGGGTTCGACCATTATCTTTTTTGTAGTTCATGATATTCTATTAAACAATTATTTAGATAACTCTCAAGATCCTCAACATTATCTATTTTCCCTTTTATTAATATATTTTTAACATGTTGAACTGCCCTCTCAGCCGTTCCATTAGAAGCAGCATGGTAGGCATGTGAAATCATCTTAACTATGCCAACATCTCTACAATATTGCTCCATTTCGCATGAATTAAATACTGGGGCTTGATCTGTTACCAAACATTGTGGGAAACCTAATCTTCTGAATATCAAATTAAACCACTGAATTGTAACATTGGCGTGTAATGACTTTACAGATGTTACTTCAATCCAACCAGAGTATACATCTTTCAACAATAAATATGGTTTGCCTTCAAAATAAAAATGATCTACATGAATTCTTTGCATCGGTCGTATTGTTTTTGGCCAATTTTCATCCGGTATTAAACGACGATTAGATACATTTTGGCAAGCCGTACATAACCTCACAAAATTTTTTACATCAGTGTCTAGTCCATGCCAAATGTACTTAATTCTCAATTTTCGAGACATATTAATGATTCCCATATGTCCTTCATGAGCTTCTTGGAGAGCTTTAGACCGTAAACTGTTAGGTAATAAGATTCTATCATTAATATATAGAACTTCATCTACTTCTTCAATCATAGTTCTGTATTTCCTATAAAACCTAATCGATGAATTTGTTCGTTTTGGCCAACTTCCTGTATCCATACACATCTTTATTTCTTTTATCAATTCGTCAATGCTACTTTCATATCTTATACTTAATAGATTTAATTGTGCTTCAACCTGTTTATTATTTTTAATTCTAGCTACCATTATTTCATCATCCTTTAAATTTTCTTTTTCAGTCATAATAAGTCTAGAAAGACTGTCAGCAGGTCCCATTGAAGCAGATTTTGTCAACTGTACATCAAAATCATACTCCAGCAACTGTAATCTCCAACGTGCAATTCTTTTAACCTGTACTTTGGACATTCCTTTACTGGTTTTAAAAATACATTCAAGATCTCTATTATCAGTCATCAGGGTGAACTTTCTTCCAGATAAATATTGATGAAATCTTTTTATACTCAGAACTGCAGCAAGACCTTTTTTTTCACATATTTGATAATTAATCTCTGTATCTGTTAGCGTTTTGGCATAAAAGGCAATTGGCTTTAAATCTCCATTAGGCATCCTGTGATTTAAAGAAGATCCAATACCATACTCACTACTATCTGTCATTAAAACTAACGGCAATTCAAAAGAGTAATGTTCCAACACTTCAGTAACCAAAGAATCTTTTATTGCCTTGAAAGCCGTTTCTTCTTTCACACCCCATTTGAATGGACATCCTTTTTTTAGTAGACAAGACAATATCGGCTTATGTAGATAAAGATTTGGGATATAATTACCATAATAAGCTAACATACCAATGAAAGAATGCAATTGTAATTGATTTACTGGTGATTTCATGTTCAATAAATCTTTATATCTATTTGGATCTAGTCTTTTACCTTTATTACTCAGTATATACCCAAGATAAGGAACTTCATTTTTGTTAAATGAACATTTTGTTAATTTTAATTTTAGACCTATATTCTCCATTAACGTTAATACTGCATCAACATCTCTCAAATGATCTTTGTAATTATCATTTACTATCAATATGTCATCTTGCCAAGCACTAGCTGCTTTAACTGGAGAAAGAAGATTATTCATGAATTTCTGAAACACAACTGGTGCTACCTTTAAACCAAATGCCATTCCCGTATATTGATAATAACCGAATGGAGTGGATATGGATACATATTTTTGGCTGTCAGGTGCTATTTCAAAAGAGTGGAAAGCATCTCGTACATCAACTACCGTCCAATGTTTACCTTTTGGACACAAAGCTAAAAGTTCTTCCATAGTGCGAGTTGTTATTCTTTCTTCTTCTAATACATCATTTAAACCAGTGGAGAAATCGAGACATATTCTAATAGCACTCAATTTTTCCTCTGTACTAGCATCGTCACCTACTCTTTTTGAAACTACAACAATTGGAGCCGACCATTCTGGATTATCTACCGGTATCAAGACTCCTTTTTGTACCATTTGTTATAAACATTTTTTTACTAGCTCCATTCTTGATAATGGAACTCTTCTAGCTTCACAATATATAGGCTTCACACCCTCTTTTACTTTAAGATGTATTTGTCGTCCTTTTATAGTGCCTAATTCATCCTTAAATAATTTAGCATGTTTAGAAGCCATAAGTTCAGACATGGATTTTTTTGTCGTTAGTTGGTTCACGTACTTGAATTGATAAGAATTTCGTTTTATCCATTCCTTACCAAGGAGATTATCACACCCGTTTTTCACTACCAAAAATTCACCATGGAAAGTTTTCCATTTTCCCAAAATATCAATCACCTCATTTGCATATGACAATACCTTATAAGAACAACTTGATATTGAACTATATGTAGCGATCTTTAAAAAATCACTCAGTCGTATAAAATTTGCATCTGCATCACTATCTACAAGAAATTTGACTTTTACATTATTAAACGAGAGATATTCATAAAAATTCTCGGTACCAGTTGAAGCAAGAAAGAACACCTTATATTGTAAATTTTTATTATTATAAATCTTTTTACAAACAATGGCTAAATGACCAAATAATTGACAGCTATCACATCTCTTAGTATAGACTTCACTCAATGATGGACACTGTGGTTTAATATGATCACAAGCTCCACATACATAACACTTTCTTTCCTTTTTCTTTCAAATACCTTCTTATTGATAGTTTGACTTTTAACTTCTACCTTATTAACCTTTACCATTTCTTCATCTTCATTCTTTTTCAGATACTCAAGAATGTCTTTATAAGATGAAATTTTACCTCTAGCAATCTTCTTTTCAATTTCCTGTTTTGGATAGAATCTGGAAGACCGTGTAATACCACAACAGTTTTCAATCCATCTAATTTGGTTACATCTTTTCCTAACTGTTCCAATACTCTAGAGGTGTATCTTGCATAACCTGTGTGTTTGCCGGAAGAATCCTGCTTTTCCCAATCCTTATAACCTGTATTTATCAATTTGTAAAATTCAATCAAAGGATTAGTTGGGGTTGAGAAATGGAGTTCCAATAGTGACTTCAATGTAACGTGTTTCTTATTCGAAGAAATCCATTCCAAATCTTTCAACTCTTTACCACCTTCTAGAGCATTTTCCAACTGTGTTCTAACATTTTCTCCCAGCTTGCTTACCATCAAACGTCTTTGTAACTTACTGGTGAGTTCCTCAACTTCTTCCAGTTCTGGTCCATATTTCTGTGCATATTTTGAAAAACAGATCTCTCCATTATACTCTTTCAACCTTGTTTGTAACATAGTGAAATGTGACATCATTTTTATGTCTTCATCTCCAACCATAGTGAAACTTGATGAACTCTTACATAGTTCTTTTGTTACTGATTCTGTTACCATAGCTATAATTTTAGCTAATGATTCCTGGTCCGGGATCGCCATGTTATGGAAAAATCAACACTTTTAAATCAAGTCATTTATTTTAAGAAAACGAAATATTAAGTATAGCAAAACACATATATAATTTGCATAACTGAACATTAAAAATAAAATTATATTAAATTTCAATATAACAAATATATAACATACTTGCTTTCAATTCATCAATTAAAGTCAAAATAGTTCCATCCTTTTGTAAACCAACCAGAAGAAGTGATGTCTCAAAACAAGTTTTAAAATCTGAAATGATCCCTCCCCATCAAAATTTTCAATAGTTTGTAACGCGGCCAAATTTAACTTCATGCTTGACTTATCGATATCTAAATTTTTTTTTCTTCTTTTAGCTTCTCTACTTTTATCTCTTTCAGTACAGAACTTAAATATTTTGAAATACCAGAAATCACAGCTGGTTTAGTAACATCCAATTCACTGTGCGACTTATAGTAGTTAACAAGACTTCCTTCAACTTTTTTAACTTGTTCTTCAGACAACTTATCTTCTTCTTGTTGCAACAAATCTTCTACACATGTAATAAAAGAAGCAAATTTATTTTTTTCAGACTTTGTAGACAGACTCTCCTTAAAAGCTTCTATTCACCTCAAACCTCCTTCCAGTAAATTTTTAGATTTTGGTGGCAAGTGGATAGCTTACTAAAACTTTATTAAGAATACCAAATAAAACAAACTGTACAAAAAAACCCTGGAATTTACAATAATTAAATATTAGTTAGTTAATTATACAAAAATAATGTTATTTATATTTTTGATTACTTAATTATAACTCCTTTTGATATCTTGTTTATTCCTTATGTTTATACTATTCACTATACTTATACAATATTTTCCCAATATATAGCTCTAAATCGCGTATTGCAAGTAACCGAGTGATAAAAATAAGACAATTTGATAATAATAAAAAAATATTTTATAATGAAGCTTTGTAAAAAGATTTTATATGATGTTTACACTCAAAAATAAAAATTGTCGTTTTGACATATACACTATAGTTCTCCGATGTAGTATTAAAAAACAAAATATTTTTTTAATTTATTAATAAATGTCAGTAATATTAAATTTTCTTGTATACTTAATTTAAAAAAATTAATATATCAAGTAACATAAACGTTAAATCATTTAATAACATAATCAGTATTGTTTTCTATAAATTCATATATCTGTATTTATTATTGTTTGTGAATTTTTTAGAAAAAATATTGTATATTTTTAAAAACAGATATGTATGTTGTTTTGACTGTATATGATGTCGAAACGACTTACATACTTGTTATAATAGTTTGCCATGTTTTTTTTTTGCAGAAATGTAAATAAATTTCTTATAAAATGTGTATATTTTGTTAAAACGACATTACCTATACATTTTTTATATATATGCACATACATTTCTTATAACTTAACATACTTTTTTCTGAAAGTGAATAGTTATATTACCATAAATGTATGATCATTCTTAAAAGTTAGACTTGGTTTTTTTTCTAAATTAACTATACAAAAAAGTGATTTTATACAAGTCAAAATGACTGGCACAAAAAAATAATGTCAAAAATTCAACATTTTAACAGAAATCGCTGATTTTTTTTATTTTTTTCATAAAATATACGAAAGATCGTAAATTATAAATACTAATGTAAATCTCTTCAATGGATTAATGAATATTTTATTAAGGATAAAACAAGTGAATAAATAAAAGAATGACAAAACATTAGATAAGAAAAATATATAAAAACATCATTTTAGCGCGTATTTATATTTTAATTTTCTTTTTAGGAACCTAGTTCCTTAACAACTAATATAATAAATTTTGCATGTAATAATTATGTTTTTACAATTAATACTATCTTCAAGCAATATTTTATTCTTTTTTATATTATTGCACTTATTTATATTAATTTTATTTATTTTTTAACAGAAATATTTATAAATTAACAAAATTCAAGAACGTGAGTAACTTTTAAGAATTTAAAGTAGTCATAATTTCTGAAAACAATAAGTATTTATTTTGTTATTTGAATAATTATTTTTAAATAACTATATTTACAATTTTATTAAATTAAAGTATGCGAATCACAAAAAAAATGTTTCAAAAGATTCTACAAGTTTAAAATATCTATATTTTATTACTTTTGATGTGTAATTATCGTTTATAATAATCATAATTAATAAATTTTATTTATACAAAATTTTAATAGTAGTTAAGGTTAATATTTATAATATTTTCATTCCACTATGAATTTTTCTTAGGTCCTTCTCAAAAATCATAGAGATTTACTTTATCACTAATTGTTTTAAAAAAATTAATATACATTTATAGAAAAAATATATATCAGTGCACAGAAAAAAGTATATATTTTGCATTGATTATACATGATCTTATATATAAAAACAACCTTACAAATTAAAAAAATGTAAAGTAAATGTCGTTTAGAAATTTCTATGCGTTTTTTATATAATACTACGTCATGGAAATTAGTTTATTTTCCAGTGATTGTGCTATTGTTTCCTTCGTCTTGTCACGATATTACCTGGTATATAAAGGCGCTTTTTTGTACTTTACCTCATTTTTTTTTTCGTTGTCTGTTTCACGATATTTTCGATATTAATTTATTGCTATGTCTACAACTTTTGAGGACTTTAGAAAGAATCTGGAGGTTATAAAGGATACTCTAAGAGAACTTTCAGAGGAGGAGCGACAAAAATATAGAAGCGAACTTGATGATGAGAATTCCATCAACTTATTTGGTAAAATTATTGAAGAAATAGTTGAGGAGGAAAAAAGGTAACCAAAGCGATTGGAAGACAAAATTAAAAAAACCTTGCAACGATGAAGAAAAAGTTAGACATCTCTCACTTAGTAGAGCAACCTAAACAAATAGAAGAGGATAAGATCTTTATGAAGGACTTTATAGCTTTGGTACAGGGTGGTAACATAACTAAGAAAGCAATAAATACTCCAAAAAAGAAAATTGGTACTCTTCAAGCAATACTACCAATGCTCGCTGCAGAAATTAAAAAAATGCTCAAAAAGAACAAAGGAATAGCAACAAGGAAAGAGAAAATGGTAGATTTAACAACTTTAATTACTTTAGCTGCTGCCTTATCATCCCGTAATGATAAGAAAAGTTTAGAAGATCTTGCTAAAATCTTAGCTCTCTCCCTCCGCCTCATAGTAGATCTTAGAAGAAAGAATTTGTTCGAATTCTTCAATATGTCTGTGACAAGAATGAACAAATTTCTTGGTCCCAAGATCTCCTCAGCAACTCAGAAATTGAGAAGATAAAAGAGATAAAAAAAGAAAGTAATATAAGAATGTTAAGATACAATGCTGCTCGTATAAATAGGAGCATAAATAACTTTAACTACAATCAAAGGTACATTTATTAAAAAAAATTAACCCAAGATGAATTTGTTCTAAATATTATAAGAGAAGAGTATAGAATAACAATTAATAGATTCCCCAAAGTAGTTGAATACCCAGAATATGAAAAACATTTTAGTGAGGGCATTATAAAATTTATAGGTAATGAGATAAAGCGTATGCTAAAAAACAAAGCTATTTCTAAGTTAGATGAGCATGAGCAAAGAAATAAAAGATATAATTTAAATCCCATCTTCGTGTTACATGGATCTAAAAAAGATAGATTGATAGTAGACTGTAGAGAATTAAATAAGACAATCGATGTAGAAAAGTTTACATTTGAAACTATAGATTATGTAGTATCATTGATGTATTCAAATAAGATGGTAATGACTAGTATTGACCTATCTGAGACATATCATTCTATTGAAATACATCAAGAGAGTGGATACTTTTATGTATAAAATTTAAAGAAAAAATATATAAATTTAATAGACTAGTATTTGGTTTAGTTTCAGCCCCTTATATATACCAAAAAATACATAAGGTACTTCTAAATATGTTTAGAGAGTTTTCTAATGTATTGTTATCATCGTATTTAGATGATATTATCCTAGTTGATGAAGAAGATGAATACCTAAGTGGTGAAACAAAGAGATTATGTGAAGTATTAATTAATTGTGGTTTCAGAATTAATGAAGCAAAATCAGTTTTAGTCTCATCTAAGAAGCTACAACATTTAGGTTATGAAATAATCTAAAATGAAAATACAATTCAAATTACTGAAAAACGTTTAACAAAAATTTTTAGATACAATATATGAGGTATATAATAGTAAGAAGGAAACCTACAGAAAATTAGAATCTTTATTAGGTAATGCGGTATCAACAAAATTTTCGAGTAAAAATATTATGTTATACATAACACCGCTATACAATATACTATCCTATGGTATTAACACTTTAAATAAAAGTTATAGAAACTTCGTGTTTGTGGATGACTCAGCGAAAGAAATTTTATTTAGAATAAGACAATATTTCACAGAGAAAATTTGCGGTTCGTTTCGACACCGCTCGCAGGAAAAATCCGAGTAGTGTTAATTGAAGAAAAACTATGAATTAATTGAATTGAATATTTATGTATTTCATAATAATTTTGAAATAAATTTTCTTTTAAATTTTTGTATTTCTTAAATTAAATTGTTAAATAATTTTTAAAAAATAATTACTAATAAAAATGTTTTTTTATAATTTTATTTTTTGTATAAATTTGTTTTTTCTTAATAAAAATTATTATCTAAAATGCAATGATCTAATTTTTATTTTAAGTTTATTTTTAATTTAAATATCTTTGTATTGAATATCATTTTGATTAAATAAACTTATTTATTTTGTTATTATTTTTGCATAAATTTAATAAAATATTTATAATAAACATTTACTTTATGATCAATTTTTTTAAACTTTTTTATACGTTTAAAACGTTTTAAAATCGCGTAGCTTTTTTAAATAAAGTTTTTTTCTCTTTACAAATAATGTATAAGAGTTGTTTTTGTACCTACATTTTTGTTAAAAATGCAGTTTAAAACGACACCACAGTTTTTGTTTAAGTTGAATATATGTACATACATTTTTATTTATAGGTAATATATAAATTTAAATAATGATATATATAATGAATTATATTTTTCATATTTTTATATATAAAAAATATATATTTTTATAAAAATAAAAATAATTTTTTATTTTAAACATTTAACAAAATTCGTTAAAAATAATCATAAAATTTTATTTATTTTAATAGAAATTAATTAATTTTAAAACTATTTGTTTATTTAAAAATCTTTCAAAATTTGGTAAAAAAAAAGTAAAAATTGAAAAAACTACTTTATAATAAATAAAATTAATCTCGTAGAAAACATTTTTAATTAATTATCAAATTGTTAAATAATTTAATTGATAATATAAAATATATCAAATACAGCAGAAAAATAACGACGCTTAAATATAAAATAAAATACAATAAAACGGTAACTGATGAAAATAACTGATTATATAAAGAAACAAAAAGATAAGAAAATAATCATTTTTTATTTCTTTTATTTATCCAATTTTTTTTTATAAAAATAAAACTATACATTTAAAAACAATATTTATTAACAAAACATCATAAACATTATTTTAAAAAAAATGATACTTTACGGTTTTGTCCCCTCATTTTGAAACCTTATAAATTATTTCAAAATTGTTATTTTTTAATTCAATTTGATGGAAAACTCCCTTTTTTAATTTACCTAGGTAATTTTAAAAATTAAAAAAAGTGAAAAAAAATCATTATTAATGTGTGTAAAGTTATTCAATAAAAATCAATTATTATTTACTTCTTTTTTTTGTCAAAAAAAAATCAAATTAAATCCCAATGCAACACAGATATTTTCGACGAGTTCAAATGAAATAAATCAACTTAAAATATCATTTTTATATCATAAATACTCATAATTTATTTAAAAAAATAACTTTGTTATTCATTTATTTCTTTTTAAAGTAATAAATGCTAAATAAATGAATTGTCCGAGTTTATTAAAGTTTGGGCGAATTATGGACATGGATGAAATAATTTAAAAAAAAAATATTTATATATGCTAATTTTACTTGATTTAATATGTTTTAAAAACTATTATAAGTAATTTTTATGCAGAAAACAAAAAAAAATTATATTTAAAAATTTTATTTAAAAATTTATAAAACAAAAAAATTTTTATTTTAAAAGAAGGGTTTCCCCAACTAATAAAAAAAATTAAAGCTCCATGTTGTTTTCCAGAGCATTTAGTATTTCTTGCTCTTCAGCAGTCAATTCCCCATCTGGTTCTGGTTCTCCTTCTTCAATAATTACTTCTTCTTCCACTCCATCTTCACCATTTAGTTGCCTCCAATACAATTGAACAGAGGGTGCCAACACCTCTCTATTCTTCTTGGCAAGTGCCTTCTGTTCCATTGCCAGGCAAACTAGCTGGTAGAGAAATTTGTAAGGTTTCTCTATCTTCATCCTACGGAATATGAGGTTGATTTTCAGAAACCATAAGACCGTTTTTTTGAGATCTTTGTCCTTGAAAATCTCCGTTGTTCCTATGTAGAACACATATTCTCGTACCAATCCACTAAAATTATCATTAAAATTATAAAAAAATAAGTGTTAAATGAAACTTACATATCAATGAAATAAATTCCATTGGAACTTATCTTAACTTTGTTTAATCTGGGAATACTAAACGTAAGTAATTTCCCCATTAAACAGTTAAATTGCTCTGGAAATGGAGCATTAGGTAAAGCGCCCTCCATTAACATTTCCAGAGCAAACAGAATCCTTTCTTCGTTCAAATCCGGAGCCATTTCGTAAACTGGATTTCTTTTCAGCATTTTGTTTTTTTCAATTTGCTGTTTGTTAACAAACAAATTGAAGAAAACACTGAATTTCTCCTTTATTTCGTCCACTAAATGATTTTCTTCCAAATACCTGCAAACATGCATTGGATTTGGAAGTTTGTAAATCATTTTGAAGATTCCCTAAAAAAATAACAAAGTTAGAGTAAATAATAACAAAAAGCAAAAAAAGAAACAAAAAAAACAAATAAAAAGAATCTAAACTAACCGCTTCAGCCAGAACAATGGGAGGTACAATTGCATTGTACCTTCTTTTTCTGTGCTTAATGATATTTTGTAATTTTGCAGCATCAAATGCAAAATTATCACTAAGAAAAAGAAATCCATGTATCGTTTTCAGGAATGCTGCCATACTTCCACGTACACGATTCAATTCCTTAGGAAAAAAAGTCTCTATGAAACTCGTACAACGTAGCATAAACATAGTTGACGAGTTTTCCATTTTCATAGAATCTTCCTATTGAATTTCCATCACGTAAATACTCCATTGAAGCATTCCAGGAATTGTTGTTGAGTCTTTCAACTCTTTCATTCAAATTTCCATTTTCAATCATTGTATTTCTGAAGAAGTTGACAAGTCTTTCCATTTTATACTTTTTTTGTTGCAAAATTGATCACTAAAATTAAAAAAATTAAATATTTATTTAAAAAAAAGCAAAAAAATAACAGAAAACGATAATAATATAATAATAATAAATTGTGTTAAAATTATGATAAGTTTATTTATTAACTTTTTATTTGTTAACTTATTCTTTTTTACCTTTTTGTATAAGTAAATTCTTTTTCTATTAATTGATGATTATTTTATTTGCAACTTAGAAAAAAGTTTTATTTCATGCTAAAAGGTAATTGTTTTTATCAAAAGAGAGATCACCACTGGTAAAAAAGTGATTTAACTAGTCAAAGATCAATTGTATTATTTGTTATTTTATGAGAAGATTTTTAGTTAATGTGATTTTCTAATATTTCTGTATATAAATAAAATATTTTTATTTAAATCCAATGAAAAAAAGATTTGGATTCTAGAAAAATAAAATTTTGAAATTTTGAATATTATATATATGTATAATTTTTAAGAAAACAATAGTGATTTAATATAATTTTTATACTTAAATAATAATTAATCAAAAAAAAGACAAAAAACATGTAAATAGTTTAAAAAATTTGTAAAAAAAAATTCTACTATCAATTTCCTGTATTTTAATTTTAAAATTTGTTTATTTATTATTTTTTATGGTAAAATTTGGTTATTTATGTATTAATTTTTTTTATATTTAAATTAATAAAAATTTAACAAAATAATAATTTTTTAAATACTTTTACATTTTTAGTATGAACATTAAAGTTAAAAATAATTAACTATTTGGAAGTCGTACAATACATTTTGCTAATAATATGAAAAAATATTATTTATTTTAAATTCTTAAAATCTTTTTTTATTTTTATTGTAAAATTTGCAAACCAACTAATTATAAATGCTTCTAGATACTTGTTTTATAGATCATATCTTTTAAAATTTTTAACACATTTCAAATATATTATCTAATATTAAAATAATTTTTAAATATCAATAAAAAATATAAAATCTTAAAAAATATACTATTTATAATTTATAAATGTTTCTTTTATATAAAATAAAAAAATAATTCCAATAACAAAAATTAAAATATTTTATAAACATATATTAATAAATAATACATTTTTGAAAAATTATTATTAGTTAAAAATGAGTAAGGAAAGTGAAAATTATTTATTACAAATGACTACTAGTTTATTAAATATATTTATCTTTTTTATATTACTATAAAAAAAGGATAATTGAAATTTTTTTTCAAATTTAATACATTATGAGGAAAGATTTATTTAAAATTTATCACTTTTAAAAATATATATATACTTAATAATTTATTATTAAATTGTTATAAGTGATATAATAATGTCAATAAATCATTAAATTGAAAATATTTCTTTATTTATTAATCTACATTATATCAATTTAATTAAACCGTCATGGTTAAATAGTTATATTTCTTTATAAATATATGTACATGTAACATTAAAAAGTGATTCATATAAGGTCCATAAAATTTGTTTTGACGTATTAATTAACTTATTGTTAATTTAAAATTACATAAATAAAAAAATTATATATCTTTATAAAAATTATTATATATTTTATATTAAATGTAATTATATATATATATTAATTATATATTTTTCTACTATTATATTATTTTTTAAAACTATTTTTAATTTTTAAGTGCTAATTTTGATGCGAAATTTTTTTCTTTGCATTTACATATTACCTTAATGAAAAAATGTGTTATAAAAAATTATGATTTAGAAAATATTTTTTTTTTAATTTTATTGCAATTGATATATTTAATTTTTTTTCTAGAAATATGGAAAAGATTAAATATTTTATTAAAAAAAAAGGTTATAAGCATCAACCATTTTCTATTTTTAAACAATCATTAAATAATTTTGTAACATAATCATCCGATACAACTTCAATATTTATACTAATAAACTTTGTTAGCATCGAATGAACATGTTTAGCTAACGGCAAACAATTCTTATATTCCGTAGCAAAATCTTCACCATAAATTGCTTCCAAATGATTATTTGAAACAATTGTTACTGAATAGTTGAAAATAAAATTGATTTTCAACTTGAATATCTTCTCCAAAATTAGTAACTCTAACAATTGCTTTGAAACATTTGTTACAGGTTCGATTTTATCCTTTCTTAAGATTCTACCATTTTCTTTCAGAATAAATGAAGCTTTGTTTTTTGAAAAATGAATCATCCAATAATATTCCATATTTTCTTCAAACGCAGCACTTTTTCTTGATGATGTAAATTGAGGTTGAAGACATATGTCTATATCATCAAATTCAAATTCAGCTTCATCAACAATAACATTATCTTCATCAGAAATAACATCTGCTTCATTAACAATAAAATCAGCTCCATCAACTATACCATCAGCTTTAACAATAACATCCTCCTTTTCTTCTAGATCTTCTGTAATTTTGTAAATTTCAATTTTTTCTATTTCCTCTTTTAAACAAATTGGCAATTGATTCTTTTTTGAATTTGCAAAATTTTCAGCTTCTTCCATCTCTTTTATTGTCTCCTTTGCTTCAGTTAATTGAAAATTTAAATTTAAATTCATTTCTTCTTTTAATTCCATATTTTCACTTAAATTTTTATTTCTCATTTTCAATTTTTCTATTTCTTCTTTAAGCATTTCAATTTCATTTCTTAATGAATCAATTAAAATATCTTTTTTCTTAAATCAGCTTCTAAACACTTTGTTGTTTTTTCGCTTTTTTCAACAGCTTTTTCAAGCGATTCATTCATGTCACAAGAATGTTTGTAAAGGCTTTTATACTTTTCGACATTCTAAATAATAAAATAGACAAAAAGAAAAAAAAAACATACTTTCAAGGTAGATTTAAGAGTTTCAGCAATATCTTCACCTTCATTTTTGTTTGAAGCATTTTTCATTGATCTGGTTAACATTTTCAAACTAAAATAAAAAATAAGTATTTTTCAAAAATAATTGTATAAAACGATAATAATTTCAAAATAGTCACTTATAAAAAACTGATCAAATGCAAGTCAAAAAGAATTGATCAGTGATCAATATTATCTCACTGTCACTTCTTTTGTTTCATCAATTGTTTTATTTCTTATTTTATCATTACTTTTATCAATTTCCTTTTTATTAAATATATATATCATTATTATACTTTAGAAAATAATTTTTTTAAAATGAATTATGAATTATTTACAAAATTTGTTGTTGAAAAATGCTATATTTTTTTACAAAAACATGTACACACTGATCAAATGGTATATGATTTAAGTGATCTGATTGCTGATATTTTTTTAGGTAATTTTATTAAAAATTTTTAATGTTTAATGGTATTATTTTTCATAATTTTATATCATTATAATTAACAAAAAATTAATTTTTCGTATAATTTTAATTTGAAAATAAAATTTTTACAATTATTTTAAATGATAAAAAATAGTAAAATATTTTATTTTATTTGGAGTATGCCTATATTATATATAAAAGATATAATAATATAAAATAATTAATAATCTAATTAATTACCTTAAATTAAAATTTTTTTAATTTCCCTTTTTTTTAAAACAAATATTTTATAAATTAACCCTATTGACAACAATTGCTAAAAAAATATAACATTAAAAATATTATAAATGCAATTAAATGTATAAAATAAATTTGATAAAGGTTTATTCGGAATCTTCTCTTTTTAATAGTCTTTTAATCAAATTCATAGCGTTCTTTTTATTTTAACTTTTATCGAAAAATCAAACATTATTATTTTATTTCATAGATTTTAACTAAATAAATAAAAAAGAAAAATAATGTTAGTGTTATTGATGATGAAAAATTTTTAAATTTTTTTAAAATTGGCTTATTATTTATTAAAAATACTACATAATGTTTTTATTTTGTTATGGCTAACAAGTAATTCCTGGAGAGCTTCAGTAACAGTCATAACAATATAAAACAATATAACTTCAAGCAAAAAATAATTTATTTAACTTTAACAAAAATATTTATACAATAAAAATTAAAATAATAATAATAATTATAATAATTATAATTAATTTAAATTAAAAGAATTAATAATTTTTATAATTTGCATATCTTATGACATATTTTAAAAAAAAATTCCAACTTATTTCAATGAATTAAAAATTTTAAAAATAAATAATAAAACATCAACTTTTTTATTAATTAATTTATTTATAGAAACAAAAGATAAAAATTTATCATACGTAGCATTGAAAATAAATTTGAAAAAAGAACGAGAAAATGTGAACAAATCAATTTCACAATTTCCTCATTCGAAAAATGCTTTTCATGTTAATCTGAAATTGGAAACTTTAAGTTATTTTCAAAAATATTCTTCATTGTTTTCTTCTAATGAAGATAATTGTCTGCCTGTTATTGTTTATGCGGATGATATTGTATTATCAGGAACTGGAAAAAATACAACTTCATACCTACATATTGCTTATAAATTTAGCTGCATAAAAAGTAGCAAACTTAAGCATTATATGACTTATGGAGCATCAATAACAAAATTGGAAAACGAAAACAATTATCAAAAAATATTGAAAAGTGTTATGAAAACATTTAATGATACTACATTCGATTTCAATGGAATAACGAAAAAATTGAAACCAATTTTTTTATATCAGACAATGCAATGATGCAGTCTGCATTTCAATTGAAAAATGCTATTCAAATAAGAGTAAAAATAGTTGCAAAGCTTGTACTATTAATGGAGAAGATTTCCATTTATACACAAAAAAGAAAGCATTGGAAACTTTTTTTACGTGAATCGTATCATAGCTACTTTCCAAGAAATAATCATTTTATATTTGATACTTTTCATGATCTTCAAGGTTAGTAAACATAAAAAATTTAAATATATATAATAAATAATCATATTAACAATAAAACAAAATATTTTTCCAAATTTCTTTTAATTTATTAAACGTTTTATTAAAATTATAAAAAGTATAATGGAAGTTGATAATTGATGCTATGAATTTAATTAAATTACTAATATTTTAATATAGAAAATATTTTCCAAAACGTGACAGAAAAAAATTATGTTATTTATAAAATTTAAAATAAAAACTTTTCGATTATTAAATATTTGTATTTTTAGAGGGTATTTGTGCATATAATTTATATTTATGTGTTCATTTATTTAAGAAATTATTTAACATGGAAGGAGAATGCTTACGTGAAAAAATTTTAAAAAAAGCTCAAAAACTCAGGCTTCATAGTCAATTAAAAACTCCATTAAAAGAAAAGTTTTTTGAATTATTTTCAAAAAAAGATATTTTGGAAAATAAAGGACGTTTTTCATTAAATGGACAGCAAACATTCTATCTAATGATATGTTTTTACCATATTGTCAAAGAATCTTTTATATATTGTGATTCTGTTATTTTATATGAAAAAATTCAAAAAATTTTTGAAGTCCTTCATTATACAATAAGTATGGTAGTCTTTTTTTCAAATAAAAAAGAAGTTCAAAATATTGAAAATCCAGTAGATTTTATTGAGAAAATTGTAGAAAATCATTTTGAATCACTATTTTCTTTAACTGACAACAAATTCAGAATGACATTAAAAGTAAGCTAATTCAAAAAAATTAAATATGCATTGTTTTTTTTTCCTAAATTTTGAATTTAATATAATTTATTATTTTTTTTAGTATCACAATTTATGTCATTATGGTAAGATGATTGAAACATTTCCATATGTTTCATTGTCAGCGTTTAGTACACTACGTTTTGAATCTTCAAATAGTCGTATAAAAAAGTTGCTTAACGTTGGATCTTCATATGTTAATCCTTGTAAAACAATAATTCAGAAAATTGCGTGGAATAATTTTTTGGACCGTAACATTACAAAAGAAGGAAATGAAGAAAATGAAGAATCAGAAGATGTTGAGATAGAATGGGATTTTACAATAACACATTTTGATCGAAATCCTTCATTGTCATTGGAAGGTAGTGAAAATGTTTATGAAGAATTTAATGCTTTAAATGAAACTTTAACAAATTCAATAAGTAATGATAATTAACAAATTTAAAAATATTCAAATATGTATAAAAATTATTTTGTGAAAAAATAATTAAAATTGTTAAATAATAATAGTAATAATTACAATAAAATATAAATTATAAAGTTTTACTAGTTTTTTTTTTAAATAATGTTTATGATGTTTTGTTAATAAAAATTGTTTTTAAAATGTATAGTTTTATTTTTATAAAAAAAAAATTGGATAAATAAAAGAAATAAAAAATGATTATTTTCTTATCTTTTTGTTTCTTTATATAATCAGTTATTTTCATCAGTTACCGTTTTATTGTATTTTATTTTATACTTAAGCGTCGTTATTTTTCTGCTGTATTTGATATATTTTATATTATCAATTAAATTATTTAACAATTTGATAATTAATTAAAAATGTTTTCTACGAGATTAATTTTATTTATTATAAAGTAGTTTTTTCAATTTTTACTTTTTTTACCAAATTTTGAAAGATTTTTAAATAAACAAATAGTTTTGAAATTAATTAATTTCTATTAAAATAAATAAAATTTTATGATTATTTTTAACGAATTTTGCTAAATGTTTAAAATAAAAAATTATTTTTATTTTTATAAAAATATATATTATTTATATATAAAAATATGAAAAATATAATTCATTATATATATCATTATTTAAATTTATATATTACCTATAAATAAAAATGTATGTACATATATTCAACTTAAACAAAAACTGTGGTGTCGTTTTAAACTGCATTTTTAACAAAAATGTAGGTACAAAAACAACTCTTATACATTATTTGTAAAGAGAAAAAAACTTTATTTAAAAAAGCTACGCGATTTTAAAACGTTTTAAACGTATAAAAAAGTTTAAAAAAATTGATCATAAAGTAAATGTTTATTAAAAATATTTTATTAAATTTATGCAAAAATAATAACAAAATAAATAAGTTTATTTAATCAAAATGATATTCAATACAAAGATATTTAAATTAAAAATAAACTTAAAATAAAAATTAGATCATTGCATTTTAGATATTTATTTTTATTAATAATAAACAAATTTATAAAAAATTAAATTATAAAAAAACATTTTTATTAATAATTATTTTTTAAAAATTATTTAACAATTTAATTTAAGAAATACAAAAATTTAAAAAAAAATTTATTTCAGAATTAGTATGAAATACATAAATATTCAATTCAATTAATTCATAGTTTTTCTTCAATTAACACTACCCGGATTCTACTGCGAGCGGTGTCCAAACGGACTGCAAATTTTCTCTGTGTTAGATAAGAATAGAGAAATCTCTATCATTGAGAATAAAAAATATGAATACTTTAATATCTTTACAGATGTCACACCTGAAGCAATAGGTATATATGTAGAAGAGTTCAATATAAGAGAAACACACAGTTTATCCCCCAATCAAAAATACTGGCACACAAACCAGATTGAATTATATACAATAGAAGTAGCGTTAAATACTTTAATTAGATATTTACAAAATATTGAAATGGATACAAGAAGATATGATATGATATCGCATTATAATTATACAAGAGCACGTAGCTGGATTATAAGACAAAAATCTCAAACCGAAATGGTTCAATTAATAGTAAATAAAATCATCGAGTATGCATCAAGATTCCATAAACTTACTGTGTTGTATATTCCAGGAGAATGCAATATAATAGCAAATTCGTTGAGCTGAGATATAACCATAACTTTCAAATATTTAATATTCTAATCGAGTATGATGGAAAAGAGATCAATGACCGCAAACGCCGAAATGCAAGACAAAATTACCCAAAATCTAAGAAAACTCCTAGAAAGGGTTACATTGAATTAATATTACGTAATAATCAAATTTATAATAATAATGATTTTCTAAAATATTTTATATATCATTTGAAATGTGATAACAATAAAATAGTTGTGTACTTCCCCCTTTAAAAATAATAAGTTGTATACTTAAATATATATACCTAAGTGGTAAATCGGTAATTTTAATAGCCCCCTCACTTTCAGAAACACCATGAAAAATAAAACAAATCTATCAAAAATTCTTCAAGTTGGAGATAAAGAAGATATGGAAAAGATGTTATCTAAGGAATCTAGTAACAACTTCCCCGATAAAAGAATGGGCGTTGATAAGGTTATCAACAAAATATATAATTTAAGACTATCGATATCAAAGATAAGAGAAAATCTCCAAGATATGGAATTAAAAAAAATGTAATTAAACTATTTTCGAGTGGCTATAGAAAAAACTCTATGAAAACAATCGAGACAGCGGTAAATCACTGGGAAAAAATTCATCCAAGGAAGAGAATTCTTCAGTTTCAAGGAGATTACAGATTTTATCGTCTACCTAAAAAATAAAGTAGTTCCCACTTCTCTCCAAAAATACCTAAACAACTTCGTGGCCTTGTTAACATAAAATTACATTAACTTGGAGAAAAAAGAGAAGAAAGTAATTAAGAAAATTATTAAAGGTATCAGCGAAGACAATATTGTTATTGAACAGTTCAAAACTACATGGTCTATGGACGGTGCTTTAGAAAAATTAAATAAAGTGTAAATCAACACCCAGAGTGACATATCATATATAGGAAAGAAATTGGCCATTCTAATGTTGTTCAAGTATCCCTTCAGGACTCACGAGTTTCATGGCCTAATAAGGAAAAATATAAAGTTCAAAGAGGATGAAATATACATATCAACACCCACAACATCAAAAACTATGGAGGCTGGTACTATTATATAAATAGCAGACAATGTGGAAAAGGAACTTAACATTAAGTATCATTACGACATGCACTGCAGCCAAACAACACTTACCAAAATAAATAGAAAAAGGAAGTTAATTACCCCTCTTTGGGTTAAGGAAAATGGCATCGAGATCCATTTAATAACACTTCAAGGTTGGATAAAAAGGATGCTATCGTTACCAGGTGTAGAAGGATAAACATTACATTCTATTAGAGCAGCTTATGTGGCTAGGCAGTTAAAAAAGAATTCAACAGTAGAAAATTTAGTTGAAGATAGTGTTTGGAAAAATTCTAATACTATAAAACAATTTTACATGAAACCAATTGACACTGATTAAAAATGTTGCAACTTCTGTGTATATATACATATAATTTAATTATTCATGCTACGTGTTCTATTTTATTTATTAAAATATACTAAATGTTTATTGTACTATACTACATTTTCCTATATTTTTTATATTTTTCTATGTAATCTTATCGTTTATGTTAAATTGAAGTACTTATTTATTAATAAAATAGAGTTTAAAGTGTGAATGTAGCATAATACAATATTGTTATCATCGACAAATACCTGGTCTGAAACTAGTTTACTTTTCAGTAACCCTTCTCCCCCACCCTTTACAAGAAACCAAATTGATAAGGTTTCCATAAGAATGAGGTAAAATACAAAAAAGGCGCCTTTATATGCCAAGTAATATCGCGACAAGACAAAGAAAACAATAGCACAATCACTGGAAAGTGAACTAGTTTCAGACTAGGTATTATTTCTATAATCCTACACTTACCTCCCAGGTAAGTTCGTATAATTTTAAGAAATGTATAATAAATAATAAAAATATGTATGTCATTTTGACTGTATGTATATTTTTATTAAAAATGCTATTAAGTGTAAAAAATGTATAGTACCTTTTTTATGAAATGTTTACACATTTAATGTAAAAATGTATTGCAAATAATAGAGAAAATTATGTATGTCATTTTGACCGTGTAACATTTCTTTCAAAATAACATTCATTTTATAAAAAAATTTATAAGATTTCTTAACAAATTTATACATATTTTATGATTATGTGAGTACAATTAAAAATAAATTAATTGGTAGTCGAAATGACAGAATTATAAACTATAAACCGTGATTGAGCAATGTCTGTCAAAACAACAGTTTTAAATTTTGAGATTAAATATAATAAACGTTGAAATAATAATTTGTTCCATTCATTAATGTTTGTCCTTGGTATCATTTTTTTTATTTTCGTTAAAAATAAATATGACTAATCTTTCTAACAGGTGAAGTATAAAAAATCGTTGAACTATCAAAATTGATATCATTTTATAGTTGTTGTATTAACAAAAATGTTTGGAATCAATTCGCATGTAAGTTTTTCCTATTCCATATATAAATTATTATGATTTAGTTAATGTTTTGTATCATTTTACTTTTTTTATCAAGTAATAATTTAATAAAATCAAATCCTGTCACGACACAATTACCAAAAGAATGCCGTAATAATGAAGTTTACATGGAATGTGGACCATGTAACGAAAAAAGATGTTATACTATCTTTTATTTCGTTGATCCATGTAGATTTAACAAATGTTCACCTCCAGGATGTTATTGTGAAGAAGGTTATGGTAAAAAAAGTGTCGAGGATGACACATGTGTTTCATTAAGTACCTGTTTAAATGAATAATTTTTTAAAAAAATGAATATAATGAAATAAATTTAATTTTATTGACTAGAAATTAACCATACTTCGTTATAAACAATTATATATATTTGCAAATATTGTTTTTTATACAATTATATTTATAAATTACTATTTTGGATTTTAAATATTATTTGTTCAAGACTATTATTAGTAATGACGTAATCAATTATATGTGGAACTGTTAAACTTGATCATATACTACAATATCGAGAAACACTATTACCTTCATCCTCAGTCTTATTATCATCCTCATCTTCATCACTATCATCATCAACTTCAGTATCTATAGTACTAGCAGTAGTATTAATTGTTATCGCAGTAGTGTCCGATTTCGTTAAATTATTAACATTATTCACATTATCATTACAATTTATTGGCTGGAGTATCAATCTTCCATAACGTAAAAATAATTGTTCACCAAATGAATACACATCAGTCCATGATAAAACTTTACCACTTTTTGTTGCTTTTGGTACATCCCACTCCATAAGTGAGGTAATCTTCGTCAAATCTCCTGGTATAGCATCAAGTTCACTAACCATTATTTGATCAAGACATATCAAAACTTCTAATGATGGATTGGAGACAACTATCTTAAAATTATATCCATCACAATAAATTTCTTTTAACCCCGTATATGTACCATTATAATCAACATAACCATTATTAATATAACCAAAGCGACTTGATAACTCATTACATTCCTCCAAATTATTTGTTGTTATTACGATTGATTCTTCTTTTTCAACTAAAAGTATACTAATTAATTCCCATATTTCATTTCGCCCTTGTTTATATAGATATTCTGTTGGTGTATCTAAAAATAATGCTCTAGATTGTGTTAATGCTGAGATACCAACAACTAAGCGCCTTTTTTGATTTGAATCACAGTATTGTAATCGTTTATGGCGACATTGAATAAGTCCAGTTAAATTTAGCATATTTATACTTTGAAGTTTACTTTTACGAAATCCTGATAATAATGCAAAAAATTTATAATGTTCGAATGGTGTAAAAAATGGTAATATAGCATTTTTTGATGGACTATATCCCATCCTCATACGAGTATTAACATCTCTGTCATATATTGTTATGGAACCTTCTTTTTTCTTAATATTTCAAGTCATAAAATTAAAAATACTTTCACGTTCTTTATCATCTTTGATATACCAACAATAACATTCACCTGGGAATACATCAAAGTTTAATCCCCTTTGTAAGTTTACATCACGTAAATATGGCTTAGCGTGTTCCATAATGATTGTTGGTTCATCATTAGGTCTTATTGTTGAAATAAAACATGATTCATTCAAATTATTACTAATATCTTCTTCAGTAGTTGTTTTACTGTCAAACATTTGCCTTCTTCTTCTACTTTTAGCATTATTACTTTCATTAATTATAGATCTAACTGTTTCAATCCAATTTCGTATTGATAATAAAACACCACATTCAATTAATATTAAAAAACTAAATAATATTAATATATATACAACTGTTATTGGTAATTCTATAGGAAGATTCATCAAATAATTTGAATTTTTTTTATCACTCTCATTACCATAGTATCTTGCTATTTGTATCTTATAAAGTATTGTAAATGGATTCATATATGTTTTAATAATTTTCCAAACATAGTTCTTGTTTTTCACATTATACTCATTTTCTCCAATATTATTTTTTTCAAAAACAATACACATTATTCCTTGAAGTGTCATAAAAATTATCCCAAGAAATCCACAGGTATTTGAAAAATACTTACCTAAAAATGTTAAACAATACAATATTGGTAGATTCATAAAAAAGTATATACATGCTGCTTGAAAAAATGGTAAGAAATTGTAGTCCTCGTTTAAAAATCCAAATAATACAATTAATGATGAAAATACAATAATTCCAATAATAGTATCAGCTATAAAATTACTTATCCAATACAGTAATGAACTAACACCAGCATAATGTTGTTGTTGTTCGAAACCTTTAATTCTTTCAATAAATAAGTGGATATATTGTTAAGAAGTATGTTGCTATACACATTATTATGATTTGTGTTGTTGGTATAAATACATTCCAATTAATACCAATTTTTTTTCCAAAAAAATTAACTATTGACTCATCAGTATTAAATATTCCTCCTGTATTATTATGAGAATTCTTCACATTTGATTTAAAATATATAACTTGTGATTCTATATCATCATAATTTTCATTAATATAAGAATTAATTAAACTATCCATAAGTGATAATGAAAGATTTAAGCAAATATTTGTTGTTATAATACTTTGATAATTTGATATTTTTGGTGATACTTTTATTGGATATTTTGGTCCCCAAAATACATAATTTTGTGGGATCCCTTTAGGTTTCAGCGAAAATTTGCCTATTTGTTTTCTATCACTACCTTTCCTGTCTAAGTGCTTCATATTATTTTTAAAGTGATGCATATAATCTGAATTTTTTTTTATTGAAAATAATGGAATAAACGATTTTTCAAATGGTATATCTCCATTTAATGGGCAAAATGTTAAAGAATAATTTCTAAAATATTGTGGCAAAGCTGATGTTAATAAAACTCCGATAATTATTACAAATAATAGTGTTTTTACATCAATAAACATGTAGGAGAAACGTTTCTTAATTAAGGCAAATAGTTGTTTTGTATATAATTCAAATCCAGAAGCACGATCATCAAAACCTGGTACTTTATTTATTAAATCAATACTCTTTTGTAGACGGGGTTCTAATGTTGCTCCAATATTACTTAATAAAAATGAATCTTCCAAACTATAGCTATGAATACTAAAATCAATTATATTGAATTCTTTATTTTGATTTTCAAGACAATCTAATAATCTGCCAAAATTAGATTTCATTCTTTGTGGTAATCTTAAGACAAGATGATTACTATAGGATTGTGTTTCCTCAATAACAGCATCTGCCACAAAATGTTTTACAAAATTATGTATTGTATTAAAGACGATATTAAGATTCTTTTCATCACCAATTAAACTTCTCTTTAAACGTATATCTAATTTAGCATATGAACAATGATTTTTTTTAAGTTTCTGAAATGGTCCTTCATCAACAACTTTTCCTCGTTTTAATAATAGCACATGATCAGCTAATTGATCAACAATTTCCATATCTTGCGTTGATATAATAATTGTCCTATCCTCTTTTATATCTTTTAAAATACCAATTATTTTTACAACATCTTCATTAGGTAATTTATCTAATACTCCATTAAGTATAACAATTTTAGGGTCTCCAACAAATGCCATACATAAATTAAGATACATTTGTACTCTTTCAGGTAAATGTTCGCAATATATATCCATATAATCAGTTAATCCCAATGTATCAATTAACAATTCAACATCTTCGTTAATAAATAAATGTTCCTTTTTAATAGTATTTAATCGTTGATATTTATTTGTCTTAATTATTGAAAAAACCTTTATAGCCATCTCAACAGTCATACCGGTATATGTAACAGTAAAATGTGGACAATATCCTATTTTATGCCTTCCAAATTTTTTCAATGATTTTTTAAAATATTTTACATGACCTTTTGATGGTCCCAAGGCACCTGCTAATATTTCCATAAGTGTTGTTAAACCAGACTCATTGAAACCAATTATAACATTAATTTGTTTTGACTTAAATTCAAAACTAACATCTTCTAATGCTGTCTCTCCTGTTGCTTTGTATATTTTATTTACAAGCAGCAGACTCGCTTCGCTCGTCACTACTTACCCGCAGGGCCGGTGTTTTTTTTTTCAGCGACTCCCCGCAGTTTTCTGTCAGAACTGGGAAATCCATGTAAACATAAAATATGTTATTATCTCTTTTTCATTTTATTAATTTTTAAAGTATAGATGTAGTTGTTATTTTAAAAAATTTATTATATAAAATTAAAAAAAATGTAAAAACAATAACATAACGTAGTAATTATACTTCCGATTCTATTTTTGGAGGTGGTCTGAAAGCCATATTTAAAACACCCTCGTAAATGACATTTTTTTTTTAAATTTAAAATTATTTCATACAACCATTGTAATGGTGGAATTATTTTTTTGGACATCCATGTTGGTTTATCCCATAGCCAATCATAAGAATCTTTTTTCAAAAATATTTTATGTATTATAAAATATATAATAACAATGATGATTATTATAGCTATCATTATGATAATAATGTGGTGCTTGATTAAGTTATAGCTCCACCATCCTATTTTTAGGGTTTTTGAAAGGGAATAAATAATGTTTAGAAACCAATTAACAAAATTTTTATAATGGTTTTCCTTGTTGTGTACAAATAATTCCTTTATTTTTTGTTCCATCAACAACTTCTGTACATTTTCTTGATGGAGAAAAATGGTCACATAATTGTTATTATCCACAAATATTAAGTGACCATATTCTAAAAAGCACAGGCATGTATTGGTAGCACAAATTATCAATTGAATGGTCGGCAAAATATTTCACTGGTGTGAATGACTTACACACTTCCACAATAATGACGTTCTCCCTATTAGTTAAAACTCCTGTGACATCTGCTCTGTGCAAATATGCACGGACTTTTTCTTCAGGAGTATGGCTTTCCCTTACTTCCTTAAGACGGTTGTTTTTTGAAATACACGTTTACCTATATATTTCATTTCCTAAATGTCGTGTTTTCTTTCTTAATATTTCTTTGCCTCCTTCAATGTTTATTTTGTTGTTATTAAGATCAAATCCTGTTTCATTACATAAAAGGAATTTGATAAAATTTGATACAAAATTTGTTTTTTGTTGATATTTAAATTTTCGATTAGTAAAAATGAATTGATTCCTAACATGAGTGCACCGTTATTCAAATTTCTTCTCTCAAATTTTTTAAAAATATTTTGCTCTATGGTTAAAGAGTTTAATTCATTGTTAGCCCAGTAATCTTCTCTTTCCGTTGAGATGAATAAATCTCTTTTAAATTTGTAAAAATGCTTATCTTTTGAAAGACATTCTGGATATTTTTCATGATTTGTATATGGATCGTTACCATAATTCAGTAAATTATTTTCTTCGGAGATTCCTTTTCGTTACCATTAATAATTTTTTATCAGAAATGCATTTCTGTTTATTTCTGATGTAAAGAACTACATATTTTACTTCCATGTGCCATAAATAATTAAAATAAGTGGAGCATTTAGATGGGATTTTAAGTTCAAAACTGTCTATATTATCAGTATTGCAATCAAAAAATTGTCGTGCCGTAGAATAACTGTCCATAAGGTAGGAAACAATAAATAATGTTGCTAACCAAAAGTATAAAAAATGCATAGTTAAAAGTAATAGTTAGTGTAAATTGGTTAAAATTATGTTTAAATAAAATTTTCATAATATATTTATGAAATGTATGTGATTTAGATGGGTAGATCTAAAGAATCAATTTCTTAATGTACAATTTTTAAAGTTAGGTAGTAATGACATGGTATATGTTTTTTGTTTCTATTTATCTAATATATAAAAAAATATAACAAACATTGTAGATGACTTTTAATTGAATGATCATACCATAAATTAAAAATTATTATTATTTTATAAATATGTTTCAGAATTTTAAATGTTTAAATAAATTTACTATCTTCTAATAATGTGCATATTATTATATTATATTTTTCATTATATATCATATTTTCTCGCTTTGTTTAGTTTATTACAAAAGTATATCATATTCATTTTAAAATAAAAAAGCTAGTTTAATTATTTTGCAATTAACAAAATAGAAATTTATTAATATATTGTAGATAATTTTTCGAATATGTGGTAAGAATTTTTTATTTCTCAGATCAATCGTCTAACAAAAACTCTTTTTAGTAAACTTTTAACATGTTTTTTATTTTATATATAAGTGGTACATATAAATTAGTTAAAATTATTCTATCATTGTTATACTCATATACTGAATGTGTGTTGATATTAGATATTTGATCATAACTCAGCTTAAAGTTATCCATTTGGAATGATTAAAATGCCAAAATGTATCATTTTTTATGCTTAACAAAAGTTGCTCCTACATAAAATATGCTAACATTCACTTTTTGCTTCTTTTTCTACAAAATGTAAAAAAGTGCTGAAAAATAGTGTTTCGGTTTTTCAACATATTTCAAGAATAAGAAAAGATTTTGAAACGAAATTAAAGCTTAAAGAAAGGTAACAAATTTTACCCAAGCCCTTTTTAAAATTAGCAAAAAACCTTAATTTTAAAGTACCTTAAATCCCACTAAAGATAAAAATGTGTAAATTCTAGATTCACGTTTTTTAATTGTATCTTAAGAATGAAACATGTTATGATCTTGAAACTTTGTTTATTAGATAGAACATTTAAAAATAGCCGTTTTTTACTTTCTGACAAATATTAAAATATTTATTATTTAAAAAGTTATAAGCAAAAAATGAATTTTTTAAAAATTGAAATTTTTGAATTTTTCTCTTCAACTATCTAAAAATTTTTTACAATTTTATATTTAAAATATTAACCATAGAACTCCCCCTAGATCTTTTTGGAATTAGAAAAATTCATGTAGAAAGAATAAAATTATAAACAAAAATGTTGACGAAGAATTTTTGATATAATGTAAATAAAATCATCATAACTTCACGATGAATAAATTTACAAAAACGTTATTAGCATCGTTAGATAGATAATCACTTTCTGAACAATTAAGCCGAAAATAGTATTCCTGAATTTTTACATTTTAACATAATAATTTGACAAAAAAGAGAAATTTTCTAAAAATAAAAAAAATTAAAAAAAATTTTACGGTGATTTTTCATATGCTTAATCTTATTCAAATTTTTTGGGATTACTTTTAAAATGTTAGAAATTGAAAAACTTAGAGCAACTTTTTTTATTTTTTCTGATTTCTATTTCCGAACAGAGATATATCATTTGGAAGCACTGAAATTTGGGGTAAAAAAAGCATTTTGAAAAAGTGTCTCAATCTTGAAAATAAATCTTAAAATACCATTTTTTTAATGTTTCATCGTAAAAAACACAAAAAATTACGTATATTTGTGAATTTTCATAATTTTATTTTAATTTTAAAGGGATAAAAAGGGGTACCGAAATTCAAAATTTTGAGTACCTTAAAAGATGTATCTCAAGAACGGGACTTAAGATAGGACTAATATTGCATATTTAGATTTACTATTATTGCAAATTAATATTTTCATAAAAATTTTTCTTTGAAATCAAAAATTATTTTTCGAGGCAAAACTCTCCTCTATTTACTTAGGCGATCATTCATTAAAAGGAAACAGACATATTATATAATAAGTGTAATAAGAAAATTTTATTGGCGATCATGCTAATTTTTGTAAAATGCATATTTCACTTCTCCGTTGTTTATATTTTATCATGGGATTTTCTGAACACTGTTCTCAATACGGTAAAAATGAACCATTGTCTATTGTTTTATTATGCCCTTTAATCTCTTATCACGAATTTGATGTGAAATACCAAGCAATTCTTCCTGTCTCTTTTTTCTTTGTCGCCATCACAATACCTGTAATATACTCTGTGATTGTCAATTTTTTTTATTTTTGCAACCGATCCATACACAGCATCACCTTTCTTAATCAGCTTTTTCTTAGTTCTAATAAGATCGACGACTTTGATTTTTGTGCCTCTCTTACGACTTATTTCTTCATTTTCTTCATCTATCATGCTGTCATGTACGAATTGTTTTAATCTTTTGTCTACGCGTCACTGTCTTTCATCCGGTAATAACATAAGCTTTGTGTAGGCAGAATTCTTGTCTTTATTCATTGAATTTAGTATAAAAGCAATTAGCTGCAATTATTTTGCTCAGTCAACATGTTTTATATCCAGTCGTATCTTTGTTAATATTATGTTCAACCTTCCAAATGTTTTTTCTATTAATGTCTGGGAGTTACTGTGATAAGGTAATCATGCTTAATTTCAATCTTAAGTAACTTTATTTCAGATGAAAATTTACCACTACCAAATGTTTGTGCATTATTCATTCTTACAATACCCGGTGCACCATATAGATAAATAAATTCTTTTAACGCATCAATTGATTCAGACGATGACGTAGAAAACAATGGTTTAAACCATACAAACATAGAATACGAATCAATACTTCCAAATATGTAACGATAGCATTCTTTACTTTCAATTACCAGTCCTTTAATATCAATATTAACTGACTCTAATGGATACTTAGCATTTACTCTTAGATACCCATAAACTGATAAATGCTGATTTACCTTTTGACATGTACTAAAACGATTATATATATTTTTATATTTCTTAACAACATCCGGTATCTCATTATTATATTTTTAAGCAAGTTGGTAGCCTTGGCACTTCCAAGATGGCACAAAACATTGTGCAGTTAATCAAGTAGCTTTTTCTCATCTTCAAAAGATAATTTACTATTTCCATGCCTTGATTCAGTAAGTTCTTCCATTCCTGTTTTCTTGAAACTATTGTATTGTCTAGATAATGCATCGCTGCCATACATCAATTTGCCATTCTGATATTTTAATTCAATTCCGGAAGATCCAATAAATGACAAATACTTAAACAATTCAGGAGATTTACCATGTTGGATGAATCTGATCAGAGGTTTGTGGTCTGTAATAATTGCAATTCTGTTGACAACGTGACGGTAATGACGTAGAGCAAAAATGATTCCGCGTAGTTCCGGAGCAGACACAGATGGAGCTTTGATAGTGGGGTTGAATCTCTTGGAATAATATGATACCCGTTGTAGTATTACAGTGTCATTCATTTGCATTAATACAGCTTCCATACCAATTAGTAAAGGATCTACTTTAAGAAAAAACTCTTTCTTTGGATCAGCTATCAACAAAACCGGTGATGAACTCAAAATATCGTTAACCTTATCAAACGCTTTGATACATTCATCATTAAAGTTAAACTCTACATTCTTTTTGATAAGCTTTAATATAGAAACCAGTATCAAATGCAAATTTTCAATATGTTTGGCAATGTATTCAATTATTCAGAGCCATCTTCGAAGCTGTGAAACAGAAGCCGGTATCTTGTATTGGGTAATGCTAACTAAGCATTCCTTTTATGGCACAACGGTACCATCTGAAATGAAAATAGAGAGAAAGCTAATTTTATTAAAAAAACGTACATTTGCCGATTTTGAGTTTAACTCAGCAGCTTTTTTGTGTAATCAACGTATCTTCAATCAACTGGTGCAAGAGTTGACTTGTGCTGGCATAAGCAAGAAGATCATTAACATATACAATTAATCCAGCATCATAGTCATATTGTTGGGCGTACTTTTCATGAACATCGGATAATGCAGCATTCATACCATATTAGTAGTAGACTGTAGAATTTACAAAACCAAAAGGTAAGCGAGTGAATCTGTACAATTATTTATTAATAAACATAGCAAATTAATCTCTTATTTCAGGCGCCAGTTTGATGTGAGAATACCCACTGAATAAATCAAACTTAGCAAATCATTTAGCATTTGACAGTTTAGCAATAACAGTTTATGGACTAGCAAGATATGTTGGAATATGTTTAATACAAGAATTCAATGATCTCAAATTAGCACAATCACGTTTCTTACTATCTTTCTTATGGATAGATACAATCAAATTGGATATGACCTTGAACGTATTACATTTCTCGAGGACACCGTTAGCGATCAAGTCGTTTATTTCAACATCAATAGCTGTTTGAACATGTGGAGGATTTGTATAACGACAAATCTTGGGAAATGACACATCCTTTTTGAAATTCAAGTCAACAACTTCATAATTCAAGGTAGCAAGATCAGAAGAATCCTGAGTAAAAGCCAGTTCATGCTTAGCCATAAATTCTTTTACCTTATTACATGCAATTGACTGGTTTACACGAAGATATCTTTTGGCAACAACTTTGATCTCGGAAGCATTCTCTTTGATGGCGAAAATTGCATAATTGCATATTACTTTACCTGTTCTAAGTAAACAACTATGGCATTATAGTCAACAACATGCGATAAACACAATCTAAGAACATCGTTTCCAATTAGCACGTGAGCATAATTGATACCTAACATGAGCTTTGTTGACAAGAATCCAACTTTCACATCGAACACTTTATCTCCATTACACACGATTTACTATCCCTGATTCAATAAACCTAAAATAACAAATATGCTAAAGTTTTTATTTTTTTAGTAAATTTAGCAGAAAAAAAATTAATCAATTTAACTGTAAAAAAATTAATAAATTAATATTTTTAAAAACTTTAATTCAGGTAACTGACTTTAACTTCTAAAAAATTAATAATTTTAAGATAATCGGAAAATAAGGAAACTCAATAATATCAATTACATTTATACTTATGACTTTTTAATATATTATGTTGTTTATCTATTAATAAAATTTGATGTTTGTAATTCTAAACTATCATTCTTTTATATTATCTTTATATTAATAGTTCAATTGTTCATTTTATTCAATTTGATTAATTTGACTAAAATTTCATGCAACGAATGTATGTAATAGTGTCAACTGTTTACAAAATTTTATATATATAGAATGCCAAATAGTATGTACATTAAAAAAATAAAAGATTGAACACTTTGCAACGTTAAAATTTAAATATATTGAAATGTTAATATATTAATTAATGTGAAATATAAGAATTTTAAATCCAAATAAATAAGCACATAAAATCAAATCTTTCGTCTATTATATATATGATAAAGATTTAAAAAATATATATATATTCTTAATTATTTAATGGTACTTTTACCGTTATTAACATAAAAAAAAATCTGAAAAAGAATTTTAATTTAAAAATAAAATTAATTAAATAAAAAAATTTTAAAAAATTAAATTTTTAATTTTATTTTTTATATCTTCCTAACCATGGGTAGGACCTTCTTTTTTTGGGTCTTCCCCTCCCTCTTTTTTCTCCACTATTTTTTTCCTCCTCCTCTTTTCTTTCCTTTCCTTCTTCTTCCTCGTTTTTCTTCTCCTCTCCTCTTTTTTCCTCACTTTCTTTTTCCTCTTCTTTTTTTTCCACCTTTTTCTCCTTCTTCACTTCTCCTTTTTTTCCCTTTCTTCTCCTCACATTTTCTTTCTCCATTCTTTTTATTTTCCTCATTCTCAGATGGGTAATGGTAGAAAGTTGGAGGGGCAGCTTTTCTACAAGCAATTTCCTTCATCAAACGTTGCCCCTTCAACTCTACTTTTTCCTTAGAATCATTTAAATTTTTTTCAGCCACCCGGATTCCTTCAATATCTTTCAACAATTATAAAATTTTTGCCGCAATGGCTTCATCATGATTATAAATTTTATTTTTTAAAAATTACTCCATTTTAGAATCTGAAAGAAAACAATTAGAAAATAAATAAGAATTTATTTTAAATAGCGTTTAAATTTTGACAATAAACAATGAATATAAATTAAAAATTACAATAAAATAAAACCAATTAATTAATAACATATATTAAGAAACGTAAAATAGGGACATTAAGTATAAAGAAGATGAAAATAAAATTTAGAACATATAAAGATATAACATGAAAAGCATTCATATTAACTGACAAAAAACCAATTTCATTATCTTATGTACTTTCGACAACAAAGGTGTAAAAGTTATATAGCCTCTTTTCTTTCTACTTCAAAATATCTACCAAAAACCTCAAAAGAAAAATTACTTATTTTTTTAATAAATGTTAAGAAAAATATAAAAAAGATATAAACCAAATAAATTTTAATTTTTAGAAATAGTACAAAAAACAAAAATTTTAAACAACAATTAACTCATACAAAATTATTAAAAGAAGTATTTTATTAATTCATTAGTTGACATTTTTAATGTTCAATAAATAAATTTCCCAGTCAAATCAAGACATTTTAAATGTAATATTTAGCGTTTTTTACTTTCTAATCATTTCATTTTCTTTTTATCATGATTATAAAGGAAATTTGATTTATCCTTAAAAATTTTTAGTTACAATAATCTCAACGAACATGTATAATTTGTCAATGATTTAAAATTGAATTTTCAATTCAAATTTTTTGTAAATAAATCAAATCATAATATTGTTACAAAATGAAAATTTTAGATTGCTTTAATAAATTAATTTGCATTGTAACTAAACAAAAAACTACAGTGTTTTGTGTAACAATTACAGCCCGTTTTTTCAGAAAAACTTAATAAATAGTAAAATTGAAACAATAATGATTTTATATAAATAAAATATATATTTTATTTTAATTGTTTTTAAATAATGTAATCTTTATTGAATATTTGTATTTTTACGATTTTATACCCTTCTTAAAATTTAACTTTTTCTTTATAATGTATTATGAATTAATCTGTTAGAAGATAAATTTGTTTAAACATTCAAACGTTTTAAAAGAAACTACTTTTTTTGTTATTTTTAAAAATCATTTTAAAAAATCAAATTTATAGAAATTATGAAACATTATATATTTTTTTTCATAACAAAAAATATAGCATTTACATGTTTTTATCTAAAAAAGAAGTAAATTAAAATAATATTTAGAATAAGTCATATTTGTGAGGTTAAATATCTATTGCTTTTCTTTATTAATATTATAAAATTTTTGTATTTCCAAAAGTGATGATTGCTAAACTATTTAAAATAATTTAAAAATTAGTATGAAATCAATCTTTCTTTTTCATAGCATAAATATTTATTATTATAATTATTATGCCATATTTTTTTCTAAAATAGTCACTGAAATAATTAGAAAATATAAAAAATAATATTCTACAAACATATATTATAATCGTGATACAATACATACAAGCTTTTTTTAAATTGTTACATATATTTTTCTAAATAATTTCAATTTTTTATTTAAAATCTTTATGCTTTGTAAATATTATGAAGATTATTTTATTTTTTAAACATTATCAATTATAATATAACAAAAAGAATTCAGCATAAACTACATATTTGATTGTAATTGACATCATTATTTTTTGTAACAACTTGTATTTAAACGTATGAATAATGTTTTTTTAAATGCCATATGTGGTAAATATGATTTTTTAAAAACAATCTAAATATCAGGATATGTTAATTTAAGTGTACTCTAATCATATATACAAGAGTTACTATTACAAAAACCGATCTTAAGATATTAAAATATTTATATTCTATACTTTTTATCACTGTATGTGATATACAAGCATTTATTAAAGTTTAGAAATTTTTTGTCAAGAAAAAAAGTATTTATATGTCATTGAAGCATGCTTATAAATTGAAATTTAATTATTATAAAAAAAATTTTATTGAATAAACAAAAACATAAAATTAACTTCCATATCACTGTCTTCAGGAGGCTCTTCAAAAGGAAATAGTTTTTCTTTTTCATAGCTTTGATTTAATGAAATAGTTTTATTTGATACAATACTCTGTGGTTCTATGTACTCATAATTTCTAAAAATCTTATCATAAAGTTCTATTGCTTCTTCAAAATTATTTTTACTAATTTTGTGTTCTTGTGCTAAACATACTTTTGAAAGAAGACTTTTTGAATAATTATAATCTCCACGAAACTGACTTTCGATTTTTTTTAAAAATTGATGGTGATGTTCAAAACCAAAACAATTAATATTACTGAAATGTCCAGTATTTTTTAGTACATGTGGCCCATGGAGTGCTGTATGAAATTTAAAAGACATTTTATAATTAGGAATTAAATCGAAGAAATGATTATACAGCTTATCAAGACTTTCTTCCAGTTGAATAGCAAGAACAGAAGAATGAGTTGAGGAATCATGTACTAATTTAATTATGTTACATGCTAAATTAGATATTATTTTTAGAGAATCAATGGTTGTTTGATCTTTCTTTTTCATAGATTTGTCAAAAAAAAAATTCTTTCATAAAAAACATAGAAGTAATTGCAATGTATTCTTTTTTCTATTGCCGTTCCAGGAAAAACACCTTTTTTATGAACATTCTTTTTTGCAGAATCTATGGAAAAATACTTTTCAGTTATAAGAGAATCCAAACGTTTACAGCCAATTTTCGATGATACCATTAACATATTTTTGGTAAATAATATGTAATAATTTTTTTCATATTGTGTCATGATGATGATAATAAAAATATTTATCACAGAATATGATACATATGATACTACACCATTTATATAATCATGCATTGGTTCTAAATATGGATGTTTAAGTCCAATAATTTGATTATTACTAGGTACAATCTATTGATCAACTTTAGCACATGTCAAAGCTTTTTTGTAGTCATTTGGAACAATTGTACAAATTCTACATGCTATATTTTTACTTCTACAACCCCAATATTGAGGTTTGTTATGAAGTTGTTGCATTATAACATTATCTCCAACAACTAGATAAACTTGTGCCTTAATTTCATTGTTTTGAAAACTTTTAAATGAATAACCTTCAATTTCTTCACTTACTATTGTTCTAATATCTTCTGACTACAAAAATTATATAAATTAAAATAAATTTTATATTACCGTGAGCAATTTTTCTCTAGCTAAACCTATTGTTAGCATATTCTTACTTGAACAACCAGAAAGAACAGGATAAAATACATCTGTGGGCATAAATTTTATTGCTACATGTAATTGAGTTAATCTTTTTTGTTTTCCATGAAATGCATCACTAAGTAAGACACCATCAAGAAACAAAATAAGATTAAATGAGTTATTACTGATGTATTCTGTATTATCAATTGAATCCAATGCCTTTTGTATGATATTTTTTTTATCAATCATGTAATATTTTTCTCCACTTGTTAGTGTTTTTTCAGATACGTTATCATTTTTACTTCTTATTTCTTCATTTAGTCTTGAAGATTTTAAAGCCTTTTCAAGTACAACACTATTTGTTTTTTTAGAAATAGAATCTAAAAGCTTCAGTAATTCATAACCTTGTTTATCATTAAGATTATATTCAAAATAAAATGCCATAATTAAATCTTCGATTGAATTATCTAATTGTTTGGATTCTTTTTTAGAATTAACAAAAAACTGTTTTGAATGATAACAATTAACATGTCTTAGAAGAGAGCGATAATTTCTAAGCAAATTATCATTGCAAAAATTGCAAACTAGTTGTTTTCCAGAACACAGATCTTCATGAACAGTTTTAATATGATTAAGATAACATCCTTGTATAACGTCAATATTACAATAATTGCACTTAAAGTCATTCATTTTAGATCAATCTTTGAATATTTGTTCTGTAGAAAAAAAAGTTTATTTTTATAAATGTACATCTTAATATTTTTATATAAAAAACGAATTTACAAGAAAAGTCTTCAATAAACAAATTTTTGTTAACTAAAAAAAAATTTTATATCTGTATAAATCATGTAATTAATAAAAAAATTAGATTTTATTTAAATTTTAAAATTATCAAAGCGACAGTAAAGTTGCTTTTAAAAATAGAAAATATTAGGTTATTACAAAATTTGGCTGTTTTCTTACAAAATTATGTATGTTTTACATTTTGGAAATAATGTAACTTTAATTTAATCTTAACGTTTTGATATAATGCTAATCTTAGTATCTAATTTCTTTCTAGTATACTATGAAATGAGTAATAAGAATTCAACTTCGTGAAAAAATGGTTGTTTTAACATAAATCATTTTTTTAAACAAACTACTAATAAGACAAATCAGAAAATTTATAAAATTATAATAATAACAACGAAAGGTAAAAAATTATTAACTACATAAAACATTAACAAATAAAAATATTACTTTATTATTTGATATTATTCTTAATTAAAACTTAAAAAATTATTTTTACTATAACTAACAATACAAATATTAATTTTATAACTTTCCATAGATTTGATTTTTAAATTGAACCTTTAAAATTATTAAAGAAAATTTTTTAACATTCAGAATAGCGTAATTTCAAAAAAAAAGTATAAATTATAGTAATTCAAGATATTAAAAATAAAAATATTATGATATATTAATATATACTTTTTATAAAAATATTTGTAATCTTACATAACATTTAAATCTAATCTTGTATTAAAAAATGCTTTCTTATTTTTTTCTATGAGTATTCATACATTTTAAATCGTCAAATAAAAGAGTTTTTAACATACGGTTTTTGCATTAGACAAAACTTGTCAAATCATTATTATTGCAATTTGATACAAATATTCTAAATAAATTTATCGATAAAATATAAATAACTTTAAGCATTTACATGGGAATTTGATTTATAAAAAAAATAAAGTTGATATATATCAAAAAATTCTTTTACGAAATAATAGCAATGAATGTATAATTAAAGTGATTATTAATCTATTACTTCAAAAAAGCAAACTTACTACTGCTAACTAATGGACAAAGTTAAAAAAAAACTTAATACAATAGCAGGTTATAGCAAAAGCAATTGACTGAAAAGAAACATTTTATATATTTTAATTTATCATTATATTTTTTGTTTTTATTATATTAATTTATTTTGTTGCGTTATTATTATTATTTTTTATAAATTTTTGGTACTTTTCCTTAGCTGCACTAGCTAAATAACATGCATAAAATTATTTGTTATAAGATTATTTATGCATATACTAGATGAAACTTTTAACTTTTATTATTTTAAAAAAATTTCTAAGATTTTAATTTTTAAAACCTAGAAAAATTATAATTTGAAATCATTAATGCGAAAATCACTAGTATCCTTTAGCGTGCAGAATTTCTTATTACCAACATTGTATCTTGTTCATTTTTTGTATAATTTTGTTTTTTTTTATGAATTGGTGTTCCTGGAGAAATTCGATTTAGCTTTCTTTATTACTAGCATAATCATACGGTTATATAAAGCACTTTTTAAAATGTAGAATAATGATGTTAGTAAAAAACTAATTGTATTATTATAAATAATAAATAAAAATTAAATAACTTTTTGTTGATGTATTTACATTAAATATTAATAAATATAATTTTAAATTATTATCATTTTATCAGTTTGTCAGATTGTGGTGTTTTCCAACACCTTATAAAATGTAGATAATAGGAGTAACTTTTAATTTTATTTATAAGAACTGATTACATTTAAATATATTGGTTTTTATATATTAGTTATTTTGTGTCAAACATGATGTTTGACACAGCATCCGGGGGGGGGGTAATGGTAGTTATTTCAACAGGCTCAAAAACTCTTCCGTATTATCATATGAAGGAAGTGTAATTCCCATTTCTCTCAATGGGTTGAATATCTCTGAGCTAAGATTTGACAAATCGAATTGACCTTTGGCAACTTTATCAACAAAGGATTGAAGAGGAAAAGCATCTCTAACACAATGATAAACCCAATATGATGGAGATTTAAGGTCTGCTATTTGTTTCCATAAGCTGGAGTGAGGAAAATTTTCTTTCTCATCAAACCATTTTTTGTACCATTCATTAGTATAGGTATTTGACACATAATCACAATCCGTAATAACTATCAATTTTTTTATGTTAAGATGTTGCGCTATCTTGAGAGCAAATAGAAGAGCATACGTTTCCATACGTGGTGCAGTAGAGCGACCAACGGCAAATGATCTTTTTGATATAAGCAAGGGAGATTTGTTAAAATATCCAACAATACCAACACCATGACCGACCCTCAAACATTCTTGTCTGTCTTTAGAGTTTGAAGCACTTCCGTCAATAACAGCGAAAGAGCAATCAGAATTTTGTTTCAGTAATGTTAGAAGATCCCTTTCAGACTTAATAGATGGCTGAAGAGATTTCAGCTCAATTTGTTGCTCATAGTCAATTTTAGCATGACCTTCATTAAGAGGCGTATTGTTAACAGGAATCTCGAAACTTATATTACTCATAACATCAGACAATTCATGAACATGTCTTTCCAGAGATGCGTCCAACGTATGTTGGTAGTCCGGGGGAGACAATGGAGGAGTTGTAATAAGGGATTCAGAAGTTTGCCATACAGTTTCAGTTTTGTCCAACAACACTGAGTCGGCTATCATGTATGGTGTATATAAAGGAGAAGGAGTACCTTCAAAAACATAATTCGAAGAAATTAAATGTGTCATCCCGTTCTCGTCTTCTACTAAAGATACTTGACGACCATACGTGCCACGAAGTTTACCTCTTTCAAATTTGTCTGACACAGTACCACGAGGTTTGAAGTAGATATCTTTAGGAGAAGGCAAGCATTCTTCAAAAGTAGGCAACTTAACAGGTAAAACTGCACAATTCAAGTAGTATTTTTCGGCTGGTGACAGAAACTGAATCTCACCCTTCGTATTTTTTGTTCTAGACAACGAAGTGTTCAATGCATTAGTAGCCCATTGCAATCTCTGGAAAGATGGTATATTTAACAGAGCAGCTTTTTTGAGTTTTTTCTTTAGTGAACTTATTCGACTTTCGATCCGACCATTTGACTCTGGACGATACTTAAGTGAAGTGATTTTCTGAGTATTGGATGGCTGGGAATCATTGTGAAAACAGATCTCATATGAAGAAAAAAAACTCTGACAAAGCGTTAGACGTCAGTGCGGGCTCCCCATCAGAGATGAGAATAACAAAAGGATATTCGTCCATTATAGGACTAAAAAAATTAATAATAGATTGGGAGGATTTGTCAGGTAACTCCTGAGCATAGATATAATTAGAAAAATGATCAACCAGTACAATTACTGTTGAGTTATCAATGTAGCATAAATCAAATGAACCAATTTGTCTAGGGTGTGCAGCAGTGACCCATGACACATACAATTTATTAGGAAGTTTTCTCATCGTTAAACATGAATGACAACTACCGACGATTCTGTCAACAACAGAAGAAATATTATGGCAATAAACAGACGATCTGATCTTTCTTCTAATGTCAGTTGTTCCAGCATGTGTAGCGAAATGAATAATTTTAACAGCTTTCTCAACTAAACTAAGATTAACTACAGGACGTCTTTCAAAGCAAATCAAAGGACCATCAAAATGAAGCGAATCTAAATCTTTAATAAACGGTGCTTTAATTTTGTTTATGTCTTTGAGATTACCACTGAGGAACTCTTTTAATAGATGACATGTTTTATCTGTACTTTGAAATTTAACAATTTCGTCAATATCAAATTCACTCACAGTACTAGGAGTTTGTTTGGGTAACACAATTGTTGTAGACTTTGATATTAATTTTGCAAGAGACTGCTCGCATTTATGTATTGAGGTTTCTTTTAATATTTCAAGATTTTCTATAAGAATCGTTGCTGCTAATTTCTGTAATCTTGAAGATTGGTCAAGAATTGATTCGAACGGTGAGGTCAGAATGGTGAATACAAAAGGGCTTCTAGTGAGAATAACTACTTTTCTAGATATTATAAATCTGCGTTCATGTTCTATTAAAGACCCTAAAGTTAAAAGCTCTTTCTCGGCAGGTGAATAATTATATTCTGCCTTATTCATCTTACGCATCAATACGGAAACTAATTTTTTATTGTTTAACTTATTTTTATTATTGGAATTATCAAAAAAATATGCATGACCATGAATTGAATCATGTGTTGGTAATGCTTCAAATATGATAGTAGAATCTCTAGGAGGGTGATGCATAACAAGAAAGTCTTTAATAGCTAATTGTAACTTATTCCAATCAGCTTGTCTTCGCTCATTAAAGGTATATTCTTCTGATGCTGATGGATGCAAGCTTGCTGTTATTTGACTAAATTCTCTTATATGTCTACCTACGTATGAAAATTTTCCCAAGACTGATTTGGCTTCAGTTTTATTAGTGGGTACTCTCAAAAGTTCTAGCTCAATCTTCCTATCTGCTTGAACATGAATGCCTTCACCGTCTATCTTAAATCCCATGAATGTCACAGCGGAACAATTCCATTCAGATTTGGATAAATTTATCTTTAAATTAAAATCATTACACATTTGAAGAAATTTTAGTACATTAATTTCTAATGTGTGATCATCACCAAAAAGTAATGTATCATCAATGTATAAAAGATAGTTTTGGATATTGTATGTTTGAAAAAGCTGTTCCAACTTTTGTTGAAACACTTGTGCACTGCATGAATATCCGAAGTTAAGAACGTTGGAGACATAAGAACCAAACGTTGTTGAAAAGCCAAAGATATACTTATCTGATTCTTCTAAAGCTATACTCTTAAATGCCGCTGTAAAATCGAATCTATAAAACCGTTTTGCACCCGCAATACGATCTTGCATATCTTGATGGGAGAGTAAAGGAAGATATATATCCTGAATATGTTTATTTACTTGTTTCGCATCAATAACTAAGCGAGGTTTAGATTCATTAATAACATGCGTAGGAGAAGTAAGGTAAGGATCAAACTCTTGCCTAATTTTGCCTTCAACTATTTCTTTACGTAATGTTTTAGCTAAGTATTTTAACTTATCTTCTTTAGGTCTATAGCTTCTAAATAATTTTCTCTCTGGTGTGGAAGAGAGTGGGATAGATGTGATGAGCACAGGTTGAAGAATACTATCATCGAATATCTTTGGATGGTTTAACAAATAGCTAACAATATGTGGTTGACTCTCATTTAATTCATTTAGTTGAGCGATAAAGGATTCCTTTCTATTTCTAGCTTCTTCTAGCTTACCGTCAACGGATATGTCTAATTCCTGACAAAGACCACCACTAATGGAGCTCTCATTACATGAAGATACGTAGAAACGACATGTGACATTTTTAGTCAACCCTATTTTCGAAACATTAACATCTAAAAAACCGATAAAATTTGAACTAGTATTATTTACTCCTTTAACCTCAAAGTTTTCTCTATGGAAACGCCAATTATGTTTTTGCACTTCTTGTAATGCTAAAATGTTACACGTAGCCCCACTGTCTAACATGACTACAACATCCCTGCCAAAAATACGGATGGCTTCATAAATTAAAGAACTATAAGAAAGGATCCCATCTACTAGTGTTTTTTTTGACTGGAGGTTTCTATTACCCCAAGATATTGTAGAATTGCTTGCTTCTGGGGAATGCTTAATGCTATCCGTTTTAATCACCAACTCAGAGCTATCAATATTGTTAACCTTATCCTTAACTCTATCTGAAGATATTGAGTGTGAGATAGATTTATCTTCTCTTCTAAACTTAGATGGATAGCCACTATTTTTAAAGGAACTGTCACTTTTGTTTTCTGGTGGTACTAGTAATCTTTTAAACTCATTAATCGTAAAATATTCGTCAACCGTAGATATTACCTCAGTAAAAGTGAAATTACTAATCTCAGATAGACAGTTTCGTAAATTATCGTCTGCCTCAGACGTTATCTTGTAGAGAATGACTTGCTCTTTCTCTCCATTGTTCATAAACGACAATAGAGATTTTAAACGCATCGCATATGTCTTAATATTCTCATTTTTTAATTTTTTAGCTCTAGCTAAATTCATCAACTCATTTACGGGTCTATTGGGGACTTCTGATAGTAAGGAATTACAAAATTCTTGCACGGCTTTTCTATTCCATGATTCAGTGTTTTTGTAAGTATCAAAAAATAAGTTGATGGTGGAATTACTTTGTATCCTCAAAAAATGTTTAACATAATCAAAATCTTCTTTAACGTCAATATCACTAATGAGAAAAATTTTATTTAGGTAGTCTAAGTATTCCTTAGAGTTGCCTCTAAACTTATCTAAGGGTGTCGCGTCAAACTTAATCTGATTACTAGCCATGATTTCTTGTTGCTTAAGAATACGTCAATCTATGTCTGTTCTAATTTAGAGAGAAATTATGTATAAATTTTAGGTAACAAAATTAAGTAAATATCAAATAAACAAATTAAAGTAATGAATTATATATTATATATTTTAAATTAAATATTTGTATCTGGTAAATTGAAAACTTCAAAATAAATTGTGATAAATAATGGTAATACAATGCTTACAATTCAAAACAATGACATATAATGTAAACGAAATATATTGATATATATGATATAATGATTACAATTTATATATTTGTAAACGTAATCAAAATGACAATAAATAAATAAATTAACAAAAACTTTTAGACTTACGAAGTATCTAATTAGTAAAAGGGTATGAGGAAAACGACTAACTAAAACTATTTGTCAGAGTAATTCTCAAAATTTGGATGCCAGGATCGCCATGTGGTGTTTTCCAACACCTTATAAAATGTAGATAATAGGAGTAACTTTTAATTTTATTTATAAGAACTGATTACATTTAAATATATTGGTTTTTATATATTAGTTATTTTGTGTCAAACATGATGTTTGACACAGCACAGATAAAAGCCGTTTTTTGCTTCTATAGAAATTTTATGTAACTTTAGTTAAATTTTTTAAATATTTTTAGAAATTGTTTATTATTTAAGCATTAAATATGGCACTTATAAAAGGTATGATTGAAATTAACAATATTTCTAATGCAAATTTGCTCGGTCCACCACTTTTGGATTCAACAAGATTTGCTGATAACACAACTGGGCGACGTGAAACATATATAGAGAGAAGAATGGTCCAAATGAATACCAAATTAAGAGCAGCATGTTTGCAAACAAGATCTTCAACGGCATTAAACAATAATTTTGTTTGTCATCTTTTTTTTGGCATTTCAAACATACCATGTTATGTCATTTTTGGATCGGATGGAGCAATTGTTGGTTTAATCAGGGGCCACGGTCATGCTGACAAAGAGTATGATTATTGTCTAGGTTTGACCGCTTTGCTTACTGATATTGGTACAAGATACCAGGATGCCCAGCAATTTTCAATAAAAATTAGTAAGTAAAGTAAATTATTTTACAGAATGACCAAAATTTATCTCTACAAATTTAAACGTTATAACTTTGCTCATTCTTTTTGCATAAAAATATGATATTATATACATTTTGCAGCAATTTGACGAAAAATTATTTTCCCTAAGTCTCTTTATAGTAATCTCATTATAACTAGAATTATTAAATTCATTTTTTATTTTGTTTTTTATAGTTTCATTTTTTTTTTCATTTTTATATTGAAACTATTTAATATAATTTTTAATTATATTGAAAGCTCAATTTTTTTACCCTCCCTAAAATATTATAGACTTCCAAATTCATTAACAATAATTTATTTATTTAACGAAAAATATAGTTTTTGTTATAATTTTAAAATTAAAGATAATTAATAAAACAATTGTTAAAAATGTTTTGTTCAAATATTGCAAAATTTTTACATTTTGTCAGTATTATATATTAAAATAATAAGGAGTACTAGGAGAATTATTTTACTTTTTAATTAATTTATTCTTTAATCTTTTTTCTAAAAAGTAAAATTATCATAAAATATATTCTCATTCTTCACTCCTGAGTTCGTAAAAATTCAAAGCCATTTATATTTGATTCATAGAGATTAAAAAAGTATTATTAAACATTATTATAATCAAGAATCCAATATGTTCTCGTTCTAAGTTTTATTTCTAAAATTTTAGCATAAAAAATTGTTTCTTTTTTAGTAGATAATCAAATACAGGTAATTTAATTTTTTTTATCAATTATATTTAAAAAATAAATCAAAAAAGAAATTAAGCTTTTATATATTCATAAAATTATAATAATCAGCTTATAAAAAATGTTTAATTAATTATTAAGTTAGAAAAATTTCAATAACTTTAAAGTCATAAATTTACTAAGAATCTAGATTTTTCAAACCTCTTTATGGGAAACAAATTTTAATCTTCTTGATACAAAGTTTCTAAAATATCATATTTGTATGCTAATAATGGTTAAAGTTATTAAAGTTAAAATGTAATGATGTACATCTTTACTACCTTGTAATTAAATGCTATTTTTTTAAAGATAATCAAGCATATTTTGGCGCTATTCGTCAAACAGTTGAAGATCCGACAAAAATACATTCTATTTTTAAAAGTGCATCTTCAAGAAAAAAATGTTTTGCTGTCTGTACCCGTGTCATACGAGGAATTGGTTCTTCTGGAATTGAATTTGTTTTAGCAGAAAATCAATTAGATCATGAATTAAAAGACATATGTAATATGTTTTTTTGTTCAATACCTTCACAAAAGATTAATATAATTTACTATAAAAGTTTTAGATATTCATAGTAAATTTTTAAAAATTTTTAATTGTGTTTTTAATTATGTTGAAAAATATAAAATAATAATTTAATAATACACTGTTTTTTTATAATTTCAAAGATTTTTAAAATAATATATTAATGATTATAAAATAGTGAATTTAATACATTTTTAAAACAACCTGACTTGCGTGTTAATAAAATTAAAAATACAATTGAATTTTATAAAAATATATTTTAGAAATAATTTATAAATTAATAAAAAGAATGTGCAAATATAAATGTAATTTAGTGTTAAAAAATTCAAATAATATCGATATCATAAATAATCTAATTACATACAATTTTTATTAAAAATGCCATCCAAGCTTTTTTGAAATAAACTTATTTTAACTACAAAATGTAAACCTATTATTAATTCAATACTTTAGTTATTTGGATTTAAAATTCCTATATTTCACATTAATTAATAAATTAACACTTTAATATATTTATATATTAATTTTGCAAAGTGTTCAATCTTTTATTTTTTTAATGTACATACTATTTGGCATTCTATATATATAAAATTTTGTAAACAGTTGACACTATTACATACATTCGTTGCATGAAATTTTAGTCAAATTAATCAAATTGAATAAAATGAACGATTGAACTATTAATATAAAGATAATATAAAAGAATGATAGTTTAGAATTACAAACATCAAATTTTATTAATAGATAAACAACATAATATTTTAAAAAGTCATAAGTATAAATGTAATTGATATTATTGAGTTTCCTTATTTTCCGATTATCTTAAAATTATTAATTTTTTAGAAGTTAAAGTCAGTTACCTGAATTAAAGTTTTTAAAAATATTAATTTATTAATTTTTTTACAGTTAAATTGATTAATTTTTTTTTGCTGCTAAATTTACTAAAAAAATAAAAACTTTAGCATATTTTGTAATCTGGTTGGATTCAAAGGGGGCCCCTAAAGGAGATCTCAAGAGGGGAATTTAATACTCGGTCTATAAAGTTAAGACGTTTATTAGTAGTCAAGTATATTATTTCTAAATACAACAAAAACTATATATTTATCTTATAACTCTCTCTTTTGCAAGGAAGAGTGTCTTGTCTTATCCTGGTTGTCGTTCCTCCCATTTGTCTTCTCTTTCCGCTTTAAAATGTTACCACAGCTTCTCTGTGGTTTACAATTTGTTATTTTAGGTTTTTTTGAATCAGGGATAGTAAATCGTGTGTAACCAACCTGACACAAGATTCATAATTAGCCTATAATTCAGAGCTATTGCCAACATGTACTAGATTCTTCGACGGATTAAGCTTCAAGTTGAGCGCAGCAGATAAATCAAATGATATTAATGTAACATCAGATCCGGAATCCAGGAAACTTAAATGAGAGCTTACTTCCGAATTGTCATTCAACATTTTCATTTCAATAAGTAAACCACCATTTGGAGTAACTTTGTTAACACGTCGGACCTCCTTCTTCACTAACGATGAATTACCCCGTTTAGAACATTTTTTCATTCTATGATCACTAGACCCACATGCAAAACAATTTCCTGCTTTCTTATTGCATTCACTTTCTTTACGATCTTTCAGCTTGAAGAAGTTACATTGCATCATCGTCTTCCGGTTATCAGCTCTACCAACTATATTGATACGTTTCATCTCACTCTTCAAAAATGCATCAACACTAACAACTATTTCCATAAAGTCAGAATAACAAAGACATATTACGTTAAATGTAATTTCAAACCCTGTGATTACGAGCAAGAACTTCCTGTGCTTTTTCAATTATCTCGATTTCATCACGATTTGGATAAGCAGTACGATATGTCTTGTATAATACTTCAGTATCAGCACGGAAATTTTTCCCGTCAATCTTTAAATTCTTGACCTCCTCTATAGCCATATCTTGAGACAACTGACCACTGTACTTAAGTTTCAATTTGGCAATAAAAACTTCCCATGAAGTTTTGTGAGATGCTTTCATATCCTTTATGTATTGGCTAACATATTGATCAACAGTCAAAGCAGTGAAATTTTTTTTCTTATTAATCGCGACAACTTCTTCTATTTTAAAAAAAAACTCCAACCTGTTCAAATGACTCTCAATGTTATTTCCTTTCAAGGAATCAAACGTAACAATATTCTTTAACTAACTCACCGGGATCTTTTTTTGATAGACTTGGCAGCAGATAAACTTATTTTTATTACCTTTGGTACAATAGATTTGATTTAATCTAAATCACTAGAGACTTGTCAGCTCTTTTCCAAAACAGTTCTAGCACAAGATTTGATATCGTTTTCAGAGAACAGATTATCAGAATCATACAGATAAAGATTCTTTTATATTTCTTCTTCAATCTCTTCAAGGAGCATTGAATGATATTAATTTATCAGTTCACCAAGACAAGACACGTGGAATTTATCTCAAACCGCGTTACGAGTGAAACAAGTAAAAATCATTTATTAAAAAGAAACGGAAATATTATATAATAAATGGAATAATCAAATTTGTATTGTTGATCATCAGATATGGGCATTTTCAAAATAAAAATACTTCTCAGTATCATATTATCTTACCAATATTTATCACTGATCAAATTTATATCAACTTGCAATAAAAAATTTTTCACTGATTTTATTTCTCAATGTTTTTGTTCAGTGATCGGTCATTTGCTTTGCATACTAATCAAGAGAAAAGTTTTTGTAATCAAAAAATCACTGAATTTATATTGGTGACATTATCAAAAGAATGTCTTTTTTAAAAATTACAATCAACAAAAGAAAAAAAAAAGTGGTATTTGAACTGTGAATGTTTTTTATTCAATTATTAATTAATTTTTGTAAAATTTAAAGTATATTCAAAAATTTATTATGTTTCTTTTGTACTCACTTAAATACTTTTGTATAAAGTGAGAATAAAATTGAATAATCTCTATATGCTAATTATCATTAATTATTATATTATTTATATTGTACCCCAGTTTATAATATTGTCTTTAATAAAATTGTATTATTAAATTTTGCTTATTGTGTTTTTGAATATAAAAAATTATATGGAAGAATGCAAGTTATTGGTCAAGTACAACCTGAAACCAGCTTTAGTTGAGGCTTGTAGGAATCTGGAGCTTCAAGTGTCAGGGAAAAAGGAGGAGTTAGCCAGAAGAATTGTTAAAAGTGGTAATGATGGCGCCAAGCTTGCTTATTTGGTAAGAGGAATTGAGCAGATAGATCTGGAAGATTTTGAGTTTTCTTTTAAGGAGCCAAAAGGAGAAGTAAGTGGTACCAAAACTGAAGTAGTAGAAAAAGCTACGAAAGAATCTACTAGAACTTCATTTGAGCTGATGAAGTCAGTCAAGACAATGGAAGAAGGATGCAATGTGGGGGTTTTTATAAAACGATTTCAGTTAGCCTTAGTAGCAGCTGGGTTATCTCCGCAATGTAGTGAAGCAACGAGTTGGTTATTAATGAAAGTCAGTGACGACATTCAATTTCGACTTCAGGAATATTTTGTGAATATTGAGAAAATCTCTAGTACGATCTTGTGTGGGAAGCTACGCAATTGGTGATCAACAAATATGACAAAGACTGAAGCAGAATGTGAACTAATGGCTTTCAAATTAGACCAAAAAAATGTAGAGGATTCACTCAAGAAACTGAAGAATCTTGTTTCTGCGCAAAATGTTCATCTATCAAGAAAAAATAAAAATGATAGAATTCGCTATGAGATATTGAGACAGTTGAGAGAGATTCCTAATCTTAAGAATTTAGGGTTAATCGGCAAAAATTTTTCGTTGAATGAGTTAGAAGCTGAGTTAAAAATTGAATGTAAATTAAGAAATTTGCATATAAATAAGAATAACGATGAAAAGAAAAATTTTGATAAAAATAAAATCAAAAAGTGTTTCGGATGTCAGTAACTTGGTCATATAAAAATAGAATGTCCGAATACGGAAAAAGAAGAAAGAATAAGTAATATATTTGAAGAAATGGATGATAGCAATGAGAATACAGTTGATGCTAGCATCATGGTAAATGGCTTGATTAAAGCAATAAAAGTGTTTCCTGATTTTGGATCAAAAATCAGTTGTATAAATCCAAAGTTAGTTAAGGAAATGGGGTTAACGCTATTAGAAAAAAAGAGGAAAGGTGCTTTAGCAGATGGATCACCAATTAACGTAAACACTATAGAGGAACAAATTGAATTGACATTGAATGGGAAGAAGATAAAAATGAAAGATGTTTGGGTATTAAATATTAAGCATGATTTACTGATTGGTACAAGAACGCTATGTGAATGCGATTTTGTTATTAAATGGACTAAACCTATAGATGATGATAAAAAAATGATGACACTATGTGGTGAAGAACAGGAAGTTGAATTAAAATGTGAAATAATAGAAAAAATTTCTGGATGTATGGTTAGAGCCTGATTTCGATTTAGAATTGTTCAAATTTAATTCACCAAACACAGAGCTCAGTAATAGTAAAATATCAGAACACGATATATACGAACCACCATCCGCTATGAGAAACGAATTATCACATCAAATTCAAATGGGGATAAGTACAGAAAAAATACAGAAGTTTTATAAATTAAAATTGATAGCTGGTTCAATATCTATTAGAAAAAAAGGTGGAACAGTTAAATTATGTCAAGATTTGTGCGTACTTAAAAAGATGGTAAGAAAAGTTAGAAAGAAAAGTGCTTATTGGATCAAAATGGTATCAATAATAGTGCATATCATAAAAAATACGAGGAAAAAGGGGAAATTGGATAACCAAAACACTAATGGTAAAGTTATTGAAATAAAAAATTCTGAAAGTGACTATCCTTCTATGATAGTACAAAGTAAAATAGATAGAAGATGTAGTCAAATAGCTCCTCTGGACAAAGTAAGAGAAGTAACCGATTCGGGGATAACTGGACCCTTAAAGGTTGGTGGAAGGGGAGAAAAAAACTGAAGATGATGTTATAATGAAGGAAATTTATAGAGAAGGGGGAAAGTGAGAATAAAATTGAATAATCGCTATATGCTAATTATCATTAATTATTATACTATTTATATTGTACTCCAGTTTATAATATTATCTTTAATAAAATTTATAACTTATAATAAATTATTTTTTATTTATTTTTTATAATTGTATAATATATGTTTAACTGTTTTAGTTAAAATATAATATATTTTAGTGATGTTTCCATCACGAAACAATATTAAATAAGATGATGTAATTAAAAGAATTGTTCGGGAAATTTCTAGATGATTTGGATAAGCGTTATATATACAGTAAACAACCATCTTCCTTTCATCATTCCCAAAACTTTAATTTAATTGTATTTCATAACTATTATTTATCATTATCACCCCTACCTTGTTTGTTATTAATGTTAATTTATTTATAGGGGTTAAACTATAATTAATTGTCAGTACAGAAATGCCTGAACCTATATTTAAAATTATCAATTAGCATATATAGTAAGTATATTTTATTATAATTAATTCATTGTATCACTATCTCAGGCGCTATATATAATTTAACTTATACTATTTTAAATTGTAACATTGTGTAATTTGTTGAGCTTGCCACCAATAAAAATAAATTTTACTTTTATATATTGTATTTTTTAATCAAAATGAATAAGTGTGACGTCATGGCTCAATTTGAAATAATTTATGATAAAAAAGTTCGTTGTTCTCATTGTAATAATGGATTATTAAATATTTTTGGCAATCTTAAGTGCTATCTTGGTTTCAAACATAAGATGACTTCAGCTGGAAAAATAAATAGTAAAGTTCAAGAACATAAAGTACATAAAGAAAATGCTAAATTTTAAAAAAAATTTGATCAATTACTAGTAAGACTTTCTTCTCTTCCCTCTTTTTCGTTGTATGTGGTAGAAAGAAGTACATTTAAAGATTTGATTCAATTTTTAAATTCAAAAGTTATATTGAAAAGTAGAAGAACGATAATGAGGAAAATTAATGATTTGTATGACATTTTATTTAATAAATTCATTGAAGAGCTACGTACTTCAGATGCTATTTTTTATAAAAACATAGATTTTTGGAAAAGTAATAGTGATAATATAATATTATTATTGGCTATTTATGATAAAAAAGTTATATTCTAAACTTTTCATTTTCTTTCGAAAGAATAACAAGAAAAAATATTTTTACATACATTTGTGGTATCTTAGATATGTACAGCCTTAAAAAGTCAAATTTATTAGGCGTAATTACTTATGATGCTTCATATTTTACCAGTATTGAACATAAAATTGCAGCGAGAATAATCCTTGATGAAATTAATGCAGGTTTTAAAAATATTTCGAATTTTTTTGAAAATTGACTTCGCTTAACGGAGCTTGATAAAATATAATGATGGAAACTGTTGAACTATCTCTTTCAAATGAACGTATGTTAGATGTTGATGAAGAATGAAATAACATTGGTGAACCAGTAGGATTATGGTGTTTTAATAATCAAATAAACTTACTATTCAAGAATTTGTTAAAGTGTGATTGTTTTTCTTTAACAGATAAAATATATTCATTTTGTGTAAAAGTAAGAAAACGTGAAAATGTTCATGAATATATCAAAAGAGTTTCTTCAAAAACAATAATACTTGTACCGAAAACAAGATGGATTTATACTTATAGAACGATAACACTGAAAATTTTTCCGGGACAAAATGTCACGGAAATTGTAGGACTCGCATGGAATTTCCGCATACGCGTGACAGTTGTCTTGTATCTTTGAAAAATAAAGAAAAAAATTTTTCTTAAATAAACGTAACTAGAATGTCACGCAAAGTAATGTCACGGATTTTTTTTTCTGTGAAGTAGATTTAATGAACTGAAGGAGCATTTGTTACTATTGGATGAATTTATTTTCAGTGCAAGTGAATGTGAAGCTGCGTTAAAATTAGAAAAAGTATTTTTTGTTCTGTATGAGTCTCTATTGCAATGTAAAGTTGTTCATTTAAAATAAGGACGTTTTATTTACGTTGAAGAAATTACAATACACGATTAATAATCTTAAAATTGGATAAATAATAAAAGGTTCATTTGATATGGCATTTATGAAAAGATTTGATAAAATATTCAATATTGAAGAAAATGTCCTGTATTTTATTGGGTTTTTTTTAATCCTTTTGTAGAAAGACGTCTGATTTTAAGTCCAGAGGAAAAATTAAAAATTATTGATAAAATTAAAAAAAAATTAATTATAATACTTTTGTTGAAAATGAATCTATCGACTCTTTTATTTCACAATTGGGAAGAAATAATGATGCTAGTAATATGTTAACAAATACACTCAAAAATGAAAACTGCCATTTTGACATGTGCTATAGTACCCTTTGATGTAGTACTAAAAAAAATAAAATATTCATTTAATTTATTAGTAAATGTTAGTGATCATAAATTTTCTAAGTATACTTAATTTAAAAAAATTAATATACCAATTAACAGAAATGTCAAAATACTTAACAACATAATGAGGTATCATTTTGTATAAATTCATATACCTTTATTTATTTTCGTTTGTGAAATTTTCAGAAAATATGTTATATATTTTAAAAAATATATATGTATGTTGTTTTGACTGTATATAATGTTCAAACGACTTACATACCTGTTATAATAATTGGCCATGTTTTTTTATAAAAATGTATATACATTTCTTATAAAATGTGCATATCTTGTTAAAACGACATTACCTATACATTTTTTTTAAGGTGAATAGTTATATTACCATAAATGCATGATCATTTTTAAAAATTAGACCTAGTTCTTTTTTCTAAATTAACTATACAAAAAAGTGATTTTATACGAGTCAAAATGACTGGCACAAAAAAAAAATAGTGCTAAATAATAAACATTTTAACATAAAAAGACAATTTATTATATTTTTCAATAAAATATATAAATGATCGCAATTTAAGGACATTAAAATAATAAATTTTACACGGTAAAATCGTGTTGTTAAAATTGATACTGTCTTTAAATAATATTTTCTTTTTATAATTAATAATGCCTTTTTTTTAATTGATTTATTCTATTTTTTAGTAAAAATATCTATAAATTAGAAAAATCCAATATCTTAAATGATTTTAAAAATTTAAAAAGATGAAAAAGTAATTTTTTAAAACAATAAGTATTTATTTGTTAATTTCAATAACTATAAGTATTACCAATTAATTATTACTCTACATTGTGGCTTAATTTTAAACTATTAAAAAATATAAGCAAAATATTTTGAAAACATATCACAAAAAGAATGATAATTAAAAATATCTCTTTTATATCATAATTTTTTACAGAGTAAAATAATGTTTTAGTTGGATCTCATATTATACACATATATTACGTTAACTAAATATTTATTGTTAATTCATTATGATTATAATATGTCATTTCCATTGATTCTGTTATTTAATAAAAATTGCTTTACTTTTAAGTAAACAATAATTTTTATTAGGTTCATTTATCTTATTTACACAACAAAAAAATATCAAAATTCCTAATATAAATCATGTTGTTTCACTGTAAGGCTATTTTTTTTAAAACAAAAAATGATTTTAAATGTTGAACTAAGTACTTTTTTACAAAATAAGGTTGGAATTTTATTATCAAAAAATATAAAATTATATTTACTTGGCGTTATATCTTAAAATTATATTTACAATTGTTTAGATATAGATAAATTACCTTATTCAATAAAAAAAATATTTAAAGCATACTTTAAAATTATATAAAAGTAGGAAATTTATGGAAATGGTGTCATTATTTTTGTAATTTTCAAACATATATTAACTGTAACCATTTCCAGAGTTTGAGTAAATTATTTTGAGATTAAGAAGAACTTGGTTTGTGTTTTAAAACAAACTAAACAATACTAAATCAAACAAAATAATTTAAATTTGCATTTATTTCACTTTAATAAAAATTTTTTAAATAAATTAAAAATTTTTAAATTAATTTAAAATATCCTGCTTTCATTTTCCCGGTCTCTTCCAATATTCTTTTACCCATAAATAATGTAACAGCTGATTGTTGGTCCAAGGAATCAGTTGACAGAATGTTTATTTTTTTAAATCTTCTTAAATACATTCTAATTTTTCGAAATAATCCATCGTTACTGTAATAATAAAAATATATAATTAAAATTTATTATAATAAAAAAATCTAAAGATTCGTAAATGCTTACTTTTTATAGACATCAATACAATCTGGATTTGTAATTTTACATAATTTGTTATGTGACGACAAAATGTGCAATTCTTCATTATCATTGAATTCATCGTAATTAATTTCTAAAAAAATAACAAAATTTTATAAATTAATTTTAAAAATCAAAATTGCTTTCTAAAGCATAAAGTAATAATTTGAGTTCTAAAAATACAATCGCACTTAATGATTCACATCTACCATATCTTAAAAATTTAAACAATAAATTATTGAAAATACACTTTTTTCTGAGATTTTAAAAAGCTATTCTTTCTTAAATAACATCAATTTTTTAATTTGTAAAAAATTTGTGACAGTATTTAAAGAAACATGTTAACGTTTAAGAAAATATATTAAATTTACCTTTGCTTAATTCATTGTTATTATCAAATATGTAAAATAAGAAACATTTTTTTTCTTCACAGCTATCAATAATGATTTTCTTACACGATTCTTCATTCTAAAAAATAGTATATATAGAAAAATTTATAATATTAGATATTTAATTTGTTGTTAAAAATATAATATGACTTTTTTTTAATATTGTGATATGTAATGGGGTGAATAAAGCATTGTTTTAATCAAATTGATTAAAAAACAGATCGTATCACTTGTTGAAATTAATTATAAAAGAAAAATTTGTTTTTATTGTTTTTTCATCTCATCACTGGAAAATTATTAAATAGCGTACATTCAACTAATTCAATAAAAACTAACTAACAGAGATATAACTACCTTTTGTAATGACTTTAAATAATTTTCATTTACTAATTGTAAACTCTTTATTTATTTACTATATATTCTTTATTAAAATCATTAAATATTATTATAAATAATTTACATCAAAAGGGGACGAAAATTATTAGACAAATATGTTTGGTCTAATTTAGCATAATTTCTAATAATTTTATAGTTAACACTTAATTAAAACATTTTGTTAAATTACATGCAAACATCTTTTAATAAAGTATCAACTATCCAATATGTAAAACAATTTTAATACGGTGATCAACTTACCCCTTAATATTTACATTCATAAAATTCTGTACTATTTTATTTTTGTCGTTGTTCATGAGAAGATTTACATTTTTTTCTTGACAACCATTTATGCTCAAATTTAAGGCAAATTTCAAAGGATGATCAATTGTATTCATTTTATTTTTTCTAATATCAATCTGATTTAAAGTTATATTTTCTTCCAATACTTTAAGCGATGGTGCAGAAGGTAAAGGTAGTGTTGAACAATTGTTATTAGAGATACTTTCTTCGAATTCTTCAGGTGGTGATGCAGAAGGTAACGGTGGCACTGAACAATTGTTATTAAAGATACTTTCTTCTAAAACGTTTATTTCTTCATTGAGTAATTTTGTTTTTTCTTTTTCATTATTTAAACTATAAAATTTTTACTAAATTTCTAGGTATTGATACATATTTATAATTATTTTTACTAGTGAAATAATTCAATTTTTTTTACTAACAAAGCTAGTGAAATTTATAAATAATTATATTTATAAAAAAAGTATGTTAATACACTAGTACGATAATTAATTTACTTTTTGGATAATTTACCTATCTTTTAATTCACCAATAATAAAATCTTGGCTTTCTAATTTGTTGTTTTTTTTCAAATGTTTTAATGAAAGAATTTCGGTACATTCTACAAAGTTTATTTTTCTTTTTTTCAATTTTTTTCAAGATTTTTGATTAAGATATTTTTTTCCAAAATCTCATTTTCCATTTTTACCGAATAATCATTATCAACTCCTTCTTTTGATGAACCAGAAAGTTGGGTTATTTCCATATCTCTTGATTCTATAATATTTTTTAAAATAAAATTCTCATCAATTTTTCCTTCTGTTTCTTCAACTTTTTGTAAAAGCTCATTTTTTGTAACTTTTATTTCAAGCAGACTACATCTCAATGAAGTAATTTCTTCCAGATTTTCTTTATTTTCAATTTCAAGATCTAGAAAATTTTTATTATATCATTATATTTTTCTAGTAATTCATTTAATTCATTATTTTTAGTATCAAGATCCATATCCAATTCAAAATTTTTACTTTTTAATATTGATATTTCTTCTTTTAATAATTTTATTTCATTATTTTTTCCTTCAATATCTGTTCTAAAAATTTCCATTTCTTGTTCCATACCACTCTAATAAAAAGTTATTAATGCATAAAAAATTTAGAATAAACTGGAAATCATTACATACAGTTTGATATTTAAAAGTATAATTGAGTACAACGTCCTGAATTATTTTGTAATATTTTTTAAAAACAATATTTTATTTAAATATATAAAATTATATCTAGCTTCTATTGTGTGTTTGAGTAAATTTTACTATAAATTATTGCCCAAAATTATTTTGATTAAATACTATATATAAGAATTTTTTTTAACTAAATGGTTTCAAAAAATGTAGTAAGTTAACATTATATCTAATAATTACAAGAATAAAAAAACATTTTATGTTGATTTTTTTAACTATATTTTAAAGAAAATTGGACCAAATATTTTTGGAAATAAATGTAATCAATTAAAATAATAAACAAAGAAATTATAACGTTGTAAATTAATTATAAAATATAACTTGAACTTAAATAAATTTTTAGCAAAAAATAAAGAGATCGAATAATAATTGTCTAGTGAAATTTCTCTTACCTCAATTTTAAATTTTTCTTGTATATTTTTTTGCTTTTTTTTTCAATCTCAATTTCATTTCTCAAAATAACTATTTCATCTTTATTTTCTTTTTTTGTACTAAGTGTTGAAAGATTTTTCTAATCTAATTTCTTTTTTGTTTCTTTTAATTCCTCTTTAAATTCTCAAATCTTTTTCAAACAAATCATTATTTTAATTTTCTAAAGTATCAGCAATTTTGTTCGTATCTTCTAATAATGAATTAGCTTTTTTAAGATTCTATAGATATTTGCATATTAAAATTAAATAATATTTTGAACTTATATGTTTTGTTTGATTAGGCTTCTCAGTTAATTCAACAGTATAAGCCATTTTACCAAAATAATTAGCGATATATGTCAATTTATGAAATTTTGTTTAAAAAATTAATTTTTTTATGTAAAATTTACAATCTTATATAATAAAATTATACCAGTGATAAACATTTCCTATTTACTTTGACTTCTTTATATAAAAAGTTATTTTATTACCAAGAGATATATATTTAAAATCAATCAGTGATCAATGACAAAAAAGCATTTGCATAATAGTAAAATGGAAAACTATCATGGCAATTGAAAACAAATAAAAAATATGTAGAAACATTTTAAAAAACGACTGATGTTACTTCTTTATGACTACCTTTTCTTTTAATAAACTACATTCTTTTTATCTAAGTAATATAAAAACTTTTTGATATAAATAAAAAAGAAATTCATCAAAGATTAAAAGCATTTAAAAAAACATTTCTATAAGTAATTATAATATTATTATATATTTTTAAAATTATTCTTAAATATTTTTGCACTAAATTTTGACATAGAAAATATTTTAGTTACAACAATGGTATCAAATGGTTGACTTAAAGTAAGATTTGAAACAGACCAAGATGATAATGCTATTTTAACTCAAGCGATATCGGATTTACAATGCTCTACAATAATAAACAGCTTCTTTAATACAGCTAAAGAGAAAAAACTTTATAAGTTTTTAGAAGAGATTTATAGAGATGAAGTCCAAAAAATTCTTTAATCAGATAAAAATGCAATGAAAATATTTTTAAAAATAAAGCATAGAGAGTTAGCCCTTTATTCATCATTTGAATTTAGTATTCTGAAATTGAATAATATTATTTTATGTACTTCCTATAGAAATAATAAAACTAATAGTGGTAGAAAAAAAAATGAAGGTGATTCTGAGGTAATTTTAAAAAACTTTCTAATATCATTTTTCGTCATTTGGTATTTATTTATTTTTAATATTAAGAATATCAAAATATATATTTGAGATTTAGTTTATATTAAAGACTTTATACTAAATTTTATGTATATACCCTTAATAAGTAGTTTATCACATTATTTAGCACAACTTCAAAAACACAACCAGAATACAACAATATTCATAAATTTATATCAATACCCACATGTAATGCCAATGCCTACCTAATCAATTATAACTTATCAGAATCATTAATTTCACTTACAGTTTCTTTATTGGGTTTCACTTAACTAGCACAATTACAATAAATATAAAGCACCTTAAATAGCCTTAGGATACAAATAATTAATTATCACTCAAATTATCCTTAATTGTATAAAATGTATTATGTGTACATTTATGTTTTATGTAATTTTTAAAGAAATGTCTTTTTGTTTTGACATCTTGATTGTTTGAGAATATTTTTTTAGATTTAAAATGATTAATATTATTACTATTACATGTAAAATTTAATTAACAAATGTAAACAATTAATTTAAAAATAAACTTTAAATTGAATAGATAAAATATTTATTAACTTGCCAATTATATAATAAAGTTAAAATTAATAATTATGTTATTTTACATTGCCATGATTTTAAGTTTTAAAGATCTAAAGAACTTTTTTAGAAGATAATATAAACTAAAAAACATTTTTGGCACAATTATAGAAAAAAGTATAAGTTTTTGTTTTATCATTCAAGTTAAAAATAATTTTTATAGAATAATTAAATTCAGAATTTTCACAAAATAAAAAATCCTTAAAATTAGGTAATAACAAAAATGTTTTTATGTTTGTAAAATTCAAGCATTGATTTTTATGTACTTATAATTTACATGCATTTTATTTAGAAAAAAAGTGTAAAATAACTATCAGCACAATAGATATAAATAAAATTCACTTAAATAATCATTTATAAACCATATTTTTAAAACTTTCTGTAGTAAATATAACATAACTTTTGTTAAAAAATATTTTTTAACTTTTTATAAATGGTAAATCGATCTTTTAAAAATAATTAAAATTTAAATATGTTTAATATAAATATATTAATAATTAATATTTATAAAATGACGAAAAATTGTTTTTTTATACATTATTTATATTTTTAAATTTAGATAATTTCAAAATTTATTTCATCAACTAAAAAATTAGAAGAATTTCATCTTTATTTTTTAAGTGATATTTCTAAACTTGAAATTTTAAAAAATAATTTTAATGAAATTTCCCAATTTTGATCATTAAAAAAAAACTTAAAAGACCTGGATTAAATTTAGCTCAGGTATTTTTTTCATTTATTTTTTTTACGGATAAATATTTAGATTGATTTGGCATTAAAAAAAAAATAGAATTTTTCTATGAAAAAAAGTGCATTGAGAAAAGTACTTCGGCATTGACATCATACTTTGAAAAAGTGGTAAATTTTATTTGTGATAAATTAAATATGAATGGTAATTTTTTTTTATTTTTCATAATGCAATTCTTTTAAGATAATTTGGTTTCTCCTTTTTCATCAGTAGGAGTAAATAAAAATGGTATTTTTTCAACTATTGAGTAAGTTTAATAATTTTTTAAAAATTTTTTATTTTTAAAATATATTGACTGAAAAAAATTACCTGAAACTAATTACACACAAATTAAAAAAAGACATTTTATAATAAATCTACGTAAAATGTAATAAAATGTCTTACCATTTAAAAAGATTGAATATTATTCAAATTTTAAAAATATTTAAGCAATAGAAAAAATTTTTAAACAACGAAAAATATTAGGTTATTCATATTTTTTGCCGTTTTTGTACAAAAATATATATATGGTTGACCTTTTTCAACTAATATGCTTTTTTAATTTTGAAATTTTTTATAACATTATGCTCATTTTAGATCCCAACTTGTTTTTATTTTTATAAAATACTTTATTAAAAGTCAATTTTGTTTGAAGTTATTAATGTTTTAAAGAAAGTCACTATTTTAAACAATTTTTTCACAACAATAAGTCTATAACTTTTTTTTCAATAACAATAAAAAGTAATACACAGGAAAAAAAATTAAAAAATTTTGACAATTCAAGAAAAAAATACAAAAAAATTTCCAACCTATTAAACAAATCAACATTTATTCAAATTTTAAAATTACCATACACAGCAAAAATATTTTAAACGATGAAAAATATTAGATTGTCTAAAATGTTGTTGTTTTTTTACAAAATTTCATACGTTTTATATTTAAAGTAATGTAACTTTTACTTAATTTTAACTTTTTGATATAATGCTATTCTTAGGATCTAATTTTCTTTTCTTATATATATAAAATACACAGTAAGAACTCAATTTTGTGTAAATTTGTTGAGCTTTAACAAAAACGTTTGTGCTAAACAATTCACTAGAAACAATAAAGATAAAAAATACATAATAATAACAAAAAGATAAAAATTATTTTTTAACCACACAAAGCATTAATAATATTAAATTATTATCTTAGTATTTACTCTTATAATAAGTTTAAATATTAGAAAATATTTTTTACTATAGATTAGAATTCATATTATATCATAATTTTTCATAGATTTAATTTTTAAAATAGAATCATTAAAGTCATTACAAAAATTTTCGGCCTTCCGAAAAATGTAATTTTATAATAAAAAGTATAATTATTAATATCTCAACTATTAAAACTTATTAATAAAAATATTTTGGTATGGTTAGTTTTGCTTTTTATAAAAGCACTTATAATCTTACATAAAAATTTAATCTTATAATTAAACTGTATTTGTAAAAGGCAATCTATATTTTGGAATACCAATAATATAATAAAAAATAGAATTTTATTTTAATAACTACTTAATTATTGCTTTAATTTTTTAAAAACGATGTAATTGTGATAAACTTAATCGCAAATCAAGAAAATTTAAATTATAATAGGTAAAATAAATTTATTACATTTTTCGCAAAAATGTTTTCCTTTTTATTGTGTGTAATTGAAAGTTATAAATATTTAAATGGATACGAGGAAGCTATTTTTGTAATGGCAGATGAAGTGATAATATAATAATAAAAATGTATTCTTCTCCTTTTGAGATCGTAAAATTAGTTTTTGAGTTTGCATAAAATTGATAACATTATAAAAGTGTATTGATGTAGTAAAAATTAAAATTCTTAAATTTATTATATCTACAATCTATCTTTTTTTGTTAGTATAATTAAATAATATTGACGTCGATTAAAATAAATAAATATTTTAAAATCATAGATAAAAAGAATTTATTATGCATTGTAAATTTTTTATTAAAAAGTTAGGAAATTTGATTATATCTGTAGTGGATATTTTGGTTCATCTTGTATATAAAATATTAATTATTATTTTAACATTATTATTTATTTTTATTTTAGAAATGGAATCGTATCATACATTGTTTCAATTGGTGGGATTACATTATTTAAAACATTGAGTTTTAGAGATGTAATTTTTTACTTTTGCATTCATATTGTAGTTTTACGGCATTTGATAATTACAGGAAGATGCAGATTATTTTATCAACTTGTATGCCATCTTGCTTCTATCCCTGTTTACGCGAAAAAAAAACAGAGGAAAAAAATTCGAGCTTCCGGAGAGAATTGCCGATGAAATTAATAGAGAAACAGTAGGCATTGTTGATTTTGCTATGGAGCATTAAAATTTTGTATGAAATAAATTTTTTAATTCTTTAGTTTTCAAAAATATTTAACATTATTCCTATTGTTTACAGGAAGAAATTCCTGATATATATTTTTCTTCAAATATTTTAACTGAAATAGAAAAATATTATTGTTAACAAACTTCATTGATTAAAATTATTTTATTCGTTTCTTAATAATTATAAATACAATATATTAATAATATATGAATACAAATATCAAAAATAAAAATAAACATAGTGATGAAAAATATGTAACTTGAAATTAAATATTGTTTAAAATTTTTACCATATTTTCATTTTCTATTACACATAAATTAAAAATTCCTAAATTTTAGATTGTTCTAAATCCAAATATTCAAATAAGTTAACACTCTAAAAAATAACATTTTAATAAATAAAAAGCAATAAGTTTAATTACTTTAAATAATAAAAAATGACAATTTTATTTTTTTTAAAATCATGTCTTTTTATTTTGAATCATATAATGTTAATTTGTGCATAAAATCTCTGATATCTCCTATTTTATTCTGTAAAAAATGATTTTATAAATAAAATTTTTTATTCACATTCAAATACAAAATATATTATAAATGTTTAGCAAAGAAGAATGCTAATTATATTAAATTGATAATTTTTGTAAGTACTAGCATCATTTATATGTGATTTTACAATTATTATTTTAAAATTCTATAAAGTAAATTAGATTATTTTAGAAGACTAATTAGTTTGCAAATAATTCATTTAATTCAATATTTTTATATATATTAATTTTGGTTATTTATATAGAATATAATTAGTTAAATATATTTAGTAGTTTTTAAAAACCTTGTATTGAACTTATTTTTTAAAATAATATTAATGTTTTTAACAAATTATGAAAATAATATTTCAAAAATGCTAAATTTTTTAACAATAAGTATCAATCTCATATTAAATCAAATAATTTAACAAATAAATTCACTTTGAAAAAAATTTATCTTGCTTAATGTAATACAATTATATATAAATTGCTTTGTAAATCTTTAAATTTTTAAGAATTTTAAACTTGTGTGCAGTTTTTATATATTGTAAAAATTATAATTTAAAAAGATTTTACTGGTTTTAATTAATTGTAAATATTATATTTTTAATAAATTTAATTATTTTTAGTATGTTGTTTTAATTTTTTTATATAAACAGTTGTTATTCATTTGATAAAAAATACATGATTTGTTTTAAATCTTAAAAAATGTCATTGTAGTTATATTTACTAAATTTATATACAATGAAAGTTCAATGTCAATTTTGTCAAAACGAGGTGGAAATTACTAATTTGAAAGTCTATTTTTATTTTAAACATAATTGAACATCCGATAATTCAGATAGACAACATCCATGCCCAATTACTAAGTGTAATAAGAAAGACATCAATTTAAATATGTTAATCTTTTCAAACACATTTCAAATAATCATAGCATAAAGGTTGGTTTAAAAACTAAGTCTAAGAATGAAGAGAAAATTGAAAGAAAAATTATAGTTTCGGAGGTACAAATTTCTCAAAACAATGTTGAAGATATAAAAGCAAAGGCAATGAAGTACGCTAAACAAGTCAACCAATATGCAGGCGAATTTCTACTTGAAGCTGGATATATTAATGATAAACAACTATTTGGATTAAGCCAGTTGATAAAAAATATATTGAGCAGTTCTGACAGCTTAGTAGCATTAGAAAGTCTTAGTTTCTTGACATTTAATAAAAAAAATATTCAAGATCAAATGTTTAGTTCATAGTATTGAATCAGAAGATTCAGCTATAACTGTTTCCCGTAGAAAAATAAAGTCTGAAATACCTAAATGTTATTTTATAAATTTTCAAAAAGATGTTCAGATGTATCCAGACAAGTACCTTCAACTTAACAATTTCCAGAATATTGTAAAAATAGTTTTGTATGTAGATAATGTTTTATTCTGGCAATGCGTTGTCCCCATTTAAAAAAAAACAATATGTATACTCGTATTTGTTATAAAGTTCTTGAAGATAATGTAAAATGTTCAAATTTGGAGCATTACCGATTCCTAGGAATTACAAAAAGTAAATTTGTAAAACCATTTAAATATCATGTTATCGTTCAAAAAGCCATAAAATTTATAAAATCAACAACTTTTTGTTCACCAAAATATTGAAAGAAAATAAAAATAGCATACGTAATAGGTATTTAAAAAAATTAACAATATCTTACAAATTAATTTTAAGGAGATAATAAATTTATGATATATTATTTAAAACACCTCTTAACTACAGAGCTCAAGGAACAAATAATTGCAAGTCATGTAATGTAGGAGGTATGTTCTAATTTTTAAGAATTCAATATATTGAAAAAAATTATTAATATTTATTTTTAATTAAAAGGAATAATTTTTATCACATAAAAAAATTTTAAATATTATGAAATTTGTTTATTTTTGTAGATTTTACTTTCACAATATTAACAGGAAAAATTTTTTTAAGCATTAAAATTATAAAGTTAGATATATTTAGTCAAAAATTGGTTATTAATTTAGTTACTTTTTACATCTAAACATCATCAATATTATTGTGCATTTTATTATGTATTTAATACAGTTATGAAAATGACAAATTAATATAAGTTTTTTTGTTAAAGTTAGTGTATTTATTAAAAACTTAAAGTAATACACAAGAATACATTGCTAATAAAGTTTTATTAAAATATTTTAAATTTTTTTTTAAAATAATTATTTATTTTGAATAATAATTTTGAAATTAACTGTTTAAAGCAACTATTATTTCTCTAAATCAACTTTTTATTTGGTTATTTTTTGTCGTTTACAAAAATTCAAAGGTCCCATTAAATAAATAATTTCTTTAATGATTAATTTTTTTTATCTAAAGATTATCTATAGTACAAATGTAGATTAATAAGTTAAAATAAATTATTTTTTCCTTATTTAATGTGTCATATTTTTGATAAAAAAGATCGTGAAAAAACAATATTATTCTAAATTTTAATAACAATAAATTTTTTAATCTCATACATTAAGGCAAAGTAATCATATAATTTTATATTTCCCTTAATAGTCTTCTTAGAGTTACAAAAATTATGTATAGGTTAGATAAAAAACTACATTGATAAGAAATTATATAAGTTCTTATTGTCTTTAAGAAAAAATTTATGTCACACTAAAGCATATTTGTCATGATTAGTTAAAGCAATAAACGATCTGTGAATTTTGGTGTATATTTTTATAAAAAATAAAATTTTAAAAGTATATATGGAAAATTATTTAAGAAATCGTTTTTTATAATATGTTTTTTTAAGGTCGTGATTGACATAAATTTATGAAATGCAGCTTAGTAAAGAACCAACTTAAAAATGAACATTCTATTTCTGGAATACCATTTGATAATAATCTTTTATTAGACCCTTTTCATGATCTTAACCTTTGTGTTCTAAGTAATGTTCTTTTTGGTACAACACAAATAGTCCAAATCATTACAAATTTAACTCCACTACAAATTTTTGAAGGTATTATTAATTAATACATTCTAATGGAAAAATATGGTAACATAAATAGAGTTATTAATGGAAACTTTTTTTGCTCTTCAAAGAACACATGATACATCAAGTAAAAAAGAACGTTACCTTCTTAATGGTAGTCAAACATTGACTATGACAAGAGCATTCTAAAAATATTTAATCAAAATAAATATTAATAATTATGAAAATGATGTAGAAATAAAATTCAAACAAATAATCAATCTTTTAAAAGTGCTTCTAAATGTTACATATTTATGCATGGAGTTTAATATGGACATTAATGAATGCTCGAGACTGTGCGAATATAACGTTGACAAAATTTTTGAGTATCTGTATAAAGTATTTTCTTTAGATCTTAAGTTTACATTAAAAATGCATAATTTAACACATTATCCTTGGAGAATATTACGACTTAAACTTCTTCCAGTTAATTTTTCTTGTATTATATTCGAAGCTAATCCAATATTACGATTTTAGAATGATTTTTTATATTTGCTTTTAATTTAAATCATTAAAAATTTTTATAAAAAGTTGATGATTAATACACGCGATTTACTATCCCTGATTCAAAAAACCTAAAATAACAAATATGCTTAAGTTTTTATTTTTTAAATAAATCATGCAGCAAAAATATAAAATAATTTATCTTTTTAAAAATAAATAAGTTGATATTTTTAAAAACTTTAAACAGTTAATTGACTCTAAATTCTGAGTTAACTAATAATTTTAAATAATCGAAAAATAAGGAAACTCAATAATATCAATTACATTTATACTTATGACTTTTTAAAATATTATGTTGTTTATCTATTAATAAAATTTGATGTTTGTAATTCTAAACTATCATTTTTTTATATTGGTAATATTACAATAGTTACAATAATTTTAGTCGTTCAATTTAATTAATTTGACTAAAATTTCATGCAACGAATGTATGTAATAGTGTCAACTGTTTACAAAATTTTATATATATAGAATGCCAAATAGTATGTACATTAAAAAAATAAAAGATTGAACACTTTGCAACGTTAAAATTTAAATATATTGAAATGTTAATATATTAATTAATGTAAAATATAAGAATTTTAAATCCAAATAAATAAGCACATAAAATCAAATCTTTCGTCAACTATACATATGATGGATATATAAGTAATATATATTCTTAATAATTTAATAGTACTTTTACCGTTATTAACATAAATAAAAGAAATAAGAAAAAGAATTTTTATTAAAAATGCCATCCAAGCTTTTTAAAATAAACTTCTTTTAATTACAAAATGTAAACCTATTATTAATTCAATACTTTAGTTATTTGGATTTAAAATTTTAAAATCCTTATATTTCACATTAATTAATAAATTAACATTTCAATATATTTATATTTCAATTTTACAAAGTGTTCATTCATTTATGTTGTTTATATATGTGGTATATGCTAATTTCATATAATATTTAGATTTATTGTGTTTATAACGAGTGTTGAAATTAATAAAAATTGAGTTTCTTTAAATTCATTAAATTGGCGTTTGGGATTCGAAATGTCACAATCAAGCACTTCAACAGCTGGAACACCGGATGGTACTGGGAAAATGTTTGCAGGAAAGGTTGTTTAAGGTGTTGGCGAGTTTGATCCGCAGCGTGAAAAAGACTGAGGACTGGCTGGAGAGGCTTGAGGTAGCATTGTATATGGCCAATGTCACAGAAGAAACGTATCAAAGATTGGCTTTAATAAGAGATATGGGCCCGAGGACATTTGCGGAAGTGAAGGCAAAGTAAGAACCAGCTAAACTGAAAGATACACCAGTTACGAGATTGTCCGAGATATTATTGGATCTGTATGGAAAAAAAAGGAACTGTATGTTGGTATCGAGACTGGAGCTGATGGGTTTGAAACAGAAGCAGGAAGAGAATGTTCGTGATTTTGCTTCAAGACTATCTGCCCAAGCTAGAGACTGTAGTTTAGAAAGTTGGGGTTCTGGTAAAGATGGATTTCTTGGATTGATTTCTGTTAACGGTCTCAAAGATGAGGCAGCAAGACGGTTTATTATAGCTAGCAAAGAAGAAAATGCAGGTTTTGAAAGATTAGTTGAATTGAGTCGTGGATATGAAGCAGCAAATCCAGTTATTGGTAATGTAATAGCATACGTAAACACTAGAAATAAAAAGAGATGTTACTGTTGTGGAAGAAATGGACATACGAGAGAGCGATGTCGTATGAAAGATGCAACATGTAATAATTGTAGGCGTAAAGGCCATTTTAAGATTGTTTGTCGTGATAAAAATGGAAAAAAAGTTGAAAGTAAAATAAAGGAAATTGAGTATATTGACAATGATGAATCATCTATCTTTGAGTTGGACATGGTTGAAACTAAAAATTAAGAAAGTTTAAATAGAGGATTCGGATTAAAAATTAATGATTACCTGGTAAAAGGAAAGTTGGACACTGGAGCATACAGATCTATAGTGTCTAAAGAGTTATGGAAAAAGATCGGTTCGCCAAAGCTTAAGATTAAAGGTGTTGGAGAATTAGTTGACGTAAACGGTAATGAGCTAAAAATTCTGGGTAGTTTCCGCGCTAAAGTAGAAGCACAAAAAAATGTGGATTTATCGAATTGCGTGTTTTTGAAAAAGAAAAGTGTCTTATAGGCAGATATATTATAAGTATGTTGAAATTAGATTTGAATAAAATATTTTATGAGAAAATAGAAGAAATTAACGATTCCTCTGAATTTATAATAAAAGAATTTGTTGAGCGTTATCCAAAATTGTTTAATGTTGAAAGAAATGACGGTTCAAATCTTCGTGCGAAATTGTACTTGAAACCAGATGCTGTCCCAAAGTTTGTTCCTGCTAGAAATCATCCATTAGCATTTAGGAAAGCAGTTAAAAGTGAGATTCAAAGACTTATAGCTGCAAATATTTTAAAACCAGTAAGAGCATCAAAATGGGCTTCACCATTAGTTTCAGTACCAAAGCCTGATGGCTCTACAAGATTGTGTGGTGATTACTCACGAACAGTAAATCCGCAATTACATGTAGAGCAGTTTCCTATACCTAGTTTAACAGAAGCAATTAATATAATTTCAGGTGGTTCCATTTTTGCTAAAATTGATTTAAAGAACGCGTTTAATCAACTTCATATGGATGAAGGGGGAATGGAAATCTTGACTATAGTCACACCAGAAGAATTAATGACAGTAAAAAGATTACAGCCAGAAGTCGCATCAGTACCAGCAATTTTCCAGCATCACATGTATGAATGGTTTGGTGAAATAGATATGGTGAGTTGTTATCTGGATGATATAATTATAGCAGGAATTTCAAAACATGACTTGATCCAACGGTTGAATATGGTGTTTCAGAAATTGAATGAAATGGGCTTAGTTGTAAATGCAAAAAAGTTGGAAATTCTTAAAGAGAAGGTAGTTTTTCTTGATCATTTAATAAAAAAAGAAGGTAGAAAACCAAATCGAGACAAAATACAAGGTATAATTGCAATGAAACGTCCGCAATCACAAGCTGAAGTCCACACGTTTATTGGTAAATGTATGCACTATGCGGATTATATAAAAAATGCTACATTAAAAGCAAAGCCTTTATATGAGTTGATAAAGAAAGGAACAGTTTTTGAATGGTCCAATGTTCATGAGAAGTGTTTTCAAGATCTGAAAAAGGAGTTGATGGAGATAACTATGTTATCGCATTACGATGGTACTCAGTTGTTGGTATTGGCAACAGACGCAAGTGAGTATGGAGCAGGAGCTGTATTGTTGATGAGAGATGAAAAAAAGAAAGAGCGTCCATTAGCCCATGCAAGTAAGACATTTTCGAAAAAACAAAGAAATTGGAGCCAATTGGACAAGGAGGCTGCTGCTATCATATTCGGAGTTATTAAATTTTCAGATTTTTTACTGTTCAAAACGTTTTGTTCTGCAGACAGATTCTAAACCTTTGACATACATTTATCAGGAAAAAGCAAACTTACCTATAACTGTGATAAAAAGAGTAGATAGATGGAATATTATTTTCAGACGGTACCAATATGATATAGAGTATGTTAACACGAAGTTGTTTTCGAAGGCTGATTGTCTAAGTAGGCTCCCATCTCCAGAAGTTATGCAAGATGATAAGGAAGTTAATGAAATTGAGGAGACATTTGCGAAAAATAGTCCTTTAGATTTAAATGTAATCAAGGTTGAGCAAGCAAGAGATCCAATAATTTCTGTTGTTATACAATTAGTTTTGACATCATTCCCCGAGTATATTAAAGATAATGAAATAAGAAAATATAAAGTATTTCAAAATGAATTGTCAGTCATCCATGGAGTATTATTTCGTAATATATGTGTCGTTATTCCAACAACTTTAAGAGAACAGGTACCAGTAATGTTACATGATGGGCATTTTGGTTCTACTAAAGTTAAGTTATTGGCGCGCAGTTATTGTTTCTGGCTGGGAATAACAGAAAGTATAGAGGCGATGACAAAAGGGTGCGATGTTTGTAATCTATACGGTGACACAAAGACAAACGATGAGTTGCATGCATGGAAGAAAACTGACAAACCATGGTACAGAGTTCATATTGACTTTGCAGGATCTTTTTATAATTTTATGTGGTTATTAGTAACAGACTCATATTCTAAATTTCCGCATGTTACTAAAATGACTAAAACTGAATCAAAAGATGTTATTAGTGTCTTGCGTCAACTTTTCGCTTTGCAAGAGAATCCAGTACAGTTAGTTTCTGATAATGGCAGAAATTTTATCAGTAAGGAGATGGAAGATTTTTCGATGAAAAAAAGAATAACGCACATAAGAACACCAGTGTAACATTCTATGTCAAATGGAGAATGCGAAAGATTAGTGAAAACATTTAAGTTATCTATGAAAAAGTTAGTTGATACAGGTCTATCATTGAATGAAGCACTCGATCGTTTTTTGATGACTTTTCGTATTACACCTCATGGAAAAGAGAAAGAATCTTCTTCAAAACTTTTGTTTAAAAGAAGAATAAGAACGAATTTGGATGCTCTTAGAGAGGAAGCTATGAAACCAATAATCAGTAAGATGGAGAAGAAAGATTATAAAGAAGGGAAAGAAATATATTTAAGGGACTACAAGTCAGAGAGAAATTGGGAACATGGTAAAGTAAAAGAAAAGGTTGCACCAAACTTGTATTTTGTGGAGACTCCTACAGTTAAACAAAAGTTGGTTCATTCTTCTCAAATAAAAGTTAATTATACTGCTACTGCAAATAAACAAAGTCAAACTTTAAAAAGATCACTACCTCCTAGAAGTGCAAAAAATAAAAGAATAACATATAAGGTTTAAGAGGGAAAATGTGGTATATGCTAATTTCATATAATATTTAGATTTATTGTGTTTATAACGAGTGTTAAAATTAATAAAAATTGAGTCTCTTTTAAATCCATTAAAATATACATATACTATGGCATTTTATACATATTAAATTTAGTAAACAGTTGACACTATTACATACATTCGTTGCATGAAATTTTAGTTAAATTAATCAAATTGAATAAAATAAGCGATTGAAGTATTAATATAAAGATAATTTAAAAAGATGGTAGTATAAAATTACAAAACTAAAATTGTATTAGTAGATAAAGAACATAATATTTTAAAAAGTCATAGGTATAAATATAATTGATAATATTGAATATCCTTATTCTACGATTATCTTAAAATTATTAATTTTGTAGAAGTTAGAGTCAATTAACTGTTTAAAGTTTTTAAAAATATTAGTTTTTTAATTTTTTTACAGTTAAACTGATTTATTTTTTTTTGCTGCTTGTATTACTAAAAAATTAACAACTTTAGCATATTTGTTATTTTAGGTTTTTTGAATCAAGGATAGTAAATCGCGTAGTATATTTTAAATATTGAAAAACTAATTTTAATAAGAAATAAATATTTTTGTATTATAAATTTTATTAACAACAATTTTAACATCTGCAAACTTTTTTATTTAAATTTATAAAAAGCAAGATAACAGAAAATTTTTAAAAACATAATAATTCTATAATTTTTTATTGTAATAACTTTTTATTATAGCTGTTAACATTCGTCTTAGAAATATTTTATCACGAACTAATAGCCGAATTAGTCCGTGCTTAACGATTGTTAGAAAAATAACTTGGAATAATTTTATTAATAGACATAGAAAAGTCCACAACAAATTAATAGTGGAAAATAACAATTGGATATATAATCTATCTGTAATAGACTGTGATGAAAATGAACAACTCGAAGCTTCTATGAAAAAGGAAATTAGAGAATTAAGTTTTATTATGTCCGAAGAATAATTTTGAATAATTTTATTATTATACATTAGTATAAGATAAAAGATTTTTAACATATATGATAAAAATTTTTAATGAAAATGATATGAATTTAATTTTTAAAATTGTTTTAATAGGTTTGTGTTTATTTATAATTATTCATTTTTATTTAATTAATGAGATTATAGTAAAAAAGAAAAGGTAAAAATCCAAAGATTTAAGTTTAGATAAGTTTTTATATATAAATAAGCCTTTTTTTAATATTCTATCATTCATTCATTTATACATTTATTGTAATAATCATCATATATATTGTAAACCGTAAGTCACTATTTTTATGTAATGTTTTTATTAATTAATGTAGGTGGCCACGGTGTTCTCATTTATATTGTATTGTTGCTTTGCTTTCTTAAGATTCCAATAAAAGTTATAAGTTTAGTATAGTCATCACTTATAAAATTTACTGGTTTAAGTTAGGCTTTACTTCTCTCATTCTTTTACCTTTGGAACTGTTAGAAATCATCTTACTCTGCAATTATCGATAATCATGGTTGTAACAAGAGCTGGTCCCCCGACAATGCAAAGGGATGAACAGATCACTGATAATCATGTTCAACCAACTAGTGCTGATGATATGCAACGAATAGTAAGACTCTTAACAGAGCAAAAAGAAACGATGTCAACACTGATAAGTTCGATATCGAATATCGAAAGTAGATTACAACAAGTTGAAATAATACAAAATCAAATACCCGGATACCCCACATCTCAAGAAGGTGGAAGAACGTTAAACGACCCTGCAGCAGAAGACTACCAAAATGGTAAAAATAAAAACAAAAAAAACAACCAACGAACGATTAAGTCACCAAAGATTAATCAGAAAAACGATGACAATGATGGAAATTATCATAATATTTCTCAGTTGAGCTCTCAGATAGAAGCTTTATCTATCAACTCTTCAACCGGAATTAAGAGACCTCCAAATATATCATTGGAAAAATTTAATGGAAAAATTAGCTTTCAAATATGGTTAAAAAAGTTTATGGCATATTGTAAAATTAACTCGATTGATTCTGATATGAAACATGAAGTTTTATTATTGATGCTAGAAGATGAACCTGCTTCTGATGCTAATAGAATAGAATTGTATGACTTCCATACATTATCTTCCTTCTTGTATAACAAGTATAAAGGACAATATTCTATAGTCAGTGCTTTTCATGAACTCGAAATTATTACTTCACGTCCGGTTAGAAAACCAGAGGAACTAGATGCAACGTGTAAGAAAATAAAGTGACATTATAGAAATATTAGAAGAATCTAAACCCACTGATTACATTTTACAACGTAAAATTGAAGCTTTATCAAAAGTACTTCCCTTGGAACTTAGATCAAAGATTTTATTAACTGCTTCAATATTTCCAAGTTTTGATGTAGCTATTTCTTCCACCAAACGTGCTTGGGCTTTAGATTATCGTGCCGATATTGAAAGAAATAAAGGTAACACTTTATCTGAGAATAAAAAGAAAAAGAAGTATTGCTCTAATTGCAATACCAATACTCATAACACTGATATGTGTAGACTTAAAGATAAGAATAAGCATAGAAAAGAAAAGATAAATAAAGTTGACGATGAAGAAAGTTCAATGAATTCGTTATCATCCCTCTTCCTCATCTGAAGATGAAGAAAGTGTTTATAAAATATCTGAAAGTATTGAGAAAAATTTGGAAAGTATCTCTAATAAGGGACTCATAGGAATTCATGTAACTGTAAATAGTCATTCTTGTGTAGCTATGGTAGATCCTGGATCTACGTGTACTATTATTGACAAAGAATTTGCAAACAAAATTAAAATTCCTATAAGATCTGAAAATGGTAAGCAAGTAGAAGTATTATCTAATACTGCAACCGTTTATAAAATAAAAGATACAATTACAATAAATGTACTAGGTTATAACATAAAGTTAAACAGTCGAATTTATATTAGTAATACAAATTTTTATAATTCCAGTTATCAAGTAATTCTTGGAAACAATATTTTAAAGAAAGTCGATGGAAAGATTAACACCAAGAAAGGTACATTCACTTTGAATAAGCCTAAAGTCATTCAGGATGAAATGAATAACTATAATTTAGATCATGATGAGATAAATTTCGTATTTGAAAAAACAAATGGTGATAACAAATTGGAAGAAAAATTAAGACAACAATTACAGATTGATTTTAAAGATGTAATTGCACAACATGATTTTGATGTTGGCAAAGGCCAAATACACACTCCTTTACAAGAATATTACGAGGAACGTGAACCATTAAAAATACGCTATTATCCTGTACCGTTGAATGATCGTGCAGAATTAGATAAAATCATTGATATGTACCTGAAACATTATATAATCGAAAAATGCGATTCAACTCACATTGCACCAGTTATGATACTAAATAAACCATCGGAGGATCCAAGTATCCAACGCAAAAGATTTGTGTTAGACGTTAGAGAATCCAATAGTGTAACAAAATATGTCAATTATGAGCCTCCAACCTTGCAGACAATTTTTGAATTCAATAAGAAAGTATCAATTTGCTAGTAGTATAGATTTATGCTCTGGATTTCTACAACTAAGCATTCCAGAACAAATTCGTGATAGATATGCTTTTAAGACTTCAAAAGGCATTTTTAGATTTAAACGCCTTGTTCAAGGTGCTCGTAATAGTCCTGGTATTTTCCAACGTATTATGGAGATCATATTTTCACCATTGAAAGATAATATGTTAATTTATCAAGACGACTTGTTGATAATTAGTGATGGTAATGAGACTCTACATAAAGAGTTATTATATCAATTCTTCTCCATAGCTAGACAACATGGATTAAAAATTAACTTCAATAAAAGCAAATTCTTCAAAAAGATTGTATCATTTTTAGGATGGGATATCTCACCAACAGGTGTTACACCATCATTGAAATCAGTAGAAAGTATCATGAAATTGAAGTTACCAGTTGATAAGAAACAACTTTATCAACGTTTGCAGAAATTTAGTTATCATAGATTAGCTATTAAAGATTATGCAAAGTTATCTTCAAAGTTGTATGAAATGACATCAGGTCGTAACTGTAAAATAAAATTAACAGGTGAAAATTTAAAGAATTATCTTTCCATTGTTGAAACTTTATATAAACAACCGTTATTGTATCATGCAAATCCATCAAAACCGTATATACTTACTTGTGATGCATCTGCTACAGCAATCGGCGCAACTCTTTCACAATTAGATGACTCTCAAATAGAGACGCCAATTTCTTTTTTTCATGTAAGCTTCCTCATGTAAAAAATCCACGAAGTGCCACATACAATGAGTTGTATGCCATAAAGCGTGCGTTACAATTCAACAAATATTTACTAACGGGTGCACATATTCAAATTCGCTCAGATCATCGCCCATTAGAAAAGTTAGTACAGAATACACAGGAAAAACGATTTTATGATCTAGTTGAATGTATAAATTCTTACAATTGCAGTATTAAATATATTGAAGGTGTAAAGAATAGTTCAGCAGATTGTCTTTCCCGTTTGCCACATTCTGATGTTTCAAGTGAGAGTGATGTCGAAAGAGAAAAAGTTAATATCCTTCTTCGTAAAAAAGACGAAAAAAAACTATAATGAAGTTCAAGTTATGAGAAATATTTTTCAACCTACCTCAAAACATACGTTAAAAGATGAAAACAAAATTAATGACGATAATACGATTTCATCATTTACAAATAAAATTAATGACGACAAAATTACTTCATCATTAATGAATGATATTTCATTGGAAAAACGCGGCCCGGGTAGACCGAGAAAAATTATAGTAAAAGATAATGCTAAACAAACAATTAATAATGCCTTAAGAGACAATGAGGATATAAAAACACCTAAAATTGGAAATGAACATTTATTATTGTCTAACAAAGATCATAGTTCATGTATTAACAATACTACATTATTCAACACTATCTTACCTAACAATTTTAATATTAGAAATAAACAACAATTGGATCTTGAAATAATTGCTTCATTAAAATCTAAAATTTATGATAATAAACCAATTCAAGTGATTAATGGAATTGTACACGTCCAAGTTCCATCCAAAGAAGGAGGAAATGATTTATTACCAATTATTCCTTGCGATCCTGATACTTGTCAACTAGTATTTAATATTTGTCATTCACAGTCAGGTCATTTTTGGGTTGAATAAATCATTAGAATTTTTAAAGACTTATGGATACCTTAAAAAGAGTAGAAAAATTTTTGAACAATTTTATAAAAAATGTATAACATGTACAGAAGTTAATAGTCCTCTCCAAAAACATTGTGAAATGAAAACCATACAATATAGTAGACCGTTTGAAAATTTGGCTGTTGATATATGTGGTCCTATACAACCTACTAGTCAAAGAGGTAACAAATTCATCATCATATTTATTGATTCGATGACCAGATTCACTATGGCTTATCCAATTAAGAAATACGATTATGAACACATTATAGAATGTCTACAAGACCTTGTATTTACCCATGGAGCACCAGTTTCTATCAGATGCGATAATGCACCTAATTTCAAATCTCACTCATGGAAGGATGCTCTTGATGTTGTTAATATCAACCTACAACATTCTACTGAATATCACAGTAGAGGAAATTCGTTAGCTGAGAGAGCCTTACGAAATCTCCAGGATGGATTAAAAAAGTTGATCAAAGAAGATGTTTTAAATTGGGACAAGTGTGTAAAACCACTATGCTACTTTTACAATATCAATATTTGTAAATCTACAAATACATCTCCATACTTCCTTCAATATTTAAGACAACCGTATACATATCTGAATAAGTTGCTCCAAACAGATGTCAAATATAAAGTAGATATCAATAGACCATTATCTGAAATTGTCCAATATGCTAAGAAAGCCTATGAAACTGCAAATGCCATTATCCAAAAAAGTTCTGAAGCTAGAAAAGCTCTTGTTAACCCTAAATACATTCTGGAGCAAAGTCATTACAAAGAAGGAGATAAAGTTTATGCTAAGCTTCCTGATTTTTCTAGAGGAAGAAAATTAGCTAAGAAATGGAAGGGACCATACACTATAATAAAAATGGAAGATGCTGTTGCTTTTATAACTTTAGATAGTTCACCTAAGAAAAAAATTAGAAAACTTCATATCGACAAACTCAAGAAGTTTTTTTCAAATAAGGAGGAGTAAGAAAGAAAAAGGTAAAAATCCAAAGATTTAAGTTTAGATAAGTTTTTATATATAAATAAGCCTTTTTTTAATATTCTATCATTCATTCATTTATACATTTATTGTAATAATCATCATATATATTGTAAACCGTAAGTCACTATTTTTATGTAATGTTTTTATTAATTAATGTAGGTGGCCACAGTGTTCTCATTTATATTGTATTGTTGCTTTGCTTTCTTAAGATTCCAATAAAAGTTATAAGTTTAGTATAGTCATCACTTATAAAATTTACTTTATAATAAAATAGTGTTTTTTATTTGTTTTAGCATAATATTTTTAAAAATGTTTTGACAATTTTATTTATGAACTAAATTTTATAATATAGAAATTAACATATTATCGTAATGAATTACAAAAAAATAGTGAAACTGAATTATATCGTTAATAAACTACATTAAAAGTACATCAAATAAAGTAATATCTTTTTTTAACAATATTTCAACTTTATCCTAGTTATTATAAAATATATAACAATTATAAACGATTTTATCTTTTTTAAAGTTATTAGTTTGGCTTACAACTACATATATTTGTCATTCCAGTTAAATCGAATTAAAAATATAAAATAAATATGTTTTATGAAAAATAATTTTATTACTCCGTTTATGAATCTTTCTGAAATAACTATAAAATTTTCATCAAAATTTTTCTCATTACCAGTAGTTTTAAAAAAATTCATACACATTTTTATAAAAAATATATACCAATTTATAAAAAAAAGTATGTATTTTGCATTGGTTGTGTATAATTTTATATTTAAAAACAATCATACAATTTAAAAAATGTATAATAAATAATAAAAAAGAGTATGTATGTCATTTTAACTGTATGTACATTTTCATTATAAATGCTATAATGTTTAAAAAATGTACAGTAAATGTCGTTTAGAAATGTATGTACATTTTATATAAAAATGTATGGCAAATGATAAAGAAAAGTATACATATTGTTTTGACCGTATGTACATTTCTTTCAAAAAAATTATACATTTTTTGTAAAATGTATGATATTTCTTAGACAAAAGATATATATTTTATCTTTATTACGTGAGCACAATTAAAAATAACCTAATCGATGGTGGAAATGACAAAAGATTTCTATAGTAGTCATGATTGCACAATGTCTGTAAAAACGACAGTTTAAAATTTTGAGTGTAGCTTTTTTTATCTACACAACCTATTTTTGAATTTCCAAATAATGTATAATTGCAACGTTTTTATAAAGAAGTTTTATCAATGCCAGCATCAACTGCACAAGTTGAAAGTTTTTTTCTTATGCCAAACAAATGATGAAAGGTAGAAGATCTCGGACTTTAGTAAGTAGTGTTCAAAATAAATTATTTATAAATTTTTGCTTTGATAATGATGAATCTTCAACTAATACACAATTGTAAAATTATAAAATAGTTAATATTTGTGAATTAATATAATGAAAAAATTTTTAATATATCACAGTATATTTAATTGATAAAAAATTTAATTTGATAATAAAACATTTATAAACAACATAATGTTTACAAAATTTTAGATTATTCATAATTCATTCTGTTGTATCCTTATACAAAGATATTTATAGAGGCAACTTTATTATAAAAATCTATCTTTAAATAATCTAAGACATCACAATAATTTAAATATATAATAGAATAATATTCAGATATATAAAATACAATATTCAAATATGCCACACTTCCCCTTTTAAATCTCCTACTTGTATTTGGGTTGAACATTCCTAGTAGATCTAACACTTCTAATCTTACTAGTATCAGCAGTAACTTGAATAGATTTTCTAGCATCAGGTTTAATCTAAGAAGTGTGAGCAAGTTTCTTTGGAACTGAAGCAGTTTTCAAAAAATAAAGATTCGGACCATGTTGACTTTCAATAACAGCAGGTTCCCATGTTCTAGCATTATTTTTTATAATCTCTAGTATAGACCTCTTCCCCTTCCTTATAGGATGTCTCAAATCTCTTATTCACAATTGAATCGAAAGGCTCCTCCACCAAGCAATTTAATCTTGTTCTAATTCGTCTTTTAAACATAGCTTCACATGGCGAAATTTTATTGAACTTGTTTGGTGTAATTCTAAATTTGTTGTAAGAAAATGATAACAGCGTCCTCCACAGAGTGTCATTCAATAAGTTTATTCATTGACTGTTTAAAAGTTCTTACAAAACGTTTACATTCTCCATTCGACATTGGATGGAAAGCTGGAGTCCTAACATGTGAAATTTTTTGACTTAACAAGAACGCAGACATTTGACTACTAACAAAATTACGACCATTATCAGACACTAACTGCAATGGGTTTCCATGTAAAGCAAACAATTCCTTAAGATATCTAATAACATCACTTGACTCTGTTTTATTAAGACGAAAAACATGTGGAAATTTTGACATTGCACAAACTACTAATAACCACATACTTCCTAAAAACGGTCCGGCAAAATCAATATGAATCCGGTACCATGGTGAAGGTGCTTTCTCTCATGCATGTAAATCCTCATTAGTCTTAGTATCACCATACTCTTGGCAAACTTTACATGCACGTGTCATCACTTCAATATCATTTGAATACCCTGGCCAAAATATATAACTTCTAGCTAACATCTTTATTTTTGAACTTCCAAAATGACCATGATGTAATAACTTCAAAACTTCTTCTCTTAAACTATCAGGGATGACTACACTATTATTTCGAAAAAGAACACCTTTAATTACATTTAACTCAAATTGATACTTCTTATACTCCTTAAACTCAGGATCTTTAACATATTCAGGAAAATTAGTAAGTACCCATTGACTAACTGTACTAACTATTTTATCATCATCTTGCGCTTTCTTTATTCTTCTCAAATCCAATGGAACATCAGCCATAATAGACTCTTGGACATTCAGTATTTCAACATCATCAGGCAAAATTTCATCGGCAGGTAATCTACTAAGACAATCAACTTTTGAAAACTTGGTAGTATTAATATACTCTATGGAATAAGTGAAACGTTGCATTATTATAGACCATCGGTCGACCCTCTTAAGTGCTGTTATTGGTAACCCCATTTTATCACCAAATAAATAAGTTAAAGGCTTACTATCAGTTTGTAGAATAAACTTTCTCCCAAGAAGAAAATCCTGAAATTTCGTTACACCAAAAATAATAGCAGCAGCTTCTTTATCTAGTTGAGACCAATTACGTTGGCTAGCAGAAAATGTTCGTGAAGCATGAGCAAAGGGCCGTTTTTTTTTACCCTCTTTTTCTCTTAACAACAGAACAGAACCTAATCCAAACTCCGATGCATCACAAGCTAGAACAACTATCTTTCTTTCATCAAACAATGTTAACGTAGTGATATTCTCCAACTCTTTTTTAAGCAACATAAAAGCCTTATTCTCAACCTCTGTCCAACGAAATTTAACACCTTTCTTAATTAAACTATATAGAGGACGTGTCTTCAAAGACGCATCTTTAATATAATCAGCATAGTGTAAACATTTCCCTATAAAAGTGTGAACTTCAGCAGCAGACTTTGGTGTTTTCAAATTCAAAATTCCTTGAATCTTATCTGGACTAGGCTTTCTTCCTTGAGCTGAAATGACATGACCCAAAAATAATGCTTCATCTTTAAACAATTCAAGTTTCTTTGGGTTAACAACTACCCCCATATCATCTAGAATACTCAATACTTCATCAATTTTTTTAACTAAATTACTCTTAGAATCACTACCTACAATAATATCATCAAAGTAACAAGAACACTGTTTTACCAACGACAACCTTGACTGCATAGCATTTTGAAAAATTGCTGGAGCACTTGCAACTCCTGGTTGTAAGCGTAGAACAGCCATTAGACCTAAAGGTGTTGAAAAAGTTAAAATCTCAGAACTTTCCTTATCCATATGTAATTGATTAAAAAGCATTTTTCAAATCTATTTTCCCATAAACTTTACAATTAGATATGTTATCTAAAGATTCATATAATGATGGTATTGGAAAATGTTCAATATCAAGTTGCGAATTAACAGTTCTTGAATAGTCATCACAAATACGTACAGACCCATCTGGTTTAAGAACAGCACAAATGGGTGAGCTCCACTTACTCGTAGGAACTGGTTTAATAATCTTCATATCAATCATACGCTTCAACTCATCATTAACACTATCCCTCAAAGCATATGGATGACGTCTCGGTGGACAAAACTTAGGAACATAGTCTTTTTTCAAAATCAGATTTGCTGTCAATTTCGAACCATCATTTCTATTAAGATCAAATAACTTTTGGATACTTAAGAATAAACCATTTTGTTTGCTCATCTGCTGAAAATTCACCTACACTATCCATACTATCAATTTCATAAAACAACGAATTAAGATCCAATTTTGCTGCCATAATGATGTCTTTACCAATGAGACATTTATCTCTTTCAAACACTCTTAAATTAACTCTATACTCAACATTTTTAATCGCTACCATACAACTGAACGAACCAAGAATTTCCAATTTTTTTCCATTAACATCATACAATTTCCATCACCCTTTACTGGTGACAATGGTGGTTTTCCTAATTCCTCCCAAACTTTTCTTGAAACAATTGACTTATCAGCACCTGTATTTAATTTAAACAAAAATGTCTTACCCCAAATTGTGAGTGGTACAAATCCCACTGATTTACTACACTTCTCAGATTTTACTTCATCTAATTGATACATTTCACCATTATCTTCAATTTCGGATTCATATTCAATATCAACATTACCCATGGAACCTTTTTTCTTACTAGCTCTACACATAACTCTCAGATGACCTTTTTTACCACACGAATTACATTCTCTGTCTTTAAGTCTACAACGATCTTTAGTATGGCCAAGTTTCCCGCAGCAATTACATTTGAATTGATTTTTCTTTTCATTTTTTACAAAAGCAACTACAGAAACCTTTGGGTGAATAATTTCATGACTTCTACCTAACTCAATCAACTTGTCTAAACTTAAATCATTAGACGCCATTAAAGATCTCTTAATTAAATCATCTTTTAGTCCATTTAAAAATATCAACGACAGGAATTGTTCTTTACCTTTTCCCCACTCCTCTAACGAGCAATCACGTGCATTCTTTCGAATTTTCAACGCAAAATCTCTTAGAGATTCTTCACCCTGTTTTAAATTTAACAATTCAATTAATCCAACAATTGGCGATGTCTTCTCCTTACTATAAATTTCAACCATTACACTACGAATTTCCTTTTCTTCCACATCTTTAAGCAGTTTTGGAGCTAGCTTAGCTTTGACTTCACTAAAAGCTTTTGCTCCTAAATCACGTATTAAAATTAAACAACGTTGACGAGCTTCAATAACACTCCCTATTTCCAGAGCTACATCCAATCTTTCAAGCCAGTCTTCCACTTTCTCCTTGGCTGGACAAAATTCTCCTATTCCTTGTACAATAGAAGCAAGCTTATCTCCCATCCTGGACTGATCTCCTCCGACTGGAATGATTGCAGTTTCTGTCGATGACTCCGATATGTTGCTTCGTCCCAAACGCCACTGTTGTATCCTTATACAAAGATATTTATAGAGGCAACTTTATTATAAAAATCTATCTTTAAATAATCTAAGATATCACAATAATTTAAATATATAATAGAATAATATTCAGATATATAAAATACAATATTCAAATATGCCACACATTCCAAAAAAAGACACCTAATTTTTAAACTCCTTGTGCAATTTCAATAAATTTTTTATTTTCATCAGAAAATGTAGATGAATTATTTTTTTTTAATTGTAAAAATATTCAAATTAATCTAAATATATAGTTTAAAACAATATAAATCAATAAACTTAAGGAATGTTTTTAACAAATAAAATATTTTACGATAATTCAAAAAAAAATTATTAACTCACTTTTTCTATAATATTATTGAAAAGAGATTTTTCTTCACCAATCATATCTTTACTAAAGATCTTTTTTTTTAATAGATTTAACAATTTTAACAGCATCATTTGGACTTGAGTTGTAAAACAAATTTCAAAATCCATTTTTCTATCGCCGACTTTTCCAATCGCTGCAATTATTATTCTTGTAATGGCCAAAAGACTTTTAGCTAAAAAATGAATTTTTTGTGCTACCAAAAAATTTTTGAATAAGTTTTATATAAAATATCAAAAAGGAAAAGTGTCATTTAAAAAATTTAAATATTTTGTCATTTTATGTAAACTTATT